>CM031235.1:564359282-566759282 GCA_018340775.1 Taxus wallichiana var. yunnanensis
TCAATAAGAAGTCAAAGAATTCTATGTTAAATATATCATCATTCGGAATCGAAAATGTGACAACATGCATACTTATACACAATCCACCATGAGTTAGCCATAACAATAAAATGAGATTCATCCATAGAATCCAAACATCCAATCAACTGAGTATCCATCAAATATAAATGAGGTCTGAATCAACATCATAACAGTCAGTATCCATGACATCATAAGATAAGGTGACAACATAGTAATCAAGCTAAATTGGTGTTATACGCCCAAATCTCCATACATGTCAAATAAGATCAAATATCCTAATGTAATGTCCAAAATATATCAAATCCATGCCGTAACATGTCTATGAGAAAAAGGAACATAAAATAAATGAGGCTATAAAATGTCGGCACTACAAGGTCATGAAAAATGGTAGTGAGAGATGTAGTGGATTTGTAGGAAACTACCGGTGGTTTTCTCGGCCTATCCCGAGAAAATATTAGCTTGATTGGATTCTATATTTAATGTGGAAAATTGTATTATGATATCTAGTGGGAGTGGTGAGGATCTAAATACCATCGTACATAAATTGGTGTGAATGCTTAACTGATTAGCAGGCCCGTTGGGTTATGGGACCTAGGAATCACAACCATGAGTTTGTGGTTGTTGTGGACCTGTTATGGTCATGTGAAGAATCAATCTCTTCTTCCGACTATCCAATAGTCATAAGCCTTTTAATATTTTATGTTTAATATCAGGAGTTGTGCGATCTTCTTGGAATACCTTACTAGTGTTCTGGCAACTTGTATATGTAATCTTGTGTCTATGTCAATGAGAAGGTCTCCTACATTTGGTTGTGGAACTAATGGATCACAACCAAATATTTGTTCTCTTTCAAGTTCTTGTATGGTCATGCGGATATCCTATCAAGGCAATCTATAATTGGATTATCTTGACCAGAATGCATATGCTTTGTCGTCTTTGATATTCAATTATCTCAATTGTTCACTAATTACTTGTGGGTTTATTGTCATTTGAAAGACATGAATTCTAAGACCTTGATCCATATCTATTTATGTTGTGAAGAGATTTAATGAGGTACTACCGATTTGAATATGTAATCCCCGTGTCTCTAGGTCTCGTAGATCATGCAAGAGATAATCAAACTTTAACTAAAATAGGTAAACTAACTATGAAAGATATATCTAAACTATGCTTATATTCCTTTTTTTGTATTTTCAATGATGTGTATTTGAACAAAATTTAAAAAGGTGTATTCTAATTTATTAAAATAACGAAAAATTAATCTAATAACAAAATTAAAACAAGTTATCTGATATAGTTATTTGCCTATGTACTTGTGAATTTATCCTAAATATTTAAATAACTAATTAATTTAATTGAAAGACCTTCAATCTTACCTCGAAGTGCGGAATAAATCATAGTTTCTTAGAAGCTATCATTCCCCACATGCCTTCCTTAATAACACCGAAAGTGAGCTTTAATCGAAATAAAATGATTCACTACTCTATTTGATATGATGTAACTACAACTTTGATAATTCAAACCTAGAGTTTTACAAAAATGATGGCAAATCCAGCTTTGTCGTGACTTGTCCCCCAAGTGTGCAGATCTCTCTATTCCTTTGTGTTCTTGTGAATCCAAGAAAGTGGGAATGTGATAGCGTGCAACAAAAGGAGATACTCAAACAAAGTGGCAGCTTGGATGTAAACTGAATATAATACAAGTAAGAGACGGATAGTGCAAGTGAACAGAGCTTGACTATGTGATTCCTAGCAGGATTTATTACAGGGATACAACGTAAATATACCGAGAATTCTAGGATCTATTTTTTGTGACAAAACAACAACCTACAACTCTAAGATTATCAAATGAACTTTAATCTAGAACTAAAACTACCTTATGCTAAGTTGATTGTGTTGAGGATAACAATGGAGCAAAATGAAAGTGTGAAGATCAAGTGATCTCTAAATCAGAAAGGAAGAAAGAAGCCTTGAACTGAGAGGCTGAGAATTCATGAAAAATCTAAACCTATTGAAACTTATGGAAGAACTTTAAAACACACTAAATAATAAGTCATAGAGGGAGAGGGGCCTTGTGCTTGTAAACAAGCTTGGTATTTATAGCATATGGATTTACCAGAGGGTAAGTTTGAATTGAACTCTTTTATTATAAACAAAGAGAAATTACTTTTTACTGTGTGACTAAAACATAAATGTAAGCAAGAGTGGTTGAGGAATGTGAGAACCAATTGATTTTTTACGTTGAGAAAAGTGTCAGAAAGTTCTAGAAAATGTGCACAAGACCGTTGCTGATCAGGGGATCATTTTTGAAAACATTCCCTAAACATCCCTAAATGGTTTCAGTGCAGTAGATCATCTCGAGAGCTTTCCAACGACTGTGAGAACGCGAAAAACGGACATCGGGAGCTCTAGATATGTTCGGTCAAAGTTCGGTCAATGGGACAGTCAACTATGGTCAACTGGTCAATATTGGACCGAATCGCACTGTGACACGTGGCTTGCCAACACTCGTCGAATTCACTTGATTTGCCTATCGGGAGACGACAAGTGGACTACAGGATTATTTCTGGGGCACATTATATAATTTTGGTAAGACCATTGTCCGAAATGCCACATATATATAAATATTAATGTTTAAATACATTAGTATTAAGTATTAAACATGCATATGATTTTAACCACGTGGAAAGTGGTTGTTGAAGCGACTGTTTAATGGCATTAAGCCCATGCGTGGACTGTCCCACGTGGCGAACAAGGTGGTGAAGCGGTGTTGGGGGGCAGTTTTAAACCCAAAATGGAAAGGCTTTAAAGCCTAAGCTCTTACCAAATACTATGCGCCTTTAATGGGATATTAATCCTATTAATAAACATGCTGCCGTGCCGCTTTCACATGGGATTCTTATCCCTTATTAAATATTTCAAATGCGCCAAATTTGGGATTAATTCCCTTTTTAAAAAACATGCATGCCGCTCCTTTGGGATTTTATCCCTTACAAAATCAACTCCGCCAAAAAATATGGCCGCTGGGTTTTGAACCCACGACCTGTCCTCTCAAAGACCCATCCGCCCAACCAAGTCGGCTACAAGCCCGGATGTGATAAGACAATGCTCAGTGTTATTTAAACAACACTCAGGCAGGTCTGTGTAGGGGAGCTAAAGGACCAGATTGCAGAGAATGCCATTTTTGAAGGCCGTACACTCAGATTGGGCTTTTGGAGTAAAAAGATGAAATGTGGAGAATTCTGAGATGATTCCAACGATGTAAGGTTTGATCTTTTTTGATGATTTTTAACCTGTTTTTGGAAGCTTTGAATGCAGATTTTAACAGGGATCTTCAAGACAGCCAGTTGGAAAACACGAATTTCAATGCACTTCTAGTCCGAATTGTGACTTGGTGTAAACATGAAAAGTGTTCAGAATTCAGATCTGATCTCAGAAATATGATTTGTTTTCATGGAATGTTTTTAAATCTCCATTTGTAGGTGTTTTTCTAACACAGTTGCAGGGAGATCACATTGTGAAAACACTGTAGGAGCCACGGATCGTTCTTGGGACAGAGTTTCTGCTATTTTTCAGAGTTCTTGGGACATTGATCAGCTCATTTGCAGGTTTTGATTCATTATTGGTTGTTTGTAAGGGTTATTGTACTTGCAATTCAATATTATTAATGGATCGGTTCAATCTGAACCCGGGGACGTAGGAATTCCGAACCCCGTAAACAATCTCTTTTGTTATCTGAGTATTTTCAGTTTTTCTGATTATTTCTTTGCTACACAAGTTTTCCGCACTTCTATGGATGCAAAATAATCAGAATTTAATCAATTGTGGATTCAAGAATACTTAAAATTGGTTAAGAAAATCACGATCTTTGGAAACTTATAAAGTGATAAAAATTACAACATCACGTTTTCAGATCAAGTTTGGTATCAGAGCAGTTAGATTGCCGGATTAGCTTCTAATTGTGTTTGAAAATTTGGCTTCAGTTTCAGTATTGATTTCAGTTTTCAGTGTGAGACATTTGGGGCTTGTTAATCTTCTTTTGCAGTGTGCAGTTTTGGAAGTACAGGTTGTGTTTGCAGGAACCGGGAATCATGGGCAAGTCATCCAAACAAGAGCAACTGGATGAGCTTGAAGCCATAAACCGCCAACTCCAAGAAGAAAACTCTTTCTTGAGAGCTAATTTTTATTCCTTAGAAGAGGAAATCGTGCGGTTAAAATCTGAGCCACAATCCTCTATAACCAAGAAAGAGGAGTATGTCAACAAGATGCTTGAAGAGAGCAAGAAGTTGATGGGCTTTGTTAAAGAGTTGCAGGAAGAAATACGAACCAAGGATGCCCTCTTGGAAAAGCTGCAACAAGGTGAACACAAGAAGGAAATGCCTTCCAAATCAGATGCAGGTACTATGACAGAATGCACTGTAAGTTGTTCACATTCTAATTCTTCCTCTCCTTCAGTTTCAGATGTTCCTTTGGGTCAGTTTGAAAAACACACTAAGGGAATTGGGTCTAAGCTAATGGTTAAGATGGGATTTAACGGAACGGGCCTTGGTAAAAATGGACAAGGTGATGCTAACCCAATACAGGTAGAGGATCAGCCTCGGTTTGCAGGTTTGGGTTACTCTAGTGGGAAAATGGAAATTGGAGAAAGTTCCAAAGCAGCTGAAGGAAGACAAGCTTCCAACAGCCAAGGATCTACACCACTAGAATTGCAGGATTCCGCCATCAGGAGGAACAATGAAAGGTGTAAGAAAACAGGTAAAAGAGGTAATCAGATTCCACCTCCTTCCACTTACACTAAAAATAGCACTAAGGGAAAATCAAATCCTAAAACTTCTAATACACTCTTTCGGTTGGAACAATATAGCTTTGGTAGCAAATATGCTTTCCCTTGCACATTTTGTGAAGGTACTAATCATTGTTGCATATTGTTGGAAGAGGAAAAATTTGATTAAGAAGTTAATGCCTTTTGTGAATGATAAGGCAAAAGAGTCTAAATACCAATCTCACCAAGGAAAGGCAAGAAATGGCAAGAAGGTTACCTCTCCTAAACAGGGAATCATTCTCGTAGACGAGTTCTAAGAATGGTAAAATGGGTAAGATTCCTAAAAACAGGGAAGTTAAATTTTGTTCCCTTTGTAATAGGAATGGTCATGATGTTCGAGTTTGTTGGTTTGTTCCTAAACAACAAAATTGGAAAGTTGTTAAAAAAACATGATTGTAAAACCAAAGTTGCTAAACCTAACTAAAACTCATTGTGGTACTGAGGAGGTAAAACAACCAAAACGGAAAAACCCAAGTGATTGGTTTGGAAAAACACTCCTCAACTTTATATTTGCACTACAGTAAATTGTTGATAGTAGGCAAGCAAATTGTTTTTCAGAGCTATATTTTAGGGATTCCTGTTGATTGATAAGGATTCATTCCTAAGTTGATATTTAAGCTTTGAAAATGAATGGAAACAGCTGAAGAGAAGATTTGAGTGATAGGTTCATCATACTCATGTTTTGTTTTCTCAGATTGGTTGGTAGTTCCATTGTTGAAAACACTATGCAGGGATAGGCATCAGTAGCATGTCTAAATTTGAAACTTGCAGTAGTAATCAGCATAATCACAAAGTGTTAGTTGAACACTAGCTTCTGTTATAGATGGGTGTTATTATCTGACTTATTATTTGTGATGGCGATACAGTGTTTTGGCATATTCATGTTGATTCAGTTATTGACTATAGCTTTTTTGGGCGTTGATAGTCTATTATATTCTGATAGTGAATACTTGCAGTTGTTACAGTTTCAGATGGGCAGTGGGCACTAGCCTAATCGTGGGCAGTTTAGATGTCTTGTATACTGATCCGTGTTATGGAATTGTAATTTTTGGTAATCGGCCGTATCACAAAGTGACAGTTGAACACTAGCTTTCCGTAATAGAATGGGTGTTATTATCTGGTCAGTTATTTGTGATGGCATTACAGTGGGGTATGGCAGTTCACAGTTGTGCGTAGAGTTGATAGGGTTGCAGCGTTTCAGTTGAACACTAGCTTAATTGGGTGTTATTATCTGATCGGTTATGTGACTAGCTAATCAACTATTTGCAATTATTTAACCTATAATGTTATTTTGGGTTCTTGTATGTGTTTGTGCAATGCAGGAAGAGATAGCATGTTTTTGTGGGTTGATACACAACTTTTTGTGGACAAAAAGCCTTTCTCAGTGGGGAGGTGTGATCAGGGGATCATTTTTGAAAACATTCCCTAAACATCCCTAAATGGTTTCAGTGCAGTAGATCATCTTGAGAGCTTTCCAACGACTATGAGAACGTGAAAACGAACATCGGGAGCTCTAGATATGTTCGGTCAAAGTTCGGTCGATGGGACAGCTCAACTATGGTCAATCGTCAATATTGGACCGAATCGCCTTGTGACACGTGGCTTGCCAACACTCGCCGAATTCACTTGATTTGCCTATCGGGAGGCGACAAGTGGACTACGGGGATTATTTCTGGGCACATTATATAATTTTGGTAAGACCATTGTCCGAAATGCCACATATATATAAATATTAATGTTTAAATACATTAGTATTAAGTATTAAACATGCATATGATTTTAACCACGTGGAAAGTGGTTGTTGAAGCGATCGTTTAATGGCATTAAGCCCATGCGTGGACTCTGTCCCACGTGGCGAACAAGGTGGTGAAGCGGTGTTGGAGGGGGGCGAGTTTTAAACCCAAAATGGAAAGGCTTTAAAGCCTAAGCTCTTACAAATACTATACGCCTTTAATGGGATATTAATCCTATTAATAAACATGCTGCCGTGCCGCTTTCACATGGGATTCTTATCCCTTATTAAATATTTCAAATGCGCCCAAATTTGGGATTAATTCCCTTTTAAAAAAAACATGACGCGCGCTCCTTTGGGATTTTATCCCTTACAAAATCAACTCCGCCAAAAAAATATGGCCGGGTTTTGAACCCACGACCTGTCCTCTCAAAGACCCATCCGCCCAACCAAGTCGGCTACAAGCCCGGATGTGATAAGACAATGCTCAGTGTTATTTAAACAACACTGTGCAATGTGTAGGGGAGCTAAAGGACCAGATTGCAGAGAATGCCATTTTTGAAGGCCGTACACTCAGATTGGGCATTTGGAGTAAAAAGATGAAATGTAGAGAATTCTGAGATGATTCCAACGATGTAAGGTTTGATCTTTTTTGATGATTTTTAACCTGTTTTTGGAAGCTTTGAATGCAGATTTTAACTGGGATCTTCAAGGATGCCCAGTTGGAAAACACGAATTTCAATGCACTTCTAGTCCGAATTGTGACTTGGTGTAAACATGAAAAGTGTTCAGAATTCAGATCTGATCTCAGAAATATGATTTGTTTTCATGGAATGTTTTTAAATCTCCATTTGTAGGTGTTTTTCTCATTGGGGAGATCACATTGTGAAAACACTGTAGGAGCCACGGATCGTTCTTGGGACAGTTTCTGCTATTTTTCAGAGTTCTTGGGACATTGATCAGCTCATTTGCAGGTTTTGATTCATTATTGGTTGTTTGTAAGGGTTATTGTACTTGCATTTCAATATTATTAATGGATCGGTTCAATCTGAACCCGGGGACGTAGGAATTCCGAACCCCGTAAACAATCTCTTTTGTTATCTGAGTATTTTCAGTTTTTCTGATTATTTCTTTGCTACACAAGTTTTCCGCACTTCTATGGATGCAAAATAATCAGAATTTAATCAATTGTGGATTCAAGAATACTTAAAATTGGTTAAGAAAATCACGATCTTTGGAAACTTATAAAGTGATAAAAATTACAACATCACGTTTTGGATCGGTTGCCCACACACAATGTAATGTTACAAGATCTACTACCCAAGCAGGTGGCGATCCCTGTAACTAAAGACCAAAATGCAAGAAAAGAGTGGAATGGGGGTCAGAAAAAAGCATGCGGAGGCTAGATAGGGAATTTAGTGATGCAAATGCATACTCGGTGAGCTTTTCTGAATTTTGAACACCTTACGAAGAGATTTGAATCATCATTGGGGTTTTTGTAACCTCTTTCCAACAGTATAGTACATACATTTTTGGGTACATACATATTGCCCCCTCGGAGAAGCATTTTAGCCATGAAGGGGCATAAAACAGTGGGTCCGAGTATGGTGGTCCCGAAATGGGGAGTTAGAAGCTATACCTAACATACCCATGTGTCATAATGTTTCCATCTAGATTCCCACTATCTGTAAAATGAAAAGAGGACTCAAGTGCAGATAGATAAAGAAATACGAAATAAAAACTAAATTAAAATGAAATGAGGACTTACCATTTACGTGGGGATAAGAACTTACCTCCGTCAACACTCCAACTCTACGAAAGAACATTAAAACAAGGTTAGAATATTATATATATATATATATATATATAATGAGCTCATTTTCCTATTCATTTGTGCATGTTGATTTGGCAATTTTTGAGCTTTGGGACCCATGGTAACCATTTTTGATGAGAGTACAGTCAAAACGTTCATTGTGAGATTGTGATCATGCCTCCGAGAGTAGGACATCAACCTGTGAAGTCTCAGGTTAGTTTTTCTCAATTCATTGTTTTTAAACCTAAAATATAAAAATGTTGAAATCTTTGTCTTGGGGGGGTTATTTTCAAAATCTTAGTGTTAAATGAGTCTCTAGGGGCGCCCATAGGGTAGGCTTTTATTTCAGTAGAAATGGTGTATTTTTCTTATTTTTAGGCATTTTTAAGGCTTAATGGGCACACGCGGCCAATCGGCACAGACCACTTCGCCCTACACATAACAAAGAAATCATAGGACCGCCGCCTTGTGATTGTGGCAATCACGAGGACCACTTCCCTTAGATGGTGGCAGCCATAGAACCGCTGATCTACACAAGACGGCGGTTCGGGACGAGAAAAGTGAAAACATATGCCTTAGTTAAATATTTTTGCATTTTTGTCATTTTCCTATGTTTTTGATGAGCTTATCTATTGGACTATGTTCCTAACTTTATTTTTTTCTACGTTTTTTGTGGATGCAAAAGGAGGAGTACATTAGATGGAGTAGAGAGAGGGAGTGTGATTGGCTTCCGACAATGTTGGACATGTTGACCCAGGAAGAGAGAGAGACTTTGTAGAGGGCTGGTATTTTGAGGATCTCACAGGTCCCTCATGTTTCTCCTACTAGTCACATATTGTGTGACTTGTTCTCATATTGGGATGCACTGCAGAACACTTTCCAGTTTCCAAGTGTCGGGGTGAGTGGATTATCACCCTGGAGGATGTCTATCACATACTGGGGGTTTTGATTCTTGGGAGGGCTATCTCTTAAGATAGTAGGATCCAGGTCTCAGATGGTTCAGTGGGCCACCTATATGGGAGATGTTGTTGTCTCCTTTGGCTTAAAGAAGGGGTGAAGGTCCGATCCATTGCTACTTATCCTATCCCTGTCATCCGCAAGGCTATTATGGGTATCTTGGCCTCATGGTTGATTGGGGATAAGGGAGGGGACACTCTCTTATACTTATGGGCTCCCATTATTACACATGATTGAAACCCATGGCCGTATTTATGCTTAGGAGTAGAAATTCTTGGGGCTACATACCATGATCTATACAGGTGGTGGAGTTACAGGGGCGATCTTTGAGTCACCCCACTCTAGTTATGAGTTAGGTGTATGAGTGCATTATCTCTATGGAAGGGGTGTACGAGTAGAGGATCCGGGGCTATTAGAGCAACGAGGTGGATGGGGATGATAGTGCTCGGGACGCCACATCATCCAGTGGCTTCATTAACTACCACGAGATATGGAGGTCACTCCTTATCGTGCCATGGCAAGAGTATGGGTAGAGGAGACACTCACATTGATTTCTTGCTCTACTATAGGTCAGTTAGTAGATAGGATAGAGAGGGTGGAGGTCCATCCATTTGACCGAGTCCCTTAGAATTTTTGTCTCCCGTATGTTGATATACTTCCTCTAGTGGGGGCAATATACAAGACTATTTGTGAGGCTCGGGGAGGCCCTAGAGGAGATTGGGGTTGCACCATGATTACTCCTGGAGTTCCTATCGTGGTTAGGTGGGTGGTTCGAGCCCGAGGGGTAGCCAATGCTCCTCGAGCACCTTTACTTCAGATTGGAGCCACTCCTACTTTCAATGGGGGAGGATGAGCCTGTTGATGTGGACTCAGACTCTGAGGAGTTCACAGGAGGGGAGACAGAGGAGGATACGGAGGAGGAGATGATGGGAGGCAAGACCAGTGGGACAACCAAGGAGGATGAGAGAGATTCTGAGTGGCATGACACTCAGGATATCTTGAGGGCTGAGAGGGAGGAGGTAAGTGTAGAGAAGGTGACCTTGATCTCAGAGGAGTTTCCTTCTCAGGACTTAGGGGGAGATGATGAGTCCATGGTAGGACATCATTTCTTTCCAGATTTGGGGGAGGCTCCACAGTTGGCAGCAACGTAGGTAGCAGGTGTAAATCCTAGAGACCCTACCTAGATGCCTAGAGATCCGAGTGAGTTACTACTCTTTTCTCGACCTTGTTAGCTAGAAATGTTAGTTGATATTTCCTTTTTGTTGCTTCGCTTGCTTTTGACTTTATTTTTGGCAATTTTCTAACTTGTTATTTCTCTTTTTATTTACAGCGACTATTGAGGGATGGTGAGACTTGATTCACCGAGTGTGTGTGGACACCCTGTTTCTCCCCTCAGAGAGTACTTGGGCCAAGCTTACTAAGGACGTTGGAGAGCCTTCAACAACTAGCAAACATACTGATGAGTTTTCCCTCTTTGGAAGGTGGCAAAATTTAGTGACCTCCCTTCGTGCTGAGGTAGCTAGATATAGGACTGTTGAGCATCTGATGAGGTAGATTCATTCTCGTAGTGAGACCACAGCCAATGGCCATGATCATGAGCACTCAGTTCATTTAGAGCGTCACCTGTAGAAGGATTCCTAGATGCGAGCATGCACTCTCCCACGAGGATTGAGAGGCCAATTGATCTTTTGTAGTGATTACGCTAGATATTTATATGGGTTTTTTTGTATTTTTGGGCTCATTTAGCATTTTAACCATGCCTAGCATGATGCCATTGTATGTAAAACACAATTCCTATATAGATATAGATATATATATATATATATATATATATATATATATATATATATATCTTTTTGGATCTATATCTTCATAGTATCTAGAGTTTCGTGGTTTGTTTCCCATGTGTACACTAGATGTTTTTAGAATCTTTTTTTATATGCTTTTCAAAATGTATACTGATGGATGACAAGTGATAACAAATGTTTGAACAAAATGTTTCTCTTTTATTTGTTTTTGTAATGTTGATACGTGATGATGCAAACATATTGTAGTACTAAACTTTTGGCTTCTTTGGGCAATGTTTGTTGCTTCTTCTTGTTTTGGAAAAACATGATGAACATGTAGTGATAATGAGATGAAATTTCCCCACTCCTAACTCCACGTAACTAGTAAGATGTGAGGGATCAAAAACAAGAGTTTGGAAGGGCACAAATTGTATGAGTTTGACTAAATGGAAATGATGAGAGAAAGACAAGGTATTGACAAAAATCAAATTTAGACCTACGTACTTACTCTTACTCGAAACTACTACATAGTTCAGAATGTAACTTACTTTCTAGTTTATCTAGACTTAGATCTATGGATGGTAACTTGGTTGACAAAATCTAGTTTTGAGGATTTGATCTCTTTGGAATTTGGATACTTAATTTCACTTAATGCACTTTGCTTTAAAATACTAATATTCATTAATTTGCATGAATGGACCCCATGTGCCTTGCCCCATGCTACTAGTAAGAAGTATGGGCTTACCACCGAAGGAAATCCATAGGTGAGTAAGGGAACTTCTTTCCTTTCTCAACCTCGCACCACCAGTAAGAGATGCGGGCTCATCACTAAAGGTTGGTGGGGAAAAGAAGTGTGTAAAATAAAATATTCTATTTTTTTTAGTATTTTGATTTAATTTGACATTTTTATTTTTTATTTTGGAGTATCCTTGTTTCAAAGAGATGTAAGAACGATAGATGTGACACCAATAATCTTCTAGAATAGACCGTAGGCAAGAAAAACTTAACCTAGTAGAAAAGAATGAGTATGACCAAGTATGCAAGCCTTGGTATAGTTTTTGTCAAGACTTTGTCTGTCGAATTGATGAGATGATTTTTGGAATCATTTGATGGTATTATGAAAATTGAAGAGATATGATTTGAATGTTTTTGCCAATATTTTCAGAAGCTTGTAGTAAATTGCTTAAGAATAAGTTCCTTAACCAAAAAATTTACGAAATGAGTGAACAAAATGAAACAACTGAATGACTAATGTAATGTAGGTAGATATAATATACAAATGGTGATGTTGATGACTTATTCATAAAATCATTTAAGATGCAAGGAATTGACAGTTTCATTGAATTCCTCACCTTCTAGTGTACACATGAGATACGCATCATTTCCATAGTCTTTCACGACTCGATATGGGCCCAACCACTTGGGCGAGAATTTCCTTCCTTTGTCAGTTTTCTTATCAATCCAGATGTCTAATCTCGAACTAGATCTCCCTCATATATTTCTCGTTCATAGAACTTTTTGTTATATTCTTTGGCACATCCAAAAGATAGGCTCTGTGTCATTGTTCGGCATTTAATCTAGCCTTATCAAGGCTTTCTAGTTGAGAGAGGCATGCTTCTCTATAGGCTTCTTCTCCCAATATCCCTTGTAATGAGATGCAGAGACTAGGTATTTGGACCTAAAGTGGGAGAACTACTTCTTCCCAAATACCAATGAAAAGGGGTTGTCCTGTTGGTGTTCTTATTGACGTTCGATAGGCCCATAAGGCCAAGTATAATTTTAAATGTCAATCTTGTTTGTTCTCCTTAACTGTTTTGAGGAGAATGGATTTTAACATTTTGTTTGTTGCATCATCCTTTCCATTGGCTTGGGGGTAATAAAGAGAGGTCTTGTGATTTTTTATCTTGAATTTGCTACATAATTCATGAACCTCATCATTCTTAAAGGATGTTTCATTATCTGAGATAATGACTTACAGGACACCATACCTATAAATGATTTGATTCAAAATGAACTTAGCGATTATAGAACTTGGTACGGTGGTGAGAGGCATGGACTCTACCCATTTAGTAAAATATTTTGTGGTCGTAATTATAAAGTTATGGCCATTTATTAAAGAGGGAGAGAATTTCCCTATCAAATCTAGACCCCACATGGAAAAGGACCATGGGGTTGCGATTGGTTGCAGAGCCTGTGTTGGCATGTGAATCTCGTGAGAGAATTCTTGGCATTTATGAAACTTGCACACAAATTATCTTTGGTCGTGTTCTAGAGTGGGCTAGAAATATCCCATCCAATGTATTTTATGAGTAGTGGTGTGACCTCCAAAGTGGCCTCCACATATCCCACTTTCGTGGGATTTGTAAAGAGTGGTTTTGGATTCTTCTATGTCAACACATCTTAAAATAATTCCATCAAAGGCTTTACGATAGAGAACTTGTTCTAAAATAACATAT
The DNA here is from genome assembly GCA_018340775.1 of Taxus wallichiana var. yunnanensis. Taxonomy (NCBI): domain Eukaryota; kingdom Viridiplantae; phylum Streptophyta; class Pinopsida; order Cupressales; family Taxaceae; genus Taxus; species Taxus wallichiana. The sequence goes on from CM031235.1 coordinate 564,372,870, forward strand.
TTAGCAGTGATAATGTGTAACCACCTTCTTTATTGTGATGTGGCACCTTCTCGGGGTATGTATGGTCCATGATAAAATTTATGATGTCGCCTTTTACCAAGGACATATAGATATGCGGGGCCTGGTTTTAATAAAATATATGCATTCATCGGGAAAGTATAGATCTACCAGATCGCCTCCATCTAACGGATTATCAACTAATCGGTCAGCAATTATTTGTCCCTTAATGGATTTCTGGTTTACAAATGTTAGTTCAAACTCTCCCATTAAGGTTATGAAACGTCCAACTTTTTTAGATAAATACCCTTGCGTGAGGAATGTTCGTAAATGATCCTGTCTTTACAATGACCCTCGTTTCTTGATTTAACATGAAATGTCTCGAAATGTTTCATTACGAATAATATGGCAAGGCATTCTCTTTCTGCTTGTGTGTAACATGTTTCATAATCAAGCAACGTCTGGCTAATGAAATAGACTACACATTCCCATTTATCATTATCTTCTTGAGCCAACATGTAGGCTAGCGAGACATCAGTAGCCCATGAATACAGGATCAAAGGATGATTTGGTCTAGGAGGCATTAGCGTGGGAGGAGACAACAAGAAGCATTTAACTACTTTGAAGGCCTTGTTGCATTCTTCCGTCTAATCAATGCTATAATCTTTCTTTAATAAATTGTTGATTGAATGAACAGTAAAACTTAAGTCTGAATGAACCTTCGAATTACACTGAGTCTCCCAAGAAATGATCTCGATACTGACTCCTTTGATTGTGGAATCATTTCAAGAACAGCCCAAATTTTGGCTGGATCAACATCAATCCCTCGTGAAGATATAATGTAGCCCAGAAGCTTGCCTCCTATCATGCCAAATACACATTTCTATGGATTCAATGCAATGCCATATTCGATCAATTGTGAGAGAATGATACGACGGAGTATTTTGGGTGATCACAACACTTCTTGGTCTTGGCCAACAAGTCATCAACGTAGGACTCCACAATCTTATGAATAAGGTCATGAAATATGTATGTCACATCCCACTTTGGTATGTAGCGTTAGCATTCTTAAGACCCGAATGGCATGACAACATAACAATAATTTCCCCAAGGAGTTATAAATGTGGTTTTGGCTTGATCTTATTGAGATAGTTTTATTTGATTATACCCGAGAATCCATCCATGAGAGACAAGAGCTCAAATCCGGTTGTTGCGTCAACAATGACGTTGATGGATGGAAATGGGAAGTCATCTTTGGGGAAAGATTTATTAATGTCCTAGAAGTCTATGAAAATGCATATCTTCCTATTATTTTTAGAACAGGATGATATTAGATACCCATTGTGAGTATTCAAATTTTTTAATGAATCCCACATGGAGAAGTTTCATTACTTCTTCTTTCACCATGAGAGACACTTTGGTTTCATTGGTCCGACTTTTTGCTTAATTATCTTTGCATCTGGTTTGGTGACAAGATTTTTAATGCAATATGTGGTGCAATTCCTGTCATTTATTTGTGATTAAATGTGAAATCCTTTTGATGTTCCTTGAGGATCAGGTATGTATTTCTATCTCCTTCGGAGTTAACGAGGATCCCAACTTTAAAATATTTGGTTCTTCCTCCATTCTAATATTTATGCCAATCGTTTCTTTGATTAAGGAGGCGTTGCCTTCTTCAAATTCAGGCGGGGCCGGAGGTAGTTCCAAACCTTCTCCATTCTCTACCTCATAGATATCGAGATTATTTTACAGAGGAGATTCTATCATGGGATTTCCAAAATAGGAAGAGGAGTGTGGGATTAGGGAAAATCTACTATGTGATGAGCAAGATGTAGTTCCGCATAGGTTTTTATATATCCAAGAGTGATTCTATCATCACAAAGTGATCTAGGATAGAAAACTCATTCTCAGCTTCTATACGTGCCATGATCGGGTTTGTTGGTATTTTACATACCAATGGTTCAAGACTAAAATGATACCATGAAACTTGTATTTTCCAACTCATTGCTTGGAGTGAAATGGGAAGAAGCGAGGTTGCTATTAAATCCGTGAGAAGGTTCTATTCTCATGGGATTGCTTCGATTGATATGAAGTTGAATCCTTTGGTTAGATCTAATACCGCCATTTTATAGAGTTGTAAGTGTTCAAATCTAGTCTCATATACCTTAGATACTTGGTTTGCAACTAATTACGAGTCTCCTAGCACTCTAATGTTATCAACACCCATCCTTTTGGATATGATGAGGCCAAGGAGGATGGCTTCATACTCAGCCTCGTTGTTTGTAAATTCAAAGTTTAACTTAAAGGGAAAAGGTAGGATCTTTCCCTCGGGAGAAGTAAAGATCACACCTGACCTAGCTCTGAAATGACATCTAGCTCCGTAAAAGTGGAGAGTCCAATATTTTCTTGGAAAAATGGATGTTGGAACATTCTTCACATTTGTTTCTTTTACCTTGGTTACTTCTACCATACAGACTTCGTCTGCTGGAAGGGAACCAATTCCTAGGGGACATCCCATACCCATCAAATCAAATGGTAGGATAATAGGTAGATATTTCTCTAGTAACTCTACAATTTTTGTAGTAGTTCCTAATGATACCATCTCTATGATGTTATTCTCATTCTTAAGTGTCGAATGCCTTTGAATAGATTCATAATTTCTAATTTTGTTGTAGGTATTAACTTTTCTTCTGGTTTTGGATCGGCTGGTTTGGTTAGTTGATTCGCCGGGAGTTCAAACTCAGAGTGAACACTTGGTCTCTTCTTCAAATCTTCTAAGTGTATATCAAATGGTTTTGGGTCACCATGTGCCACAAATATTTTCCTAGGTGTAAAAATATTATTTCCTGGAATAACATGGAAGGGATTTCCTTCATGTGATGTATCCATGGTCGATCAAGAATCATATTATAGTCGGTTTCCTAATCTATAATATAAAATTCGGTGAGGACTGTCTTGGGTCCTAAGGTGACTGGTAATACTATAGTCCTTATTGAAGTGGCCTTGAGGCTATCATAACCTCTTAGCATATTTCGTGTTGTGGAACAGTTTGTCTCTCCATATCCTAGCTTTTGAAGAAAATTGAAGGGGACTATGTTAACTACTGCCCCATCATCAATCATTTCACACTTAATATAATAATTATAAACCAATACCGTAAATGCAAGGCTAGGTTTCCTCTACGTGTAATTTTAACGTCTATTGGCATTTTGCTTATATCAAATATAAACTCAATATCCCTATCCGGCTTCCCGGAGGGACGTAAAATTCTACATGGTTTGTTTGCATTTTAGGAGGAGGATTGATGTTAATTAGATGACCAAGACCTAATGCTTCTAATAGAGTAGCCTTGTAAGGCGGGAGAGTTCTTCAACAAATCCAAGAAGGAAATGTGAGAGAAGGTCTTTATTAGGTCATTAATTAGATCATAAGAACCTATGGGTTTTATCAATGTTTGTTGAATGTTGTATGGTTCTAATGGATAGGTTGGAACTGGTTTAGAATAATAATCTCATGTTCTTGTTATGGTTTCCATGTGTAGCTTTGGTATCTAACTCTACCAAAAATACTATCTTGGTTTATGGTCGAGTTCCTAATTGGGGTGCAACCGGTGGATTTAATGAATTTGAGGCTTCATGATCATTATTTCCTATCATAACACCCTTGTTCATTTCATTTTGATCTAACTGTTATGGTTAGAGTGGTTCGGGATCGGATCGTTAAAAATCTTGAGTGGTGCATTTTGAGGTAAACCGCCCATGTAAGTGTTTGGTGTGGGTAATGTAGAATTTACTAAGAACATATCTATAAAGAGTTGTCTTTGGTCTTCTAGAAAACGTTGCATGAATTTATTGTAGTCATGGAAAGTCCTAGTATCATGGCCTTGAATCTTGTGGAAACCATAATACAAGTTAGGATTATAGTTTTGAGGTTGTTGGTTTGAAACCTGTTGTGGTCCAAAACTCTGATTAGGTTGTTGGTTGTTAGAGTTAAAATTTTGAGGTTGTTACCTTTGGTTTTGATTCTAATATCTAGTTGGGTTTTGATTTGAACCTTGTGTCTGGATTTTCCATTGTTTTTGTTTTTGTTGTTGTCGTGATGGATGATTAAAATCCATCGTGTTGATTGTTGGAGTAAAGTTATTATTTCACTGATTGTTAACGGGTGGTGAAATGTTTATGATATTTTCCCTTTTAACTTGGTCTATTACTCCATCTATTGTAACCCCGTGGTTTTTGTTAAGGATCTTGGGTCCTTGATTGGTATTCCTGGCATTAGGATAGGTTGTAGTGGTTTGATTAGGAGTGATTAATTTTTTGTTTGTTCCATATTTCTTACGAACGTTGTCTATTACCACTTGATCTATTCAGAGAGCACTCGAGTACTTCATCATAAGTCCTTAGTGGGAACTTCTGGACTTCTTCATTTATCTCTCTATTGAGAGAGTGAAGGAATAAGTTGCATAGTTCCATTTGATCCATGTTTGGAGTACTTGTTCATGAGTAGAGGACTATATGCCATCTTTGAATAAAATGGGCAGCGTATTCATTGTGCTCTTGTTTAATATGTAAGAATTCCTAATTCTTACATTCTTAACAATTTTTTCATGTCAAAAGCTTTGATAAATTCTGAAAAATTTGTTTGAATGAGTGTATCGAGGCTTCAGGAATTCTATAATACCAATCAAAAGCAATACCCTCTAAGGTTTTAGGGAATATATTAGCAACAACCGCATCCCAAGGGAGAAATTCTTGAATGGCCATGGCATAGGCCTTGATATGTGCATTTGGATCTCCCTCCCCTTTGTATTTAGGCAAATCGGGAAGAGGTCTTGGAAGCATGACACTTCGTATGGTGAAATATAGAGGCTCTTTTAAATATTCTGAGTAAGTCCCTACTACATAGGTTTCAACCATCGATGGTGCCTATTGAGGGGGTGGAGGTGGAATGGGTTGTTGATATGGCATAGCATATGTATTTGTAGGGACATAAGGAAATCCCTGTGGTTGAGAGAACATCCCGGAGAGGAGAACATGTCTCCATGTGGTAATTTTGAATAAATGTTTAAGTAGGGAGGAGCATTGCTCTGATATGGGTTGTTTGGTACTAAACCAGAGGTATCATACTTTCAACTAGAGAAGCATTTGAAAATGTGGTTCTAGTTGGTGTTTGTTGTGGATAGTTATACGAATGTTGAGGAGGCATGCCTAACATGCACGTTCCTATGAGGAGGTCAACTTGGCTAGGATGATGTGGAGGGTTAGAAGTTCCTGCTTGCCCAAAATGTGAATTTTGATTTTCGTGAGAAATTTCTAGTCCTCTAACCTTCTCAACTAAGCCTGAGATGACCTCGACTGGTGAAGAGACACGTTGTTTTTCCTTTATGGCAGTTGTTGTATACCTTGAGGTTATAAAGGGGTATGGTACCCTGCTATGAATTGATCATTACCTTTCCAAGCTTCACCAAGAGTATTTTCCATAGGTGGAGGAATGGGGGTGTTTTCGAGCAAGCAGTGTATTGGGTTGTGTTTCCAAACTTCCTAGAGGTGGGTACATGTTTTGGAAGCATTATTTGCTTCTATAATAGTGCGCTAAGTACTCCTAATCCAAAAATGGGATTGGATCGATTGCCTACTAATTTTAAGTGTCCGAACAAAACCCGAGGAGATGAAATGGATTCTCTAGTAAATGTCATATTGTTAGAGACTCGAGGGATCTAGTTGTTGTGTTTATATAAGCTGATCCAGATCCTCAATTCGGAATGAAGAACTAGAGCTAGTTATTTGAGGAGGAGTTTTTGATGACAAGTAGTTGCTTGAATAGTTGTCGGCCCATGCAGAAAGTGAGGGTAAATGATTGTCTATTTTTTTTTACAATAATATACTTCGAGACCCGAGAGAGGTCTCCGCCATATGTGTCGTATCCCGATATATTCGGGGTATATAAATACTCGCGAGAATAATGGGAAAGAGATAAGATGGAAGAAATAAATGAAAATAAAAGGGGAACAGTTGTTTGTTTCACGTCGGGTTCACCAATTTTATACGATAGAAAAGTGACATGTGAGCATACCAAACCTCCCAAGGTCGTCTTGAGGACAAATTTGGTAGAAATGAAGTATATGTGGGTATAGAAAAACTAGTTGGGCAATCTTATATCTTCAACACACAATAATGGGATCTATGATTCTAAGGAAAAGGAAGCTCTCCTAACCTGAATTGGTGTAATGGATCATTCAGATATAATAGCGGCTCAGATGCTCCAATCAATGTTGAGCTCTGCCGAGATCCTATCTATTGGTTGTTGGATACATGGAAAGTGACCTAGAGGTACTTCGTGTATATTTTTAGACAAGGTCATGGAAAATGGTAGTGAGAGATGTAGTGTATTTATAGGAAACTATGGGTGGTTTATGGCCTAGCCGTAAAAATATTAGCTTGATTGGCTTCTATGTTTAATGTGGAAAATTATATTATGATATCCGGTGGGAGTGGTGAGGATCTAAATACCAACATATGTAAACTAGTGTCAATGATTAACTGATTAGCAGGCCCACTGGGTTGTGGGACCTAGGAATCACAACCATGAGTTCATGGTTGTTGTGGACCTGTTATGGTCATGTAAAGAATCAATCTCTTCTTCCGACTATCCAATAGTCATAATCCTTTTTAGCTTATATGTTTAATATTAGGAGTTGTGTGATCTTCTCAGAATACCTTACTGGTGTTCTGGAAACTTGTATACGTAAGCATGTTTCTATGTCAATGATAAGGTCTCCTACATTTGGTTGTGGAACCAATGGATCACAACCAAATATTTGTTCTCTTTCAGGTTCTTGTATGGTCATACGGATATCCTATCAAGGAAATCTATAATTGGGTTGTCTTGACCAGAACGTGTATGCTTTGTCATCTTCAATATTCAATTCTCTCAATTTTTACGAGAATTCTAAGACCTTGATCTATATCCATTAATGTTGTGAAGATATTTGGCTGAGGTACTACTAGTTTGAATACGTAATCCCTAGGCTCTCAAGGTCTTGTAATTGTCATGTAAGAGATAATCAAACTTTAACTGAAATAGGTAAACTAACTATGAAATATATATCTACACTATGCTTATATTCCCTTTCTTTTTTGTATTTTCAATGACATGTATTTGAACGAAAGAGAAGCTATTCTAATATATTTAGATAATGAACAATTAATCTAATAATGGAATTAAAACAAGCAACTTAGCCTTATATAGCTATTTACTTGTGCACTTGTGAATTTATCCTAAATATTTAAATAAGTAACTAATTTAATTGAAAGACCTTCAATCTTACCTCAGAAGTGAGGAATAAATCACAACTTCTCAAAAGCTATCATTCCCCACAGCTTCCCTGGTAACACTGAAAGTGAGCTTTAACTGAAATAAAATGATTCACTACTCTATTTGATATATTGTAACTATAACTTTGATAATTCAAACCTAGAGTTTTACAAAACAAGTGGCAAATCTAGTTGTGTCGTGACTTGTCCCCTCAGTGTGATCTCTTCGTTCCTTCATGTTCTCGTGAATCCAAAAAAGTGGGAATGTGATAGCGGCAATAGAAGGAGATACTCGAATAGTGGCAGCTTGGATGTAAACCGAATAGAATGCAAGTAAGAGAGGGATAGTGCAAGTGAACAGAGCTTGACTATGTGATTCCTAGTAGGATTTATTATAGGGATATAACACAAATATACCGAGAATTCTAGGATCTATTTCTTGTGACAAAACAACAACCTACAACTCTAAGATTATCAAATGAACTTTAATCTAGAACTAAAACTATCTTATGCTAAGTTGACTATGTTGAGGATAACAATGGAGCAAAATGAAAGTGTGAAGATCAAGTGATCTCTAAATCAGAAAGGAAGAAAGGAGCCTTGAACTGAGAGGCTGAGAATTCATGCAAAATCTAAACCTATTGAAACTTATGGAAGAACTTTAAAACACACTGAATAATAATTCATAGAGGGAGAGGGGCCATTTACTTGTAAACAAGCTTGGTATTTATAGCATTTGGATTTACCAGAGGGTAAGTTTGAATTAAACTCTTTTATTATAAACAAAGAGAAATTACTATTTACCAGGCAACTAAAACATAAATGCAAGCAAGAGTGGTTGAGGAATGCGAGTGCCACTTGATTTTTACGTTGATAAAAGCATCAGAAAGTTCTAGAAAATGCACATAGGACTCGCCGCCCTATCCAGGCGGTGGTCACGGGACTACTTTGCCCAAGGGGCGGCGGTCCTGTAACTAAAGACCAAAATGCAAGAAAAGAGTGGAATGGGGTTAGAAAAAAGCATGCAGAGGTTGGATAGGGCATTTAGGGATGTAAATGCATACTCAATGAGCTCTCTCGGATTCGAACACCTTGTGAAGAGATCTGAATCATCATTGGGGTTTTTGTAACCTCTTTCCGGTAGTATAGTACATATAATTTTGGGTACGTACATTGCCCCGTATGAAATTATGTCTCATTTTTATCCATTTCAATTTTCTCCTCTCATTGTCATATTTTTTACAAAAGTTTTGAATAGTCCAATCGACTCAAAGTGTAAGGCTATCCATTTCCAACCACGTGAATAATATAGGTGGTGAAATGATAATTTTAATAAGATATTTTTACAATATAGGTGGTGAAATGAGAATCTCTGTTTATTTTCCTTTCTAATATTTAATTTCCCTTAGCTTCTCTTGGCTTCAAGAATAATAAATTCTCTACTAATAGTGCCAACCACGTGAAGGTGGAATATTTTTGGCACCACTAACCTACATAAACATGTTAGTAACAAATTAAATAGAATTTCAAATCCTACAAAATTTAAATAAAATCATTAAAGTAAATATTCAAATTAAATTCATGAAGAACATACCTTTGCAAATTCAATCCAATGAACTGCATGGATCAACTCTACTCTTAACAATAGCAATAATTGCTTCATGATCTGATTCACAAACCTTCCACATATTCTTGTTTAATGGCCTACCTTGATATTTGATCAATTTAATATTTGTTACAAGAACCAAATGTGAATAGTGAAGTATCTTTCAATGTACTTCATAGTCTTCAAACAACCAAGTGTTTAATTTTTTATAGGATATCATCAAATCCAAGTTCCAGTGACTACCACTGACCTAGTGGGATACTCAAGGCCTTCACCATCAATGACTGCGGAAGTCTATTTTTATTCCCTCTACACAATGAGACAATAAGTAGTCTATTCCCTCTTTGTTAAATTCTATCGCAATAACTGCAAAAACGTGCCCTACATCACAAAGTAAAACTCAAGTCAAATTTAAAATACATTAATATTTTATCATTTAATAATTTTTAAATCTAAAACATGACATGCATATGTACCTTGTTTCATTAAATCAAAGAATTACTCAAAGTCGGTGATGTTGTCATATGATCGAAGACACTACAAGTTGTAATGCTCGTGGAACTTGACATGGGTCGAGTGGAATAAGAGTTCTATAAGTCCATTCATCTACCCACTATTGTGACTCACATTCATTCCATGAAAAATGAATGCATGATATACAAAAACATGCAATGCACCTAGTATAACGATTCTAAGAACTTGCATCCGAACAATGGAACGAGTGCATATCACTTGATCTTATAAGCTGTTATACAATATTCATAGATTGCCAAATATTGTTCCTCTATCAACCAAAAATATCTACGAACCGATGAAATATCTTGAGAGCCCATGACATTAACACACCAATCAAAAATTCTTCTTACATGTGTAAATTTAGCATCATCCTTGAACTTTAAGCATTGCTCTATGCAAGTGCTCTTTTCAGGCGTGCTCTTACACCATCATGCTCTCCTTTCTCATGTCCTGCCTTAGTAAAACTCTAGATATGTTGTACACTTATTTCTTTGTGTATCCTACTTATCCAATAAAACATCTGTGCATTCTTGAATTGTGATGTATAGTTGTCGACCAAATGTAATGTTGATTGAATAAAATGTTCCTCTCATTCAAGTTCACATAAAATACCTAGAAACACCCTTGCACATATTTTGTAGAATGTGTGATCATCACTAATGTAAAAATGATATTCTCTTTATATTTTTTTATCTTGATCAGTGCTTTATGGAGAGTGCATAAATTTTATATGCACAAAAATAGCAACTTGCACCGAGTTATAGTATTAATATTGAACCTCCATTTGTGGTTAAAATGTGTAATTCTTTGCATGAAGTCAACTACTAAAACAATAGTGCCAAGTGGGAATGTGTCCTTTCTTAACTTTAATTATTCATCTAACCATTAAGCTCTATGTGTGTGCCTTGCATACTCATAAACAATTTCCTCTCTAAATTTGACCAAATATTCTGATACATGTAACTTTTTTGTAACAAGCTCACACCTCTTATATTCTTTTCCATATTTTAATTAATATGCCGCCAATTTATATTTTTGAAACCAAAGAATTATTTTCCTATTGTATGTGTACTCTCCTCATGGATACAAATTTTAAATTTGAAAGCCACCACATACGTTGCACGTTCCATCCAAACATGCTTTATTATAAAAAAATGTCTAGTTGATTTTTCACAAAATATTGTAGGAATAAATTCCCTTGTAGATTTTGGTGGGACATTTAATCCACACTCCTAAAACATGATGTCAGTATGCAAAACACAACATATTTGACAAAAACATTATAATGCATTGAAAATTCAACATGATGCCTACACCAACAAGTGGTACGTGAGTGATTGATTTTCACATAAAAGGGTTTGTTCATTTCAAAGAATATTTGGCTAATGTTAATTTATGGATTTTCATTCTTAAACTTAGAGAACAATTTTGTTTGAGTCGTATGTAAGAAATTTTTTTCACACGATTCATGATTACAAGAACCTATTCTTATTTTTACTATATCTCTTCTATTTGGTGACACTGTTATGTCCTCATTCCAAAACTTTACAATTAATTCTTTTAGAATATCAGGACGTATTCTTTTCTTTCCATGGGAGTCTACTAGAGAAATCCTAATAGTCAATGTTATTGACTAACTCAATACTTTTTCATCTCCCTATTTCTTTCATTAGTGTATTTTTGTTTATCTTCAAAGATTTGCTTGTTTTTCTAATCAATCATTTATTAACTATTTTATAACTTACTATACAATTAGTAAGCACACGTTGTGTAACACTACTATCTTTGGTGTGTCTGCATTTGGAACCAATAGTTTGGTATGCTTTATGTATATTTTCAACAATTGATGCATTTTGATTAACAAAATTAGATTTTACTAACCCCAAGGTATTCATTATAGGTCCATTTTAATTAATTTCATCAATTTAATAAATAATTGACATCTTTATGTGTCATTTAAATTTTTAAAGTAATTATCCCAAATTCCCCTAGCTTTTCTTCTCACATTTTTGTCAGACATTTTTTTAGGCATTGGTTTTATAATGTTTTCATCAATTTCAATTAAGTGAATTGGTTTTCTTCACAAAATGGAAGGAGATGTTCTAAGAGGTGAAGATTCATTAAGAGGGTTACTTTCTTCATTCAATGTTTCCATACAAATTTCAGGATTAACATTTGGATTCTCAAGTAAAGGTTCAACAATTGGATTCATATCAAAATTTTCATCCATACGAACATTATCATTCAATTAAATATCAACATTCATTACAAAATCATTATTCCTAGATAAATTTGATACAATAGACGTATCTTTCCCTACACAAAGTTTTGCATCCTCTTCACTTTCTTAATCCTCATATCTTCTAATTACTCTGGTGTCTTCTTATTTAATTTATTCTTGTCCTTACGTTATCTTTTGTCTCTCATGATTGCAAAATAATATATTGTGGGCTAGGGGACAATATGAACTACTCAAAATTTGTAAAGAATGTACTGGAATCTGTAGACTAGACAGAAATAAGATAGAGATAGAAAATCTGTGAAGGAGGGGAAAAGGATGTTGGGGGCCCATAAATATGTAAAAATCATAACACTTATGCATTATAAAATGTACATGTTATGTTATTCCCTTTTCCAAGCCATGCCTCAAGGATTAGATCTGATTTGGATCCCCAAGCCTAAGGCATGGACCTATACAAACACAACAATCAACGTGTTTTTGCAAGAAATGAAAAATTCCACTTCCTTCATGATAAATCAATATAAAATGATCGATTCATTTACAAAAATTATACCACAACATAGAGTAAAGTTTCTTCTTTATAAAAATATAATTTTTCAAAATTTATGACTAATATAAGGTTTCCTTATTATTTATTTTATAACTATGCCTTTTCATAGATATTTTTTGAAGTTTAAACATGTCTATCTTTCATCATGCATCTTATTTTTGGCTCATTGAAATTGAAAAAAATATATACTAGCTCAAACTAGGCCTAATTCTATACATATTAAAAAAAATCTAATTTTTCGATATTTCTTGAGGTAGCTAGGGGGGCACGGTTGCAGCTCCATTATACTTTTGAATTTAAAATTCTTTTACTAGAAAAATCATTAAAAAAAAATTCTAAAAAAATATTTTAAAAATGGAGCCCAAACTAGATGTTCCTATCTATCTTTCTACAAAAGGGTTTTCAAAAATATAAATGGTGGGGAGAAAGAAAGTCACTCTATTGTGTTTTTTAGAAAAAAATGAGAATCCATTGGTATTTTAGTTATTTTACCCAGTTAAACTTATCCGTTTTCAATAAATTTTAGTATCTTAGAAACTAGACTCAAAATGATACGATTCATGTTTATACAACATCTTCCAATTTTGAGTGTAATTATTTCAAAAACTCATACAAGTTAAAGTTTTTATTTTTAGAAAAATTCATCCACTTAAGACCCCCTTTTGGCCCCCAAATTGGTGCACTTACTCATCAGCGATCCGAGCATCTGTCGGGAAGTATTGGAGCTAGATATGGTGGTTCAAAACTTGATCTTGAATGTAGTGACATTCAACTTCTATGTGCTTGGTTCTCTCATGGAAAACTAGATTTTTCACAAGTTTCAACACACCCTAATTGTCGTAGTGAATGATGGGAGGCTTTTCTTCAGGAATGCCCATATCTGCTAAAATGTGATGTAACCAAATTACTTTGCACACATATCCTCATGCAGCATGATACTCTACCTCAGTGGATGATAGAGAAACAACAGTTTTCTTCTTAATAATCCATGAGATAGGACCAGACCTGAGATGAAAAATATAAGCTAAAGTTTATTTCATGTCATCAACGGATCCAACATACTCTGAGTTTGTATATCCTTGTATGAATAATTGAGAGTTCTTCTGATACTCTAGACCATAGTCAATTATACCTCGGATATATCTTAACACATGCTTCACTACAACTTAATGACATTTTTCTGACTCTGCCTGCATGAATCTGGAAAGATAGCTCAAATGAAATTAAATATTTGGTCTAGTATATGTCAAGTAAATGAGACTCCCAACAAGCTATCTGTAGAGAGTACCATCTACTTGAGGTGAATCCCGAAATCTCTAAAGTTGAAAATATTTTTCCATTAGAGTGGACATAGGTTTACAATCTGTCATAACATGCTTTTCCAAGATTTTTTCAATGTATTTCATCTATGAGACAAAAATATGATTCTTTTTATACCATATCTTGAAGCCAAGACAATAGTGAAGTAGCCTCAAATTTTTCATGTCGAAGTATTTCTTAAAATCATTCTTAACATCTTCGATGATATTTTCATAACTCTCTGTGATCACAAGATCATCTACATACAAAACCAAAATGAAAATCTCTCTATCTATCTTTTTGATATACAAATTTGAATCAGAGGGGCTACGTGTGAAACCATGCTGCAATAGGTGATCATATTTTTTATGTACCATGCCCTAGGTGCCTATTTAAGTCCATAAAGAGACTTAATTAAACAACATACCTTCTAAGGATGTTGTTTAAAAAAATCCTTCTGGATGGGTCATGTATACTTCTTCTCTAAGATCACCATTCAAGAAATAACTTTTAACATCCATCTGTTGAAGTTTCCATCCATTTTGTGTAACTAGTGCATGACAACTCGATGGGTTTGATCTTTGTATTCGGTGTAAAGGTCTCATCACAATGATTTCCTTCTTATTGATCATAACCCTTTGCAAATAGCATTGCTCTATATATGTTGATAAATCCATCTGACCTGTATTTCATTTTGAAAATCCACTTGTAACCAATGGCCTTCTTACCTATAGGAAGATCAACAAGTTCCCACATCTAATTCTATAGCAAAGATTCATATACTGTATCCATGGCTTTCTTCCACTCTGGTTGACTAAGTGCATCCCAAACTTAACCAATTTTAGTTCCTTCAACCATTGAACTCATGATTGTTAGACTTACTTCAATTCTCGATTGAATTTGTATACGAACTCCTAATGAAGTGTTTGGAAGAGAGTTCAAGTGGGAGTCTCTCATGGTGATTTGGACTCATTTCAGACGTTGACATTACTACTGATGTAAGGAACTAATTTCCAAATTTCCAATATCAACATACATTTCTCCTTACAGCTCATCATTATTTTCTATAGGATCCTCATGCTCATCATCTGGATGTGTGAGTAGTCTATGAGAGGAGGTTAGTGTTGAATATTCCTTTTTGGAAATGATTCAAATGATGACTCATTGCAAACAACATCTCTACTCTCATATATCTTCTTTGTCTTAGGATCCATGAGATAATATGCTTTGGAGGTGGTACTATATCCCAGAAATATGCATTGGTGTGTCTTTGTATCAAGATTCTTCCTCTTCTTATCTGGAACATGCATATATGCAATATAACCAAATACTCTCAAATGAGAAATATAAGGTTTGTGATTGCTCCATACCTCTTCCGGTGTATTTTCCTTTAAGATCTTTGTAGGTTCTTAGTTAAGAAGATATACAATAGTATGGACCTCTTCCACCCAAAATGTTTTCTCCAACTTCATAGTGGAAACCATGCAATGAGCCATCTCCATGATAGTCTGATTGTGATGTTCTACTATTCCATTCTTTTGGGGAGTATAGGGGCAGTCAGGTGTTGTGTGATTTCATGCTCCTTTGTTGAGAAAAAGGATATGACACTAAGGAGAGGGCACACAAAATATTCATGCATAGTAGCAAGGCACATTTGAAGGTGCATAAGGATAGGGAAGGAAACAGCGTGAAAGATATATTGATTCGGGACTTACCATTTTCATAATTATGGGCTAGTTTTGGAGATAGCATACGAAGAACACAACAGGATGGAGAATTACGCGACATGCAAATGCTATTTTGGGAAGAGCTCCTACTAAGCGCCATGATTGAGTTCGAGTTAATAATAGGATTTACTACCGCGATTAACTATAAGAGATCTATTATTAGTGCACTTACATGTGTGCATGTTATTGTAAAGGTGCATGACTATTTTTAGCATGCGACCTATTTTGGGAAGTGCATAAGCAGTGAAGGGAAAGTCCCCACCCTTATAAATATGTATTAATTTGTGTAGTTAGAGAGACACTATGTATGAGCTATTGTGGAGTTATGTTGCCATATCTAATGCGTGCATAAACTTATGATACTATTTATTGTAAGAATATTCTATATTTACTGTGTTTAATATAATGGAGTATATTGGGTGAATAATGGTGTTAAACATGACTATAACTAGTTCTTACATGGTTGATTTCATTATGTTTATCATTTGATTCATGATTCTTTAAGATCTAGATCTAGAATATGCTTTGTGGAATGTTTATGTTATTTATGGATCTGAATGCATTATATCTTCATCACATTCACATCCTACAAAAACAACTCTAAGGAGGGTCCAGTACCTTTACATGCTTGGGATGAGTGCTCAGCTCAGTGGGGTGATGTGATGTCGCGCTTTGGGTTATTTGTGGTAAATACTAGGCTGCATCATTGGTTCCATTTCCAGGACCTCTTTTTTAGTTGTTTTTAGGATGGTTCACGATGAATATGTATCATTGACCCTAGAAAAAGGTTTAGAGGAGTGGATAAAATATCTAGAAGAATAACACGCATGGAGCTTCAGCATTGGATCTAAGTTTGACACACACGTGGGTGGAAAATAATTTGTATGACTATTTATATAAGATCTTTTTTTATATTTTTCCAAAGTAGAACTATATGATTGGTTGGTTTCTTATGCATCTAAATGGAATTAGAGGTATCACAAACTTGTCTCGATGCAAGAAGAATTTCAGGCCCTGTATGATGTTGATCTAATTTGGACACACATTATGGATACTTGGTTCCGTGGTGTTTTGAATAGCTATATTCTAGAGTACTCAATTTCCACTTATTCTTTCCTAGAGGTAGCTGAGTTCTAATTTTTATGGTATCCTAGGGGAACTTACTTGCAAGGCATTCCACTGGCGATCAAGATCTTGATGGTAACCCTAAACTTAGAGGAAAAATTGATGGCTAGCTAAACCCCACCATGCGTGGGGGAAGGAGTAGGTTTAGTGAAAGATGGAAGACCTAATGGAGAGAGAGAGGAAGAGAGAAGAAAGTTGGCTTGAGTACAATGAGGTACACGAGAGGGAGATAGAGAAGTAGTGTGACATTACAGAGTGGATGGCGTTGAGGAGAGAGATGGCTCATGAAGGATTTGGAGCTCACGTAGAAGGCATGGAGCTAGAGCATCAGAACTCCCCCATTTGGGCAAGCATGACAGGGAACCATCCTCGGCCTCACATAGGAGCATGCCAATAGAGATGACCTGGGAGGCACGCACACATCTGAATCTACCTAGTAACCTAGCCCTTGCACTTGGTTTTCCAGTATCTAGTACATCCAATAGTCAACAAGCTAATTTGGGAAGTAGGGAAGTAGGATTAAGTCACATAGCAAAAATATATGGCAGGGTGAAAACATCTTCATTGTTGTTTGGAGGTAGCTTCTCAGTGCATCATCTATACAAAATTCAAACATGTAGAATTTGGGGCTCACTTCAGGGAGTAGTACCACCCCGCAAAATATAGTAGTTTAGTAGAGTACTACTATTGGGACATGGGGAAGTACATATTATGGACCACTTCCGGCTATAGGTGGAGGATTAGGGGTATAGGTGGCTCTAGTTCTAGTGGATCTGGTGGTTCTAGAGGTAGAGGCAACACAGGAAGTTCTAGATCGGTGGATAGGGTCCACACCAACCCAAAAATATTTACATGGAGATGTATTCTTCATCTTCTAGAGTATAGGGCATAGAATATGTAGCTAAACACATAAAAATGTGTGAGATATGTGGCATGCAAAAAAATCATAGCTTTTGAGTGAAAATCAAGTCAATTTGCAACTATATTGCAGGATGCGCACAAAGTTGGTAAAGGAAGTTTGACCTTGATCAAAATTTCCTAGATTATGCAAGCATTCAATGATGCATTCCTTAAAGAGTTCTATATTCTGAATTTGAGAAGAAGAGTATAAGCGTACTCAAGGATATTAAACAAGGAACTGCCGAGAGTTTCTAGGAGTATGATGCCCATTTCAAAAACATTTATCTAAGCTTACTTATGATATTCACGCAAGCCAGCATGCACAATGGTTCATTGGAAATCTGATCACACCTTTTAGAAGGGTGTTTTCACATAAGACATGTACTGATCCATGCGAAGCACTTGAAACAAAGCTTTTTCATGCTAAGGTCATCGGGATTTTATTCACTCGGATTCATCCCATTCTTGGAAGAAGCATGATTGTAGCTATGGAAAAGCAGTTGGAGAAACTATCGGTGAATTTAACACATGAGAAGTGTACTAGGATTTTTTGTACAAACTGTGAAGTGGAAGGGCACACCAAAGATAGTTTTCCCCGTAGAACAATACATTTATTATTGCTAGACTGTGAGATATGTCATCTTAACCATGACGTCAACCAATGCCCATTATTATAATGCATGATAAGGAATAATATATCTTGTTATTGTAATTTTTTCCAATCCGTGACTCATGATACAGAAGACTACATGTTGATTGGTTAGATTTATGAAGTTATAGATATTTGTGTGCAACAAACATGAATATTAAATAAATCTAAGGGTAAAGGTGAGCACTAGGATCAAAATCACACTCAATTACACTATGATCAGAATGAGGGGCATTATGAAGGAGGAAATGTCGAGAGGTTGAGGATACGGTGATGGATTCGGAGGTTAAGGCCATGGTGGTGGATGAAGTGAATTCCCTCACGGAACATGCTTTACATGCGGATCACTTGACCACTACAGGCATGAATGTCCTTAGAATATTACATGTTCTTTCTATGGGAAGAATCATAGCTATGAGGAATTCCTAGATCTATATGAGCATCTTAACAAGCAACATAAACAGGAGAACAAATGCGTAGGGATGGTTAGGATATAACGCACTGTGGAAAATTAGTGGATGCCAAAGTTGGCACCGAAACTTGAGGTATTACCTATGAAGATCACTACACATACTAAAGTTTTGTGTCTAGAGAAGTGTTACAGCAAAATCCTACCATCACTAAGGAGGAAGTTTTTCATACATGGTATCTGGATCCTATGCACCAGAAGGAGGTTTATCAGAGGCCATGGAAGTACTAGAGACCCTCAAGGGGAAATAATTTTTTAAAGGAGTAATCACGAGAATATGGAACATAAGAAGGACAAGAGAGACGCTCCAGAGACATATATTGATGACTTGAAGGAGGTATGCAAAATGTTGCGCCAGAAGAATATCATTCCATTACTAGGGAGTTGGCTAAAGGGAAACACTTTGTGCGCGAATATTGAGAATGGACATCAAATCCTACATGTGAATCTTCCCCCCATATCTTATATTACGACAAGGAGATCACTCTGAATGTTGTTTTTGATGGATGGCTCTTGAGTAATATATTGATTGACATAGGCACAGAGGTAAATGTGATTACTTTAGATGCATGGGTATAGATGGGGAGACCTTCATTGCAGCCATCTTCTAATGTATTGTTTATGGCTAATCAAATTAAGGCCACTCCTATCAAAGTTTTAAAAGATGCATCCATTACTATACAAGGGCCAAGTTCACTAGGGATTTTGAGGTTTTAGCTTGCAGAAGTAGATAGTTTCCCAGCTTTGCTTAGACACCCTTGGTGTTATGCAAATAATATGAACATTTGGTTCAACAAGGGATATATCAGTTTTGAGAATAAGGAGGAAATATTTATTATCCCTTTAATAGATGGGAAATCTGCACCCTATGTTGAGCCTTTAAGTGAGGAAGATCTAAATAGGATTTATGTATGCGCCATTCGGGACCTAGAAGTACTCGAGCCATCTAAGGAAGGAATCCTTCAATGGGAAGATGCACAGTCTATTAGTGATACTAAAATTATTGCTTGTGATAATTAGGCTCATGGTACTTATGAGATGGTTGGGTGTGAAGTAAGGATCGCATTTGTGTAGAAAATAAAACCTCGTTGCATCATGAGGATAGGTAAGAGCTTTATACCTCAATACACTGGAGAAGGAGACCCTATGATATTCCTGCACACCATGGAGGAATAGTGGATGGACTAATTTTAAAGAAGAAATATGAAATATACCCTACGTAATATATTCGCACACTGGTGGGTGGTTCACAAGGATAATCTTGTAGAATGGAATGAAGTTAGGATTGCTCTAACAACTCGGTTTTCCAGGAGCAATGCACCTACTCAAATCTGCACTTATCATGGTAATCAACCTGTTCAACACCACGTTTAGTAGTGTGAGAGGCTCTGGACAACAGAGGGAAGGAATATTTACCACCTTTGCTATGGGTGCACAAACTTTATTCCACTTTACAAGGTTGCACATGTACTTGGTATGTATATGGAGCTACATAGAGAAACTGGAAATTGGTAGGATTTGATTATAGGAATGGTCCAGAATTTTGACTACTTCTCTACTAAACCTCTAGTAGAAGAGGCATTAAGGGTTATAAAATTTTTAACTATGGGAGACAATTGCAAAGGTAGAAGAAATAATTCATGAGTTATTTGATGAGAATGACTCAGAGCACGCTTTGATGAAGAAGCAAAGACAGATGCCACACTACTTAAGCACACTTTCTTTGAGAAATAAAAAGGAAAGATGGTCTACATAGTGGATGATGAAGAAGTATAAAATATGGATATAGATCATTCAACAGGTATGCGTGAGGTTTTAGACTAGTGTAGATAACAACGCACGTGCCTATCATGAACCTATGAGGAAAAGAAAGTGAATATTGGTATGGATGTTGAACCTAAGGAAGCAATAATTGGAGATTATTGGGTGACTCGAAGTGGAAAAGATATTTTATTTTTCTGTGATTTTTAGGACTTATTTCCTAGGGGATATCATGAATTAAAAGGAGTGTATGATTCATTAGGAGAAATGAATATCAATCTTAAGGAAGGTGTGTGCCGAGTGAGGAAGAGACCCTACAAGATGAGCCCTAACTTGGACGTAAAAGTTAAAGAATAAATTGACAAGATATTGAAGTCTAGCATCATCAATACCCTAGATGAATCGGAGTGGGTTAGGCCCATGGTCATCAGTATAAAGAAATATGTTCAGATTAGGATTTTTGTGAATTACAGAGAACTAAATGTTGCGTGTGTGACTGATCCCTTTCTTACACTTTTCACAAAGGAGATATTAGAAGGTGTTGCAGGGCACAAAATCTAATCTTTTATAGATGGATTCTTTGGGTATCATTAGGTCTAGATTACATAGGAGGATCAAGAAAAAACAAATTTCACCATTGAATGGGGAAGTTTTGCATATACTGTGATGTCCTTTAGTCTAAAAAATGTGCTTGTTGTATTTTTGTGAATAGTTGTTCAATCATTCCAGGATTTTATTCACATTTTCTTATAGGTTTACTTGGATTATTGGACGGTGTATGGACTATTTAAGGATCATTGTGACAATTTGCACTTAATGTTTGAAATATGTAGACAATTAATCATCTCTTTGAACATCAAAAAGTGTGTGTTTGCTACACCTTTTGGCACTTTTTAGGGACATTATCTATAAGAAATGTTTGTTAGTTGATCGATTAAGGTTGTAGATTATTGTTGGCCTAGAAGAGCCTACTAATCAGAGTGAGGTGCGTGGATTCTTAGGTCACACTAGGTATTATAGGAAATTTATCAAAGGATATGCTAAGGTTTTCGCACCCTTGGAAGAGTTACTAAAAGGAAAAGGGACATTTTATTGGGGAGAACCACAGTAGCGCACATTTGAGACATTAAAGGAAAGACTTACTATAGTGCCTATTATGTGTTTTCCCTCATGGAACCAACCGTTTCATGTACATGTGGATGCCTCTGGCATGGCCATTGGCATGGTGTTAGTTCAGCCTAGAGAAGGTATTATAGATCATCCTATCTATTTTACAAGTATAAATTTGACTTTTTAGAGTAGAATTATACAACTACTGAGTGTGAATCCTTTTCAATGATCTATGCACTGCATAAATTCAAACAATACCTTCTATCAAAACTATTTGTATTTTACACTGATCACATGGCATTGAAATACTTAGTAAAAAAGCCTGTTTTAAAGGGGTGCATATGTTGATGGGTGCTCTTATTCCAAGAATCTAGGTAAAATTGTGGTAAAACTAGGGAAAAGTAATTCTGGCCTAGACCACTTATCAAGAATTCAATCAGGAGAGGATGCTCAAACAATTGAATATACAATGTCAGATGCACAATTATATAGGTTACAATATGCACCTACGGAATTGGAGGATATTGTTATTTTTTTACATATAGGTATGGTGCTAGAAGGAATGAAATCCTTAGAGGAGAAGCAACTTGCAATTTGTGCATCACCTTTTATGTTGACTAGTGGTGACCTATACAAGTTAGGCAAAGATGAAGGATTGCACATGTTTGTACTAGAGCATGACCACATAGACATCATGGAAGAGGCTCATGGTGGTATTGCAGGTGGGCACTATGCAAGTGACGCCACTACGCGTAAGATTCTACTCACTAGATTATGGTGGGAGACTGTCTGTAAAGATTGTAAAGCATATTATAAGGCATGTGATTATTGTCAACACATTGGTAAACCTTGGAAAAGAGATGAAATGTCTTTAAGACCTATTTCTAGTGAAGAGCCATTTGAGAAATGGGCTATATACTTTGTGGGTCTATTTCAACATCCGCGCTTAGAACTGGATCACGCTACATCATCACTTTCACAGATTATCTTACAAAGTGGGTAGAAGCAACACCTACCAAGGATTGTACAACAACTACAATAGCTAGGTTCTTATAGGAAAATGTTCTTGCAAGGTATGGATTCCCATTGATCTTGACAAGTGATAGGGGTACACACTTTTTGAATGAGATGATCGGGATACTATTGGATGAATTTATGATTGTGCACCATAAGACTACACCCTATCATCCTTAGGAAAATGGGACTGCTAAGGCCTTCAACAAGATTTTTAGTCGAAATTGACAAAAATTTGTGATGTTAGAAGGAAATATTGTAATGATAACATTTTTTTCCATGCTTGGGCATAGAGAACAACATACAAGAGGTTGAACAAGGACACACCATTTGAGTTAGTGTTTGGTATGCAAGCAGTTCTTCCTATGGAATTCATGTTACCTTCTTTGTGTATTGCACGCGTTGGAGGTCTAGCTGATGAGAAATCCCTAGAAGAAAGAATTGAAAAGTTGATAAATTTGGATGAGTTATGAGAAATATCTCATTGGAGTCAGAAGCAGGAAAAGGCCAGGCAGAGGGCATGGCATGATAGGCACATTAGGGACAAAAAGCTTGAGATGGGACAGATGGTGCTTCTTTATGATTCTAAGTTTCGTGCCATCCAAGCAAGCTTAAAGTGCATTGGTTGGGACCGTATGTTATCAATCACATCCTTGAAATAGGATCTTTCTAGTTAGAGACGCTTGATGGGATATGGCTACCCAGTTACTTTAATGGGAGTAGGTTGAAGCCCTACTATAAAAAAGTCTTCTTGGTGTTTGTAATAAGGTAGTGTTGCCATTGAGACTAGGTTTTCATTTTTGTATTTCCTTTATGCATTTCCTTCTTCATCATTATGCTTTGTCAATTTGTTTGGTGTTTTGTGTAATAAGCACATTTATGCGCTGGAAGATAATTACCATTTGAATAATTTTTATGTGCAGAGGACTACACATACCATTAGTGTGGGGTGGCTATTTACAACTTGGTACACATAAAGGAACAAACTGCTACAAGTGCTATTCAAGTTTGGAGAGGAGTTGTTAGAAAGGATATTTCTTTAAAAAGATGACCGTAGATGGAGATAAATGATGTAATTGTATAAAGCGAGGGTAAGGTGGCCGTAGAGACTACCAGGGGAAGGTGTAAAGGCAAGGTACTCAGTGCATGGAAGCACGATGAAGAGAAGTATGTGGCAGGAAGGTAGGAAGGTGCGAAAGAATGTTATATCCTGGGGCACAAAGATGTACCATGTGGAGATTGTGAAAATGGTCAATTAATGAGAGGATTGTTGATTTGTGAAGGAGCAATAAATGGACTAACTTTTTGAAAATCTATATAAAGACATGATATGGGTTCATTCTTACCTTTGTGATCACAAGTATTTGAGTGAGATAAGTGTGATCAAGGTGAGCGAGTCATATTGAGGTAAAAAGATTGTGAAACCAAACATGAAGAGTGGATTATTACGTGGAAGAGGCTTGCATCCCCATTGGTGAAGGGTTTGAGCAAAACAGCGGTGTTGAAAAGAAGCTAGGGAATGTGGTTTCAAGCTATGGCACACAAATTCAAGCTAGGGTTTGAAATTACTCGTTACAGAAGATAGAAGGTGGGATTTTCATGATGGAACTAAATAAAGCACCTGCTATAGGTGCCAAAGGAAAGAAGAAGGTAGAAGTTGAAATTACTCGAGAGTAATTTTAAAAGATGTAGTACCGGAGAAGGTGTGATAGTCGGACAAGAGTGGGATTCCCACATCCGTAGGTGTTAAATAAGTGACTACAACCACCATACATCAAACTACAAGAAATATTTGGACACATTTTTTAATACAAAGATAAACAAGTGCACGGTGGAGGATATGCCAGTATATGACGATGTTGGGGAGAAATTGTTGAAGCAAGTAGGAATCTATCAGTTGTATGAGTTCCTATATTTTGGTAAGTATGAACCATTATACCAATGGTGATGAATAGATTCTATGAGTACTTATATTTCTCTGGACAAAGGGTTAGAATCACAAAGCAGCCCTAATTTTGACAATGACAGATTAAAGGGCAGGGGTAGACCTTGTTGGTGATCCGGTGATAAATCAACAATAGTAGAGACAAGAAAGGAGTTAGGGTATACTAAGGGTCCATGTGGAATGGAAATTGATAAATTGAAGAAGTACCCAGTGGTGCAGGCAGTCATGCATCTGGTAACCAAGTTGAATGATCAAGAGAGATGGTTGTAGGTGAATACCATGTGGTTGCATGTTGCGAAGAAAATGTCTCAGGGAGTAGTCTATAACCTAGTAGGCTACATTGCAGACACCATTATTGAGGAAGCGTGCATAGGAGAGAAGATAATTTTTAGCTGTCCTGCTTTCTCTTGTGTTTGTAGAAATTAGAGTGCCCGATGGGCCAAAGAACAAGATCTAGGAGTATCCCATGGAAAATAAGTCCCTCGCGAGAGAGGTTTGACAAATATTTATGTGAAGGATCAATGAGTGGGTTGTTTAAGAAGAGGGTGGAGATGTGGTATGATCGACTTCGCACAACATTTAAGGAGGAGTGGCGCATTCCCAAGGAGCTACCTTTGGTGGTTGGAAAAGTAATATAATTTTGGTGTACCAACACTTATGTATCACACGATTTTGTGTGAGGGATGGGGCATGGATCCCATGGTGAAAACTATCGTATGACTTTAAAACGTGCCACTTATAGGAATCAGTCCACCAATTTACTAATGAACTCCATCTAAAAATTAATTCAAACAAGGTATATTGTGACTACCACACTCTAAAGAAGGCATATGTGTATCAAAGTCAAACATCCTACATTGAGAGGCTCATCTCGGATGTCATGAGTATGATGCCAATAAGCTTGGATGTTGGGGACAGTGGAGTTGCACTCTTATACCTTGACTTATGCCTAAGTTGGATAATAACATGTATGTAGAAGCGAGTTCATGCTCCCAAGGCCGCCTAAAGGAAAACATAAAGTGGAGAACGTGTCAACCCCTGACCTACAGAAACTATAGCAGTAGATGAGGAGAACAAAGAACATGAAGATAGTGGTGGATTAGATCATAGAGGCCAAAGGCATCCCACATATAGAGTAGATCTTGGGTGCAGTGTACTCTGCATCATACACACACAAAGAAGACAAAGACTTGGACATGGAAGCAGTCCATGGAGAGCGCCGCTTTAAAAGGGTATTCAAAAGAACAAGGGCCCAAGGTGTGGGACCTTCACAACCTATAAGAAGTTCACCACGACTCTCTCCTCAGAAAGAGACAACTGAGAGGAAGAAGAGAAAACTAAAGCTGAATGAGGAGGTGGAGGAGTCTGCAGAGAGTGTGCATGGAACCCCTGTACAACCAGAAGATGTGGAAGAACCCAAGGATGAGGATATGAAGGATGAAGAGGAAGGTGTGAAGGAGGTAGAGGAAAAAGAGTATGATATTGTTTAAAAATCAAAGATCCAACTCCAAAGCTTGGCGCTCAAATTCGTAAGGGCAAAGAACGAGGAGAACTAGTGGAGAGTATGTTGGGCCAAGTATGGGCTATGTTGAGGAAACAAGTAAAATTGTTTGCACCCGTTTCTAGAACACAATGGGCCTTAAGGGGTTATATGGATGGGAGTTGATGGATCTAGACATGGCCACTACGTGCAAAATGAAACAAGCTGTCGTGGTCCATGCAGACTCATATGGACAAGCCCAATTTTGAGGTATGTGAGGAGTCATGTGTATCAAGAAGAATGTGAAGAAGGCATCGCAGAGCGAGGCATGCGACTATAAATCCCACTCTCATGTCTGATGAGCAGGTGTGAAATGCCTTGGTTAAGGTATCTATAGAGGTTGCATGGAGGAACATCGATAAGGCTACTACTATTAGAGCACTACGAGAAGATAACAAGGAAAAATTTGTAGAAATAGTGCGTCTAAAAGGAGAGAAGGACTTAGAACAAAAAAGAATGAATCCTTCATCAGCATGGCAGAAGAAATTGGTGATTATGTCCTAAAAGCAAGACCACACTTAGAGTCTAAGGTACCTAAAAATTTTCCTTTGGCTATGCATTATGTGCATACGTTAGTTGATTTGGTGCTTGAGGATGGACCAATTCGCATGCCAACACCAAAGGACCCTAAACAGGAAGCAGAGAGAGCAAGGGCCTCTGTGGTTAGAAATATTTCATCTTATGAGGCATTGCTCCAAACTTTACAAGATGAGCTAAAGAAAGAAGACCAAGATTTGAACATATGTGCAGCTCCAAAAGTAGTGATCAGGATCATAACTATATTAGAAGATAATGAAGTTTTGAAGGAAATGAAGGATGAGACTTTAGACGCGCAAAGAGATTGGCATTAGTAAATCAAAAACATGAAGCCCTTGTAACAACACAACATCCACATAAAGAGAGGTTAGATGAGCTTGGAAAGCTCATAGCACAAAATATGGATCTTCTAGAGGGAAGGATGTTTGTTATGGCTAACGTTGTCCTAGTATTGTAGAATGAAAAGGGAGAGATAACCCAGGATGAGTTGGAATCAATTTCCGCATACATTCCAGAGAAGATCATAAACGTGTTGGATGATTGTGGCGTTAGAGGTGAGATTAAAGAAGTATATCTAGATTTGATCCTCCCAGTTGAAGCAGAGGGTGTTGTAAAATAGAATTCCATTCTTTGTAAAGTAATTATTTACATTATTTCCATTCTTATTATTTATTCTTTGGGAACATCAAGAGGAACCCCATTATTGGGATGATAATGTAGTTTAGTGTGGGGTAATGTTGAGCAGACAAAATATAACACTAAGGAGAGGGCACATAGAATATTTGCGCACGGGAGAAAGGCACATTTAAAGGTGAGGAAGGATAGGGAATGAAATGCACGTGAAAGACAAATTGGTTCGGGACTTAGCCATTTTCATGGTTAGGGTAAGTGCAAAGAAGTTGGGGGGGAGAAAAGGGGGTCATAAGTGGACGTCATATTGTAAATAACAACATAATATCAACTTGTAGGGATTATTAGCAATACATACACTCAAAATTAGAAAAACTTATACTAATATGAATCGTAGCATCCAGAATCTAGTTTCTAAAATACTAATTTTTAAAAAAATGGACAAGATTAGCTATATTAAACACTCAAAATTCAATGACTTGGTATTTTTTTTTAAAAACGCCTATAAAATTATAGTCCGTTTGCCCACGATTTGGATGACCAAAAATTGATATATATTTTTCTCCTTTGGTGAGAAGTTATATGCCACTATCTATCTTGGGATGGATTTTATTTTTTATTTTTTTGAGTAATATTTTATTTTTATGATTTTTTCCGTGAAAGTGGTATGAAAACATAAAGAAAACAGAGCACTTTCCGTTTGCCGCCATAACTTCATCAAAAATATTGAAATCAAATAATTTTTTTTTTTGAACATGTATATAATTTCACCACGGTTGGGATGGTATAAGTTTTATCACATTCTGATAAGTGAAACAAAATTTGTAGTCTTAAACCTAGACATAAACATTCACGGGAAAAAGTGTCTTAAAGACCTACTATTAGTAAAAAATTATAAAATGATATTTATCCTATTCTATTCACTTTAAAATCAGTATTTATACAAAGCTAACAGTCTCCCCTATGCAATGGTACCATTTTTATGACATATTTTTTACTTTTCGGCATGTTTCAAGTCCGTGGAAGACTAAATTTGATGTTTTGTTGTTTTTAATGTAAAATTCAGGATTTGATGTCCACTTAATTGTCCCCCAACTTGGTGCACTTACCCGTTACGGGATATTTTGGAGATAGCGTATGGAGCACACAATGAGATGGAGACTTGTGTGACACGCAAATGCTATTTTGGGAAGAGTATATACTAAGCACCATGCATGAGTTCGAGTTAATAATAGGATTACTACTTAGTTAACTGTAAGAGATCTATTATTAGTGCACTTGCATGTGTGCATGTTATTGTAAAGGCGCATGACTATTTTCAGCATGCAACCTATTTTTGGAAGTGCATAAGTGGTGAAGGGAAAGTCCCCACCCTTATAAATATGTATTAATCTGTGTAGTTAGAGAGACACTATGTATGAGCTATTGTGGAGTTATGCTACCAGATTTGATGCGCACATAAACTTATGATATTATTTATTGTAAGAAGCTTATGTATTTACTGTGTTTAATATAATGGAGTATATTGGCTAAATAATGGTGTTAAACATGACTGTAACTAGTTCCTACATGGTTTATTTCATTAATTTTATCATTTGATTCTTGATTATTTAAGATCTAGATCTAGAATATGCTATGTGGAATGTTTATGTTATTTATGGATCTGAATGCATTATATCTTCATCAAGCTCACATCCTACACAAGTAACTCTAAGGAGGGGCCTGGTACCTTTGCACACTTTGGGTGAGCACTTAACTCGAGTTGGGTGGTGTGCCAAAGACACACCGGGTTATTCATGGTAAATACTAGGGTGCATCATCATTCAAGAATGCCAAGAATTTATTTGACGTGAGTTTCCCCCTCGATCTGAGTGGATGAATTGAAGAGAATTCCCGATCTCTTTGAACAACACTCCTATAGAATATTTGGAATTTTATAAATGCTTCACTCTTCTTTCAGAGAAATAACACCCAAGTATTGCGGGAATAATCATCAATGAATAATTGGAAGTACTGAAATCCCTTAAATGATACAGCAAGGGTTCGCATGCATTAGTATGCATGACTACTAGATGGTTCTTGGCATTGAATTTACTTGTCTCGAATGGATCTCGATGTTTTTTTCCTGCTAGAAATCCAGGACAAAGAGGTAATGAATGAGAAAGAGGAGGAATTCCTTGTACCATCTACTTCAAACTAAGATGATAGAGGGAGTTGGCGAAAGATATGCAGACCGATTGTGCGTGAGTGCAATGTATTTCACCATGGAAGTAGATAACGCAACCTGTCGAAGATGAGGCTACATCTAGTGCAAATAAATGATCCTTTAAAATTTTTCTAGCAAGTATCATACCTTTTTGACATATTAAATAGCACTTGATTCCATTCGAACAAGGAAGCGCATCTTGAGCTTTAGATTCAATAGTGAGAGACAAACAAGAGATTTGTGGTCAGGCCAAGGACATAGAGTACCTTCATGAGAGTACATCTTCTTATCCCAAGAGGAATGGTCACATTTTCGATTCCTTCTACCATATACTCCTTGTTGTTTGCAATACAAACTCGATCTCCAAAGTGGGTCGATTAGTTAGTGAATCAAACAACTCTCTGTCACCCATCATGTGATTTATTGCACCAAAATATATGAGCTAAATATTCTCGATGGTTGTGATGTTTGGGATACAAGTACCAAATCATCTTCATGTGTGTCGTAATTTGTTGATTCTCGGAGCACCATCAAGTGATTCATCATCTAGTTGGGTGTGACATGTCCTTTCTACTTATTTCCGTGAGGACGCCACTTGGATTTATTTGAATTACCTCTTCCAGATGCGCTTTCTTCTCTATAATTTCATTGTGTGTGGCCATTATACCAATAGTTCACATTATCGTGCATATTCATGTTGCGAGATGTGATACCAATGATTCACCTTTTGAGACTTCTACTTCTATTGTTGCTTTTGTGGTTTCTTCTATGTCTACTTCCTTTGTTGACCTTTATGAGGCTTCTAACTCTTCTTTTGTCTAGAGATCAATTATTTGTTCTCGAACTCCTCTTGAACCGATGAATGGATTCAACCTGTTGCATAAAATTCACCAGTTCCAAAAAACTCACCTCTATTTGAGTGATGGTCAATGTGGTGTTAAACATCCTAAACTTGTCGGGACAAATAACTTATCTTTAACCTCTTCTCCCGGTGCAGCTAGCTTTTCTCGTAACTCTGCTTTACACGACGTAATAATTCTTCCACTTTTTCACCTGTTTGCATACTCATAGTATAAGATTTGACTAGAGATGAAGAATATTCATGAAATTCTTGGATTCGTATATTGTGGAGAGAGTATCCCAGGCCTTCTTCAATGTTGTTTCATTTTGAATGTACGGTTGCACCTCATCGGATATGCTCAGATTGATCAGCATCAACACTTTTTTGTCATCCTTGTACTTCATGCATTCATCATCATCGGTGGGACAAGTGAGTTCACTGTTACAACCTCCCAAAGATCTTCAAAAAGGAGAATGGGTCACATCTTTTTCTTCCACTCAAGAAAAATTTTCCCTTTCAAGATCTGGGCATCTGAGAGCAATATCTTTAGAGCGGACATGATGTCAAAAAATTAAATTTTATTACTATTAATTATTTAAAGGTACAATGTCTTCTTGGTGAATAGTTATAGGTGGTCTCATTATGCTCTTGCGGTGAGAAATGGATGCTTATGTGGGTATTCTATCTTACATTCATCATTCACTTCATATCCTTTTCGAGCTCCACATGTACCTTCTTAGCTTGACATCGTACATCGAACTAGAACCACTCCAGTAGTCCTTGATGCACAAGCTCCTCAAATTGCAGATTGTTACTATTACGAAGGCGTCGATCAAGGAAAAGTAAATTCTAGTGTTTTTGTATTGGCCTCTTAATGGTGATTCATTCCTTACATCACTTAAAACATTGCTTTCGGCATACAGATTATGTGACATATGGAGCTTGATTTTTTTTATTTTGCAATAGTCTTTCTAGTTAAAAACATGTTGATCTAGGAATGCTGCGGCCTTTTTTTAGGTAAAAAAACGTGCTTTACTAAGAGGAAAGCAGATCAAAAAATGGCCACACAAGTCTCTTATTTGCACGTGTTGTCAAGATTGCTTTGGAAGAATACAAAATCCAAAGAAAATCATGAGTCTAATTTTTGTAGGGATAATTCCAAAAATCCAAAGAATTCGTAAGAAAAGACAAAATAATGCTTTTCTTAATAGAAAAAAATGAAGAAATCCAAACTTCCCAAACGATTGCAGCGGAGTCCTATTTTTGTATGCAATTCGACTTTTGGTTATTTCTCGTGTCAAAAAGAAACTCATTAAATTCCTTTCTCTTTATAGATCAAATTTATAGAAGTTGGGATGACTTAATCTTTTGGTGCAAAAACTTCTTACTCCACACCAAGGAAAGAGTCTGCTCTTATTTTCTTTCTCCTACAACTTTCTAAGGAAAACTTTACTCTAAAAATCTCCTCGCTTGGGCATATCAACGCTACTACGATACCAATGATAGGCCAAGTTAGATAGACATAGAAATGTTTATTTATTTCTAATTGAAATAAAGAGTTACAATCACAAAAATATATACGAGGAGAAATATCTAGAACAAATATGGAAGAGGAGGAACAACCTAGAAAAGAACTATCTAAAAAAGTTTCTAAAATAATGTATTATTTTTCTAACATCAAATATGAGGAACAAAAAGATTATTGGAACACTCTATGGGTTTAGGATTTAATTCCCAAGGTTAACATTTTCTCTTGGTTTGTTTCTCAAAACAATATCCTTACCCTTAAAAACATGAGGAAAAGCGGCATGATTATCCCGGTAGATGCATTATTTGTGGTTATCAAGAGGATAATGCTAGTCACTTGTTTATCAACTTCACATTTTCCCTTGTCTTTTCCTCTGTCTAGGATATTTTCAATCTTTAATGGATGTTTCTTGAATCTATGAAGGAAATTTTATTACAATGGAATTTCCCTTTTAATTATCTATTCATTGTGGCTTCCTAGAGGATGGCACTCCCTCACTTCCTCTGGAGTCTGTGGAAGGAAAGAAATGGAAGGATATTCAACGATCAATATGCTACTATTAAGAAAGTGAGTTCCTGGTTGTACTCTTCCCTTAAGGAAAATGATATACTTTTTAAAGGAAAAGTTAAGGCCCCTTGTTCCAAGAATGAGGTTGTAGTTCTTAAAAACTTCCCCTTGATTCTCCTAGTCTCAAGGATCCCGTTCGGGAGTTAAGTGGGATAAACCAAGAAGGAATTAGATAAAATTGAATTTTGATGGGGCCTCGAAGGGTAACCATGGTCTTGTTGGGGGTGGGGGCATTCTTAGAGATCAGGAAGGTAATTGGGTTTTTTTTATCTTTGGACCTTTAGGGATCCATAGTAAAAATGTTGTTAAAGCTAGGAGCTTCTGCGGGGTATTAATCTAGAAAATGATAAGGGTTTCAAGATGATACAGATTGAAGGGGATTCTATGCTCATTATAAATTCCCTTAGAAAATATAATATCCACAATTCGGTTGGGAAATATCATCTTTAATATCAATTAGTTGCTTAAAACCTTTGACAATACACTCTTTCTTCACATCCCATGTAATGATAACAAAAGTGCGAGAATAATTGGCTAATTGGGGGTGACAAGTAATGTTTTCAAAGTTTGGGAAAATGGGATGAGATCCCAACTATTATTAATAATATCATTAATCATGATAGGCAATGATTTGAAGGCCATCTCTCCTCTGGGGATGCTTTTCATTAATGTTTTTATTAAAGGAAGGAACATTCGCATGTGTGAGATCTTGAAAGGATTTCTATTAACTTGTAATTTTGTGGGTGGTAATGTCTATTGTTTTCAAACTATCGGCTCTTTACGAGGAAACAAACCATGTGAGGTGATAGGCTTAGGATGAAACCTTCGATTCATGGAACACTCAGAATAATCTGTCCCTTTGGCAAATTTTCAAGAAAGGGTTTCAAATATTTAATTTCCAAACTAAGGGAGTCTAGCCCATCTCTTGCCTTTGATTTTGGGTGAGATTAGGATAATGAGAAGGTTGTGGTCTGCGGTATGGAGTTGTAAGTTTCTAAGTTTTCTATCACTTAGGCTACTATTTTTGAAATGGAGGGCCTAAATATTTTCAAGGATTGAACTAAACGCAATCACAAAATTCAAACAGTCTTCAAAGGTAAAGAAAAGGTGTATTTTCTCATTGATGGAATTGTGTAATATTATCTTCCGGGATTCGGAACATTGTGTGTCTTCACATTATGTGTTATATAACTCTAGAGGGTAAGTATAGGAATATATACACACACCATCTCTCTATGTTAAATATGTTTAGACATAAGATTGCTATGAGTATTCCCTTATTTTTGTTCATGTCGGTCTCGAGTCGGTTAAGGACTTTGTGAGGAAAATTGAGTTTCCCCTACATCATGGTCTCATCCTCCTCCTCTACTAGAATGGGAATTCCCTCATTCCTAAGGAGTTATAGAAAGGAGTAGAAGATTCGATCATACTATCACTTTGGATGAGCATATGTCTAGACTTCGAGAGGGAGAAGGGTATCTAGAACCGGGCGAGGGAAGGATTTTCGGATGGTTGCGACTTCTTTGGTAAAAATTAAAGAGTATGTCTCAAGCTCAAGAATAAGGCTCATACGGAATAGGAGGAGAAGACTGAGAAAATTACTCTAAGGATTCTCGTAATCGGAGAAGGATATGGAATCCATGGGTGAAATTGGTATAGACCTTAGGGATAGTATGATTAAGTGTATTGAACCCTCAAAGAAAATCTACATTTCTACAAACTCCATGAGAGAGGACTGGTTGGGATTAAAATTGTAGTTAGGGATTTGTAGGATATGATGTGTAAACTAGAAAAGGGTCAAACGAATATATGACTCAAACTCTCCTAGAGGAGCGTTGTAAAGAGGAGGATGGTGGAAAAGTTGATACATAGAAGGGAGATGATCATGATCATGTACAATTGGGTCACGTTAAGACCCATGGTGGCTCTTCCAAATGCCTCAAGAAAAACTAGTGTTTTCTTTGGATGGTTGGGACTCTTGTGGAATTTTGGCGATCTTTTTCCTATTTTGGTTTTGTAGTGAGTATGTTACTTCTTTTGGTTTATTTTTGTTATGTTTCTTCTAGGTTTGGTCTCGGGTTAAGTTGTTTTTACCTTTCTTGGTTCCCTGTTCTTTTTTTTTGCTTTTCTCGGATGTAATCACAATGTATATGTTGATGTAAGGCCTCTAGAGCCAAAATCCTTGTTTTTACCCTATCTCATAAAAAAATATTATTCTATTTGATTAAAAAAATATTTGAAATTTTAAAATCATTTTATTTTTAATTGCTTGTATGTGATTTAATATGTAAAAATTTATGTTAGTGTTTTAAAATTAAATCAAAGTAATTAAAATCTTATCATATAATGCAAACAATTCTATATGAATATATTATAAAATATAATTGTAAGATTATTATTTTTATAGAAAATAAATCTTTAAAAATTGAAGAAAGTGAAAAACAATAATGATGTGTACACTTTCTATAATAAATAGAACATATTTTTCTCCACATATGATATTTTTAAAGTTGTTTGTTTTTAATATTTTTAATTATTATTTTACTATATAGTTAGAGCTTTATATTGAAATTAAAAATGAGTGCATACATAGAGAAAAATATTTAGATTGTTAAATAATTATATTTAAATCATTTAATATAAATAAAAAATATTTTCTTATAATATATGTTTTTTTAAAAATAGATTGGGTAAAACTTTGATTTTGAAGGGACGAGAAAACCCTTTACATCTAAGATAAGCATCAAAGCTCAAGAGAAAAAAAAACAAGGATCAGTCTAACAAACCATACAAGAAATAAAAAAAGAACCCAAGAACAAAAGAAAACGAAGAACACACCAAAGAAAATTACAATATATAGTAATGAAAATTATTTTTCTAGAAAAATATTCACATTTAATAATTGTTATCTAAATAGCTCTCTTAGCGATTTGGATAACTTGCATACACATCATGCACCCCTTTGCATTCTTCTATCTCCTTCCATTTTCCCTTGTCCACCTTCCTCCTATGCGCCCACTTTCTCTCCTATCCTATCGTGCACTCCTTGCATGCACCTCCCCAGACTTACCTCATAATCAACCAAGTCTCTAGCATTCCTCTTGCGTGCATAGCACGCGCCCTCTTTCCTTTTTCTTCCATTTCTCCCTTGCACCCACACTCCGCGCGTTCACCTTTTTTCTAGTCAACTCAGCGCACCTCCAAAGTTAAATCAAGATCCAAATGAGCTTAAGCTTCCATGCGTCCAAGAGCCCCAAAAGTTGCATCACCATTGAAAAGTCTTTGACTCAGTGGAGGGTGCCAAGTGTCTCAACAACACAATGTCAAAAGGAAAGTCTGGAGGTAGTCCCCAAAGAAGTGCGGGCCTTCCACATGTCCCAAAGTCAAAAAGGGGACAAAGTAAAGTTGAATAGTCATGCAAAGGTAGGCCAGCGGAGGGTGCCAAGTGTCAGCACGATGCTATCTGAAGGATCAAATTTGGGGTGGGCTTCCAAACAAGCGCCTAGCCTCCACGTGTCTTGGGTTGGATATAGTGCCTCACGCACGGAAAAACTCGGGGAGAATATGAAGGAAATAGGGAAACCTATGGACACCGCCACATGTCACATGGGTGTTATTCCAAGAGCGAAGGAAGGAGTCAAATCTCAAATGAGCGTAGAGATGCCACATGGACCTAGTACGGAAAACTCTTTAAAATATTGTGCACTGCAATTCAAATTTAAAATGGGCATATCTTTCAACTTGGGGCTCGAAATCGACAAATATGGCACCGTTGGAAAGATCTCAGCCTCATCTACGCCTTGGAGATATGAATCTTTATTTTTGGAGAAGTTAGGTGGGGAGGAAATGAAGAAATGTCTATCAAGCCATTAAAGCAGAATCAGATTTCTTCAACCACCAGATCTGATTCAATTTGATCCATCATTCCTCCTCCTTCGAGGCGCCGAACAAGTAATTGATGTAGACATGATAGATTTGGGGTAGATTTGCTAGAGGCATTAACAATGGTGGTTGAGCTTGAATTATTTTTTCTCGCTTCTCTCTCTCTTTCTTCCCTCTATGATAAATCTATAAAAGACAAGTTCAGGGCTCATTGTAAAAGGTTGGACACTCTAGAGCTTTATGCATGTTACTAAGGACTCCAGATTGTTTGTATGTTGAGTTGCAGACCTCCATGTTTGGCTCTTGCATGTGGATATCGGCCTCCTTATAATTATGGATATCGGCCTCCTTCTATGCAATCAACCAAGATGCGAAGATACAAATAGACCGCTCGCACAAGTGGCAGACAACACTAGATATAAGAAAAGAATATTAGATTCAGGCGCACAGGTCGCAGTCCCAACAATACAAGTAGATCTTCAAAAGAAAAAGGAATCAGAAAAGACCTCTTACAGCAAAAGCATTCAAATCTCTATGCAGGAGGTCCCGCATAAAGCTCCTTCTGATGCAGCATGCGCCCATCCTTTGGTAGGCGAAGC
This sequence comes from Taxus wallichiana var. yunnanensis, assembly GCA_018340775.1. Taxonomy (NCBI): domain Eukaryota; kingdom Viridiplantae; phylum Streptophyta; class Pinopsida; order Cupressales; family Taxaceae; genus Taxus; species Taxus wallichiana. The sequence goes on from CM031235.1 coordinate 564,409,423, forward strand.
CTCTGCTCCAACTAAAATTCAGGATTTTGTGCCTGAACAGTAAAGAAGGGATGTTGTTCCCTAAATGCACAAAGTGGGGGGGCTTATGTTCAGCATTGTTGACCAGATGAAGAAAACAAACATAAACATCACAATGTGGGATGCCCTAACCATTCCATCTCAACGGGATCTATTACATGAAGCTCTGGTATAACTTCTACGTGTTGGCCCGGTTATGTAGAAGCCACGCGCTTCTATCAAAATCTACCGATAAGAAGAGAAACAAGTAAGTAAATTTACTAAAACCCCACCCTTCTATATGTCCTTGATTATAGGCAAACACCTAGTGCATAACTTCTTGATTGACTCGGGCACTAGAACTTTTGTCATGCCTAAGAAGATAGTTGATGTCTTGTCTGAAATATAGCCCTTTGTCTAAAGGATTCCTACAACTTGATGGCTCAATTGTAACCACCTTAGGAGTCATCAAGGATCTTGAGTTAAACCTCCATGCATGTCCAATCGACAATTACTCAAGATGTGTCAATTATTGACCTACCTCCTTTGTTTACCCTATGCCTATCAAGAGAATTCAGCGATAAAGTGGGTGGTTACTTGTCTTCCGATTGGTCTCATATGTTACTCAAGACAAGGTATGGTACCCGGTTCTTGTACAAGTTGAGCCTATATTTTCTTATCACGTAGAGCCATATGTCCCATCCCCTCTCCAAGCCAATTGTATTATCCAAGAAAAACAAGTTTGAGTTCCTAAAGAGTCTCTTTCACCCTTTGTTCCCGGACCTACTACTTGATGAATAGGTATAGAGGCATCACAAATTTGATCCCTATGCTGAATAACTAGAAGCCTATGAAACTGGGCTTGGTACTTATTGCATTCTAGAAGAAGACGCTACGCTTCCACACACGCTCATAGGAGACAAAGTTCAAACTAGTCTATGGAAGTTATACTTTGATGGATCTAGAAGTAGAAATGGCGTAGGAACAAGAGTGGTTCTCATTTCCCCTAAGGATGATAAATTCTTCTTCATGCATAGGTTGTAGTTTGCATGTTCTAACAATGTGGCAGAATATGAAGCATTGGTGCATGGCTTACTTATCGAAAAGAAGAAAATTAAAGCACTACAAATATTTGGGAACACAGAATTGGTTATCCACCAGGTCACTAATAAATTCCAGACAAAGAATAAGTTTCTTAAATCTTATAAACATAGATTTTGGGACCTACTTGATAGCTTTGATGCCCTTAATCTGTAGGTAGTTCCACGTAGAATGAACAAATAAGCTGACCAAATGGTGTGCTCGGTTCACGATTTTCTCCTTTGAGGACTTTGTCAAAGGAAACACTTAGTACATTAAGAAGGTAATCGGACCATCCATTCCAGGATAATAACACCACCTGGAAGGTGTTTGTTAGTGAAGCGCAGATCATCCAATTTATCCGAATTAAGCTGAATTTTCATCAAGTATGTAAGTTGACTTGCATGACAGCTATGGTGACCAAGTAATATAGCTAAAGAAAAATAAGTTGCCTAAAGGGCTTGTCACCTTAGAGCAAATGTTTAGCCCTGATTATGAGTTCAAGGGTGAATAAAGATACATGTGCGTCGTGCAAGAGGATTGATCCTCCATTACTATTACACATGAAAAGGAGTTGTTACTCAAAGCAAGACTTGTCAGGATGAAGAAAAATAGGCCTTCATCTCTCTCTATCAAAAATATAGTGAAATTTTCTCATGAGAGTATGAAGACCTCAAAGGTTTTGATCCAATTGTTTCTCAACACTCCATTGTTCTTGATCCTGGTATAAAGCCCGTCAAACAAAAGTAGTGGCCAGTCAATCCAAAAATAGAGCCCCTTATGAGAAAGGAGTTATCCAAACTCATTGAGGAAAAGATTATATTTCCTATCAAATATTCCACCTAGGTCACGAATCTGATTCTAGTGTGCAAGAAAAATGGTGAAATCATACTTTGTGATGATTTCAGAGATTTAAACAAAGCATCTCTAAGGGATCACTATCCTTTTCCTTGATGGAGCAGATTACGAGACTATGGTGGCGCGTAAAGGTTCTCCATGCTATATGGGTATTCGGGTTTCAACCAAATCACAGTTAAGGAAGAGGATCAATTCAAAACAACATTTAGGACCATGTGGGGAACATATGCATACCAAAAAATGCCCTTTGGTCTGTCAAATGCAGGTGCAACATTTCAGTGTGCCATGGATATTTCCTTCAAAGGTTACATCAATGAGTTCATCTTGGCTTACCTTAATGATATAACTGTCTTCTCAAAGTAGAGCGCAGATCACATGGTGCACCTGGAAAAGGTCTTTAAGAGATGCAAAGAATTTTGGGTATCTCTTAACCCTAAGAAGTGCAAGGCATGCTCTGGGCCATGTAGTTTCAAAGGATGGCATCATGATTGATCCTAAGCGCATTTCATCCATCCTAGCCCTTTCCCTCCTGGCACAAAGAGGGCCTTGCAGTCCTTCCTCAAAGCAAGATTAACTTTATTAGGAACTTTATCCCTAACTTTTCGGGACTGATTCGGCCCATCACCCTTATGATCAAAAAGGACATAGCCTTGAATGGATACGAGAAGGAAGAGAAAGCTTCAACAAGATCAAGAAATAGATTACTTGTGTACCAACACTCCTCAAACTTGAATACTCAAAGGATTTCATCCTATATGCTTATAAATCTTGTGACGCAAGCATTGCTACTATCCTAACACATGAAAATGAACAAGGGATGGAATAGCCAGAGGCCTTCTTGATGAGACACTTTGAAGGATTATGAATTGAAATACGGTCATCGAGAAAGCGAGTCTTCGCCATCATGCGCGTGCTCAATAAATTCAAGAGCATGCTCACCACAAATCATATCAAGGTGTTAGTCTCCCACTCATTTGTCAGAGACTTCATCATGGGAGAAGAAATTAGTGAGAAGAGAGCGTGATGGGTGACAAAAATCATGGAATATGATGTGACTATTAAGGCCACAAAGCTGGTAAGAAGCGATTCACTCGTAAGCAGATTGCGAGGATGTGCAGAGTGAACCTGAGGCTTCATTATTTCTAGATGAAGACTTCCCGCATGTAGAACATGAACAAAATATAGACCCCGACACATGTGACTAGATGAAGGACATGATCACATTCCTTTCCAAGGGCGCGTACCCTCTGGTTTAAAAAAGCAAAGAGAAGGCATATGAGGTTGCAATCCATCCCTTATGTTTTGATTGATGGAATTCTCTTCAAAAGAAATCTAGATGGCAGATGTTGTTAAGATGTATCAATGGCACGTAGACTGAACAAGTGTTAGCATAATTTCATGATGGATTCTCTAGTGGACACTTCTTTGCCAAAAATACAGCAATAAAGATCATAATGGTAGGTATCTTTTGGCCTACCCTATTTGCAGATGCACATAGGTGGGTCACAAAATACAAAGAATGCACTTTCTTTGCAGGAAAGAAAAGATTGACATTGCTTCCCCTCTGTCCAATTCAAGCAGATCAACCTTTTGCGTAATGGGGTCTTGACTTCATAGGCATGATCAATCCACCTTCAAGTGCTAGACATAAATATGTCTTTGTGACTACATATTACTTCACGAAATGGACAGAAGTTGTTGCGCTTAAAGGAATCAAGCTGAGGCGATCATCCTTGACTTTCTCGAAGGTTTAGTCGAGAAGGTTTGGCATTCCTCAAACCATTATCTTTGATATGTAAAAGCCTTCCTTGTGCTAAAATCACTTTGATTGGGCTCTAATTTTTGGCATTTACCTAAAAACCTCTTCCAACTATTACCCTCAGGGCAACGGTCTGGAAAAATCAACAAACAAGAACCTGATCAGAATCATGAAGTGAAAAATGAACATCAACCAAAGACAGTGGCATACTGAGGTCTGTGCACAATCTGGGAAGATATAATCATAGTCAAAAAGGCAATAGGAACTTCACCTTACAAGCTTGTCTATGGAAAGGAGGTTGCCCTTCCTTTGAGGTTAGAACTAAATTCATTGGCGCTTGCTCAAAGATTTGGAATTTGAGGACGCGGATTAGAGAGAAATCGGGATGGCGAGAGATAGTTAATCTTGAAGAGCTTAGAAACTCGCCATGATCAAGTTAGAACATCATCAACAAGCAACAAAGAAATGGTTTGACAGAAAGGCTAGGCCTCAAGCTTTCAAAGTTGGGGACCTGGTTCTAAAATGGGATGTTGAAAAATCTAAACCAGGGCACCATTCAAATTTTGATGCACTTTGGAGCAGCCCATACATCATCAAGTCCTACTGAGGAAGCTAACTCTTTCGAGTTAACTCATCCGAGATGGAAGTGCGCTGCAAATCCCAGTAAACGGGATCTATCTCAAAACCTTCCATTAGGTTTGTTGCATCCTGTTATATATATTACAGTAGTTTTAATTCCTCCAAGTGTGCTCCGCGCACATTGTTTGTTGTACATAGTTCCTTCCTCTCATGTGCTTTGCGCATGCTCTTTTATTACTTCTAGAATGTAGAGCTTCTCTCGGATTGTGAGATTCATAACAAGTGTAGATATGATTTTAAAGTGATTACAGGGGCATTTTCGTGATTGAACAAGCTGAATCCATGCCCAATGGACTTCTAGGGATACTAATCTCTTTCATCTAGTAGGCAGATGGCCCCAAAATTCACCAAAACTATTATCCAAATAGCTCTCTTAGTGATTTGGATAACTTGCATACACATCCTGCTCCCCTTCGCATTATTCTATCTCCTTCCATTTTCCCTTGCATGCCTTCCTCCTGCGCATCCACTTTCTCTCCTATCCCATCATGCACTCCTTACGCGCACCTCTCCAGACTTATATCCCAATAAGCCAAGTCCCTGGCATTCCTCTTGTGCACATAGCACGCGCCCCTCTTCACGTCTTTCTTCCATTTATCCCTCGCACCCACACTCCACGCATTCACCTTCTTTCTATTCAACTCGGCACACCTCCAAAGTTAAATCCAAAGGGGTAGACCCAAACAAGTGCTAAGCTTCCACGCATCTAAGAGCCCCAAAGTTGCACCGGCCATTGAAAATTCTTCGACTCAGCGGAGGGTGCCAAGTGTCTAAACGGCGTAATGTCAAAAGGAAAGTCTGGAGGTAGTCCCCAAAGAAGCGCGGGCCTTCCATGTGTCCCAAAGTCCAAAAAGGGGACAGAGTCGGGTTGAATAGTCATGCAGAGGCATCTTTGGAGGAGGGTGCCAGTGTCATCATGTGACGCTATTTCAAGGATCAAATTTGGGGTGGACTTCCAAACAAGCGCCTAGAATCCACATGTCTTGGGTCGGATCTGATGCCTCCGCCTTTATGGAAAAGACTCAAGGAGAATACAAAGGAAATAGGGAAACTTGTGGACACTGCCACGAGTCACATGGGCGCTAATCCAAGAGTGAAGGAAAGAGTCAAATCTCAAACAAGTGTAGAGCTGCCATGTGAACCTAGTACGACAAACTCTTTGAAATATTGTGTTCCCGCGATTCAAATTTAAAATGGGCATATCTTTCAACTCGAGGCTCGAAATCTAAAAAATATAGCATCGTTGGAAAGAACTCAACCTTATCTACACCTTGGAGATCTGAATCTTTATTTTTGGATAAGTTAGGTGGGGAGGAAATGAAGAAACCTCTATCAAGACATTAAAGCGAGAATCGATTTCTTGACCACCGAGATCTTGTAATGCCCCACCTAGGACACTAGAAACCACACCAAAATTCAACTAGAAAATTTTGGGAATTGTTTTTAAAAGAGATTAATTAATATTAGTCCTTTTGAACCATTTCCCGTTAATAATTTAATTTATACAACTTTAGTTTACCCAAAACAAATTAATTATTTATTTCTAATTAGCTTACTAAGGTCCCCAAAATAAATCCACACACCTTTTTTAAATTAATTAGTTTCATCCCCCCCTTTGCTTAATAGTTTACACACTCATCCCCTATAATTTTATTTTTCATTCCCATAAAAAGTGCATGACTTAAAGAGTGTAGGGTTGAATGAGAGCCCTAGGATAGATCAAATCTTGACCATTGATTTCAAATTTTACCCTAAAGTTTCCCTAAACATCTCTATGTCTTTCTTTTTCTTTCTATTCTTCTTCTCATTTTGTTTTGTCTTGTCTTTTGCATGCATAGGTTGAGGAGGAGCAAAGGAAGAGATGATTTCATGGGGTTTCTCCATTGATGAGAAGAAGCTTGATACTATTTCGTTATTATTTCTTTTGTTCAACTACCCAACTGAGATTTTCTCAGAATAGGCATTTCTTCCATACCCACATGGTTATTTCTTTTATTTTTATTTTTTATCATAGAGGCAATCCTCTTGAAGGTGTGTGTGTGTGTGTGTACAGAAACATTATTTAAGACCCAAGATTTCCAAATCCGCAGGTTACAGGAAGCAGCGGCCTGAGGAAAGGAGTGGCGGTGGTTTTGGAGAGTGGGAGGTTTGGGCTCACAGGGGAAGGGTCACGTGGCTATGGGGAGGTGGTACAGAGGCCACGTGGGGGAGAGGGGAGTTAGGGGTGCATTGGGGGAAGTGATACGGTGGTGAGGGAGGGCCTGCGTGGCCGTGGGAAGGGGTAAGCCATATGGCTGCGCAGGAGTGTGGGGAGAGTGGGGGACAACGGTGTGGTGGGTGGTCAAGTCTGCGTGCAGGGTTGGGGAGGGTTCGACCCTCCCCACCAATTGTTGTTACATGGTTTTAAAACATAAGACCCTTCCACCGAACTTTCCAATAATGAAATTCCTTTATTAAAATTGTATTTCGTAATAAATGCTAAAAGGTTTATAATATAATATAATATGTATTTATATATATACTATAAAATTTTATATATACATATACATATAATATATACTATATCATATAATATTATATTATATCTGTTTGTTTTACCCCTGGAAGTTGTATAATAATGTAACAATTTTGTTAATTAATACATTTTGTATTATAAACCTAGATTTATATGTATATATATAACCCCTTTTTTTATATATCGTATTTTGAAAGTTACCATAGAATATTCTCTACAATAATAAATATTAAATAACACACTTTGGTCTATGAATCTTAATAAGTTATTATATTTCTTTTTTTGAAATCGAATCTAGTCCAAAATGATTTATTTCTTTATGTGAAAAGAAGACATGTGGTGTTGTATTTCAATCAAGAGAAGAAACTAGAAACATGTCAAGTAAGTTGCTACATTGAACACACATCTTAAAATTGGATTTCTTATGCAAGCACCTATTAAGTTTTTCACATGAAAGATAGAGTGTAAACTAACTTCATCTCTTATATAAAACCACTAAATTTTGTAAGAAAGTATCTTATTCCATGGCTAATGTTATTTCTAATAAAACCATCTTCATTCAAAAGATAAGAATTACATCAAGTTCTTATTAGAGAATACATTTTGCTACATTATTTCATTTCCAAGAGTCTTAAACTCAATATGCAACATTTTTCCAAAATACATAACTTCTCAAAGAAACCCATTACAAAACTTCTTGACAAGAATGAAGGAAGATTGTACAAGCAAATGTGACTCAAGTTTACAAGTAATACCAAATACAAGAAGGGGGATTTTACAAGGTAATGAAGGCTTCCACATAGCCTTATTCATAAAGTTACAATGAGAGTGATGTCCACAAAAGGATGAAGGAGACAATGAGAAGCCAAGATGACAAAAAATTTCCAACTATCTTCCACTTGAGCTCCAACTTAGATTGCTTCCAAAAGACCAACACAAGGAGAAAAATATTATTTAACCACCCAACCTTTAGGCATCATTACATGCCTTTCTAAGGTTGAAAGACATGCTAGCCTCCCCAAGCCCATGGGAAAGAGGACTAGCTTCCACAACTTTGCACAAGATTAAGGGAGACAATTCAACATTACTTTCACATATAGGACAAGACAAATACTAAGAACACACAAAATTTTGCAAAGAAGGAAAGGAGGAGAAACCATATTCTACCTCCAAAATGGGGAAGAGAAGAAATAGATCTCCAAGTGCCAAAAGTGTAGCCAACATTGGTTTCACATAAACAATAATCTCCACAACCTCCTTATTCCTCTAAAGTCATCAAACCCTCCTTATTTCTCCATCCATTCACCAAAATCCTTCTTGGGAGGAATTTCAAACCTAAAGGGTTTCCTCTCCAAGAATGGGGAAGGGGTTCAAACCATATAAACCACCTTCTCCACCTCAAACCATTTGAGGGGAGTAAAAAAATCTTACATGGCTTGCCCATCAAGCCATGAGGATTGAGAGGGAAAAATCCCTCTCTCTTCCCCACAAACTCCAAAATCCATCATGTCATATGATGGATGGAGAAAAAAATAAAACAAGTATAATCAACAAATGGCAACACACAAGTAGAAACACACATTTTAAACAAAACAAGACTAATATCTAACATGATATAAAACATAAAATGAGCTCAAGGAGCCTACCTCCAAAATCTCTCCAACACTCTAACTTTTCCTCTTCTTTATCCAAGAAAGCTCTAGCTCCAAAATCCACAAGCCTCCAAGCAAAAGCTCCCAAAAAAAGTTCTCTTCTTTCCCCATGAGGGAGAATTTGAAGAGAAGCCAACAAAAATCCTCACAAATGAGGGGGTGACATGTGTCACCCCTCTCTTCCCTCAAGGTCAAAGATTCTCAAAATAAAAGAGAGAAAAGATAAAATAGCTTTTAACACTCTTCTCCCAAATTACCCAAAATGAAAAACAAACAAACTTGTGCAACTTTTAACAAAACACACATACCCATCCACCTTACATGGATGTGACCAAAGGGAGGCAAAATGGGAGGGAAACTCCCTCTATGCCTTGGAATTAAGCCCCCTACCTATTAGGTAGGGTCCAAGGGCCCATTTTCATGCTAAGTGAACTCCCAAACTAAAAGGGGTCACTTAAAATGCCTAAAATAGCCAAATTTCGGGTTTGGCACATTTGGGCACAAGTGTAGAGGATGTGGGGCCCACCCAAGGGTTCACATGTGACCCTAATCCCCTCTAATTAAATACATCATTACCCAAACTCAAAACTTAATGCAAGTGGGGACCATTAAGTCCCCAAATCAAGATTACAAAGCAACTAAACATCCTAAACAAGATTAATATTACATGACATACTACATTACAAATGAGGGTCACTCATGGTGCCCAAAATAATGAAATCTAATACTAAGGCCTCATACAATAAACATGGTTAGGACTTAGCCCCGTGGGATTCTTGTGCAAAATTAGTGTAGTTGCCCTGAATCCCACATTCTCCTATGACCTGTCACCTGCACACTCATTGCACACATTAACCACACATGTCCGATAAAATGTAAATCAACTACTCAATAGCGATAAATGAATTCTATGCTAGCATATCATCATTCTGGAATCGAAATGCGACAACATGCATAATTATACACAATTCACCATGAGTTAGCCATAACGATAAAGTGACATACATCCATAAAATCCAAACATGCAACTAAACTGAGTATCCATCATATATAAATAAGGTCCAAACAACATCATATCAGTTAGTATCCATAACATCATAAGATAAGGTGTCAACATAGTAATCAAGTCAAATTGGCGCTATATGCCCAAATCTCCATACATGTCTAAGGAGGTCAAATATCCTAACATAATGTCCAAAATATGTCAAATCCCTGTCAAAACATGTCTATGAGTAAAGAGAACAACAAATAACTGAGGCTATAAAAATGTGGGCACTACGGATCGATTCAATTCGATCTATTGTTCCTCCTCCGAGGTGCCGAACAAGTAATTGATGCGAGACTTGGCCATGATTTGGGGTGTATTTGCTAGAGGCATTAATGATGGTGGTTGAGCTTCGAATTAGTTTTTCCCACTTCTCTCTCTCTTTCTTCCCTCTGTGTTGAATCTATAAAAGACAAGGTCAGGGCTCATTGTAAAAGGTTGGACACTCTGGATCCTTACGCATGTTGCTAAGGACTCCACATTTTTTGTATGTTGAGTTGCTAGACCTCCATGTTTGGCTCTTGCATGTGGATATTGAGCTCCATATCATTGTAACAGTTTTGTGCATTTTGGAAGTAATAGAAGCATTGTTTTGTGACTATTCTCTATCCTAACGTGTTTGCATTCCTTCTTCTTGCCTCTTCTCTTGCATTGTGTATTGTTGTGCTACTTCAGGTCCCCTGTAATTCCATATTTGGTTGTGTTCCATGAGAACGATTTGGTGAATGTGTGTTTTGTTGTGCTACTTGTGTCTAGCCTCCTTTCACACATTCCCTATCATTCTTGCTCAGAACAGATAGTGTTCATCCCTCTTTTCTGGTGCTATCGCTTTTAGTGTAGTTTACTTCATGTTATCTTTCTTTCTCTGGTCCCTTAGCATTCTTAGCTTAATTTCCACTTTTAGCACTAGCAGTAAGAGTAGCAGTGAGAAATAGATAAAGGAACCTGCCTTCTTTGGAGATCTATCCCAAGCGCGCAAGGTCCCACAACTTGGGGACGGTTCCATTGTGGTCTTAGACATCTCGGCCCTTCCGAGATCCGAGACGTGGGTGCACGTTTGAGCAACCAACAATAATAAAAATATATTTTTGTGTTCCAAATGTTAACAATCCACATAAAGAATTATTTAAATGAATGCTAAATTGGTTGTTAATAGTAAAATTTATACATTTAAAAAAAAGATAATTTTACAATTAATTATTGTGGAAATCAAATTGTAGCTACTACGTACAATTTTTATGTGGCAACTGCAATTGTAGAAATAAATTGTTGAAATTGTTACAATATAACATTGATGAGAGTTACAAAATTGTAAATTGTGGAATTTCTACAAAGATGGAATATATAAAAAAACTACAGTTTTTGTGAAGATTGTGGAATACTAACAAATACAAGAATTGTAGAAATGTTACAAACAAACATTAAGAAATCTGGACAATATCCAGTTTGAAAAATGGAGATTATCTATAAATTTTATAAATTGTGGACTATTCATAGTATAATGAATCGTGGAAATTAGCTATAACATTATATCAAATTATGGAGATTAGCTATAATTTTAATGCCACAGTTTTAATTTTTGGAATACCATGTAACCACAAAAATATTTTTGAGAAATTGTAGCAAAAAGCCATGTTTGTTGCAGTGCTAAACTTGCCTTTTATATAATTAGGTCGGAGTTAATTTGAATATAAACGTGAAATGCAATTAGATGTTGTGGATAGTGATTTTATTGGTGAAAAACATTTTCGACAAGTAGACATACAATGAATTAAAAGAAGTGCACGGCTTTTCATAGCAATAAGATTTTTTAAGGCAAGTTTTTAGCGAAATGGGATGGCAGCACAGCAGTTGTGTGGACCATTTAAAAGGATAAGTAGATTATGGGGCAGGAGAAGGAGAAGTAGCAGGATGTTTATTTGAATATTGAAGAATATCTGGATGAGAGAGAAGATGGCGAGCGAGAATGAGATTGGCAGCATCGGTGGGGTGGAAAGCATCCCAAAACACATAGTGTCCGCGATCCGAGCATAGAACCGAGTTCGGCAGACAAAGTTGTCCGAGGCTTGTATCCACGTTGCAGCAAGGTGCTGTGGAGTTTCTCAACCCTGCATTGCATTTGCATTTGCATATAATTATATCATGTACTAGCAGGTACTCAAAACTAGGCTTTTCTATCTTATCTCAATGCATAAAACAGTAGAGTATGAGTACCATATGCTTGTGGATTTTGGATGAGCTTCATAACGGCGGTGTAAGTATCTGCGTACGTGATTTTAACACGCGGCAGTCGAGAATTGAGGCGGCGCAGGAGTGCTTCAACTCCCTCATTGAATTCTACAATCAATGAATTCAATCCGTTGAGGCAGGTTTCGTTGCTAATTCCGCTTTTGTAACGCTGCGAGGGAATGCATCCCAATGGACCCACCCCGTGAAACACCATTTTACGTGCACCCGCTTCATGAAGTCTCTATAAAATACATTCAACTCCGTGAGCACGAACATTAGACTAGTAATAATCAGTTATAAATCTAGTCCTTCCTAATTACTTACCGTGAGTTGGCGGAGTAAGGTGGAAATGAGAAGATCAATAAATTGGCGTGCACTATATTTCTGAGCATCGGTAGCAACGGGCAAGAGATAATTATTGATAAAGTCGTTGCTTCCCATGCCTATGAAATAGAGGGCCTCGTTACACAGTTTTTCGCCTTTTCTCGCTCCCACTTTCCTTTTAATGGCAACTTTGGTGGCTTCAAAATGATCTATTTGTTTGTCGAAGGAAAGCCTTTCAATCTGTGCATTATTCAAATAAACAATTAAGTAAGCGCCGGGGTTGTGTGTAAACTCAGCAGCAATATTAATAGATAATATAGAGTTATATATTACAAATAGAAATCCCGTTTCGTTGAGAATGCCTGCTCCTCCGGAAGCGTAGTTAGCACCTTGTAATATCGCATCGTCATGAGCAGACAAAGAAAGATACGGCTGAGGAATCGGCAACCCCAGCGAGTCGGCTGCAATAAACACCGGAGTCAAAAAGATGGAGAGGATGAAATTCATTTGCAAATAAAATGATACATACAAATAATATCTCCGATGGTACGTCCGTTGGTGAACCTGCCGGTGGCAACCCCGCCACTGTAATCGATACCGTACCATGGAAAATTGGATTTGGCAAGCGCATATTGAAGGTAATTATTATTCCCAACGTCTGCCAGGGAATCTCCGAATATGAATGAAGCGGGCAACGCGGATGCAACTGCGACAAGACCAATCCAAGCACATGCCCATGCCCATGCCCATGCCCACATATTTGCTCAAACTCAACTACACTGGGATTATGATGATAATAAGAATGCACGCACTTATATTATTATTCTTATTAACGCTCGCATTTGTTCTACCACGAGATTTGTTGTTGCACCGACACCCCACTAGCTACTGCTTATTTTCCTGCCTAACCAATGTTATTTGACCATATTCACCAAACTGGATCCTTTGCTTTTTCTTGTACGCCTCATTAATCTTTATCGCCCTCTTCCTAACAAAGACTGGCATTCCAATGTTTACGTCCCACGTTAAACAACCAATCGCTTACTACACTACCTTCCAATTGACTACGGAAAGATAAACGCTTTCTTCTTGTGTCAAAAAGGGTGGTCAATTAGTAATTTGGCCGTGAAAGTAAGAAAAGGAAAATGTCAAACAACCACAAAGTTGTAGAGGAAAAGATCAAAACAAACTCAACTCTTAAAGAACTTCAAACTAAAATCCTCATTGTTACGAGTCACAAAATTGATGTGTTTTCCTCCCGTCCATGGTGGATAGATTGGAAATGGTTCTTGGATACCCCCTTCCATAATTACTCTGCTAGTAAAGGTTATTCTTAGTTATCTCCTCATTTGTCCATGGTTGACAAACTCAACACTCGGTGGGGGTTGCATTCTTCTCCTTCTAGTTGGAGAAGGAGATTCGACACTATTTGGTCTGCTTATGTGGAACCCAAAATTACTCACTTTTTATGGTGTGTTCTCCACCAAGGCCTTCCAATTGGTGCCCGTTTGGTTCAACTTGGTGTCTCGGTCCCAAATGTCCCTTCTGTGGACACTTGGAAACCTTATCCCACTTATTCTAGTATTGAGTAAAGCCCAAAAGGATTGGAATTGGATTCACTCATTCTTTCTCCCATTCAGCCATAATGTTTCACCTAACATCATATTCTTTTAGGCGATAACCCTAGAATGCCTCACATGTTTTCCCAAATTTGGCATGCTTTCAAAGGGGAAATTCTTTTTGGCTTTGGAAAGAAAGGAATTATTGTTTATTTGCTAATGTTAAAGTTGATCAACATTTCTCTATATATAATAAGTCGGTGGTTATTTCAATATGCTTCTGCTGATTCAAGTGCAAGCAAATAAGGTGGCCCTCGAGGTGGAGCACCTCTAGAGACTTCTTCATCACCTGGAGTGAAGCTCCTTCGCAATGATACTTGGGAGCCACCTTCTCCCTCTCGGTGCTCTTTGCCCCACGACGGTCATCCCCGAGGTGGTTGTCGAAGCTACTCCTAACATCACTCATTCGATCGTGTTCACCGGTCTTCGCGTAATCACCGCTACGGAGGAGCTTCTCTCCCCCTGCCCCAACTCGCCACTAGGGTTGGGGCTCCCTCCATTATCTCCAACTCGGTTGAGGCTTGTTGACCACCCTCGAACCACAAGCGCACTAATGACAAACAAAGTCTCTTGCCTTTGCTAGATAAGTTTCCCATAATGGTTTTAGCCATCTCGTCCACTTACGACACTGTGGAAGACAATAAAGAAGAGGGCCACACTAGCTCTAGCTAGGAGGTGCCGGATAATGGTAAGGACCTTCCTAGATCTGGTTGGCCTGGATGATCACGATCCACCCTCTGCTAGTCAACTTTTTGCAGGAGCGGCTTAATTTCATTTTCTCAGTGTTTATGTTGTTATAATTGATTTTTCCTAGGTCTAGCCTAGTTTGTTCGTGGCTTTGGGGTGTGCTCTCATACCGCCGTATTTTTGTTGGATTATCTTGTATCATTTTACTTGTTAATATAATATAAGATCTTATTCATAAAAAAATTCTCCATGTTAAAATAGGGAGAGTCGGCTTAGAATTTCAAATTACCTATGCATCTCAAATCAAAATTTATTGATGGTCTAGTTCTTTGAGGTGGCTGTAATTTTTTTTTAAAAAAAATAAAAATTATATATTTTTTGACATATACACAAATAAGTTATCTATTTTCACATATTATATATATTTATCAATAGCTCTTTATAAGATTATATGGTTTTATAAAATTTCATCTTGTTATTGTCTACGACCACCTAAATTTTTTTTGTCGGTATTTTATTGTTAAAATCACAAATAACAACTCATAGCCTTTCAATTTCCAAGCCCGAGGAGAGTAGCACTAAATGCCTCAAACATTTTTTTGACATGAGCTTCAATTGGTTTCACGACATTATTCTTTTGAGTGGTGGGCACACTTTCCTTGGAGAGACTCATTGCTTCCGCTACCTTTTTCTTGAATCGCCTCCTCCTTTGAGCATTATCACACAGTTTATAATGTGATAAACGTATTCTCATTAAATAAGCACACAATTATGTGTAACATGGTAGTATAATTTTATCGGGTAAATAATGTGTAATATAGTAATATAATTCAACTAGTTTTGTGAAATAGTTCGTAATATGTATTAATGATAATTGATGTTTTGCAATGACAAATATTTTATTCAAAAATTGACAACAATATCTAAGAAGCCATCCGCATATGTTCTCTTCTCGCTGGCAATGTCAAAAGTATATGGTCGGTGCAGTAAATTCGCATACATGGTTAATACAACTTGACACATACATATACAAGGCCCTAATGTCCATAAACATCGTTTATTTTCTGCATTTTCTCCAATCACCTACAAAACATATTTCTTCTTATTTTCTTTAATTGGGTGACAATATCTTAAATCCTCTTTTAATATCTCCAATAAATTAAAGAACAACAAATATATTTTGATAATTTTCATGCCCCTAGAAAATAACAATATTAAAAATAAAAATATTAACAACTAAAATAAATCTAATAGCATATTGTAAATAAGGAAATATATTTTACATTAACAATGCCCTAACACCAGGCCAATTAAATGCTGGAGGGTTAGTTAAGTGGGTTGGTTATCCCTAGCCCTATCTACGTTCAAATATCATTAGCCATTTGAGGTTAGATATGGGTGTTAGCATAACTTTATTTGTGAACCGACCTAGTCGATTATGCCTTCGCGGCATCCATCTATGAGACAATTCCCTCCTACACAACCGTTTATGTGTGTATAAATTGTGGTGCTTTATGTGTTTTCAGTCATTCAATAGAGTCTACTTTCTCTATGACCCAACATTGGTATCAAAGATTTTTGAACGTGTAACGTGAAGATAAGAGTGGTCGGACCAGGACTTGCGTGAGAACCTATGTGACTTGTGCTGGACGTGGAGCGAGTTTGAGTGATAATTAGACCTGGCACTATTTTGAAGCGTGGACCAGCGACCAAGTGCATAACCTGTAGATTGATGTTCTTTTATTGCGTTGCAAAATTAAATCATAACAACAGATCAACATGTAGCCCTGAAGTGTGGAGTTGGCATTTACCTCTTCTCGTGGAGCGTAACAACTTCTTGTGCTCGCAAGAGACTTGTTTTCTTTTGTTTGCGTGAAAAAACTTCCCGTGCGGAAGGTGATTTAATAAAAACTAAATTAAATCTAATTGCAGAGTAACTGATATGATAAAATATGGTAAATATGTAAATTCTAAGCACTCAAGCAATGTAAAACTGTAAGTAAATGAGAGATAGATGATTTAGCTGGGTCATGTGCAATCTGGAACTGGTCTCGGAAGTGTAAAGTGTTGAACTGAGACAAAAATAGTGTCGCAATCGTTTCTCTATAAATTATGGGGCTGTGAATGATGTTGAATACGGGTGCTGGTTATGGACAAGAGCGCCTAGGTGCTAGTGACTGTTCTTGGGCACCGGTGACTACACAGAATCTCGAATTTGCTTTTTCCTATGTCGCGAGGGTTTTGCTACTACTTTTGTGTCGCCCTCTGTTCGCTCGTAGATCGTTGAGGGTATGTAACTTATAAATCAAACCATAGCTACCTGCACAAGCTCACAAACACATCAAATTGGAATGAAATATGCAAAATGTGAAGTCGGATCGACCCCGATGATCACCCGATGAGTGACCTTATGGTCGAGCGTTGCACTACATTCCAAACTCCATCTACTTCTTTGTTCTTGTGTTTGAAATAATTTCCTTAGGTTTCACTCGCGATGTTGACACCAAGATAGCAGGGTTGTAGCTAGATAAGATGCAGATGTGTGATATATGGAATTCAAAACTTACCCTTCCTATGTAGTATATGTAGCCCAAAAAGAAGCCTCTTTGATGGTAGTGATAGTATATAGAGGACATTGCCCCTTAGAATTGCCAACTAGAATAATAGTGTGTATGTTGTGTATATATATGGATCTCTTGTTTGAATTTTGACACTAGTGACCCGAAAGTCTCATTATGAGTTCAGGATATTGATAAGAAAACTTAAAAGGCCAATCAAAATGTCAAAAATTAAAGAAGAACAAATACAATAGAAGCACCCAAAATGGATAGGAGAGCATGGGCACTAGTGTCGAGTGGGCGTTGGTGTCCTAGGATAAATGACAAAAGATGTGAAAAGACAAACAGACAGGGATCCTTGTGACCTAACCAGAATTGGGTACATAAATGACAAATGTGAGAGAGAAAGACAATATAAACAATCAAAACAAGTGGATGGACAAGGGATTGTGTCACTAGTGAATACTTTTCTCACTTAAGATCCATGCATATAACAACATACTTGATGACATAGTAAAATAGTAGTATGTGTGTGATTTTGTGTCTATAGAAGGAAAATCAACACCTTGAGTCCTGTTTTGGTGACATGCTCGTGAGAGGTCAACTAAACTAGAGACTCCCAAAGAGGAAATGTTTAAGGAAACGTGTTTCAAACTTTGACATGAGAAAGGTGGAAAATATAGCTTCTTTTGTCTTGGCACTAGCTATTACGAGTGTGGCGTAGTGTTGTTCTATTTTGGCATTCACCAACATCTGTGCATAATTGTCTTTTATTTTAATCACTCGAGTCTTCATTGGTATTGAAGGAAAAAATCCTTGGACATCGGTGAAATAATAAGCGTGAAACGACACAAAGATGAAAAAAATTAGCGTGTTATATGAAGACGAAACATTGCTTTGAGCTATGTTAGCCCCCCAAAATTTGTTGTCCAATGCTCAACTCTTGAAAGAGCCTAATTATGCCACCTAGAAGATGAAGATGTACACCATTCTCTGTTTGAAGATCTATGGGATCTCTTCACCGGTATAGCCACTCATCCCATCAACGTAGATGAGCAAATGAAGTATGACAAGGTTGATGCAAAAGCCTTGATGTTGATCACTCTCAACATTTTCGATGAGGTGCAACCACACATATGAGATACGAAGACATCAAAGGAGGCATGGGATACTCTCTCCACCATCTATGAAGCAAAGAACTTGAAAAATATCCTCCATCTCTAGTCAAAGATTCATACACCGAGTATGAAAGAAGGCAAGAAAGTAGAGGAATTCTTACGTGATGTGGCAAAACTATGAGCATATCTTGGAGCACTTGGAGAATTGGTAGAAGATAATTTGTTTGTCCCTCTCATACTATGAGTTCTTCCTTCCCAGTTTAGGAAATTCATCACCACATTGACCATCACAAAAAGAGATGAGATTTTCCGAATAGATGAACTTTCTACAATAGGAAGAATCCATTCCAATAGTGCACGAAGAGTTTGAAGAAAAATAATTGATTTCAAAGAAGTAGAGGAGTCGAATGATCGCAAGAGAAAACAAGAGAAGAAGACACAAAAGAAATAACAAAAGCAGATGTCTCAAAAGTGAATCGATGGTGTCACATCTGCACCACGAATATGCACGATACTATGAGTTGGTATAATGGCCACACACAACACAATTATGGAGAAGAGAGCACATTTGGTAGTAGTGATTCACGAAATCCAAATGACGCCCTTGCCAAAATAAGTAAAAAGGACATGTCGCAGCCTAGCCAAATGATGACTCGGATGAGGATGTCCTAGAATCAGCAAATTGTGGTGCACACGAAGATGATGTGGTTCTAGTATCCTAAATATCACAACCATCACAAAATATATGGTCTATTGACTCGCACCAACAAACATATGACAGTGATAAGAATATATTTGACTCATTGACTGATCGACCCATTGGAGATCGGGTTCAAATTGTATAAAATAAGGAAATGTTGCGAAGGAATAGGAAATGTCACCATTCCTCTTGGAACAAGAATGAAGGATCGTTTATTTGCATTAGATGTAGTTTCATCATCTCGTAGTTTCTTTATCTACTTTGGTGAAATCAATGTATTTTGGCATTATCAATATGGGTATCTTTTGTTGGCTCCCTCTATCAAATTTTTCTAGTAAAATGGTATGATTACTTCCTCCAATATCCCATTCGTTACCTCTTTTTCTTGGATGTCTTGTGAGAAAAACACATTGAGATATGTTTGAGATGAGTACATTTCATGCCAAGAACCATCTCGAGGTCATGCGTACCAATTTGTGTGGACCCTTTCTTTCTTCATTTAAGGGATTTCAAGATCGTTGTCCTCCAAAATTCCCGTCATGAAAGTAAAAATTTCAAAATTTTGAGTTTAAGTGTTTTCTCTAATGTACCGAAGTCGTGAAATTGAAAAAATCTGTTTTGGGTCATTTTGTATGTATTTCGGGCATGCTTCGGACATTTTGTCCCGCGTGTCCCAAGTTCAAAAGTGCATTCGTTCCCAATCGGCCGAAATCCCCGAAGTTGTTCCATTTCGGGCTCGTGCTGAGCTTTTGTCCCAACTGTCCCAAGTTCAAAATTGCGCTCTGTTCCCTGATCGGCTGAAATCCCTGAACCGCGTACTTCGCTATTTCATGTTCCAAGTGTCCCAAACTTTTCGTGCGAGTTGTTCTATTTTCGCCCGAACCGCCCGAGTCGCAGATTTCGAACTTTTGTCCCAAATGTCCCAAGTCAAAAAGTGCAATTTGTTCCATTTTTGGCCGAAACACCCGAACCGCGTGATTTCGCACTTCATGCTCCAAATGTCCCAAACTTTTCCGGACTCATTGTCACCTTTTCGCCGAACGCCCGAGTGCGTTCCATTTTCCAAGTCGCATGCGTTCAAAGTCCCACTTTTCCATCCCAGATGTCCCAAAATGCATTTGTGCTGCCTTCTCCCACGTTTCGAGTCGGCCGAGCCGCGTGTTTCGCGCCCATTCGCGTGTGTTTTGCCATTCTCACATGTCCCAAGCGAACCAAATGCCATTCATACTTAGTTTTTCCCGCTCTACCCGAATATGTTGTTTTTCAAACTAATAGATATGAATTTAATGCACATTGATCACCTTTCTCTCTCCTCAACGGCTATATAACAGTGAGACCCCCTTTTGCATTTCTCACATTGCTTCCTCGCTATCTTTTGCTCGAACATCTTGCTCGCGAATAAGGTTTTCAATGACGTCAAGGATAATCTATCAAAATCCTGGGTTTACAGCGTAGAGTGGAAGATCAGAGTCTTGGAGGAGGCTTGGGAGAACTGAAGAACAGCTGGCAGAAGGACGAAGTATTCGAGACACTGGTCATCTCTTGCTTTCAAAGACATACACTGTCATCTTCAGGATGAGACTTCTGAGACATAGCTGAGGCGTTAAAGAAATTCAGCAAAGTGATTCTCAAGTCGGGGTCCTCTCTATCGCCACCTGTCTTCTTCTCCTTGTTCTTTCTTCTTTCCCTTTCTTTTTCCGTTTTCTTTGTAAGAAGTTAAGGTATTGCGATTGGTGGTCCTTAACTCGTTCTTGGTTAAAGAAAGGTTATTAAGAGTAACCGATTTGTAAGCTATATAATGGCCTTCCTTACGCCATTCTAAAAGGAGGAAGAATTTGGCATATTTTTCGAAAAGTGTAAATAGATCATAAAGAAATCAATACGTAGAAGGACTTTCCATTTTTGTCTATCTCGATCTCTCGTTACTCCTAAGCTTTCATTTATTTTCTTTGTGAAGATCATTTGTCTCAAGTTCATTAGTCTCTTGCCGATTGCATACTCTTCGACTTTGCAAGCACGGTGATCTTGTATAACCAAGAAGGAACTTTGTGTCCTTGATTAATGAGTCCGTGTTATGTTAAGAAACTTTGTGTTCTAAAGCAGATGTTATTTACGTAACTTTGTGTCTTTGAATTCCATCTTATTATTTATCCGATACAAATGATCTTGTTTCAATTATCGTGACTTCGCATACATAAAGAATTACTCGATATCTATAATTCTCGCATGTTGCCTTTCTCGCTTTTCTCGCCTTCTCATTCCTCTGTCCTTTTGTACTTGAACATCCTCATTGAAAACACTTTCGTAATATCCAAGTTTAACCAAAAATAATGTTTTGTACATTTGTAAATAAGTTCATTTTCGAATAAGGGAACCTCTCCCATTAAAGAGGAGGGACTTCTTGTCCCCTGATTGTTGCTCTTCTTAAAAGTCCTATTTGACGACCAACAGTTTTTGGCGACTCCGCTGGGGAAAATCACATTCCAGTTCTGTAATTTTTCGATCATCCTTTGATCCGCGACTCCGCATTTTACTCGAGGGAGGAGGGCCCTGGTGTTCAAGATTCTCGTTTCAGCTTTTGAGCAAAGCAGGTTTTCCTTTCCTTCAACAAGAAATAGAAGGACTCGCTCGACAAGCACTCCACCCGCTCAAGATAGAATTCCTACGGGTGGTATTCCTTCGTGAGCGCCTAGCCCTAATCTTCAAGCTTTGATTCTTGCTGGTGTTGCAGTCCCTCTCCAAGCCGTTTTTCCAAGAATGGCGGCACCATTACCATGGGGTCATCGTCGGGCCCCCGCCCTTACTCGCCTTTCGCATGAGTTACCCAGAGGTAACCTAAGAACTTCCCAAATTCAAAGGCGATGGCAAAGTGCATCCCGATGAACCCAACGCAGCCTTCCTTGTTGCATGTGGAGTTCTGGGAGTCGAACATGAAGACGTCTCCGTAAGGTCGTTTCGTTGAGACGTTACAAGATAATGCCGCTGATTGGTTCTACCACCTTCTACCGGGCGCTATCACCGATCGGGACACAATGAGAACTTAGTTGAAAACCGTTTCAAGCGGCAGTAAGATGTACATGCTTGCTAGCCCAAATCTCTCGATAAAGAAAGATTCACAAGAGCCCATGAGAGAATTTGTGGCCTGTTCAACAAATTGATCAATAAAATTCCGCACCTACCCGACTGCTGATCAAATTCAAAAATGTTTCTTCCTAAATGCTCAATCGCCCAAAGTTAGTTATGCACTAAGAAGGGCTAATCTCGCAACATTGGTCGAGGATCAAACTCGTTAGTTAGTATCGAGGATGACTTGATCATGTCGTGGAAGTTGAGAAGAGACCCTCCCAAATCTAAGTTCGCCGCTTCTTCCTCTTCCACCCTCGGACCTAATACTCGATCCATTAGTTCAGAAACTTGCAAATGATCTTATTGCTATAAAGAAACAATTGGCTCAGCACGCTCCTTATGCAGACGTTCCAAGGAGAAATTTTCAGCCCAGAAATCATTTGCCTGCTTCTCAAACAAGATTAGCACTTGAAGGACCTCCTGTTAAAGTCCCTATCAATGCGACCTGCGAGGTGGAAGAACCAGATGACGATGAAGATAACGAAGCTTGCGAAGAGTTTGCGAGAGAAGTTGATGATGAAGCAGATGAACTTGAGGGATCTCGAGTAAATTTCTTCACCACTGAGGGCATTGATGATGGAGATGATTATGATGAAGTGGTAGCAGACATGAATAGTAATCATTCGCTGTCATGACTCGAGAGAACAGACAAATCAGAGGGAGAAAGTGACACAGCCTATCAAGAAATCTAAGGAGCAGTCGACAACTATTCCCGTGATTGCAAAAAGAGGATCTCCTATCCCTACTTCGTCTACACCAAAGGTGAGTCCTATCAATCCTGCTACCAAAATTGCTTCTTCTTTTTCTCCTAAAGTTGATAAGCCTAGAGTACCGAATGATGATGGCCCGTCCACTTCTGGATCCTTTGATATTGTTGATCACCTGAAAAAGACCAAGGTCCAAATCTCAGAAGCCGAGTACTATCAAACCCATCCCAAAGCTTTTGCCAAAATGATCCACTTTGTCAATTCCCACTCTAAGACCACCTCTAAAGGCCTTTTTCCCACTCCTCCTTCTGCACCACAGCCTAGTCTGGTAGCCGCTGTCACCTCGCCTAATGACAAAATCAAGCCTTTTTATGTAACACTTCTTATAGCTGGTCATAGGCTCAGTAATTGTGTCATAGATTCTGAGCCTCAGATAATGTGATGCCTGCTAAAGTAGCTCATGCTTTAGGCCTGACCCTCACACGCACTTATGGATCTTGTTACTCCATGGAGAGTAAAGAAGTGCCCCTGGTCGGGAGAATTAAAGATGCACAAGTAGCTTTTGCTGCTTTGCCCGAGAAGAAAGTGTTGGCTACCATCTTAGTGGCAGATATCCCTCCTTCATACGGGATGTTGCTAAGTAGGAACTTTCGTAAGATGTGGGTGGGGAAATCCAAATGGATCGGTCACATGCACTGCACTCTGCTCACAATGGACAAATGAAGAAGTTGCCGCTCGAGAAGGGCCCGAGTATATTGTGCAGAAAACGGATGATCCTAGAGCACAAATACTCTACGAGGATATGGGGCATGGTAACTACATGATTATGTCCCCTGATGAAATCCGACCCCCCAAAGTGTCTCCTAAAGATCCTAATGGGGTTTGGATTTTAGAGTTTGATGGAAGTTGTTCCTCAGCTGGTTCCGGAGCCGGTGTCCTGCTGGTGTCACCTGAAGGAAGCCTACACCCCTTTTCATTTAAGTTGCAGTTCGAGAATACTAATAACACAGCAGAATACGAGGCTCTCATTCTCGGATTGCAAGTGGCCAAAGAACAAGGTGTAAAGAATCTTCTGGCTCGTGGTGATGCAGAATTGATTGTAAAGCAGGTCAGAAACCTTTTTCAAGTAAAAAATGGAAGGCTGAAACATTACCCTAATCAAAGTTTGGGATTCCATTGAATTCCTTGATGCTTTTCTATCGAAGCAAGACCTAGGGAAAAGAACAACAGGCTGATTCACTAGCCGCCTCGTGGTCGCCATCGATTCCTCATCCTGATTTCTCTCAAGACAAGTTCACCATTGAGATGATCCATCGACCCAGTGTACCTGATAACACCAATAACTGGCAGGTTTTCAATGATGATCAACATTTGCTTTCCTTCCTGGAACTCAAGGGTAATTTCAACAATGTATTTTGAGGGAAGTGACAACCTACCTCGTGAGAGTGTGCCCTTTGACAAAGCAGTCACCCAAGGGGAAGAAACAGTCAGGAAGGGTGCATTAAACTCAAGGGGAATAAGATTCCTAAAGGATTGGTAAGCTTAGAGGAACTATTTGATAAACATGACAGGTATGTGAAGTCTAGAGCTTTCTACTGGACCTCAGCAATCAGCTGAGTATGACAATATCAATATTGGGAGTTCTAATGACCCTAAGCTAGTGAATATTGGAAAATGTTGCACATCAGATGAGAGGAGAAAAGCAATTGATCTTCTAAGGAGGTATAAGGATGTTCTTGCTTATTCTTATGAAGATTTGAAAGCTTTCAAACCAAAAGATATGCAACACTCGATTCCTCTCAAACCAGGAATTAAACCTTTTAAGCAGAAACAGAGGCAGTATAATCCCAAAATAGCCGACACCATATTTCAGAAATTCGAAGTTGAAGGCTAAAATCATTTTTCCCATTCACCATTCAACATGGATTGCAAATATTGTGCCTCGTTAGGAAGAAAATGGTGAGATCCGCATCGTGTTGATTTCAGAACTCGAATCAAAGCGCCTTTGAAAGATAATTATCCTTTGCCTATGATGGATCAAGTCTGCAAAGCTACATGTGGTCTCGAAATGTTATCCATGCTCGATGGATTCTCTGGATACAATCGTAGAGGTTGATACGCAGATCAACACAAGACAACTTTCACTACTCCTGGGGTACCTTTGCTTACAAGAGGATGCCTTTTGGGCTCATTAATGCTGGTGCCACTTTTCAGAGAGCCATGGATCTGGATTTTGGAAGCTTGAAAGGGAAGTGTATTGTCATATATCTTGATGACCTGACAATGTTTTCCAAGACAAGAGCGGATCATTTTGATCACCTAGAGACAGCTTCACGAGATGCAGAGAGCATGGGATCTCTCTGAACCCTAAAAAATCTATCTTTTGTGTCACTGAGGGAAAGTTATTAGGGCACATCATTTCCAAGGATGGTATTAAGATTGATCCTGAACGAGTTCAAGCCATCCAACAAATTCCTCTCCCAACCAGTAAAAAGGGCGTGCACTCCTTCTTTGGTAAGATAAATTTTTGAGAAGATTCATCCCTGATTTTGCAGAGTTAACTTTGAATATTTCTCAGATGATGAAAGGGAAGCAAACATTTGGTTGGTCTTCTGAAGGAAAGGAATCCTTTGAAGGTATCAAGAGAGCTATGCTAAAACTCCTGTTTTAGCCTGTCCTGATTTCAAAGAAAGATTTCATCATCTATTGCTATGCTACGTATAATACCTGGTCTGTCATTGCCTTAACTCAAGAAGACTCTAATGAGCATGAACTCCCAATTGTGTTCATGAGCTATATTCAAAGATCATGAGTTGAAATACACCATGATGGAGAAGCATGCTTTTGCAAAGTGGTCAAAGTCGTAAGGCTTAGCTTTCATTTTTATATCCTCAACTCTCACTCCATGGTGTTGGTTCCGATACAACCTGTTAAGTCAATTCTCACACAACAAGAATTTGGATCCAAGAGAGGGAACTGGGTTGCTAAGGTCCAAGAGTATGACATTGACATCAAACCGACCAAGCTGGTTCGTGGAAAAGGCCTTTGTGAGCTCATTGCTGAAGGAGCTAAACATGAGTTGCTGGAGGAGAAAGTCGACATTCCTACCCGCTCTTCCTTAGCTCTGGCTTGATGAATGGTATGCTGACATCACCCATTTTCTCACCTATGGGGAATGCCCCTCTCATTTAACTGCCAAAGAAAAGAGGACTGTTAAATTGAGGTCAGTGCAATATGTATTGTGGGAAAATGCTTTGTTCAAGCGTGGGTTAGATGGGAGATTTTTGAAGTGTGTGGACAAGGAACAACAGAGAAAGTTGCTCTCAGCTTTTCATGATCATGCATGTGGAGGGCACTATTCATCAACGGTTACAACTCATAAGATACTCCGTGGAGGATACTACTGGCCTTCCTTGTTCAGAGATGCATCCAAGTGGGTTGATAAATGTGAGGCTTGTCAGACTTTTGTGGGAAGACCTAAATTGGCTTCTTTGCCTCTCAAGCCAGTTGTGATTGAGGAACCATTTCAACAAAGGGGGTTTGGACTTCATGGTACACTTAATCCTCGCTTCTAGTGCTGGTCACACTCATGTGCTAACCGCCACATCGACTATTTCACCAAATGGGTGGAAGCTATTCCCTCAAGAGTACTACTCAAGTGGTGTGCAACTTCATTAAAGAGAACATCTTGGTAAGGTATGGTGTACCTAATAAGATCAGAATGTATAATGCTTCAATTTCTCTTCAATCGAGATAATGGATTTTCGCTATGGTATGGCATCTCCCGGCTCATTCTTCGATTATTACCCTCAGGAAATGGGCAAGCAGTAATCCACTAACAAAAATCTGGTGACTATCATAAGGAAGTTGGTCAATGAGTCTCAACGAAACCGGCACAAGAAGCTCTATGATGCTCTTTTGGGCAGACAGATTACACCAAAGAGAGCTATTGGAATGTCTCCTTTTCAAGTGGTATATGGAGTAGAAGCTCAATTCCAAAGTGACAAGTGGAACCGCCACCTTGCACCTAATGAAGGCCATCAAGATACTAGTTTCGTAGATGCTTGACAAGAGAATTATGTACCGCACAAACCGAATGAGGACAGATTGATGGTCATTGATAGGATATCTGCTCACCAACAGAAGGTAAAGGTCCCTGTTTGACAAGAAAGCTAGGTTCGAGATTTCCAAGTTGGAGACACCGTGTTGTTATGGGACAAAAGACATGAACCTCGTGGCAGCCATGGAAAGTTTGATTCCCGTGGCTCTGACCTTTCAAGATCGACACTTCACTGGGTGAGAATTCTTTTATCTTGATTACATGGATGGTTCTCTCTCCCACTTCCTTATAGTGGGCAAGATCTCAAGTTGTTCAAGTCCTAGGTGATTAGGGAGTCCTCAGTATATTCTCAGCATATAAACGTTTTTGCTTGTCTTCCTTTTTGTTTTGGTGTGTTGTCCTCTGTATTGATCTGTTTTTGACTCCGTTGCCCAATGGATAAGGTACTGGTCTGCTTCCCCTGAGTTTGTCTAAGTTCTTGCCTTGCCTCATTCCTTGAATTCATGTCAAGTCATCCCCAAAAGGAGCCAGCTGTTGTCCACTCAAAATTCCCTGCTCTGATGAAAGTAAAAATTTCAAAATTTTGAGTTTAAGTGTTTTCTCTAATGTACCAAGTCATGAAATTGAAAAAATCTATGTTTTGGGTCATTTTGTATGTATTTCGGGCCTGTCGGACATTTTTGTCCCGCGTGTCCCAAGTTCAAAAGTGCGCTCTGTTCCCCGATCGGCCGAAATCCCCGAAGTTGTTCCATTTTCGGCCCGTCGGAGCTTTTCGTCCCAACTGTCCCAAGTTCAAAATTGCACTGTTCCCCGATCGGCCAAAATCCCCGAACCGCGTACTTCGCTCTTTCATGTTCCAAGTGTCCCAAACTTTTCGTGCGAGTTGTTCCATTTTCGCCCGAACCGCCCGAGTCGTACTTCGGAACTTTTTGTCCCAAATGTCCCAAGTCAAAAAGTGCAAGTTGTTCCATTTTCGGCCGAAACACCCGAACCACGAATTCGCGTACTTTTTTGTCCAAATGTCCCAAAATTTCAAGTTGACTCATTTTCACCTTTTCATTGTCCTTTTCGTGTTTCACGCTTTTGCCCAAATGTCCCAAACTTTTCAAAGTTGTTCCATTTTTTCACGCCCTTGTTTTGTCCCAAGATGTCCCAAAATGCATTTGTGCGTCTTCTCCCTGTTTCTCCCGAGTCGGCCGAGCCGTGTGTTTCGCGCATTCGCGTCTCACATGTCCCAAGCGAACCAAATGCCATTCATACTTAGTTTTTCCCGCTCTACCCGAATATGTTGTTTTTCAAACTAATAGATATGAATTTAATGCACATTGATCACCTTTCTCTCTCCTCAATGGCTATATAACGGGCAGACCCCCTTTTTGCATTTCTCACACTGCTTCCTTGCTATCTTTTGCTCGAACATCTTGCTGGCGAATAAGGTTTTCAATGACGTCAAGGATAATCTATCAAAATCCTAGGTTTACAACGTAGAGTGGAAGATCAGAGTCTTGGAGGAGGCTTGGGAGAATCAAGAACAAATGCGTAAGGACGAAGTATTCAAAGACACTCGGTCATCTCTCGCTTTCAAAGACATACACCTGTCATCTTCGTGGATGAGACTTCGAGACATAGCCGAGGCGTTAAAGAAATTCAGCAATGGATTCTCAAGTCGGTGGGTCCCTCTCTGATCGCCACCTGCCTTCTTCTTCTCCTTGTTCTTTCTTCTTCCCTTTCTTTTTCCATTTTTTTTTAAGAAGTTAAGGTATTGCGATTGGCGGTCCTTAACTGTTCTTGGTTAAAGAAGTGGTTACGAAGAGTAACTGATTTGTAAGCTATATAATGGCCTTCCTTACGCCATTCTAGAAGGAGGAAGAATTTGGCATATTTTCTGAAAGTGTAAATAGATCATAAAGAAATCAATACAGAAGGACTTTCCATTCTTTGTCTATCTGATCTCTGTTACTCCTAAGCTTTCATTTATTTTCTTTGTGAAGATCATTTGTCTCAAGTTCATTAGTCTTGCCGATTGCATACTCTTCGACTTTGCAAGCACGGTGATCTTGTATAACCAAGAAGGAACTTTGTGTCCTTGATTAATGAGTCTGTGTTATGTTAAGAAACTTTGTGTTCTAGCAGATGTTATTTACAGAACTTTGTGTCTTTGAATTCCATCTTATTTATCCGATACAAATGATCTTGTTTCAATTTACTGTGACTTCGCATACATAAAGAATTACTCTGATATCTATAATTCTGCATGTTGCCTTTCTGCTCGTTCTCATCTTCTCATTCCTCTCTTCTCATCCTCATTGAAAACACTTTCGTAATATCCAAGTTTAACCGAGAAAATAATGTTTTCACATTTGTAAATAAGTTGAACTGAATAAGGGAACCTCTCCCATTAAAAAACACTTTTGTATACTTAAAATTCCAAACAAGTTTCCAATTGTTCACTGGTGACTATTTCGCAAGAAATGGGTGTTCTTTCTCCTAAAGAAGAGTGAAGCATTTTCCAATTTTCAAATCTTCTATAAGTGAGTTGTTCAACAAACTGGGAAACCCCTTCTTTTCCTCCATTCAAATCGAGGGGGAATTCATGTCAAATAAATTATTGGAATTATTGAAGGAGCACAACATCACACATAATTTTACTACCCCTATACTCCCAAATATAATGGAACTATATAATGTTGCAATCAGATCGTCATGGAGATCGCTCGTTGATGCTTTCCATTGTGAAGGTGGAGATCAGATTTTGGGAAAAAACGATCCGTATAGATAGTTGTATATATTTTGAACCCGACACCTAAAAAGATAAGAAGAGGAATATGATTTATGCAAAGACACTCAAGTACATATTTTGGGGTACACTTCTACCTCAAAGGCATATCATCTCATGGATCCTTAGACACAAAAGATATATGAGAGTAGAAATGTGGTTTGTGAGGAGTCGTCATTTGAATCATTTCCACAAAGAAGAGTTAGTACTAACTTCCTCTCATAGATTGCTCTCACAAATGATGAGGAAAATAAGGCTTCTTCAAAGAAGAAATATGAGCTATAAGGAGAATTGTTTGTCGATCTTGTGAATTTGTAAAATAATTCTTTGCATCAACAACAACATCAACATCTAAAGTGGGTACAAAACACCATGAGGGAATCCCACCCGAACTCTTTTCTAGATACTTCATCAGAGTCGAATGAGAAGACATGCAAGAAATGAGGAAAATTTAACACTCAAGAGTTTAGTGGTTAATAGCACCAAACCCGATATAGTTCATGAGGTGCTCGGTCATCCAGAGTGGAAGAAGACCATGAATGCAAAGATATGACTCCTTGATTCGTAAACGGACATGGGAACTTATCAATTTGCCTGCAAGTAAGAATTCCATTGGTTACAAGTGTATTTTCAAAACAAAATACATGGCAGATGGATCTATCAACAAGTACAAATCATGGCTAGTTATAAAGGGATATTCTCAGTAGGAAGGAATTTACTATGAAAATACCTTTGCACCCACTGCAAAGATCAAAACCATCATATTTGTGTGTGCAATGACAGAGTAAAAAGGATGGAAACTTCAGTAGATGGACATAAAAATGATTTCATGAATGGTGATCTAAAATAAGAAGTATACATGACCTAGCCAAAAGGATTTGTCGATGAATAACATCATCATAAGGTATGTCATCTAATTAAGTCTCTTTATATGCTTAAACAAGCACCTATGACATGGTACATTAAAATATATGATCACCTATTGCAACATGGATTCACTCGTAGCCCCTTTGATTCAAATATGTATATAAAAAAGATAGGCACAAAGATTTTCATTCTATTTTGTATGTGGATGATCTAGTGATCACATGGAGTTCAAAAAATCTCATCGAAGATGTTAAGATTGATTTGAAGAAATCCTTTGGCATGACATATTTGGAGCTATTTCATAATTGTATTGGCTTGAAGATATGGTAAAAGAAGAATCATATTTTTATCTCCTAGATGAAATATGCCAAGATACTCTTATAAAATTATGGCATGTTTGATTGTAAACCTATGTCCACTCTACTGAAAAAGGTTTGCAACTTTCTAAATTCTAAGACTCACCTCAATTAGATGGTACTCACTACAAATAACTTGTTGGGAGTCTCATTTACTTGACATATACTAGACCAAATTTTTTTTTTTGTGAGCCATCTTTCCAAATTCATGCAGGAGCCGAAGAAATTTCATTGGACCTAGCATCGAAGCATGTGTTGAGATATGTTTGAGGTAAAGTTGACTATGGTCTAGAGTATTAGAAGAAAAATCAGGTCTTATTACATGGATATAAAGGCTCAGACTATGTTGTATCTCAAGTTGATTATAGGAAATAAACTACAGGTTATACTTTTCATCTTGGGTCTAAACCTATCTCATGGATTATTAAGAAGAAAAATTTCTATACCCTCTCATCCAATGAGGTAGAGTATCGTGCCACACGAGGATACTTTGTGTGAAGTGATTTGGTTACATCACATTTTTGATGATATGGGAATTCCAAAAGAAAAACCACCGTCATTCATTGCGATAATCGTGGTGTGTTGAAGCCTATGAAAAATACATTTTTCCAAGAGGAAAAAAATCACATTGAGGTCGAATGTCACTACATTTGAGCAAAAGTTTTTAACCATTACATTTAGCTCTAGTACTACCCAATACATTCTCAGATTTGATATACTCATCAAGTCTCTTGGCAAGATGAAAGTCAAATTATTTCAAGGTACATTTGTAAAAATAATTTATTAAGGGGGGAAATGTTATCATAACTAATATCATTGTTTTTGTGAACCGACTTAGTCGGTTATGCCTTAAATGGCATCCATATATGAGACAATTCCCTCCTACACAACCATTTCTTCATGTAGAAATTGTGGCAATTTTACGTGTTTTCATTCATTTAACAAATTTTTCTTTCTCTATTACCCAACAATGAGCACAATATAGAAGACATGTCGACTTCAGATGGTTAGGTCCCAAACTCTTACGTAAATGTTTCCCACTTGCACCATAAAAATCCTTAATATTTATATGTACTTTACCATATTTTTTCTATTAAATAAAAGTATCATTATGTTGTTAATATCAATTGTTTTAATATATAATGGTTATTTTCACATATTTTTATTAGGTTACATTGTGTTTTCTACAACCTACAAGTTTTCTTGAGCAAATATATATATATATATATATATATATATATAATATATATATATATATATATATAGGTTAAATTTTTATAGTTTTTCCTCTAAACACCTCATGGCCCCCACATGAATCATCATCTTATCTCCATGATAAATCCTATAGTGTTATAATGATCCTCAAAATGTCATATATGCTCATGTTCCTAGTTGTAGAGACATAATTTTGGTACAAGCATTAGTTATTTTAATGTTATTAGCATGGAATTTTGCATGAGGATCATCATTCATTTGAGGGTTTAACACACTTTCTCTAGATTTGATTCTCAATTGGTCTTATTTTCCCTTAGGTTTTCCTTCTAACTTGAATTTAATATTTTTTGGGTTAAAAACATGCCTCCATGTAATACATAACACCAAAAACCATACAAAATGATTATTTATTTACCATTGTACAATTATCCTAGATCCTCCCAAAATGTTTATAACATTGCATTAGAGTTTCTCATTTATTATTATTTGTCATCCACTCTTTTTCATGGTTGATATGTGTGTCAATAAGGTTTTAATTTGAATTCAATAAATCTATAAATACAAATACATATTAATGTATTTAATCAAAATCATAAGGGAACAATTCTATTCTAATCAAGTGATTTTTATCTATTATTACTTTTCAATGATATATTTTATCTTGAATGATTACGCCTAAAAAGAGGCATTGCAGATACCTTCCATTAAAATACCGAATAATGAACCATGATTTTTTAGTTGATTTCAGATATTCTGAACTAATAACAACTTCATGATACTCAAGAACCATAGTTAGTAACTAGTCTACTCAACATGTTAGTAGTTAATCAAGAAGGGATTTAAAACCAATGTAAGCACTTCCAACCAAGAAATTAAACACTCATCACTCACTAACCCTAATGTTTTGTTTATGATTTAAATATGAAGGAAATTGATTTTAAGTTAAATAATGATTATTTCATTTAATACATTAATACAATATCATGAATGGATATAAGAGTAAAGAATTATATGGATATGGAAGCTCTATGGTGCCCTAACCCTAGCCCAAATTTTTACAAAGTGACGGAGGAGAATTTTATGCAGCGATGGAAGTTTTTTTTAACGGTGCACATTTGATTCGAAGGCTGGTTTATTTGTTGTCTCCAGAGGGTTCCATGGAATTGAACAACCTTTTCTTAATTTGTGTTATGGTCCCATTGGGGAGAGTTCAATTTGAAGGAAGGGGGATCTGTGGCTACGGATTTGAATGGTGGTAGGGTGGGTTACGGTGGCGACTGGCCAGTCACTAGGAAGGGCTAGGTTTGGTCTGCTGGGGCTCGAATCAGGTGTTTCGTCTCAAGCTCAACTGTGCATAGACAAGCTACTTCTTTTCTTTCACGCTACCAAGTCTAGGTGTTACCCCTCCTCTAAACCAATGGCCTATGAAAAATTGAATCATGTGGTTTCGTTTGGGGAGGAGGTTACATAATCATTTGATTTCTATCAGAAAAGGGTTTTTATTTTTAGGTTCAATGGTTTTTCCCTGGTCTACCTGCCTTACATAGATGGATTTTCGATCAATAACACCCCCTCATTGAAGGTAAAGTCAACGTATATCCCCTCTCGCTCATGGAATTTTTATATCAATGTTTGTAATTTCCTTAGATAAGGATGTAATTCTAGGGAAAATATGGGAATTCTAGTCGCATCTTATCCTCATGAAGCCTTGTTCCCCTCACTTTAATCCCTTGACTACAACATTTAATAATAGATCTATGTTGATAAGGATGCCCTACTTGCCTTTGCACTTCTGGAGTGATGATTTCTTCAGGGCTATGGGTAAATTTTTAGTGGTAGATCCCAGGACTAAATATTTTGATCATACCACATATACCTTGATTTTGGTGGATATGAACATGTTTGCTGACTTTTCGGATACCATGGAGCATAAATTCAAGGATACAATATGGACACAAAACTTGGATTATGAAGGTTTTCCTTTTAGATGTAGAACAATTTTTGCTCTAGCTTCTCATTATTGTTGGGCTTGAAAATATTGGCTAAGCACCAAAGGGCATGTGCGCGTGTGGGTCTAGTAAATAAGAAGGGCATGCAAGGGAAAAGCGTGCATGATAGGGGTTTTAAAAGGGTTTAGTAGAAACCACACGGCACGCACAAGGCAAGATAACGATCTCGGACAGCCATATTTGGCTCTCCAAGAAGTACTTGAGGAAAAACGTGACCTGACTAGGTGTCTTTGAGTTGATAAGGTGCTAGCCTAGCGAATTGGTGGTTAAAGAAAGAATATTACACGTGTAGAACATTCCTGAAAAGAAATCATTGCAGAAAGTGGAGATCGCATAACAAAAGAAGCATGCTCCATTGGAGGACCACATGGACACTTGACAAGCAATCTGCTCCTAGAGGAAGACATGGTGTGGGTGATAAAATATTTATAGAGATGCTCTAGAGCAAGGAAAACACACTTGAATGGAGAGAGGTCGATAAGGGGAAGCTTTAGGATCATTTTAGAGAAGATGAAAGGTGAAGCCCCGTAGAAAAGAGTAGGAGGTTTTAAGGGCTGGGGTTACCATTAGAAGGATGTGGGAATGATATCATATATAAATGGTGTTGATCAAAGAACACTTGAAAAAAATCACACAAGAATTACGCATGGGGAAGTAAGTCATATTCAAAGGCACAAATGGATAGGGAGAACATGTGCACGGAACAAAAGTTCAGTTTTCGGGACTTAGCTGTTTTCGCTCATAAAGGTCTATTTTTAAAGATGGCATGTAGAGCACAAAAACGAGGCAAAGACGTGTGTGACATGCATTGACTATTTTTGGAGGATTGGATATGAAGCACTTTACATGGACACAAGCCAAAAATAGATTTTCTCTTTGTTAGTTGGCTAGTAGTAGTATATTATTAGCACACTTGCATGTGTGGCTAAGAATAGCATGCAACCTATTTTTGGGATGGATAAGTGGTGAAGGGAAAGTATCCACCATTATATATATGTAGTAAGATGTGTAATAGAGGGGGATCGAGATATACATAGATATGTTGTTAAATATGTTATGCGCATACTACTGATATTGTAATGAAGCTTCTGTAAACTTATTGCATTGAATATAATGAGGGACATTAGCTAAATCCAGTGCTAGTTCTATGTGTATCTGAATCTAGTATGTTTTTGATCTCATCATGGTTAGTACTTAATTCTACTTTTCCTTAGGTATAGATCTGGTATGCTTTGTAGAATGATGTGTTAGTAATGGAACTATATATGTTAAGTCTTCATCATGCTAACATCCTGCAACAACAACCCTAAAGAGGGACCTGGTACCTTTGCGTGCTTCAGGTGAGCACTCAGTTTAGGTTAAGTGATGTGCTAGCGCATCTAGGGTTTTATTGGGTTTGTATCATTGAATTATAGGCTGCATCATTGGTTCCATTGCCGGGACCTCTTTTCAGTTGTTTTCAGGATGGTTCACAATGAAGACATACCGGTTGACCTTAGCAAGTATTGAAGAATGGATACATGATCTGGAAGAAGAATATGCATGATGGTTCAACAATGGATATGAGTTTAACCCACACACTTGGGTGGAACAAAATCTATATGATAGTTTATATGAGATATTTTTCACTATCTTTCCAAAGAGAATTGTACAAGTGGCTGGTTTCTTATGCATCTAAATGGAATTGGAGGTACCGCACACTTGTTTGGGACGTAGGAATAAATCCAGGCCCTTTATGATGTTGATCTGATTTGGACTCAAGCTATGGATATGTGGTTTTGTGGTGTCTTGAATAATTACATCTTGGAATACTCAATTTCCACTTATTCCTATCTAGAGGTAGCTAAATTCTAGTTTTCACGACATCCACGAGGAGCTTACCTACAAGGCATTCCCTTTGGCAATCAAGATCCCTGATGGTAACTTTGAACCTAGAGAGTAAAGCGATGGATAACTCAACCCCACCACACATGGGGGTGGGGACATGACCGGTGAAGAATGATAGACTTAGCAAAGTAGAAAGGCGAGAGAGAAGAAACCTGAATTAAGTATAATGAGGTGTGTGAGAAGGAGATAGAGAACGGCGTGATGTTGCAACGTAGATGAAGTTTAGGAGAGAGATGACTTGTGAAGGATTTGGAGCTCACGTAGAAGACGTGGAGCCAGAGCATTAGGAAATCCCCCATCTAGGAAAGCATGATAGGGAACCCTCCTGCCTCACAAGGAAGTGCACTAACAAAGATGACCTGGGCCATGGGCCCACATCTATATCCACCTAGTAACCTAGCCCTTGTGCTTGGTTTTCCAATATCTAGTATGACAAGTAATCAGAAATAAATTTTGGGAAGTAAGAGAACAAGTACATCAATGGAAGGAAGACGACTTCATTATTATTTGGAGGTGTTTTTAGGTGCATCGTCCACACAAAATATGAGTGCAACGAATGTTGGATTCACTTCTAGAAGTGGAACTACTTCACAAATAGTAGGGGTTCAGTATAATACTACTATCGAAGCACAGGGGAGTACATCTACATGACCTATTCCAGCTATAGGTTTGGGATTAGGAGGCATGGGAAGTTTTGGTTCAGGTGGATCTCGGAGGTTCGGAGGTAGGGGAAACATTGAAGGTTTTGGATCAGGTGGGAAAGGTCCGCACCAACCCCATAATATTTATATGGAAATGTATCTTCATCTTCCAGAGTATAGGGGCATAGAAGATGCTACTGAACATGTGCATATGTGTGAAATATTGTGGCACGCAAAAGGAATCATAGCTTTTGAGCATAAGGCAATCCTATTTTCTACTACATTACAAGGGCACGCGTACAACTGGTACAAATTTTTTGACCTTGATCAGACTTGCGTGGATTATACAACATTGAAGGATGCATTCTTAAAAGAGTTGTATATCCCTCAATTTGAGCAGAAGAGTATAAGTGCGCTGAAGTATATTAAGCAAGGCACCACTGAGAGTGTGTGTGAGTATGATGCCTATTTTAAAATGCTTCTGTCTAAACTTTCCTATGATATTCACGCAAGCTAACTTGCACAATGGTTTTTTGGGGGATTGATTACACCATTTAGGAGGGTCTTGTCACATAAGACATATACTAATCCACGTGAGGAATTGGAATCAGCCGTACGTGCTTTGAGGTAGTTGGGAGTATTGACACTTTGGTGTTAGCCCATTCTTAAAGGAACATATTGTAGCTATGGAAAAACAACTAGATAAATTATCAACAAATTTAGCCCATGAAGCAGGCTCGGGTATTTTGTGTACAGATTGTGAAGTAGAGGGTCACACAAAGGATAGTTTTCCTCACGGGACAAGATGCTCATTGTTGATGTATTGTAAGATATTCCACTTAAACCATGATGATAGTCACCGCCCATTATTACAACGCATGATAAATAAGAATGTTTGAAGCTACTATAAAATCTACAGTCCATAACTCATGACACGAGGATCGCCGATTGATGGATAGATCCATGATGATATATATATTGGTGTACGAGAAGACAAGAGTTTCAAATAACTATAAAGGCAAGAATGAGCATCAAGATCGGGAGCATAATCGGGCGTGCTATAATTAGAATTAGGGGCATTTTGAAGGTAGCCATGGCGGGGTTTGGGGATACCATGGTGGATTCGGAGGATGAGGTCTGTGGTGGTGGAATAAGTGAGTTTCCTCATGGAACATGTTATACATGTGGATCTCGACCACTTTAGGTGTGAATGTCCTTAGAATATTACATGTTCTTTTTGCGGAAATAACCCACGGCTATGAAGAGTGCTCGGGCTTATACGAGCATCCGAGTTAGCAACATAAACAATAACAAGGGTGCATCAATGGTTAGGATACAACGCGCTGTGGACAATCAATGGATGCCCAAAATGGAAGTAGAGTTCGAGGCACTACAAGTGAGGATCACGACTTACATTGAGACAACACGTGCCAGGGAGGAATTATAGCAGAAACCTACCATCACTAAAGATGAGGTTCATCATGCACATTACCTAGATCCTTCCTATCAGAAGGAGGTTTATCAGGATACCATGGAAGTTCAAAGGAATATTTAAGGTGAGATACAATATTTAAAGGAGCACAAGAAAGCATCAGAGATGGTCTAAACTGATATAGATAACTTTAAAAAAGTGTGCAAAATGTTGTGCTAGGGGAACATCATTCCACTATTGGGGGTTTGGTTAAAAGGAACACTCCACGTGTAAGCATTGAGACCGAATGACAAATCCTGCATGCAAATATCCATCCTCATAGCCTAGATTATGACAAGGAAATCACTCAATGCTTTTTTGGATGGGTGGTCATTGAGTAATATCTTGATTGATACAGAACGGAAGTCAATGTTCTTACCTTGGATGCATGGGTATAAATGGGGATACCACCATTGAATCCATCCTCTAATGTATTATTCATGGCTAATCGGAATAAGGCCACTCCCATAGGAGTTTTAAAGGATGCATCCATTACCATATAAGGAGCCAAGTTCACTGGAGACTTTGAAGTTTTAGCATTGGTAGAGTTAGATAGCTTCCTAAATTTTTTGGGGCATCCTTGGTGCTATGAAAATAATGTTGATCTGCGCGGTTCAACAAGGGCTATATAAATTTTGAAAATAAAGAGGAAAGGGTTATTATAACTTTAA
This sequence comes from Taxus wallichiana var. yunnanensis, assembly GCA_018340775.1. Lineage (NCBI taxonomy): Eukaryota > Viridiplantae > Streptophyta > Pinopsida > Cupressales > Taxaceae > Taxus > Taxus wallichiana. Next base: position 564,447,989 of record CM031235.1, read on the forward strand.
CAAATGGAAAGTCTCGTGCCTTATGTTGACCCTTAAGTGAATAATATCTCGAATAGGATTTATGTATGTGCCATCTAAGATCTAGAGATGATTGAACCAACTAAAGAAGGAATAATTTAGTGGGAGGATGCATAGTCTATCGGCGATACTACAAATGTTGCTTGTGATAATTGGGCTCACATCACTTATGATTTGGTAGGGTGTAAAGTAAAGAACATATTCCATCGAGGCATAAAACCATGTTATGTCGGGAGGATAGGTAATAACTCAGTACCTTGTTACACAGAGAAGGATATCCCATGGTATGCCTACGTGCCATAGAAGAAAAAGGGATAGACCCACTTGGAGAGGAGAAATATGCTAGCATATACAATATGTGGAACAACAACATGCCTTTGGTGGGTGGCCCATAGGGATAGTCTTGTTGACTAGAATGAAATTGGGGTTATTCTTACTACTAGGTTCTTTACGAGCAATGCACCTACACAAATCTACACTTATCACAAAGTGATCAACATGTCCAACACCATGTTCGAAGTGTGAGAGACTCGGACGAAGGGAAAGAAGCTTTACCACCTTCACTATGGGTGCATCGGTTTTGTTCCACTTTACAAGGATGCACACATGCTTTGTATGTAGATGCAGAACTCCATAGAGAAACCGGAAATTGGTAGAATTTAATTACAGGAATGGCTCACCATTTGACTTCTTCTCTACAAAACCTCGGTAGAAGAAGCATTGAAATTTATCAAGCACTTAACTATGGGGGATAGTGCAAGGTGAAGAACTCCTCCAGGAGTTATTAGATAAAGAGGACTCAAGAGAGCATCTTGATAAAGAACTAGGGGCCGATGAAAAATTACTTCAAAGCACTTTCCTTGAGAAAGAGAAAGGAAAAATGGTCTATTTAGTGGATGATGAAGAAGTAGATAATCTAGATGTATACCATTCAATAGGAAGTGTGAGGTATTGGACAGTGCAGATAAGACCACACGTGCCTATCATGAACCTATGAAGACAAATTAGGTGAATATTGGAATAGATACTGAGCCTAAGGAAGCCATAATTGGAGACTATTGGTTAGACTCAAGTGGAAAAATCATAGAGTTACTAAAGAAATACCAAGACCTATTTCCTAGGGGGTACCATGAACTCAAAGATGTGTGTGAATCATTAGGGAGATGAAGATAAATCTTACAGAGGGTGCACAACCAATTAGAAAGATACCTTACATAATGAACCCCAATTTGCATGAAAATTTTAAAGAGGAGATTGATAACACGTTGAAGTCTGGAATTATCAAGCCCTTGATGGGTTAGAATGGGTTATTCTAATTGTGATAAGTATCAAGAAAGATGTATGGAGTAGAATATGCGTGGAATATAGGAGATGAATGTTTCATGTGTAACTGATCCATTCCCTTGCCCTTTACTAAGGAGATACTAGAAGGGGGTCGCAGGGCGTGAAATATATTCGTTTACATGAGATGGGTTCTCTCAGTATCATCAGGTTAGGATTGCCCAGGAGGATCAGGAAAAGACTACATTTACTACTGAATGGGATAGCTTCACCTATATTGTCATGCTTTTGGTCTAAAAAATGCGCGTGCTATATTTTCATGCATAGTTGTCCAAGTATTCAAGGAATTTATTGATAACTTCTTACAGGTATATTTAGATGATTAGACGGTGTATGGATTAGTTAAGGATCACTGTGACAATCTGTGCTTAATGTTTGAATGGTGTAGGCAGTTGAGTATCTCTTTGAACATCAAGAAGTGTATATTTGCTACACCGTTTGGGATACTTTTAGGACACATAATATGCAAGGAGGTTTTGTTGGTTGATCCAACAAAGGTTGCAGTCATTATAGGCCTAAGGGAGCCTACTAGTCAAAGTGAGGTGCATAGATTTTTGGGACATACAAGATATTACAGAAAAATTTATCAAAGGATATGCCAAAGTTTCCACACCCTTAGAAGAGTTACTGAAAGGGAAAGGTACATTCTACTGGGGAGAACCGAAGCAATGCACATTTGAGACATTAAAAGAGAAACTTACTACCACACCTATTTTGTGTTTTCCTTCATAGGACAAACCATTTCATGTACATGTTGACGCCTTTAGCATGGCCATTGGCGCGGTGTTGGCTCAACCTAGAGAAGGTATTGTAGATCATCCTATCTATTTTTCTAGTAGAAAGATGACTCCTGCAGAACAAAATTACACAAATATAGAGTGCGAAGCTTTGTCAATGATCTATACGTTGCATAAATTCCGCAAGTACCTACTAGATACACCATTTTTCTTTTGTATAGATCACATGGAATTGAAGTATTTGGTAAATAAGCCTATTTTAAAAGGGATAATATGTCGATGGGTGCTCTTATTTCAAGAGTTTGATTTCACCATTATGGTAAAACCAGGAAAAAGTAATTCTAGACCGGACCATTTATAAATAATCCAGTCAAGGGAAGAAGCAACCGATAATTGAGTATACCATTCTAGATGCACAGTTATAGAGGTTATAATGCACACCATCAGAACTAGAGGACATTGTTGTATTTTTAAGCATAGGGATGACACCAGAAGGAATGAAATCCTTGGAGAAGAAACAACTTGTTATACACGCTGCACCCGATATGTTTATCGGTGGTGACTTGTAAAAAATGGGCCAGGATGAAGTATTGTGTCATTGTGTATTGGAACATGAGCGCACGAGAATTATGGAAGAAGCTCATGGTGGAATTGTAGGAGGCCACTATGCAGGTGATGCCACAATGCGCAAGATTCTACTCATTGGATTATGGTGGGAGACCCTCTATAAATATTGTAAGGAATTTTGTAAGGCATGTGATCATTGTCAACATCTTAGAAGACCAGGTCAACGAGATGAAATGCCTCTAAGACCTATTGCTAGTGTAGAACCATTTGAGAAATGGGCTATAGATTTTGTGGGTCCTATTTCACCCATTTATACACAGAATCTGGATCGGGGTACATTATAACTTTCATAGACTATCTAATAAGGTGGGAAGAAGTAGCACCTACCAAGGATTTTATAGTGGCTACAATAACTCGGTTTCTATGGGAACATATTATTACAAGGCATGGACGTCCTTTGAGTTTGACCAGTGATAGGGGCACACATTTTCTTAATGAGATAATCCAAATTTTATTGGATGAGTTCATGATTGGACACCATAAGACTACACCCTATCATCCTCAAGAAAATGGAACTGCTGAGGCTTTCAAAAACATTTTGGGCCACAAATTGACAAAAATATGTGATTTTGGAAGAAAATATTGGGATGATAAAGTATCTGTAGTCTTGTGGGCATATCAAAAACTTATAAAAGGTTGAACAAAGCAACACAATTTGAGTTAGTGTTTGGTGTAGAATCCATTATTCCTATGGAATTTATGTTACCTTCTTTGTGTATTGCGCATGATGGAGGTCTAGATGATGACCAAGCTTTATAAGAACGGATTGAAAATATCATTCAACTAGATGAGCGATGAGCCATATCACGTTAGAGTCAGAAGCAAGAAAAGGCTATGTAGAAAGCATGTCATGACATAAACATAAGGGATAAGAAGTTTGAGATTGGACAACTGGTACTTATTTATGACTCTAAGTTCTTGCACCATTCAGGAAAAATTAAGGTACATTGGTTGGGGCCATATATTATCACTTACATCCTTGAAACATGAGCTTTCCATTTAGAAGCACTTGATGGAACATGGCTACCCAATTACTTCAACAGGAGTAGGCTGAAGCCCTACTATAAATAAGTCTTCTTGGTGTTTGTAATAAGGAAGTATTGCTATTTAGATTAGGTTTTTAATTTTGTATTTCCTTAATGTGTTTCATTCTTTGTTGCTATGCTTTTTCAATTTAGTTGGTATGTTGTGAAATAAGTGCACTTGCGTGCATGAAGCTAATTACTATATGAAGTATGTTTTACGCAGAGGACTACACATACTTTTAGTGTGGGGTGGTTATCAATATCCAGGTACAAGATGGTGGGAATTACAAGGTGAAAGGAATAAGTGACACATGTGCTCTTCAATTCAAAGGATTTCCTCTAAAAAGTGACCAATGATCAAGATGAATGAAGGAAAAGTATAACGCGGGTAAGCGGAGGCCATAACAACTACCAATAGAAGGTGCAGAATGAGGTACTGTGCACAAGGAACCACGCGAAGATAAGTCTATGACCAAAGGGTAGGAAGGCATGCTAGAAGGTTATAATTGAGGTGCAAAGATGTAATGTGTGGAAAGGATAGAATTGGTCAATTAATGAGAGGATATTTGGTAGGTGAAGGAACAATGAATGCATCAAAAATTTGAAAATCTATATAAGTATGGGATGTGAGTTCATTTTTAACTTCTCTCGATTAAGAGTATTTCAAAAGGAGCCAAGTGCGAAGAGTTGAGTTATCGTATTGAGGTACAAGAGGTGTGTAACCAGTCGTGAAGAAGATATCTTTGCATAGAAAGAGCTTGTGTCCCTAGTGGTGAAGGGTTTAAGTGAAGCAACACGATAGAGAGGAGAAAGGGCACATAAATTCACCTATGACATGCTGAATCGAGATAAGATATGACTCACACATTGTAGAATTCAAGAGGCAGGGATCTACAAAGGATTTCAAGGTAGAAATGGCACCCAATAAAGTAGTTGCAGTAGGAGTGAAGGGAAAGAAGAAGGTGGTAGAAGAAGAAGAGGAGATGGCTCCCGAAAGCAATTTTTTAGAAATGCAATATCTAGAGGGGGTTATCATTGGCTAGGAGTGGGATTCTCACATAAGGAAAAGTAAGGTGAGTGAGTATAATCACCATACCTCATAGAATAAGAAGGAGCTTGATGCATTGCTGAACATGAAGACAAATAAATGCATTGTAGAAGACATGCGGTGTATGATGATCTTGACGAGAATATCTTTAAGAAGATTAGATTTTTCCAGCTATACGAACTCCCTTACTTCAAGAAATATGATCCCTTGTACTAATGGCTCATGATTAGAGTGCACGAATATTTTTTCTACTTTGCAAGACGTTGAGCCAAAATTTCAGCCATGCTCATCTCCATGGTAATGGGGTTGAAAGGCACATGAGAAGATTTGAAAGATGATTTAATAGACAAGGCCACAATATTGGAGACCAAAAAGGAGTTAGGGTACACAAAGGGTTTGTGTGGCATGGACAATGATAAATTGAAGAAGTATCCAGTTGTGCAAGGAACCACGCATCTTGTTACAAAGATAAATGACCAAGAAAGGTGGTCACAAGTGAATACCATGTGGCTACACATTTCCAAAAAGATTTCTAAAGGGTTGTCTACAACATTTCGTGGTATATTGTAGAAAAAATCATTGAGGAAGTGCACACAAGAGGAAAGATCAGCTTTGGAGTTGTTCTATTATCACTGGTGTTCATGGAGATCGGGGTACCTGATGGACCGAAGGAGAAGATATGGGAGTATCCCATGGAACACAAGTCACCTATAGAACACTTCAAAAATTACTTGTGTGAGGGATCCATGATAGAACAGGTCAAGAAAAGGGATGAGAAATGGTACGATAGGCTTCGTGTGGCCTTTGAAGAAGAATGACGCATTCCCAAGGACTTGCCTTCAGTGGTTGGAAAGGTAGTTTAGTTCATTGTATACCAACACTTTTGCATAGCGTGGTTCACCATGAAAGATGGAGCATGGAGCCCTTGGTGTAAGTTACCATATGCCTTCATAGAAAGGTACTTCCAAGTGTTAGTACACAGGTTCTCAGATGCATGGTGACTGACATTCAATGCGGATAAGGTAGATTGTGACTACCACACACTAAGGAAGAAATATGTGTATCCAGGGTGGGGTGCATATATTGAAAGGCTCATTTCATATGTATTGAGAATTAAACCAATAAGTTTGGTTGTGGGAGATATTGGAGCAACATTGGTGTATCTTCAACTAAAGCCCAAGATGGAGAATAACAAGTATGTGGAAGATGAGTTTTCACTTCTAGCACCACTAAAGGGTAAGAATACAATGGAGAACATCCCAGTGCCTAAGCCCACAGAGCCAATAGAAGTGGAGGATGAGTGTGAGGATAGTGGTGGTTTGGAGCATAGAGGTAGAAGACATCCTATGAACAAGGATGAAGTTGAGTGTGCCACTACACCACCTTAACCACAAGAGGGGGATAATGAGGACTTGGATGCAATCCAAGGAGAGCACATATTTAAGTGAGTATTTAGGAGAACAAGGACTCAAGGTGCTACTCCGTAAATAGTGTGTAAGTCACCTAGAATCTCTTAATAGAAAGAGACAACCATGAAAAGGAGAAGGAAACTGAAGTTGAATGAGGAGGCGGAAGAGTGAGAGGAAAGTGCACCTACTTATCCTACACCTCCAAAGAATGAAAAACAAAAAGATGAGGAATTTAAGTAAGGAGAAGAGGAGGAAAGGGGAACAAATGAGACAGCTATAGATACTGCATAAGAAATGTAAACACAAGTTCGAAATCTAGAAGCTCAATTTCCTAAGAAGACTTGGTCTAGAAGAACAAGTGGTGAGCACATTTCAACATCCATGGGTTATGGAGAGGACACAGGTAAAATTGTCTACACCTATTTCTAGATCACACTATCGCAAAAATAATTATATGGCTGGGAACTAATGGATGAAGATATGGCTACAATGCACACAAGGAAGCAATTATCATGGTCCATGCACACACACATGGATGAGATAGATTTTGATGTATGTGAGGAGTCATGTGTATCACAGAGGTTGAAGAAAATACCTCAGGATAGACACATGCCAATAAATCCTACTATCATGTCAGATGAACAAGTAAGCAATGCATTGGTGAAAATCTCAACAGAGGTGGTGAGGTGGAATATGGACAAGGCTACCACAATTAGGGTGCTCAGGGAAGAGATTAAAACTAAGGATGGGGAAATAGCATGCCTAACACATGAGAGAAACTTAGCGTAGAAAAATTAAACCTGTATTTATCAGCATCGTAGAGGAAATTGGTGATAATTTCATAAGAGCTAGGCCACACTTGGAGCCAAAGGTACCACAAACATTTCCTTTAGCAATACACTATGTAGGAAAGTTGGTGGACCTAGTACTTGAAGATGAGCCTCTGCGTGCATGCCAATGCCAAAGGATCCAACACAAGAGGAAGAACGAGAGAATGCTTCAGTGATGTAGAAGATTGCATCCTATGAAGGGTTTGCTAAAAGTAGTTCAAGAAGAACTAAAGAAAGAATACCAAGCCTTGAACATCAACACAAGCTGTAGAGGCACTCATCAACATAAAAACCCGGAGAAGAACAATGAAGTCAGAAAGCAATGAAGGTAGAAACATTGGGCCACACAGAAATATTATCAATGGTTAAACAGAAGTATGAGGCCCTAACAATAGCACAAGAACCACACAAGACTCAGCTGGAAGAGCTTGGGAAGCTCATTACGTAGAAGATGGATTTACTAAAGGGAAGGATGACTGCAATGTCCAACATTGTGTTGGTCTTGTAAAATGAAAAAGGGGAGATTGTGAGGGATGAATTGGAGTCCATTACTGTGGAAATTCTAGAAAAAGTAGAGGAAGCACTCATTGAGTGGCAGACCTTGGAGGCTGAAATAAAATAGGAATATCCTGAATTAGTTGTTCAGGATGAAGAAGAGACTGTGGAGTAAAAACATTCTTTCATACATTCTTTCATTCTTTCCATTCTTCTATTCTTTACTTTAGTTTTGGAGATGACCATTGTCGGGGTGACAATGAAATTAGTGTGGGGTAATGTTGATCAAAGAACACTTGACAAAAAGCACACAAGAAGTCCACATGGGGAAGTAAGTCATATTCAAAGGCACGAATGGATAGGAGAACGCACGCACGGAATAGAAGTTCAGTTTTCGAGACTTAGCCATTTTCGCTCATAAAGGTATATTTTTAGAGATGGCATGCAAAGAACACAAATGAGGTAGAGATGTGCATGCCACACATTGGCTATTTTTTGAGGATTGGATACGAAGCAATTTGCATGGACACAAGCCAGAAATAGATCTACTACTGTCAGTTAGCTAGTAGTCTATTGTTAGCACACTTGCATGTGTGGCTAGTTTTGTAAAGGCGCGTGGCTAAGAATAGCATGTGACCTATTTTTGGAATGGATAAGCGGTGAAGGGAAAGTCCCCACCCTTATATATATGTAGTAAATTGTGTAATAGAGGGGATTGACATATACAAAGATATGTTGTTAAATCTACTATACACATACTACTGATATTGTAATGAAGCTTTTGTAAACTTATTGCATTGAATATAATGAAGGACATTGGCTGAATCTAAGTGTTAGTTATATGTGTATCTGAATCTAGTATGTTTTTGATCTCATCATGGTTAATACTTAATTATACTTTTCCTTAGGTATAGATCTAGAATTCTTTGTAGAATGATGTGTTAGTAATGGAACTATATAGGTTAAGTCTTCATCATGCTAACATCCTACAACATCATCCCTAAAGAGGTACCTAGCACCTTTGTGCACTTTAGATGAGCACTCGTTTAGGCTAAGTGATGTGCCAACATGTTTAGGGTTTTATTGGGTTTGTATCATTGAATTCTAGGTTAAATCGGAGGGATGGGTATGTGAAAATTTATGTAATATGGGAAACATAGCTAGGGTCTACGATACATGAGAGTTGTGTGTGTCTTGATACATTTGGTTTGTTATGAACCCCTTGGATGTAATGTGGTTCTTGGAAATACAATCAATATAAATATATGTTTTGAATATATTGTTCATGGGTGTAAACCCTAGTATCTTTTCTTTATGTCATGACTCAAATCTGCTCTCGTATGATGTTTCTCTTATCTGAATGGGTATATTGATATAATAACTCATCCTATGCCTTCAAAATGTATGCATGATCATTTAATTTTCTACATTTAATCTTTTATCAATGGCATCATCTTCTCATAATTCTCACATAAAGGAGGGGCTCAGTGCTCGCGCATGCCTCGGTGAGCACCCAGCGCCCGCTAGGTGATAGGTCGGCGTCGCATGGGATTAGAGTGTTGTTCTAAGGGCACATAAAAATGACTACATCTTGGTTCCATTGTCGAACCTATTTTCAAAGCTATTGTGAGAATGATGCATGATGACAAAGTACTTGACCTTGGATAGTTTTGAGGCATGGTTTAAAAGCACAGAGGATGAGTTTGCTCAAAAAATTATTAATAGACTGAGTTTGATGCACACAAATGGGTAGAAGAACACCTATATCATGAGTTGTATGAGACCTTATTTTGTTGTTTTCTAGTAGAATTGTATGAATGGCTCTCAAGTATATGTTTCTAGGTCAAGTTGGTACAATATAGATCATGCGTGTGTAACCAAGATGATTACCAGAGGGTGGAGGATGTAAATCGACTTAGACACATATTGTTGATCACTAGTGGAGAAGAGTGTTGACCAGTTATTATTGTTGCAAATCAGCAGCACCCCTAGATGCAAATCAGGTTTCTAAGTTGATGTTTCAGGCATCTAGTGTGATTGCACAACATTGAAACCTCTCTCCAAGTGTGGGAATTGTAAAATGAGAGAGGAATCTCTAGATTAGAGGTTGGTTCCTCAAACTCCTCTGATCAGATCTGTTATTTGCATAATTGCAGAGGTTTGAATGCTAATCCTACTCTAGATTCCAAGGAGACAGAGATAGAAAGTGTAAAAATTGAAACTAAACTAATAGGTGATACACCAAAGGAGTGGTGAACACTTCTTGTTCATGCAAATTGACACAATTTCATGAAATGCAACATGGAACATCATACACAGGCTGATAAGATGTAATTAGAGGTCTGAAATGAAGCAAGACAATACAAACAAAGGACTGAAAATTGATGACAGAGTCTGCACTATCATTTTCACTGTCAAAATCCTTGCATTTGCAACATCAAAGAGACAGAAACCTGTTACAATCATGAAGAAGGTCTGATACTTGCAAAAATCACTTGTTGAAGGTGAAAGAAGAAGCTTGCTGTCCAAAAAAATGTTCAACCCTAAAAAAATGAGCCAAATCTGGCTTTTACAACGCATGGGTCGAGCCCAGGAGAGAGAAAATGTGTAAAAATGTGGGAGCCATTCCCCATTGAATGAAGATGCATTAAAACAACATGGGCATCCTTACAGACCCATTCCTTGACATTTTGGCCATGCTGAAGAAGAATGCGACCCATTTTGCATTAAAACTGGTTGTTGAAACGTCATTTCTGGCCATTACCACGTGCCAGAGATGTTTCTTGATTTTATCTCTCTAAACTGAACCAAAATGAAAAATTGACCCTGGAATCATGTATATAATTTCACCAGCTTTCCATTGATATAAAGAACGTGAAAATATGAGCTCTGGATCAAAAGATATGGTGATTTGAAAATTTAGGGCAAAAACAGGCCAAAATCGGATCGGCGGGCAAAAAGTTTGAATATTTACCCGTTTGGTATTTGGAATTTTTTTCAAATTTTCCCGTGCTCCACCACTCTAGGTGCCACGTGGCATGTTTTGATTGGTCATGCGGGCCCTCTAAGGAAAATTTCGCACAAAAACTCCTCCAAGCCATAACTTGAAAAATATGAGGAGTTAGGAGGAAAACTTTACCTTCTCGGAAATTTGAGAGAGCTCTCTCCAATGGTGCCATTTCTAGAAGGTTTTGAGTTCTTGGAAAAAAAAATAATCTGACTGAGGCACAAGAGAAGGAAATATGTAAAGGAGTTAGCCACAAAATGAGCAGGGGGCACATTTGGGATAACAGTTATACCCTAGAATATTCCATTTCTACGTATTCTTGTCCAAAGGTTGCTAAGTTTGAGTTCCTAAGGGAACCTAGAGGATTTTTTTGTGAGCTATCCCATTGGCCATGAAGATCTTGATCATTACACTAAGTTTGGAGGCATTCCCTATGGCCGGCTAAGCTTCTCTGAGCACTAGGAAAGGAAGCTAGGGTGGAGGAAGATGGAATACCTTACGGTGGAAAAGGAGAGGGAAGAGAGATGACTCAAGTATAGTGAAGCATGTGAAAGGGAGTTGGCTAGAAAACATGAGGTTGCGGGAGTGATGGATCTATGGAGGAAGATGTTGTAGGAAATAATTTAGGGTTAAGTAGAGGATGTGGAACCGAGTAGTTTGTGCTACCCCACCTTAGAAAGTGCGGGAGAGAAACCACTTTAGCTTCGATGAGAGTTCATCATGTGGATAAAGGAGAGTATTCGGTGCACATATAAACCCATCTAGTGACCAAACCCTAACGCTTAGTTTTCTAAATCAAGAAACAAGTATTTCTAACCTAGTTAGTATCAATGGAAGTGACCAATATGTACCTAGGAGGTGTAACTTCTTGTTTGGGAAATCTCTAGTTGTAAAAACAATTCTTGTGTTTAGAGGGAATTCTAGGCAAAGTGCAAGTACAAAACCTTTGGGTATCATGCCTTGGAGTGGCGCGGGATACACGTCTTGTAGTATAAAAATATCACAAATCATTGGCAAAAATTTTAGTGGAACATTGGGAGCGCTAGGCACATCCACTTCGGGCCCATTACAAGCTACATGAGGAGGATATGGTGGAGTAAGAGCTAGAGGACCTGGTGGATTTGGAGGATCAAGAGGGATGGGACCTGGTGGATCTAGTGGTGGAGGAAACACCAGAGGAAATCAAGGTTCTAGATCAGGAGGACAAGGATCTCAGCCACCTCCGTAAGTATTTTTTGAAATGTCCTTACATTTACTAGATTACAAGGGGTTTGAGGATGTTGTAGAACATGTGCATAAGTGTGAGCTTCTATGGCACAAAAATGGGATCACTACACTAGAGCAAAAGGCAAGTCGGTTTTCGGTGATGTTGTAGGGGTGGGTGCATAGTTTGTACCAGAAGTATGACCTCCATCAGACGGTGGTATATTACACCATGCTGCAGAATGCCTTCTTAGCTGAGTTCCATATCCCTAAGTGTGAAAAGAAGATCATTAACACTTTGAAAGAGATCTAACAGGGAATGGTAGAGAGTGTGTGAGAATATGACTCACATGTTAAGACTCTCTTATCAAAAATATCTTATGATATTCATCCTTCTTAGCATGCTCAATGGTTTGTTGGAGGGTTGATAAGACCGTTTAGGAGAGATATTTCACATAAAACATTCACGGACTGTGCGAGGCCTTAGAGGCTTCCCTACATGCTTTGAAATTTGTTAGAAGCATAGATACCGGTGTTAGCCCCTTCTTTGAGGCTTAGGTTGATGCAATGGTCAAGTAGTTGGAGAAGCTATCTGTGAACTCGGCACATGAGGCTCACAATGTTCTATGGTTCATATATTGTGAGATATTAGGGCACACAAAGGACAATTTTCCTCGAAGGTCGATACATGCCATGATGGTAGAATGTGATATTTTCCACGGGGATCATGATGTAAGTAGATGACCACTACATCAGAGAGCGCAATCCGTAAGAATGTGTCTTGATATTGTAATATATGTACCTCTACGACCCATGACACGAAGGATTGTAGGTTGATTGATAAGATACATGATGCCATTAATCATGGTGTGTGCCAGACAAGCCTTGTAAGAAGTTCCAAGGATGATGATCTCTCTGCTATGAATGATGCATAGATGGAGGAGAACATGGGAGGGATTCCGAGGATGATTTCGTGGCCATGGTAACCGTAGAGGAGCAATAAGTGAGTTCTCATATGGGACATGTTATAATTATGGGTCTACAGAGCATTATAAGTGTGAGTGTCATGATCTATTGTATTTCTCGTGGTGCGAGAAAGAAACATAAGTATGAGGAGTGCCCTGAGATGTTTGAGCACATGAGCTAGCAAAACTAGAAAGATATAGCCCTGGAATGGTAAGCATAAATAATTTTGACTCAAATTGGATGCCAAGAGTGGCACATGAGTCAGGAATAGAACCTATCTTGGTGACGACGCGGTGAGGCCATGCACGTCAGGAGGATACCAAGACAAAGAAAACTAGTTATAAGGGAATAAGTGGTACATGGAAAGTATCCGGACCCTACTCATCAAAAGGAGGTGTATCAAGAAACCATGGATGTGATTTGGAGTCTAAAAGGAGAGATCTAGTGTTTGAAGGAGAAATCATTGCAGTCAAAGCAAAGGAAGAATGCTCAGGCTCCGCAGAAGGATCTAGATGAGGTTAAGTATGCATGCAAGAGAATATTATTCCCTTGCTAGAAGAATGGTTATAGGAGAAGGTACCATGCACTAGAGGAGAGTGCGAGAGGAAGGTTCTACATGCTAACCTTCCTCCCCACAACCTTGACTATGAAAAAGAGATAACTTTGAATTTTGTTGTAGATGGATGGCTTCTGAGCAATATTTTGATTGATACGAGTGTGGAAGTCAATGTTCTCACCTTAGATGCATGACATCAAATGGGAAGGCCCCCATTACATCCATCTTCGAATGTGTTGTATATGGAGAACAAGACAAAGACAATTCCCATTGGTTTCTTGAAGGATGTAGTTATCACTATTCAAGGGGCCAAGTTCACTAGAGACTTTGAAGTCTTGGCGCAAGTCAAGGTGGATAACTTTATAGTATTTCTTGGGTGGTCCTAGTGTTACAAAAATGTCGACCTACAATTTAACAAGGGTTATATTAGTTTCAATAAAAAGGAATAATGGGTTATCATCCCTTTAACGGATGGGAAGTCAATGCCCTATATTGAGCCCTTGGGAGAGGAATTCCTTGATAGAATATTTGTGCGATCTATTAGGGACCTTGAAGAAATTCATTCTACAAAAGGGGTTATTCAGTTTGAAGATTCTTAGTCTATGAGTGATACAACTAGCATAAAATGTGACAATTGGGTACATAGAACTCATGAGTTAATTAGGTTATAGTTAAGAGGCTCTGTGATAAGGGTAAAAAGGCACGCTCGTCAAACACACAGGAGGGAAGAAGATACCAAGTTACTCCGGAGCAGCCAACCATGATGAATTTTTACGAGAGATGGAGGCTCAATGGAGAAATGAGGACAAAAGGAGAGGGATGTTCAGTTATAACATGCTCGAGACTACAACACATTGGTGGGAAACACATCACAATAGCCTTCTAGAGTGGCATGAGGTGAGAGTCACGTTCTATTTTAGGTTCTACTGTAAGCAACGCCAACTATCATACAAGACTACGATGGTAGAGGACCTACCTCATTTCATGTCTAAGCATCCGAGAAGGCCTAGATGGAAGGGGAAGAATCTTTTCCACCTTCTTTATGGGTACATAAGCTATATTCCACCTTGCACGGTTATGTACATGCATGTTATATACACTCTGAGATGTGCTTCTTGACCGGAAATTGGCAGGAGCTAACAATTGACCTTCTTTAAGCTTTCTAATATTGAATAACTAAGCCGTTAGTGGATAGAGCGGTGCAAGTTTTAAGTGCCAAACGGTGGGAGATAGTGCCATGGAAGAAGATAGGATATCAAAGTTATTGGGTGAACCTGGTCTAGAACCGTGCCTTGATGAGGAAGAATAAGAGGAGATATAACTTGAGCGTGTGTGCAGGGAAAAATAAAAGGAAAGTTGGTCTACATAATAGATGGCGAAGAGATGGAGAGTTTGGATGTTAACCATACTTTGAAGGTACACACAAATTCATGGATAGTGCTTTGACGAGCAAGTGCACGCTACCATGATCCTTGAAAATAAAGAAGATTAACATTAGTTCAGAGGCAAAACCTAAGGAAGCTATTGTTGGGGATTATTGGTTAGAGAAAGATATTTCTAAGATCATTGACCTTTTGCATGAATTTCAGGACTTGTTCCCACGTGGGTACCATGAACTTAAAGGCATTCACCACTCCTTGGGGGAAATGAGGATCAAGTTGAAGGAATGTGCATGCCCAATATGGAAGAGGATGTATCAGATGAATCCAAATTTATGTGTATGGGTCAAAGAAGAGATAGACAAGATGATCACTTTAGGCATCATTGAAGTTGTGGAGGAATCGAATGTGTAATTCTAATGGTCATAAGAATTAAGAAGGATGGAAGGATAAATATATGTGTTGATTACATGGAATTGAATGATGTATGTGTCATTGAACCTTTCCAACTCCCTTCACTGAAGAGATCCTAGAGGAAGTAGCTAGGCACGAGGTCTATTCCTTCATGGATGGGTTCTTAAGGTATCACCAAGTTAGGATTACAAAAGAAGGCTAGAAGAAGATGATTTTTTTACTTAATGGGGAAGATTTGATTACACGGTCATGCCTTTTGGATTGAACAATGTTCTGTCTTGTTCTCACAAATAATAGTACAATCCTTTAGGACTTCATTCATAACTTTTTGCAAGTCTACCTAGATGACTGGACTATGTATGGACTAGTAAAAGATCATTGTGACAATTTGAGGCTGATGTTTGAGAGATGTTGGTAGTTGAGGATATCCCTCAACATTAAGAAATGTGTTTTTTCTACTCCATTTGGAACCATGTTGGGGCATATTATATGTAAGGAAGGTTTGCTGTGGATCCCACCAAAGTTACAATTATTGTGGGATTAGGGGATCCTATGATCAATGAGCATAGTGCGTGGATTCCTTGGACATATGTGATACTACATGAAATTTATTAAGGTATATGCCATGATTGTTGTGCCATTGAATTTTATTTTAAAACACAAGAGTTCCTTTTACTAGGGAAAGGCAAAATAGTTGACATTTGACAATTTGAAGGATATACTTGTCACTGTGCCCATATTACGTTTCCCTCTTGGGATAAACCTTTCCACGTGCATGTTGATGCCTCAGGGATAACCATTGGAGTAGTGTTAACACAACCTGGTGAGGGGATTTTTATCACCCCCTTTGTTTTGCAAGTAGGAAGTTGAGACCAACAGAATAGAAATACACCACTACTAAGCGCGCAACACTTTCGATGATGTACGTGTTACATAAGTTTAGACAATATATTCTCGCAACACCCTTCATATTTTACACAGATCACATGGCCTTGAAGTAATTGGTGAACATGCCCATTATTAAGGGTGTATATGCCTTTGGGTCCTATTATTTCAAGAATTTGAGTTTTCAGTTGTGGTAAAACCAGGAAAGAGTAATTTAGGACGTGATCATTTATCAAGAATTGAATTAGGGGAGGACATGTAGAGCATTGAGGATACCATGTTAGACATGTAACTATTTAGGTTGCGGCATGCGCCCTCTGATTTAGAGGATATTGTAGTATTTATTAAAATGGATGTGGCACCAGAAGAAATGAAGACTTTGGAGAGAAAGTAGTTAGATATACACGCCACACCCTACATGTTGATTAGTGGAGATTTGTACAAGTTAGGCTAAGATGAGGTTTTGTGCTGATGCATATTATAACATGAGTGCATTGCAATAATGGAAGAAGCACATGGTGGGATTGTAGGAGGACACGATGTAGGATATGCAACTGTAGACACCAAAATTGGGTCACACTCCCCTTGGCCCCCATCGAATAACCACTTAAACATATTTACCTAACCATGGCCCCTTCCACCCCAAATTAACATTAATTTAATTAACTTAATTAAATTAATACCCATCCTCACAACATTCATTACTTAATTATTTTAATTAAGATAAATTTCCACCTCACCCCTCCACCTCACCTAGACACCTCACCTATCCACCTCACCCTAGACCTATTCTTGGCATGTTTCCATAATTAACTAAGACTGATCTTACTTGCCTTAATGAGATAAGATTTGGTCTAACCCTAAAAGCACATGCCTAATATTTCTCTAACCACATTCCTACTCATTAGAAGGGAAACTTCCATTTTGATCCGCAAGAATAAACCAACCTAGCCCAAGAAATCAAAGAGATCTGCCATTTTTAGTAAACCTAGGGAATCCCACCTTAATCGACGTCGGTCACCTCTAAACCAACGTCGGTCAACCTAGAACCATTGTCGATTACCATTTATTCACCTTAGCAACCTTGTTTTTGGGTTGTCACATTCTAATATCAAGGGATGAGAAGAGAGCTATATGTAAGCGAGCAAGAGTCTTTTCACACACCCGGACATCCATAGCTTGAACCAGGACGAGATCCGAAGCATTGTACTCACGGTGACATTCCGGGAGGCATCACTATTGCATCAAGTTCCATCCCACCAATTGATCATCATCACCACCCAACCATTGGACCTGCAACATTGGTAAGTGTTTTATCACTAATCATTTCCATTTTTATTTTTCCCATAGAGTTGTTATCATTTATGTTATCATTCTTCCATTAATATTCCTATTCCTCCATAGTCTACTTTCTGACAAACTCAAAAACCTCACCCACCCCTTTATTAGATCACCTATCCTGGCCCTTCCACCTCTCTGAGTGCTCTCAACATTCCCACAGAACTCACCATCTCCTTATTTAGCTATATCTAACCTCACATAGACTTTATAATAAGATTTTTATTAAATTACTATCATCCATCGTATCGACGCCGGTTACCCATGGTATCGTTGTTCTCCCTAAACCATCGCCACTTGATATATACGACCAACATCAGTCTCGTATTTTTACCCTTTTTCTAATAACAGAACCAATCAACCTTTTACCAAGTGACCTAAACAACCCAAAATATGACCCCGACGAGCCCAAAAGAACCCGACACCTACCTACCCTTCAGATTTGACTATAGTCTAGCCTGTTACATTAGATTTGCTTATTGTTCTTGAATGAGATACCTAAATCATATCAACTATAGTAGGGTTTTGCTTATTTTTTCATTAATTTGATTTAAACATTGAATTGATAGCCATTTAGGGAGTATCACACTTCCTCGATCTAGCACACACTAGGAAGTCCACTGTCATATATTATTTAACTCTTCTTTTGTGGTCTTGTTTTCTATTTTAGGTAGTTCCTCCCAACCAAAAGGAAGCTCTCACAGTCAGCATTGGATTGAGAAGTCAGAACGCGCGCAACAACCATCAACCGACCAACATAAATAGGTATTCCTCCTTGGCCCTTACCCTTATCTATTTCATCTCAATAACATAAAGAAAATGGTGAAACATTTTGGCACGCCCAGTGGGACCCATCAGGGTTCTATTGCATTTTCTTCATTCCTAGGTGAAAGTTGTGTGTTTGTTTCCCTTTAAAAGGATTACACATTAATCTTCTTCCATGGTAATCCTCTCTTCTTTCTAATTTCTCTAAAAGAAACATTTCTCTTGGTGCATTTAAAAAGAATCATTCTTCTTTCTTGCATTTAGTGAAAGAGCATACCCTCTCCTATTCATCATTTGCTTCATAAAATGTAAGTTTTTGATTTGGGATTTAAATTGGTTGCATTACACTTTGATTTAATGCATTTTTATCACATTAAAATGAGGGAAACCTATATGCTGGAAGTCATGCCCAGCTGATGGTTAACACAAAGAATCATAGAAAGTACATTCTCTCTCTCTTTGTGTCTTACCAAACTACACAAAACTGAAATATACACATCTTTCTTAAACAACATCTTACCTGGAAACACTGTCAGTGATCACATGATCAGAAGATTGGTAGGTACTCCCCATCTCATTACCTCTTTCAAGTCATCATCTAAAAGGATGGCTGCCCTCACCATAACATAACCTAAAATCTCTTCTTTTAGATATCCTTCTTCATAGGAAGCCTTCCTCACCAAAAACTCTATTCTAAATTCATGAGTTAATCTTCTAAATAGCATAAGCTCAACACATTAAAAATCACTTGTTAGGTACATGTTTTTAGTGTTTGATTGACATGTGTTTTGAGGTGTGAGGATACATTTCTCCATTTTTCCATTCTTTTGCCTTGCACACTCCACAATCATAGTTGGAGTATTCTGACTTCTTCTGAGTGTGTCAGGACTTCACTGCATCATCTCCAGACTTATGGGTTGACTATTTATCTGATTCAAATTCACAACAATCCATTTTTCTACATTTTTCCAAATTTCTTCAGAATGGCATCGGTTTATCTCTGCTAGCATCGGTCCACTTCGACCAAAGATCGGTTTTCCTAACCGACATCGGTTTTCTGTTCTTTTGGGTTAAATTTCCCAAAGAACACTTATTTCATTTTCTTTTCTATCAGAGTTTCTGTGAGTCTCTGTACTCTCTATGCTTTGATAAATAGTCATCATACAACTTTTTCATCTAACCATCACTAGTCTTTGCCTCATTTGGTAAAATCATTCTGTATCACGATGGCGGCGTTGGTTACCCCTAACCGGTATCAATCATCCTTCACCATTTTCGATTACCTGTGCTAGAATTTCAATGAGATACATTGCCCAAATCCACCTATAGACACCTATTTTCTTCATTCCCACTACTCTCTATGTCATCTGCAGGATACAACATCACCTGATATACATTCATTCACATGGTGTTGACTCACAATCAAGCTAACGCTCTTATATTCCATGCAAGTTGTTAACCACTCCTACCTATTCCTTCACCACCCTCTGTCTTGTCACCCATGGATCCAACCCTACCTACCACCATTTCCATAGGTGATGAGGAATTTACATGACTCCTTGATCAAAATCCCATAGCCTTACAGTTCTACCTTTCCCACTCTTCCACTTGGGACTCCTTAGGTTAGTTGGTTTATGCCATGTCTCGTATCCATCTATCCTACCATTATTCCCACTTTTGCATCAGCCCCTACTAATGCGATGTTACCTTCACCTGCTTTACCCCCATTAGTTTCATAACTTGGCCCCATACCCGCTATGACTTCTACATCTGCAGTATCAATTGCACCCATAGTATTTGTTGTCCCCTCATCAACCACCTAGACCATAACCTCATCCATGCCCATTGTCTCACAGATACCAATTACAACACAACCACCTATGGTGTTAGTGACCCCTACTCCATTCCATAATATTTTCCTCTCCATCCCCAAACTCTTCCCCAATCACTACTAGAGTCATTGCGACCGTCCCACCTATATACACATACTATCAATAACCCCCTATCTCATTTTTCTCCCATTCTGGATATATGCCCTCTATGGCGGTCCCATATTCTCAACCTCCTTATTCGGCATCACCATACACTAGAATTCTGCCCACATAAAATGTTCGGTACCCGCCCCTTACGCCACGGGAGGTTCCCTTCCGTCATAACCTCCTAATGACCTCATTAAATTGATGATCGAAAGGATGCATACACTATAAGCATCGGTTTCCAACTCATGAAATTCTCTCACCTACGATGAAATCTCGTAATGAGCCCATTAATCTGTCCATCCCTATTTTCCCATACCTTGTACATTGGGAAATACCAAAATTCAACCGTTTTAATATTAAGGAAGACCCACATCAACATTTACAATTTTTCAAACATGGGTGTTACCTGATGGCCCATGATGACACTTTACACCTACGGACCTTCCCAATGTCCCCGACAGGACCTACATTATTGGTAAAATGGGATACTAAGACACTTCGTCTACTCATTTAATTAGGTAG
The DNA here is from genome assembly GCA_018340775.1 of Taxus wallichiana var. yunnanensis. Classification (NCBI taxonomy): domain Eukaryota; kingdom Viridiplantae; phylum Streptophyta; class Pinopsida; order Cupressales; family Taxaceae; genus Taxus; species Taxus wallichiana. The sequence continues at coordinate 564,468,533 of CM031235.1, forward strand.
CCCAAGCCTTATTAGACCACTTCTTAATCAACATTGTTAAGAAGGTCACCATGAATGATCTTTATTGCCCACATGCGATAAAGATACGATGATGAGTCTATCTCTGACTTTGTCGCTTGCTAGCATAGCCTAATTAATTAGCTCACATTTCAATTACCTCAAAATAAACCCATAGATTTGTTTACTTGGGCTTGTGCTAGACACATTTCACTAACCCTACGGGTGAAAAAAGTTCACACTTTTGATGAGGCATTCACCATGACACATAAATTGGAAATTCGTGCTATCAAAGAGAAGAAAATTCAGCTTCATAACAAGAACATCACCTTAAAATCAGATGATGTTTCTTCATCTTCGAAACCCCAAAACAACTATTCAAAACCCAAAGGATCTACCAATGCTGTAGTTCTCAAGGATGGCCCCCTCATCAATCAAACCCACCCAAAGCTCCTTCTAATCTCTCTCCCATCTAAGCTTTCTAGTTCATATAAGAAAAACAAAAGTAAACTTCGATAGGAGAACCTTATTCTTCTATTTTGGAAAAGCTTATTAGTGTTAGTTCCATTAATCTTCCACCTATAAAACCACACACTTGTTTTGACCCTGCGCACCCCATGCCCGCATGGTATAAATAACATGAATTTTTTTGCAACTATCATTGTGTCAAACATCATAATGATAATAACTACATCACTTTCAAGAATATCATCCAAGAAATTTTAGACAATGGATATTTAGTCTTGGATAGCCCGAATGCACCAGATAACCAAAACCTACATATATTTAAGAAGCCATTCCCTAAGCACGCCCCATCTTCTAACCAAGTGGTGGCACTTCAAATAATGATAGCAATGTTTGTGAGGTCCACACTATTTTCGATGACATACCTGTTGCTTCCCAATTACCTCATGTTACTTCCATAAAATAAATCTTATCCCGAGCTCCACTACCTACACAAGAACCTAATTCATCTACTCCACCCATAGAGGAACCCCCTTCATTTTCTCCTTCACCCATGGAAGAGCCTATAATCAGCATGTCGACCTTGATCCCTCAAATTTCTAATTAGTCATCAATGGCACTTCTCCTACTCATAAGAGATACATGTCCTCAACCTACACCATCACAAGGAGAGTTAACCTCAGCTAGCCCATCCTCTACTCTACCCATGGAGGATCCTATAGAAATACAATTTCCTTTTGATGACCATTTGCCATTGGACCTTCAAGATCCTATTGATCTACTTTCGACTCTCTTACCCACAGAATATGAGGATATCAATTTCCTTGTATCTCAAACACATCTTATGGGGATTTCTACTCAATCCACATCGGCCCTACTTACAACAGTACCATTTTCATGCTTGGTTGATCACCTAGACTATGTTGATAGAGCCTTTCTTTGAAGATGCCTTCTACTTCCAGTTTCAACCCAAATGCAGTTGTCACTCACTAACACCTCCACTATCTATCCAAAAGTGTTTCAAACAACCAAACCAAAGACAACTACTACTATTGCAACACCTTCCATGTCACCAACCATAGCCCAACACACACCTCTATCCATAACCCAACATACATCTACACCTAAAAACCTACCCACACCTATATCATCTCCCTTACCTAAACCCATCACCACCTTAAGGGTCATACCAACATCAAACCTTGCTCACCCACCCATCAAATTAGATTTAGCCACATCTTCCAAAACTAACACTAAACTTACTTTGGCCTCTAAAAAGAAGACCCAACCTCCTAGGCCTCATAAATCAACCTCGCCTATCACACCATTGTCACCTTCACCCCTTTTGTCCATCCTAAGACCTCACCCTTCGACCCTAGCCAAGCAACCTCCTTCCACCGGTAAACCGAGAGCATAATAGATCACTTCCTCATCATGAACCTCAAATATAACCAAGTGACCCACACAATCTCTGCCATCACCCATAACCTTCATACCACCCATACTCCACTACCTTCCATAACTTCTTCACTACCCATGACACTTTCTTCACTTCCACTCACACCTTCTACTAGACCTCTACCGACCACCTCCAAAACAACTCTATTACCCCCGTGGGTAATCTAACCTCTTCCACCATCTGATTTTCCCTCTACATCATGTGCACCCATGTCTCCTTTTCCCAAAAAGGTACAACCTAAAGCTAAGAATCCACTACTCTCCAATAAGGTAGTTAAACCAACCAATCATTCTGTTGCTAGGTTTTCTACCATGCCCGTACCTAAACTAATGCCCACAAGAGCTAAGACCACTCCACACACCAAATTAGTAGACCAACCCATTCCCCCTCCTATAAAGCCTCTTCCTCCACAATCAACCGTACCTACACCCAGACCCACATTCACCTCCCATTGTGATCCACTAGCAGGGTCCTATGCTAAAATCTTAACCAATCTCCTTGAAACTTCTGTCATCACATTACCACCTCTTATACCTTATGACCTGCTCAAACCCAAACCAAAAGGGTTTGATGAAACTAAAATTTATACCTACCATCGTGTGTCAGGACACTATGTAGAGAACTGTAAGGCCTTAAAAACCACTCTTGTTTGATTTTGTCCTCCTGAAGAAAATTTTGATGATGATGATCTTCTTGATGGGGACCCCATTTCACCTTCACCAATTTCCCTAGAGCCTCTTCCATTACCTACTCGAAACCAATATCTCCACCCCAACAACTCTTTGATCCATCCCAAGATTCGAGATCAACATGATCAACATTTCCACCCGTGCCCAAAAAGACAAAGGTAAGGAAAGGCAACTGGCCCATTAGTCAATCCCTTTACCCAACATACCATCCACACCCATATCCAAAGTCACCATTCAAGGTCCTACATATCCTATTTCTGATGAGGTCACACATCACACAATGCTAAAACAACTGCACCAATCCCCCCTCAAAATTTCCATATATGACCTCGTCTAAACCTTTGAGTCACATTGTCAAGCCCTCATGGAGGTCCTTTAATATATTAAGGTCTTACCAAACAACCCCACACCGGTGGCCTCTATCATTACCCCTCACCATATAGCCTCTCTCACTAGGTCATCGCCTTCCTCTACGCCTCCACCTACTTGCCAAGTAGTCACCCTCAACTTTTTAGATGAAGAGATTACTCCCTTCTAGTATGATGACCCCGACCCCACTCTTTTCATCTCTGTCTTTATCGATAATATACACATACGATGCATTACAATCAATGGTGGAGCTATTATTAACATCATCTCCTCCCATGCATATGACCAAATGTGAATACCTACTAATTACATGCATGGTAACCTTGATTATCTTTGTGGTCCTTCAATGATGCCATGACCTCTACCCTAGGTACTATCATCATACGTGTCTGCATAGGTCCCTGTCTTGTTTCAAAACTTTTCTATCTCCTAGAAGGGGAGTTCCAATATAACTTATTTCTTGGCTGACCTTATCTCGATACCATGGGTTATGTCCCTTTGACTTTACATCGTTGCCTCAAATTTGAACATGAGGGACATAATTGGACCATCCCTACTCGACCCGTCACCTTTCAAGACTGTAACATGCTAGACCAACCCAATGATGTGCTTTTCCCAGTCAAGGCATCTATCACTACCCCTACCGCACCTTCACCTATAAGCCAATCCATCAAAAGCGCCACTACCTCTGCTACATCTAACCTTGCTATCCCGACTACTACGCAGCCTCTACCACCGATTCACCTATTTCCTATCATCTAGCGAGTAGTCTATCTCCACTACCCACATATGAACTAATGATCCCTTAAAAGGTGTTTTTCAACGCCTCACTCTAGGGAATATCACCTATACAATATTGACACTTTCCTCACCCCACAAGAGTATGGGAACCTACGTCAACACCCTAGTTATGACATCTTCACCGATGACATTTTTTCTTATGGCCCTCCCCACCTTCGCACTAATCTATCACATGAGGGAATTGATACGCCACGTATAAACCCAAACCTCCATCCCAAACCCAACCATTTTCATTTGACCTATACTCCCTCACTAACCACTGCTTTGCTCACACTTTCCTCCACCAATGCGTGTGGAAAGTATTTGGATTTGGATTTTACAAAAAATGTCAACATACTTTCATTTCCTGTACCTCTCATAAACACAATGACCGTAGTGGCATCGATTTTGATGCACCACCTTCCAAGAAGGTTCACATCAACCTCATCTAGAAGAAAACCTTCCCCACCTCATTCACCCACATTACCATCTTCACCCATGGAGTCCATAGATCCCGAATCTATTCCTCCTAAATTTTTTTTTATAAACACCATTTCCCTGGGACCTCTAACCTATCAATGTGATTGTGAGGCTCCCTCTTCTCTCCCATTCTTGTATCATAACATGATCGATGATGATACACCTTCTATTAATGTCGTTTAATGTTAGGATGATAAATCCATACTCACTTACCTTGGTGTGGAAGATTCTTATATACATCGGTCATTACCATCTGAGACGCAAACCATGTTGAATGAATCGACCATTGAAATCAACATCAACACTTAGGATGATCTACACATTGTAAAGATCAGCCAATCCTTAGATGTTGCTAAACAAGAAGCCTTCACCTCTTTCCTTTGGGACCATAGAAATGTGTTTTCCTGGTCCTATGCTGATATGCCCAGTATTGACCCAAAAATCATGGTCCATAATATCGTAACCATTCCTGATGCCAAACCCATAAAAAAAGTTACAGAAAATGCATCCTTGCATTGCTCTTCTGGTCAAAGAAGAGCTTCAATGCCTTCTCTTAGTTTCCTTCATCCTACCCATTGACTATCCCCAATGGATTTATAACATCATTCCTATCACAAAGGTGACAGGAGGACTTCGTATTTGCACTGCACTCGTGACCTCAACCTAGCTTGTCCCAAAGATAATTTCCCTCTGTCAAGAATCGACCAACTAGTTGATCTCACCGCTAGTGCTGAAATCTTGTTGCTCATGGATTGTTTCTCGGAGTTACAATAAAATATTACTAGCTTTAGAGGATCAACACAAGACTTCCTTCATCACCTCTTGGAGGACTTTCTGCTCTCGATTCATGCCTTTTGGCCTTAAAAACGCTGGTGCTACATATCAGCAAGCCATGAATTACATCTTCTATGACATCATGAATCACACATTGGAAGATTACATGGATGATCTTCTTTCCAAATCTAAACATCGCACTAAACACTTGTCCATCCTTAAGGTCATCTTTGACCATCTCATCAAGTATTATGTGCATCTTCAACCAAAGAAGTGTGTCTTTGTAGTACTTTACATAAAACTACTGGGTTTCATCATTTATTTGCATGGCATAGAAGTCGATACTACTAAAGTCAAGGATATTCTAGAAATGTCTCCACCCACTAATCTCTATCAACTTCGAAGCCTATAAGGAAAGTTACAATCTATTCATCTTTTTATCTCTCAAATTTCGATGCTTATCAATCATTTCATCATCTTCTCAAGAAAGACATTTCATTCAAATGGGATGAAGAATGTCGTAAAGCCTTCAAGCCTTAAAAAATACCTCCTTCAATCACCGGTGCTCATTCCTCCTAAGGATGACCAGCCCTTTTACCTATATATTTCCACCTTGACTATTCTTTAGGTGCTATGCTTGCTCACTATGATGACCAACACCGAGAGTATGCGGTCTATTACATAATCCATACCCTTATAGACTACAAAAATCGATACACCCATGCCAAAAAAACTCTGCTTAGCCTTAATTTTTATCACCACCAAACTCTTCCATTACCTACTCAATCACAAAGAATTCATCATTAATAATCTTGACCCATTACACTATAAGTATGCCAAACCCTATCAACATCAATGTGCTACATGTTGGCTTATGTTTCTTGCTGACCTTGACCTCAAACTCATTCATCAATATTCCATTAAGGTCCAGGATATCACTGAATAATTGGATGACACACCTATCTCTAGGAATCAACCATCTAACTTCAACTTCCCAGATGAGTCTATAGCTAGCCTTTCCCCGGACGAACACGCATACCAACTAACACTCTTCTTTGATGGCTCCAAGTGTTAGCGTGGGGGTGGGGCTGGTGTTATCCTCATTCCTCTTAAGGGTGAACCTATGCCTTTGTATTTCAAACTTGATTTTTACTATACAAACAATATTGTTGAATACGAAGCACTTGTATTGAGTCTCCAAGCTGCCTATGCCTTATATGTTAAGAAAATCAATATCTTTAGTGATTCTCAGTTAGTCATAAACCAATTCAATGGTATATACCAATGTCCTAATGAGATCCTTCAAAATTATAAGCAACACATAACATACTTTTGACCACCTTTGACCATTACGCCCTTCAAACCACCCCACGTTTTACCGATAAATTTACGGATACCATGGCCTACCCGGCTTCTCGGATACCGCTTTTCCTGTGACTCTAAAATCTTTATCACAATATAAAGGCTACAATCACCCTCTTTTTTACCTCATGAAGTTTACTCCGTTGGAACTATTTCCCTTGACCCATGTGACCTTTGGTATAAGAAAAATGCATACTATCTTTCCCTTTCCATTTTACCTGCCGATCTCACTCGTAATGGACAACGTGCCTTTGTTAAAAGTGTCTCCCATTATGTCATTATGGGTGGTCTTCTTTACAATAATAGATTCATTAAAACTCTCTTACAATGCCTTATAATTTCTGAAATTCCCTACACCATTAAGGAAGTCCACGATGGAATTTTTGGAGGGCACTTTAGTTGTTTAGCTGTCATCAAAAATGCATTCTTCACCTAGGCTATTACTGGTTAACCCTAAACCATGATTGTTGTGATTATTTCAAATGTTGTGTGAAATTCCAGCAACATTCTAACCTCCACCACACACCTAGTCATGCCTTACAGGTCACACAAGACCTTTGGCCTTTCTCTCAATGGGGTTTGGATCTTGTCGGTGAGATCAACCCCCTTCTTCACAATGCCACCAATGGATCATAACAGCTATTGAATATTACACTAAATGGGTAGAGGCCATTCCCCTCATTTCTACAAAATATAAGAAAATATGTGAATTCATCAACCATCACATCATTTATCACTTTGGTGTTCCTCACCGTCTCATCACTGATAATGGGAAGCAATTCAAAAACAAAACCCTATGAAATATTTATGATGCTTTTGGCATTCAACTCGTTTCTCATCACCTTATTACCCACAAAACCAATGGTCAAGTCGGATCAATCAATAAAACCTTGAAAAAATTCTTATGAAGGTATTCAATGATATTGGAAAGGATTTACATATACACATTCCTTTCACCTTATGTGCTTATCGCACTAGTTTTCAAACTTCAATTGCTGCCACACCTATTTCTCTAGTCTATGGTTCCAAGATTGTCTTACCTCTCGAAGTCCAGATTCCATCTCTCTGCATCTCACTATAAGACATGCTCAACAATGATGACTTTTGCCAAGATTGTTTGGCACAACTTGAGTTATTAGATGAACACCATCTCAATGCTCTTGACCATCTCCAAATATACCAAAAACATATCAAATGTGTTCATGAATGAGCCTTTCGGGTTAGTGACCTTGTCTGAAGGAAAATCAACATGTAACAAAAGAGGAGAAAAGTAAATGGGGTAAATTTTCTTCTAATTGGCTCAGACCCTATATCATTACCCATGCCTATCGATCATGTGCTTATTGTTTGTCTTCCCTTGAAGGTAAACCTAAACCTAAGCCCCTTAATGCCTTGCATCTTCGACCATTTTATTGCTGATGTCAAGTTCTATACCACTTTCTGCCAGTTGATCACTCATCCCTTGAGCACCTTTGTTCACCTTCTATATTACCCATTTTTAAGGATCCACGACTCAAAAAGAATTATGTGATTATCATCACCTTTCATCCTTATCTTCAATATGAGTACCATAGCTCTGCTCATAGCATGATTATCATGGATACTTTTTGTCTTCTTTGAGATGGAATCCCATGGTCATTCATCACTCGAAACTACCTCTTTCATAGTTAATCAGGTGTGTGCTACAATCTTGTCTTCTAAACAAGAACCTAATTTTCATTTATAATATTTTCCATGACTTAAGCATCAAAAAAACTAAAAGGGATACAACTCCTTGAGTCAAACTTCCAAAAATGATGAATCCCTCAAAAGGACATCTCTTTGCTCTAAATTCCACCTCTACATATAGGTCGATCCTTGAAGGACAACTATATAATGTCATTAGAAAAATATAATAAATATCCAAAAGCTTCCTGCATTGATCAGCTTCATGAAGACCTCAAGGAGATAATATACCCATCCCATATAGACTTCCCAAATCGATCAGTCTATTAAAAACAAATAAATGAAGAAAAGGTTAAAATTTTCGTCATGGACGTTCCTATTTTTTATCTTGGGTTTCTTGCTAAGAAAAACATCCTGTCATACACTAAGTTATGTTAAACCACCCATTCTCACCTCATTTACCTTCTTATCCTAACTCCCTCTCTACTCAAGGGACTCGCACCACGACATTTCATGATCATGTGACTTTTCTTCACCCTTAGAATAGTCCATTATGCAAGGCCTATAGGGTCTTACGTTCATAAGCCCATCTGGGGTATGGTAGACTCATTAGGGTTCTTATCAATTAAGTAGTTCTTTTGCCACCTCTTACCTTTCTACCTTCTTCATCACCTATTGATTCTCCTATAACAGGACCAACTCATCGACACTTATATTTAAAACAACTCAATCATGCCTATGACCTAAACTCAACCATGCCTATGACCTACATTCACCCGTTCCTAACACCTACCAACCCATTCCTCTACTTCATCATAATATTCCCTAGCTTATGGGAGAACTACATCAGCTTGAGGTCCCTTTTTTGGGATTATGTAGGAAGCACTTCGAGGGCTTGGGGCCCTTGGAGGTTAGCTCGATTACTCTTTACCCTAACCAATTCCCCCTTTATCTTTTCGATTCAAATTCTACCCTAGTTAGTTTCCATTTTATATCAATAAGCTCGGAAATTAAATCAAACAAACATCAAATAATACACATCTTATTATATAATCAAATTATTCATTTATTATTTTCACATTTCCTTTATAGTACATATTTATAAATTAAAACTATAACCTATATATACATCACCATTTGTCCCCCATGTTACCTATAATGGGACATTACCTTATACCTAAATCAACTTGACTCCATCATGCCTATGACCTGACTCAACCATGCCTATGACCTGACTCCACCATGCCTAAACATAACCTGACTCTATCATGCCTATAACCTGACTCAATCATGCCTATAACCTGACTCAACCATGCATAAACATCACTTGACTCCACCATGCCTACCACACATATTGTTTATACATCTATACATAACAATCAAATTTTTCCATCACAAGTACATCATCACCAATCATCCATCTCATCATAACAATATGTGTATCCATACAATATACACTGATGCCAAATAATAATCATAGAAAATATCATATCATCCTCACCATCTTCGGCATGTAGGCCATTATATACATAAAAATAAAAATACCCTCATATACATTCTCACTCTCTTCGGCATGCAGGCCGGTATATATAAAAAATAAACAACTATACAAAACAGAGGTACATAGGGTTATTAGACATCACCCTACTAGATATCCTCCATATCTATCTCACCAGTCTCCTCCTCCTCCACTACCATGTGGTGTTGTGCAAGCATATCACTACCTACCATGGGTCTTGGCATAATCTTTGCTGGTACCTCACTTGGGGCTGGCCTCTGTGAACTGGTGGCCTTGCCCTGACCCTCTCTCAAGGCTCGATGGCCCCCTATGCTCTCCACATTGTGGGTGCATGATCTAGTCCTCTCACTTGAGGCCTGATATGATTTATAATCTCTATAGGATAAGAAATCTATCCTGTGGCCATCATCGGTGATAATGATAATACCTCACCTCACCTAAGGCATCCCTCAACCTACTTATAGGTACTTTCTATGGTGGTGCTATCAGCCTCGACCCCTGTACCTATCTCTCGGGACCGTCCGCATTTGGTATATGTAAAGAGAGACCCTATGCCCATGCCTGTTCTAGGGGAACCTGTCCCACCCTTACTTGTATCTAGGCCTAAAGGGCCACAATCTGCACTGTGGACTAGCCAACTAGCCCTATAAACCTATAACCTATGCCTATAGGGCAGCCACTTGTACCCCATCCCCATCTCCACCTTGTGCGGGTGCCTATCCCTACACTACCTAGGCCTTTAGAGTGGCCACATGTGCCGTAAAATGGCAACTATGGCTCTGAACACGCCAACCACCCTTACACTCTCCCCAACTATGTAATCGGGGTAGCCACCGCTTTTTTGTAGGGTGTCCCTCTACACTGTGATGGTGGCTAAATATGGCTACCCGGCCTTGGTGGTACTACTCATAAATGCGTAACCACACACTTTGTCTATATCTATCTGTCACCCGGCATCATGAATCTACCGGTCTATTACCTGCTCCTCTTGCCTTGTTGGGACTATCGGCTGTTGTAGACATAGAGACATCTACACGTCATCCCTTCTGTATTGTGGGAAGGGTGGGGGTATATCCTAAAGCATCTCGAACTACAGTTTGACCCTATCTACGAGTATCATCTCATGCTCTCTGCATGTCACCCCTCTAACCATCAGAGTAGCTATAGCTCCTATAGCTCCTCGGCCATCCACCCATATGATGGAAAACCCACAAATGGCCTCCAAATGATGTCCATGCCAGACAACCCCTCTAAGAAACACCTATAATAGGCTACATCATGTGTAGCCCTGATAGCCTAGTGCTCTCCAATAGTAGGTACCCATCTCATATAGCCTACTCAGACCAAGCCTGCCTCAAATGCATCCATCCGAGGCATACCAACTAGACACACACACATGAGGTGCTCGTACGCCTAAAAAGTAGTAGAAACATGCAACATAGGATGAACCTCCATAGTCTAGCATAGGCCTATAACTCTCTATATTGCTACACTAAGAATGCTGGAGCCCATGCAAAATGGGTCCTATCCTCCACCATGTTGTGAATTATCCCCATCAATACCCATGGGAATCTCCCACCCTCCACGTCTGGTAGTGTAAAACAACAAACTGCCTCCATCAGCAACACCACTAGCCTCATCTCCTCCAGATGAGCCCAATACATATCTCTATAGATCATACTGGTGCTATGGGACCTCATCTCTACTAGCCCCTCACCAAACAAGGTCAACATCAACTCTTGGATGCCTCGAAGAGATAGAATACGCATGCATCCCCACTATCGGTAACCGCAAGATCTGTACACATCCTCCGGGGTGAATTTGATCTCACCGTTGGCAGATGGAAGGTATTGGTCAATGAGTCCCATCTATTGATGAGGGAAACCATGAAACTCAGCTCCCGGGATACGTACTAGTAGTGTCGACCCCAATTAGGCCAACCTCTACAACACGGCACCAATCATCGATTGTCACGCTCCCTTGCACCTCCACGAGTAGGGTAGTACCCTATCTCACATCCACAACTGATCTCTCGTATGCATCCAACAAACCATCACATTAATACACATTTATCATACCTAAATTCACCCTTGACACCTCACATATACCTATTACTTTACCTCTTTCCCCCTCACAACTCACCCTCTCATACCATGTCCTATCTACCCACCCCAATCCTAACCAATTACCATTCCACCATACCTATTTTAACCTCTCACCCATGCTATTTTTCCATCCACAACATCTTCTTATACTATTACCTATCTCACTCACCCACCCTACCATTTTTAGTTTACCTAGACCATCATCGGTTAAGCATGACTAGTGTCGGTTACCTATTTTGACCCCATGGCAACCCCTTATACCTTATCTACTTTCCCGTAACCTTTTTCACCTAACCTAATGCTGACCCTGACCCTCCACCTCATCCTTCGACCTCATCATTTATCACCCCACCTCACCATCAGTTGGGGCATATTTTTGCCCCTCTCGTGGCCTTACCTACGCCACACCTCCTTTTACACACACTTGACCTCCTATGCCATGACCTATATGCCTAGACCCATAACATTATTAGTGACCTATGAACCACTATACTCACTCTACCTTGCAATGCGATTACCTATTTTTGATTAGCCTACCAACCTTTCCTTTCCTATTATCATGTTGTTTATCCTGACCTGACCTTTGGTGTGCTGGAACATACCTAAATGTTCCTATACCTGACCTCTATTGTGTTTCCACACCATATCATATACCTTGGATACTGGACTCACTTCAACCCTATTTAGATAGACCTATCAACCTTAGATGATGTAGAGTTTACAATATTTTCACCTTGGTACCATGCCGTAGTTTATACGTGTGTGTGCATTCGACTGTCACTACCTTTGACCCTAGCCCATTTCCTTGTTTTCCGATTTGACCTTTACCCCATTACCCATTTTTACCTCCACCTACCCTACCCACACCTACCTACCTAACCATTGATTAAGTGGATATTCCCATGTCCTCACCATTGCATCTTGCGATGATGGTACCTATTTGCTCAACCTAATAGCCTTACCTTGCCTATGGCCGTGACCCTTATCTAAACAAACCTTGACCCTTTTACCTTTTGGATGTACCAGAACCAAACCTATGTGTTCATGCATCTTATCTCATTGAGTTCTATTACTATATCCTTTACCTTGGATACCAGACCTCAACAACCCTTGTTTGATGACCTATATGACCCCTGGCTAATGTATATATATTTTATGTTGAGCAACCCTTGTATCTCATGGCATTTCAACATGTGTGCGTGTTCATAAAGTCTCTACCTAATAACCCACCCTACCTCTTACATTAACCATACCCTTGAACATCACCTTCTTCATACCTAACCTCATTTATCAAACTACTCATCGCTTCTTTCTCTCACCTCATCGGTTCCTAGTTTGAGGGGGTTACCTACACCCACACTTAGGGAAACATAACCTTCACCCAAACACATGGGGCAACCACATATTATTTTTTGTCACCGTCACTTACTAATACAAGCTACGCAACAAAAAGGGGAAAATGTAGACACCAAAATTAAGGCACACTCTCCTTGGCCCCCGTCGAATAACCAACTCAAACATATTCACCTAACCATGGCCCCTTCTACCCCACATTAACATTAATTTAATTAATCTAAATTTCCCAAGAATATATACAAGACTCCTCTCAGGCCACTGCCATTGCCTTCTTCATGTCACTATAGGCTATCAAGACCAAGATTGACAGAGCCATCAAGTAACGGGTTGTTGTGATGCTGTTTTTTGGTTGCGATGTGGCTGTCATCTGGCGGTTCTGGAGCTATTTTTTGGTGGAGCTTTATATGTTGTTTCTCTTTTGGTTTCTTTTTGATCTTTTCTTCTTTCTTTTGGATCTTTGTACGTTTAGATCCTTTTTTCACTTATATTGTAATATTTGGCTGTTGAGACCTTCTTGGTTGACTGTTTTTCCCTTCTCTAGTTGTTTCTCTCATCTTCACTATCGGCTTTTGAGCCCTTTTGTATCTGGGGTATAGTCCCTTCAAAACTATTTGCCCTTAGTAAAAAAACATTAATTTCATTAACTTAATTAAATTAATACCCATCCTCACAACATTCATTACTTAATTATTTTAATTAAGCTAAATCTCCACCTTACCCCTCCACCTCACCTAGACACCTCACCTAGCCATCTCACCCTAGACCTATTCTTGGCATGTTTCCATAATTAACTAAGAATCGATCTCACTTTCCTTAATGAGATAATATTTGGTATAACCCTAAAATCACATGCCTAAGATTTCTCTAACCACACCCCCTCATTTAAGGGAAACTTCCATTCTAATCCATGAGAATAAACCAACCTAGCCCAAGAAATCAAATATATACGCCATTTTTAGTAAACCTAGGGAGTCCCGCCTTAACCCACGCCGGTATAAGATACCCGAAAACATCGTCTCATTACCATTTATTCATCTTAGCAACCTTTTTTTGGGTTGGTATATTCGAGATCAAGGGGATGAGAAGAGACTGTATGTAAGCGGAATCCGAGTCATTTCAGAACCCATACATCCATAAAGACCGGGATAGATCCGAAGCATTGCACTCACACGGTGAAATTCCATGAGGCATCACTATTGCATCAAGATCCATCCCACCAATCGATCATTATCACCACCCAACCATTGGACATGCAACATTGGTAAGTGTTTTATCACTAATCATTTCCATTTTTATTTTTCCCATAGATTTTTTATCATTTATGTTATCATTCTTCCATTAATATTCTTATTCCTCCATAGTCTACTTTCTGACAAACTCAAAAACCTCACCCACCCCTTTATCAGATCACCTATCCTGGACCTTCCACCTCTTTGAGTGCTCTCAACATTCCCATAGACCTCATCATCCCCTTATTTATCTATATCTAACCTCACCTAGACTCTGCAATAAGGTTTTTATTAAATTACTATCATCCGATTTGTCTATCGATGCCAATTAGCCATGACCGTCATCGGTATCCCCTAAATGTCACTTGTTATACAGTCGACATCGGTATCTATATTTTTACCCTTTTACCAATAACAAAACCAAACAACCTTTAACCAAGTGACCTAAATAGCCCAAAATCTAACCCTAACCAATTCTAGTAACTTGACACCTCCCTATCCTTCAGATCTGACTATAGCCTAGCATGTTATATTAGATTTGCTTATTGTGCTTGAATGAGATACCTATATCATATCAAATAAAGTAGGATTTTTCTTATTTCTCGCATTAATTTGATTTAAACAGTGGATTGATAGCCATCTAGGGGGTATACCACTTCTGGATCTAGCATATGCTAGGAAGTCTACTTGTCATATATTGTTTATCTCTTTTTTTGTGGTCTTGTTTTCTATTTGGGTAGTTCCTCCCAGCCAAAAGGAAGCTCTCATAGTCAACATTGGATTGGGAAGTCAGAATGCATGTAATAACCTTCAACCAAATATCATAAACAAGTATTCCTCCTTGTCCCTTACCCTTATCTGTTTCATCTCAATAACGTAAAGAAAATGTTGAAACAACAACTACACAAAAGCTTATACTTATCATAACCCTCACAATTGTTATATTCCTCTTTTGCGAGTTTAATTGTTGACGTGTGGTTTTATGGATAAAGATGTGTTCTTTTGGTATTGAAGATCATGCTTGAAAAGGATAAATCATTTATGTTCTTAAAAATCATTAGATTAAAATCGTATGGTTATCAAGAATTCATTTTCACTATGGAAAGGTGAGTTGCAATCTGGATTTAAGAGTTGTAGACTTATCCTTTCTTCTGACTCATCCTTGGATCAATTTCAGTGATCCAAGGAATATTTCAAATCTTCTTCATAGACTGAATGATAAATTGACATTCAGTAGTTTGAGGGACATAGAGGACTAAAATTTGTATGTTACAAATTCTTTGGTCTTATGTGAACATGTTTTCATTTAGTTGTATGTTTGTGCTCGGGTCTTTGGTGATTGATCTTAGCAAGACATTAAGGACGTAAGAAAAATTCAATTTATTTCACGATAGAGGAGGAGTTCAGAGTCCTAAAACCTAAGGATTATCCTAACAGAATCCTAAGCTAGGTAAGAACACCTATGTTCTAGCTACGTTTACTCATTTGGATTTTATTCTAACCTAAGCCTCTTATTCTATTTTGTTGGGTTGGCATCCTAACCTAAGCATTGTGCTAAATGAATAAGGGAAGGATTACTAAAGTAATGTTAGGCTATTTTTAACTAATACCTAATACTAAATGGTTATGAATTGAATCTAACCTAAGGTGGGAATTACTATTGGCAAATGTTTTAAGACCTAAGGTGGTAATTGCTAGGCTAACCTAAGTTTTATGCGATCCATCCTAAACTATTAAAAGGGAATGTAAGGGTCACATGTCTCAAAGGTGATGGTTCTAATGGAATTAAATGAGTTGATAGGGTTTAATGGATAGTGGTACTTCGGTTTTGGGGGCTAGTTTACTTTAATGGAGGAATACGTGGAAGCTCCACTAAAGATGGAATTACATGTTTGGATGGAATTTGTATTCGCAAGATTTAGGAGGTGGTGGAAAGGAAAGATAAGTGGGAAATTTTGAATTAATTGAATTGATGGGCATCGGTTTTTGTGTGCAAATTGTCTTTGAAACTTGGAAGGTGGGTTTGTAGGAGGTTATTTGGTTTTGCATGCATTACGGATTTTACTCTACATGGAGCTATCTGGTTCTTTGAACCAGCAGTTTGACCTTCACTTCAAAGCTATTTTTGGTTTCTACGGTCTATTTTTGATCAAAGGAAAGTATATGAGGCATAGGAAGAAAATATGTTTGATTGTTGATCTTTCATGGAGGAGAAAAAGAGTTGGAATCTCAGTTGGAAGTCTCCTTTGATTTGGCAGAAGCACTATCAGGCATGATAGGCTCTAACCATTAAGATTCTTTGCTTTCTTCTAAATGATTCATTAGAACAACTCTGCTCTCATGAGATTCATGTTTTCATGTTTGACTGGTTATTTTCTTGCTGGGTTTAATGAATCTCTGTGATGTTTGGATATGAATCCATGGCAAAAATAATGTTGTTTTGGAAACTTTCTCTCTGTGTAAGTTCTATGACAACATGCATGTGAAGCTTGTATGTGAAACTTGTTTCTGTAGCTTTTTTTTTCATTCTAGAACTTGTATTCAAGGTTGTTGTGCTTTGAACTGACCTTCGTTGCAATATAGGGTTTTGAACTTTATGGGAACCTTGAGTTCTGTTTGATTTTGTTTTTGGGCTTCATGTTTTGATATAAGCTTGTGTTGGAGCTTCGTGTTGTTTGGAACCAGTGTTTGGAAAACTTATGCAACACTGAGCTATTGCTTGAAGTTCATATTTGGCATTGTACTCATATTATATTACTTGTGAAGTTTTGAACTTTTGTGTGAAGCTCGTGTTCGACACTGTACTCTTATTTGACACTTGAGTGTTATGAGATTTTATTTGGATCGATGTATTCGATTCTGTTATGGTATTTTTGTGTGTTGGGTTATTCTTGTATTAAAAGTCTAAATATTTTAATTTTTATTTGAACAGACTTACTCCCCGAAAAATGGGTGATAGCTTGTGAGTCATTTTGTAATCTCTTCGAGATATGGAGTTGGAAACATCTTATTTAAAAGAATTTTATACTGTTTTATGACTATATCATATTCTCGAGATGGTAATAGCATGATATTTGGGGGTGTTCTTTCCCCTTTGTTTTGAGGAAACCCGCGTTCTGGGTGGATTGTTTTGTTTGAAACTAAGTCTCCTCTATCAAAATTTTGTTGTTGTGAAAGTATTGTTTTGGATTCTGTTTGCTTGCTTTGGAGATAAGAATGAGACATATTCTGACTTAGACATTTTTGGGTTCTTGATCTCTCTTCTGATTCTTTAAAATAATTTTGGGTCTCAGTGGAAGGTTGAGTTATTACCCTTGTGCACTGAATTTATACAGAAGGATACTTTCTCAGTTCAGTTTTTTTGTGCATAGTTCTTTTGAATCACGAACTACATACTCTTCGTAATAAGTTGTGAAGCATTTGTGAGTCTTCAGTCTTGAGTTCATGGATAATTATGAACTTGTTAGTTTACTGTTTCGGGATTCTATTCTTGTTGGATACAACGAATGAGTCCTTGGACTTCTTTTAAAGAGAGAAAATATATATTCTCTTGGGATCAGTATGTTGTTTTTGGAACTGTAATATGTTTTTCATTCTGATTTGATTTAAAACTAGAAATTCATTTGTTTAGTTTAATGAAATGATTGATTATTTGGACCTTTCCAAATAGAGATTCCTTTTCTCTGTCTTTTGGATAAGCACATTGATTGAACTTATCTGCACTCAATTTTCTTATTAGATGGTGATTTCCTTATGGCTTATTGGTCTACTTTATTCGAATCATTTGTTGTAATGATGTAGAAAGATAGTAGCTAAGTTGGTTCCACTGATAAGTGAATACATACTTGTTTGATCGACTATTGTTGACTAAGCCTTACTTTATTTGGATGGATAGAAGTAGGTTTTGTCTCTTGTACTCTATCTTTTTGGGTGAACTCGAGTAGAGATTAACTCATGTATGGGACTACTTGATTTTTGAACATTGGTTTTAGATCTTTGATTGATAATTTCTAACATGTAGAAGTAGAATTAGAATTGCAGTTAGACTGTTTTGATTTTCTATACCTTCTTGGATGGTTATGAAATTCTGTTTAGAGGTATATCTTAAATGTTGAATTTATAAGATTTTTATCCCGGAAAGGAAATAGATAATTCATGTTATGAACCTGATCTTCTTTTTAGATGTTATGAGTTTGGGTATGGTATGTACTTGGTTCTTCTTATTCCTTGCTTAATATTTAGATGAATCATCGTAGAATGAACCACGCTGTAAACACTTCTTTTGTCTTATATAAAAGATAAATGTTGTATTCTATTAGGATAGAATTAAGAAATAATGGGATGGCAAGATCTATTGTTTGTTTAAAAGTTATTGATAGGATCAATTGAACTTTAAGTTTTTAGGTAGATGTTGTGGATTATATTATGCTCTTCTCTTAAAAGTGGATCTAGATTTATTATTGTACTTCTTTTATATTTGGTATCACTTATGCTTATTGTATGATATATTAATTATCTCATTAAAGCAGTGTTGCTTTAATGAAACAATTAGTGGAATGCACTTTGTTTTAATGCTTAGTGCTTATCATGCTCAGTTCATTGAACTGACCCATGCTAGCAATTTTTGCAGATGGACATCGTAAGTGATAAAAGAAGGAAAAATTATATGATGCATTGGCTGATATAAGTCTGATTCTTTGTAAAGAATTCTGAATCATTCTTTAGTTGTATTGAAAAATAAAAGTTGTATACTTTTTAGAATGAAGGTTGTTATTATGCAGTATGCCTAAAGTGCATAGTCTTGTAAATTTATAAGTTTATAATGATGAATTGTGAGTTGTGATTTATTTGCATTGGTTGTGTAAATTATCTCGTACTTTAATGAAGGAGATGGAAGTTCTATCTTGTTGATATTCTTCATATTATATTATTCTTATCTTGTTATCCTTTGATATGATGTGTATTATGGGAATTAGTTCAATTTCCCTTATAATGATGCAACTTGTTAAGTTGCATATGATGATGTGTATTATCTAAACAATTTAACATAGTAATGTGATGCGTAATGAACATGTAGTAAGAACTATGGATATTGTGAATGATAAACCCTAACACTTAATCATGTAGAGGAAGACTCTTCCTCTCTCAAATGAATGTAAACCAAAAAGGATTGGAGATATGATTATTAATCATTAGAATTCATTTTGTATGAATTCTACTTTAGTTGGACCTATGTGGTTGTTAAACCTTCCTGAATGTTAAAATACATTTTATTGGAAACTTATGATATTGCTGTCCTATTTTGGTTAACTGCTTGTTAAACTAAGTAAACAAACATTAAAATCAATCATAAGTTAAGGAAGTTCTTCAATGACTAAATGAATCAAATTTAGAAAATAACTTATGGAGTGTTGGATTAGGGTTTAGTAGGGTTGCTATAATCAAGGCATAATCCAAATTAACAATGTATTAATAACCACCTAGGGGTATGTACATCTCGATGAGGTAGTTTCGTAGGATGTTGGCACATGCCAACTACAAGGATATACTTTCGAGAAGACTTGGGTCTTCTCGAGAATACAACATTGCAGTTGACATGTGGCAACACCCTTCTACATTGATCATCTAGATCTACACACAAATAAGGACTTGAACTTAGTTTCTCTCTAGGTCAAGTTAGTGGCATGTTAGGATAGGTAGTAGCTTTCAATGGCTCAGGGTACATTGGCACACCCGGTTGACTTAGGTCAATCGAGTATGCCCATATACCCTAAGTCATTGTGAGTGTATTCCTATAATAATTTATGTTTCTAACCAGGGCTAGGTTTAAACCTTGGGAAAGTGGACTAACGGTAGTCAGTAAAGACCATTCTTGATAACAGAGGAGTGAGGTGAAGGATGTATTCTGAAATGATGAGTATGTCATCCAAGAATAGTGACATACATAGTATGTTGAGAATCTTTGGCCAAAGTATCACAAGCTGCTAGTTACATTGTCTTATGTCACCAAATTTAAAGCAATGTGATATCGATGAATATTAGTAACAAATATTTGGATATGTTCTCTAAATAGATCACTCAAGACACGTTTAGGGTAGGAAAACCAAGTATATGAAGTAAACGATAAGTATTCAATACTTAAAGTTAACATAAATAGATTGATAGATCACCGAGTTAAGAAATAAATAGATCGATAGATCACCTGAGTTATGAAATAAATAGATCGGTAGATCACCGAGTTATGAAATGAATAGATCGGTGGATCACTGAGTCATTTACAGCTACATATGGTTATCTATTTGAGATTGTTTGGCATGGAACGTTTGTTCTAAATAATGCTTTATTTAGAACAGAGAACGTTATGTAAAAATAAAAAAAACCCTTGTTTCTAAAGTCTTAAAATGGGAATGTTACTGATTTGACTATATCCTAGCATGTTATATTAGATTTGCTTATTGTGCTTGAATGAGATACCTAAATAATATTAACTACAGTAAATTTTTTCTTATTTCTCACATTAAGTTGATTTAAACAGTGGATTGATAGCATTCTAGGGAGTATAACACTTCCCAGATCTAGCACATGGTAGGAAGTACACTGTCATATATTATTTATCTCTTCTTTTGTGGTCTTGTTTTCTATTTTAGGTAGTTCCTCCTAGCTAAAAGGAAGCTCTCACAATCAACATTGGATTGAGAAGTCAGAGTGTATGTAACAACCATCAACCAACTAGCATAAATAGGTATTCCTCCTTGGTCCTTACCCTTATCTATTTCATCTCAATAACATAAAGAAAATGGTGAAACAACAACTACGTGGAAGATTATACTTATTGTAATTTTGGGAGAGTATCTACTAGGATTGTATTGAGTTGAGCAAGGTCTATGACCATTGCGAGCACATTGGAAAACCGGGAGGAGGGATGAGGTTCCCCTAAGACCAATAGCCAGCACATAACCATTTGAAAAATGGGAAATTGAATTTGTAGGACCTATTTCACCTCTTGCGCAAAGGACTGGCTCACGTTACATCATCACTTACACTAAATACTTAAAAAATATGGGCAAAGGAAACACCTAAAAGGATTATATTCAAGCTATAACAAATAGATTCTTATGGGAGAACATAATCAACAAGTATGGATTTCATTTAAGCCTGACTAAAGGATGTGAGGTACACTTTTTCGAATGAAGCTGTTAGGATTTTGTTGGCATAATTTATGGTGGCCCATCACAAGACCACCCCTTATCATCCCCAAGTGAATGGAACTGATGAGGCATTTAATAAGATAATAATTTAAACACTAATCAAATTTGTGACATTGGAAGACAAGATTGGAATGATAAGGTATCAACCATTCTATGGACATACAAAACAACATATAAGAGATTGAATAAGGCCACACTATTTCAATTGGTATTTGGTGTGGAGGGTGTTCTACCAGATTGAATTTATGTTACCATCTTTGTGTATAGCACACGTGGGAGGATTAGCTAATAAATAAGCGCTTGAAGAAAGGATTGATAAATTAATGCAAAGTTAGATGAAAGGAGATCACTTGTTGGATGGAGTCAAAAGAAAGAGAAGACAAGACAAAAATCATGACATGATCATCATATAAAAAAACAATTTGAGGTAGGGAAAATGGTTTTGTTATATGACTCTAAATTTCTGTGCTATCCTGGGAAGTTTAAAGTCCATTGGTTAGGACCATACATCATCTCATGCATCCCTAATTTAAGTGCTTGATAGTTACATGCATTAGATGGGACGAGACTACCAGGTCATTTCAATGGGAGTAGGTTGAAGCCCTACTATAAATAAGTCTTGTGTTTGTAAATAAGGTAGTTTTTCCAGTTAGCCTAGGATTTCCCTTAATTCATTTCTTTTCCTTGTGTTTCCCTTTCTTGTCGCTTGTTCCTTTCTGTTGTGTTGTTTTTACACACCTTGTGCATCGGTAACCACATTACTTTCAAAGGTTGTGTATGCGTAGAGGGCCACACATCTATTTTAGTGTGGGGTGGAGTAGAGTGAAGTGAAATAAAGGATAGAAATAAAAGTACTATTTTAATGGCCAGGATTAAAATATCAAAAGCACGTAAGGTAGGAGATTGCACATGGAAAAAGGTGGATGAGAAATTTTTGTGTCAGGATAGGGCTTTACAAGGACCACATACAAAGGATGAGAAGTGCAAATATAACATGAGTTAGAAGGGAAAAAATCAGGTCAAGGACATAATAAGTGCCTTTTGAATCTGCAAGCACGTGCGTAAGAGTCTTTGGTCATTAATTATTTTTACATGCCAAAAGGTTGTAAGGATTTTTGCACAGGATTTGGTGTGTGGGAAAGAGTTCTTAAGATTGGCTTTAGTGGAAAAATCTACATTTAATGCTAAGTATGTTTATAGGTGGCATAGCATTTATCACAGGGGATAGACAAAAATCTATAAGTAAAGGGTCGGGAACATCATTATTTACCTTGCTATTATGATATTGAAGATCTCTTGTGAACTAGGGAATTCATGAATAAATATTTGTGTGAAGAAAGAAGAGTGAAAATATGAAGTGCATGACTAGGGTGATATGTGAAATAGAGTGGAAGGAGTACACAGGCATAGGGAAGAAGGTTTCAGTGGAATATGCCATCTTATGGAAGGGTTTTCAGGGTAGGGTTCTTGCAACTAGGGCATGGGAATAGAAGGATTTTTCATGGAGTTGAGCCACATATTTGAGTAGAGTGAGGAAAGAGGAGCAAGGAAATTTTTTTAACTCGACAAGAAATGGCACCAAAGAAGGAAACCGTTTCACCTAAGAAGGGAAAGGGCAAAGGAAAATAGACTACCACCACCAGTTTCAATGAGGAGTGGTATGCAGAGATGCAATACCTAGATGGAGTGTTACTTAGTAAAGAATGGGTATCCCATGTGAGGAAGATGGCCATGAGTGACTAAAACCATCGCATAAGTACCACATAAAAGGAGATGGTGTTAGATTTGGTTCATCTAATAGATAAGAGGACACTAGAAGGGATACTAATCTACAACAATGATGTGAAGGTAAAATTGAAGAAGGTCGGGTTGTTGTAGCTTTACGAGTTTCCCTATTTTGGAAAGCCTAAGAAGCTATACCAATGGTTGATTTCATGCATGCACAAGGACCACTTCTACTTTATGGGCTATAGAATGTGCATTACTCCCCAACTCATCTCCGGGTTTATGAGCCTGATCTCGTGAAAGAGATTTGCTAGATGATGACCTAGAGGATAAAGAGACTATTAAGAAGACCATGGAAGAGTATGACTATAAGAACGAGTCTCGCTACTTCAACAACCCTAATATCTCCAATCTTGTGATGAGGATGGTCACGTGCCTAGAAACAAAGCTAAATAATGGTCATGAGAGGTGGACACAGTAAAAAGGCATGGTTGAATGTGTGTTAGAAAATTTTAAAAGGAACTATCTATAACTTATCCGCCTACATTGTAGAAGAGATCATCAATGGCATGTAAGCAGGAGATAAGATTATGTTTGGAAATGTTCTTCTCACCATCATCTTCTCGAAATATGAGTGCCCAATGGGCCAAATAAGTTTGTATGGGAGTATCTAGATGAAGACCCCTCCCCCATGAAGAGGTTTGAAAAATACACATGCAACACCATGACGGCCTCCCACAAGGTGCGTATGGAGAAAATGTACAAGCGAATGCATGACACATTTGGGGATGAGTGGAGGATACCTGATTAGTTGCCAATACTAGTAGATGGATAATATAAGTCTAATGTCTATAAAACTTTTACATTTTGAAGTTTCACTTTGTCAGATGGGACCAAGAGCCCATGGTGTAAATTACCCTTTTCTTTCACTGTACAGTATTTCCAAGCAGGGTTTAAATGCTTCAAGGAAGCTAAAAGACTAAGGTTTGACCTTAGAAAGGTGGACTAGGACCACCACAACTTACGAGAGAAATCTCGTATACCCAAAGAAGCACACTTATGTGGAGAAGTATGTCTCCCATGAGGTGCGCATGAAAAAACCCATGACATTGCCAATTGTTAGAAGAACCGCAACAAGAGTATACTTGCACATTAGGCCCAAGTATGAAAAGGGCACTTACTTGGAGAATGATGTATCCATCCCAAAGGATCCCACGGGTATGAATAATTCCATGCCAAGAAAGAGGGAGAGGGAAGAGACACTAGAGAAGAAAGCAACAAGTGTGCAGACAAAACAATCTATGGGCACGCTAGAGGAAGGCACCAAGTGGAGAACATACGCACATAGGAAGAAGTATCCCATCAAGGAGAAGGAAACGACAGCTAAGGAAGTGGTTGGAGAGAAACAAGATTTTCCAAGGAATAAATCACTTGATAGAGAGGAAGAGGAAGAATAATCCCCAATTAAGAAGAAGCAAAAGGTAGTGGGGAAGGAAGAATCAGAAGAGACGGAGAGCTTGAAGGCCTACAGGGGTGAAAGAGACAATGGTGAGGATGAAGAAGTTTAGGATTAGCCTGTTTACAATGTATATGACTCAAAGGAAGAAATGAGTGAAGAAACTGGTGAAGAAGAGGAAGGTGATCAAGGAAAAGGGGGAGTGAAGAAGTAAATACTAAGGATCAGAGGACCCCTAGCCTCACCAAGGAGTAGATAGAAGAGGCCGCAAAGAGAGAAGTAGTGGGCATAATAGAGAAGTTAGTAGAGCAGGAAGTGGAGTAAAGAACTGATGAGATACTCAAGGAGATAGAATAAGAGAGAGTAGAAGAGTATGGAAGCATGGGTGGAGATCCCAACTTAGCAGTGAGTTTTCCAAAGGCATCGCATATAGGAGGAAAGAGTTTGGTAGTGGAACAAGGACATGGAATGGGTTATATCCATGATCCAAACAAGTTACTATGTGCATGGTTACAAAGCACCATGCCTACATACCAAATCCTAATAATATCCTGGGTGTTTGAGTCCCATGTCGATGAGCCTGAGTTCAAAGTTAACCAGGGGCGCTAATGAAGGTGCCAGAGACCAAAGGAATAAACTTGCTATCAAATGCTCAATAGTTTTTGACAAGAAGGTATGCAATGCACTTAACAAGGTGTTGGTTGAGGTGGAGACAATACTTTTGGGAGGAATTAGGGTGAGGTTCTTGGAAGGAGAATTAGAGAAGAAAAAGGAGGAGCTCATTGAAATGAGAAAGGATTTGAAGAAAGAATAGATGATCGTACATAATTAAGATGTGATCTCGGGGAGGAAAAGGCAAATTTGCATAAGGTATAAAAGAAAATTGTGATGATTACAGATGATATTTTCTTGAAGCATCTAGACCTAGCACCGCCGAGAAAAAATACAAATTGACATTACAATTATTGGAAGATTTGACTCATATCCTTACGATGGAAAGGTGACCACTCACCTTAGAATCAATAGAAGAGGAACTGGTGTGCCAAGAGAAAGAGGAAAAGTAGAAGGTTATGGATATAGTTTCTTGATACATTAAGCTCCTTTCCACTGTAAAGGCTGTTGTGTAGATAGCTAAAGCTTCTTATGACAATTGCATTGATAGGGATAAAGTAGTAATCATTCTAGTTACTACACATGAGGTAGATCTCAAGGATTTTTAGGAGAAAATTAAGGGAAACATGGAAGAGAAGGATAAAATCCTAGATGAGGTATAGAATAATTCAAAATCCATCGAGACCTTACGGGGCTTGATCAAAAACCATCTTAAGGAATTATATCCCCAGATAACCCACAAGATGGATGTCTGGACCACCTCATAAAATATTTGGAAGATATTGTAAGTATGCTTTGAATGCTAAAGATGATGAACTAAGTTTGGATGAGGTAAGTTCTCTAGTATGTGACCTCTGTCAACATGTACAAGGTGAAGTGGATGCCCAAGAAAATATTGAGGTAGATATAAGGAAGGATTTCCCAATCATCCTTCAACAATGAATAGATTCCTCTTCATTCCTCCATTATTTATTTCTTGCATTTCTCATTCTTCATTCCTTCATTATTTATTCCAACCATTCAAGGTCCCTCCACTCTTTATTCTTTGGAGAGAGGATTTTTATGAGGAAGGAGAACAAGCTTAGTGTGGGGTGATGTTAGGCCTTAAAATATTGTCTAAGCACCAAAGGGTGCATGCGCGTGTAAGTCCAAGTAAAGAAGAAGGGTGCACGAGGGAAAATCATGCAGGAAAAGGGTTTTAGAAGGGTTTAAAAGAAACCACAGTGCACACGTAAGGTAGAAAAGAGGATTTCAGGACTCAACCATATTCAGCTCTCCAAGAAGCACTTGAGGAAAAACATGACCCGAATAGATGTTTTGAGTAGATAAGGTGCCAACCTGGTGACTTGGTGGTCAAGGAAATAATATTCCACGTGTAGAAAATACATGAAAGACATCATTGTAGAAAGTGGAGAGCTCGGATTAGAATAAACATGCTCCATTGGAGGACCGCATGGACACTTGGCAAGCAATCTGATCCTAGAGGAAGGCATGGCAGTGGGTGATAAACCTATTTATAGATATTCTCTAGAGCGAGGAAGACCCACCGAATGGAGAGAGGTCGATAAGGGGAAGCTTCAATATCATCTTAGAAAAGATGAAAGGTGAATCCCTATAGAAAAGAGTAGGAGGTTTTAAGGGCTGGGGTTACCATTATAAGGTTGTAGGAATGATATCATATCTAGAGGGATGGGTCTGTGAAAATTTATGTAATATGGGAAGCATAGCTAGGGTCTCTGATACATGAGTCATGTTTGTCTTGATACATTTGGTCTGTTATGACCCCCTTGGATGTAATATGGTTACTGGAACTATGATCAATATAAATATATGTTCTAAATATATTGTTCATGGGTGCAAACCCTAGTTTCTTTCTCGTATGTCATGACTCAAATATTATCTATGTATGATGTTTCTTTTATCTAAAATTTTATATTGATATAATAACTCATCCTATGCCTTCGAATGTATGCATGATCATTTACTTTTCTCGCATTAAATCTATTATCAATGGCACCATCTTGTCCCAATTCTCACATAAAGGAGGGGCTCAATGCCCGTGCATGCCTCGGGTGAGTTCCCAATGCCTTTGGGTGATAGAATGACAAGTATAAGATTAGCGTGTTGTTCTAAGGGCACATAAAAATGACTACAATCATCACATCATCAAGAAATATATTAATGGACATGTCTCATGGTGGAAGCATACTGGATAATTTAGTGGTACATGTTCTTGAAGAAAATGATAGTGATATTGAATCAGTTAGTCTTATGGATAATCATGAAGAGAAGAAGGGTGAGATTTTTCCTCCCGTCTAGACTAGTTAATGATTAACATCAGATTAAAGGAAAGCGGGGCTTATTTTCTATGGTCCCCTAAATATATCTGATTCATAGCCTTAAAAATAAGGAGGTTCTTAAAATTTGTCTACCTGTCCACCCAGATGAGAATGTGGATCCTAATGGAGGGGATGGATGGAAGGTAGTGAACAATAAAAAGAAGGAAAAACTGGAAATTCTCCTATGAAGATGAGCCTTATATCTCATAAGGGGAAATACCATGGTAGTTAGAGCTTCCCCTTGGGTAGACGGTCAATTTTTTTGCCATTTTGGTTTGAGGTGCCCTTTCTCATTTTGGGGTTTTCCTACGTCTGGTTCTTATGGCTTGTTTGGATGTTTCACCTTTGGATTGTGGGGCCTTGTTCTTTGATGTCTCACTTTTGTGCCTTGATGCTTATCTTTTGGTTGTACAAGGTTCTTGATCCCTTCAAAATATGATTTATTACCTTATCTAATAAAATAAAGATAATTTCATCGAAAAATTAAATAAGTAACTTCAAATTCCCACATTATTATTCATTTACATTTATTGAATTCCCACTTTCATCAATTCCATTACTTTTTTAATTCATAATATAATTATAGAATATACTTGATTAGTAATAGGGAATAGTAAAGAACAACATATTAGTTTATAAATTCATCACTTACATATTTTGATCCAAGTTACATTGGATGTTTTTAACTTTCACAAAGTTACAAGAACAAAAATTACAATTTGAATTATTTGACACAATGTTTCAAGATGGATGGAGATCATTTGGATGCACTAAATGTTAGGTTGTGGAGCATATTTTCATGTGTGAAAGTGTTGAATACTGTAAACTAAGAGTACTTGTACACTTTCCATAGTTGTCTCATTGGGGCGGGATGGGCCCCCAATAGGGGTTCTGTGGGGACAGCCCCGAAGATTTTGTTTTGGCCTTGAAACAAAATGTGCCTTATATACTAGGAAACATGATTTTCTCATATGGGTGGGTTTTTTTACCCATAGGTTTACGAGACAATTTTGGCCCATGGTTTTGACACACACGGTTTTGTATAACTACTTATGTGGTTTTGTGAATATGGTAGGTATTATGTAACATTACAGATGTGTCTGAATTCGTGTGTGAATTTTGTAGAGTTTGTTGAGAATAGCTCCAAATAGATCTAGGTATTGTATTGAGAGAGTGGTGGCTTGTAATAAAATCTAAGCAAGTGATTCTTGGTGGATATAGCCCAAATTGGGTGAACCACATTAAATATTGTCTCTTTGTGTTGTGTTATTTTATTCTACACTTTTATTTGAGATCTATAATATTTTCTGCATATTAGTTTCTACTATTGCGATTTTGTGAGGGATTGTTCCACATATTTTATCCCTTATTTCCTAACAATTGGTACCAGATCCTCGTTTGGTTTTCTAAAGTGTTGAATCAAAAGGAATGTTTTATCTTGAGTGGGAGCTATGGAAGATGATAGAAGATCAAGGGTTGATAAATTCAATGGGAATAATTTCAGTCTTTGGAAGATGCAGATGGAAGATTACCTTTATTAGAAGGATATTTATATTCCATTATCTGAGAAGGTGAACAAACCCTCGAGCATGATGAATGAAAAATAGGATTTTATAGATAGGAAGGCACTTGGGACATTCCATTTGTGTCTTGCGTCTTCAGTATTATTTAATTTTTCAAACGAAAAGACTACAAAAGAAGTGATGGATGCATTAGGAAGTTGTATGAAAAACCCTCTTCCTTTAACAAGATATTTTTAATGAAAAATTTGTTTAATATGAAGATGCCTAAGAATGGTTCAAGAATGAGATAATTTAAATGATTTTAATAAAGTTGTAAATATGCTAGCTTTTTATACAATAGAATTTGATGAAGAAGTTAGGGCTTTATTAATTATGTGCTCTTTACTACGAGAGTTGGAATAGTCAGTAATGGCGGTAAGCAACTTGGTTCCAGATAACTCAAAGTTAAAGTTTGAGGATGTTGTAGGGGTGATTCTAAGTGAGGAAATGTGAAGAAAAACTATGAGGAATCTTATACTTCAGTGGAAGCTATGAGGAATCTTATACTTCAGGGAATGCTTTGACAGTGGGAACTAGAGTGAGATAGAAGAATAGAGGAAGCCATGAAAAATTGAAGGATCAAGCAAGGTCAAAATCCAAAAGAAAGATAATATGCTGGAACTATGGAAAGTCTGGGCATGTAAAGAAGGACTGTTGGGAGCTTCAGGACAAGAAGAAACAACAAGAAGAAAACAAGGAGGAAAAAGTGGCAACTGGTAATGTATGTCACGATGCTTGATTCTTTATTTTCACAATATTATTGAATCTTGGGTTTTATATTTGGGGGATTCTTTCCATGCTACTCCACATAGGCATTATTTTGTTAATTATTGAAGGGGATTTTGGGCATGTTTTTCTTGGTGATGATGAGCCTTCCAAAGATAGTTGAAAAAGGTTCTATTCGGGTTAAGATACAAAATGGGAATACTTGGATATTGAAGGATGTCGACATGTGCCTACATTAATACAAAATTTGATATTGGTAGGGTAGTTGGGAAGTGATGGTTGTACTTATAATATTTAAAATGAAATATTGGAAGGTTACCAAGGGTGCTCTTGTTGTGGTAAGAGATAAGAAGGTTGGGACCTTGTATTTAAATACTTATAACACTAATTTTTGTAATCTTGTGGCTTCAAAAGTAGATACAACATTGTGGCACTATAGGCTCAGTCATATGAGCCATAAGGGCATGGAGATCATAACTAAGGATTTTCTTGAATATACAGAAATAGGTTTGGAATTCTATGAGGACTACATATATAGGAAACAAAAGTGAGTAAGGTTTCTTAAGGTTGGACCTACAAAGAAAGAGAGTAAGTTAGAGTTGGTGCATTTTGATGTGTGGGGGCCGACTTAGGTATCATCTCTTGGGGGTTCAAGTTATTATGTTACTTTTATTGATGATGTGAAAAGGAAAGTTTGGGTTTATTGTATTAGAAAAAAATATGATGTATTTGACACTTTTGTTAAATGGAAAGCCTTGGTTGAGAATGAAATGAGTCTTAAGATAAAATTTCTTAGGTCGAGATAATGGAGGGAGTATTGCAACAATTAATTTGATGATTCTTGTTCTATGAATGTAATCTATAGGAAAAATATGTTTCCAGAACTCCACAACACAATGGGGTGTCGAGAAAGGATGAACAAAAAAATAATGGAATGTGATAGGAGCATGAGGCTACATGCACGATTACCTCTTTCTTTTTGGGAAGAAGTGGTGAGCACAAATTGTGTACTTGATAAACAGAGGACCCTCAAGTGCCTTGGATGGAGGCATACCCGAGAAGGCTTGGTATGGTAAGAAAGTTTATTATTCATTTCTTAGAGTCTTTGGATGTGAGGTTTTTTTCCATATAGACAAGGATGATAGGACCAAGATAGAGGATAAATCATAAAAATGTACTTTCATTGGTTATGGTGGTGATGAATTTGAATATAAATGTTAGAGTATTAAGGAAAAGAAAATCATTCAATCTAGGGATGTGGTATTTCATGAGAAAGTCATGTATAAGTAGAAGTTAGAGGAAAATAAGTAAGAATCCAAGAAAGAATATGTAGCAAAGAGAGGATCTTCTAGATGGGAAACCGACTCATGAATTAGTTCAGATTCTCCTTAATAGGACCCCAAAATCCTATATTGAGGAGGTCTTATAGGGTGAGAAGAGAACTTGGACATTTTTATCCTTTTCATTATTATTCATTACTCACTGAAAGTGGAGAGTGAGAGATATTTGATGAAGCAATGTAGGTATATGTCGGGAAGAAGTGGGAAAATCCATGGATGAAGAGAATCGGCTCTCATGGAGAACCAGACATGGGATTTAATGAAGCTACTCGAAGACAAAAGAGCATTACATAATAAGTGGATTTTTAGAGTCAAAGAGGAAGAAGAAGGAAAGAAAAGATACAAATCCTAGTTGGTGGTCAAGGGGTTTACACAGAAAAAAGGTATATATTTTGATGATATTTTTTCTCCTGTAGTAAAAATGACTTCTATTAGAACTGTTCTAGGAATAGTTACAACAAAAGACTTGCACTTAGAGTAGCTTGATGTAAAGACTACATTTCTCCATGGTGATTTGGAGGAGGATCTATATATGCAGCAATCATATGGCTATGAGGTCAAAGGTAAAGAGGAGATGGTGTGCAAACTGAAGAAGAGCTTGTATGGATTGAAACAAGATCCACATCAATGGTATAATAAATTTGATAGCTTCATGATGGAGCAAGGTTATATTATATGCCATTCTAACCATTGTGTGTATACAAAGAAATTTGAAGATGGCAGTTATATTATCCTATGTCTATATGTGGATGACATGTTGGTTGCAGGTAAAAACATGTAGGAAATAAAATTACTCAAGAAGAAGCTAAGTGAATCATTTTCTATGAAGGATTTGGGGGTATCCAACCAAATCCTTGGTATGAGGATATCTCGGGATAGGAAGGAATAGAAGCTGACTTTATTTTAAGAAGAGTACATTAAGAAGGTCTTGGAGAGGTTTAATATGCAAGATGCTAAACCGGTTGGGACTCCTTTGGTAGTTCATTTCAAGTTATCAAAGGAGTAGTGTCTCAAGACAGAGTAGGAGATAAACTAGATGTCCAAGGTACCTTACTCATCAATAGTTGGTAGTTTGATGTATACCATGGTGTGCACATGCTTGATATTGCCCATGCAGTGGGAGAAGTGAGTAGATTTATGAGTGATCCAAGTAGATGTCACTAGAAGGAAGTAAAGTGGATCCTTCGGTATTTTAGAGGGACCATGGGGAGAATTTTTTGCTACACTAGATCCGACACCACTTTTTATGGTTATGTAGATTTAGATATGGCTGGAGATGTAGACAGAGGAGGAACACAACAAGTTATGTTTATAATGTAGGTGGGATAGCGGTGAGTGGATTTCACGACTACGAAGCTAGTGTCTTTGTCAACCATGAAGGTTTGAGTATGTTGTTGCCAAAGAGGCAAGCAAAGAAATTATTTTGTTACAACAATTGCTTGAGGATTTGAGGCATAAGAAGGAGAAAGGAAAGCTGCATAGTGATAGTCAGAGTTCTATACACCTAGCTAAGAACTCTTCTTTCCACTCTAGGACAAAGCATATATAGTTAAGGTACCATTTCATCAGGAAAGCTTTAGAGGAAGAAAATTTGAAGATGGAAAGGATTCATACTAGTCGAATCCTACATACATGATGACCAAGGTGGTCATATAAGGGAAAAAATGAAGTTGTGTTCTACTTTGGTTGGTCTTCATGGAAACTAGTGAAGGGTTGAGAAGATTTCTCAGAGGAAAAATATTCTCCAAGTGGGAGATTGTTAGGTTGTGGATCCTGATTTCATGTGTGAAAGTGTTGAATATTGTACACTAAGAGTACTATACACTTTCCACAATTGTGTAGCAGGGGTTCGGGGGTACAGGCCTCGAACTATTTTTTTTGGCCTTGAAACAAAACATGCCTGATATACTGGGAAATATTATTTTCTCATATGGGTGGGTTTTTTAAACCATAAGTTTATGGGACAATTTTGGCCCATGGTTTTGATACCCACAATTTTGTAAAACTACTTAAGCAATTATCTACTTATGTGGTTTTGTGCATATGGTAGGTATTATGTAACATTGTAGATGTGTTTGAATTCATGTGTGAATTCTGTAGAGTTTGTTAATCATATCTGCAAATAGATCTGGGTATTTTATTGAGAGAGCGGTGGCTTGTAATAAAATCTGAGAAAGTGATTCTTGGTGGACGTAACCCAAATTGGGTGAACCAAAGTTAAATACTATCTCTTTGTGTTGAGTTATTTAATTCTACACTTTTATTTGAGATCTGTAATATATTAGTTTCTCTTGTTGTGATTATGTGAGGGATTATTCCACACATTTTCTCCCTTATTTTATAACACTAAAACATTGTACTAGAGAGAGAGAGAGAGAGAGAGAGAGAGAGAGAGAGAGAGAGAGAGAGAGAGTATCACTAGAATTTTTTTCCTTTAACCACATAGGTATTAATACCTCGCATACTTCTTAAATATTAAATAAGTGGTCCTTCCCATTGAAAAATTAGATAAATATAGATATGATATGACAAGAAGGAAAGTCATATGTGTAAAAGTAAGTTATCACCTACCCGTTAATGTCTTTTGATAACAATGAACTAAGAAAAGTACATATTATTCCTAATATCGATAGTATTAACATTATTTTAACCATAACTATTAGGGTAGGTAGGTATATCCAACACCTCCTTACTTCAAGTACAAGGGTTTCCAAAAGGAATTTAAAATATACTATCCTAAAATGTAATGTAAATGAGTAAATGCATGGAAATGGGGGACCAAAATGGGGTCAAAAGTGGCAACATTTTTCTTGAAATCAGTAAATGTTGAAATTCAAGAGTAATTTGGCATGCCTATGGTCAAAATTTAATAATACAAAAAAATAATTGTAGGCCTCATAATCTATTTTCTAATCCATTAATATTTTCGAAAATGGTGGAGATTATGAGGGTCAAATTACTAGGTGGGAACCTGGGACGGTCCTTCTATAGGAATCTCAATGCGGGGAAGGGGAACTCCATAGGTGGTAGGCTAGCTACTTGGGTGAATAAAGTGTCTCTGTTGACTTGTTGTTCTAGATCTACCCCTATTCCATCTCTCATTCTTGAATGGCGCACAAGTGGTATGTCTATTAAAATCCAGAGGTTGTATTGAAAAGGAAAAAATATGGTACGATCTTTCTCTCGTTGGAGCCTTAAAAGGATTTAGGCCCAATATTAACTCAAAGAGATCCTCGAAAGAATAAAGTGGACACCATATGGAGGAATTAAAGTGTTGGCCTTGGAAAATAGTTCATTATTATTATAGTTTAGAGGGGAAGATGATTTTCTCAAAGTGATCAATGGAGGGCCCCTGGTTTTTGATAAAACAATGTTACACATATCTAGATGGTGCCATGCCCTAGACTTAGGGAGCCTCAAACCTAGTGCTATCCTAGTCTAGGTCATGCTCCCTACTTTGGCCCTGGAATTTTGGGAAAGAGAATTCCTAGTAAGGATCTCCTAGTCTTTGGGAGAATTGTTGTCTTTTAATCCTACCACTTTGGATATAACAAGGATGACTACTACCAATATTTGTGTGAATGTGGATTTGAATAAGGTTCTTCCTTGTTCCATTCACATCATTTCATCTGTTGGACTAATGGATTAACCATTTGAATTTGAAATATCACCATTTTTCTATGCCAGATGTTTGGGTGTGGTCCATGGAGAGAGAAAATGTAACGAGGAAAGAAAATTATGGAAAAAGGAAACTTATTCTATCTTCTCCTATGTCTAGTGGTCCAAGAATGGGAGTTGGGACTCAACCGATGGCTACCATGATTTCATCACCAAAGTGGCTAAGGATATGACTCATGATAAACCACTTCTTGTGGATCAATCCAAGGTGGATACCTTATTCATGCCAAAGAAGGTAAAAATTTCCCTTGAGGTCATCGGGAGGGTGAAGGAAAAAACACTATGACTCAAGGAAAATTTGTAGTGGGTGAACCCGTGTCTCCACTTGCAATTTATGTAGATAACATTTAGTTAATGGGAGAACATCCGTCATAACTGAAATAAGAATCTATAGAAGTATCATATGACGGTTTTCCTCTCTCATTATTTGTTGTGGCTGACCTATCATTGGAGGCCTTTAAATTCCATGTTTAGGGTAGTATTAGAATGAGGAATTTTCTCCTTTGGAGGCATCCCCATTGATGGGATTTGAGATGGCTAAAGACATGGAAAATCTTGATAAAGAGCGCTTATAAAATCCAACTTTACTTTACACAAAAATAGTGGAAGACGTAGTTAAGGACGTGGAGGTAGATCTTGAGAAAATGGATGTTGAGCACTTTTCAAAAAATGTGGATTCATTTAAAGAAAATCATTGGAAGTGGATGGTTGAGTGCCTCCCAAAGGGAAATATTGAAGCTGCATTACTGTTAAATAGGCACCTCATTCCATGATTGACCCCGAATTCCTTAAGTTCCTTGACTTCTTGAAGGGCAAGTGTTATAGGGAGTGTGTTAATTAAAATTTTGGAGGTGATGTTATTGAAGGAGTTGATGATGGTTAGAGCACAATTTGTTCTAAAAGAGATAAATGTAAGAACTCTATTCCACCCTCTAATAGAATCACAAGGAGCATATATAAATGGTATCTTGATCTCAAACCCCTTATATTCTCTTTTCTATTGTGGTTTCACGTCTATTGTGCGGTGTTTTTCTTTTGGGGGTAATTTGGTGTTTTTTTTTCTCAGATGTGATGTTACTATCTTTGTGTTGAATTCATGCTAATTTTATGTTGTATGTTGACCGTTTTCTCTTCAATCTTGATTTGGTACATTTATGTTCATTATATATCTAGGCAATGGCCATTTTTGTATCTAGGTAAGATCCCACCAAAAACCTTTACCCTTAATAAAAAATAGGGTCAAATATGGTGTACACACATAATGTTTTTATTTTGTGTCAAAAATATAACATAGTGTCATGTGTCCACCGCCAATTTTTTTGAGTTGCGTTAAATATTTTACAAACCCCTTTGATAGAAACTTATCTAAGATAATATATTAGGTTTTGATATATTTTCATATTTTTCAATAAATATATTATTATTTTACTAATCTTCTAAACTAGACACATACTTGAAAATGAAATAACAACATGTATGCCTGCCTAATTTTGAGAAAAATAAAAAAATATAATATATTTATTATGTGTAGAATAGAGCATAGATCGTATTGATGTAAGTTTCGTTGAAATTTGGATGAGTGGATAAAAAATTATGTAGGAAAAAATGCATTTGTTATGGAAAAATAAAGACAGGTAAAAGAAATCAAGGATCAAAAACTTAAAATATTCATATTTTAGAAAGAAAAACATCCAAAGAAAAAACTAAGACAAATATTGACATCATAGTCATGTTTTTTTAATATTTTCCTAAAATATGTAAAAAAATTTGGGCATACACTCAAGATTTTTTTGTAAAACACAGATTCACACACATAATAGAAAGTCCAACCCTTAGGCTTAGATATCTTGCCCAAATTCTAGCATAAGGGTTGGCAATTTTTAACTAAATAAAAATCACATGCTCATGTTATTTCTATATAAAAATACTATAAACACACAAAATACAAATTTATTTATGATTTTGGTCACTTTGATTTAACCTAAATGTTTAAAGTATATAGAGGTAGTAACCAATGGTAGATTATTCTAATCAATTAGTTTCCAAATATAATTACAACAATATCACACCGAATAAAGATAAATAATGATAATAATGTAAAAAAGAAGTAATAATGATAAGGAGAAGAATAGTTATATGATATTCTGATAGCTGTGTTAATTTGGGATGTCTTGATGACTAGAGAAGGATGGAAATTATCGCGCACAACTTCGCTACATGAAATTGTGTCCTAAAATGAGGCATGGACCGAGGTGTATGGTAACACCCAAAGTGTACCCCCACTATGGCCATTTCTGTACACCTAGTTCCCTTTGTACTTTTATCTCCTAAAACCTCCTAGGTCGTGCAATGCTTCCGATCTTCTCATGTATGTAATTTGGGCTCTCGACACTGTGTTATACTCACTATACATCTAATTGAATCTTAGAAACCCTAGATGGTGAAATTTTCTTGCAAAAAAATATTAATTGTGTTGTGGGCACCCTTACGGACCACCGAAATTGTCACTACTACTCGAAGAGGGCTCAAACCACATGTTGTTCTAACCTAGTAAGTGATATTTATAATGTATGATACCAAATTGATATCCATGACCTTGAAACACCATTATTGTACTTGAACCTTTTCCCTAGCTTGACTTAAATTTGATATTGTTGTTTTTGTATTTGTATATTTGATTGGATGACTACCCTATAATGACTATGTAGAGTTTGTGGGGTTCAAGGAATATTTAAGTAGCTTTTCTTGTGATTGCTCTTAGTATTTTCTCATTGGAATGCTGCAATGACCCATATTTTACAACCCAAACCAAATATAACTACTTAAAAAATTCTGTCTATTTTTTTAATTAGACTATTTCATTAATTCCCCAACTATGGTTCATGTTATAACAAGTGGTGAACTAATACTATATTTCCCATTATGATTTTCGAGGTAAGCATACCCCTTTGTTGATTAAATAAATTTGAGAAAAAATGGTTTTCAATATGCCACCAAAAAATCACCCATGCTTAAGGTTTATTTAGTAAATTAATTCCATAATTTACTATTTAAAAGTATAAACATACTATATCCCGTACTTAAATTAAATGAACTTATGCACTAATTATTTGTTTATTTATCCAATTTACTAAAAGCCACATTTTTATATAAATACCTCCAAAGTCAATTAGAAAAATTCCCATAGGTTCCCCATTCTATTAAATTACCCCAATACCCATAAAAAAACATCTATTCCCATATAAATTTAAAGTATGAGGGCCAAATCGAGCCCTTAGATTCTTCTATTTTCTACCCTTGATCTTAGGTATTTCCTAAAAACCCTAATCGTTCATTATGTTTGATTTATATATTTTATTTTGTTTTATTTTCCTTCATTTGCACAAGTTGTTTTTGCAGGGAGAAGGTGGAAGAGGAAGAAGATCATGGTGGCCATTTTTGACTTTCCTAGGAAACCCAGATCTCTGTTTATATTTTCTTTGAAACCCTTTTCATTTATTGTTCTAGATTTTCCAACAAGAGGAGAAAATTCCTCTTATAATTTATGGTTATTCTCTAACGGGGTTTGCATATCCCTTTTTAATGATTTCATAAACCAAAGTTTTTGAGTTGTATATATATACATTTATATGTATTAAAATGATGGATTATATACCCTTTGCGCAAGTTTTCAAGTGAGGCCATGGAGGCCATTTGGGAGGTGCATGGTTAGGGGTGTGTGTGTGGTGTGGTCGTAGCCACACCACACTAGGCTATAGGAAGGGGGACATGCGGCTCTCCCCTAAAAAGTATTTCTTTATTTATTTCATTACCTAGAAAAACCAGATTTCCTTCTTTATTATAATCTTTTATTTGGTTGATTAAAATCACATTTTTCTTACAATTATATGCTTATATATATATATATAAAATTTTTGTTTATTAATATCTTATTAAAATTTATTTACATATAATATCATGTATATATATACATGATATTATATGTTAATAATTTTTAATAAGATATTAATAAATATACGAGGTTGAAATAGGGCACTCATTATTTCAATAATTTCTTGATTAAATATTTTCTCCTCGAATATGTGTGTGTGTGTGTGTGTGTGTGTGTCAGACGTATATATAGTAAATCAAATTTAACTTATTATACCAATCTACTAAGGTTGGAGAGCCAATATTTTCTTTGTATTAATTACAACTCATTTCACAAAATTTATACTAATGAAAGAATTTTTTTCTTATTCACCGAAACTACATACTTTGTAAATTCCAACTCAATAACATTCTCCTACCTAAAAAAATGGATCAAATTTATTATAGGTAAGAGGATAAATGAAGTATAACATCCCTAATAAGTTAAATTTCTCCTAACTTTATTATTTATCTTTTTTTTTTCAGATTGGCAACTATAACAAACTTCTTTCTCCTATTTTACACATGCCCAAATATAACTAATATTACTTGGTCTAAAAGGAATATGAATGAAGCTATTTCCATTGCCTTAGACTCCGAAAGATGTTACTTTTAAAACTAAGAATAAAGATTTAAATATTCTTCAAGACAAGCTATTCTTTACATTTCCTCTTCTTTTGAGATCATAAGGAAAAACTAGTTACAATTTCAAATAAGTTCTCTTTACTATTTTTTTCATACTTGAAAAGTGGAGGGTAAACTTAAGCCAAAGTATAGGAAAATAAGAGCAATGATCTTTCAAGAGAATAACATAACATAAGGCTTCATCTATAAGAAGGATTATAAAATATATTACAAGGTTGAAAATATTTCGAACACCCTGTTTAACAAGATGTAAATGCATGCCGAGTTTTTTTCACAAGACAAGAATAAAACAAGAAAAATACAAGCATATGAGCCTTCCACAAAATGTGGGAACAAATTTACAATCTCCCAACACTTATCCTCAAGAGAGAGAATATAAGGTGACACAATATTACAAGTAAAATGTTTCAAATCTTCTTCTCAAGGTAGAAGAAAACATATCAAATGTTACAATAACCATTACAAAATCATACTTAAAATGCAACTCTATTCCACCCTCTAATAAAATCACAAGGAACATATATAAATGGTATCTTGATCTCACACCCCTTTGATTATCTTTTCTATTGTGGTTTCACTTCTATTGAGTAGTTTTTTTCATTTAGGGGTAATATGTTTTTTTTTGGTTTCTCGGATGTGATGTTGTTATCTTTGTGTTGACATTGTGTTGAATTCACATTGATTTCATGTTGCATGTTGACTGGTTTTCTCTCTAGTCTTGATTATGTGCATTGGTGTTCATTATATATCTGGGCTATGGTTGTTTTTGTATCTAGGTAGGATTCCGGCCAAAACACCTTTACCCTTAATAAAAATAGGGTCAAATGTGGTGCACACACATAATGTTTTTATTTTTGTGTCAAAAATATAACACGTGTCATGTGTCCACCGCCCATTTTTTGAGTTGCATAAAATATTTTACAAATACCTTTTATAGAAACTTATCTAAGATCATATATTAGGTTCGATATATTTTCATATTTTTCAATAAATATATTATTTTTTTACTAATATTCTAAACTAGACACATCCCGAAAATGAAATAACAACATGTACGCCTACCTAATTTTGAGAAAAATACAAAAATATAATATTTTTATTGTGTATAGAATGGAGCATAGATCGTATTGATGTAATCTTGTTGATATTTGGATGAGTGGATTGAAAATTATGCAGGAAAAAATACATGTGTTATGGAAAAATAAAGACACTAGTAAAAGAAATTAAGGATCAAAAACTTATAATATTCATATTTTGGAAAGAAAAACATCCAGAGAAAAACCTAAGACAAATATTGACATCATAGTCATGTTTTTAGAATATTTTCCTAAAATATGTAAAACGTTTGGGCATACACTCAATATTTTTTTGTAAAACATGGACTCACACACATAATAGAAAGTCCAACCCTTAGGCTTAGATATCCTAGCCAAATCCTACAATAAGTGTTGGCAATTTTTAACTAAATAAAAATCACATGCTCAAGTTATTTGTATATAAAAATGGTATAAACACAAAAATACAAATTTATTTATGATTTTGGTCAATGATTTAACTTAAATGTTTAAACTTTATAGAGGTAGTAACAATGGTAGATTATTCTAATCAATTAGTTTCAAAATATAATTACAAAAAAGATCGGGAATAAAGATAAATAATGATAATAATGTAAAAGGAAGTAAAGCAATGATAAAGAGAAGAATAGTTATATGATATTCTAACAATTGTGTTAATTTGGGATGTCTTGATGACTAGAGAAGGATGGAAATGATTTGGCATGACTTCACTACTAAAATTGTGTCCTAAAATGATGCATGGACCAAGGTGTATGGTAACACCCAAAGTGTACCACCACTATGGCCATTTCGTATGCCTAGTTCCCTTTGTACTTTTATCTCCTAAAACCTCCTAGGTTTGTGTAATGCTTCCGATCTTCTCATGTATGCAATCTGGGCTCTCGACACTATGTTATGCTCACTATACATTGAATTGAATCTTAAAACCCTAGATGGTGAAATATTCTTGCAAACAAAATATTAATTATGTTGTCAGGCACCCTTATGCACCACCTGAAATTTTCACTACTCTAAAGAGGGCTCAAACCACATGTTGTTCTCACCTAGTATGTGATATCTACAATGTATGATACCAAATTGATATCCATGACCTTGAAGCACCATTATTGTACTTGAACCTTTTCCCTAGCTTGACTTGAATTTGATAATGTGCCTTTTGTATTTTTATATCTGAGTGGATGACTACCATATAATGACTATGTAGAGTATATATGGGGTTCAAGTGAGTATTTAAGTATCCTTTCTTGTGATTTCTCTTAGTATTTTCTCATTGGAATGCTGCAATGCCCCATATTTTACAACCCAAACCAAATACAACTACTTAAAAAATTATGGCTATTTTTTTAATTAGATTATTTTATTGATTCCCCAACTATGGTTCGTCTTATATAACAAGTGGTGAACCAATACTAATTTATTTCCCATTATGATTTTTGGGGTAGCATACCCCTTTGTTGAGATTAAATTAATATGGGAAAAAGGGTTTTCATTATGCCACCAAAACCTCACCCATGCCTAAGGTTTATTTAGTAAATTAATTCCATAATTTACTATTTAAAAATATAAACATATCGTATCCCGTACTTAAATTAAATGAACTTATGCACCCATTATTTGTTTATTTATCTAATTTACTAAAAGCCACTTTTTTATATTAATCCCTCCAAGGTCAATTCAAAAAATTCCCCTAGGTTCCCCATTCTATTAAATTACCCCAATACCCATAAAAAACATCTATTCCCATATAAATTAAAAGTATTTGGGTCAAATATGAGCCCTTAGATTCTTCTATTTTCTACCCTTGATCTTAGGTATTTCCTAAAAACCCTAATCATTCATCATGTTTGATTTATATATTTTATTTTGTTTTATTTTCCACCATTTGCACAGAGTTGTTTTTGCAAGGAGAAGGTGGAGGAGGAAGAAGACCATGGTGGCCATGTTTTGAGTTTTTCCAGGAAACCCAGATCTTTGTTTGTATTTTCTTTGAAACCCTTGTCATTTATTGTTCTATATTTTCTAATAAAGGGAGAAAATTCCTCTTAAAATTTATGGTTATTCTCTACCGGGGTTTGTAGGATCCCTTTTTGCGATTCCATAAACCAAATTTTTTTAGTTGTATATATAATATATACATTTATATGTATTAAAATGATGGATTGTATACCCTTTACATAGGATTTCAAGAGAGGTCACGATGACCATTTGGGAGGCATAGGGTTAGGTGTGTGTGTGTGTGTGTGTGTGTGTGTGTGTGTGTGTGTGTGTGTGTGTGTGTGTGTGTGTGTGTGTGTGTGTGTGTGTGTGTGTGTGTGTGGCCGTAGCCACACCACACCAGACTATAGGAAGGGGGACATGCAGATCTCCCCCAAAACTATTTTTGTATTTATTTCATTACCTAAAACAAAACCCATTTCCTTCTTCATTATAATATTTTATTTGGTGATTAAAATCACATTTTTCTTACAAGTATATGCTTCGATATAT
Source organism: Taxus wallichiana var. yunnanensis (assembly GCA_018340775.1). Classification (NCBI taxonomy): domain Eukaryota; kingdom Viridiplantae; phylum Streptophyta; class Pinopsida; order Cupressales; family Taxaceae; genus Taxus; species Taxus wallichiana. The sequence goes on from CM031235.1 coordinate 564,511,545, forward strand.
ATTTTTGTTTATTAATATCTTATTAAAATTTTATTTACATATCATATCATGTAAATATATATACATGATATTATATGTAAATAAATATTTAATAAGATATTAACAAAAATAATAATATATACACACACACATAAATATATGAGGGTTGAAATAGGCGCTCATTATTTTTAATAATTTCTTAATTAAATCCTTTTCTCCTCGAATGTGTATACATGTGTGTGTGTGTGTGTGTGTGTGTGTGTGTGTGTGTGTGTGTGTGTGTGTGTGTGTTTGTGTGTGTGTGTGTGTGTGTGTGTGTGTGTGTGTTTGTTTCTATATATGTATATATAGTAAATCAAATTTAACTTATTATACCAATCTACTAAGGTTGGAGAGCTAATATTTTCTTTGTATTAATTACAACTCATTTCAGAAAATTTATACTAATAAAAGAATTTGTTTTCTTATTCACCCAAAACACATACTTTGTAAATTCCAACTCAATAACATTCTCCTACCTAAAAGAATGGATCAAATTTATTGTAGGTAAGAGGGATAAATGAAGTACAACATCCATAAGAAGTTAACTTTCTCCTAACTTTATTATTTATCTTTTTTTTTTTTTTAGATTTGCATTCATATATACTAGCATAATATTTGTAACCATAACAAACTTCTTTCTCCTATTTTACACATGCCCAAATATAACTAATATTACTTGGTCTAAAAGGAATATAAATGAAGTTATTTCCATTTCCTTAGAATACAAAAGATGTTACTTTTACAACTAAGAATAAGGATTTAAATATGCTTCAAGACAATCTTATCTTTACATTTCCTCTTCCTTTGAGATCATAAGGAAAGACTCATTACAACTTCAAATAATTTCTCTTTACTATTTTTTCATATTCGAAAAGTGGAGAGTAAACTTAGGCCAAAGTATAGGAAAATAAGAGCAACAATATTTTGAGAGAATAACATAACATAAGGCTTCATCTATAAGAAGGATTATATAATCTATTACAAGGATGCAAATCTTTTGAACACCCTTTTTAACAAGATGGAAATTCATTCCAAGTTTTTTTCACAAGAAAAGAATACAACAAGAAAAATATAATCATATGATACTTCCACAAAATGTAGGAACAAATTTACAATCTCCCAACACTTATCCTCAAGAGAGAATATAAGGTGACACAATATTACAAGTATAATGTTTCAAATATTCTTCTCAAGGTAGAAGAAAACATATCAAATGTTACAATAACCATTACAAAATAATACTTAAAATTAAATAGGAAATGCCTCCTAAAAATGGGGAACAACATGGCCGAATATAAAACTTTTTCTTCCATGCTCCAAGAATATTTTATAAGCTTCCAGTCTATATTAAAGTATTCAATGCACAAGAGAAAGAGGAATAGTTTTCCACCCAACCAAATGGCACCATCACATGCTATCTCCACCAATGGTTCACATGCAAACCTCCCTCTAAGCCCATGGGAGAGATAGAATGTATGCCCTAAAATTTCATGAGTAATGGGGAGATAAAAGGTGATAAAAACACACAAAAATTAAAGAAATAACAACAAAAATAACACAAACATTAAAAGAGGAAAACTACAAGTTTTCCTCAAAGGGGAAGAGTGGAAAGGATCCCATAATAAGCCACATTATGAATAAACCATATGAACACTAAAATAATCTCTATAATCATCATACATCCTGCCTTATCACTCCATTCCAAACTCCAAGCCTCCTCCTTGTAAGGATTTTCAAACCATGAGATAGTTTCCTTGACAAGGATGGAAGATGAGGTTCAAACCATATGAACAGTCATCTTCCACATCAAACCATATGAGGGAAGGAAATAAAATAAAGAACATCATGGATTTCCCATCAATCCATGTGGTGTAAGGGTGGTATTTTCTCCCTCTTCCCCTATAATTCTAAAATCCACCTCAACATAGGATAGATGGAGAAAATAAGAACAAGAATATTTAAAAAGACACCCACAACATGTAAGCATAAAATATTCAAACAACCACATTTCCTTTACACAACATACTAAAGAAATAAAAAATGAGAGGTATGATGGCCTACCTCAAAACAAGCTATCTCACACCAAAGAAATCCAATCCCTTTAATCTCCAAGCTCCTAGATCCATTTTTCTCCAACTCTCTTAGTAAAAATGAGAATCCAAAGTCCATACCCTTCTCCATGAGAAGGTATAAAAATAAGAATAAAACTCCAATCCTAAAAAATGAGAGGGTGAAATGTGTCACCCATCTCATTTTCCAACAAAATATTCCAAAATCCCAATATACGTAGAACAAAAACACATTTAGGAAGTAGTATCCCAAATTTCCTAAAAATCCAATAAGACAACACATTTCAACTTTTGAGAAAGCTCACAAATCAAAATAATTATAAGATGGTGATAAGAGAGGGGTGAAATGGGAGGAAAAATACTATTTGAATTTGAAAATGGCCCCTCTACCCATAGGTAGGGTCTAAGGGATCCATTTTAATGTAAGGGAGACCCCTAATATGAAAAGAGACCCTTACAAATGCCACATTTAGCCAAAATTCGAAATTGGGTAAAGTGGATCAAAGAAATAGGTGGTGGGGCCCACCCAAATCATTATTATATGGTACCAAACCACTGACAACAATATTACTAACATAATAACATCACTAATTATGATGAGAGGACCATTAGGTCCTTAAACAAGTTTAGTAGAAGGCCTAAGAAATAAAAAAATATAACATAGGTAAATTAGGAATCACCAATGTTGTCCCACAAAAGAAAACACCACATATAAAAAGGTTACACAAAGGTCATGCATGGCTAAAGGACTCGTCCCTATCATCTTTTTGTGTAACTTGAGGTGCAAAATATGAAACCCATGTTCTTTTATGTGACATGTAATATGCACACTCAATTCACACATTAAACATTCATGCTTGATAAATAATAAATCAGTGAAATAATCCAATATAATGACAACCAAATCAATCATGGATATTCATTCCAAATATTAAAAAAATATAATTATTTCACTTATGATTGACAATCCAAATCCAGAAAGCAACCAGCATCCAAACAAGATAACTATAAAAAATGTCACATATGTTTCTATAGTAGATCAAAACATAGAATTCATCCAAGTTATTAGATGATAACATCCAAAGAAGAATCATCATAATTAATGGTCACAATATGAAATAGATTCATCATTCATCCATCATATATCTAGTAAAATCCATATAAGTTGCATCCTGTTAGTATCCATAATAGTGTGGGTATAAGAAACTAGCAATATGTATCACAACATTTTATTGGCACAATGTGCCTCAAACGCCACCTATGTCACAAGAGTAATTTATGAAAAAACCATATAATGATTAAATAGTATTATATCAATGTCAATAATCCAGTCAATAAGATGAGTCAACAATAAAATAATGCAGGAGGATGGTGGGCACTACATCCCCCTCTCCTAAGATTATAATTCCTCTTGGAAGTCACTGGATGAGATAGGGATATGACCTCACGAGGTATCATGTCGTATCATGTGGTTTTTAGTCACAAAAATCATGTCCCACCAATTTAAACTTACACCTATACTAAGTGTTTCTCTCATTTAGAGTAATTTAATTAAAGAAAGTTGTAGCTTCTAAGGAAATTTGTATTAACGTAATTGTCTAAAGCCCCTACATGGTCACACATAAGTGGATGTCAAACATTAAGGTCTCTTTAAGGGGATATTTTTTTTTTGTCTCAAAAATATGCCTTATTAATTATAACATAGTTCAAAATCAAGTTTATCTCAAATGGAGAATATTAATCAAGGGAAATTGTGGCTTCCAAAAATATTCATTTGCATCATTGTCTAACTTTCCTACAAGGGTCCACATAAGTGGATCATAAGGCCCATAATTAAAGGAAACTATTGATGGGTGAGTCAAGGAACATATTTGTTTTCTTAAAATGGTTATCAATTTATGCATACATGATGTGCACGAGCCCACTCTTGATAGCCATCCAAGGTGCCACAAATACCTCATAAGAAGAGAGCAAATATTTCCAAATTTACATGTGGTTTCATCTTCTAGCTCATAATTAAATTTAAAATTTGAAAAATGGTTCACAAGACTCTCAATATAGTCCTAATACTTGTATTATTCACTAAGGGTTCAAGATGAAGATTCACCTAATACCAAGCATAATAAAGGGGTGGTGACTATATTTGAAAATTATTTTTATGTTAACATAGTACCAATCAATTGTGGAGGAAATATCTATCCAACCATCAAGTTAGGATTTATTTTCTAGTTTAGTTTCAAGGTTTCATAACATGTACCCTTTTCTAAGACATCTCAATTTTGGTTCAAAATTTGATTTAGAAAACCTATATGGGCTAGTTTAATTTAGTATTGTTTACAAGTTTATCGAAATTTATACCATCAAAAATAAAATTTTCAAACTTTCTTCACTCTCACAAATTCATAGTTCCTTAAAAAAAAAAAAATCAATTCAACAAGACATATGAGATGTTTACTTAAATTTATCGTTTCTTTATCACTATAACCAAGAGAATACATGAATGAGTTAGGAAAAATAAAATTCATTCAAAAAGGACGTTTCCAAAACCTATCAAGATACTATTACAAAATTATTACTTAGACGGAAAAAATAAATTTTATATTCATACCTTCCTCAAGAGTTCAAGAGGTCAATACACATTTTCCTTTAAGGGAAGGTATAACCTAATGCTTCTCAAAATCCAAAACCTATGCTAACTTTAACTCAACATTTAACTTGGTCACTAAAGTCCCTTTAGGTTGAAAGAGATGTATATAAATATACTTCTTAACTAGAGGGTGAATCTATTTCACACAAATAACTTAGATTTCATCACCCTAGTGAATGGTGAAACAATGGGGCCATGTTTTCAAGAGTACCCCAAAACAACATAACTCTTGATCCAACTCCATATTCACATTGATTAAATAGGGCTTACACTGACAATAAAGGACGTCTTCATCCAAAGTAAGTGGAGTGAATAGATAATTTTTATTCTAGTCTTCACAAAAGGGTTAAACCATTTACCTATTATGAAGTTACTGAGAGTTTTCTAATGTGAAGGAAATATTACACAAGAGTCTCCTAAGATTCAAGTAGCCAAAGGCATATCTAATTTGTGAGACCATTACAATATTATATTATTCGCATTACTCTCTCATATCAAATTGTATGAATGACAACACAATGCCTAAGTTACTTACATAAGACCAACAATTTAGAGTGTAATCCATATTATATGAATATCACATAACTAAGAATAGTAAACATCACTTATTCCATTTGAAACAATAACTTATGATCACCTCAATTTTATATTTTGAGGGGTAACAAATGATAACATTGTTACATATTCGACGGCTTTTCATATTTACATATAATTTTTGTTTATAAGGTATAAGTACATAGATGTATATATTTGGTGGGTTATGAATCCTTACATTCATCACTATTACACCATATTACTTATAGTTTATATGGGCCAACACTAGCATTTATATACCATCTCGCCCCCACCAAAAGAGAAATCAACAATAAGCTCTTTTTATTTTTCCGAGAGAGAGAGAGAGAGAGAGAGAGAGAGAGAGAGAGAGAGAGAGAGAGAGAGAGAGAGAGAGAGAGAGAGAGAGAGAGAGAGAGAGAGAGAGAGAGAGAGAGAGAGAGAGAGAGAGAGAGAGAGAGAGAGAGAGAGAGAGAGAGAGAGAGAGAGAGAGAGAGAGAGAGAGAGAGAGAGAGAGAGAGAGAGAGAGAGAGAGAGAGAGAGAGAGAGAGAGAGAGAGAGAGAGAGAGAGAGAGAGAGAGAGAGAGAGAGAGAGAGAGAGAGAGAGAGAGAGAGAGAGAGAGAGAGAGAGAGAGAGAGAGAGAGAGAGAGAGAGAGAGAGAGAGAGAGAGAGAGAGAGAGAGAGAGAGAGAGAGAGAGAGAGAGAGAGAGAGAGAGAGAGAGAGAGAGAGAGAGAGAGAGAGAGAGAGAGAGAGAGAGAGAGAGAGAGAGAGAGAGAGAGAGAGAGAGAGAGAGAGAGAGAGAGAGAGAGAGAGAGAGAGAGAGAGAGAGAGAGAGAGAGAGAGAGAGAGAGAGATAATGTTGTTATTTTTGCATAATCATTGTTCTTTCTATCTATGAGATAAGGTAAGAGGGAGAGGGTGATTCCATGATTTCTACACATAAGTATTAGTGTCATAAATGTGATTATTTAATAACGTTCTAACCAATTTGAGAAGGGTTATTATCACAAGTGTACCTTCTAAGGTGGAATGATTTAACCATGTTACATTGCACCAAAAATTAGTAAATGGTCATAGTATGAAAATGGGATTTCGAGCTCAAGAAGGGTTATAAGTAACTTGATCATTACCAAAGTGATTCCCAAATGTTATATTAAAGGCCTTGATGAGAATTTTAAGTTGTGAAAACCAGAGTTATTTTCCAACAGCTCAATGTATTCCTAGTTTACTAGAATAGGATAAAATAGCTATGAAATATCACTTCATGGGAAAACCATCGTATAATAAGAGACACTAAAATTCCTTTCCCTTTATCATTTATTGTTTAGAGACAAGTTAGAGGATTTTACATTAGCAAAAATTTTCATCCAAGTATGCTAAATTTAGAAATACACTTTCAAAAGAAAGGAAAGGTTATAAGGTTGTTTGGTAAATTTTCTTATAAAGAGAGTTATAAAATTGAGATTAGTAGCGTATACACGAGGAGTGAAAATTATTATAATTCATAATAATGAAATTTTAAGACGTGGAAGACCATTTTATCTTGTTAGGTTTCTCTACAACAAGGTAAAATTATTTATTTTTCACCCATACCCAAAGGGTTTTGTTAGGTTTAAATGTGGTATCCTTAACATTGTGAGTGAGTTTACCAATAAAATAAGGAATCACTCAAGGAGGAAAAACTAACTAAAAAACACCCAAAAAATAGTACTTAGATCTAGGGAAAAATTCTACACTCTCATATCTGAACACTAATTATTTGTGAAACAACCATGATTGTGTATGGTGTCCAAAGTGACCAAACTATACCAAAGAAGTTAGCACCCAAAATGCCTCTTAGCATATAATTTTTCTAGGTCATAAAATTCAACCTAAAAACATGTAACACATCACAATAATCATATTATAAAATCTTTGACCCTTGAAAGGTGTCCTAAGAATTCAAACGGTTCATTAAGACCCAGTTCCCCTATCCTACAATCTAGCCAAAATGGCTCCAAAAAGGGCTACCAAAGAAACTACCAAATACCTAAATGGTAAAAAAACACATCCAACCAATTATCTATTATATATGGATATAAACAAGACATACAACACCCAAAACTAGCGAATGAATCTCAAATGGAAGCACCTTCTTGGGGCCAACTATTTAAGTTTCGCTATTGCATTTTCAACAGATTTTTTTGTGAAATTAGCAACGAAATGGGTTTGTAAAACAAGAAATACCAACTAAAAATATCATTATATCAAATAACATATATTATCATATATATAGAATCTGATGTAACTTACAGAATATAATTGATACCCATAACTCTAGTTGTGACCCATGTTTTTGGAGATGATTTATGTGATTGACTAGTTTGTTAAAGTTGTGAGAACAACTAGAGGTCTCAAAACACACTTGAAAAAATAGCTCCCAAATCTATTTTCACAAAACCAATTGTTGCATTCAATTGATATGGAAGAATACTAAAGGTTAGAAGTGGTAGATTTTAGTTTTCTACTAAAGTTCCCTAAATCATGGGTCCAAATCGAAACGAATTTTTTAGATTTCAGTTGTTGTCCCATGCAACAATGTGATCAATAGGGCTCAAAATTCCTTCAAATAAATGATAAAATGGTCTTATAAATTGGGTTTAAATGTTGTTGTGACATCCCATGTCACTAGAGAACATGACCATCCTAAACGATCTCCACTATGGGAGCCACAAAGCCATTTTGCACGCTATTTTAGGAGCAAATTTTATCAACTTTTACCAAATGTTTTAGAATAGATAATTTAAACAAAACTTGCATTCCACTCACCCACGATTTTTCCCTTTCTCAAAATTTTCCATATAAGCTGGTATTCGATATAAAATCACATCCTAAGAGTAGGAACAACACTCCAAAGTGATTGTTTTAGATGTGTGACATCCAACACCTCATTACGAGCGTTCGGAAAAACATAGGAAGGAAGTGAATACGTTTAGTGGAAACATTTTCATCGAATGGGAAAATAAATAAAGCAAGACTTATTAATACATTAAATGAACATACCCAAGTACACCGATGTTGGAACCCGAGCTCGATACCAAGTGTAATGCCCCATATTTTACAACCCAAATCAAACACAACTACTTAAAAATTCTAGCTAATTTTATTTTTATTTAGATTATTTTATTAATTCCACTTAACCGGTTCGGGCTATAAACAATAGTGAACCAATATTAATTTATTTCCCATTATGATTTTTTGGGTAACATACCTCTTTTTTAGCTTAAATTATTTTTAATTAATTTGGAAAAAAATGGTTTTCATTAGGCCATCCAAACCTCACCCATGCCTAAGGTTTATTTAGTAAATCAATTCCATACTTTACCATTTAAAAATCTAAACAAAGTATAGCCCATAATTAAATTAAATGAACATATGCCTATTATTTGTTTATTTATCCAATTTTCTAAAAGCCACATTTTTGTAAATCACTCCAAGGTCAATTAGAAAAATTCCCTAGGTTACCCATTACATTAAATTACCCCAATACCCATTAAAAACATCTATTCCCATATAAAATTAAAAGTTGGAGGGTCAAATTTGAGCCCTTGGATTCTTCTATTTTCTACCCTTGATCTTAGGTATTTCCTAAAAATTCTAATTCTCCATTAGGTTTGCTTTTATATCCTTATATATATATATATATATATATATATATATATATATATATATATATATTATATATTTATATATTTATTATTTGTTTCTCCTCCATTTGCACAGTGTTGTTTGCGCAGGGAGAAGGTGGAGGAGGAAGAAGACCATGGTGGCAATTTTTTGAGTTTGTCCACCAAACCCAGATCTCTGTTTGTATTTTCTTTGAAACCCTTTTCATTTCTTGTTATATATTTTCCAATAAGAGGGAGAAATTTCCTCTTACAATTTCTTGTTATTCTCTTATTGGGGTTTGCAAGATCCTTTTTTTTTGTGATTTCATAAACCTATAATTTTTATTATTATATATATATATATATATATATATATATATATATATATATATATATATATATATATATATATATTATATGTAATAAAATGGTTTAGTATGTATATGGGCCTATATGGTTTTCAAGTGAGGCCACGATGACCATTTAGGAGGCACAAGGTTAGGGGTGTGTGTGTGTGTGTGTGTGGTGTGGCCATGGACACACCACACCAAGTTAAAGGTAGGGGGATAGATGACTCTCCACCCCCATAAAACTATTTTATTTATTTATTTCATTAACTAAAACAAAAGTGATTTGCTTTTTTCATAATCATTTGTTTAGTTGATTAAAATCGTATTTTCTTACAAGTATATGCTTACATATATAAATGATGTTATATGAAATACATTTTTAATAAGATATTAATAAACATAAATTATATATATAATTTCCATTTAGTAAATCAGATTTAACTTATTATACCAAGTTACTAAGGTTGAGAGACAATATTTTTTATTAAGTATAACTCATTTCACATAATTTCTACTAATAAAATAATTTGTTTTCTTATTCACCCAAAATACATACTTTGTAAAATTCCAACTCAATATCATTGTCCTACTTTTAAGAAAAAAGAATGGATTAAATTTACTATAGGTAAGAGGGATAAATGAAGTACAAAATCCATAAAAGTTAACTTTATCGTAATTTTTTATTATTTATCTTTTTTTTTTTTTTGCATATTTGCATTCATATACACTATCATAATATTTATAACCATAACAAACTTATTTCTTCTATTTTACACATGCCCAAATATAACTAATATTACTTGGTCTATAAGGTTTATAAATGAATTTATTTTTATTTCCTTAGAATACAAAATATGTTTTTTTACAAATAAGAATAAGGATTTAAATATTCTTCAAGACAAGATTATCTACATTTCCTCTTATTTTGAGATCATAAGGAAATACTATAAATTACAAATTCAAATAATTTCTCTTTACTAGTTTTTTTCTAAAAAGTGGAGAGTAAATTTATGCGAAAGTATAGGAAAATAAGAGTAATGATACTTCTAGATAATATACATAATATAAGGCTTCATATATAACAAGGATTACAAAATATATTACAAGGTTGTAAATATTTCCAACACCCTTTTTAACAAGATGTAAATACATGACAAGATTTTCTCACAAGACAAGAATACAAACAACAAGAAAAATAAAAACATATGAGCCTTCCACAAAATGTGTGAAACAATTTTACAATCTCCTAACCATTTTCCTCAAGAAAGAAGATAAGATGACACAATATTATAATTATAAGGTTTTAAAGATTCTTCTCAAGGTATAAGAAAACATATCAAATGTTACAATAACCATTACAAAATCATACTTAAAATGCAAGAGGACAAGCCTCCCCAAAATGGGGAACAACATGTCAAATTAAAAATTTTCTTCTTCCATGCTCCAAGAATATTTTCAAAGCTTCCAATCCATATGAAAGTATTCAATTCAAAAGATAAAGAGGCTCAGTTTTCCACCCAACCAAATGGAATCATCACATTCCATCTCCACCAATGGAGGACATGCTAGCCTCCCTCCAAGCCCATGGAGAGATAGAATGCATGCCTCAAAATTTCACAATTAAGGGGAGACAAAAGGTGACAACAACACACACAAATTTAATACAAAACAACCAAAATAACACCAACATCACAAGAGGAGAACTCCATGTTTTCCTCAAAGGGGAAGAGTGGCAAGGAGCCCATAATAATCCATATTGTGAACCAACCATAGGAACACTAAAATAATCTCCATAATCATCATACATCTTGCCTTATCACTCCATCCCAAACTCCAAGCCTCCTCCTTGTAAGGATTTTCAAACCATGAGATAGTTTCCTTCACAAGGATGGAAGATGAGGTTCAAACCATATGAACAGTCATCTTCCACATCAAACCATATGAGGGGAGGAAATAAAATAAATACCATCATGGATTTCCCATCAAGCCATGTGGTGTAAGAGGGGTCTTTGCCCTCTTCCCCTATAATTCAAAATCCACCTCAACATAGGATGGATGGAGAAAATAAGAAAAATAAGATTTACAAAGACACCCACAACAACATGCAAATCATTCAAGAAATCCAAAACAACCATTTTTCCTTTGTATAACATACTAAAGAAAGATAAAAAAGAGAGGTATGAAGGCCTACCTCAAAACAAGCTATCCCACACTAAAAAATCCATGCACTAATCAAGCTTTAATGCTCCAAGATTTCTCCAACTCTCATAGTAAAAATGATAAGCCAAAAGTCCATACCCCTCTCCATGAGGAGGTATAAAAGAAGAATCAAACTCCAATCCTCACAAATGAGAGGGTGAAATTTGTCACCCATCTCATTCTCCAACAAAATATTCCAAAATCCCAATAGAAAAATAAAAAACACATTTAGAAGTAGTCTCCCAAATTTCCTAAAAATCCAATAAGCCAACACACTTCAAATTTTGAGAAAGATCACAAATAAACATACTTACAAGATGGTGATAAGAGAGGGGTCAAATGGGAGGGAAAATCCCATTTGACCTTGAAAAGAGGCCCCTACCATAGGTAGGGTTTAAGGGGTCCATTTAATTGTAATGGAGACCCCAATGTGAAAAGAGACCCTTACAAACACCACATTTAGCCCAAATTCGAGATTGGGTAAAGTGGCTCAAATAAATAGGTGATAGGGCCCACCAAAATGATGATTAGGTGGTAGAAAACAAATAAAAATAATATTAGTAACATTATAACATCACTAATTCATGAGGGCACCATTAGGTCATTAAAAAGTTTAGTATAAGGCTTAACAAATAGAAAACATAACATAGGTAAATTAGGAATCACCAATGGTGTCGCAAAAGAATATGCCACATACAAACAATGTTACACAAAGGTCATGCATGGATAAAGGAATCATCCTAGTTATCTACTTATGCAACTTAAGGTACAAACTCTGAAACCTATGTTCTCTTGTGTGACTTGTAATTTGCACACTCAATTCATAAATTAAACATACATGCTTGATAAATAATAAATTAGAGAAATAATCCAATATAATGAAAACCAAATAAATCATGGATATTCATTCCAACTATACAAAAATTGATAATTATTTCACTTATGATTGAGAATCCAAATCCAGAAAGTAACCAACATCCAAATGAGATAACTATCCAAAATGTCACATATGTTTCTATAGTAGATCAAAACATAGAATTCATCCAAGTTATTCCATGATAACATCCAAAGCAGAATAATCATAATTAATGGTCACAATATGAAATAGATTCATCATTCATCCATCATATATCTAGTAAAATCCATCTAAGTTGCATCCTTTTAGTATCCATAATAACATGGGTACAAGAAACTAGAAATATGTATCACAACAGTTTATCAGACAACATGCCTCAAATGCCACCTATGTCACAAGATTAATTTAGAAAAAATCATATAATGATTAAATAGTATTATATCAATGTCAATAACTTGATCAATAAGATGAGTCAACAATAAAATAATGCGGGAGGATGATGGGCACTACAAATGCTAATAATGTAGGAGGACGTTACATAAATGTTGATTACAACTCTGTTGCGATCGATGACAAGGGTTGTTCTCATTAGAAGGTAGCCAAATCAAATTCTTGTTTATTAGTGTGTGTAAGATGTCATATGGCCTAATAGAGTGAGAAAAGTATAAGGGTTCCCACTTAAGAGGAGGAGTGAACCATGGTGGATGTATACGTGGAGGTGGATTGAGGTAAGATGTATCACCATGATGAAGGATATTGACCTCACATGTATGGGGGATAAAGAACATGAAACTATTGCAATGATTTCATTGGATGAAGCTTGATTGTGCATCGAGTGGACGAAAAGGAGTGGTACATGTGTCATGTGTGGGTGTAACACAAGTATAGATTATGTATCTTCTATTCTAAGTGAATTAAATTGAATATAAATTGTTGTAAAAGATTCACATGTGTCATACAATAAATTTTTATCAAGAGGAAAGATCAAGTCATGAAAAATATATATTACATTTCTAAATCAATATGTTGATATAGTAAATGATACATGCAAGATTTGAAAGGTAATATATAATAACTATCGATTTAATATTTAATTGATATAATGATGGAAAAATATCATAGGTAACCTTAGACAATTATTAAAGATAAACTACCTAAGAAATACTTCTTCCATGTGAATAAAAGTACTCACAAATCCACAAGGAAAGTGATGAAACCAATCTATTGCAATGACTATGAGACTGCTAGGTAATGCTTTAAAGAACAACCTATCATTGCGATGTGAATCGATTTCTACCGATAAGCCTTGATATACATGTAAGGGTTATCCATTATGTCAAATAGTGTAAAAGTAGGCATGGTAAAAGCTTTAGGAAATCCATAGTTGTCTATTTTCTTAGGAGAATATCTCCATAAATAAAATCATGACCAAAACTATAATAATATGCCTTACTTTCAAGGGTAAGATTCTAAACTAAATTTTGTGAGTCACGTACAACATGCATGAGAGAAAGGAATTCCTCTAGCAGAATAACATAGGCATTAAGAGGCTCATTTAGTGGTTGCACCTTGCCATTATATGTAGCCATGAGGACACTATTGGGTTGGAATTGAATCTTTGGGTCAACTAGTAGAGAAGATTAATAGACACTAGGAGAAATTTGAGAATATATAGAAGGAATGGAAGCTTGGAAATTTTCATTGAAAAATATCATGGCATGGGGAAAATAAGAGAAAATATAAGCATCATTATGTTCACCATTATGTAAAATATCCATGTAAAAATTAATAGTAGAAATACATACATCATTTGTAATGATTTTTTTCACAAAAAAACTAAGACATGGTGTTGTGAAGAGAGAGAAGGAACACTAACATCATTTACACTATTTTGGGGAGCAAGGAAATGAACACATGTATCAATTGAAGCCAAATTTTGCACACAAGTATTTGAAAGACTCTTTTGAGAGGAAGAAGTGATATCCCAAAAAATGATGTACGTCTAGGAAATCTTATATAATATCCCAATTGTAGAGATGAACATAGGCTTGATTATAAATTTAATGAGTGCTAAGATGATGTATGGAGAATGTAACCAATGTTTTCTAAGCATAATATTATAGGAAGAGTCATCAAGAAGTACATAAAAATAGTATCAAAGTGATGCACGAGCATCCATGAAGTGAAATTTATTAGCAACATTCATGTGTCTTGGAGTATATTTGGGATATGAGATATATTTAGAGGTCTTAGTAGGTAATATGAGGCCTTTCAAGTAAATAAGGTGGTGGAAAATTCAAATTTTTGTTTTCCCTCCAAAATAGAATTTGTGTATCCAAATGAGTGTAATAGTTGCGTGGTCTTGAACAAGTGTCTTAGGTGTGTTAGAATATTTTCTAAGGTTGGAGAATGTCTTGTTAAGTGGTAATAAATAAATATATTGTGTGTGTGTGTGCGACATCCATAAGATGCTTCAAATGATGTCGTAGGGTCAGGTACATATGTAAGAGAGAAATGGGAGATGAAGAGTCCCTATATGTCATTTTTGGAGTCATTATAACATGTAAGGGAAGTTACATTCTATGGAATAGGTGTGTAAGTGAGCTATTATAGTATGAAAATGAGTTTTTGAGTTGGAATATGCATTCCTTGGTGAAGACGAAGATTTGAGTAGATATTTTGTAAGGAACATAGTGGAGATTAATACAAAAACTCCTATTTTGTAGCTTACTTGGTATTGTTACATAATTTTTGAGTTGCAAAATTGAATTTTTGGTTGTTATTTGGTTTTTAATGCTCATAGTAAGGATGAATAATTTTAGTAGTTGATCTCTATGATATTAATTTGGAAGCATGGAAGAGTTTCTCTTGCATGATTATGGACATACTATGAATGCAAGTTTAGTGTACTAATTGTGGAATAAATAATTGTATGAGGATAAGCTGACTGAGAAACATTGAGAGCATGATTGTATGATTGTATTCACTCACATAAAAATTTCAGGGTTTGAGTTATGCTAGGAAGGTCAAGAGGATAGGAGCAAGTACCATGTTTTGATGACAGAAGGAACTTGGTCTAATGCATGTAGGACTGTGGCAACATGGGAAAAGGTGAATTTTAGACTTATCACTTGATCCGTGTCTCCTTAATATAATTGAAGTTTTGGTATGATTCAAATTTATAGTAATGTTCATGTGGATTGAACCAAGTATTAGAAATTCTAATTGTGTGAACATTGTGTAAAGAGTTGTGACTATGTGTCCCGAACCAGTCACCATAAATTATTGGTTTTAAGTCCAATGAAGGTGAAATTTTAATCATAGGGGAAAACATAATTAATCATGTGTTTCTTGAAGTTTTTTATTTTATGATTATTATTTTTGAGATTAGATGTGTTTTACTAGTGGGTTTGGGGATGCATACTACTCGCTTGAAAAATGTCTGTCATGTTCAAAAGAGTGTATCTCCTATATTTTTAGGAGTCAAGACCTGAAATTAAGAATTAATCATGGAAAATTAGTATATTAACCTATGAAAAAAATAATTTTTATTTTAAATGGTTACTTTTTGAGATATTTATGACAATCCAAGCGTATGTCCTAAAACACAGTTCAAGCCTAGTAAAGTGAAAAAAATTCAAAGTGAACTGGAATGTGTTGTAGAAAGAATCAAACCTTGAAATTTTATGAGCATGTTTGGATAGTTGAATTACAAATAATTCATCTTTCCTATCTTTCCGGTGACTTGGGAAGTGTGCAAGCAAGGTTGGAGCAAGAAGCATTGTCTTGAGAACTCATAGGGCAATCTTGTAAGTAAGTGAAAGGTGAAGTTTGAAATCTTGAATGATTTTCCTTATTGATTATAACAATGATGTGAGTATGTAGACAGGGTGTAAGGACTTGGTGATGAAGAAGACAAGGTAGATTGCATGCTTGAAGCAAGAGCTAGTCAAGCCAAGAGTTGACCAAGTGGGTAAGTTGAACAAGTGGTTGTTTCTTTCATGGTTGAGTCATTTGAAGAGATGATTGGTAGTAGGAGGAAGTGTATTTGAAGATTGAAGATGGGAAAATTCTTGCTAAGGTCATTTTGAGGGATATTTGACAGGATTTGAGCAATTTTGACAATTTTTAACCTTATAGGCTTATAAGAAAGATCCTCTATGCAAAGAGATTGTGAAGGAGTTTTGTTTTCTTTCCCCGAAATTATCTATAAGAATGATCTTAAACTTCTCTCTCCGCATCATGTGGTATCGAACATGGACAATCATTTATTGATGTGAGCCTTGAAGATTGAATCCTTCTTAAATTTCAAGTGAAGAATGCCAAACTTTGAAGAATGAACCTTTCTTAATTTTTGCATGCAAGTACTACTAGAAAGCCTTGATGTTTGAATCATTATTTACATTTTAAGGAACTTTGATGCTTGAATATTTATAGAAAATTGTTGACTAATAAGTTTTATTAAGCTTTGGGTCATGTATGTATTTGACAAGTGGTGAAGTATTGAATGGTTGTGAGGTTGAGGAGATAAGAAATAAAGTTGTCTAAAAGACTAGGGTGCAAAAGATCTAGGTGAAGACATATAGAAACCAATAGACCAAGGTGAAAGAGACTTCGGTGAAGGTCACATGGAAATATTGAAAGAAGATATGGGTAGAAAATTCAAGGGATTAAAATAAGGAAGAAGCTATGATAAAGAAAAGAGAAGTAAAAAAGTGAAAGTGTTTCACTGTTTCTTAGACGTTTCTTTGAAAATGACGTAATAGGAGGAATACCTATTGAAATGCTAGTTGATAGGTTGTTGCGCGCTTATGAATTTTGAATCCATAGATGATCATGAGAGCTTAATTTTGGATAAGAGGAACTACCTGAAATGGAACACAAGACCACCAAATAAAAGTTAAACAATATGTGCAGTGAACTACCTAGCGTGTGCTAGATCTAGGAAGTGTGATACTTCCTAGACGGCTGTTAGTCCACTATTTAAAACAATTTAATGCTAGTAATAAAGTAAATCCTATTGTAGTTAAAATGATTTAGGTATCTCATTTAAAACACAATAAGAAAGATCTAATCTAACATGCTAGGTTAAAATAAGATCCAAAGGTCAAGTAACTGGTTCTGGGTCTCTGCAGGTTTGACAGAGGTCTTAGGTAGGTCACATGTGAGTAAGGGTGATGTGGGAATAGGTAGGTAGATTACTGTTCTAGGTTGTATTGGTAAATATAGAGACCGATGCAGTAAAGGGTGACCAACGTCGGTTGGGGAGAGCTGATTCCAATTATTGTGGAATATTGGGAATGTCCCAGAATGAGCTTTAGATCTCCCTTATGATTGCACAAAGGACTAGGCTGGTCGAAATGAGGTATTAAGCTGTTTGGATGGGATTTGGTGAGGGTTTAATGGGGATATGGAGGGGTGAGTATTGAAGGAGGTCAATGGGTGGCTAGGAGAACAAAGGATGAAGATACAATGATTAAATGAATGAACCAGAGGAGTAAAATGTTTCACTTACTTGGAATCTGGTTTTGGACGTCTGTGAGTGAGGAATGAAGGTGTTGATAAGAGGTTGAATGTTGCAGAGGATCACCAAACATTGGGGAGCTCTTGTATGGGCTGCATGTGCTCTCCTTCTTTCCCCGATTGCATAAAATTTGTCTTTGGGTGGTTCTTTGGATGAATGTCGATGTCCTGTGTAAGAGAAAATGCTTGATCTCCTTCCTTGCATGCGTGTTCTCATGGAAACTTGTTCTCAAAAGATGTGATATCTCTCAGAATCTACCAACCTTTTCCAACCTCGAAAATAAGGTTGTTTTGGGGGTTAAAAGGTGACCGACAATGGTTTTGGCTTAATTGGTGGTGGTTAAGGGTAACCGGCATCGGTTAGGGTGGGATATTCTAGATTTAACTAACTAGGCAGATCCCCTTGATTTTTAGGATCTCGTGTCACTCACTTGCGGATTAGACCTGGAAGCTTCTTTTAAGCATGTGGGAATGTGGTTAGAGGGAATGTAGGAATTGATTTTTAGGGTTTGGGTAAGTCTTAGTTAGTTATGGCAACTTACTAAGAATAGGTCTTAGGGTGAGGTGGCTTGATGAGGTGTCTAGGTGAGGTGGATATGTGGGCATTATCCCAATTAGGATATTTAAATAATAAATATAGTGAGGATAATGAATTAATTTAATTTAAATAATTAAATTAATATTATAGTGGGGTGAAGGGGGCCATGGTTAGGTGTTTTGGTGTCTACATTTTGCCCCTTTTTGTTACGTAGCTTGTATTGGTAAGCGACGCTAAAAAAATAAGATGTGGTTGCCCCATGTGTGGGTGGAGGTGATCCCCCTCAAACTAAGAACTGATGAGGCAGAAGGTAGAATCGGTGAGTGGTTTGATAAAAGGTAAATGTGATGAAAAGGAAGGTGGGTAAAGGGAAAAGGGAGAAAGGTCTACTCGGGTAATCTAGGTAATGGGTTAGGGTCAAAGGTAGTAATAGATCAAATGTATGCACACATATAAACTGCAACACGCTACCAAGTTAAAGAGTAGGAAAACTCTACATTGTCTAAGGTCGATAGGTTTATCCAAACAAGGTTGAAGTGATTTCGGTATCCAAGGTATAGGATATGGTCAGGAAGCACAATGTAGGTCAGGTGTAGGAACGTTTAGGTGTGTTCTGGTACACACCAAAGGTAGGCTCGGGATAAACGGTCATGAAAAGAGGTAAGGTAAGGTCATTAGGTCAATCAACATAGGTAACAGTGTCACAAGGTATAGCAAACACATGGGGTCAAAGGTCACTAGCGATGTTCTAGGTCTAAGTATCTAGGTCACAATACGGGTAGGGCTGAGGTATGGGTAAAATAATGAGTCTCCAAAGGAGGATGCAGTAGGTAATAAATGATGAGGGCAAGAGGGTGAGGTGAATGGTTAGGGTAAAGGTTGGGTGGGGAAAAAGAGTGATGGGCAGGGTAATAAGGTAAAATTTAGGGCAATGTGCAAGAGAGGGTGACCGATGTCGGTCAAGGGTAACTGACGCTTGAAGAGAGAGTGTAACCGCCATCGTAAGGTAGGGAATAAGACTAATGCCGATGAAATAAAACTAATGTCGGTTAGGTTGGGTTTATTATAAAAACAAAAAATCCATGTTTTTGTTATTAATTTTCTTCTTGTGAATTGGGAAAATGACGTGAGAGAGAGAAAAAGGTGAAAAGCATCCAGACAGAATGGAGAGTTGAGTTGGCGAGCTGAACGGTGGGTGATTGGTTGGAGTCATAGGTAGTGATTAGGTGATGGAAGAGGTCGGAGAGGGATCGGGCGGGCCACCGGTGCGGGGCTGACTTTCCACCGAGGATGACGATAACATGATGAGGTAAGCGTCTAACTCTTGTTTTATTTTGTTAGATATATTAGGTGATTTGTCAAATTGGGTTTTTGTTTTTGATTTGGGTGAGGGAAAATAAAATTTGGAAATGGGAGGGTAAATTGGGTAAAATAGGAACGAGAAGAGAGATAAGTGGGAAAAGAGGGGAGGGATGAGATTTAGGGATTTGTAGGTGATGTTGGGTGGGTAGAAATGTTAGGGGTGGTAAATTTGTGAGAAGGGAGGGTTTGGGGGTTGTGGGTTTTTTCTGCGATGATGACCGACATCGAGTTAGGCTTAGCTAGCACCAGTAGGGTTAAACCGGTATCGGTCATGAAATGGGTGACTGATGCCGGTTTAGGGGTGACCGGGTTCAGTTAGAAAGAACCGACACTAGTTGGGTTTTGGAGAGCAAGGGGCCAAAAGTACCATAGGTTGGGTGGTTGAGATGGGTAGGGGAAAATAGGGTGTAGGAAAATGAGAGTGGGTGAGTATGGGTATGATAAATGTAGATTAATTGGTTATTTGTATTAGATGCGAGGAGAGATCAACTATGCATCTAAGACGAGTTCCACCCCTACTTGTGATAGTTTGTGGTGTAGAAACCCCTAAGGATTTGTGGCATGTGGAGGAGGTGGGCCTGAGTGGGGTCCGGCGCTGCTGACGACATATAGTCCAGAAGATGAGTCTGATGGTCTCTCTCATCGATAGATGGTATTTTGCGACCAAAACTTTCCACCTACTAATGGGTTATATTACAGTCACCATGGAGGATGTGTTCGAGGATTACGCTATCCATATTGGGTACATAGGTCTATTCGATCTCCTCCGAGGCCTCAAAGGAGCTGATGCTGACGGTGTTTGGAGAGGGGATGGCTGAGCTGACATTCCATAGTGCTAGCGTGCACTATGGAGAGATGTACCTAGCCCATCCTGGAGGAGACGAGGCTAGTAGTTCTATTGATGGAGGTAGTGTGTTGCTTTGCACTGCCAGATGTAGAGGGTGGGTGGTTTCCCCGATCATTGATGGGGTATTACATGACATGATGATAGACCAGACCCACTTTTCCTGGGTGCCAACATTCTGGTGTAGCTATACAGAGATTTGTGGGCATATGGGGCGTGTGTAGGTTCAGCCTGTGCTGTACCTTTTTACTTCACTGCTGGGCATATGAGCACATTGTCTGTGTGCATCTAGTGGGTATGCCTTAGGCTGATGCCTTTCTGTAAGGATTTGTATGAATGGGGTATAGGCGATGGGTGCCTTGGCTATTAGAGAGCAGAGATCAAATAGGCCTACACATGATGTGGCCTATTTCTAGAATTTATTGGAGGGTTATGCAGAGTGGACATCATATGGAGGCCGTATGTGGGCTTCCCATCATATAAGCATATACATGATGAGCTAGCTGAGCTCCAGCTCTTGAGATGGATACAGGTCACCATGTCGGGGAGTAAGAGATGATCCTTGTTGAAAGATTTAGGTGGCAGTTTGGGATGCTACAAGACATACATCCACCCTTCCCACAAGACAAAAGAGATGATGTGGAGAGACCATTACCTCTACCATAGCCGGCAAGCGGTGCCCACAGGGCAAGAGGAGTAGGAAGTGGACTAGTGGATTGATGATGTTGGGGTCATAGACAGATATAGATAATGGTGGGTGGCTCATATCTGAGCAAAGTACCACCCAGCCTGGGTAAATGGATCTAGCGACCATATAGTGTAGAGGATACCCTACAGGCAGTGGCAACTCTAATTACCCAGTTGGGCATGGTGCGAACACGGCTTGCCGGCTCGAGGTAGAGGTTGTCGGGTTACATGCACAGTGGCAGTCTTGAGCCGAGATGGCCTAGGGTGGGGATGGAGATGGAGATGGAGATGATGGTAGGGTGGTTGCGTTATAGGCATAGGTGATAGGGTTGCAAGGCCAATTGGCCACATCACAGGAATAGATCGGGGCCTTACAGGCCTAGATAAAGGCATAGGGGTAGGGGCCGATGGGACCACCATAAGCACCAAGACAAGGTCCTAGTTCGTGCAAGGGCGAGACAAGGTTAGGGGCCGAGGCCTATGGGGCCACCATAGACCATGCCCATATCTAGGTTGTGGGATGCCCTAGGTGAGGCCATATACTACCAGGACCAATTGATGGCAGTCGGGATAGAATTTCTATCCTATGGAGAGTACAGGGCATAACAGGCCTTGAGTGAGAGGACGAGATCACGTACTCACCTTTGTAGAGAGCATAGAGGGCCATCGAGCTCTGAGATAGGATCGGAGAGGCCACCAACTCATGGAGACCAGCTCTAGGTGATGCACTAGTAGGGACCTAGCCACCACCTATGATGGGTGGGGAGATGTTAGCAGTCACCAAACAGGGGCTAAGGAGGTGGAGGGGATAGGTGATACCGATATGGAGGATGTCTGCCAAGAGGGTGCCTGATATATGGCTCCCGATTTTTGACATAGTTTTGAGTTTTTGATATATACCGACATGCGTATCTTTAGATTGTTATATTTTTTATCACATACCGACCTACGTGCCAAAGAGAGTGAGGATGTATAAGAGTTTTTGTATATTTTGAGCATATACCAACTGCGTGCCGAAGAGATTTTGTATTGTTTTATTATTTTATTGTATATGAGACCGGCCTACATGCCGATGAAATTTTGTATTGAGTATCGGCTGTGTGCGATGATTTGTTTGAGATGGACATGATGGGATATTCGTGCATATTATATTGAGACACACATATTTATTTATATGATGAGATACATGAGATGCTTGATTTGTTGGTGTTTTATGAGAATTTTAATTTTTTTGTTGTGATATGGACAAAAACTAGGTGAGTTAGGCATGATGGAGTCATAGGTTGGTTTAGGCATGGATCGAGTCACGTCTTAGGCATGGATCAAGTCAGGTAATAGGCATGGTTGAGTCAGGTTTGGTTAGGCATGGTTGAGTTAGGTTTGGTTAGGCATGGTTGTGTTTAAATTAGTTGAAGTTGTGATTCATGAATTTGAGCAATGAATGATGATATGGGTCATGTTTAAAATGTTTTATAATATATGCATGATGATGGTAGAGAAATGGAAGTTGTAATAAATGAATGTTGTGATGATGATAAAAATGTTAATCAACTTGTTTGTTTGGTTTAATTTCTAATTTTTAGATATAAAAAGGAAACTAAGTAGGGTAGAATGTGATTTGAGGAAAATGAAAGATGAATTAGTTAGGGTAGAGAGTGGCCGAGCTAACCCCCAAGGGCCCCATTTCCTCGAGTGTTTCCTACATAGTCCCAAAAAAAAAAAGGCACCTCAGACGATGTAGTTCTCCCATAATCTAGGGAAAAATATGAGGTGGTATGAAAATGAGTTGGTAGGTTTTAGGCATGTTTTGGGTTTAGGTCTGTTAGGTGTGGGTCGGCTATAGGAAAATTAGTGTAGGTGATGTCAATTGTGACAAAAGAAGAAGATTACCCTAAAGGTACGTGTTGAGGACCAAGTCCTGTATAAGGTAATCAAAACATAAATAAAGATGGGTAAAAGATACGAGGGGGAAATAAAGCCACCTGATTGGTTAGGATCATACCGGGTAGATCATACCTTGGAGGAGGTGATGAACATGAGTCCATAAAGGCATTGCATGATTGAGTGTTCGAAAAGTGAAAATTAGTCACATGATGACCAAATGTCATGGTTCCCATGTGGTCCCTTGAGGTAGTAGGAAAGGGGAGTGCGAATGGTGAGAGGGGTGAAAGGTGGGTAAGTTTTATATGATATGTGGTAACATAATTTGGGAAAGAGATCCAAGGTCACAATGGGCAAGTCTATGATGAAAAGTATTTTGTTTTGACTTGTATTTGAGATAGAATGATCAAAGCGGGAAGTCTATATGGGATGAGGAAATGAAATCCTTGAGGTCTTCATGAAGCTGATCGATGCGGGAAGCTTCAGATTCTCTCATTCTTTGCCCTTTTTTTTGAAAGAGATTTACCCAGCTTTCCTTCGAGGGAGCAGTCTATTTATAACATTGATTACGAGAGAGGAAGATGTATTTTTAAGGAGTCATCTTTTTATTAGAAGCTTGAATCAAGGATTTAGGTCCTATGTGGGGCTTTGAAGTCATGGACAAGACCAAGGTGAGGAAAAGTATTCTTGTTTAGAAAGCAAGGTGAAACAACCATGGGATCTCATCTAAAGGTAGATGAAAAGTATCCATTAGAATCATGCTATGTGCAATGCCATGGTACACATATTCAAGAGAAGATAACATATGATAGGTACTCACATAATTCTTGTTTTAATCATTGGTGAGGTGTAAGAAGTGGAGAGCGCTCAAGGGATGAGCATGAAAGGAGACAAAAAGTGATGTAGGACTAAAATTCAACAGTAGAACAATCAAAGATGCAAGGCATTAAGGGGTTTAGGTTTGGGTTTACCATGAGTGAAGATGAATGATAAGCACCAAATCTGTAAGTATGGGTCATGATGTATGGTCCAAGCCAATTAGGAGAAAATTTTCCCGTTTACTTTTTTTTGCTTTGGTTACATGTTGATTTTCTTTCAGGACAAGGTCACTAACTTGGAAGGTCCGTTCATGGACACATTTTTTTAAGCACATTTGATACATTTTTGGTAAAATTGAAGGTGGTCAAGAGCATTAAGATGACATTCATCTAATAACTCAAGCTGTGCTAAATGGTCTTGATGAAAGTCATCATCATTGAGCATGTCATGGAGAGAAATACAGAGTGAGGGAATCTGTACTTCAAGAGGTAGAACAACCTATTACCATAGACCGAGAGAAAAATGAGTAGCAATAGTGGAAGTGTAGATACTAGTGCAGTATGCCCATAGGGAAAAAGGAATGTGCATATGCCAGTCCTTCCTAGTATCATTAACCAATTTCATGAGAATTTTATTTAAGGTTTTGTTGGTAGATTTAACTTGGCTATTAGTTTGTGGGTAATAAGGTGATGAGAAACTCATTTAAATGCAAAGGCATTGCAAAGTTTTTGCAATGTTTTTTTGAATTGTTTTCCATTATCAGTGATGAGGTGATGAGGAACACAAAAATGGAAAATGATGTGATGATTGATGAACTCACATATTTTCTTGACTTTCATGGAGATGAGTGGTATAGCCTCCACCCATTTTGTGTAGTATTCGGTAGCAATAATGATCCATTGATGTCATTGGGAAGAATGGGGCTGATCTCTCTGACAAGATCCAAACCCCATTGAGAGAAGGGCCAAAGGTCACAGGTAACCTGTAAGGCATGATTGGGTGTATGATGAAGGTTGGCATGTTGTTGGAATTTTACACAATGTTTGATGTAGTCGCAATAATCATGGTTAAGGGTCGGCCAGTAATAGCCTAGGAAAATAATACGCTTAGCAATAGTAAGGCCACTGAAGTGACCTCCACATATGCCATCATGAACTTCCTTAATGGTATAAGGAATTTCAGAACTCGTGAGGCATCGTAAGAGAATACCATCAAAGCCATGCTTATAGAGAAGGCCCCCCATGATGACGTAACGAGAGACCTTTTGAAGGAAGGTGCGTTGTCCATTACGGGTGAGATAAGGTGGTAAGCTGGAGAGAGAAATATAGTTGGAGTATTGTTTCTACCAAAGGTAACTTGGGTTAGGGGTAGCGGTTCTGATGGAGAAAATGTCACGAGGTAAATAGGAGGATTATTGGAGACATTTTATGGTGACAAATATTTTATAATTTGTGGGTGAAGTGGGTATTTGAGAGGCTAAGTAAGCCATGGTATCTGCAAATTTTTTAGTTGAACAAGTGATGGTTTGAAGGGCATAATGGTCAAAGGTGGTCAAAAGTATGTCTACATGATGTTTAAACTTTTGAATTATCTCATTATGACATTGGTATATACCATTGAATTGGTTTATGACCAATTGGGAATCACCAAAGATGTTGATTGATTTGACATCTAGGGCGTAGGCAGCTTAGAGACCTAATACGAGCACTTCGTATTCAACAATATTGTTTGTACAATCAAAATTGAGTTTGAAAGACAAAGGCATGGGTTCACCATCAAGCGGAATGAGGATAACACCAGCCCCACCCCCACACTAACACTTGGAACCATCGAAGAAGAGTGTCATTTGGTAAGCGGGTTCGTCAAGGAAAGGGTAGTAATTGACTCATCTGGAAAGTCAAAATTAGAGGGTTGATCCCTAGAAATAGGTGTGTCATCCAATTGGTCAGTGATGGCTTGGCCCTTGATGGAATTTTGATGAATGAATTTGAGGTCGAGGTTAGCTAAAAGCATAAGCCATCATGCGGCATGCTGATTTTGATAAGGTTTGGCATACATGAAGTGTAGGGGGTCAGTGTTGGTCACAACATAGGTTTTGTGGTTGAGTAGGTAATGGCAGAGTTTTGTGGCAACAAAAACTAAGGCTAAGAAAAGTTTTTGGGATGGGTGTATCGAGTTTCATATTCTAAAAGATTACGGCTTATATAATAAACCATTTTCTCCCGTGTTGTACATTGCGATGAGTGAGGATGGCTCCCAAGGAATGATTGGTAGCTGAGATGTATAGGTAGAAAGGTTGATCATATTTAGGTAGAATGAGTACGGGTGGTTGGAGAAGGTAATGTTTTAAGGCCTCAAAATATTTTGCGGTAGTGATTATCCCATTTAAAGGAGACATCTTTATTGAGAAGATGATGAAATGGTTGACACCGGTCGATAATTGTGAAATGAAATGGTGAATAGATCGCAACTTACCTTGTAGGATACGAAGTTGTCTAAGGTTAAAGGGTGGAGGAATTATGAGAATGGCCTTGACTTTAGTAGGGTCCACTTCTATACCACGTAAGGAAACAAAAAATCCCAGGAGCTTTCCTGAGAGAACCGCGAAGACACAATTCTTGGTGAAGGAAAATGTAATATATAATGAGGTAGTCAAAAATGGTTTTGAGGATGACAAGGTGCTTGGAACGGCATTTAGATTTGGCGAGGAGTTCATCTACGTAATCTTCCAATATACGATGCATGATATCATGGAAGATATAATTCATAGCCCGTTGATATGTAGCACCAACATTTTTAAGGCCAAAAGGCATGACTCATTAGCGAAGGTCCCCCAAGGGGTGATCAACGAGGTTGTGTGTTGATCCTCTGGGGTGAGTAAGATTTGGTTATAACCTCGATAAGGTATCCATGAGTGATAACATCTCATGACTAGCGGTAAGGTCAACCAATTGGTCAATACCGAGTAGAGGGAATTCATCCTTTGGGTAGGCAAGGTTGAGGTCATGGAAATCCATTCAAATGTAGATTCCCCCTGTTTCCTTAGTGATAGGGAGAATGTTAGAGATCTAACAAGGATAATCAATGGGTAATATGAAGGAAACAAACAGAAGATGCTGAAGTTCTTCTTTGATGAGAAGGGAAATGTGAGGGTGCATTTTCCTTAGTTTTTGTTTGATGGGTTTGGCATCGGGAATGGTTATGATATTATGGACCACTATGGTGGGGTCAATACTAGGCATGTCTGCATGAGACCAAGTGAAAGTGTGCTTATGATCTTTGAGAAAAGAAGTGATGGCTTCCTATTCAGCAACATCTAAAGATTGACCGATCTTTAGGATGTGCGGGTCATCATGAGTATGAATGTTGATCTTGATAATTGATTCATTCAACATGGTTTACATCTCAGAGGGTGGTGACTGATGAATATGTTGGTGAAATTTATGGGTTTGCACACTTTACTCTAATTCTCCATGTTCCATTATTACTCCAAAACGTCCTTGTGGCTCGAGTGAAGATCAGTAAATTGCTTTATCCAATTGAATGTTTTCAAACTACCCTTAATGTTGTTATTCGCCCTTTTTGAAACAAAATGCAAGTACCCCCATTTGTGCCCTGATTTATTCATTTTCATGGGTTGTACCATTTTCTCCTTTGCCAAATCGTGAAAGAGCTCGAAATTGATCAAATCCTGAATTTGTGCAAGTGTTTCCCAATCCCAAGGTCACAAATGATGTCAAGAGATGATTCAATTGGTTTAAAATGAAGAATTCTGCCTTCCCTGTCAAAAATTCAGTTTCTAGGGCATTCCCTAAATTTTTCACGTTTTTGACGTGCTCTCGGGCCATCAAATTTATCATTGTAAACTCTATGCTGACATGACAGGTTTCTATTGGCCGAGGATGTGTGGAAAAAATGTTATAACTTGTCAAATTTTCAAATTTTGGTGAAGGGAAAATTTGCTCCGCGGCCCCACATTTGCCTACTGTGCCTACGTGGCATGATTTGATTGGACAGATGGAGCATCGAGTGGCAGAGGTCACTTAAAAATTTTTGCCTTCATTTTTTCAAATTTCTCAAAATCAAAATTTTCCCCATGGCCCCACAGTGTCACAGGGATGTGCTTACGTGGCCTGCTATGATTGGTTGAGGATCGGCAGGTGGCGGAAGTAACTTAGGAAATTTTTCTTCCATTTTGGAAAAATTTCTCAAAATTAAATTTTTGCTGAAGGCCCATAGTGAATGGCATGATGACACATGTCCAGGAGGGCCAGGCAGATGGTAAAGGACTTGGAAAATTTTGGTGTTTTTTGGCTTGGGGTGTCAGGGGAAAAATTTGGCCCGTGAGCCCACAACCATTGGAAAGGTGACACGTGTCTAGGGAGATCGACCGGAATAGAGGGAACTTAGAAGAATTTGAAAATTTTTGGTTTCAAAATGCAAAAGGAAAAAATTTTCCTGGGGGTCCACACCCAATACAAGGTGGACACGTGTCCAAGAAAGGTGGCATGGATGGGTAGAATTTATGGAAATTTTGAAGTCTTTTAACTTCAAAATTTTAAGGTTACAATTTGGCTCAAGACCCGCACCCAATGGAAGGGTGACACATGGCACAGGGATGTCAAGCAGGGGAGCGAAGAGTTGAATTTTTTTGAATTTTTGGCTCAAAACCTCAAAGAAAAATTTGGACCCGATGGCCCGCACCAATGAGAATGTGACACGTATGCACAGGGATGAAATGGAGAGGTGAAGGCTTACAAGAGTTTGAAGTTTTTAAACTTCAAAGGGTAAAAGGAAAAAATTTGGTTCAAGGTCCCACCACCAATGAACAATGGACATGTGTCCAACATTTGATGGAAATTTGGAATGTGGAGGAAACATGATTTTTTTTTGAAATTTTAGCAAAAATATCAAAGAGAAAAATAAACCCATGGAAAAATTTGGAGTTTCGGCTTTGCATCCAATAGGACGGTGACACATGGCATTTTTCA
Source organism: Taxus wallichiana var. yunnanensis (assembly GCA_018340775.1). Lineage (NCBI taxonomy): Eukaryota > Viridiplantae > Streptophyta > Pinopsida > Cupressales > Taxaceae > Taxus > Taxus wallichiana. The sequence continues at coordinate 564,540,533 of CM031235.1, forward strand.
AATGTCAAAAGAGAGATGTTGGGCCCGCATGGAGTTTTGATGCTTGTAGAGGAATGAAGGTAAATGTGATGAGTCAGATCCACCTCTAATGGGAGATCGACACGTGGTAGAGAAACAAGTGGGTGTTCGGGCCCACGGGGAATTTTGAGAAAATTTTCCTTTTTGTGAAAAAGTGGTAAAATGCATCAAATCAGCCCATGGTTTTGGTAAAGGCCCACAGGAGGACACGTGGCGCATCCAGGGGCCGCGGGAAAATTTTCAAATTTTTCCAAAATTCAAAAGGGGTTTAAAATGCTTTTTAAGGATTGGGGGCCCACCCCAATCATGTTTGGACACGTGTCCCACCTTGTGTAAAGGAAAAAGGTAATTTTGGTGCTTTTAGAGAGGATTTGGATCTGCCACGTGGAGGGCTAGCATTTAAAGTTGATTTTAATCAACGGTAGCTATGCATTTTCATTTTTTGGGCGCCATTAGAGCTCCAAGAAGTGTGGAATCATCATTTTTGCACCAAAACACATGAAATTTTATATGAATCTGCATCCCTTCGGCCTTCTGAACACAATGGCATCATTTATTTGAGCTAATTCGGTGCCCTATAGTGTTTTTTGTGAGATATTTTTCTCAGCCCGTGAAAAACACGTGAAATGTAAAAATGAAAAGTTGCAGAGTTAAAAATGATGAGGGAAAAAGGTGAAAAATGATTGCAAATGCATGCTGGCATGGTGGAATGCCAAAAATGTGACCCTAGGATGGATAAGGATCGAGTTCATGCAATATTTTAAATTTTTTTGCATCTCGGCATTTGGCGAAGCTGTTTACGATTTTATATCATTTTTCATCAAAATGATAGGGTTTTGTAACAAATTTAATCCCTTTAGCATATTCTTTGCTTGGGATGCAAGGATCCAAGATGGCATAGGGTATATGATGTAGTTTGGAAGCATTTTTAGAGGTATGTTGAGAATTTGGAGGAAAGAGAGAAGAAATTTCATAGGAAAAAACTGGAAGAAGTCCATTTTCCTTTTGAGAAACTGCTTGAGAGCCATTTTGATTCCAGTTTGCATCAAATGTTCATCACGTTGAGTTGGTTTCAACTGTAAAGCCATCAACAAGCTTTGAGATTGTCTAAATAACATTCCCTTACTGATATATTTGATCAAATTCTTGGATTAACTGGTTTTATCTCTTGGCAAAGCTTGCATGCACTTGTATTTCAGTATGTTTTCAATTTGTGTTTCATGCTCATGTTGCAATGTTGTGTTTGGGATATTTATTGGTCATGCATGGTCTCATTTCTTGTAGAGGGTTTTAAGGCATCTGCAATCTTCCATTCAGAAGAGCATTCATTTGAGTGGAGATAAATAGATTTAAATTTATCTTACCTTCCTTGCAAACTGAGGGTATTTGTAAACCTTTGGGTGTACCTTAGGACATGATCTAACAAGGGGTTCTCAATGCTTCATTGATATTTTGCTTCAATCCTTTGTGGCAGGCTATCAAAGTTTGTATGGAATATCTGTAGATTTAGGCATCCATATGTGTACACATTCTGGTTGAAAGAGCACTTCAAATTCATTGAGATATCTTCGTTGTTTAGGTGTTGTAATTATTTTGCAAGGTTTCCCAAAGAAGGTGATGAGTCCTAACTACTCTTGTCCCAATATCTCTCATCAAAATTTCATTTCAAACTAACTCATCCTACCTACAATACCCCTACATCTGCATTGTGTGTCCACAAAAGAATTAAATCCTTTTCACAAAAATGCACAAAGTTGATAAGGGTTTTATCATGTCTTTAGCAGCTCTAGCTTTGCTTTGAGAACATTTCCATCATTTAGTAGTGACAGCTCCTTTGATTTTGGAAAATGGATATTTGATCATGTTTTCACAAAGCCTCCTCCACATCACACACAAAATACAAGGATATCTCCATCTCCTTACCCTATAGGGGCTGCAATATAGGTTCTCTAACCTTGGTTGATAGGCACAACCTAAAATAGTGAGGGTTAGATAAAAACCCTTATGAAGGTGCTATCCACTCCCTCAATTCTTGAATGCAAACAACAAGATAGGTGTGATCCCCGGCTACAAATGACATATAAAACATCTATCTATCCTTGAGTGTCTTGTGCAGGTTCATGATGTTGTTCAAGTTGTGAAGGAGATTAAATCTAGATACCAACACCCGAGTGGCGCCGTTGCTGGGGACTTCTTGTAATTTCTTGGTGGTTTTGAAGTACTTGAAAGGTTTGAGCATTTGTGTGATCAAGTATTTGAGCTGTTATATTCTTGAGATATCATTTCATACTTCAGATCTGAATGTTTTGGGTAAGAAAGACTTCAAAGTTAGCTTGCTCTCCTCACCTACCAGCAGTTTATATGATCTGGATGCACCGTTTTTGGTTGAATTAAGAAGAAGAAAATCTGATTTGTAAATCCCAGCTAGTTTTTAGTATAGCATGCATTTGCCGAATATTTTTTTAGTGATTTCTTACACAACTAAGGTGAAAATCCTTAGTGGCGACTCCATGCTATTAGGATCTTGAAAATAATAGTTGTCTAACACATTTTTATCATTTTAAACTTGTTGTTTAAATCTGACAAACTGGAGGGAAGGAGATCCCTCTTCATTAAGGACTCTTCTAAGAAGTTGCTCACCGAATCAAGAAGCTCAGAACTAGAAGGAAGAAAAGTGTGGAAAGTGGTTGGTGATTTGGTTGTAAGGAAAGGAATCCCCATAGTTGAATTTGAAGGAGAACAACCTATCATTGAAGATTATAATTCCTCTTCAAGTAGATCTAATTCAGGAAATCTTCTTGCTGATTTACATTCTCCATCAAGTGAGGGACCTTCTTGTGTATTTAAAAAACTTGCTCCTAAATCTGCTCCTGTAGTTTCTAAATTTGCTAAAGTCTATCAAGAGAGAGAGCCTTTGGGGGGTTATCATTTTAGAGATCAGTCATCTATTCCAATCAGACCCACTACTACTCCTCATTAGCTTGTTTCACCTCCAAGATCACCCCCACCAAACAATATGGCTCAACCTAGACCTCCATTTGTTGTAAACACCTTTGGTCCTATAAATTTTGGAGGAATGGATGGTTATCCAAATGTTGTCCCACAGGATGTGAGAAATAGGTTACCAAAATTCCAAGGTAACAATGCCATTACCGGTGATCAGCACCTCAAACTGTTTGTTAACATGATGGAAGAATTTGAGATAGAATTCAAGGATGTGTATATCAAGTTGTTTATACATACACTTGAGGAAGATGCAAGAGATTGGTATAAATATCTACCTCATAACTCTATTGATTCATGGGTGAGATGATTAATGCATTGATTACAATATGAAGAAAAAAAAATCCAAGGTTCCTTCTATCTGAGTTTGAGAACATCAAGAAGAACCCGAATGAGACCGTTCATGATTTCAATACAAGGTTTAATAAGACATTGAGAAGGATGCCTGTAATTTTGAGGCCTTGTGATGAATCTTGCTTGATCAAATATGCAGATGCATTTGACAAAAAGGCAGCCTATTACTTGAGAGACAAAAATCCTACAAACTTGAGGCAAGATTTCACCATGGCACTTCAAATTGAAAATAGTATTAAAGCTGTTGATAAACCACTTAAGAGGGACATTGTGAAGCTGATAAACCCTGAGAAGCCTCAAACTAGCAAGGGTGCTGATTTAGAGGATGTTGTCAAGACTTTGGCAGGGGATGTCAAATAAATTTCCTACAAATTATCCCGAGCTGAGAAAGGAATTGGGAAAAGTTCACAAGGACAACAAAGAACTCAAAACCATGATAGATTTGGAAATCATCCTAGGGGTGATCAAAGACAAGATGATAGAGGTAAAGGGCTTATTGGATTTGCAAATAGACAACCCCAAGCATGTGAAAATAGAGTGGTGCCTGACCCTCTGACTACAAGAGTTCTTTGCTTTGTTCAAGAAGTTGCTGATATGGATTGGTGTGATAGATGTTTTCTTCCTCATCCTCCATGTGAAATGGACCAGCAAGATATAGATGATGATAATGAGAATGAAATGGATGATGACATTTGTATGATGGGCAGCTCTTCAGGCTCACAACAAGCAACAACATCAATAGATGTGATAAGTGCAAGGACTGCTGCAACCTTTTGGGATTGCATAAAGAGGGTACCATTTCTTTCTCTTCCTCAAACTCATGATGTAGATGTAGTTCAGGCCTTTGAAATTCCTAATAATGACTTTGAATACCTAAGGGCTTTAATGATCAAGAAGTATGATGGTGGTATTCCTTCGGAGGAAGATAGACAATTGTTAATGAATGCTGTGGTTGGTCAAGAAAAGGAGTACAATACTAGAAGTAAAGTTGTTAGAGGAGCTGGTCCTCAAGCCAAGCCAAAGACACCCTTGCTCACAAGCATTCCCAAAGATAATCCTAGAAGAGAAACAGTTGCTAAGAACCCTATTGTCCCATGCAAAAATATCAGTCCTCTTCATGCCCAGGCTGCCAAGAATACTTCTCCATCTGATGAACCTTCTTGTTTCCCTTCCAATGTTGTTTTGCCAAAGAATTTTCCATATGATATAGCCCAGGTATTATTTCCAAATTAAAGTGAGTGTTCCCATTATTGAATTGCTTAGAATTCTGAACACAAGCAAAGAGCTTTTGAATTCTTGGGATAGAAAGAAGAAAAGAGTATACCAAGTAGAAATGTCAATGTTGTTGAGAATCCTCTTCAAAGTGTTGCTGGCCTTGAAACACCACCACCAATGGAAGATATTAGAGAGGCACCTGAAGTATATTTGGGGACATCCTTGGTTGATTCCCAATTGAATGTTGATCCATTCTTCACAAATTTGCTCATAAAAGGTAGGTTGCTTCACAATTGCATGTTTGATTCTGGTGCATCATGTAATGTTATGCCTCTAGAAGTTATGAATGAGTTGGATATCAAGGTGACAATAGCATATGGAAAGTGTACAACCATGGATTCAAGGGAAGTGCTGGTTGTTAGATGTGTGAAGGGTTTAGTAGTGCAACTTGCAGCCTATCCAGGTAAGAATTTAAAACTTGATGTTGTAATTGTTGACTTCCCTGCCAAATGGGGTATGATTTTGTCAAGAAAGTGGGTTGTAAGTGTTGGTGGTAGTGTTCAAATGGACATGTCCTATGCCACCATTCCCATTGAGGGCAGCCTTGTCAAACTCTATGGTGAAAAGAATATGTTACACTTGATTGAAGATCCCAACAATGCTTCGTACCAAGTGTTGTTTGTTGATGTAGATGTTGACAATTTCATTGGTTTTGCTGATGGAAAATAAAATAAGATGGAAAAATTGGAGTGCCTTAGTATGGTAGGATCTCCATGGATATTACTATTTGATGGAGCTTTCTCCAAAGCTAGAAATGGTGTTGGTATAGTGTTGGTTTCCCCTAGTTTAGAGGAGTTTCCTTTTTCCTTCAAGCTCAATTTTGAATGTACTAACAACATTGCTGAGTATGAGGCATTATTATTGGGATTAAGGATTGCATGGAAGTATGGAGTAAAGGATATTGTTGCTAAAGGAGATTCAGATCTGGTTGTCAAGCAAGTAAGAAAGTTATATGCCACAAAAAATCAGCATATGAAGTAATATAAGCATGTTGTTTGGGACTTGATTGAAATGTTTGATTCCTTCAACATTGTTTACCATGATAGAAGTATTAATGCTGCCACTGATCAGCTGGCTGTTCTTGGTTCTAAGTTTGATAATTGCATCATTTCACCTTTTTGTGAATATGATGTTGAAGTGCTAACAAGGCCAGCTGTCCTGGATAATGTGAAACATTGGCAGATTTTTGATGATGATGCACAAGTGTTGAGATTCTTACAATGCCAAGGAGAGTTTGCTGGTTAGAATATTGATTGGGAACCAATGGTGTGCATGAATGAAGGTAGAGAAAATTTGTTTGACAAGGACATTATACAATTGAAGACAAATACCATTCCTAAAGGTCTTGTTGCACTTGAATCCAATTTTAGCAATGTTGATTGCATCATTAATAGAAAGATGTCTACTTCAAGGGATGTGGAAGAGCATAACTTGGGAACTAAAGACAAACCAAGGAAGATCTGGTTGGGCAGTCATCTCAGCAAAGAAGAAAAATAGTCCTATGCCCAAATTTTAAAGAAATATCAAGACTGCCTTGCTTGGTCTTATTCAGAGTTAAAGGCATATAGAGAAGATTTATTTCAGCATGAGATTCCCCTTGAGGCCAAGACTAAGCCATTTAGACAAAAAAAAAGGCCTATTAACCCACTACTTTCCATGAAAATGCAAGAAGAGTTGAAGAAATTGAGAGATGGTGGCATCATTCAGCCTACTAGATACTCTTCTTGTTAGGAAATTAAATATTAATGTTTACATTATTTATGTATTCATTAAATACAAATGTTAGTAATTATATTATTGTTATATTAACAATAATATATTGGTTGGAGTTGTTTTAACAACTCATATGATTTGAGTTGTGTATTGTTACGTGAGTAACAATCACAACTAAATAGGAGATATTTATGGTTGAGTTGTTTCCTACTTAATAGGAAACTATCTCCCTATATATTGGCAGCTTGTTCAGTATGTATTGATCTGGAATGAATTGAATATAATATAATTATTCTGTGTTTTATCTGTGCAAGTCTGATCCAAAATTTATATTTGGTATCAGAGCAGGCCGGTAATTTTGAGATGGAGGTATAGAATGGCTAAGGGGCACTGCCATATCCTGTATTGATGCCCCAACTGCATGAGTTATATATGCATTGGATGGATTTTGTAGATAGTGTTTGGTATTTCTATTGACATTAATCAGTGTTTATATGCAAATCCCCAGATCAACGACCCTACAAAAATATTCTACCTGTTCATTGATCGATTCATATTGGAGAATAGTCGAAGATGATAATCTTGAACCAGCTAGAATAATTTTTATTTTATCTATATATAATAATTTGTGGTTGTCAGAGAGGCGTGTAAATGAAAATACGATTGCAAGCTAAGATTGTTGTGAATCCGAGTTGTTCTCTGTTAGCGGGATGCTCACCCTTTTGTAAGAAAGATTTGGAGCATACCTTTTGGATGGGGAAGTGATACACACGGCTATGTATTGTGTTTACTCGGAAAAATTTAGATCTGCACGCGCATACATAATTCTGAGTCATTCATCCTCTTGATACAATATTTTCTTGTCAGAGACAGTCATCCACTCGCCTCCATGTGGATTTGTCATGTCCACCTTGAGACGTTGCATATCGATTCAAGTTTTTTACATTGAAGCCATAGGCCTACATAGCTATTTGAGTCTTCACCTGCGAACTGTACGTGATCAATTCCTTTGCCACTTCTCTAAATGCATCAGATCGGATAGACATCAAAGTTGTGAAGGATTGCGTTTAGTTTTGTTATCTTTGTATGGCTGTACAAATATCTGCAGACCTGCACAGATTGAAGAATGCTTGTGTCTCTTTGATTGGTGTATTATGACGACTTCAACCTAGATTTGCAATGTTTTTTTTTTGGTGGCTCCACATCGCGGGAACTTGCGTTGGCTGTACAATTCTTTATATCCAACAACACAGAGTTTTTGATTTCAATCGGTGGAACTTCAAACGTGTTTTGGTTTAAAGACCGTAAATTGATCCACACAGGTACATCCTTTAAGCTAATTTGATTTTAGTCGGTCAAAGCGTTATTTGTTTTAGTCGGTCCAATATTTAAGATAGTCAAATCCAAATCTTTGGATGTCCATTACAATCTCGCAAGTAAATAAAGGTTCGGTTTACTATATGTCAAGGGGATAAAATCGAGTATAGGTGATTAGGTGTTTTTTTTTTTTAAAATTGAGTCATTAATGTAAAATAAATAATTGTTATTTTCAAAATGTGTCTAGGTGAACAATAGGTTATGGAGTATATTAACGTCAAAAAGTTTTATAATTTTTGTCATCAAATTGATGCTCATAGTCTATAGCGTCAATGTGTCAAAAAGTCATCATATGTTATGTAGTTCTTATTGTTTTGTCAAAGTCATGTCAAATAGGTGATTTTAGGTGGAGTCAAGAGTCAGTGACAAAATATTGAAAAAAATAAAATAAAAAAATAAAAATTGCCTCACAGACGCATTTTCGGTGTTATCCGACGTCTGGAAATAATTGTTTTCACATTGCGGGGGAGAGAAAAAATAAAGTACAATGTGAAACTTGATGAGCTTCAAAGATATATTTCACTGAGTTAGCAGCATGCAAATGGAGGATGGAGGCATCGGAGGCTGGAGGTCAGACAGTGACCTCTCGTCAGTCACCAACGACGGGGCCGCACAGAATGATTTGGTGGCACAGGTGTGCAGTGTGAGTTTTCTTTCATTTCTGAATTGCAGTTTGTTGTGTGCAGTATGATTTCAGAGTTCCTGTTGTGTGTTGAATAAGTGAAATGTTCACATTGAGGGGGGAACATGATCAACATGATCCAATGTTCCATTTTCAGTTTTTCAATTTTTCAGTTGAGTATGTGGCTTTTCCTATTTCCCCAAATGAAAAAAAACATAGTACAGAACAAATAACACAGTGAAATGCAACATCATGAGGCTTGATGAGGTAGAACAGTCAGATGTGTTCCTATTCGTACCTAGGTTTGTGGTTAGCCTCTTGAAAACCATTGAAGGCTGTTCAGATGTGTTCCTGCTTGAGTTCCCACACTGCTAGGTCAGATGTGTTCCCTAGAGTGATTGGTTGATAAGAAGATGATTCCTGAGCGTGTTCCCATCCTCATCGGTCAGATGTGTTCCCAACAGTGCTTGGTCGATAAGAAGTTGATGTGTTCCTTCTTCTACCTTTAGTTCGAGTGTGTGCCAAGATCATGAGCGCGCAGAGGCGGCAGGCTGCAAAGGAAGTGTGAAAGTTCTTTTGTTACCATGTAAACATTAAGGGGGGGAATGTTAGGAAATTAAATATTAATGTTTACATTATTTATGTATTCATTAAATACAAATGTTAGTAATTATATTATTGTTATATTAACAATAATATATTGGTTGGAGTTGTTTTAACAACTCATATGATTTGAGTTGTGTATTGTTACGTGAGTAACAATCACAACTAAATAGGAGATATTTATGGTTGAGTTGTTTCCTACTTAATAGGAAACTATCTCCCTATATATTGGCAGCTTGTTCAGTATGTATTGATCCGGAATGAATTGAATATAATATAATTATTCTGTGTTTTATCCTCAGGCAATGTGCAATCGATCCAAAATTTATACTTCTTGGGTTGCCAACCTGTGTGCGATTAGAAAGAAGAACGTAGATATCAGACTTTGTGTCGATTTTAGGAATCTAAAAAAAAAGCATCTATGAAGGAAAATTATCCTTTTCCAAACATGGAGAATATGTTGCAGCTTGTGACAGGTCGAAATGCTTTCTACTTTGGATGGTTTCTCCGGATACAATCAAGTAGTTAAAGAATTAGAAAGACTTAAGAAAACCTTCACTACTCCTTGGGGGACTTATGTTTTTATAAGGATGCCTTTTGGATTGATGAATACTGGTGCTACTTTTCAGAGGGAAATGGATGTTGCCTTTGCTGGTTATATCAATGAGTTTATTGCAGTTTACCAAGATGATGTGACTATTTTTTCAAGACAGCGAGCAGACCATTTGCAACACCTAGAGAAGATGTTGATCAGATGTAGGGAGTATGGAATTTCACTTAATCCAAAGAAGTGTCATTTTGGTGTGCCAAAAGCCAAGCTGTTGGGGCATATTGTGTCCAAAGAAGGTGTTATGATAGATCCTGAGAGAGTGGAAGCAATCAGCAAGGTGCCTGTGCCAAGAACCAAGAAGGGTATTCAATCTTTCTTTGGCCAAATCAATTTCATTAGAAGGTTTGTCTCCAATTTTTCTGAGTTGACTCTTCCAATCACAAGCATGCTAAGAAAGGATCAAGTTATTAAGTGGGAGGAGGCTTCCATCCAAGCTTTTGAAGGAATAAAGGATGCACTCAAGCATGCACCTATTTTGGCAGCTCCAAACTATAAGATGCCTTTCCAAATCTTCTCTTTTGCATCTGAATTTACTATTGCTTTAGTTTTTCTACAAAAGGATGAAAATGGAGCTGAGAGGCCTATTGATTTTTTTAGCAATGCTTTACAAGCAACTGAATTGAGGTACACAATTATGGAGAAACAAGCATTTGCATTAGTAAAAGCAACAAAGATTTTCAAACCCTATATTTTGAGTTCAAAGGTTGTTTCTTATGTTTCCCAAACCATGGTTAAAGACATCTTATCTAACATGGAAATATCAAGCAAGAGATGTAGATGGGTTAACAAATTACAAGAGTATGATATGGATATCCAAACAACAAAGCTGGTAAGAGTTTTAGGTCTTGCCAAACTCATGGCTGAGAGTAATTTGTAGAATGTAGAAGTGAATCAGCCTAGGGGAAGAAAGGGTAGATCTCCTTGACAAATTGATTAATTCTGAGTGGTACAAGGATGTGGTCTATTACCTCAAGCAATTATACTATCCAGTCACTTAAATAAAAAATAGAAAAGAGCCCCAAGTGGCTTCTCGAAGTATGTCATAACGAGACTTGGGATGGCTTAGAAGAACCCCGAAGGTGTCCTCTTGAAATGCATAACTGAAGATGAAGCTCCCAAGTTGATTGCTGACTTCCAAGGGGGAGTTTGTGGAGGAAATTTTTCTAGGAGAGTGACAACACATAATATTTTAAGAAGCTGGTTATTGGTGGCCAACTCTTTTCAAATATGTAAACCGGTTAGTTAAAAGGTGTGATAGTTGCCAACGCGTTTTTCAGAATATTGAAAGCTTCAGGCTCCCTTCCTTTTTTGCAACATGGATCAGTTGAAGCTCCTTTCAAACAATGGGGAATGGATTTTATTAGTGAGATTTCAGATCCTTCAGTGATGGTTATAAATGGATCCTTGTAGCAACTGATTATTTTACAAAATGGGTTGAGGCAATTCCATCTAGAAAGGCAACACACCAAGTGGTAATGGATTTCTTATTGAATCATATCATATGTAGATTTGGGGTTCCAGTTAAGATTGTGTCTGATAATGCTATGTGTTTTAGAGCCAAGCCTTTGATGGCAATGTGCAATGAATATGGGATAAATCTGACCTATTCTTCAAACTACAACCCACAAGGGAATGGGCAAGCTGAATCAAGTAACAAAAACTTGCTCAAGATCATTAGAAGAACCTTGGAAATCAACAAGAAGAAGTGGGGAGAACAGTTGAAATTTGTAGTTTGGGCTGATAGGATAACTCCAAAAAGAGCAACTGGTAAAAGCCCATTTGAACTGGTGTATGGAACTCGAGCTTTTTGGCATTACACCTACAAATATCCACTTTTCAGTTTTCCCAGCAGTTGGAAGATCAAGAACATGGCCCATATGAATCAAGAATCAATCAGATCATTGAGTTAGATGAAGAAAGGAGAGATTCTCATCAAAGGCATGTCAGGTTTAGGGAGAAATTGAAGAATTTGTTTGATAAGAAGGTCACCCCTAGGACTTTCGAGTGTTAGAGATATGGTTTTTACGTGGGAATGGTAAATTTGATGCTCTCTGGATGGGCCCTTATACCATTAATATCGGGGTTGGAGAAAATACATTTTTTCTCAAGGATTTGGATGGGGATTTGCTGGAGCTACCTATTAATGGTAGACATTTAAAACACTTTTTGGATTAAATCCCCAAAGGAGGTATGCACAAGTTGTACATTTTGTATAGCCCTTGTTGTTGTTTTGTCTTTTCCTTGTTCTTGCTGTTGTTGGCTCATGGTTTCCCCTTTTTCCTTGGCAACCATTGTTGGTGTGGTTTTCTCGATCTATTTTTGGTGAAATTTCTTGTTTTTGGGCTGCTATGAATGTTTTGACTCCTTACCCAATGGATTTTTGGCACTTGGTCTAAATCTTGTTCTTATGGCACTCTTGGGAGTGCCTATCCCCAGGAAGGAGCCAATGTTGGTGCAATTTATGGATTTACACACTTTACTCTAATTCTCCATGTTCCATTTTTACTCCAAAACGTCCTTATGGCTTGAGCTGAAGATTTGTAACTCGTTTTATCCAGTTGAATGTTTTCAAAATTCCCTTAATGTTTTTATTCTGCCCTTTTTTGAAACAAAATCCAAGTCCCCCCCATTTGTGCCCTGATTTATTCATTTTCACGGGCTGTACCATTTTCTCCTTTGCCAAATTGTGAAAGAGCTCAAAATTGATCAAATCGTGAATTTGTGCAAGTGTTTCCCCAATCCCAAGGTCGCAAATGATGTCAAGAGATGATTCAGTTGGTTTAAAATGAAGAATTCTGCCTTCCCTGTCAAAAAATTTAGTTTCTAGGGCATTCCCTGAATTTTTCACGTTTTTGACATGCTCTCGGGCCGTCAAATTTATCATTGTAAACTCTATGCTGACGTGGCAGGTTTCTATTGGCCGAGGATGTGTGGAAAAAATGTTATAACTTGTCAAATTTTCAAATTTTGGCGAAGGGAAAATTTTCTCGCGGCCCCGCATTTGCCTACTGTGCCTATGTGGCATGATTTGATTGGACAGATGGAGCATCGAGTGGTGGAGGTCACTTAAAATTTTTTTCCTTCATTTTTGCAAATTTCTCAAAATCAAATTTTTCCCCATGGCCCCGTAGTGTCACAGGGATGTGCTTACGTGGCTGATGTGATTGGTCGAGGATTGGCGGGTGGTGGAAGTAACTTAGGAAAATTTTCTTCCATTTTGGAAAAATTTCTCAAAATTAAATTTTGCTCGAAGGCCGCAGCGAATGGCATGATGACACGTGTCCAGGAGGGCCAGGCGGATGGTAAAGGACTTGGAAAATTTTGGTGTTTTTGGCTCGGGGTGTCAGGGGAAAAATTTGGCCCGTGAGCCCGCAACCATTGGAAAGGTGACATGTGTCTAGGGAGATCGACCAAAATAGAGGGAACTTAGAAGAATTTGAAAATTTTGGTTTCAAAATGCAAAAGGAAAAATTTTTCCGAGGGTCCACACCCAATACGAGGTGGACACATGTCCAAGAAAGGTGGCATGGATGGGCAGAATTTATGGAAATTTTGAAGTCTTTTAACTTCAAAATTTTAAGGTTACAATTTGGCCCGAAGACCCACACCCAATGGAAGGGTGACACGTGGCACGGGGATGTCAAGCAGGGGAGTGAAGAGTTGAAATTTTTCAAATTTTGGCTCAAAACCTCAAAGAAAAATTTGGACCCGATGGCCCGCACCAATGAGAATGTGACACGTATGCACAGGGATGAAATGGAGAGGCGGAGGCTTGGAGGAATTTGAAGTTTTTAAACTTCAAAGGGTAAAAGGAAAAATTTTGGTTCAAGGTCCCGCCACCAATGAAAAATGGACACGTTTCGACTTTTGATGGAAATTCGGAGCGCGGAGGAAAGATGGAAAATTTTCCAAATTTTAGCGAAAAATCTCAAAGAGAAAAATAAACCCGTGGAAAAATTTGGAGTTTCGGCTCCACATCCAATAGGACAGTGACATGTGGCATTTTTCAAATGTCAAAAGAGAGATGTTGGGCCTGCATGGATTTTTGATGCTTGCGAGAGGAATGAAGGCAAATGTGATGACTCGGCTCTGCCTCCAATGGGAGATCGACTCGTGGCAAAGAAACAACAGTGTTTAGGCCCGTGGGGAATTTTGAGAAAATTTTCCTTTTTGTGAAAAAGTGGTGAAATGCATCAAATCGGCCCGCGGTTTTGGTAGAGGCCCACAGGAGGACACGTGGCACATCTAGGGGCTGTGGGAAATTTTTCAAAATTTTTCCAAAATTCAAAAGGGTTTAAAATGCTTTTTAAGGATTGGGGGCCCGCCCCAATCATGTTTGGACACGTGTCCCACCTTGTGTAAAGGAAAAAAGGTAATTTTGGCATTTTTAGAGAGGATTTGGATCTGCCATGTGGAGGGCTGGCATTTAAAGTTGATTTTAATCAATGGCAGCTGTGCATTTTCATTTTTTGGGCACCATTGGAGCTCCAAGAAGTGTGGAATCGTCATTTTTACACCAAAACACATGAAATTTTATATGAATCGCATCCTGTTGGCCTTCGAACATAATGGCATAATTTATTTGAGCTAATTCAGTGCCCTATAGTGTTTTTCGTGAGATATTTTTCTCAACACGTGACAAACACTCGAAATGTAAAAATGAAAAGTTGCAGAGTTAAAAATGATGAGGGAAAAAGGTGAAAAATGATTGCAAATGCATGCTGGCATGGTGGAATGCCAAAAACATGACCTTGGGATGGATAAGGATCTGAGTTAATGCAATATTTTACAAATTTTGTGCATCTCTCGGCATTTGGTGAGTTGTTTCACGATTTTATATCATTTTTCATCAAAAGGATAGGGTTTTATAACAAATTTGATCCCTTTAGCATATTCTTTGCTTGGGATGCAAGGATTCAAGATGGCATAGGGTATATGATGTAGTTTGGAAGCATTTTGGAGGTCTATTGAGAATTTTGAAGAAAGAGAGAAGAAATTTCACAGGAAAAAATTGGAAGAAGTCCATTTTCCTTTTTGAGAAACTGCCTGAGAGCCATTTTGATTCCAGTTTGCATCAAATGTTCATCATGTTGAGTTGGTTTCAGCTGTAAAGCCATCAACAAGCTTTGAGATTGTCTAAATAACATTCCCTTGCTGATATATTTGATCAAATTCTTGGATTAACTGGTTTTATCTCTTGGCAAAGCTTGCATGCACTTGTATTTCAATATGTTTTCAATTTGTGTTTCATTCTCATGTTGTAATCTTGTGTTTGGGATATTTATTGGTCATGCATGGTCTCATTTCTTGTAGAGGGTTTGAAGGAATTTGCAATCTTCCATTCAGAAGAGCATTCATTTGAGTGGAGATAAACATATTTAAATTCATCTTACCTTCCTTGCAAACTGAGGGTATTTGTAAACCTTTGGGTGTACCTTAGGACATGATCTAACAAGGGGTTCTGAATGCTTCATTGATATTTTTCTTCAAGCCTTTGAGGAAGGCTATTAAAGTTTGTATGGAATAGTGCAAATTTTGGCATCCATATGTGCACACATCTGGTTGAAAGAGCACTTCAAACTCATCAAAATATCTCTGTTGTTTAGGTGTTGTAATTCTTTTACAATGTTTCCCAAAGAAGGTGATGACTCCTAACTACTCTTGTCCCAATATCTCTCATCAGAATTTCATTTCAAACTAACTCATTCTACCTACAATACCCTTACATTTGCATTGTGTGTCCACAAAAGAATTCAATCCTTTTCACAAAAATGCATAAAGTTGATAAGGGTTTTATCATGTCTTTAGCAGCTCTAGCTTTTCTTTGAGAACATTTCCATCATTTAGTAGTGACATCTCCTTTGAGTTTGGATAGTTGATATTTGATCATGTTTTCACAAAGCCTCCTCCACATCACACACAAAATACAAGGATATCTCCATCTCCTTACCCTATAGGGGCTGCAATATAGGTTCTCTTACCTTGGTTGATAGGCACAACCTAAAATAGTGAGGGTTAGATCAAAACCCTTATGAAGGTGCTATCCACTCCCTCAATTCTTGAATGCAAACATGTAGATAGGTGTGATCCCCAGCTACAAACGACATATAAAACATCTATCTATCCTTGAGTGTCCTGTGTAGGCTCATGATGTTGTTCAAGTTGTGAAGGAGATTAAATCTTGATACCAACATAATATATGAGTCTTCTACACCAAGGTAGGTGAGTATAGATTTATCATCCTGATATTAAGTGATGTTAATGGAAGGTGTATCATCATCGATCATTTTAGGATACAGGAAGGGAAGAGAGGAAGGGGCCTCTCCCTCACATTGATAAGTCAAAGGCCCCAAGGAAATGGTTTTTATGAAAAAAAAAGTTAGGAGGGATAGATTCAGGATCCATCGACTCTATTGGCGAAGTTGGTGATGAAGGTGGAGTGGGTGAAGAAGGTAGAGTGGGTGAAAAATGTGGAGAAGGGCTGATGTTCTCAATGGGTTCAATATGGGCTTTCTTAGTAGGTTGTTCAACAAAGCTGATACCACTACAGTCGTTATATTTTTGGGTGGTACATGAAACGATAGTATGATGGCCTTGTTCATAAAATCCAAAACCAAAACCCTTCCATGCACATCGGTGCAAAAAGGTGTGGGTGAAACAATGATTGGTGAGAGATCGAAAGTCATTGGAAAATGGGTGGGTTTGTTATAGTGGTTCGTGTGTAGGTTGTAGTGTCAAGTACCCCATAGGTGATACTTGAGTACGGAGATGAGGAAAACCATAAAGGAGGTGTTCTCTATGTAGTGATCATAACAAGGGTTTTGGTGAAGACTTCCATACTCTTGTGGAGTAAGAAATGTGTTGACACTATATAAGCGATATTCTCCCAGAGTGAGGCATTGAAAAATGCCTTCCAAGGGATTGGTGGTTGGTATGTGGGTAGCTGGAATAGATGATGTGTTGGTGGTCAATGCAGAGGTAGAGCTAATGGATTGGGAGGCTGATGGGTAAGTGTGGAGGTTGTGGTAGTGGTAGGAATGGAGGATGTAGGTGTGGTCGAGGTAGTGGTGGCACTAGAAAGTGGAGGTGTAGGTGAAGCGGTAGTGGTCATAGAGGCTTTAATGGGTATGAGCATGTCATTGGGTTGGTAGAGCATGTTGCATGTTTTGAAAGGTGATGGATTAGCTGGAATAGTATAGGTGTGCCCTTCATGCTCAAACTTTACACAATGATGCAAAGTGGAAGGAACACAACCCATGACATGAATCCAGGGTCTGCCAAGCAACATGTTATATTGAAATTCCCCCTCTAAGATGTAAAATAGCTCTAGAATAGTGTGGGGGCCCACACAAATGTGGAGGATGATGGTGCCTAGTGTAGAGGTGATAGCGTCATTGAATGAACGCAACATGATGGGATGTTTATGCATGTAATTTTTAGGTATGCACATTTGAGTGAATGCATGGGATGAAATGATATTAATGCTAGCACCCCCATTGATCATTACATGTTGTACATGTATATCATTGATGTGGATAGAGATGAAGAGGGCAGTCCGGGTCATCCGTTTGGTGTAGTGCGACCTCCTCCTCCGAGAAGCTAAGGGAGGCTAATTGGTGAGTAGGGTTCGGTGTGGATAAAGGTGGCATTTGGTGAGAGAGGCTACATGATGGGGTGTGATAATGGAGGATACGGGTGTAGGGTCATTAGGTAAAAACTCAATAGATTACAAGAATTCCATGAGAGGTTGACGATGGGATTCTGAGGTTTGGATGAGGTCATATAGGGACATTTTGAGGGGAGATTAGTCAAATTGTTTGAGCATGGTGCGATGTGTGACCCCATTAGAAATAGGGTATGTGGGGCCGCGGATAGTGATTTTAGGTGTGGGTGTAGATGATAGTTTGGGTATAGGATTGGTTGGTGGGTTGATTACCTTTTCCTTTCCTTTTTCCTTCGAGCACGAGTTATAACGTGGATCATGTTGATCTGAAGGGAGTTGGAAAATGGAGAAGGTGTAGGGTGAGTGTTATAACGACATGAGAAAAAAACCTACCAGAGGAGAAAACCTTGTGAGGTGAGCTGGGTGCAACAACATTTAGGTAATGGTGTGGAAAGTTCTCTGATGCGAACCATGTTAATTTCGAATCTTGGGGGTGGCTCTAAGAGTTGTGGGGGTGGAGGTCATGGTTGTTGAGTAGGCAATGAGGGAAGGACTATGGGAATGGGTGTTGGTGAAGCAAGGTCCTCATCAAGAAGGTCGTCATCGTCAAAGTTGGCTTCAAGAGGACACAACTAGATAAGGACGGTTTTCAAAGCCTTACAGTTCTCCACATCGTGCCCTGGCACACGATGGTAGGCAAAAATTTTAGTGTCATCAAACCATTTTGGCTTGGGTTTGAGGGGGTCATAAGGTCTAAGTGGTGGTAATGTGATGATAGAAGTCTCAAGGAGGTTGGTTAAAATTTTGGCATAGGACCCTGCTAGTGGATCGTAATGGGAAGTGAAAGTGGGTTTGGGTGTAGGTGCGTCTGATTGTTGAGGAACAGTCCTTTCGGGGGGAACTGGGTCAAGCCATGGTTTTAGGTGGTGGAGTGGTCTTGGGTGTTGGTTGTGTTTTTTTGGGTAGGGGTATGGTAGATGAATGGGTAGGAGGGTGTATGGTTGTTTTGACCACCTTATTAGAGGGTAGTAGATTTTTGTTTTTAGGTTGTACCTTCTTGGGTAAAGGTGATATGGGTGTACGAGATCTAGAGGGAAAATAAGTGAAAGGAATGATAAGAAGATTGTTCTAAGCCGTGATATCAGATGATAATAGCACACCACATTAGATTTGTAAAGTAGAAGAGCTAAAATATCATATATGGAAATCCATCATAATCCATAATGCTCAATACATTACAATAGAATGACTTGAATTATTCAATAAGAAAGATGTACATATAGGAGGAGGGAAGTGCAACTACTACCTAAATTAGTGGTGAAGAACTCCCACTAACTGATACTAGTAGTTAAGTTAACTCCAAAAGACTAGTAAGCTAACTCCACACAACTAGTACACCTAAGCAAGCTAACCCAACAAGTGTAGGGCTAACACAAGTGTAAGAATTATCCTAATAAATAAATAAAAGGATAAATAATAACCTACACTAACACCCTCCCGTAAGCATAGCTTAGGTGGGTGGAAAAGAAGGTGGGTCTCGAAATAAGGCCTGATGAGGTACCCATGTACAACAACTGGGAAAAATGGACACCGTAAGGTACCCAAAACTAGTAATAACAAAGTAGAGAGCAAAATCCTGCTGCAAGATATCCTTAGAAGCTCGACTCCAAAAACTTGTAAAATGTTGAAGAAGTGTGGTGCACACTATGGTCTGAATCCACTACTCGATCATATAACTCAAAAACAATTGACACTAGGCTTCACTAGAATAGCTCCATGCAAGGAGACTATCAATGGAGTGATGTCAAAAGTGAAAAACAAACACCAAACATAATTTGATCAACTACTACAAATAGGTGTGCCATGATCCAAGAAAAACCAAGGCAACAAGGCAAGGACATGAGATCCAAATAAATAGGAGTGCCACGATCCAAGAAAAAGCCAAGGTAACAAGGCAAGGACACGAAACCCAAAGAAGTAGTATCAACACCACACCCTCCCATACTGCAAAATGGGTAGAGTGACACAAAAAAATTGTATGAGTTGTCAAAAGCAACTACTCGAACACTAACAAACTAACACTGGGCTCCACCAGAATAGCTCCCCCACAAGAGAGAATCTCAACATGCCAAAAAAAGTGTCAAAAATATAGACCCAAAATATCTCAAAAAACAATAGAGATATAAATGTATACACCCATAGATACAAGAATGCAATACCCAAAATTTTAGGACATCGGGCTAAACCGAAAATGCATTCACAAGTGATCACAACACCCTCCCGAATTTGGCACTTTATAATTGAGTGCATGTAAATATTACAATGAGTAAAAGTAACTTTTACATTTGAAATATGTGTATAAAATGTCACCAATGCGTATATCTTGAAAAAATACACAATTTCAAAAAAATATCACCTTAATCCGAGCTACGGATCAAAAGTTATGAGCTCTACAAGGTTTTTCTATTAAAATAATATTTTAATGCTGATGTTTTTTAAAAGGTACACGTGACACCCAAATGTCCAAAGGGTAAAAGAGTGCATCCACACAATACATGCTTGCGACCAAAGGATAAAATCCTGCTCCCAAAACCTAAATGTCCGAAGGTAAATCATTGCATTCAGAGGGTACACATTAATATCCAATGGATAAAAGAATGCACCCAGAGGGTACAGATCTGGGTCTAGTGGATAAAATATTGCATCCAAAACCAAAATATTCTAGAGGGTAAAAGAATGCATCCGGAAGGTACTCGCTTATATCCAATGGATAAAATAATGCACTAAGAGGGTACAGATCTACGTCCAGTGGATAAAAGACTGCATCAAAACCAAAATACCTAGAGGGTAAAAGAATGCATCCGAAGGTACACGCTTATATCCAATGGATAAAAGAATGCACCCATAGGGTACAGATCTGCATCTAGTGGATAAAAGACTACATCCAAAACTGAAATACCCAGAGGGTAAAAGAATGCATCTGGAAGGTACATGCTTATATCCAATGGATAAAAGAATGCACCCAAATTTGACTGTCTCAAAACATGGTCAAGTTTATAGTCAATTCTATGGTTTTGGCACCTTCCAAATCCAATGGCGCACTCCATTTTGCATAAAAATGCATGTTACAAAAAATTTCTAAAAATTCCAAATACATGAAAATAATAAACCCTTGCTTGCAAATAAAAACTTACAGATGGATGTCTACATCATCTATAGCTCTGATACCATGAAAGGAATGATAAGAAGATTGTTCCAAGCCACAATCTCAAATGATAATAGCACACCACATTAGATTTGCAAAGCAGAAGAGCTAAAATACCATATATGGAAATCCATCATAATCCATAATGCTCAATACATTATAATAGAATGACTTGAATTATTCAATAAGAAATATGTACATATAGGAGGAGGGAAGTGCAACTACTACCTAAATCAGTGGTGAAGAACTCCCACTAAGCGTCGATACATCGGTAGTTAAGTTAACTCCAAAAGACTAGTAAGCTAATTCTACACAACTAGTACACCTAAGGAAGCTAACCCAACAAGAGTAGGGCTAACACAAGAGTAAGAATTATCCTAATAAATAAATAAAAGGATAAATAATAACCTACATTAACAAGTGAATGGGGAAGAGGGAGAGTTACCCATGGGGATAACAGAGAGGAGTCTTTGTGAAGGTAAATGATGCGGGTCATGCGGGGGTGTGAGGGGAGAGATTGAAGTTTAGTGGGTAATGAAGAAGTGACTGAGGGTATTGGAGGTATGGGTGGTAAAGATGTTGCAGTGTAGGTGTAAGTCATGAAAGGTGCACAGGTATGTTAGAGGTGTGCGAGGAAGGAATGGGCTGTTGTGTTTTTGGTTTATTGATGGGTGGATATTTCTTGATCGTGTTGGGAGGTTGAGGTCCTAAAATAGACGGAAAGGGTGAAGGTGATGCAGGTATGATTGGTGCAAAGGGTATGAGTTCTATGGGTTTGGTTCTTCTATTTGGGTGCCGAGTATGTTGGGTATTGATTGTATAAGACGTAGCTAAATCTAGTTTGATAGGTGGATGAGTAAGGCTGGTGGTTGGGGTGACCCCTAAGGTAGTGATAGGTTTAGTTGAGGAAGATGATGTAGGTGTGGGTTTTGATTTATATGTATGTTGGGCTATGACTAAGGGTGTATGTTGAGCTTGGTGCTAAGGGGTATGGAAGAAGTAGTGAGAGAGGTGGTTGTGCTCGGTTCAATTTGGATAAAATATTTTGGGTAGATAGTGGAAGTGCTAGTAAGTGAAATCATGATCCGTGTTGAAATAGGAAGCAGAAGACACCCCCACAATAAGGCTCCGTCCACATAATCTAAGTGATCAACCAAATGTGAGAACGACACATCTGTAGGTGAAGTTGATGAGGACCTAATGGCTATTCCTGTAAAATGTGTCTTAGAGATGGGAAATTTGTTAGCTTCAGCTTCTGTGGGTAAGATAGTCAAAATTAGGTCTGTAGGATCTTGGGTAGCTGATGGAGAATGTTTGCCTAGAGGTAAAGGTATATCTACTAGATCCGTGATAGGTGGAGGAGAAAATGGATGTTCCTTTGTAGGTGGAGGATATGATGGGTTCTCCTCTCGTGGGTGGAGGAGATGATGGGTGTTCCTCCATGAACTAAAGAAATCTTGTGGGTGATGGTTCCCTAGGTGGAGAAGCCAAAGGTGGAGAAACCAAAGGTGAAATGGTCTCGATATTAGCGGAAGAATCCTCCACAGGTGAAGAACGAGGTGAAAGGTGTTCATCTATGGGTGGAGGAATAGGTGAGTTAGGTTCCAATGCAGAAGGAAGATTTCGAGCTAGAATTTCCTCTATGGAAGGAATATGAGGTAACTATGAAGTAATGGGTGCGTTGTTGAAAATAGCATGGACCTCACGGGTATAACTATCATGAGTTGAGGTCTCACTGGTTTGATCAGATGGATAGGAATGATTGGGAAAGGGTTTCTTAAAGATATGTAGGTTTTGGTGGCGGTGTGTTAGGATTATCCATGGTTAACTCACCTTTCTTGAGCATCTCTTGGACAATGTTTTTGAAAGTGATGCGATTGCCGTCAGTATGACCCTTTACTCGATGATAGTTATAGAAGTTGTGTTCTTTATACCATGCGGGCATGGGGTGAGCAGGGTCAAAACTAGTGTGTGGTTTTATAGGTGGAAGGGTGATGGCCCCAACTTTGATGAGATTTTATAAGATAGAAGAGTAAGGATCCCCAATTGGGGTGTATTTCCATTGTTCTCATCTGAATTGAAAAGTATGGATGGGTGAGAGATTAGATGAGGGGCTAGCCTGATTTGATGGATGAGATGGACTAGATTTGAGTACCAATGCGTTAGCGGTGCCCTTAGCTTTTGAATAATTATTCTATGGTTTAGAAGAAGAAGAGGTATCATTCGAATCTAATTCGAATTATTATTGCATAATTGGATTTTCTTCTCTTCGATTTCCGAATATAAAAATTTTGTGCCATGGTGAATGCTTCGTCAAATGTTCAAAAGTTTAGACCTATAAGGTTGATAAGATAAGTCTAGTACAAGCTTGCGTGAAGAGATCGATGAGTTTTGTGGTAGTTGGAATGTGAGTTGATTGATCGGCTATGCGATGAGGAAAAAAATATGCGATAGATTTGTCATCATCACCGACACGTGGAGTATAGGTCAGTCATGGTACCCTTCTTAACGATATTGATTGAGAAGTGATCTAAGAAGGCTTGGGCTACCTGATTAAATGAAAATATAGAGTGTCTAGGTAACCCACTATACCAATCTAACACAGGTCCAGTCAAAGACATGGGAAAGGCCCTCAAGAGAAAAGTATCATCATGGGTGATTAAGTAACACCTGTGTTTGAATGACCGTGAGTGTTTTGCGGGTCTTCCTTGCTATTGAAACGGTTGAATTTAGGCATTTCCCAATGCATGGGGTATGGATGGATAGGAATGGATGGGTGGATAGGCTCATTACAAATCTCATCGTAGGTGAGAGTGTTGCAGGAGCTAGAAACCGATGCCTCCAATGTTTGCATCTTGTCCATCATTAATTTGATTAGGTCATTTATAGGTTGCGATGGTTGGGTGCCTCCTATAGCGTAAAAGGGTTGATGTTGGGTATATGATGAGGGTGGAATTCTAGTATATGGTGGTGCCATGTAGGTGGATTGAGAAGAAGGTAATGAAATAGGGGGTACATACCTAGAATGAATAATGATGAAATAGGAGGTTACCTTGATAAGTACGTATATGTAGGTGGAAGGGTTGTGGTGACCCTAGTGTAATGGGGGATAACAATTGAGGAATAAAAAGGAACACATTTTGAAAAGGGTAGGGGTCACCAAAACGGGAGGTGGTTGTGTAGCTTTGGGTACATGCGAAACAATAGGGCTAGATAAGGTTGTGTTTTTGGTGGTTGTCGAAGGTATGGTGGATGTGGCAAGTGCAATGGATGTAGAAATGCGGAAGTCATATCGGGTATAGGACCTAGGCTGCGAAATGACTGGGGTAAGGTAGATGCAGGAAATGTGGGGTTAATAGGGGTTGGAGTAGAAGTAGGAGTGAGTGTCAGGGGGATAGATACGGGAATCGTATATCAACTAGCTGAGGAATCCCAAGTGGATGAGTGGGAAAGATAAAACCGCAAGGTGGCAAGGTTTTGGTCAAGGAGTCGTATGAACTCCTCATCTCGTAGCAATAGAGATAGGTTGGATAGGTTCCATGGCTGGTGATAAAATGGAAGGTGGTGAAGGGCTAGGTGGAAGTGGTTAACAACTGGTGTGGAATATGAGGGCATTTTCTTGTCGACGCATTAGTACCATGTGAACAGGTACTAATGTGGTAAGACTACTTTCTGTAAGTGCCATAGAAATACAACACAGGTAGGATAAATAGGTGGTGGTGGGTGAATTGGGGCTAAAATGGTAGCTAGAAACTGACACAAGCTAACCGATGCCGATTAGGGTAAATTGACACTTTAGTCACAGTGTGACCGAGGTCGATCATTGTGGAAACCGGAGAGTGGGTCAAAAAAAAAAGGTATAAGGCCAAATCTGATAGGTATGCCGAATACTGATGAGATTTACAAGGTCTATGAGAATGATAATGGTAACAGGGACTCTGAATAGTTAAAGAAGATGAATAGATTTCCTTTTGGGTAAATTAACCAAAAGGACTAGGAACTAACACCGGTTGGGTATAACCGATGATGGTTAGAGGGTAAGCAAGCGACGAGTCCACGGACCGACACGATCCTTTGTGAAATTGAAATTATGATGAAAGAAAAGTGGTTGTGAATTAAAATATGATGTGGAATCAAACCGCAGAATCTTGTGAATGATGAGAATATGGTCCAGCACACTCAAATGAAGCTATAATACACCAATTGTGATGAGGAGCGTGCAAGGAGAAACAAGAAAAATGAAGAACATGACCTGTCACCTCAAAACGCAAGCCAAGCGAAACACTAAGAAAAATGTGATCCTAAGAGTTCCTTTTATATTATGTTTATTTAGTTTATGCTATTTAAGGACTTACTCATGAGTGTAGAATAGAGTTTTTGGTGAGGATGGCTTCTTATGAACAAGGGTATCTAAAAGGTGAGGTTTTAGGTATGTTATGGTGGGAGCAGCCTCACTCAAGTATGACTCAACAGAGAAACGAGTTGGGTGCCCACTATGTCGTGATTGTGTGATCACCTACAACTTCTTCTAGGTAAGATGTTGTTTAAGAATGTGTGTATTTTGAATTTTTTTGAGGTTTGGTAAGACTCAAAGAAAGAGAAAGGGAAAGAAGTGCTTTTCTATGATTCATTTGTCAACCATCAGCTGGGCATGACTTCCAGCGTATAAGTTGCCCTCAATTAATGTGAGCTAATGCGAGAAAATTAGAATGAAATGCAATGATTTTAAACCCAAATCGAAATATGAAGTTTGATGACATAAATAGATGAAGAGGAAGAGGGATGCTCTTTCACTAAAATGTAGAAAACAAGAAGAAATGGTTCTTTTTAAGTACACCAAAAGAAAGGTTTCTTTTAGAGCAAATAGAAAGAAAAAGAAGGTTACCAAGGAAGAAAATTAATGTGTATGCTTTTCAAAAGGGAAACAAACACACAAATTTTCCTAGGAATGAATAAAATGCAAGGAACCCAGATGGGTCCCACCGAGTGTGCCAAAATGTTTCACCTGATTCTTAGACATTTCTTTGAAAATGATGAAATAGATAGGGTAATGGGCATAGGAGGAATACCTATTGAAATGCTAGTTGATAGGTTGTTGCACGCGTATGACTTCTGAATCCATAGCTGATCGTGAGAGATTCCTTTTGGCTAGGAGGAACTACTTGAAATGGAACATAAGAACACAAAATAAAATTTAAACAATATATGTAGTGAACTGCCTAGCGTGTGCTAGATCCGGGAAGTGTGATACTTTCTAGATGGTTGTCAGTCCACTATTTAAAAAAATTTAATGCTAGTAATAACGTAAATCATATTGTAGTTAAAATGATTTAGGTATCTCATTTAAAACACAATAAGAAAGATCTAATCTAACAGGCTAGGTTAAAATAAGATCCGAAGGTCAAGTAACTGGTTCTGGGTCTTTGTAGGTTTGACAGAGGTCTTAGGCAAGTCACAGGTGAGTAAGGGTGATGTGGGAATAGGTAGGTAGATTACTGTTCTGGGCTGTATTGGTAAATACAAAGATTGATACCGGTTAAGGGTGACCGATGCCGGTTGGGAATAATTGGTGCCGATTCTTTGTGGAATACTGGGAATGTCCCAGAATGAGCTTTAGATCTCCCTTATGATTGCACAAAGGACTAGGCTAGTTGAAATGAGGTATTAAGCTATTTAGATGGGATTTGGCGAGGGTTTAATGGGGATATGGAGGGGTGAGTATTGAAGGAGGTCAATGGGTGGCTAGGAGAACAAAGGATGAAGATACAATTATTAAATGAATGAACTAGAGGAGTAAAATGTTTCACTTACTTGGAATCTAGTTTTGGACGTCTATGAGTGAGGAATGAAGGTGTTAATAAGAGGTTGAATGCTACTGAGAGGATCACCAAACATTGGGGAGCTCTTACACCTGACTGCATGTGCTCTCCTTCTTGCTTGATTGGATGAAATCTATGCTAGGTGGTTAGATAAATGATGGATGCCCGTGCAAGAGAAAATACTCGATCTCCTTCATTGCATGTGTGTTCTTGTAGAAACTTGTTCTCAAAAGATGTGATATCTCTCAAGAATCTGCAACCTTTGCCAACCTTGAAAATAAGGTTTTTTGGGGTTAAAAGGTGGTGATAGTGGTTCCGGCTTAGCGGTGGTGGTTAAGGGTAACCGCCATCTCGGTTAGGGTGGGATTTTCTAGATTTACCAAACTAGGCAGATCCCCTTGATTTTTTGGGGTCTCGTGTTGCTCACTCGCAGATTAGACTAGAAGCTTCTTTTAAGCATGCGGGAATGTGGTTAGAGGGAATGTAGGCATTAATTTTTAGTGTTTGGGTAAGTCTTAGTTAGTTATGGAAAATTACTAAGAATAGGTCTTAGGGAGAGGTGACTTGATGAGGTGTCTAGGTGAGGTGGATATGTGGGCATTATCCCAATTAGGATATTTAAATAATAAATATAGTGAGGATAATGAATTAATTTAATTTAAATAATTAAATTAATATTATAGTGGGGTGAAGGGGGCCATGGCTAGGTGAATGTGTTCAAGGTATTTATTTATCGAGGGACCAAGGGGAGTGTGACCCAAATTTGGTGTCTACGAGAAAGAGTTGTTCTTAGAAAAGGAACAAAAGGAAGAAAATGATAGGTTTGAGAGGTTAGAGTCAATGATTAAAATCATGATGGGAATAAAAGATCAAATATTTGAGTGGAAGATGAATAAAAAGTTGAAGTTTCCTATCAAGCTACTCATGAAGAAGAATCATAGACATAAGATGATGGGTTTGAAGAAAGAAATAGTGAAAGACACTCATGAAAGAGTGAAGGAAAATGAGATATTATGTGAATAAGAGAATGAGAAAAGAGAAAGAAAGGAAGTGAAGATGAAGAAATGTCTCTGTGGGCCTTATGGGATCTATTTTTATTATCTAACCATGTGTTTGAGTGGGTATTTTCAGGTATGAAGATAACAGTGATGAAAGTGAAAGAAGGGACTTCAAAATGGTTAGAAACAAGGTTAAGTGAAGAACATTTGGAAAAATATGAAGCTAAAATAGTACAGGTACAATAGGTACAAGGAAAGGAAAAAAATGAAATATATTGAGTTTTATTATGAATATTATGATGATAAAATGTCATTCTATGAGGCAAAGAGAAGGCTATTTGGAAGAAGAACAAAGTGCTAGTGAGAAAAGAGAAACTACAAACTAAGAAATATGGAAGCTAAATCAGATTGTGTAGGTTGGAAGAGAAGAGGAAAGAGGTTTGAATGTCATTCCTAATGAATTTAAGAGAAATAAATAATATATTAAGGTAAAGCACCCAGTTTTTCATTCAAAAGAGAACATAAATCATTGATATATTGTTCTGAATGGCTTAAGAGTAATGTAAAAAAATGAATCCTAAGGAGAATCCAAGTAAAGAGTAGGTTTACCAAGATTATAAATAAAATATACAAGCCAAGGAGTAGATGGAGATGATATGGGAAAAATTTCAAGCTATAAATGTAAACAAACAATTGGTGTGAAGATAACAACTCAGCCTAAGCACACGCAAAACAAGAAATGGATAGTCAAGACAAAGAGTGAAGCAAGCATACTACAAGAATGAATGAGGAATGTGGTCAAAATTTGTTCAAGAGAACAAGATAAGATGGGAGAATCAGTACAAGCATGGAAACCAATAGATTTTTAGAAGAGTGAACAAACTCAATAGGAAAACCAATGTAATTTCCAAGGTAATGAAGTGGTTTTTCAAATATTTGATGATGTAACAAACTATGGTGATTTGAACTCATTAAGTACAACAGAAAAGATAAATGCAAATATTTTAAGGGAGTGAATATATTATATGGGAAGTTGGTGAATTATCACACACAAATAAAGAATAAACATGGAGAAAAGATGAATATTATGCAAAGAAGTATGATCAATACATCCCCAAGTTTGATGAGGCCATGGATGAAGAAGACATTCTCATGTTGAGAGAGAAAATGTGCATGATTGAAGAACTCTTTAACTCTCCAAAGAGTCTACAAGAAAGGAATGAACATAAGGTGAGTACTTTTGATGATGATGTTGATTTTGTGAGTGAATGTCTTGGAATTGTACCAAATGAACCTACTAATGCATTTGAGAAGCCTAAAACAAGAAAATGTAAATGGATGGCTGAGTATAGTGAAGATGAGAGGTATGATAATCAGCCTTGTATAGATGAAATAGATGAGATATCACAAGATTTAGTGGATGAAATGGAAAAAGAAAGGAAGGATGAAGCAATGACTAATAGAGAAACCAATATTTGGAAAAATATTCATCAAAATGAGGACCAATAAAGATAAATTATAGTCATGGAACAAGTTATTGTAATGAATGAAAAGAATAAACAAGAAAATAAGCAAAGAACAATAGGTATAATGAACAAAGACATTAAGATGAGGAAGGAGACAATGAAGATCAAGAAGAAAAGATGTAAAGTGAAAGAAAATGGTTAGAAAAGGAAAATACCTGGGACCCAGGTGGATATCACTCAAGTAAGCATGAGGAAAGAAAGGAAACAAGAATAGGACCAGTAGAGAATATGAAGATGAAACCAAGCAAGAAAAGTGTAGGAACACTTTTTCTCCACCTTGGGAGTATGATGTAGGGGAATCCATGAAGTGAACTTTATTAGAAAAATTTATACATCTTGGATTCTATTTGGGATATGAGAGATATTTAGAGGTCCTAGTAGGTAATATGATGTCATTCAAGTGAATAAGGTGGTGGAAAATTCATTTTTTTGTTTTCCTCCAAAAGGGAATTTACATATTCAAATGAATGTAATGGTAGTGTGGTCTTGAAAAAGTGTCGTAGGCATGCTAGGAGATTTTTAAGGTTGGAGAATGTCTTGTTAAATGGTAATAAATAAATATATCTGTGTGTGTGTGTGTGTGTGTGTGTGTGTGCAACATCCTTAAGATGCTTCAAATGATGTAGTAGGGTCGAGTACATATGTAAGAGAGCAATGGGAGATGAAGAGTCCTTATATGTCATTTTTGGAGTCATTATAACATGTACGGGAAGTTAAATTCTATGGAATAGGTGTGTAAGTGAGATATTATAGTATGAAAAGGAGTTTTGAGTTGGAATATTCATTCCTTGGTGAAGAGGAAGATTTGAGAGGATACTTTGTAAGAAACATAGTGGAGATTAATACAAAAACTCTTATTTTGTAGGTTACTTGGTATGGTTGCATAATTTATGAGTTGAAAAATGGAATTTTTGGTTGTTATTTTGTTTTGAATGCTCATAGGAAGGATGAATACTTTTAGTATTTGCTCTCTATGATATTAATTAGGAAGCATGAAAGAGTTTCTCTTACATGATTGTGGACATACTGTGAATGTAAGTTTAGTGTAATAATTGTGAAATAAATTCTTGTATGAGGATAAGATGACTGAGAAAAATTAAGAGCATGATTGTATGATTGTATTCACTCACATAAAACTTGCAGGGTTTGAGTTATGCTAGGAAGGTCAAGAGGATAGGAGTAAGTACCATGTTTTGATGAAAGAAGGAACTTGGTCTAATGCATGTAGGACTATGGAAACATGGGAAAAGGTGAATGTTAGACTTATCACTTGATCGATAACTCCTTAATATAATTTAAGGTGTTGGTATATTCAAAGTTATAGTAATGTTCATGTGGAGTGAACCAAGTATTAGAAACTCTAATTGTGAGAAGATTGTGTAAATAGTTATGATTGTGTGTCCCAAACCGGTGATGATAAATTTTTGGTTTTAAGTCCAATGAATATGAAATTTTAACAACCGGGGAAAACATAATTATACATATGTTTCTTGAAGGGGTTTCTTTTATGATGAGTAGATTTTTATAAATTATGTGTTTTATTATAGGGCCTAAGGATGCATACTACTTGTTTGAAAAAATGTCTATCATGTTCAAAAGAGTGTATCTTCTATGTTTTTAGGAGTAAATACCTGAAATTTGGAATTAATCATGGTAGATTAGTATACTAAGCTATGAATAAATAATTTTTTTATTTTCCATGGTTATTTTCTTAGATATTTATGATGATGCACCGGGAGAAGGTCCTAAAACGCAATTTAAGGCTAGTAAAGTGCAATGTTTTTCAAAGTGAAGTGGAATTTGTTGTTTGGATAGTCTAATGAAAACCTGATAAAACTTTTAGATATTTCTAGGTGCCTTGGGAATTATGTAAGAAAGTTTGGAGCAAGAAGCATTGTCTTTATAACTCATAAAGCGAGTCTTGTAAGTAAGTGAAAGGTGAAGTTTGAAATCTTGAATAAAAAGGTTGTTTATCCAATATTTATGGGGATAGTGATAGAACCAAGGAATTCGAGAGGTATATTCTAAAATTAGTAGATAAACAAATTATAAGGAGATAGATCTGTACCAAGAGCATGAATGAAAGAGATACCATAAATATTCAAGACTCGGCCTAGTATTAAGAAGGACAAATTTAACCAAATATTGACATAAAATAACTTGAACATATAAAGGGGACTCCATGTAAACCATATGGTGAATAGGGTCATGAGAAATTGTGGATAAATTTGAAAATTATTTTGAAGTCAAAAATGGCAATGAAATCATAATGTAAATGGAATATAAACCCTAGATAAATTTGATATACCGGAAACAATGTAAGAAGAATATGTTTTAGGGAAACATGTGTTTTATTAAGAGTGGTTTTATGAAATGATTAAATCTAAATGGTTAAAATTTATAGGAAATAACCAATGGTAAATTATCCTAATCAATTAGTTTACAAAGTTAATTACAACAATATTGGGAATAATCATTAAATAAATATAAATAAGGATATATAATACAACAAAGAAATAGAAATGATAAGGAGAATAATATTTAGATGATATTATAACTTCTATGTTAATATGGATTGAATTGATGAATTGAGAAGGATGAAAATTATTTTGTAGAGCTTCACTATTGAAATTATGTGTTGATAATTTTACCATACAAGTGTGTATGGTATAGACCAAATCATGCCGATGCTATGGAAATTTTTATACAACCTTGTCCCTCTGTACTTTATTCTCCTAAAACTTCTTAGGTCCGTGAACTACTTCCTTATATGCTCATGTTTTTAATTTGGACCCTCAACATCGTGTGATGCTTGTTGTGGAGATGATTAAATATTAAAAACCCTAGATGGTTAAGGAGTCCTTTAAAACATACATTATTTGGGTTGTGGTCACCTCGTGCACCATTTATATCACCACTACTTTGAAGAAGGATTAAACTGTTATGTTTGTGGAGCACTGTTTTCATGTTAGAGTTTCGTACACCTTCCATGTGTTACACTCGAGATATTTTTATGGCCGTCCCTCTTGCTGGTGAGTGGGTCAAGGGGTTCAGGGGGTGAAGGCCCCGATAGGGGATCAAGGGTGAAGCCATAGAAGAAAATTTTCATGGGTGGTTTATTAACCCATGGGTAATGGGTAACCGTTATGGGTTGTTGGCTTTTCGATTTCCATTGTTTTGTAAAATTGCCTCTTTGGCTACCTATTGATGTACTTATAAATAGATGGACATACAATATGATATATATCAGTGTGTTTTGTGAAGGTGAATAGTGTGTGTGAATTCAAGTGCAAATTCAGGAGGGTTTGTTGGCGTGACTAAACAAGATTTGATTATTGTAATTGTGAAGACTATTGGCTTGTAATAAAATCTGAGCAAGTGTTCTTGGTGGATGTAGCCCACATTAGGTGAACCAAATTAAATATTGTCTTCATGTTGTGCATATTTCATTTCTGTAATTCTATTCATACTTCTTATTATTGCGATTCTGAGGAATTATTCTGCATTAGATTCTATTAATTCCTAACATAAACCACACATCATTATCCTAAAGCATGTGATATCTAGATTGTATGCAATTAAATTGATAACCATTACCTTGTAACAATGTATTTTATACTTGAGCCTTTCCCTAGCTTGACTTGACTTTGATAATGTCCCTTTGTATTTACAAATTTGAGTGGATGACTTCCCTAGAATGAGTATTAAGAGTATGTGGGGCTCAAACGAGTCTTGGATTATATTTTCTTGTAATTTATTTTAGTATTTTCTCATTGGAATCCTAGGTGTAAATTAGATAGAATGCCCTCCTTAATGAGAGATGAAAAACTTGTTTATATACATTATGGATCTGGAAAAATCAAATATGGATGACTAGAAGTGTACCAAATAAGTACAACATTATTTCACTTTTTGTGAATACTTTTGTTCCTTTTTTATTTTAAAAAATGTTTAACTAACATACGAAAAAGGATGAAATAATGTAATAGGTGGATATTTTGATTCAATTAAATTTTAACATTAATTACACAAATTAGAATAATGATTTTCAAATTTACTATTGATCTAAAAACTACAAAAAACAGGGGAGAATCACACTTAGTTTATTATGTATAGATATAGAAGATTCTCGGGTGATCTAAATGCATGAACAAGTTGATATGAGAATGAAAAATGCTTTGTTTTAGAAAATGGAACTAAAACTAGTCCTGGTCAAAACCATTCAACTCCAAGTCAAAAATTTCTTTATGGTCTTGACCCTTGTATACATTCTTGGACATTATTAGAATCTCAATCTATAACTTCTTGGATGATTTTCCTAGCTAGAGATATATGCCGCATGTTTTTTGGTCTTATTTTATCACCTTTATAATGGCTCTATAAACTTTTCTCAAACCCAATAACCATTTTAGTGCAAGGAGTTCATGCAAAGTAAAGTTAGGTTGTTTATGAGCACCCCTATTCACTTTTTATGTCTCCACTACTCGAAGAAGGCTCCAACCATACACCATTCTCCTAGTATGTGATTTCTACTATAGTTCAATCATATCTTGACAACTATGTTTTGACAATGCTTTCCTTAAGTTTCATACTTGCTCAAATACTTGTAAACAATATATTTTATTTCTTGTAGATTGAAGATGGAGAATCCTAGACCTAGAAGGAGACATCACACTAGTAGAGAGTCTTGACGTAATGGATGTGCATGTGCTATTTCAGAGTTTAGGAGCTTAGAGTTCATTTTATTATTTATTTTACATGAGGAGTTCTTAAAGTGCTATATTTCTAAATGAAGTATGATTTCCTTTCTTATATATTATTACAAAGGTTATCATATCATTAAAGTTCAATCGAGGGATATATTTTATCATAATAATGTGATAAAATCAAAATAATTATCTGAAGACATGTCAATCCAAAACTATATAGTAGGGTCAATGTATATTTGTATACACAAACAAAAATGATGGTTTTGACCAGAAGGGAAAATCATGGTTTGAATTTATAGGTTGTATGATGAATGTTTCTAGGTTTGTTTTATGCAGTTATAATTTAGAAACTAATGATAAAGTTGTGTGAAAAGCTAAGCAAGTAATCAAAGAACTATCAAGGTGTGTTAAGAAAGAGGGATGAGAGTGCATTTGTACATGCAAGTGTGCAATGTCATGATCAATAGTGTTAAATGATATATTTCCAAATTTGAGTGTCTAAATTTCCCCCTTGAAGTATGAAATACAATTACATGATTAAAGGAAAATATAACTAAATGTGTACATACATTGTCTTTTCTAGCAATAACCATGTTTTGTAGCATCCCGTTGTGTTGGTTTTATCATGCTCTAAAATGAAACTTGTAATACAAATTGTAGAAAACTCCCAAGATAGGAAATTGAAATTTAACTCAATATTTAATGAAATTAATATAAATAAATGTGGAGTAAAAATGCCAAAAGAAATGAAAAACATAGAAGGAATACACATGTTTTTTTAGTAGCAGGAATGTTCTCCAATTATCATGATTTAGATATTCTAGATTTGTTGAACTCTAATAAATAATTGGGGCTGATCAATCCCCAATTTTTTCCAAGGAGATTTCGATGCATTAGGTATACCAGCCCAAGAAATGAATTTTGAAGAGAAGAACCAAAAAAGGAGCCAAAGCACCCCACCAAGGAAGAATTATGTGTATTAAATTCATTCAACAACTCGATATCTTCCACTTAGTTACAAAATAATAGGAAATTATACCCATAAAAACTTATCCATTTTGATACCTTTCACAACCCCATAAACCATACCTCTTTAGATGGATATGAGCATAATTTTGTAAATTACGACACATTGTAAAATAGAGAAATAATTGCACCCATACTCTTCCCATGTGGCATTCAACTGAGAAGAAAATGAATAGAACCGATTGCATGCTAAAATATGAATTGAGAAAGGAGACCCCTTACCCCAACGTGTCCAAAACTAAAGATAAGCATGAGTAATATGGAGAAAGAGATAACAAAATACTTAATTCCCCTTGAATATGTGCCCAACTAATTCAAATTGAGTATGAAATCATATGAAAATGCTATCACAGTGATGAAAAATTGAGATAGTTGAAACATTTGAAGAAAATTCCCTTAAAAAAATAATATGATATGGCCGGGGCCATCCGTATGGTCGTGGTACAGGATTTACATTTTTAAACCCTATAGATTTTGTTAATTTTTGTGGCTGAGTCCAATTCATAGGATTTTTTTACCCCTCCATATTTCTATACTTGGAAAGATGCTTATATTTGTTAATAATGTAGAATAAAACCCCATATGTGATCCCACTCTTTTGAGGTGTGTATGATGAATAATTTTATCACACATTTCAAAAGAAAAAATATATATCCATGTCTGAGATGATGATAAAACTAATGTAAAACCTCTGAAAATATGATGTGGTGGCCACCAAGAAGAAACTATATCTGCAAGGGGGATGTACATGGTAAAAACCATGTTGTAAAATAAGAGAAACAACAACAAGAAACATGATAACGATAATATTATTAATGCTACAAAATAATAGTAACAATGATACGAAACCATTTGTTAGTAGAAAAAAATGCAAACATGTCAAACATTGTCATAAAAAGGAAAAAATCTTGCAAACATGGGAAACCCATGGTCTCACAAAATAATAAAGTCCCTTGAGTATGCAAAAAAATATGCACAAAAAAACACAAGGTAAAATTCCACAAACCTAGGACACCCATGGTGTTTAGGTTACAATCAAATTATAAAACATACATGCACACACAAAACTATCAAGCATGCATGAATGAAAGTGTATCTAAATGTGATGAAAAACTTATAACATATGATATAAAATAACTAGCAATAATTATAAGAGCTACAAAAGAAACATGTGTTAGTCATGTTAGAACAAAAGATAAGTTATATATATATATATATATATATATATATATATATATATATATATATGTAACCAAACATAATGAGGAAAGAAAGGAACTATAATAGAAATATAACACCTGGATGTAGTATGCAAAAGTAGATGCCCCAATGGTTAGTAGTTTGGGTAAAGTCAATTCCATCACCTATCATTGTGTATCGCTATGTGGATGTCTTGCATCATCCTCAATATACCATGTGAACAAATGTGCATAAAGAATCAATTATGTATCAAACCAAAGGAATAAACAAAATGTATAATGTAAAGTGCAAATAGTGTACACTATAAAAACAAGTCTTGATTTGTTTTTTTACAAATATTTGAATGTTTTTTTGTTTTTAGGCCCTTCCTAAGGGCATAAATGAAAACAAACTCTCAAAGAGAAGGGTGATTATAGAATTCCCCCATGTACGGGAATAGATAAATATTACATAAATAAAGGATGGGAAACAAGTGTTCAAAGATGTTTTAAATTTTGTACTCAAATTAATGCAGTGAAATAATAAAAACAACACCAAACTCAGAATATGCGGGGTTTACCGATACCTATAGAGATGAATGTTGGATATGGTGTTCGATAAATATTGATCAAGTTTGAATATATGTGTATGTCCTCCTTTTTGCGAAGCAACTTGCACTCAAGGACACCAAACAGAAAGGATTAGATAAATGGATAGATGAGATGCCCAAGAAAAGCCAATTTAGGGATTCTAGAAGGATTCCTTGGAGGATGTCATCTCATTTGTAGGTATTAAGTGAGTTGACAATAATGATATGGATGAAGATAAATATATATAATTAGATTAAATACGTAGGTAGAAAGGAAGAAGGTCTAGAACTCCAAACAAATCGAAGGTCCTATGTGGATTCAAAAGTGGCCCAAAAGAGGGTAGATGTGATCTAGAAAAATTCAAAGTAATCATACCAGAAATCCACGGTATCTTCTTCAATATCATGAAGGAATTCAAATTTATCTTCAATTTCTTATTCGGTGCCAAGTAAATTGTATTGCACAAAGTGTGAGCTCATGGAGGATATTGTATTATTACCAGAAAATGTTATGTTGTAGACCCTATTTAGATGTGTGGAAGTGTTGAAGACTGTACACTTAAAGTAATGTACACTATCCATAGTTTTCTTACCTGTGGTTCGGGGTGAGAAATGTTTTTTTCCTTAAAAAATGTGCCCGATATCTCAGGAAACATGTTCTTCTCATATGGGTGGGATTTTGACCCATAGGTTTATGGGGTGGTTTTGGCCCATGGTTTTGGTACCCATGGTATTGTAAAACTACTTAAGAAGTTGCCTATTTATGTGGTTTTTACATATGGTAGGGTTGATGTAACATTGCAGATGTGTGTGAGTTCAAGTGTGAATTTAGGAGAGTTTGTTGAGCATATATCCAAATAGATATGGGTATTATATTGAGAGAAGAGGTGGATTGTAATAAAATTTGAGTAAGTGATTCTTGGTGGACGTATCCCAAATTGGGTGAACCATGTTAAATACTATCTTTGTATTGCGTTCTTTTATTTTTCTACACTTTTATTTCAGATCTATTATTTTTATCCGAATATTAGTTTCTACTATCACGATTATGAGTGGGATTTTTCCACATATTTTATCCCTTATTTCCTAACAATTTGTATTAGAGCCCAGTTTGGTTTTATGAAGTGTTAAATCACAGGGAAAGTTTTAGCTTTAGTGAGAGCTATGGAAAATGATGGAAGATCAAGGGTTGATAAATTCAACGGGTAGAATTTTAGTCTTTGGATGATGTAAATGGAAGATTACCTTTATCAGAAGGATATTTATATTCTATTGTCCGAGAAAGGGAAAAAACCCTTGATCATGATGGATGCGAAGTGGGATTTTCTAGATATGAAGGAAATTGGAACAATTTGGTTATGTCTTGCATCTTCGGTATTATTTAATATTTTAAAGGAAAAGAATATAAAAGAACTTATGGATGCATTAGGGAAGTTGTACAAAAACCCTCTACCTCTAACAAGATATTTTTAATGTGTTTTTTTAATATGAAGATGTTTGAAAATAGTTTAGTGGAAGATCATTTGAATGATTTTTATACGATTGTGAATATTTTAGCTTTGGTTACAATAGAATTTGATGAAAAAGTTAGGGCTTTATTAATTTGTGCTCTTTACCTAAGAGTTGAAATATCCTATAATCGTGATAAGTGACTTGGTTCCACTAACTGAAATTTGAATTTTGAGGATGTTGTAGGGGTGATTCAAAGAGAGGAAATGCAAATAAAAATCTCTCGAGGAATCTTCTAATTTAGGGAATGCTTTGTGTGGAAACTAGAGGGAGACATAAGAATAGAGGAAGTCGTGGAAAATCAAAAGACTCGGAAATGTCAAAATACAAAAGTAAGATGGTATGCTAGCACTATGGAAAGTTTGGGCATGAAAATAAGGAATTTTAGGAGCTTTAGGACAAGATGAAACAAGAAGAAGAAAACAAGGAGAAAAATATGGAAAAAGGTAATGTATTTCATGATGTTTTGATTATTTCTTTGCATAATATTGTTGAATCTTGGGTTTTAGATTCAGGGGCCTCTTTCCATGCTACTCCACATAGGCATTATTTTTTTAATTATGGTGAAGGGGATTTTGGGCATGTTTTTCTTTGTGATGATGAACCTTGCAGCATAGCATTTGGAAAAGATTATGTTCTAGTTAATATGTAAAATGGAAATGCATGGCTATTGAAGGATGTCAAACATGTGCCTATATTAAGATGAAATTTGATATTGACAAGGCAATTTGGGAAGTGATGGCTATCTTGTGATATTTACAATGAAATCTTTGAAGGTTACCAAGGTTGCTCTTGTGGTGGCAAGAGGTAAGAAGGTTGGAACCTTGTATTTAACGAATTATAACACTAATTCTTGTAATCTTGTTACTTGAGAAGAAGATAAAACATTACAAAGCACTATACACTCACCATATGAGCCAGAAGGGCATGAAGATCATAAACAATAATTTTCATAGATATATAGAAACAAGTATGGAGTTCTATGAGAACTACGTATATGGGAAATAAAAGTGAGTACGGCTTCTCAAGGTTGGAACTACGAATAAAGAGTGTAAGTTACAGTGAGTACATTCTAATGTGTGGGGGATGACTTAGGTATCCTCTCTTAGGGGTTTAAGTAATTATGTTACTTTTATTGATGATGTAACAAGGAAAGTTTAGGTATATTGTATTAGAAATAAATCTGATGTATTTGACACATTTGTTAAATGGAAAGCCTTGGTAGATAATGAAACAAGTCTTAATTTAAAATGTCTTAGGTCGAGATAATGGAGGGGAGTAATGTAGCAATGAGTTTGATGATTATGGTTCTAAGAATGAAATCATGCACGCAAAAATATGGCTCCATGAACTACGTAGCAAAATGGGGTGTCGAGAAAGGATGAACAAGAAAATAATGGAATGAGCTAGGGCATGAGGTTATATGCGGGACTGCCTCTTTCCTTTTGGGTAGAAGCGGTGAGTATAATTATGTACTTGATAAATAGAGGACCCTTAACTTCCTTAAATTTTGGCATACCCGAGGAGGCTTGGTTTGGTAAGAAAGTTGATTACTCATTTGTTAGAGTCTTTGGATGTGAGGTGTTTGTTCATATTGAAAAGTAACATAGGACCAAGCTAGAGGCTAAATTAGAAAAATGCACTTTCATTGGTTATGGTGGTGATGAATTTGGATTTAAATGTTAGAGTATTAAGGACAAGAACATCCTTTGATCTAGGGATGTATTATTTAATGAGAAATTTATGTATAAGCAACAGTTGTAGGAAAACACGGAAGAATCTAGAAAATAATATGCGGTAGTAGAGGATCTTTCGGATGGGAAAGTGACACATAAATAAGTTCAAGAACCTACTCAATAGAACCCCAAAATCCTGTATTGAGGAGGTCTTCTAGGGTAAGGAGAGAACTTGATCATTTTTCTCCTTATCTTTATTATTTATTACTCACCGATAGTTGAGAGAAAGAGAGATTTGATGAAGCAATGTAGGTAGATGCTAGGAAGAAGTGGTAACAAGCCATGAATGAGGAGCATCGAGACTCTCATGGAGAACTAGACTTGGGATTTAGTGAAGCTACTTGACGGAAAGAGAGAATTACAGAACAATTTGGTGTACGAGTTAAAGAGGAAGGAGGCAAGAAAAGATATAAGGCCCGATTAGTGTTCAAGGGTTTCAATAGAAAAAATGTATAGATTTTGATTAGATTATTTTCCCGTAGTAAAAATGACTTCTATTAGAACTTTTCTTGGAATAGTGGTAGTAGAATACTGCGATTAGAGAAGCTAGATGTAAAAACTACATTTTTTCATGGTTATTTAGAGGATGATATATATATGCAACAACTAGAGAGCTATTAGGTCAAAGGTAAAAATGAGATGGTGTGCAAACTAAAGAAGATCTTGTATAGCCTAAAAAAAGCTCCACATCAATGGTACAAAAATTTAATAGCTTTATGATGGAGCAAGGTTATATTAGATTCCATTCGATAATTGTGTATATACAAATAAATTTAAGGATGGAAGCTATATTATCCTATGTCTGTATGTGGATGCAATGTTGTTTGTAGGAAAAAACATGAAGAAAATAACATTACTCAAGAAACAACTAAGTGAATCCTTTGATATGAAGGATTTTAGGGAAGCCAAACAAATACTTTATATGCGAGATATCTAGGGATAGGAAGGAACGGAAGCTGAATTTATCTTAGAAAGAGTACATTAAGAAGGTCTTAAAGAGGTTTAATATGTAGTATGTTAAATCGGTTAGGAATCCTTTGGAAGGTTATTTCAAGTTATCAAAGGAGTCTTGTCCCAAGACAAAGTAGAAGAGAAATAAGATGTCCAAGGTACATTACTCATCGGTAGTTAATAGTTTGATGTATGTCATGGTGTGCACTAGGCCTGATATTACACATGTAATGGGAGAAATGAATAAATTTATGAGTGATCTAGGTAAAGAGCATTGTGAGGTAGTAAATTGGATCCTTGAGATCTCGAGAGGGACAATAGAGATAGTTTTGTGCTACAGTGGATTAGACACCACTTTGCATGGTTATGTAGATTCAAACATGGCTGGAGATGTAGACAAAAAGAGGAGAACAACAAGTTATATTTTCACTATAGGTGGGACAACAAAGTGAGATGGATTTCATGACTACATAAGCTTGTATCTTTGTTAACCACAAACGATGAGTATGTTGTTGTCACAGAGGAAAACAAAGAGATGATTTGGTTTAAAAAAATTCTTGAGGAGTTGGGGCATAAGCAGGAGGAAGGAAGGAAGCTATATATTGATAGTCAAAGTGTTATACACCTAGCTAAGAACTTTTCTTTCCACTCTAGGATGTAGCATATATAGTTAATGTACCATTTTATTATGACAACTTTGGAAGAAGAGTAGTTGAAGCTAGAGAATATTAATACTAGTTAAAATCCTATAGACATGATGACCAAGGTGGTCATAAGAGAGAAAATAAAGTTGTGTTCAGATTTGGATGGTCTTTACGGATGAAAATGAAGGGTTGAGAAGCTTTCTCGGAAGAAAAATAGGCTTCATGTGGGATATTGTTATGTTGTGGAGCATGTTTTTAGGTGTGGAAGTTTTGAAGATCAGACACGAAAAGTATTGTACACTATCCACAATATTCTCACTGAGGTTTGGAAATATGTGTTTGATATCTTGGGAAATGTGCTCTTATCATATGGGTGGGATTTTTGACCCATAGGTTTATGGGTTAGTTTTGGCCCATGAATTTTGTACCCACGGTATTGTAAAACTATTTAAGTAGTTTCCTATGTATGTGGTTTTTTGCATATGGTAGGGTTGATGTAACATTGTAGATGTGTGTGAGTTCAAGTGTGAATTAAATATATTTTTTAGCATAGTTCCAAAAAAATCTAGGTATTGTATTAAGAGAAGAGGTGGCTTGTAATAAAATATGAGCAAGTGATTCTTGCTTTGGATGTAGCCCAAATTGGGTGAACCATGTGAAATATTGTCTTTGTGTTGTGTTCTTTTATTTTTCTACACTTTTATTTCATATTTGTTATTTTTATCTACATATTAGTTTCTACTATCGTGATGCTAAGTTGGACTGCATTCCGCATATTTTATCCTTTATTTCCTAATGAGAAAAAGGGTTGTTGGACTATTGGAAGGTATAAATGTTGGTAATTTCATGTGATTCACTAGGTATTTCCATCTAACAGAGAGCCACTCTCAAAAACAAGCTAGAAGTAACAAATATGATGAAAAGGATGAATAATGTTGACAAAAAGATGTTAAATTTGATAAAAGAGAGATTTGAAAGGAATTGCGGGAGATTAGACCAATCATTG
Organism: Taxus wallichiana var. yunnanensis; assembly: GCA_018340775.1. Classification (NCBI taxonomy): domain Eukaryota; kingdom Viridiplantae; phylum Streptophyta; class Pinopsida; order Cupressales; family Taxaceae; genus Taxus; species Taxus wallichiana. Next base: position 564,582,668 of record CM031235.1, read on the forward strand.
GTGATTAAGGTGAATCACCAAAGTGATTTCACAGAATTGAAACAGTTTAATAAAAATGAGTGTTTGTCGATGCAAAATGATGTTCTAGACTATTTAAAAATTAAAATGTGATTGATAAAGATAAGTGAAGATTTCAGGAATACCTTGAAAGTGTAGTGAAGCTAAAATATGCCTCAAACCTTGTTGGAAGATGATATGTGTTTATTAAATAAGATATAATGTAGTATGTAATTGGAATGATGAAGATTAATCTCAGATGTTTGAAATCTTGATGGAAAGACTTGATGATGTATTGTAATTTTATATCTTTGTGTTGGATGACAAGGTATGAGATGTAAACAACTATAGAAAAATATGGGGCTTGAGATTCAAAATTGATCCGGGAGGATGCGAAACATTTTATTTATAATCACTAGTGATTCAAAAAAATCACCTTCGATCAATATTATTTACGATTTTATTTGTAAATTGGTTAAAAAACCACTTCTAAATGAAGTTGCTTTGTTTTTTAGGTCGGGTAAATGTTGAAGGATGTTTGTTATTCAAAGTGTAGGGGTAAAAAATGGTTATGAGATAGTTTTTTTTATTTTTCTTTTGGTTTTTAAAGTGGTTTTAGGTGGTTAGGTGTAGATTTATAGCTATGAAAAGGTGACATTTATGCCAAGTAAATATGATGGAGGTTTTAGACTTAGGATAAGGAGTATAAATTAAATGATGGATTTGATTAATATATTGTAAATGATGGAGGAGTGCAAATTTTAAGTGTCTACATTTGCCCCTTTTTGTTGAGTAGTTTGATGTAGGCAAAGTGCGAGACAAAAATGATGATGGATTGATTTGTAATGGTGATCCCCCTCAAAGTGGGGTAACTAAAACACAATATAAGGATCACTAATTCGACATGTTAGTTGGAAAGGTTTGATGCACGTTTCATTAAAAATTTCCTTGAGATGGGGTATCAAATTGAGGATTGCTATTGTTGAATCAAGTGATAGGGGATACCAAAGGGTCCGTTACCTATAGACATATGATTCGTGAAGGTAGGATGAAAGGATAGGGAATTCAAGTGATGGGTGGCCAAAGGGTGCATATCCCATAGATGCATGACATATCCTTAGATGATTTTTCTTGGTATTTGATTAATTCAAGGATTGGGGTCCTTTTAACATAAGACAATGTGTTAAAAAATGGGATGAGGTGATGTTGATTTTGTAAAAAAAAGGTAATGTGATAGACAAGGTGGAATCACTAGCGATTTGGGTAATCATGGGAAATTTAGGGTTGAATCTCTCTGGTAATGCAAGGAATCATCGGTGATTTTTGTGAAAAGGATTTGGGATGAAAAGGATTTTGGACTATAAAATCCCAAGGGTGGTGATGAATAATGCATTGTTGAGATTGATTTTGTGCAATTTGGATGGGTGATCGAGTGAAAAAATGATGTTTTAGATTTGATTTGATCAAAAAAGGAGCAATGGAGTCATCTAACATACATAGGAGGCCCACACATGCAGAGGTGAGTCGTCAATTTGTTTCTTTTTGATGATTTTTTTTGGGTTTTTGATTTTCTATTTCGTTGCATAAGGAAGTACAATTTATGAAAACACAAGAATCATCAGTGATTCTTAGAGATCCTCGAAGATTCACTAAATTTCCAGTGATTCAAGTGAATTGTTAGTGATTAGTATGATTTAGATGTTTTGATTGAAAAATAGATGTTTTAGATAATATTTTGGGATGTTTTTGATAATGGATTTTAATGTTTGTGTTTTTTGTGTCATTGGTGGATGCAAAGTTGACACTTCAATATTGGATACCTTGATCATTTTAGATGAGGTACAAGTAGATATGGAAGATGAGTATTGGGAAACATGTAGAGGTTGTGGGTTTTGTGGCAATGAGTTATTACAGGTGGATCTATAGATGTAAAAGATTTATGTTGGCATTGATGGAGAGGTGGAATCCCACCACCTGTACTTTTGGTTTCCTATAGGAGAGGTGACTATTACAGTGGAGGATATTCCCAGGAATATGAGACTACAATTTCTTAAAGAGGAGATTTATACAATTAAGGAGTCTGAGAGGGACTATGTCATGAGGAAGCTATATGGGGATGAGGCAGATGATGTGATATATTCATAAAGAGATTTTGGTTATCAGGATTTGTATTTTCCATCGAGAGATGGGTACACGAAGATGACTATGATGATGATGTCCATTTCATGTTTTTCCCTACTTGATTCCAATGGAGGTAGGTTTCCTTAGATAATGATAGGAGTGGTGGTAGAGATGATGGAGCATTAGACTATTTTTTAGTGGGCCCGACACTATTGGCTCAAATATATAGAGATTTGTGGGTTTGGAAGCCCACAAGAGGTTTGGTATTGATGTGGCATTTACATTACATTGTTGGGTATACAAGAACATATCTATTGTTCATCCGTAGGGTTTTCTTTGGAGTGGTTTTACAAATAGACATGATGGATTTATGAGGTGGAGAGAGGATATGTGTTGAGTGAAGAGGACAAAGAAGGTGGGTTTTTTTATAGAGATATTCTAACTTGTTTTTAGGTGGATGACATAATATAGAGGCCTTACTTGGAGTATCCCGAGTTGCTGATTATGGTCATGAGATTTTGGGACACAAAATTAGTTACGAGTATAGGATAGGTGAGAAGGAGAGTACAAGATGGTGAGGTTGAGCCATGTCGGATGGTAATTTGGTCTTATACAAGACTTTACTTGAGGAGCCAATGTTGTATAGGACGAGAGGAAGGAGATACAGAGATCCCTAAGGAAGTTGTGGATTAGAGGTTTGTGATAGTGGAGGAGGAGGGGGCTATGGGCCTAGATGAGGAGGGGGATTTAGTTCCTATTGATGATGCGGGAGTGAAAATTGATTATACTCCATGGTGGAATAGGGATTATTTTGAGTTTGAGATGACACGATTGAATAGGAGAGGGAGATAGGTATGTTCCTAGATGGAGGAGGGAAAAAGGTTATATATGTGAGTGATGATGAGGAGGAGGGTAATGAGGGGTGTTTAACAAAGCTGCGGTGACAAAGTAGACATCCAAGAAGGACACAAGTGGAGGATGAGAGGGATACTTTGAGGGGAGAGAGATGATTCAATTGGGGTGAGAGATACTATGATTGGGGAAAGAGATGGTGTGACAGATGAGTGGGATGGACTCGAGTGTAGTTGGTAAAAACAATTGTTAATCAAGATCGGTACCATCAGCAGTAATGGGATGATTTGAGGAAGGCCTTAGGTATTATGGGGTCTTCAATATCTAGTGCAAAGTTGAAAGCTCGTGCAAAAGCTAGTAGCTAGATGGGAGAAATGGGTATGATCAGTGCAACTAATTATCAATATTTACATGTGGAGTTGGCATATTACGAGGATATGGTGTTACATATATTTCCTACAAAGTACTGTACTATACACAGATCATCTAGCGTAGTGAGTGACAATACCAAATGCGAGCGTAGGGGAGTGTAGGGAAGCCACCCAAGGGACCAGATAGAGGAGTTGATGGTGATGGGGGTGTTCAGGGAGGTGGTGTAGGTGATGGGATTTCTATCCATGTTAGTGAGTTTATGAGAGATATTAATTTTAGTATAGAGTGATTATATGTATTTGGATTGTGCATTTTGATATATATATGACTCTTTGTGAATCCTTTGATGATATACGAAGACTCTTTTGATGATGATTGTTGGTTTTCAAATAAGGACTTTATTGAAAGAAACAGCCAGGGGATAGAAAGTCCCTCCTCTTTAATGGGAGAGGCTCCCTTATTTAAAGGAAAAAACTTATTTACAAATGTACAACGTTCATCTTTAATGAGGAACTCTGATATCATGGAAGTGTTTGATATATCAGATCATCAATACAAAAAGATATAAGAATTAAGGAATGGGATGATGTAGAAAAGCACTCTCAGGAAATATAGATAACAAAATAATTCCTTACACATGCCAGAATGGAATCATATAGAATAGAATCATTTGCATTTAAAAACCATAAGATGTTATTTCATAGACACAAAGTTCCAGAGATGACATCTACAAGAATATAAAGCTTCTTGAAGTAAAATAGACTAATGATTCAATAAATTTTAACAGATAGCAATGAAAGAACAAGAGAAGATGGAAATAGTAAGAGAGATCTTCTTGTATTGATAGTTTTTAAATACTTTACACTTTCAAAAATAAACAGAGTTCCAACCCCTAAAAATGGCGTAGAGGGCCCATTATATAACTTACAAATTGGTTACACTTGGTAACCATTTCTTTTAACTAAAATTTTAATTAAGGAATTTCTTGACACAAGATCCTTAATTAGTTTACAATGAGCTCGATTTCAGAAAAATAAGGAGGAGAGGAGAAGATAGAAGAGAAAACATCCGCTTATTGTTGAGGAGGGCCCACCGACTTGAGAATCCGTTTTCTGAATATTTTCAATGCTTCAGCTATCTCTCTACCTCGTGGGACTGATGTGTTGGTAGTGGCTTGAGACCAAGTGCCTAGAAATTTCTCCATGTCCTTATCAAACTCAATATGTTCAAGGTATTCTTTATTATCCTCTTCAATAGCAGATTGAAGAGAGAAAATCTCCTTTATATTATCTTTGGTAATTAATTCCTCCTTGAACATGTTTTCTTTAACAAATTCCCTGAACTGAGTTTTAATCTCTTGAAGAGAGAAAGGAACACCTGAATTTTCATCATGAAGATGATAGTGAATATCCTTGAAGGCTAGATACAACACAAGTCTTGAAATATTCTCCCTTCTGCCAACTATTTCTCAATTCTCCCAAGGCTTCTTCCAAAACTTTTATTTTCCATTCAACACTAAAAACCCATGACCTTGACAAGTTTTCCTTGACATCATCAAAAAATTTACTGGCCATTAATATCTTTTCATCATCCTATTCCATTAGGCGAAGATCTATGATGTAACTACTCCAAAGTTTCATTTCTTTATCCATAGTTCCAATAGAGGAGGTGAGTTTTTGTTGCAGATCGACCACCTTTTCATTGAGGTTAAAGGCCTCTACAATGAAATTCAAGCCTATGATGATCATGTCATCAAACATGGCCTCCATATCCCTTCCATAAGTGGAATACATGTGTATATCTTTGATACTCGAAACTCAACCTGACTAAGAATCATAGGAGGTGGAAGGGCAGCTGGTGGAGCAAGATCCAAAACCTTATCCTTAGTCAATAATGACTTGATGAAGCTAGAAAGAACCTGATTTTGTTCTTCCAATTGTTCTATGATCTGTTTACCCTTCTCCACTCTCTTAATAACCTTGGTAATTTTTTTTTGGAGGTTACGAACCTCACTCTCGAAGTATATTCTCCCATGGGAATCCTAGAAATCTCCAGGTCAAAGGCTAATAGATCTTGCTCTGCCTTATCAACTTTAGGATTTGTAACCTCTAGAAATTGTTGGCCTTGAGCATCTATCACTATTCTTGAAGTTTCTTTGGCTCTCTTTGCTAGAGGGGGAGGAGTAGTGCCTAACAAGGCTACCACAACATCAAAATTTGGCCCGACAAACGGGAAGAAGGTTTCCTCTTCCTACTATCAACCAGGGGTTACACCCATGCAAAAGTAGAGGAAGAAGCTAGAAGGAACAAGAGGTCCAAGAGAAAGTGAGCTCATGGAACTTAAATTATTCACCATTGTTGCTTCTAGTAGAGATGTGAGGGAGGCATCTAGAGCTTCTTGAGTAGAGGAATCAGTGGTACTTGGAGGTTCAGTGCTAGGCACTTCCTTCTCTTTCTCTATTGTAACTTCTAAAGTTCCTGCAGGGTTTGGTACTTCACCATCATCACTTTCACTGAGAACAATAATGTTCTCTAGCCCTGAAGGTAGTTATAAATGCCCTGAAAGGGGTTCTTCCTCAATTGGATCTTGTTTAACCTCTTTTATCTTCTTTTGGTACACTTGAGTAGAAGAAGAGGGAGTAGATGATTCAGGTTCCTTAATTGAGGAAGCGAGGAGGGGTTTGAGCAGGTACCTCCGTGCTGGGTGTATGTGATTCCTTCCTAGGTGTTGAAGTATCTCTAGAAGAAGACCCAATTTGATTCTTCCTAAGCTCTCGAACCTTTCTGTCAAACCAAACCTTGGTTCTTATAAGGATAGGGGCCAAAATCTCAACCAAGTCATCCTTCTCCTTCTTGTACCAATCTAGATCTTCCAAAGGGGTATGCTTGATTAATGTCTCATATTCATAAGACAGCCAATCTTCATTATCATCTTGGAACCCTTTAGGAATTTGGTAGAGATTGAGCTCCTTTATCAACTGCAGAGAGAATCTGCCATAGTGCCTCCGCCTTGCTTCAAAATCATCTGCACAATCGGCCCAGTAGTCCTCAGTATCTGACCTATGATGATAATTAATTCTAAGGTTTTTCTCAATGAACTTCTTCAAATCAAAACAGGTCCTAGGCCTGAAAAAGTGGATAGTGATGGGAGTAAGGGCCCTTTCTATATTTTGAGCATCCAAGGTTGTTTTGCATGTATAATTACCCAAGGAAATAGGGAAATGTAGACCAAATATTTTCTTGTCCCTACAGGTTCTATACAATTTATCTAATTTCCTGCACTCTTCAATCAGATCCATCTTGTCACTACAAAACATGGGGAGCTTGAGAGGTGTGTTTTCATAACCAACAATCCTGATATATGAAAACCTCCTGAAATAAATGAAAAAAGCTCCATACTTAGCTATCAGGTCCATGGCCTCATCATAAAATATCCTAGTAGTATCACCTTCTAAGAGCCTCACAATATACATGGTAAAGGCATCATTAACCCTTCTAAAGTTGTGGTTACTAGTTTCAAGGGTGAATTGAGGGAAGTATGCATAAATGGGTTCATCCTTCTAGCCCTCCATGTATGTGAATCCAAACCACTGCCAGGATGCTACTAGGGAATACATGAGATAAGAAGTCATATAGAACTTCTTAGTCTACTATACATTAGAAAATTGCTCGGTCAAATTTATACAAATAATTTCTGCCCAATTTATGCTCTGACTACCTTAAGAGATGATGTTGATGAGAGGGAACATCTATAAGTGAAACTCATTGGTAGAGGGAAATCCCATGACATGAGCTAGCAAGATGATGAAATCAGACAACTCTTAATTTAAATCGGCCCTAAATAATTCCTAAAAAAGTTGGGATGCTCCCTTCTTAGGATTCTTCAACCATGATTTTACCATCCTTGCCATATATTTATCATTGTCCTGCTTGAATAGAGTCTAAGATTGAGCCTGAGTGGTAACGATGGAGTCTTCAACATCTAGAATACATAGAGAAAAAGAAATGGGAACAACATCTAGTTTGGCAATCAGCTCCCCATGCACATTAGACAATTCTTTGGTGTCGAGTTAAAATGAGCCCCACAGGTGAGCACGGTGTCAGCACATTGTACAGAGATAGGGAAGCCCGCCGCATACGCAAGACCATTTTCATTGATCATTTGTGCCGTGGGGGAAGGGTTAGGGCTAGTCAATCTGTTCCAAAAATCCCCAAAATGTAGGTGCCAAACCTAACTATCCCTGATATCAGGAACAAAGGTTCGAGAGGTGAAACCTATTCTTGACCTTGAAATTTACTCTTCATGTTCATAGTGTACAAAGAAACAACATTTAAGGATCGAATTCACAATGAAAAATACAAAAGGAATGGGATCATGAGAAAATGGTTGTAATTGTAGGGATTCGAACAAATGATGGCAAGTGAGCAAAGTGTGTTGAATACATAGAGGATAATCCCATTAAATAGTCTTTTAAGAGAGAGAAGGTCATTAAATGCACATTAAATTCCTATTGCACCCACTTAAAGTGATAAGAATCGGGAAAAGTAGAAAAAATGGCTCGGATGGTCTTTGGTACATTTGGGACATGAGGGATGTGAAGATAGAATCCGGCCGACACGGGTGATGCGGATCAAGCGAGCCAAATGACTACAGCGAGTCTAGAAATTTTGAAATGTGAGGGATGTGAAGACACGATCCGACCGATGCATGTGATGTAGGGAATTCGGGTATAGAAGGCACAGATGCTTTTGGGACAGATGGGACAAAATTACGTAAAGGTCCCGATCCGGCCGACGTGGGCGATTGGAAAATAGAAAGCCCAGATGAACTTAGAACATATGGACCAAAAATTTCGACATAACCAAAAGCTAAAATATTTTCAGGGAATGCGGTGATCAGGAAGAAGGCTGTGGCGAACTTAGGACACAAGGGACAAAAATTTCCGACAGACCCGCAAATCACCAAAATGACTCCAAAAATGTGAATTTTTACTATCTCCTCAACTTTTCACTTCACTAGAACATCACTAAAGGGTGTCAACTCAAAATTTTCAATTTTTTTACTTTCAAAAGAGGGGAATTTTGAGAGGACAACAACTGGCTCTTTCTGGGGATGACTTAGTTGGATCAAAAGAATGAGAGAAGGAAAGAACTCAAGAAGACCTAGGGGAAGAAGACCAGTGCTTTATCCATTAGGCCATAGAGTCAAAAACCAAACCAATATAGAAGACAACACAAAAACAGGGAAAAGAAACAAACAAAAGGAAAGGGAAAAGCCAACAAACCCTATACATAATATACAAAGAGGCTTCCTATTTACCTAGGACTTGACCAATTTTAGGTACTGCCCACTATAAGGAAGTGGGAGAGAGGAACCAACCATGTAATCAAGATAGAAATAATTCTCACTAGCAAAGTGCCTGATTTTGAAAGGACTGAGCCAAAGAGTATCAAACTTACCAGGGCTTCCTCAAGGCTCATGTCTTTTATCCCACAGTAAAACAATGTCTCCAAATTTGAAATATCTAGATCTGGCCTTCTTGTCAAATAGAGATTTCACCTTCTCGCTAGTGGGAATATATTCTATCAATAAACCGTAGCCTATCTTCATTCAACTTATGAAGATACATGATCCTTTATCTCTGAGAATCATTAAAGCTAGTGTCTTCAATCACCTTCATTAAGTATAAAGCCGGTAGCTCCACTAGTTACTGGTAATTGAGCTTCCACACCATACACCACTTGAAAAGGGGACATCCCAATAGCTCTTTTAGGTGTAATCCTATCTTCCCAAAGGCATCATATAGTTTATTATGCCAGTTCCTTTGAGATTCATTAACCTGTTTCCTTACTATAGACACCAAATTCTAGTTTATTGATTCTACTGTCCATTTCCTTGAGGATAATAATTGGAAGAGTGAGCAAGAGAAATGCCATATCCATAATAGAAGTTCATCATCTTAAGAATAAAAATTTGAATCATTATCAGTCACAATATTTCTTGGCACTCCAAACCTTACCAAGATGTTTTCTTTGATAAAATTACATACTACTTCAGAAGTAGTACTCTTTACTAGAATGGCTTCTACCCACTTAGTGAAGTAATATGTGGCAGTCAACACATGAGTATGTCCTGCACTTGAAGATGGGTTGAGTGTTCCAATGAAATCTAAACCCCACTATTGAAAGGGCTCTTCAATCACAACTGGTTTAAGTGGCAAGGCAGCCAATTTGGGTCTTCCCACAAAAGTCTGACAAGCTTCACATTTATCAACCCATTTTGATGCATCTTTAAACAAGGTAGGCCAATAGTATCCAACACGAAGAATCTTGTGGGCAGTAACAGTAGATGAGTAATGACCTCCACATGCTTGATCATGGAAAGCTGAGAAAATCTTCTTCTGTTGTTCTTTGTCAATGCATTTCAGAAATCTTCCATCCATTCCACGTTTGAACAAAGCATTCTCCCACAACACGTACTGGGCTGATCTTAGCTTGATAGCTCTCTTCTCCTTGGTATTCAAGTTAGAGGGACACTCCCCATAGGTGATAAAATGAGTGATATCAGCATACCATTCATCTTTCGAGTTGAGAAATAGAACAATAGGAACATCAACCTCCTCCTTAGGTAATTCATGACCAGCTCCTTCAACAATGAGCTCACACAAGCCTTTACCCCGAACTAGTTTGGTTGGTATGATGTCAATATCATATTCTTGAACCTTTGCTACCTAGTTTCCTCTCTTAGTTCCAAATTATTACTATGTAAGAATATACTTGATGGTTGTATCAAGCACAAGCACCACAGAGTGAGAGTTAAGAATATAAAATCAAAACTGCTTGACAACTTTAACCACTACAAAAGCATGCTTTTCCATCATGGTGTATTTCAACTTGTGATTTTGTATAATGTATCTCATGAATGCAATTGGGAGCTCATGATCATCATAATCTTTCTGGGTTAATACAGTGGCTAGGGTGCTTTCTGTGGCATAGCAATAAATAATAAAATATTTACTAAAATCTAGACATGCTAAGATAGGAGTCCTAGTAATAGCCTTTTTTATACCTTCAAAATCTTCTTTCCCTTCAGAGGACCAGCCAAAATTTTTTTTTCCTTTCATCATTTGAGATATATTCAAAGTTAGCTCTATAAAATCAGGAATGAATCTTCTCAGGAAGTTGATCTTACCAAAGAAAGAATGCACTCCCTTCTTACTTGTGGGAAGAGGAATTTGCTGAATAGCTTGAACTCATTCAAGATCAATTTTGATTCCATATTTAGAGACAACATGCCCCAAAAATTTTCCTCTCGTGACACAAAAGATAGATTTCTTGGGATTCAAAGAAACCCCATGTTCTCTACATTTCAAGAGAACTGTTTCCAGATGCTGAAAATGATCTGCTCTAGTTTTGGAAAACACAGTCAGGTCATCTAGATACACAACAATACATTTCCCTTTCAAACTTCCAAAATCCAAGTCCATAGCCCTTTGAAAAGTGGCACCAACATTAATGAGTCCAAAAGGCATCCTCTTGTAGGAAAAATTACCCCAGGGGGTGGTGAAGGTCGTCTTGTGCTGATATGTGGTATTAACTTCCACTTGATTATACCCTGAGAAGCCATCAAGCATGGACAACATTTCAGACCCCATAATATCTTGCAAAACTTGATCCATCATGGGTAGAGGGTAGTTTTCTTTTAAAGAGGTCGATTCAGATTCCTGAAGTCAACACAGATACAAATCTCACCATTTTTCTTCCTGACAGGTACAATGTTGGCAATCCATGTCGAATGGTGAATGGGGAAGATAATTTTAGCTTTCAATAATTTTTGTATTTCCTGAAAAATGGTGTCAGCAATCTTTGGATTGTACTACCTTTGCTTTTTCTTGAAAGGTTTAATCCCAAGTTTGAGAGGAATGAAATGTTGCATTTCCTTTGGTTGGAAAGCTTTTAGATCCTCATATGAATATGCAAGAACATCCCTATACTTTTTAAGAGGTTCACCACCTTCTTATTTTCTTCTTGTGTATAACATGTTCCAACATTCACCATTTTGGGATTAACAAAGCTCCTAATGTTAATCTTTTCATACTCAGAAAATTTCCACACTCCTGTAGAAGTTTTAGACTTAACATACCTGTCATGTTTATCAAAAAATTCCTCCAAACTCACCAGCCCTTTAGGAATCTTGTTACCTTTGAGTTTGATGCACCCATCTTGATTTGTCTCCTCTTTGACACCCTCCTCATTGGAAGATACATTCTCACGAGGAAAATTGTTACTTCCTTCAAAGTAAAATTGTTCAAAGTTATCCCTGAGCTCCAAGAAAGAAAGAAAATGTTGATCATCATTGAAAATTTTCTAGTTACTTGCATTATCAGGCACACTTGGCCTATGGATCATTTCAATGGTGAATTTTTCCTAAGAGAAATTAGGGTGAGGTATCAGTAATGATCCTGAGACAGCTAGTGAATCAGCCCTGGTGTTTTTTTCTCTCGGTATAGCTTCAATGGAGAAGGCATCAAGAAATTCAATAGAATCCCAAACTTGATTCCTATAATGCTTCAACCTTCTATTCTTTACTTGGAAAAGGTCTCTGACTTGTTTAACAACTAGTTCTGCATCTCCATGAGCCAAGAGATTCTTCACACCTTTTTCTTTTTCCACATTAAGTCCAAGGATGAGGGCTTCATACTCTACCATATTATTGGTATTTTCAAATTGTAGCTTGAATGAGAAAGGATGAACTTTTCCCTCAGGAGATATCAACACTACACCTACTCCGAACTAGGCCGAGGAGTAGCTTCCATCAAATTCTAGATTCTAAACACCATTATTTATCTGCTTTCTAAGTCATGACAATGTATGATTTAATATTCATATTTGCTACTACTTTATCATAATCATCCTCTTCATCAACACCTTCAGTGGTGAAGAAATTGACTCGAGATCCTTCAAGTTCCTCTAGTTCTTAATCAACTTCTTCTTTAGGTTCTTCACAATCTTCATTAATCTCTTCATCTTCAAATTCGTCAACCTCACAAGTTGAATTAACAGGGACCTTGATGGGTGGCCCCTCAATTTCCAGCCTTGTCTGAGAGGATGACAAATGATTTCTAGGCTAAAAATTCCTCCTTGGAACATCTGCATAAGGAGCACGCATTTGAGTCAATTGTTTCTTGATGGCAATGAGGTCATTAACAAGCTTTTGTACAAATGGAACCGTATTAGCTCCAGGGGTAGAAGAAGAGGAAGGAGAAGCTCTAGATTTGGAAGGATCTCTTTTCAACTTCCTATACATGGTCAAATCATCTTCAATGCTAATAGCTAATCTCTGATCCTTAGCCAATGTTACAAGGTTGGCTCTTCTCAATGCATAGCTAACTTCAGGAAATTGAGCATTCAGGAAGAAACATTTTTGAATTTGATCTACAGGCTGAGTGTCTGGTGGGATCTTGTTAATAAGCTTGTTGAACCTGGCTACAAATTCCCTCATGGGATCTTGTGATTCTTTCTTTATTTGCGAAATCTGGGCCAGCAAAGCATGCACAACCTCCGCAGTTTGAAAAGGTTCACAAATATTGTCCTCATCATGGTCCAACTGGTAATGGCCCTAGCAGGAAGATGATAGAACCAATCTGCTACATTATCTTGCATAGTTTCTACAAAAATCCTCACCGAGACATCTTCATGTTCAACTTTGAGGACCCCACATGCAACTATGAAGGTTGTAATATGTTCATCAGGGTGCACCTTGCCATCACCTCTAAACTTGGGGAAGTTTGTTCCATTACCTCTGGGTAACTCATACAAAGGCTGAGGAAGGACAAGAGGTCCAACATGATGACCCCAAGGTAATGGAACTACCATCATTGGAAAGACTACTTGAAGGGGAACTAAAACACCAATAAGAATTAAAGCACGAAGATTACGGATGAGTTTCTCTGGAGGGATACCACTCATAAGGGTTCTATTTTCAACAGGAGGCATACTTGTGGAATAAGCTCTTCTATTTCTCCTGTTGAAGGAAGAGTGAAACCTTGCTACTCCAAGAGTTGAAACTAATAATCTTCAATACCAAGGGCTCTCCTACCATGAGTAAATCGTAGAGTCACCAAATCAAAGAATGATCAAGAAATTGTTCAGAAAGCGGAATACATTCAAAACAAATCCCTAGTAGAGTCATCAAAAACTGTTGGTTGTCAAATAAGTAATTTATTGAAAGAAACATTCAAGGGACATAAAGTCCCTCCTCTTTAGTGGGAGAGGTTCCCTTATTTAAAGGTAAAAACTTATTTACAAATGTACAATGTTTAGCTTTAATGAGGAACTCTAATATCATGAAAGTGTTTGATATATCAGATCATCAATACAAAAAGATAGAAGAATTAAGGAATGGGATGATGCAGAAAAGCACTCTCAGGAAATATATATAATAAAATAATTCCTTACACATGCCAGAATGGAATCATATAGAACAAAATAATTTGCATTTAAAAACCATAAGATGTTATTTCACAGACACAAAGTTCCAAAGATGACATCTACAAGAATACAAAGCTTCTTGAAGTAAAACAGACTAATGATTCAATAAATTTTAATAGATAACAATGAAAGAACAAGAGAAGATGGAAACAATAAGAGGGATCTTCTTGTATTGATAGCTTTTTAACTCCTTTACACTTTTAAAAATAAACAGAGTTCCAGCCCCTAAAAATGGCGCAGAGGGCCCATTATATAACTTACAAATTGGTTACACTTGGTAACCATTTATTTTAACTAAAATGTTAATTAAGGAAGTGCTTGACACAAGATCCTTAATTAGTTTACAATGAGCTCAATTTCAGAAAAGAAGGAGGAGAGGAGAAGCTAGAAGAGAAAACATCTACTTATTGTTGAGGAGGGCCCACCGACTTGAGAATCCGTTGTCTGAATCTTTTCAATGCTTCAACTATCTCTCTGCCTCATGGGACTGATGTGTTGGCAGTGGCTTGAGACCAAGTGCCTAGACATTTCTCCATGTCCTTATCAAACTCGGTATGTTCAAGGTATTCTTTATTAGCCTCTTCAATAGTAGATTGAAGAGAGAAAATCTCCTTTATCTTCTCTTTGGTAATTAATTCCTCCTTGAACAGGTTTTCTTTAATAAATTCCCTGAACTAAGTTTTAATCTCTTGAAGAGAGAAAGGAACACTTGAAGTTTCATCATGAAGATGACAGTGAATATCCTTGAAGGTAGATACAACACAAGTCTTGAAATATTCTCCCTTCTGCCAACTATTTCTCAATTCTCCCAAGGCTTCTTCCAAAACTTTTATTTTCCATTCAACATTGAAAACCCATGACCTTGACAAGTTGTCCTTGACATCATCAAAAACTTTATTGGCCATTAATATCTTTTCATCAGCCTGTTCTATTACGTGAAGATCTATGGTGTAACTACTCCAAAGTTTAAGTTCTTTTTCCATAGTTCGAATAGAGGAGGAGAGTTTTGTTGTAGGTCGGCCACCTTTTCATTGAGTTTAAAGGCCTCTATAATGAAAGAACCTGATTTTGTTCTTCGACTATTCTATGATCTATTTACCCTTCTCCAATCTCTCAATAACCTTGGTTACAATTTTTTTGAGGTTATGCATCTCACTCTTAGAAGTATATTCTCCCATTGGAATCCTAGAAAGCTCCAGGTCAAAGGCTAATAGATTTTTCTGCCTTATGAACTTTAGGCTTTGCAACCTCTAGAAATTGTTGGCCTTGAGCATCTGTCACTATTCTTGAAGTTTTTTTGGCTATCTTTGTTGGAGGGGGAGGAGAAGTGCCTAACAAGGCTGCCACAGCTGCCACAACATCAAAATTTGGCCCGACAAATGAGAAGAAGGTTTCCTCTTCCTGTTGTCAACTGGGGTTGCACCCATGCAAAGTAGACGAAGAAGAAGAAGGAACAAGAGGTCCAAGAGCAAGTGAGCTCATGGAACTTAAATTATTCACCACTATTGCTTCTAGTAAAGATGTGAGTGAGGCATCTAGAGCTTCTTGAGCAGAGGAATCAGTGGTACTTGGAGGTTCAATGCTAGGCACTTCCTTCTCTTTTTCTATTGTAACTTCTAAAGTTACTGCAGGGTCTGGTACTTCACCATCATCACTTTCACTAATAAAAATAACATTATCTTTCTGGAAGGAAGTTTTGAATGCCCTAAAATGGGTTCTTCCTCAATTGGCTCTTGTTTAACCTATTTTATCTTCTTTTGGTACACTTGAGTAGAAGAAGAGGGAGTAGATGATTCAGGTTCCTTAATTGAGGAAGTAGGAGGGGTTTGAGCGAGGTACATTCATGCTTTGGGTGTATGTGATTCCTTATTAGGTGTTAAAGTATCTCTCGGAAGATGACTCAATTTTATTCTTCCTAAGCTCTCAAACCTTTTGTCACAAACCAAACATTTTTTTCTTACAAGGACAGAGCCAAAATCTTAACCAAGTCATCCTTCTCCTTCTTGTACCAGTCTAGATCTTCCAAAGGGGTATGCTTGATTAATGTCTCATATTCATAAGACATCCAGTCTTCATTATCATCTTGGGACCCTTTAGGAATTTGGTAGAGATTTAGCTCCTTTATCAAGCTGGAGAGAGAATCTTCCGTAGTCCCTTACCTTGCTTCAAAATCATTTGCACACTTGGTCAAGTAGTCCTTAGTATCTGACCTATGATGATAATTAATTCTAAGATTTTACTCAATTAACTTCTTCAAATCAAAATAGGTCCTAGGCCTTAAAAAGTGGATAGTGATGGGAGAAAGGGCCATTTCTATATTGTGAGAATCCAAGGTTGTTTTGCATGTATAATT
Source organism: Taxus wallichiana var. yunnanensis (assembly GCA_018340775.1). NCBI lineage: Eukaryota > Viridiplantae > Streptophyta > Pinopsida > Cupressales > Taxaceae > Taxus > Taxus wallichiana. The sequence continues at coordinate 564,598,853 of CM031235.1, forward strand.
ACCCAAGGAAATAAGAAAATGCAAACCAAAAATTTTCTTGTCCCTGCAGGTTCTATACAATTTATCTAATTGCCTGCACTCTTCAATCGATCCATCTTGTCATTACAAAACATGGGGAGCTTGAGAGGTGTGTTTTCATAACCAACCAACCTGATATATGAAAACCTTCGAAGGCTGAATGAAAAAATCTCCATACTTAGCTATCAGGTCCATGGCCTCATTAGAAAATCTCCTAACAATATCACCTTCTAAGAGCCTCACAATATACATGGTAAAGGCATCATTAATCCTTCTGAAGTTGTGATTGCTAGTTTTAAGGGTGAATTGAGGGCACTATGCATAAATGGGTTCATCCTTCTGGCCCTCCATGTATGTGAATCCAAACCACTGCCAGGATGCTGCTAGGGAATACATGAGATAAGAAGTCATATAGAACTTCTTAGTCTATTGTACATTAGACAATTGCTCGGTCAAATTTATACAAATGATTTCTACCCAATTTATGCTCTGACTACCTTTACAGATGATGTTGATGAGAGGGAACATCCAGAAGTGAAACTCATTGGTAGAGGGAAATCCCATGAAATGAGATAGCAAGATGATGAAATTAGACAACTCTTAATTGAAATCGGCCCTAAATAATTCCTTAAAAAGTGGGGATGCTCCCTTCTTAGGATTCCTCAACCATGATTTTACTATCCTTGCCTTATATTTATTATTTTCCTTCTTGAATAGAGTCTGAGATTGAGCCTGAGTGATAATGATGGAGTCTTCAACTTCTGGAATCCGTAGAGTAGTAGAAATGGCAACAACATCTAGTTTGGCAATCAGCTCCCCATGCACATTAGATAATTCTTTGGTGTCCGAGTTAAAATGAGCCCCACAGGTGAGCACGGTGTTGGCACATTGTATAGAGATAGGGAAGCCCACCGCATATGTAAGACCACTGTCATTGATCATTTGTGCCATGGGGAAGGGTTAGGGCTAGTCATCTATTCCAAAATCCCCAAAATCTAGGTGTCAAACCTCACTATCCCCGATATCGGGAACAAAGGACTCGAGAGGTGAAACCTGTTCTTGACCTTGAAATTTAATCTTCATGTTCATAGTGTACAAAGAAACAACCTTCAAGGATCAAATTCACAATGAAAAATGCAAAAGGAATGGGAGCACGAGCAAATGATTTTAATTGTAGGGATTCGAGCAAATGATGGCAAGTGAGCAGTGTGTCAAATGCATAGAGGATAGTCCCATTAAATAGCCATTTAGGAGAGAGAAGGTCATTAAATGTGCATTAAATTCATATTGTAAGACTCAAAGATATAAGAATCGGGGAAGAGTAGAAGAAAACTAGCTCCGGTGGTCTTTGGTACATTTGGGACATGAGGGATGCAAAGATGTGATCCAACCGACACGAGCGTTGTGGGTCAAGTGGGCCAAATGAGCACAAGCAGTCTACAAACTTGGAAATGTGAGGGATGTGAGGAATGTGAAGACGTGATCCGGCTGATGCAAGTGATGTGGGAAAATTAGGGACAGAAGGCATTTATGATTTTGGGATAGATGGGACAAAAGTACACGAAGGACCCTATCCGGCCGATGTAGTTGATTGGGGAACAGAAAGTCCAGATGAACTTGGAACATACGGACTGAAAAGTTCCAATAAAACCAAAAGTTAAAATATTTTCAGGGAATAAAGCCAATCGGGGAACAGAAGGCCTTGCAAAACTTGGGACATGAGGGACAAAAATGTCTGACAGACCCACAAATCACCAAAATGACTCCAAAAAACGTGAATTTTTACTATCTCCTCAACTTTCCACTTCACTAGAATATCACTAAAGGGTGCCAACTCAAAATATTCAATTTTTGACTTTCAAAAGAGGGAAATTTTGAGAGGACAAAAATGATGATTTTGATTGTGTTTTTAATTATGTGATTTATACGTGTTGATGATGATACATGTGTTTAATGTTTCCTTTATGAATTTTTAAATGTGGAAAATGTGAATTTATGATTAAATGTTAAAATGTGATGATGTGAATTAATGTGTGATCAAAAATCAAAATGTGCTCTATCTTTTTGAAATAGGATTAAAAATGGAATGATCACTTTAATGTTTGGATTTGATACATACGCGATGGGTATGAAGATGTGAAAGCACTTGCACTTGTAGCCTTAAATAATGTTAACACAAGACTATTAGTGGGTAGTGAGACATAAAACCTTAGTTATAGAGATAGAGTGATTAGATGTACCTTCCTAGGACATGAAAGGGGTTTGTTATGTATATGTCATGTGGGAAAGAGGGTTCTCCTTTTCAACGGGTTCATAGAGGAATTCCCCAAATTTACATCCTTTTATTTTTGATACAAATTGATCGATGCGGGAAGCTTTCCTAGGATGCTTTTGATATTTGAATTTTGAAGGTTGATCGATGCGGGAAGCCTTTTTACATATAAGTAACCATCCTTCAAGGAGTGGTCTACAATTTTGATTTTTGACTTTACAAAAATAACCATCCTTCAAGGGATTGGTCTATAATTTTGAATAGTAGTTGTCCTTCGAGGGATCAGTCTACTTTTATTTGTATGATTTTGATATATTTGAATAGCTATCCTTCATGGGATCAATATATTATTTTTATTTTTGAGCATTCTTATATTATATATATATATATACTATTAAAGCTAAGGGAAAGCCTTACTAGACCATTTTGAGGAGGGGAAAATATGTGTACATGACCTACACATAAGTGTCATGCATCATGTTATTGATTGGTAGACAAGGTAAATGAATGTAATGATTGGGGTTCCTACCGAGGAGGAAATTTTCCATGTGAAAGATGTGATGAACAAATCCATGGTGTTCATATTTAAGGATTGCAAGGATAGTGATGGAAAACCACATTCTTTCAAATCATTACGATGATAAAATGACTAGTTTGATGGTGGAATGCATTTTTAGGTGTAACTACTGTCATGATGTCTATGGGTTATCGGTAGAGAGGCTACAAGTGCAATGAATTCAAAGGTTCCTTTTCAGGTTCACCATCAAGGGAGGCTAAATGATAAGCTCTTGACCCATACTTATGAGTGATAACATATGGACCGATCTAATTAGGGGAAAAATTTCCATGTTTACTCCATTTTAAAGTAGTGACATTTTGATTTTCCTTGAGAACGAGATCACCAATTTTGAATTCACATTCTTTGACATGTTTATTTTTGGCACGTTTCATGCATTCTTGATAAACTTGATGATGTTCGAGGGCCATTAAGCATTTTTCATCTAATAATTCTAGTTGTGCAAGACGGTCTTATCAATATTCTTCATCGGGGATAAAGTCTTTGAGTGGTACATGGAGTGAGGTAATTTGAATTTAAAGGGGTTAAACCACCTCGAATCCATATAATATAGAGAAGGGTGTGTCACCTATAGGGGTGCGGATGCTAGTTCGATAAGCCCACAGAGCAAACAATATTTGAAGATGCAAATTCCTACCTACTTTGGCTACAATTTTCATGAGAATTTTAGTAAGTGTTTTTAGAGGCTTCTGCATTTCCATTTGCTTGTGGATAATATGGTGATGAAAATATGAGTTTAATATTGAACCCGTTGTAGAGTTTCTTAACATCCTTATTTTGTGAAGGATTTCCCATTATCTATGACAATTTTATGAGGGAGATCATAATGGCATATGATGTATTAGTAAATGAAATTGATGATTAGTTGTGCCTTATTTGAAGTCAAGGGGATAGCCTAGACCCATTTCATAAAATATTCAATGGCTGTGATAATTGAATGGTGTTGTTGTGATGATTTCAGATTGACGGTGCCAATGAGGTCTAACCCCCATTGTGAGAAAGTCCATAGATCATGAGAAAGTTGTAAATCCTAACTTGGGACATGGATGAGGTCTGCGTGTTAGAATTTGACATATTTCTTACTGTAATCACAAAAATCGTAATTGATATTAGGTTGGTAGTATCCGATTTGTAAAACATGTTTAGTGATGATGTTCTTATTAAACTATCCATCACATATAATGTCATGGACCTCTTAGATTGCTTGGATAGATTCATGAGACTTGAGACATCTTAATAGAAGATCATTAAAGATGCATTTATATCAGATACAACCTATGATGATGTAATAAGAGGCATGTTTAAGAAATGATAATTTAGTGTTGCATGATAAATTAGAGGGGATTTTAGATTTGAAAAGATAGTTGACTGTTTGAGAATACCATATATCATTTGTATGGTTATCAACAATGTCGATAGGAGGGAGTTTATTTTAATGTCATGGGTGATCTAATATTTGAATGACCATAGATACCTTAGATTCATATTTTAATTCTTCAGTTTGTAATGGGATGAGGGCTCCTAAATAATCCATTCTATCCAAAAATTCATTAGATTATTGTGGGATTGTTTGGATGGTGTTTAATGATAAAAGGCATTGAGGATAAAATCAACTTTGGCTTTATATTTTGACAAGATTTCATTTTTACAGTGATATTCTCCTTTGACTTGATTGATGAAAAGTTAGGATTCTCTATAGATATCTAATATATGAACACCCAATAGGATAGTGGTGGTGAGACCTATTATTAAATATTTGGATTCTTCCATATTATTAGTACATTCCAAATTAAGTTTAAATGATAATAGGATAGGAAACCCCTATGGGGGATGATAACAACATAGGATCCTCCCCCTTGCTAGCATTTAGATGCATTAAAGAATAGATTTATTTTGATATGGATGAGTACATATTCTTTGGTAGTGTTGATGGATTCATCAGGAAAATATTCACGAGGAAGATGAGTGTTGGGAAGGGGCGCTTCGGTGAGTGATCCGTGATGGCTTGACCTTTTATGGAATTTTGGGATATGGAATAAAGGTCAAACTCAGTGATAAAAATGATCCAATAAGTAATACGATCACTGTGATATGGTTTAGAGTGCATGGTTTTAAGTGGGTTAAAGCTAGTAACAATAGAATTTTTGTGATTAAGAAGATAGTGTCGTAATTTATAGGTAGTTAAGTATAAAGCACTATAATTTTTCAGCCTCGGTATAACAGGTCTCGTATTCATGGAGGGTAAGTCTTATGTAATAAAAATATTTTTCATGACCTTTTTCATCTCAATGAGCAAGAATAACACTAAAATAATGATCCATGGAAGATATGTAAAGATAGAAGGGATCTCCCTCGTGAGGAGATTTGAGCATGATGGTGATAGAAGATAGTTTTTGAGTTCATCAAAAGCCTTTTGATAATTAAGATCCCATCTGAAATCAACATATTTATGAAGAAGGTGGTGAAATGGTTGACAACAGTTTGAGAGTTGAGATATGAAACGTTGGATGGACTACAGTTTACCCTAAAGGCTACACAACTATTTGAGATTTGATGGAGGAGGAATTTCAATGATTTCTTTAATTTTGGATGGATCTACTTCAATACCTCAGATAGAGATGTTGAACCCCAATATTTTATTGGTAATAACACCAAAAACACACTTAGTGGGGTTAAGACGAAGGAAAAATTGAATAAGATAGATAAATATTGATTCAAGGACGACAAGATGATATTTGTGTTGTTTAGATTTTCCTAAGAGATCATCAACATAATCCTCTACTATTTTGTGGATAAGATCATGGAGGATGTTTGTTATGACACGTTGATAAGTGGTTCTAGTGTTTTTAAGTCATAAGGGTATAACATTGTATCATAAGGTCCCCTAAGGGGTAATGAAGGATGTTTTGTCTTCATTTTTAGTAGAAATAAGGATTTGATTGTAACTAGAAATTCCATCCATGAGAGAAAGAATTCCATGGCTAGCCATTAGATCAACTAGTTGATCGATATTCGGGAGAGGGAAATCATCTTTAGGGTAAAAAGATTGATATCTCGAAAGTCGAGTGTAGATTCGTAACTTTCTTAAGGCTTTGGTTATGGGTACGATATTGGAAACCCATTGTGGATAATCAATGGGTATGATGAAGTTAGTAGAAAGGAGACATTGTAATTCTTATTTGATAAGGAGAGATATGTGGGGTGCATCCTACAAAGTTTTTTTACTAGTTTAGTGTTAAGATAAGTGACAATGTTATGTATGTAGATATTGACATCGATACTTGACATATCACTATATGACCAAGAAAAATCTTGTATATATTTGGATAAAAATTCAATAAAATAATTTCTTTCATGTAGATTTAATGATTGACTGACCTTAACTACATGAGGTTCCTGAGGGGTTCCTAAGTTTACATCGATGGTGGATTTGTTAAGGAGTGTTGATGTGTTAGGTGGTAAGGTTTTTTAAGGAAATGGTTGTCATGTCCCATATGGGATAATATTTCTTGATCATCGTGACATTAAATTTTTGATTGGGTAGGGGAAGAGAGGAGAAAGAATGGTTGTTTTCAACTATATCGTGATAATAGAGGTGTAGAAACAATATAACACCTTGGTGAAGTGACAAGACTCTCTTATGTGAAATCACTTCTTGAATGGACCTTTCAAGGGACTGCAAGATATAGTATGCCAAACTAACCCTAGGGGACCTTTGAAAATGATTCAATATAACCAAATGATGAAGGGGAAGGGTAGAGAAATGACCTTCCAATGTGACATACCAGACTACCATGTAATACACTTTGTCATATAGGGCTGGAATGGAGGAACAAACAATCCTACCCTTTTTATTTTTAGTTCTTCCAACCCTTAAAGGAACTTCTTCTCCTTGACATATTTGTCACACTTATTGTGGTAGAATTTGATTCCATTAGAACTAAATCCCATGAAAAATAAATCAGGTTCTCAGTAATTAGAAAATATTTTCCCTTATAAGTAAATACCATGTTTTTCCAGTGCTTGGAAAAGAGTATAGATATATGCTTGTCATATCCTTTGATCCTATTAATGAAAGTAGTGAATCCGTCGACATCCAAATCTTTCCACATTTTTGTGTTATATTTCCAAGACTAATCAAAGACTAGATCAATCCTACATGGAGGCACCCCCATTTTAGCAATAGTCAAGTCGTTAATGAGAAGAGTGCTAGCAGTATGGGAACAACAACCGGTAAGTGTTATGACCACACATATGAGAATGCCAAAGAAAGATATGGAAAATATAGGAAATTATCATTGAATGAGGGGAATAATCAAGATAGTAGACACGTATAGGTGGCAAGTTTCCATTTTCTTGGATGTGAAAATAGTACGTGCCTTAGGAAATCTACCCAAGACATCCTTTTCCATGATTTCCTTAGCAGTCTTAGGGATTTCATCATTATTTGTCCAAAACTTGTAATTATTTCTACACACACCCATGTTAGAAAAATAATCTACCATTTTGTTCCCTTCCCTATACATGTGGCATATGCTAACATTAATCAAACTATTGCATATTGATTTAGCCTCTTGAATGAAGTCTTTGATATTCCAATTGGGTGGGTAGAGACCCTTGATGTTATTGATTATGTTGAGTGAGTCCCCTTCAACTATGAGCTTGGTAATTTTAAGATTTTTTGCTTCAAAAAGTCCCCATAGTGCAGGAAGAGCTTCTACATAGTGGTTTGACTAAGTCCCCATAGGTCCAGCATAGGCCACCATAAGCTTCCCATGTTTATTTCTTATGATCCCACCAAAACCACGTAACTCGAGTTTCCTTTGAAGGCACCGTAAAATTGAGTTTACACCAATCATCCTGGGGTGGAATCCACTTAACCAAGAACATATCAATGGTGTCCATCCTAACTTGAATGTTTTCCAGGTCTATGCTCAAGTTATTTAGGAATCTCTCTTCATTTTTAGGAAACGACTGATTCTTGGGAGGTTTTAATTTTAAAATATTATCTTTCAAATAAACTATGATTTATTTCAGAAGTCTTTTTCTGCTAATTTTGGGGCTTCTGAAGATTAGTGAGTTCCTCTCTTTCCAAATTTTCCAAATGGTGTGAGGGAATGCAAGCCTCCAAATTTTCCTAAGCATGTTGTGTTTGAATGGAGGATGTTCTTACTCCCAAGCTTGAGCAATATCATCTAGAAAATTCCATTCCATCTCAAATTTGGAAAATATTAATTCCCATATACTTTGAGAAAAAGGAATTGCAACAATAGGTGTTGAATAGTTTTAGCTCCATCCTTATAAAGATAACATCTATTAGGCAATGTAAAACCTCTTTTTATGAGATTATAAATGATAAACATTTTTTGTGGAGTACCTACCATAGAAAATGATTAAATTTTGGAGTGATTTCTTTATGCCATATGTTGCTCCAATTGAATTCACTCTATACATCTCCTGAGAAGATATGATATCCTAAGTTTATAGTGTAAGAACCATCAAAAGAATCCACCCAAATAAACTCATCCTTAGCTTGAGTTTGACTAATCTGAATGGTGGAGGTAATTTTGTTTAAATCAGAAATGAGGCTTCTAAAAATGGGATTGTCTATGTGAATATTCTTCCATTTGAGTGTGTCATCCACACATTCCATGTAATCTCTAGACCCTGTGTCCATGCTCTGTAGTGAGGTTTTCTTACGATTCGCCCAAGAATTATTTCTCATTAAGCCTCAGAAGTCCACCTAATTTTCCTTCCAAAAGAGAATATCTTCACCATTGCCTCGCTTCTATTTTCTTCCCTTTTCCATACCTCTTTTTTTTTTTTATGATATTGTTCAAGAATAGAGAGACCATAGGAAGATGATCCTCACTCAATAAGCTCATGGCTTAGTTTTGAGAAAGGTATTCATCCCTAAGGATATCAATCCAAGGATGTTTTTTTAATGAGTTTCTAACCCATTTTAGTTATGAGGGCAGTATTCATGATTTTTATGTTTTTAATGCCAAGTCTTCCTGACTTCTTATGAGTAAAGACTTTATCCCATGCCACCAAATGAATTCTATTCTTCTCCTCCATCCCTATCCAGAGGAAATGCTTTTGGATTCTTTCGATTCTGTCAATGAAAATTGAAGGGATGAAAAATAATGACATGATATCTATTGGAAGGTTTTATAGTGTACATTTGATGAGCATACATTTTTCAGCACTTGAGAGAACTATGCCCTTCTAACCCGAAAGATTTATTTGAAACCTGTCAAGAAAAATATTCAAGACAATCATAGAATTTTTATTAGTACCAAGGGGAAGTCCAAGGTAGGTAGAGGGGAGGGAGTTGATTTCACAACCCAATATTTGGGATTTCTTTTTCTACCTCCTAGAGGGGGTGATAAAGGAATACAAAGAGCTCTTATCATAGTTGATTTGTTTGGTATAGGTTTCTTCATAGAGCTTAAGAATAAGTATTGTCTAGACTAGATTCAAATTCAAGCTAGGTTCATTTCTTGCTTCAAGTTTCCATGCCTTCTATATAGTTTGTGTTTTTCCATCATTAAATCTAGTAGGTAGGATAAACTGAACATTGAGTACTCATTGACCACCTACTATTGATATTTGTTTTCAACTTCCAAATCATCCATGTACTTCTTTTGTGCATAATGTTTCCACACCTAATTATCTTCCCTTCACATACTCAGATTTAAAATTTCACCTTCATCGCTACTCTTTCACACAACTATCTTCCATACCTTTTAAAACACACTACAAAAAACTTTAAAATATACACTATTTGAACAATCACTTGATGTCATTCCCACACATCCTCTACACTCAATACTTATTTCACTCTTTCAATTATCTCATGCATCTCTAGTAATCCATCTTGTTCCAAAACACTACTTTATAATAACCAATTTACCTATGATTCAAAATACTATCAAACAATCATTACATGCCATTATTCCATGCACTACATCAACTTTCTTCATACAATCCTTACCCTAATACATGAATTCTCAAACCTTTGTGCACTATTGTGTGCCCTTTTTTATCATGTAATCCACATGTATTACACTCTCCCTTATTTATAGTTATGTAAAGCACACATAACTATGTAATATTTACAATTCTATGCCACACTTCCTTTATTTCTCCTTATGATCTCATTCCTTACGCATACCCATAATTAACCAAAAATTGTTTAAAATTTCCTTGATCTAGAGATGTTCTTGCATTAGACACCTCATGTACTTAAAACTTGATCTCTAACTCAATTGATCAAGTGATTGGTAGCACCACTCTTCAGACTATTGAAGTTAATAGCCTTAGCTTCTTAAACCCATGATTATGTCTCTAGTCTTTATGATTCTTCCTTATTATCTTCAAATACTTCCTCACAATATCTTTATGAACCTTTTATGTTGTTTTGTGCATCCTTGTGAGATTCAAATCACCATAGTTTAACAAACTTCACCAAATATATCTCTGCCTTCTTATTTCTATGAGTTCATGCTTTTCTTTATTTATCCACCTCCCCCTAAATTTTATTTCTTATACACCATACCAACAATGGGAATTTCATATTTTTCAAATCCATTTCTTACACACCTATTCATCTCTACACTTGACCTTCCCACCCTAATCATCCTCTATATTTCTATAACCTTCCTATTATGACCTCTCTGTAATTACTTATACACATTTGTATGCTTGGACCAACCATTGAGTGACCAAATCCAAGGTTTTCCTTTCCACTTTCTTCCCTTTTCTTGTTCCCTTATCTATTTCAGGTTGTCATCTTATATGTGTTTATTATTTTCCTCACTCTCTACCTTCATACATCATATACCTATGTGGGATTCTATCTCATCCTTCCTTATCTTGACTATTGTTGGTCCATAATCTATCTTCCTCCTCCCAACTCTTATAGTCACCTCTCTACATGACCTACACAATATCAAGTCTAGATATACTTTTCATTATATTTCTTATTCTCTTCTCTATATGGATTTCAATCCATCTTCAATTTTTTGGTGTTCTCTATATGTTGGGAACTCTCCTCTAAGCCTCAGATTCTAGATGTACTCTTGTTAATCCTTCATGTATTATTGTTTTATGGATTCAATACTTCTTCCTTTCCTTCTTTCCTTCGATATAATAATTCCAATATTCACAATCTCTTCATAATTTTCCTCTTTTCCTCCTCTCTTGAGATATATTTGGATCTCTTTCTCCTCCATCTCTTTATTTGGTCCATGTCCCTCACATAATATTCCATATTTCTTCACTTTCTTATCTTCATTTATCTACTTCAGGAAACCTCTTTTCCTCTTTGTAATTCATCTTCAATTCTACACTCTCCATTATTTGTGTAATCCTCTTCATGTTATTCTATGTGATCATCTCGGATCTATTTCTTCTCTTGTGTACCTTGCTCAATGCACACTTATATATTTTTCCTCACAAACTACTCTCTTCCTTTTTTCCTTCATGGAAAATTCTTCTCCTCTCTCTTATTTTAGAATTGTTCTTTCATGTCCATGCATGTATTAATTTTCACACTTATCTTCTCCTCTTATACTATTGTATATTTTCATGCATTCAACTACATACTGATCATATCCCTCTATTGGGACTTCTACTTTTATGTTCTCTTATCCACTTAGCTATACAATATCCTTTCCACTTGATGGAATTTCCACACTTGCAACTACTATTTATTTACAAATTTCATAGACAACATCAATTCATCCTCTCTACGTTCATGGAATATAGTTACCATTTTCTCCTCAACATATTATCTCTTGTAGTGTAATATTTTCATGTAGTACTATTAGGATGAAATGAATTCTCTTACTTCTACCTTATTTAATTTTTCTTCTCTATGTCACACACTTTTGTATACACCTAATTTTTCACTTTTCATCTTTCATATATCTTACTAACAATTTCCTTTGTGTGAATAAGGTCCATTGATGTAAATATTTATTGAATGGATTCCTTAAGAGGCATGCCAGGAATGGGAATACTTATTCATGTAACCATTATGGGTTAGAGATAGTAAACACATAGAGTGTCGATATTTGGTCTTGTCCTTAGTTTTCCTTTCACTAGTTATACATTTAAACTCCTAAATTCTTGTTTGTTTCTTAGCACTTTGCACTTTTTTCATCCATCCTCATGATCTATGGCACTTTATTTTAAATTTTCATGACACATCTCATATTATAACATTTTTCTGATGCCATTACCCTTGGGCGATGGTGTTGGTGTTATGTTTTCCTTGTCTAATGCCATCATCCATGGGAAATGACGTCCTATATACACACACCACAAATTGACATTCAAAAGGAAGAAGGCTCAGACTTGAGGAAATTCCATCTTCTAGCATGAGTGAATATATATTTTTTCATTGATGTAAAATCCAATTAATGAAAAAGAGGATGATGGAGGTATTTTTATGACATGGATAATAAGGTGATGGTATGATGGAAAGAATGGACATGGTGAAATTGGCTTAGTCTAGTAAGCATAATAAGATGTCCTAGCTAGCCTAGGTGATAATGCATGGAGATTATAGTTGTTTGGTAACTTTATAATCATGTTAGAGGCATGGAGAGCATGGATGGAGAGTGTATAAATACTCACATGAGTTTCAGAGTGTAGGTATAGGTGGAAGACCTAATTTCAAATTATCATCTAGACCTAGTCTAAGTGCATGAAGGAAAAATGAAGCATGAGGATGAGTTGAGAGCCATGTGATCTCAAGTAAGAATAAATGGGAGTGATAAATGTTGTATAAAGTGTTTTATATCCTTTTGGAGAGTTTTGATTCTGATTTATAGTGTTGGTTTAGTTTTTAGAGATTACATCATGTAAAATCCTAAGGTCTAGTCATGCAAATGACATGGGATATAAATATCTGACTGACTGTTTGAGATAACCTCATAATTGGAGATGGTTATTAGGGTGTCCTATATGTGTGATAAATTTTTTAGGTCATTATGAAGATAAATTTGATAGTTATGATGTTGCAAGAAAAATAGGGTTGAGAAGAAGGCATTTTACACCTTGAGTAGTAACTTTTGATGTTCATTGTGAATTTCATGATTTTCATAGGAAATTTTATATTTGAGGGATGATTTTTCATTGAGATACAATAATTTCAAAAAGATAATTGATTGGTTTCATCATCATGTTTTATAAATGAATGTTAAGAAGGTAAACTACTTTTTATAGATTTGAAATGCTATGTTGAGAGTGATGAAGAAGATATTTTTGGAAAGTTTCTAGAATGATTTCTTTTTTATATTATGATGATTCTAGGTTGTATATGAATCCTCCATATTTCCATAAAGGTATGTTAGATCATGTGAAAGTATGTGGGCCACACTAAAAAAGTATTATTTCTAGAGATTTTTAGTTTGAGGCAAAGTATTCCATTAAAGGTATGGAGTAAATTGACATTATTTGTATCCTGGAAGTTTTTATAAATTTAAATTATAGTTTTAGATTATGGTTGAGTTCCTATATGGAAAAGTGTGTCCTATTTATGAATACTAGTCTTCCGGCCCTAAAAAGATAGTTTTGAGTAGTTTCAGAGATTTACCTTCTTGAAGGCATTCCATTTAGATTTGGAAGGAAATGTAAGATGTCATGGAAATTAGATTCATTTTTATTTCCAATGATGTATTTTTTTTCTTTTGATGATTTGATTTGATAGGTCAAATAACTTAGTTTGTGAATACAAAGTTTTATTGTTTTGAGGACATGACTATTTATGTTAGAAGATGGAGGTATAATACTCATATTTTGGATTATTATATGATTGATATCCATTGGAGAGTAAATAAGAATGCATTTTTTCCCTATTTAAGGAATTTTGAGGCATTGAAAGTGGTAGAAATGATGCAAACTAGTTATGTTTACAAAACTCCTTTCTAGGAAGCTCGGTTTGTTGAAGAGGAAAGTTAGTGTGGTTTGCTTTGTTGGATGTTTCATGAGGTATAACATGCATGGATGTGTTATATAATCCATCGTATTTCAAATTATCTATTACATGGTTGAATGTTAATGATGTATGAAATTTAATTTCCAATTGTTTAAGGTTTTTGAAGTAATTATTAAATCTTCCTTTCAGTCCATTGTGATTCAAAAAATTTGGTATCATATCAGGTCATTTTGGATAATTCTGATCACTTGAAAGAAGATCCTTTGAAGAACAAAAATTACAAATTAGAAGAGTGGATCTTCTTCCGATAAGGCACCACTTTTTGATGGAGTAAACTATTATTTTTGGAGTCTAAGGATGATGATTCATATCATGTCTCTAGGGTTCAATATTTGGAAAAAAAAATTGATGGTTATTTAGTTCTGCCACCCCTCAAACAAGTACTACCGATAAGAAGAATTTTAGTCAAACTTCTAAGGCTATGAATGCTATTATGTGTGGATTGGATAAACGTAAACTTGTGAATGTCATGAACTACAAAATCAGTAAAGACTATGTGGGATAAATTTTAGGTCATGTATGAGGGAGATTTTAAGGTAAGAATAGCTAATCTTCAAACCTTTAGAAACTATTATGAAGGGTTGAAAATGAGTGACAATGAACCTATTGATGCATACTTACTTAGGTTTTATAAGGTTTTCAACACCATGAAAGGTATAGGTGAATAAGTGAAGGAAGAGATTTTAGTAGATTTTTTTTTTTAGATCTCTAACTCCAAATTTTATTCCCTAGTATTTGTCATTAAAGAAGAAAAGGATTTGACTCTTTTAAATATGGATAAGTTGCATAGAACCTTGACTTCCTATGAAATGAGGGTTGGTGATCCTAAACCAACCAAGAGGATATTGCCTTAAAATATAATATGAATCCCAAGGGTAAGAAAGATAAAGCTGATGCAAATTATATTGAGTTTGATGATGAAGAACTCTTTACAATACTTGTTAGAAGATTGAAGGTTTTCTATGGAAAATATAAAGGTCAAATTTCTTATAAATTTTTCAACTATGGTAAAGTAGGTTATTTTTCTATCATATGTCCTTAAAATCATGAGGAAGATCATGATGAGCATGAGCATGATGAAAACCATGACAAGAAGGATAAATTATTTGATAAATGTAAAAAGGGTTTCAAGAAGTTTTTTGTAAGAAGAAGGAAAGAACAATTTCTACACAAAATAAGAAGCTTGTTCATATTAGGAAAATAGTTTTTATAGTGGTGTTTCATATTATGATTTTTACTCTGAAAATGGTGATGTTGGAGATGAGGTATTATTCATGACCAAGGGTGTTAGATCTATGAGTGATGGTCCTATACTTTTTTGTGGCTATATAGAGTTTGAATATGAAGAAGAAGATGATGTTGAGGATGAATTAGTGTGTATCCAGACTAAGTTAAAGTTTTCTAAAAATAATAACAAGAAGCTAAGATCTCAAGTCAAATATTATGAAGATAAGATCCATGAACTTGAAGAGAAGCATTGGTCAGAAACAAGCAAGCTAAATGAAATAGTTAGGATGCTAGAAGAAAAGGTAAAGTTTCTAATCTCAAATTTACAAGACAAATAGAGTAAGTGCATCAGAATACAATAATAGATAGATTTTATAAGGGAATAGTTATTTGAGGTAATCAATAAGGCTAATACCTTTCATAAATTATAGAAAAATACTAAGGATCTTTACAATCTTCGTAGCATTCAAAGTTTTGCAAGTAACAAGATAGGTTTGGGGTTTAGAGATGACCTCAAATTAAAATAATTTATGCAAGAATATAGTATTACAAGAAAGTAAAATCAATAACCAAGATTCAAGGAAAGAAATAAATAGAACTCCATCAAAGATAATGTGAAGACAAATTCAGTTAGGAAGCCTAGTGCTTCAAGACATGAAACATCATTTAATGGCTATTGTTTCACTTTAAATGGTTTTGGACATAGGTCTAAGGAGTGTATGAGGTTTTTTAGAAATTATCATCCTTAGAAAGATAATATGAGTAAGAAAACAAATAATATGGTTTGCTACAATTGTAATGAGAAAGTCCATCTTGTTAGGTAATTTTTATATGAAACTTCAAGTCAAAATTGGGGTATTGAAGGCTAAAAACGTAAGAGTTCAGTTGTATTTTTAGTTGTAATGAATTTTTTCATTTTATAGTTATTGTTATGGTCCTACAAGGAAAGGAAGGAGATTTCAAGATTCTAATATGGTTTCTAGTAGACAAATAAGGTCTTGGGAGACAAGAATGAATAATAATGTACCACAAAAGACTAGTATGAATGCAAATGAATGAATTTCTCAGAGTACTGACCATAAAAAATATGGAAAGGGTGAGTTTCAAGCATCTAAAATTGCTTGGGATATCTTCAAGTCACTCTTCTAGGTTGATCATGAAGAATTATGTCTCTACTAGGATTATTAGAGATGTAACCATCCATATGAAGCATTGCAAGAAGAGGGAGTTGACTAGGGTGATTTATAATGTTCTAGAATCTCTTCAAGATGTCAAGGTATGTTATTAATGTGTCAAAGTATGTATTGTAGAACTATGTAAGTGTTCAAACAATGAAATTATTTGATTGTAGTCATGAAGCTTTATTAAGGTTGCATAGTCATATTTTTTAGTCCATGTTTATCATGATGAGGACTATTGATGGTTGAGTCCTCTTGAAGTTTTGTGTCAATATTTAAAGGTATAGTTATAATTTGAATTTTTTTAGGCTTTGAAGGTTAAGTTTTATGGTCTAAGTATGAATCAATAAAAAGGTATGTCATGTTTCTTCATGTAAGTAAAGGTTTTTAGTTGTTTAAGCATGCTCTTGCTATGTGTCAAGGTATGTGTATCATGTCTCAAATATGTTTAGTCTATCCTAAGGTTTTTTTAGGTATAGTTGTGATGTAAATACAAGGTGTGTCAAGTGTTTATACTTCAAGAAGATGGTATGAAGTGTGTTTAGTTCTGTATAAGACTCAAGAAGATTTTTACCTCTTTCAAAAGTTGGATGAGTCCAAATACTAGATCAATTGTATTTGAATCATGTTTATAAGGTCTCCTCTAGGAGTAGTCATGCATTTGAGGAGAAAATGAAGGTGAAAAAACATATCTTAATCTATGTAAAATAAAATAAAAAGTAAAGTGCGGGGAAGAAGGAAACATATTTGAAGAGGAGTTGGAAAGTATAAAATATTATAGAAGACCTATCATAGAGTGAATATGAGTTAATTATGTTCTTGAAGGGCATCATGTCTCTTGGAAGATGAGCTAAAGAATTGGAAGTAAGGTAAGAATATTGGTCTTCATCAGACTATTAGTGACAAAGCAAGAAGGTTCATTAAGAGAAAAAAATTTCTAAGATGACAAGTTAATGAATGAAGATACAGTTAGTAAAAAATATGAAATGAGAAGCTATAAGTATGAACAATTGATGACATGAAGTGTTAGCTCTTGAATACATGCTACATATGTTTTAAAACATCACATAGACTATATAGTGAAATATAAATCATTATTATGACTGTTAAATGCAAAATTGGGACTCTAATTTGATATGCATTGAGCAATTATGTTCCTAGCTATGTAAGGTCCTTGGTATTACCTCAATACAAGAATGAAGAGTGTCAAGAAGGTATTTATAAGGATATTCATACTTAAGTTAGAGTGTTGCACCTTGAGTGATGGAATTAAAGATTTTACGGGTTTCAAAGCTTATTTATTAGAGTGGATGCATAATTAAAGGTTCAAGGATGAATAACTCAGTCTATATGCCAAATTTTTAGTCCATAAATCATGACTAAAGAGTTTCTAGAATGATCTTGCATCTTAAAGAAGGTACAAATCTACACAGTGCATGACTAGAACTGTGAAAGCTATAAAGGAGTAGTCTTCAGTTGACAACCATGGTTACTAGTTTGTGTATGGTTATTCGGGTCGTGATAGTGTCTCAAACATTAAATATGGGTGTTCTTACATGGTTTAAGTGAGTAAGATGAGGATAAATGTATGATCATCTATCTATGCTTACAATTGAAGATCAAATGAGGGATAATAGGTCTCGAAGGAAAAGATAAGTTGTCTAATATGATGAGTTGATTAGACAATTTGTATATGGTGTAATGACATTCTTTAGGTATTTCATGAGTTATCTAGTTCTCAATTATTGTGCCACATTCTTTTAACCTTGTTGGAGAAGTCTTTATATTGGTTATCCATTTTTGAAGGAGTATAGAGGTGTACAAGTATAAAAGGCCTGTGAAGATAAAATAGGTACATTGAATGAGAAGAAAGCATATGTCTATGCTACGGTGATAAGTTACAGGTCTATAGAAGACTCTTAGAACAAGGGGAGAAAGTTTTGATACTCAAATATGTGTGTAAAGTGGAAAATATATTAGTTAGGTGAGATTTATGATGTTTGTAGTGTCTTTATGATGGATTTTTATAATTTGATCATAAATTACACCATATTATGAGAAATTTATAAGCATTTTGAGTTATAATAGTAAAATATAGGTGTGAAAGCTAGTTGAATTTGTCCTTGAAATATTGTGAGTCCTTAAAATTAATACCATAGATTATCTAGGAGAATGGATGTATCATAAAGAGTGCATGAAGAAATATATAGAATTAACAAGTGGAATGGTTGAGTATTTGAGTTTATAAGGTCTTTACTAAACAATGGAGGCATGAATATGATGACACAAGTCTGAAAAATCTTTTTGAGTCGGGGAAGCTTATCTTGACAACCATTTAGGTACATAAGGTGTCCAATATGCTAGATTAGTAGAGTTGATTATGGTTTGTAAGAATAACTCAAGGGTAAATAAGTTTTTAACTCAACCAAGTATAATACAATGAAATAATGTTGAAAACATTTAGAGGACGATTCAGAACAATGGTATAGGTGTTGATTACTCTACTTGAGAAATGAGAAAGGTGAATACTCAATTTTTTACATTTTCAATGACTTATGGATAGAATAATCCCCAGGGGGCTATAAGGAATTTTCTCATAGATTTTTTGAGATTTTAGGGATTTGAAAAGTTTTTCTTGAATGCAATGAAATACTACTTCAGGGATTGAGGTCCTAAATTTGCTAATAGTTCATGAATGATAGAGTTAAGGCTTATTTTAGGCATCTAGCAGTAGAGATGAATCAAGATAATTTAAACCGATGATTTTTAGTAAATGATGGTAAAATTCTAGTTGACATGAGTGGATATTTTTACACCTTTGTTCAAGGAAGTTATATAGTGTTACCGAGTCTTGAAGAAGGAAAAAATAGAGCATAAGGAATTTAAATCCTATTTGTAAGCCCAAATGATTAATTTTTTCTATTTTAAATAAAGAAGCACTTAAAAGAAGGATGAGAATGATGAAAAAAATGAGCTAAAGGTATGAAATTTTTCATTAATGTAAAAAGGGGAGATAAATATGTTGTTTTCCATCAATGACAAGGGGGAAATTGTTGGAATGAGTGAGTATAGGTCTTTTCATTGATGTAAAATCTGATTAATGATAGAGAGAATGATGTATTTATTTTAGAAAATGCTTAGTATGTTAATGAAATGGAGAATATGATCATGACATGATGGAAAGAATCGAAAAGTTGAATTGTATCTTGGTCTAATAAGCTTAATAAGGTTACCTATCTCGCATAGGTGATAGAGCATGGTGAGTAGAGTTTCTTGGTGACTTGAGAAGCATGATAGAGGTATGGAGATAATTTATGGAGAGTGTAGAGATACTCACATGATTTTTAGAGTCTAGGTACAGGTGGAAGACTTAATTGCAAGTGCTCATCTAGACCTCATCTAAGTTCGGAGGTGAAATGAAGCATGCGAATGAGTTGTAGATCCATGTGAGCTCATGGAAGCATAAAATGCTATGAGACATGTTGTATCAATTTTCTGGTCCTTTTTGAGAGGTTTTGAATTTTGAGTTATAGTTTCGGATCCGTTTGATGTAGCCTAGATCATGCAAAACCCTAAGGTATAGTCATCAAAATGAGATGGGATATGAAAATGTAGAGATATTTGAGATGATATTATGATTGGAGATTGTTCATGTGGGTGTTTTAGAGGTGTGAGAAAATTTGAAAGTCATTATGAATAGAAATTTGCAAGTCATGATGTTTTTGGAAAAATATGGTTGAGAAGAAAGAGTTTTCTAGCTTGAGTAGAAAATTTGATGCTCGTGAATTGTGTGCTTTGTATGTGAGCTTGTTTATTTTAAGGATGTTTTTACATTTAGCTAGGATAATTTCACAAAAATAATGGAGTGGTTTCATCTTCAGGTTTTTATGAACAAATGTTAAGAAGGTAAACTGCTTATTATGAGTTTGAAACCCTAAGTTGGGAGTGATGGAGAAAATCTTCTTGGTAGGTGCCCAAAATTAGTTCTTTTTTTCTGGTATGATGATTGGATTTTGTAGAGGATTCCTCCATATTTATTAAAAGGTATGATAGATCATGTGATAGTATGTGGGCCCACTCATAAAGACATGTTTCTAGATATTTTCAGTTTCAAGAAAAGTCTTCAATTAAAGGTATGGAATAAATTGACATTGTTTGTATCCTGGGAGTTTGAGGTCATAGGGGGAAAAGTGTTCCCTATTTATTAAGTATGGTATTTGGGCCCTAAAAGGTCTATTTTGAGCAGTTTCAGAGATTGACCTGGTTCAAGGACTTCTGGTTAGAGTTGGAAGTAAATGTATTATTTTATAAAAATTATATTAAGATATATTTCCAATGATGTATGGTTTGTCTCTTGATGATTTGATTTGATAGCTGAACTAACTCATTTTGTGAAGACCAAATTTGATTGTTTTTAGAATAAGATTTTTATCGCTAGAAGATGGTTGTAGAAGACTCATGTTTTTTTATTAGTTTATGATTTCTATCCATTAGAGAGTGAAGAGGGATTAATTTTTTCCATATATAAGGAATTTTAGGTCTTAAAAGTGGTAGCAAGAATACAAATCAATTATGATTGCAAAACATATTTTTGGGTAGATCGGTTTGATGAAGAGGAAATTTGGCATGGTTTACTTTCATAAATGTTTCATGAGGTATAGAAATAATGGATGTGTTCTACAGGAATTTATATTTACAATGAGTTTTTACATGGAATAGTTTAGGTGCTATGGTGTGATCTTGAGCTCCATAGGTGAAGACTAGTTCCTGGAAGTAACCATTTTGTGAAGGAAATGGTCCTTCTTGATAGAGTTATGAAGAATTTTATTGGTGCAAGTTAATGTGTGATAATTTATGATTTTTTATGATATATTTGAAATTTTTGATTCCTTTATAGGCTTGAAAAATTATTATGATGTGCTTGTATGTCTTTGATGAGCTAGGTGATGGGGTTTTGAGTCTATTTTGGATTGTTTGGATGTATTGGTGTGTGTTCGACCTACATAGGTCCATCTTATGAATTTGAATGAATGTATTGTTATTTTTTTAGTTCTATTAGTCAAGATCATTATGTAGAACTCGCGTGTCTTATTTTTTTGAAATGAGAAACATATAAATCAAGTGTTATGATTCAAATTTGAGATAGTGAAGATGAGGGAAATGTGTGAGTTTCTTGAGAGAGTGAAAGTGGTGTTAGGGAATCAAATAAGATATGATGAAGTGTTAAAATGCCTAAAGAGTGTTATAAATCATGTGTGTAAGATTTTTGATAAAATCAGGTCATGATAGTGCAAGATAGTGAGTTAGAAGGAAGTGTATTTGAAGCATGTTGGAGATGAATTCTGTAATCACCATCAGATGAGTGTTGGAATTATATATTCAGTGATGTTCTTATCAAAATATTATGTGATGAGTCATATTCATACAAGTCTCTTGTTGTGAGTAATATCAACATGGATTCATGGGTTGGTGCTCTTTGTAGAGTTGGTGCTTCACTAGAGAAATATATTGTGATGTGTAATATTCACTTAAGTACTTTGTTTTGAATAATATCAACAAATTTTTGGTGGGTTTTCTTCCCCTTGACATTTTCCCACTTATATCTTGTTTTTTGTGTACTCTTTCTTTTTATGCTCTTTTGGATGGTTGATGTTTATTGTTAACATCTCATTAATGCAAAGTTCAATGTTAATGGTGTATGCAAGTTAATTTGAAATTATTTAAGGGGTTTTGAAGGACTTATTTATCCACCCATCTTATCCCATTATGATTCCAAGACCATATAATCTTCTCTTTACGCCATCTTTATATCTTCTTTCTTAGCTCTTAGTTTATCTTGCACTTCTCTTGGATCAGATTAGAAACCCTTCTTCTTGGTTGGTTTTCTTGAAATATTAGATCATCTATAATAATTATAGGACATGAAATATGTTCCCATTTTCCATCTAATAGTGATTCTCTTTTGGTGTGCTACTTCTCTAGAGAGATAGATGCTTCGGTGACTACCCTACAGAGTACAAGGTGAGTTCTCTAACCATATTTTTCATTTTTCATAGATTAGTTCATTTCCTTTCCCTCATTGTGTTATGTTAGCTTAGTATTACATATGTTTAGATGTTAGTCAACATAGTAATCTTATTCTTGATCATCTCCTTACTTTAAAATTACTTTTATTTCAGTTATATTATACACACTTTTCACATCTATTATCGATCCATACCTCACCTCAAACAATCATTGATATCTTAGTAGGGTTCTCTCCTCTATCTTGACTGTGGGCCTTAGAAACCATAGGTTGACCTAGTATAGGGATTACTACCCTCTAGATATGCGACACTAGATTTCATTGTATCCCCTTTAAATATATTCATTGTATGTTAGTTCATGTGTGTTTATTACTCATTTACTCGACACAATTATAGAATGGATGATTTAGGAGTGCAAAGTTATTGAGACACATTCTTGGCCTGTCATACATTTCTGGTGAACCTGATGTGAATCCTATAGACCTTTTGATCAAGTACAAGTTGTTAAAAGAACCAATCTTCAATTTTGACTTCATCTAAGATTCCAAAATCCCTAAAATCCCTAAGAATA
Organism: Taxus wallichiana var. yunnanensis; assembly: GCA_018340775.1. Taxonomy (NCBI): domain Eukaryota; kingdom Viridiplantae; phylum Streptophyta; class Pinopsida; order Cupressales; family Taxaceae; genus Taxus; species Taxus wallichiana. The sequence goes on from CM031235.1 coordinate 564,621,730, forward strand.
TGTTTACAAAAACACCATCTCCTAGGGGTGATTCTGTCTATTTCTATCAAATCTATTTTGACACACATTTTACCTCTATGCAAACCCTATTGCATGAACGATCATGTTTTATTCTATTCTTCAACTTCCTATACACCATCGACCCTTATTTGAGATTTCTAGTAGGGTCAATTTTGTCTGTTATTATCTTAATATGTCCCTTGAGGCCACTAGATCTTTTGTAAATATTATATAGGTTCAACTCCGTCCAAAGCACAAATTTCCATAAGCTTTTTTTTCATTATCCAAGTTACAAATTTGTTGACTCGAGGATATTTTAGCATAATTGGACACTCTCAACTTTTCCATGGCATATTCCTTTATGCCTACATCTCCTCTTCATGCTACTAAATACTCTAGCTCTCATCCTATGAACACTAATCCTCCTAGTCACCCCAATCTCACCCATGAAAATTTTCTCCCCAAACCCCGTCCTAGTGATGAGTAAGATTAGGATAACTTAACCAAATGTAATGTGGTTGAGATTGAGAAAATATATCCTAGATCCATCATCAATAATATCAATAATAATGAGTACTTTACCCCTAACAAGGATGGAGGTTTTCAAAATATATCTATCGATGTCATGGAAATGACCATGCCCCGTATTAACTAGGGAATACTCTATAATTATCAGACTCCTCCCTACAGGATGATCAAAATGAATCTCCTAAAAATCCCACTAATGAACATGAAAATCATGAATAAACACCCACAAATAAGGGTCATTCTTCTTCTATGGATCCTAACATGGTAATAGTTAAGCTCCTAGATCAGATGGCCTTGTCCCAAGATACCACCATAGCTAGCATGATCCAAATGAAAAATCAGATGTTGTAATAAGAATATCAAAATTTTGTGCTTAAAATTACTTCTTACACCCCTCATCCATTAGTGGATGCACATGGGAATCCTATTCCTCCTCTACCAATCTGGAGCAATATGTTACAAACTATCCAAAATGAATCTTTTGCACTGACATTACTACCATGGACATGGGAGATACTATCCCTACCATATCTTACGATGGATCCATTGATCCAACCATCCACCTCAATACATTTGTAAATATATACAAAGAATGGATTCAAACAAACACCTATGCAACTGCTAAGCTTCTAGAAAATAATTTTGTAGGTGAGGCATTAGAATGGTATAGCTAGATTCCTCCTAATTCAATGGTTGATTTAGAAGGATTAGTTAAATATATCATCTCTTAATTTAAGAAATAAGATCTTGAATTTTTTTTTATGAAGATTCATAAACCTTAAGAAAGGGGCTCATGAATCTTCCCAATGCTTTATCAAGAAAATGGGAAAAACTTTTCATAAAAGCTAATCATAATATTGATAATCAAAGCCTCTGTCAAATATTACTTAAATCCCTTACACCTAATTTCCAATATTAAGTTAGGTACTTCTCTCCAAACATGTTGGAGGAATCATTGGAACAAGATAAAAGAAAATATCATCTCATGTGTGAATTTGGATGCACTTCTAATTCATCACCTAATCTTAAAAGCATAGCGTGTGTAATCAAGTCTTCAAATCCTCCAAGATAAACAAGAGTGGGAGAAAATCATGAATCCTCTTTCCCCTCCTTTCACACTTCTTTATCCCGTTTGAAGCTTCTTCAAATGCTTCCTACTCCACAATTAGTTCCAATTTCAAAGAATGCATTTCCTCAACTTAGTGGTGATATATTTTGTTCGTGGCATGCCACTATAGGACATTCTCAAGGTGATTGTGAAGACCTTACGAAGGCAACCCTTGACTTCTTTATCTTGGAGGATTTGAAGATACTCCCTTTAATCCTCCACTCCTTGATACTCCATAGGTCATAGAGTAAATATCTTACTACCCTTCACGTCATGCTCCCAAAATAAAAAAATTACCCACATTAGCCTCTAATATATCCTCTGCAATCAACATTAGTCTTGGTGCTCTTAGTCTAACTACTATTGATCTTGCAGCCAAAGAGACCACCTTATATGTTAGGGTGTTATATGTATGAAGAACCAATTCAAGGAAACATAGAGACAATAGATGATACATATGCCTAAAAATAAATGTGGAATACCATGTTCCTATCCCTACCCTAGACAATGATTAGGCTATTATATAACCTTATATGCCCAAGAGTATACACTCTCCCGACATCATTATAAGTTAGGAAAATTCTCCATGACACCTATGTAATTTGACAACTATGTCACTACTATTGTTCCTAGCTAGGATGAATTTTCCAAGTTACCCAAGTCCCAATATCATTTCCAAGAAAAAAATGCTATGTTTCTGAATCAAACATTAGTGTAAAACTTGACAAAAATCCCACGCACATAGTCATGTTTGGAAATTGCTTTCCTCATGTATGGAAGCTCCGTATAGAGATCTTATGAAAAAATAAGGAGTTATTTGTATGGGGATATTTTGATATTCATGACATTGATCCTAAAAATGTCTCCTATAACATCATCACCTATCATGAGATCACTCCCATTCAAACATCAATTATTTATGCCATAAATAAATAATCAAACTATTAGATGTGAAATTTAGTTATATGATAAAATATACTAAATATGTGTCCAATATCATCCTTGTTCGGAAGAAGGACACCTTGGCTATTTGAATTTTTATTGACTTATGAAACCTTAATCTCGCTTCTCCTAAGGATAATTTTCTTCTAACTTCCATCGGTGCCATTGTCAACACCATGAAAAGATATGAAATGTTATCTTTTATAGATGGGTTCTCAAGGTGTAACCAAATTTAGATTGCTCCCAAATACCAACAAAATCCTACCTTTTCTACTTGAATGAGGCACTAATTGTTATGTAAAAATTCCCTACGGATTCAAAAATGCTTTGACACAACATATCAACGTGCCATGACACAAATATTTAATGATCTCATATGTAAAATAGTCAAAGTCTACGTTGATGATCTACTCGTAAAATCTTGATGCTTGATGGTCAAAATCATGAATTATACATTACCTTAGGAAACTTTCACAAATAAAGGTTCACCTCAATGCCTAGAAAATTCATATTCGGCGTGACATGGGGAAAATTCCTAGGATTATTAGTGTCTAAACATGGTATCAATGTCAACCCAAAAATATTAAATCCATCCTCGACATACCACGGTCATATTATTTAGTAGGCATACGGAATTTCCTTAGAAATCTTAGGAAATATGATGATTTTTCCCTAAGTTTACCTATCATATTTATGTAATAAATAGTCTCCTTCAAAAATCTACCAAACTATAGTGGACTAAAGAGTATAAAAAGTATTCAAAAATATAAAACATTATCTATCCTAATTACTAACCTTAGTACCTACTTTTCCAAATCAAATGTTTATACTATATACCTCTTCCACCTTAATATCTCGTAGGTGAAATGTTAAAATAAGAAGATGAAAAGGACAATGAACATGTTATATATTATGTTATCACGCTTGAATAGACTATGAAGTATGATACACATCCATTGAGCATGATTATTTATCCATATATTAACTAGCTACAAATTTAAGTCACTATATGTTATATAAAACCACATATATCATTATCCATACAAACCGCTTTCAAAACTTATTCTCACATGCAATCCTTCCCATGGATCACATTGGGAAGTGGATGGACCTCCTTATGGAATTTGACCTCCACATTATCACATGAAAGGTTGTAAAATTCCAAGTCATAGAATTAGTTGGATACCACCACCCATTTCTTCTCCTTAACCTATTCATGATGCATTATTTGATGAGGAAATCCTCCTCATTGAAGGAATAGAAAACAATGTTTCCATAAAATACTACTATTATAGCTTCATGGATGGCCTTGAGGCATAATCCTATGACACACCAATAATGAAGTGTTTCCACCTAAAACCAATTCAATGAACACAATCATTAAGGATGAGGTCACCATCAATATTCATGAGGATAAATGGATGCTATACTTCAATGGGGAAAAGTGAATCTAAAAAGATCTGGGTAGGTTATGTTCTCACCAATCCATCTTGCCACACTTTCCCTCTCTCCTATCAACTCAAGTTAAAAATCACCAACAACATGGAGGTATATGAGGATATTATCCTAGGTATACATGCCGACTTAACTAATTGTGTCTCTTATCTCTATATTATGGGGATTCTCGGTTTTTGTTTTGATAGGTCAGTGGTGTATATGAATGTCACACAAAAAACTTAAAGCTTATTATGAATTATTTCAGGATTTGATACCACACTTCACTTCATTTACAAGTGAATCAATCGTGTGAACATAATTCCTTGGTGATTCTTTGGTCGATATGACACTCGGTTCAGATTGCATTATGATTTTCATGATGACACTATTATATAAATCTATCAAACCCCGACTACTTCAACTACTCTAAACATCCGGGATGTTTTTTAGATCGAGCCACATGGCCCTGCATAGGACCCTTGGTATGAAGACATCCACCTATTCATGTAATATTAAACTTACCCATAAGGTGCTGATCTCCTAATGCCCCTAAAAATATGTAAAAAGACTCTCAAATATGTACTTAAGGAAAACATCCTATACTATCACAACATCTAAGGTACCCTAATATGAAGTGTTAATAAATATGAGTCTCTCCTTACCTTAGAGGAAGCGCATAGGGCACTTGTTTTGAAAATTGAAGCAGCCATTGTACTATACACAATTTCTTAATATGGGTTACTACTAACCTCCACTAGAATCTAATGCTCACGCCTTTACCAAAAAGTTCCAACCTTTCCAATTTCAAGATGACTTGATTCATTCCCCTCCAGCCTAAGCTATAATCTATTAAAAGTCCTTGGCCCTTCAATATATGGGGATTGAATTATATCGGGAAATTTCCTTGGTCTCAAGATGGTCATGTCTTCATCATTACAGCCACATAATAATTTACTAAGTGGGTTGAATCCATGCCTCTCACCAATATGTATGGCCTTACTACATCTAAATTTTTCCTCAATAAAATCATTTTCCATTTTGGAATTCCCCATACCATCATATCTAACAATGGTGGGAGCTTCAAATACAAAGAAATGAAGCAAATTTGCACTAAATTTAAAATCAAACATTGATTCTCAACACCATATCATCTGCAATGCAATGGAAAATCCAAATCTATGAATAAAATTCTCAACAAGATCTTACAAAAGGTAATCCACAAATCACACACAAAATCACATTCAAAGCTATATCCTACATTATGGGCATACCGCACTAGTGTTCGTATGGTCATTAGGAAAACCCCATTTTCACTTACCTATAGACCTATGGCGGTCCTTCCACTTGAGGTGGATCTACCTTCCCTCCACATTTTCCTTAACAATATCGTTTCATATGAGGAGCTTTGTGCAAAGCACCTCTCCATGACCCCGACTTAATAGAAGAATGACATGGCATAACATACACTCATAATAAGAAACATAAGAACTACATTTCCAAATAAGATAAATAACTTTTTCTCCCATTTACTTTTGACATGGGTGACTAATGTGCCCCCGCTAATTCATATATAGACCCCCATTTTTTTGCGTCATAATTTTTACCGAGACTAATATCAACAATTTGTAATCAATAAATTTATATATTTTAAAGGAATTTTTTTGCATAACATTGCTATTTTCATCTTATCTATGCTTCTTTAAATTAGTTTAAATGAATATTTATGTGTTAATAATGTGGTTGAAGAACATATCTTAGGCTAGCAGAGGACTTATAGATGGACCAATGTAGGAATCATTCACACATTAGTGCAAGATTCACCCATGTACTAGTGCAAGACTTACTTAAGCATTGGCTCAGGACTTGCCCACGCATTGGCACAGGACTTCCTTTGGAGCACATGACTCACCCTATGATGGAACATGACTCGTATGAGGGAATAACAAGACTAAAATGGAAAGGAGGCGAGTTGATTTAATAAACACATGAGTTGACATGGTGAAAATAACATTGAATGTTGATTACCATCTAGTCATCATGTGACTTATGTAGATTATGCAAGTCCCACTTAACATCTAATTTGACTAGAAATGTGGGACAAATGACAGAAACACTCAAGTCCCCACTCTTTAAGGGATTTAATGCATGATCTTTGACATCCATTGGAATTACTAAATCATCTCAACTGAGAGTTAATTAAGGATTCCACTTAGAGTTAACAAGATGAAATCTTATCTAAGTGTGGCATGCACTTGTTCTCTCAAATTTGTAAATCTTAAAAGTATTTATTGTTATAGAGATCTTTCTATTAACTAATAGTTAGTTATTATAAATAATCCATTTTATTTTAGAGTGATAAGGACTGATCTTGATAAAAAAAAGGGAATTTCTACTAGAATTAAAGAGTTGGTTATTGTTGAAGAAATTATTCTAGTCAATAAAGTGCATGATTCTAGGTTTGAAGAACTTGTGTGATTCATAATACTAAACTGGATCACGGGGACGGAACAAGGGCCACTCATTCCCAATTTGAAGGGATTATTTCTTTTGATTTAATATTTATATATTTAGTATTTTTAATTACAATAATTCCATTGCTTTCAACATTTCAATTATGAATTTAGTAATCTATTGTTTTATCAATAGAAGGCATTCCTTAAATGAATTTAGAAGTAGTTTTTGATTAAATTTAATAATGGATGCATTCTTAAAATAGTTACAATCGTGATTTTTTTGTAAACATCCGTGGACACTTCCATGGACTGAAAATCATGAGATAATTAAAGTGTGAGTATCAATGGTTCTCTTTAGTGACGTGGTACTCAAACTTGATTATAAACATGAAAAAAAAGGAAAATAAAATCTAAAATGGTGAAGTATCTACCTCATTAAAGAGATAATATGGCCTAGCACATTTCATCTTCAAATAATAGTGAGTGCTCAATTCCTCAAAAATTTCACACATGAAGGAACTTGAGAGTCTCAAGTACTCAACTACCATCTCTCATCCTTCTCAAATTCACTACTTCATCAACCTTATCCTTCACACTAAAAAAATATCAACATTATGGCTTTGTACACTTTAGTCTTTCACACTAGATCGTCGCAAAGTATTATACACATCCTCGTTTAGGTTCATGGCCTTGCTTTGATTTCTATACCATATTATTATATCATCTACTTCATGGTTTTTTGTAATTTTCAGCATTGTTATATTCCTTTTGGGCCAATCATCCATATTTTCTTTATTTACACCTTTGGGTTAATGATATGTTTCTCTTTGCAACTTCTACCATATGATTTTTAGCACTTTTCATTGTTGCTACCCTCCGCTTGGCTATGACACTATGATACTATAACACCATACCATCACAACATCTTAACACTATGACATGAAATATGTCCCATGGGCCCCTAGTTAGGTGATTTATGTCTTATTTTACTCATGATCCTCTAGTGTTTTGTTTCAGTTTTTCTTCTCCAAGGTTCTTACAGTGTTGTTTTCACCCACACATGGCAGGATGGGAGAAACCATTGGGTATGCATTAGTGGGTATATTTCATTTTAGTTAGTCCTTTCAGCATTCCTTTATGTTCTTAATTTTAGTATCATTGTTACAAATTGTCTTTTTCTGTTGACCACCCCATATTTTTCTATTGCAACATGTGGTGATCAATGACTGTGGCATATGTACATACCTAATTTTTCACTTTTCATCTTCCATTCCTGCTACTAACAATTTCCAGTAGGAAGATAAGGGTCACCGATGCATCTATTTCTTGAGCGGGTTCCTTAAGGGGACTACGGGAATGGAGAATGGTTATTCATGTAACCATTATAGATTAGAGATGGTACACAAAGAGAGTGTTACTATTTGGGCTTTGTCATAGTTTTCCTTACACTAGTTGTTATTCTCCCATTAGGTCTCACACACATTTTCAATCCCAACTTCTTACTTTTTTCCTACCACTTTGCATGTTGTTCATCCATCCTCATGATCTATGATACCTTATTTTGAGTTTTTATGATACATTATCTCATTTTATCACCTTTGGCCGACACCATCGCCCATGGGTGATGGTGTTGGTCTTATATTTTTCTTGGCCGATTCCATCACCCGTAGGAGATGTCGTCTTATATATACACACACATCACATTAAAGTTTAAAAATAAGAAATCTCAAACCTTAGGAACTACAATCTAATATGTTATTTTGTGTCATCTTAGCATCTTTGTACTTAGCTCTTGGTTTATCTTGTACTTTTCTTGGATTGGATGGGACACTCTTCTTCTTGGTTGATTTGATTTTACTATTGGGTCATCTATAGTGAGTCTAGGACATGAATGGTATTCCCTTCTCCACCTAATAGTGATTCTATCTCGGTGTGCTACTTCTCTAGAGAGAAAGATACATTATTACAAGTATAAGGTGAGTCCTCTAATCATATTTTTTCATTTTTCATACATTGGTTCATTTCCTTTCCCTCATTGTGTTATTTTAGCTTAATATTATGTATGTTTGGATGCTAGTTAGCATAGTAATATTATTCATGATCAAATCCCTAGCTTTACATTACTTTCATTTCAGTTATTTTGTGCACACATATCTTGTCTATTGTTAATCCACACCTCTCCTCACCCAATCATTGATATCCTAGTAGGGTTCTCTCGTAGATCATAACTACAAGCCTTAGAAACCCTAGGTTGACCTAGTTTTAGGGATTACTACCCTATAGATATATTACCTTACTTCTCACTATAGACCCTTTAAATCTATCCATCGTATGTCGGTTCATGTGTCTTTCTTACTCATTGTGTTGATGATTTAACAAAAATAAACTATTTAAGTCTTCTTTGTTAAATTCCTAGATAGGCTACAATAGTAGATATAACAGTAATATAGCAATGAAGTACATATCTGACCTAAGCAATAAGAAAAGTAAGTAAAACCCTAAGTGCAATGAAGAGTTAGAACACTTAGCTAATTTCGCAAATATCCCAGAGGTGTGTGGAAGTGGATGAATGAAATAACTGAAGGGTAGGATGTCACAATCGAGCCCAAAAAATGTAGAAGTGTAGGAGAAGTAGGGACTATGGCGCCTAGACTCGGTACTATTTCACCTGGTTTCTAAGATCCCTCTCAGGCACTAGGGTGCTGTAAGGGAGATCTAGAAATGAATATTACGAGGGTTGATGAGTTTTATGAAACCCCATCTATTTTTCACTATAATTTCACACAATAATTGCCGATGTCGGTGATAACCTATAATAAATAAGACCACCGAAAGAATCTCAAAAGTGCATCAAATCCCAAAAAGAAAATAATGTAAATTAGGGTTTTAACTATTCTTAGTTGTCAAAAAAATTTATCTTGCGACTAAGCGTTGCACTACATCTCAAACCTAATATAGTTATATTTGTGTGTGTGTAGAATTGTGCCCTAGGTGGCTCTTATGTGCATCCTACTTGATAGTGAGAAATTTGCTACATGTAAAAATGTAGATAGATGTGTGTATGGAAAAATGAACTTCCCTCCTCTTAAGTCTATGTAGAAATAACAAGAACTTGTCCCTTAAGTGAAGCTATATGGATGCAATGATTCTTTTTAGATGCTTTTAAGTACAACCTTAGGTGGTGATAGTAGATTCTTAGAGCTTGGTCTTTTAATTTGATCCCATAACATTGTATTTATATGCTTCTCTTTCTTATTTTTGTAATTGATCACTAAAATGTTGAAACCTAAGAGATAAGGATTTCTAAAATTTGGAAAGGACCAAAAGGAGTGAGTAAGATACAAAGAGTTATAGGGTACCTAGAGGGGATGATGGGGCCCTGAAGGGATGAGAGCACATAGGCATTGGTGTTATAGCTGAGCGCTAGTGTTAAGAGCTAGAGAAAGTGAAGTATCAAGGGTTAGACTGGGAAGTAGGGTCTGTGAGGCCAAGAGGGAGAATAGAAAGGAACCTAAGAGGCCAAATATAGTGATCAATTAGTACTTTTCTCCCTTAGAAAACATATAAATGTAATGCATGTGATTAGGACCTAGAAATGTACCCAAGTGCGTGATTTAGTGTCTACATTTGTCCCCACTTTATGTTGGTGAGAGAAACCTTAGTAACATAAATTAGATAGAGATGCGTACCTAATAACCATGTAGATTGATGTAGAAGAGCATGTCGAGACAAGAAAAAGTGTGGAGTGATAAAAAGTGAAGCGTGGAAGCTAGAGAAGAGGAAGTAAAAAGTGATGATGATGACCCTAGGGAGAAAGCATATGTGTATATGTGACATTTTACTTGATCTTGATGATGTTCTTGAAGTGTGATTGTTGTGTGTTGATGTTTACTACTCCTCATAAGAATAGACCTATAAAAGAGAAGAATGGATAAATAGTCAAATATGTTTATAGAAAAATATTGATCCAAATATATGAAATGCATGTAAAAGTGTGAAAAATGCTTAAAAGGAGAAAGAGGAACATGTTCACTTGATCCATGATGAGTGAAAGAGATAGAAAGGATCCTGAATATTTTGATGAAGAACAATTTTTTTGTGTGATCTCATGCTAGTTGTGCTAAATATCAGTATTTTTGAAAATCTTACGCCGCAAAAGTAGTATAGGAAGGAAGGTCTAGTGTTATTCCTAACATTTGACTTGCTTTATTATATATTAACCTATATATTAGTGATGGACCCATATACATTAAAGGTTGGCTAGACCAATTAATCATTATGTTCCAACACTCCACCTTAATGTTAAGTGGGATAACATAACATATGCCAATAGATTACCTTCCCGTGGTACACTACAGGATTTACAATCCTTAAACCATAAAGGTTTTAGGCTAGCATATCGGTTGAAGAAATTATAACACCTTCATCATACTCAATTTACCTTTTAGTACAAAAGGATTTAGAATCCCAAATATCATCCCATGATTAGTGGCTAAGTATGATTTGTGATTTTTACATGTTCTCATAGGTTCTCATAAAAGGTTATTGAACCCAAACATATAGGAGTCTTTTACAACCAAGGACCTCCTTAATAATATGCTTGTACTGGATGTTTACCAGTAAACTCAATAGCACTAAAGAGTTTACTGAATACCTCCTTTAAGATCTTTCTACACTTCTTTCTAAAAAATAAGTCGAGGAGGTATACATGCCCGAAGGTCTTTTATAAATTCTGAAGGTATTTTTACAAAAACAAAGTTCCATTAGGAGGTGACATTGTCATACACACTCCCCTCAATGGTAATTCTAACAATCCAAGATTTTCACAAAAGTGACAAAACTTTGCAACACTCAGGGACTTTGTGAAGATGTTAGCAACATGCTCTTCAGTCAACATGAACTTTAGATTTATCTCATCACTTTACACCTTATCACGGGTGAAGTGTATATGTATCTCAATGTTCTTTGTCCTCTGATGTTGAACTGAATTCTTAATCAAGAGTAATACAACTCTGACCACCACATAGAATATAAATACTTCATTTATCTTCCATGTGTATCTCTACCAATATCCGTTGCAACCACATGACTTATTTACTTCTTCCATTGTACTTCTCTACCTCAGTAGAAAAAATGGATATTGTTGATTGTATTTGTTGTTCCAAGTAATGGTTCCTACACTAAAAAACTTGAACACATATCTAGTATATTTTATAACACAACATCAGTATGGTTAGAATCACAAAATCCATATAAGATAGCATTTTTAATTCTTATTATAATGCAACCCATAATTGATTGTTCCTTTCAAATATCTAAAAATTATTTTTGTAAGATTCCAATGATCTCTAAAAAAGGTTCCTGCATAAACCTTGAAGTAATTCCTTTTGTATAGAAAATATCTGATCTAGTTATACTTAGATAAATAAAACTATCAACTAACAACGTATATAAAATATGATCAACCTTTTTCATATGCAAATTTATGATCAATATCTTTTCCAACTTTCATTGAAGTAGAAGATGGTTTACAATCAATTATAAGAAACTTTTTCAATACAATGGTTGCATATTGTGTTTTGAAAAATAACAAAATAATGAAATACAATCATACAAATAACATGATGTGAGAGACCTAACTCATTCATTTCAAAGTACTGCTTCAATTTCTCTTTAATCCTATGAATTAAATCAGAATCATCACTAGACATAAGAAAATAATCAACATATATACATATAATAATAATATACGAGTCTTATTACTTAATGAATATATCATTGTTAGAAGAAAAATTAAAAAAAGCTAACAGAGTTTAAAGAAGGAAATAATTTTCTTATACCAAGCTCTAAGAGCTTATTTTAAACCATACAAGGATTTCTCAACTTACAAACATAGTTTTATTTACTAGTTTCTTCAAATCCTTTAGGTTGAAACATGTAAAGTTCTTCTTTTGAATCACAATTCAAAAAATCATTTTTCCTATCCATTCGGTGGATTTCCCACCCAAATTGAGTGGTAATTGCAAATAAGGCCCTAACAGTACTCATTTTAGCTATAGGAAATGTTTCAACATAATCAATACCAAGTTTCTGAGTGAAACCTCTAGCAATAAGTCTAGCTTTATGTTTGTTAATATTACCATCACCATTATATTTTACTTTGTAAATCCACCTAGATCATATAATACTTCATGTTTCAAGTTCATACAAGGTAATTAATACATGGTACATAATATGGCTTTGGTGATTTTCCTAAGGTGAAGAGTATTTGAGTTTTCTAATAGAGATTGAGTCCAATCTAATTTCTTATCTAGGAAGAAAAGAGTTTTAGAAACATCTATAGCATCAAAACATCATCATGACCATTTACTAAATCAGAATCAAAACCATCATTTAGAAGCATTTAATGAAGTAACTTCAAGAGAAAAAGATAACACATGTAAACCTTTCACTAGACTATATCTATACATTTCATATAAGCTTCGATAATTAAATTTTCCTAACCTTTCATGCCATAGTTTTGAATTATTCAAATTCTGAGATATAAAATAAGATGTGAAAGAGAAGTCATCAAAAATATATAGATCATTTCCTTGAATTCCTTTAGCTAGTATACTCTCATTACTATTATTGATATACCAAGTATCTTTCATGCATGGATTCTAGTTGTGTCCATACCTCTTTCGGATGTTTGATATTACCCATGTGTAGAAGGTACTCGTCACTCCCATTGCATAGAAAAAACATCTTACATTTGTTGCAAGAATGTATTCATGTTATCTACTGACTTTTTGATGATCGGTGGAACCAACCTTAGATCTAGAAAAAATCGTCAAGAGTTTTCTTGCCATAAATTCTATTTTGACCCAAATGTTGTAGTTGGTTTTATTCAGGATCTGGGTTTTGTCAAGACAGAAATAGTTGGACATCATTGTTTTCCTAAACTTGTAAAACACACCCCATTATAATATACAATGTACCACAGAGTTAGATACATATTTATTGATAAAAATAACACTTTTAATATAATCAGATCCAAAATTTATAGATCTAAAGAGACTATTTGATCATAACTAATTATGTCATTACAATGCATACTAATTAACTTCCCATGATCAAAATAATAACCCGCATTATAAAGGGCTCTGCATTATACCCTAGATTTATATAAAAAAATTATGACCATATAAAAGTGAAGAAGAGACCCCTAAGAATGCATAACAACTTCAAATTTCTAAAAAAAAATTAATGTAGACAAAAATATGCCCATCTTAAATTTGACGTCTAAATGATCATCAAAATGTCTTTTTTTTGGTCTACCGTGACTGTCATTTGACCGTCAATTTTAACATAGTTAAAGTTTTTTGGAACCTATGAACTTAAATTTGACATCTAAATGACCATCATATTGTCTTATGTTTGGTCTACCATGACGATCATTTGACCGTCAAATTTAATGAAGCCAAAACTTATGTATTTCTAGAATGTGAAATTCTAGAATTTCTTCTTCTGTATAATATTAGGGAGGTTATATTTTAACACATTATAATAACCTATTATCATTTATAATGTAAAAATAAATACACTTTTTTATTTTAAAATGTATATAATTTATAGAATGAAAATAAAAAAACAACATATAGTTCATAAAAATTATAAACTATAGTATATTGTTTTTATATTAAAAATACATAACCCTTATTAAATAGGTTTAAAATACATAGACCGGGTTAAAAGTATTTTATCGGATGCAAGTAGATTTATGAGAGTATAGATTTAACCTACATATTTTACAGAGGGGACAAGTAATTTCACCCAACCAATGAAATAAATTGAAATCTCTATTTTCATGAACCTTGTCTCCTCCCTTCATTTACTCTTAATTTTACCCTACACACATTTAAAAGTATGGAAATATTGTAAAATATTTTATATAATTCCCTAAGCTAAAAACTTTAAAACTTTTATGTGGCTATAACTACCAATATTTTAATAAATATTTACCACACTTCACGTGAGCCACCAATAAACTAGCCCCATTTTTTTAATTCTCCATTTATACTTGAGAGTTCCACATTTATACCTAAGATATTATCTCATTTTATTCTCCACTCTCACTCTTATATAAAAGAAAACCTTTAAATAGGTTTATTTATATAGTTTTTATAAACTATAAGATCTAAATGAATGGGGCCACCCCCTTACATGGATAATATAAATGGTTAGGGACACATGTTAGGTTTTATTTAATAAGTATTAAGATTTAAAAAGTAATCTCTTCATGGCCAAGAAATAAACACGGCCCCCTTACTAAAAAAAAAAAGTAAGCACTTTGATTTTTTTTTAAAACATATATAAACCAAATCTAATAAAATTTATATTTTAAGCGGTTTAAAATAACCATATATATAAAATATGATTCAAACTTAGGTTTGTTTCTTTTTTAAAAAAACTATATATGCCTAGATTTATAAGTTAAGTTTAAATATGATTTAAACTTAGGCTTAGAATATGGTCTATTGACTCTTCCCTCAATCCCATGTAATTTTAATATGGTTTAAGGCTTTTAATATATAGTTTTTTTCAAAACTATATAAATTTTAATATGATGTTTATATAAATTATTATATAAACCTTATTCTATATTATATATATTTTTATTTAAAAATAATAATATAGTTTTCAAATTATATAGGATATAGTTATAGATTAACTATAAACTATAGTTTTTCAAATCAAATCATTTTAGAGGGGACCAAAGAACACGAGTATGAATTTACCTTCCAAAATATTTAACTTGCAAACATTTGAAATTATAGAAAACATGAAAATTATTTCATATAGTAATAAATCTTTTCTTGTTCTATATGTGACTTTCACATAGGTAAATATTTGAAGCCCCTTTCACCAGTGTACACATCAATATCCAAACAAACATTAATTCCATATAATTTACAAAATATAAATAAAATTAAGAATCATATCATATTACATCTCCCCCCAAAAAAATTAGGAATTTAAAATTGAATAACCCTAAAAATTTTACCGAGAGTTTAATTGCACAAATGTAATGCCAAAATAAATTGGGAAATAAAAAAAGGGGACCAGATACTTTTAAATACCTTTTTGAGTTGGTTGAAAAAAGCAGTAAAAATTAAATAAATAAAATATTAAATATTTTATCTTAATTTATTTAATTTACCTCGCTCTGTTACCATGTTAGAATTTGAGGATTCTAATAAATACGGATTTAATCAACTTACATATTACATAATGTTACAATAAATATTTAAATAAAGATTTCATCATAACATAAGTAAATACGAAATACTTACAGGAAATAAATAACACTGGGGACACAATATTTATAGTGGAAAACCCTAATAGGGTAAAAACCACTTTGAATATAACCTTTTACTTCAGAGAACTTATTTTACATCCAGTAAGATCACCTTTTCTTTTGAAACCCTATTTACCAAGGGTAAAACCAAATCACTTGATTTGCACACATTTGATATATTTCTCGAATATATCAAATGAGGACCTAAAGTCTTTTTATATAAGGTGATCGGGTATGTCTCCTGACCCACCTTTTCAACCTAAAATTATTGACACATACACTAGGTTTATAATATTTAATATTAGAAATATAATCATTTCATGATATTAAATATTTAACCTAAAGTATATACCTAGGTTAACATATTTAATAATAGAAATATAAATATTTCATATTATTAAATATTAACCTATATATTAGTGATGGACCCATATACATTAAGGGTTGGCTAGACCACTTAATCATTATGTTTCAATAGTTTGAAAATGCTTGAAATATGTATATTGGATGTTCAAAGTGTCATAATGTGTAGTGTGCAACGCAAGATGTGTAATAGTAGTTGTGAGTAGAATATGTAGAAATCACACAATGTGTATATGTGGAGTTAGAAGAAGATGTTGTAAATGTGAAATGTGCAATGTGTGAGGTTCATGTTTATAGTATGCCCTCAATAGTAAAGTGTGAACCTTAGCACAAGAGTCGACATAGGGTAATGACGATACAAGGAGAGTATCAACTTGTGAAAGATGAATGTTTATAAGTGTGAATTAGGAAGTATGAGATGTGACAATATAAATTATTGACACCTAGTGATGTACTTAGAGGGTTGGAGGAATGAGCATGATTCCCCATGCATATTGTATACACCTAAAATATGCTTACACTTAGCATTTCCTCCAATTCAATGAATTGACGACACTTCGTTAATTCAACATTCTTCGCTCCATTCTCGAGATGCCCATTCACGACACTCTTTCAATCGTATTCCTCCTATAATCAACTTATTTGGCTAATATCTCTCTTATTAGCTAAACATTCCTCCTTTCGACCATTCAAAACCTCCCTAGTTCTCTTTGAACCACTTCTATAGACTTCGTAGGTTATCTATCAGTCAAAATTGATTATCTAAACTCCTCCCAACTCTCAATGAGTCTCTAATCACTTGCTAATCAAGTTTAAATAGCCTAATCCTATCTTAACTAAGCCTAAAGCATGTTTATCCTAATCTAATCCTAAAGTTATTTTTAGACTTTAGTCCCACATGCACCCAAAGTTCAAACTCTTCCATTTGGAAAACTATAAATACAAGGCTAAGCCTACCCATTCAACTTACACCTTCACACCTAGGATATCTTATTAACACTAAGAACACCTAGTTTTGGGATTCCATTTGTATTAGCTTTAAGCTATAAGACATTTGATCTTAAACTTACTCCCTTCATTGATCTTGAGCTAATAACCTCCATTTGCATCCATAATCCAAGTTTTGAGTAAATAGAGAGAACCATTGGCCTTGAAGCCATTAATGGTGAGACTCCATTCTTGAAAGCTTGAGAACCATAAAACAACTAATCACACCTTTGATTGCTAAGTTGATCTTCTTAGGTTCAATGTTTAATTAAGTGATCTAAAGAGTAGAGAGTAGCTTTATCATGTTAGTTTAGATTTAATCTAGTTCATACAATGATAGATGTTAGTCTTGTTTATCTCTTATCATGATGGTTTAGTGTAGATTAGGTTCATGCTTTGAGGTTATAGGTTTTAACTTCATTTCCATAGCATATCTAATTTATCCATGAACACATTTGGCACGCCCGGTGGGACTCTTAGTCCATCCTCCATTAATGGAGGTTTTTTTAAGCTTTACATGTCCATTTCTAACCATTTTTATGCTTTCTAGGTTTTAAATGCTTGTCTTTTAATAGATTTCACATTTTAAAAGAGCTTTTTCTTCCTTTTTCTAAAGCATTTAATGGGTTTAATCTAGAAATAGGCTTTCATTTTTAAAAATAACCTGTTTTCTTTAAAAAAAAATCATTTCCATGATTTTTGCTAGTTTTTCAGGGGTGAGTGCGGGTGTCTAACTATAAGGGTAGGTGTCAAAATGTGAGCGTAGGTGGCGAATCTGTTAGTGCACACGTCATCTTGTATTTTTCAACCGGCCGTCATTTTTACAAAGGTGATCGCAAGTGTCAAATCAGGTGTAGACATTGAAATGTGAGTGTAAGTGTCAAAGCGTGAGCGCAGTGTCAAACCTGTGACTACACATGTCAGCTTGTATTTTTCAATTGACTGTCATTTTTTACAAAGGTGAGTTCACGTGTTGAACTATGAACGCAGGTTTTGAACTGTGAGCGTGGGTGTCCAATCGTGAGCACACATGTCAACTTGTATTTTTCAACTATTTTTCATTTTTACAAAGGTGAGCGCACATGTCAATAGGGGAGCACAGTGTCAAACTGTGAGCATAGGTGTCGAACTATGAGCGCAAACGTCTCGTGTTAGAATTTTTAAAAAAAAATTAGACTGTAACATTTTTTTCTAATCTTTTTCTCGTGGGTTTTTAGGACTAACAAGATAGATGCATAGTTTTTATTGATATTTTAGCTTACATAGTTAAGTGTTTTCAGTTCTTTACTTAATCAAGGTTTGTAAAGTGTGTATGCTTTCTCCTCATGCCTTTAAGGAAATCTTGGAGATCAAAACACTTATACAACTTTGTAGCACATGTTAAAACACTTATACTATAATTTTTAAAGGATAATGTAACTTTCATATGATTTAATAGGGTTTTCACATTGCGTATTCTCTTCCTTCATGCCTTTTGGCGATCTTAGGAATCAAAAGTAAAGTGTAAGTTCTCTTTCTTGACATCAATATGCAAAAATGGAAAACTACTAAAAAAATTTATCTACAAGACGTAATAATTGTCACAGAAACTTTGTCAAAAACAAAATTCAAGACTTCTAATTCACGTGTTTTCTCGCAGGTTGCCAAATGGTGTGCCACTTTCAAACCACACTAAGTTAAAAATGCAAGACTTCTAATATCTTCGGTGAGGTCATCTTGGATTATTATAACCTCATAGTATGCATTCTAAAACTCCTTTGTGGCTGCACGAGTGTGCTTTGAGTTGATGTAAAAATTAATTCCATAAGATCAAAGGGTGTAACCTAAATGACACAAAGCTATAAATCTTGAAGTAGATCGATCGATCCCGAAGATAAAGGATGAGGGATAATGAGAAAAGAGTCAATATCGGTATAAGATAGTTATCACCTCTTAAATCCATCCGACATCACCATGTTGGGAAAATTTTTAGAAAATAAGAGAAACAAGAAAGAATAATTAAGCAGATTACAAGAAATATGTGGCAAAAAAGTGTTATGCGAGTCATTCAGTAAATTATAGTAGTTCACGTAAAGCAGGATTAAAACTAAATTAAACTATGATTTCAAAGGATTTTTGAAGCAAAATGGCATGATAATTGGAACACAAACAAAATTACCTGTTAATGGAGGCAAAAACTAACAAAAATGAATGATTACCTTGTATGAATGATTGAATTGGATGGTAAACAAAATGAGAGTGGTTTGATGATAGCAACGGGCGATACAATGATCAAGTTGATTATTTTGATGCAGCATAATGGTAGTGGATCTTTGTTGGTGGTGATTGATCTCTGGAATTCCTGTAGAAGAACACAATTTCCTTGCAAAATGTGAAAATCCTCCCCAAAGGAGGCTAGAAAACTTGTTTATATAGATCACCGGTGATTAGGATAATCACCGATGATTTCAGCAAATCCAAGTTAGGATATCAAGTGAAGTGATTTTCCTACTATTTTGGTCTTGATTTTGGAGGATTTGAAGGAGGTTAGGATGTGAAGTGGGAGAGACTCGAACTAAGACTAAGTTGGTTAGGATGAGGATAGGGGTCATTTTGGAAAGTTTTTTAGTTATAACTAGTTAAGTGTGGAGATGTGGTTAGAGATAGGTTAGAGGTAGTTGAGCAATATTTATATAAAGTTTACTGCTAGTGAAAGTGTACGAATTAGTATGGTGAGGTGTGAGGGTGATGTGTGAGGGTATATTAACTAATTTAATTTAACTAGTTAATTAATTAGACCTAGGGATGTGGTGGTGTAAACATTAGATTAATTTAATTAAAGGGGACCAAAGGGTAACTTAATGTCATGGAGTATCGTGAGTGGGTTATTTTGATCATGAATGGGTTTAAGACAAAGTGATAATGAGGGAGTGTAGATTTTTATCTACAATAAAGCGAAATGATAACTGATAATGAAAAATACTACAAGTATGAAAAAAATAGAGTGGGTTGATGGTAACTAGAGCATATGTGATCTGAAACTATCTATAACATAACTAGAATGTTGATACGAACTACATATCGATAGAAGAACACATATGGGGTGAAAGGGGTGTAAGACGTAATATATCCGAAGTGGATAAGGGGTGGGTCGACAATGACCTAAGGTAAAAATAAATATTCAAAGGAGACCTATGTATGATTGGTAGAACTCTGTAAAGATATGGACAAGATTAGTTCGAGGTGTTAAAATGGGTAACAAAATGTTGATAAGATGATTGAGATGATGATAGGATAGGAAGGATGTGAAACATAGTTGATAGAATATAAAATATTTGGGATATGGTTCGGCGGTGGCTAGACCCATTCGAAGTGATTGGAACAAAAATGGTATCTAAGAAAAAGAATAGGATGGATGAATGGATCTGAAGTTGGCTAAAGATGATTGAAGGGCAAGATAGATCTCTATGAAGACCCAGTAAACCTAGAAGGCAAAATATAATCATGCATGAATGATATCCTCGAATAATCTCCACTATACTCTAAACTTCAACAAGATGGTATGCAAGGGAATGACAATTTGATCTAGCTGATAAGAGCTACAAAGATAAATATAGGAATTAGTAGTCATAGAAGCACAAAAGTTTCAAAAAATTTGAACACTTTGAAAGGGGTGGGGGTGATTAAATAAGACAGGGTAGGGTCAACGGTGAACCAGATCATTTTTTGGCAACTGGGACATACAGTCTAGAAAGAGACATTAGAGTGATAATGAAAGGGTGGTAACGAGAAGATAATGGTTAGCGGGTATTTTTAGTCCTACACACATGGAAAAGGTGTTTAATGGGTTATGGGAGGTATAAGGAATATTAGGAAAGGGTGAATGGGTGGAGGGAATCCTAGGGAGAATTTAATGAAGCGCGATGATGAAGGGACATGGGAATCCAAAGGGGGGTATTTAATGGGGATGATTAGGATGGGGTTTAGGATAATTAAATGGATTAGGGTAGATTAGGGATAATAATGAGGATTAAAATATGGGAAAATAAGAATTATGGAGGATATTAGGATAAATGGGATGTGGGGGAATATGAATTTAGGAGGGAAAGTGGGTAATTCAAAAATAGGAGGGAAATGAGTGTGCTTGGCAAGGGTGAGGGGTGAATGTCGTGTAAAGGAATGGGGATTCCAAAAACAAGTTTCTACAGATGGTATTAATGCTATAATTTAAGGATGATTATAGATATTCTAGATCGATAGAGAATAGGATAATTATTGTTATATAAATTTATTTTTATGTCTTTAGTTTTGGAAAAATTCAAACAAAAATGGGTTATCAAGTGAATAATATTCATCATACTTGGGAGTGGTGATTTTATTATAGATAGATTTAACACTAATTTCACTAGGTGGTGAAGTGGGAATATCCTTAGGAGGAGGTGAAGAATAAGAAATGGTGATTATAATTGTGTTAATCACCTTCTTATGATAACAAGGCCACAAAAAGGGGCAACTAAGTAATCATATAATTAATAAGATCAATATTTTTTATTTTAATATTGATTTCATTAGGTTCATCACCATTTGATTTAAGGAGGTTAGTTAGTATATTCTTGATGCGTTTAGTGTTGAGTATGATGTTAATATGATAGCCTAATTAATAACTATTAGACTTATTTTTAGTTTTTATCATTATTAGGATATTTATTTGAGTTATTTTTTATTTAATTTTAGTTATGTGAAAATAATTTTTTTAAATACCTCTTATTTTATAACTAGAAGTGTTAGTTACAATGCGCTTCAATTAATGTGCACTTAAGCGAGGTAAAATAATTATTCATTCATCCCAAAGAGGTGGGACACCATTTATATGAATAAATGACTAATTTGATATGATTTTAGGCCTTTTTCTATTTTTAGGAAATTTTGGGGTGCCTAGTTTGAGTAATGTTCATGATGATTGTGCATCTGTCACTTGAGAAGATAATGGTTTCTTACATATTGACCATATCTTATCATTAGGAGATACATGAATTCTTGAGTCTATTTTTAGTTATATTTAATTAACTACAGTTTACTCAAGAGTTATATATGTCATTTTTTTCTCTTTCACTTGTCATGTGGAATCATACAAGCTCGGTTGTAATGGATATTATAGCTTTATCTTATTAATAAATCAAGGTCACATGTGGTGCACATTTATGTGTAGTAATCCTTTTCTGCATTGATTTTATCTCTAAATTAATTTTCAATTATTTACAAATAAAACCATCAAGCTTGAGAACCATTATGTGAAGTTATTTAGTGTATTTTTTCCCTCAATCTCACTTACAATAATACTAGATTAATAACTTGTAATTTTGGGAAAGATTGGATGATCACAAACTTCATTTACAATATATATTTTTATCTTGTTTTCACTCCTTTTATTAGTGTAGGTTTTTTATTCCACTACATGGTCTTTACTCCAGTGCATGGTTTTTCCCACACATGGTTTTCTCTTGCTTAGGTATTTATAGGATAGTTAGGAGTTATACTTCTCCACCTTTTTAGGTATCGTTACACTTCCCGCTTCCTATTTATATACCTCTTGTAAATATATATTTTTAATAATTTTTATTTTATAACAAATATTTTGGTTCATGTTTGGTTCCTCTCTCTCTCTTGCAACAATATTATCTTTTTGTGTTTACATGTTATTAGTCCTCGATCTTGGCCCATAATATCACATGGTATTAGATCTCATTCTAGTAATCAAACACCATTGGTTTTTTTGTTTATTTTTTGGAATATTAATTTTTTCAATATTTTTGCTACAAATCCTTTTATATCCGAGTATGTTCTTCTCTTGAATATTTAGATGATATAGAAAATTAGAAAAGAGTGGAGGAAATAGATGGTTTTGCAAGGTCACCTTATTTTTATACATTCTATGGAGAAACAGATTGTGTTGTTTATTCTGTACGTACCCAAAATTGTAGGGTATTACACCATCGGAACAATGTAGCACTTACCCCAATGATGATACAAGTCTCCTCGCAAGGTGTTCGGGATCTAGAAAATCTCCCCAAGTGTGTGTTAACATCCCGCATGCCCCACTTAGCCCCGCGTGCTTTGTTTTTCTCTTTTTCCCTCTTTTCTTGGCCTTTTGCTCTTGATTCTAAAAACCGCCGCCCCGACCGGGTGGTCGGTCGCCACCCTAAGCGGGCTGCCTGTAACCGCCACCTACTCGGGCGGCGGTCCTTTACGCATTTTCCATAATGCTCTTTTAACATGAATCACGTAAATTTCAACGTTTACCAGATTTTTTTACCGCCATAAGCTTGCATTAATGATTATGGTTCCCTAGAATAGTGTTTTTCCATTGTTTATAGTTTAAGAGATCAATTTGGTTTTTACCTTGGGTAAATGCAAATGCTATAAATAGTTGGCTTGTGCTCAAGAAAATGGCCCCTCAAATTTGCCTCTGAATTTCTCATTGCAATAGATTAGTCTTTCATTTTATTTAGAATTCTTAGTTTCTTTCATTGCATGCCTAGTTAGTGTTGTTTTGTTGTTAGGAAGCCACATATCCATCTTGTGCAAATGTTGTTGATATTTCATCCAATCCATTGGAGTAAAATAGTTTGTTTTCAATAGGAAGCCATTAAAGTTGCAGGTTTTGTTCTTCAAACATGATAGTTTCAGGTTCTGGATGTTTTATGTTGCATGACTCGCAATAAATCCCGCTAGGAATTGCATAAGCCAAGCTCTGTACTCTTGCGCTATCTCTCTCCTACTCGCATTATATTCAGTTTGTATCCTAAGCTGCCTTTGTCCCAATATCTACTTCTGTTGATGCTAGCATTACACGCTTTTCTGGATCCACGTGAACACGAAGGAACGAGGAGATCACACTGAGGGGACATAGCCACACACACCATCGGATTCGCCACTGTTCTGCAGAATTTAGATTCTAGCTTTCAAAGTTCTAATTAGAAGCATATCAAATAGAGTATCCAATCACTTTATTTCAGTCAATTTTACTTTTGATATTGCCAAGGAAGCTGTGGGGATTGATAGTTTCTAAGAAACTATGATTCATTTCTCACTTCTGAGGTAGGATCGAGAGTCTTGCAAATAGACTAGATCAATTGTTTCATTATTTAGAATAGGTTCACAGTTACACAAACAAATAGCTATACTCGGTTATCTTGTTTGTTTTAATTTGTTATTCTAAACTGTCAATTCTAGATATATTAGATAGTTGTTCTTTAAATTCTGTTTAGTAGATAGATATATCAGATTTAGGAATATACATAGACATATCTTTCACAATTAGTTTATTCTGTCATTAGTTAGATTTATATAAATTTCTTTTGTATGACAATCA
Organism: Taxus wallichiana var. yunnanensis; assembly: GCA_018340775.1. NCBI lineage: Eukaryota > Viridiplantae > Streptophyta > Pinopsida > Cupressales > Taxaceae > Taxus > Taxus wallichiana. The sequence goes on from CM031235.1 coordinate 564,646,239, forward strand.
CGGGACCTAGAGAGCCCAGAGAATACGTATTCGAGCCAATCGTGCCCCAACCCAATCTCGTCATAGCCATAACTGATATAGATCAAAATCTCAGGATCCAAGTCTTCCGAACAACAGTAAACTTACAAAAAATTGGTTCCCAGTTAAGCGGGTTAAACATAGAAGATGACAAGCACACACATTTTGGTAAAATCAACCAAACTACATATTACCCTAGGTATATATCCACATGACTGTAGAGAGGCTTGAAAGAGAGAAAACATTTGGTTGTGACCCTTTGGTCCCATAGCCAGAAGCATGGGATACTCTCACAGACATAGATACTAGCTTGAGAATTCAGGTTGCACAAACACCTGTAAGATACTCTAAGAAGATCGCACAATTATTAATTCTAAATATAGAAGCTGAGAAAGCATATGATTATTGGATACTAGGGATTAGGGATTGATTCTACACATGACCATAGTAGGACCACAACAACCACGAATCTACGGTTGTGACCCACAAATCCCTCAACCCAACGAATCTATAGGTCAATCTGACATTGACGTTGGCTTACGTACACTAGTATTCAGATCTACTCCACTTCCACCTATCATTATTGAATAGTTATCCTTGTTAGACATAGCAGCTAACAAAGCTAGGGAATTCTGGACTAAGCCAAAGAATCACCCATAGAGTCAGATATAGTTACCATCCACCCTATGACCTTATCTGGAAACATACACGAAACTATCCCAGGTCATTTTCCACGTATTCCACAACCCATAGACCGAATCACGCCAGAGCTCGATATTGATTGGAGCCTTCGAGCAGTCATCCTTACTGATCGATCTATCACACCAGTTTAGGTTAGAAGGGCCTTCTTTGCCTTAGATTCACAATTTCCACTAGTGCGTGTCGAAGACATCAGATTGCCTAACTAGTTTGTCTACATCCCATGCATATTCAATCCCCCACCGGTGTCTCGGCATGACCTCGGGAGGTCGGGTGTGAGGAAGAGTTACTTGTAGATTCCCACGCTCACTTGTCACTTTTCCATCATACAAAATTGGTGAACCCAACGTGAAACTTTCTACTCGTCTGGAGTCAGATTTCTACTGGTTCTTTCAAATTAAAATGACTCTTTCATCTTTACTACCTCATTAGCTTTCACCATCACCTTCGCTCCTTCCCATTATTCTGCGGGTATTCATATACCCCCCGAATATGTCGGGATTCGATGCATATGGTAGGCCTCTCTTAGGTCTTGAGGCATACTATGCTCAACTGAATGGACAATCATCACCCTCACTCTCAGTATGGGGTGACAACTACTCAACTAACCAATTATCAACACAAACTCCATCTCTAAGGATCAGATATAACTCATCTTTCCAAATAGAGGAGTTGGATCAGCTCGCTCAAACACAAAAATAGAGCCTTCAGGCTCGAACAATATGACGCTCACAGGAGAATCAAGTTCATCTCCTCAAGTACTACTTAGACCACAAATTAGTAGACAATCAGACTCATACCTGGGTTTAGATGATGAACATTCGGTACATTATACCAGGAATGAACAACGTTCTCGAAGTATGTACCCACCTATAGGAGGTTTACAAACACAACCCGAGGTCTCTTTTCAAGGAAATACCTCCATGCCACTACATATAGGAAATGCCCTCGGGGAAACTTGGTAGGGACAGCGATCAATTCATAGCAGGATATCACATGCCTATACAACACCATGATATACAACAGACGCCGCTAAGGAAAAACACCGTGACTTCACCAAATGAAGTCATTTCAACGTTAGTAGAAAAAGTGAGAGGGTTAGAACTTGCCAGGCAAATCACCATTCTCAACTCATGCAGGCAGGAAATTCCAAACCTAGCCAAATAGACCTCCTCACAGGAATAGGTACGTTAGGTGTGACCCCTCAGTATTCACAAAAATTCCGATTAGAACCACCATTTCTAACACCGTTCCAATACCTCCCGGTCTAGTACAAAATAATCCATTCTTGGACAATACCCCTTCATACTTAAACATGTACTCCAAATCACCACAAGGGGATATGTTCTCCTCTCCGGTATTTTTACTCAACCACAGGGGTTCCCTTATGCTCCTACCAATGCATATGCAACACCATATCAACAACCCATTCCACCTCCACTCCCTCAATAGGAACCATCAATGGTCGAAACCTATGCGATAGGGACATATTCAGAATACTTGAAAGAGCCCTTAGATTTCACCATATGAAGTGTCATGCTTCCAAGACCTCTTCCCGATTTTCCCAAATACAAAGGTGAGGGAGATCCAAATGCACATATCAAATCTTACGCTACTGACCATCGAGAACTACTCCCATGGGATGGGGTTGTTGCTAAAATATTCCCCAAAACTTTGGAGGGCATCGCTCTCGATTGGTATTATAGAATACCTGAAGCTTCCATCCATTCGTTCAAGAAACTCGTGTCAGAGTTCATCAAGGCCTTTGACATGAACAAACTATTAAGGACAGGAATCAGGGAATTCTTGCACATTAAGCAAGAACACAATGAATATGTCACCCATTTCATCCAGAGGTGGCGCACAGTTCTCTATTCTTTGGAAAGTGCTCGAACATGGATCAGATGGAACTATGCGATCTATTCCTTCATTCTCTCAGCAGAGAGGTAAAGGAAGAAGTCCAGAAGTTCCACTAAGAACTTACGATGAAGTACTTGAGAGTGCTCTCCGAATAGATCAAGCAATAATTGATAGTGGTCGCAAGACATATGGAGCAAACGGGAGGTTAATCACCTCCAACCAAAACACTACAACTTATCCTACTACCACGAATGTCAATCAAGGACCTAAAATTCTTAACAAAAATCATGGAGTGACAATGGATGGAGTAACCGATCAGGCTAGAAAGGTAAATGTTGTGAATACTCCACCACAAATAAACAATCAATGGAAACAATAACTTTACTCCAACAATCAACACAGTGGATTTTAATCATCCACAACAACAACAACAAACAACAACGGTGAAGCCCTACACGGGATCCAAATCAAAATTCAACTAGGTATCAAAACCAGAATTCAAACCAAAAAAACAACAAACGCAAAACTTTAATAGGCAACGGTTTGATCAAAGTTTTAGGCCACAATATACACCAAGCCAACAAACTAGGAATTACAATCCTAACTCCTATTGTGGTTTCCACAAAATTCGGGGCCATGACACTAGAACATGTCGTGACTACAATAAATTCATGCAACATTTTCCAGATGAACAAAGACAACTTTTCATAGATATGTTCTTGGCAGATCCTGTCACCAAAGACCGAATACTTTTACGGGGTAGTTTCCCCTCAAAATGCACCCCTCAATATCTTCGATGATCCGCTCCCAAATCACAACAATAACAAGTTAAATCCAAGTGGGACAAACAAGGGTGTAATTATAGGAAACAATGATCATGAGGCTTCAACTTCACTAAATCCATTAGTTGCGCCACAATTAGGAAGTCAGCCATGACCTAAGATAGTCGGATTAGTGGAGTTAGATGCCGAACTACCCATAGAAGTTGTAACAAGGACACGAGAGTATTCCTCTCAGCTAAGTCCAAGCTACCCGCTAGAAATAGGCAATATCCAACAAGTATTAACAAAACCCATAGGTGCTTATGATTTAATTAATGATCTAACAAAAACCTTCTCGCACATCTCCTTTTTGGATTTATTAAAGAACTCCCCTGCTCACAGGGCTGCTCTTTTAGAAGCATTGGGTTTAGGTCATCTAATTAGCATCACTCCACCTCCCGAAACACAGGTAAACCATATAGACTTTGATATCCATCCTCCGGGGCAGCCGGATAGGGATGTCGAATTCATATTCAAAATAAACAAAATGCCAACAGATGTTGAGATTGCATACCGAGGTGATCGGCCTTACACTTGCAAGTGTGGGTTTATAAAAATTATGTGAAACATGCGATGGTTGATGGGATGGGGTTAACATAGTCCCTTTTTCTTTCCTTCAAAAGCTAGGGTATGGAGAAACGAATTGTTCCACAACCGAAATACGCTAAGAGGCTATGACAGCCTTAAAGCCACTTCAATTGGAACTATAATACTACCGGTCACCTTAGGACCCAAAACAATCCTGACTGAGTTTTATATTATAGATCGGGAAACTAACTATAATATGATCCTCGGCCGACCATGGATACACCGTATGAAGGCAATCCCTTCTACGCTATTTCAAGAAGTAAGGTTCTTGCATTTAGGAAAGGTGTTCATAGCCAAAGGTGATCCAAAACCATTCGATGTACACCTGGCTGACCTAAAGAAAAGACCAGGCATGCACTCGGAGTTTGAACTCCCAACGAACCAACTTAATAAACCTACCAACACGAAACCAAAAAAAGTTGGTACCTACGACAGATCTTGAAACTATGAGCCTAGCCAAGGCAACCCCAGCCCCCAAAGATGAGGCTAACACTATAGAAACAATATCATTAGGAACTACTGCAAAAATTGTTGAATTACTAGAACAGGATCTACCAATGTTCCTACCATTTGATTATGTAGGCATGGGGTGCACCCTAGGTGTTGGTTCTCTCCCAATAGTAGATCTCTGCATGGTAGAGGTAGAAGATGTTAACACGACAAATATCCCAGCACCCATATTCCCAGCTAAGTATTGGACTCTCCATTTCGATGGAGCTAAATGTCATTACGGAGCTGGGGCTGGAGTAATCCTTACTTCTCCCGAAGGAAAAGTCCTACCATTTTCCTTTAAACTAAATTTCAAATGCACAAACAATGGTGCTGAGTATGAAGCCCTCCTCCTTGGCCTCATCGTAGCTAAGAGAATCGGTGTTGATAACATCAGAGTGTTAGGAGACTCACAATTGGTAGCAAATCAAGTTGCTGAGATGTATGAAACCAAAGCCGAGCACTTACAACTCTACAAAATAGTTGTACTAAATTTAAGCAAAGAGTTTGACTTCATATCAATCGAAGCAATCCCGCGAGAACAAAATCTTCTCACCGATTCAATAGCAACCTCAAGCATCACGCTTTACTCCAAATAGTAAGTTAGAGGATACACATTTCATGGTATCCCTTCATGATGAACCATTGATAAAAACAATGTCAAATCCTCTTTTAAATAGAATGAAAAAAATCTACTATCCTAGACCACATCGATAGTGATACAACCACTCTTGATTTCTTAAACACCTATGCGGCATTACATCTCACCCATCACATGGTAGATTTATCCCTAATCCCTCATGCATCTTCTTACTTCGGGAATCCCATGACAGAGCTTCCCCCACAAAAGGAACTTAGCATATACACAGTCGAGAATGGAGATGATCTAGAACTACCTCCAGCCCCACCTGAGTTTGAAGAAGGTAACGCTTCTTTAATCGAAGAAACAATTGATATTAACATCGGAACGGAAGATGAACCAAGGATATTGAAGTTAGGATCCTCGTTAACTCCATTAGAAGTAGAAATACACACTCGGATCCTCAAGGAACATCAGAAGGCATTTGCATTTAATTATAAAGAAATGATAGGGGTTGCACCACACATTGCGGTGCACAACCTCATCACTAAATCAGATGCAAAACCAGTTAAGCAAAAATTGAGACCAATGAAACCCAAGGTAGCTCTCATGGTAAAAGAGGAGGTAATAAAGCTCCTCCAAGTAGGATTCATCAAACCAATCGATTACTCTTAGTGGGTATCTAATATCGTTTCGGTTCTAAAAAAGAATGGAAAGATATGCATCTGCATAGACTTTCGAGACATTAACAAAGCATGTCCTAAAGATGACTTCCCATTACCATCCATAGATGTCATTGTTGATGCAACAACTAGATTTGAGCTTTTGTCTCTCATGGATGGATTCTCGGGATACAATCAAATCAGAATATCCGAACAAGATCAAGCTAAAACCACATTTATAACTCCTTGGGGAACCTATTGCTATGCTGTTATGCCATTCGGACTCAAGAACGCTGGCGCTACATACCAGTGGGCTATGATGTATATATTTCATGATCTTATTCATAAAATTGTGGAATCCTACATAGATGACTTGTTGGCCAAGGCCAAGAAGCGTTGTGACCATCAAAAGTGCTTCAGCGTCATTCTTTCACGTCTGATAGAATACGGAGTCACGCTAAATCCAGAAAAATGTGTCTTTGGTGTGACAGGAGGGAAGCTCCTAGGTTACATTATATCATCATGCGGGATCGATGTTGACCCAACCAAAATTAAGGTTGTTCTCGAAATGGTTCCACCTTCGGATGAATCTGGAATCAGATCATTTCTCAGAAAACTTGGTGCAATCAGAGATTCATCCGGACTTAAGTTTCACCATTCATCCAATCAACAATCTACTCAAGAAAGATTATAGCATTGATTGGACCGAAGACTGCAATGAAGCTTTCAATGTAGTTAAGTGTTTCTTGTTATCACCACCTATGCTAATGCCACCTAAGCCAGATCACCCGTTAATTTTATATTCATGAGCCACCAATGTCTCGCTAGCCTGTATGCTGGCTCAAGAAGATGATGACAATAGAGAACGTGTGATCTATTTCATCAGCCAAACATTGCTTGACTATGAAACATGCTACACACAAGTGGAATGAGAATGCCTCGCCATAGTCTTTGCAACAAAATGCTTAAGACATTACATGTTAAATCAAGAAACAAAGGTCATTGTAAAAATAGACCATTTACGAACTTTCCTCATGCAAGGGTCCTTGTCTAAAAAGGCTGGGCACTTTATAACCTTAATGGGTGAATTTGAATTAACATTCGTAAATCAGAAGTCGGTTAAAGGAAAATCATCATGGATTGGTTAGCTGATAATCCATTAGATGGAGGTGATCTAGTAGATCTGGACTTTCCAGATGAGTGCGTATACTACATCGAAACCCGACCTTCTATCTCTGAGTGTCCTTGGTACACTGATATCATTAATTATATCATGGACCGTACATATCCAGAAGGTGCTACACCACAAATGAAAAAGGCATTTACGCATTATCGTAGCTAAATACGTCATCATAGAGCAAGTGCTCTATCGAAAAGCATTCGATGGAATGCTTCTAAGATGTGTCGACACAGAAGAATCCAAGAAGATTCTCCATGAATCTCACAGTGGAATGTGTGGAGGTCACTTCGGTGGCCATGCCACCACTCGTAAAATACATCGAATGGGCTATTTTTGGCCTACTCTAGAGCACGACGCAGTAGAGTTTGTACGAAGGTGTCATAAATGCCAAGAATTCTCTCATGAGATTCACATGCCGGCACAAGCTCTACAACCAATCGCTACTCCATGGCCCTTTTCTACGTGGGGCCTAGATTTAATAGGGAAATTCTCTCCCTCGTCTACAGATGGCCATAATTTTATAATCACGGCCACCGAATATTTTACCAAGTGGGTAGAGGCTATGCCTCTTACTACTGTACCGGGTTCTGTAATCGCCAAGTTCATTTTGAACCAAATCATTTGTAGGTACGGTGTCCACAAGTCATTATCTCAGATAATGGGACTTCTTTTAAGAATGATGAAGTTCATGAATTATGCAATAAATTTAAAATAAGCCATCATACAGCCTCCTTGTATTACCCTCAAGCCAATGGACAGGCTGAGGTGACAAACAAAACATTAAAAGCCATTCTCCTTAAAACGGTGAAAGAAAACAAATGAGATTGGCATTTGAAGTTATATCCGGCCTTATGGGCCCACCGAACCTCAATAAGAACACCAACAGGAGTGACTCCTTTCTCGCTAGTATTCGGGGCAGAAGCAGTTCTCCCGCTTGAGGTTGAAATACCCAGTCTCCGCATTTCATTACAAGGGATTCTAGATGAAGATGCTTATAGAGAAGCACGTCTCTCCCAACTAGAAAGTCTAGATGAAGCTAGGTTAGATCTTTGAAGCAGTGGCACGAGTCTATCTTGACCGGATGTGTGGCAGTATAACAAGAAGGTCTATGAACGTGACATATATGAAGGTGATCTAGTTCTAAGGCTAGATGCCGGATCGACAAAAAGACCGGCGAAGGAAGGAAGTTCCGGCCCAAATGGTTGGGCCCATACCGAGTCATGAAGGACTATGGAAATGGTGCATACCTCTTATGTACGCTAGAAGGTGAGGAATTTGGCAAAACAGTCAATTCCCTACACCTCAAATGATTCTACGCATAAGCAACTAGCACTACTTTATAATTATATCTACATTGCATCTTCATATAGATTAGGATCATTTTGTCCGCTTGTTTCATACAAAAATTGTGATCAAGGAATTTGTTCTCAAAGCAATTCATTACAAACTCATGATGTTGTTGGCATAAACACTCTAATCATACTTCTCCATTTCCATGATATCATCAAATTATTTGGAATCATTTCATCAAATAAAGCTAGATATGACAAAGTCTTAACGGTAACCATACCAAGGTCTACATGCTTGTTCTCACTTTTGGTTTCTTCTTAGGATAGGTGTCTTGCCTATGGTCTATTCTAGAAGCTTCATGGTGTCACATCTATCCTATATATATATATCTCTTTGGAAATAAGAACACACTGACATTTTGCTCAAGTAAACAAGTCAAATATAGAATCAAACAGAAAATTTTAAATTTACACATTTCCTTGCCCCACCAACCTTTGGTGATGAGCTTGCATCTCTTACTAGTGACGTAGGGTTGGGAAAGGATGGAAATGCCCTTACTTGCCTATGCCTTGCCTATGGTGATAAACCCACGCTTCTTACTAGTAGCATGGGGCAAGGTGTAGGGGGTCCTCATGAAAAACAAACGTAAAAGGTCATAGACAAACAATTCAAATCTTAAAGTCTTGAGTCAAAAACAAATGAATCAGATGTCCAAAATTCCAAGAGAATTAAAAATCCTAAAAACCCAGATTTTGTCTACCATGTGGCCATCTACGGATCTAAGTCTAGATAAACCGCAAAGCAAGTTACATCCCAAAAACTATGAAGTCACTCGAGTGGAGTAGGCTTGTGGCATCCTAATTTGGTTCCACCAAAGCTTTGTCTATCTTTCATCAATATCATTTCAACACATTTCATAACTTGTGCCCTTTCAACTCTCGGTGATGAGCCCTCGCATCTTACTAGTTGTGTGGAGTTAGGAGTAGGGGCAGGTTTATCTGCTCATCATATCAGCTTATCTTCACCACTTTGCCAAAGCAAATATGAAGTGTCCAAAATTTCTTACAGAAACTAAGATTCAAAATCACATTGTATCTACATTATCATATATCAGCATCATGAAATACAAAAAGAAAGTAAACACTTGCATCATTTGTTCTCCATTGCATACATTCTAAAGAGCATATAAGCATAATATCATAATTTACATGAGGAAACTGGAAAGGAAACAAAGCCATGAATGCCAAAAGTCTGATCCAAAAGAAATATATATATATATATATATATCAAAATTATATATCAAAATTCCTGTACAATGCCATCATGCGCTAAGCATGGTCAAAATGCTCAAAGAGCCCAAGATATACAAAAGAATATATCATACAAAATCTAGGAGAGCCAAGTGGCTTCTCAACCCCTATGAGACCCCTCGAAGGTGCATGCCCGCGCTAGGACTCCAGCTATGCCGGTGCTCTGAGTGCACAGAGGGCTCAGGATCCGAGGGGCAGCCGCAGTCTCGCCACGAGAATGACTCCTCATCAAGCGCTCGGCTGTCCTATACCCCGCTAGCTCCGTGCGGAGAGTCGATACCATCCTGGCCACATGCCAGACTAGGGAAAAGACATCAGTGTGTCTACCAGCTGTTGAGGGCTCCCCAGCGTCCATAGACAACTCTGCGTGGGTCCTCTCCATGGGGATCATCAGGGTATCGTGCATACTCTGTGAATCAGGGCTCACCACTCATCGGCGGTCTCTGCAAACAAAGGAGAAAACAAATTAGAAACAAAACAAGAGATAAAATACAAGAGCAAACAAGAGGAGAAATAGTAACTAAGGCAATCCTAATTAAAAACAAACATTAAAAAGAAGGGTGGTAACTTACTCGGATCACCAGGCCTCCAGGATGGATCTCAGGTCGGCACACTGCCCAGATGCCGCCGGCATTGCGACTGAGGTGCTCCCCCCATGGCTGGAGCAATGTGGCATCCTACAATGGACTCATCCTCCCCACCATGGCCCTGGGAGAGTGGCTCCTCTGAAACCAGAGTAACTCTCTCTGCACTCTACTCGGCCCTCTGCTGCTGCATGATATCCTGAGTGTCATGCCACTCAGGATCACTGTCCTCCTCAGTCTCCTCCTCTGTCTCTCCCCTGTAAACTCCTCGGACTGGAGTCTATGTTGATGGGGTCATCATTGCTATGGGCAGGACCCGTGGCAATCTGAAGCAAGGGTGCCTGAGGTGCACCGGCTCTCCCTCGAGCACGTACTACCCTCCTAGCCGCAATAGGAATGCCAGGAGTAACAACTGTCCAACCCCGGCCTCTAGGACCCCCTCTGGCCTCTCAAACTGACCTGTATACTGGCGCTACTGGGGAAGCATGCCCATGTAGGGTAGGCCAAACTGCTGAGGAACTCGGCAAAGGGGTGTATCTCCACTCGCCCCACTCTGTCAATAAGTTGCCCTGTGGTGGAGCAGGAGATCAAAGTAAGAGCCTCCTCACCCCATATACTGCCATGGTCTGATATGGTGTGGCCTCCATGTCATCGGTGGTCAAAGAAGCAACTGGATGATGAGGTGCTCTGAGCACCGACATATCTGTCCATCTAGCTGCCCTCACAGCTCGGGATCTATCACCTCTACACCTCTGCCATAGGGATGAAGTGCTCATAGACCCAACTCATGACTAGGGTCGGGTGGCTCAAAGACTGCCCCTGTAAATGGACTACCCTATATAAGTCATGGTAGGTAGTCCCAAGTATATCTACTCCCCAGGCATAAATCGGCCATGGCCCTCAATCTATGCAATGATGGGGGACCAGCAGTATATAATGTGTCTCCTCCCTTGTCCCCGATCAGTCTCGAGGCAAGGATCCCCATAATATCTAGCGAAGCAAGGGGATGGGAAAACTAGGAATAGATCGAACTCTGACCCCCTTCTTCGAACCCGTGGAGATGACTGCATCTCCCATATAAGTGGCCCACTGTGCTATCTGGGCCCGTGAACTGCTTGTCTCAAGGGTAAGACGTCTCCCGATGATCGGGACCCCCAGAATACGATAAACATCCTCTAGTGTGATGGTCCACTCACCTCGGACCCCTGGTAATCGGAAGGTGTTCCGATCAGCATCCCAATAGGAGAATAAGTCACAAAGAATGTGACTGGATGGTGCAACATGTGGAACGCGTGAGATACGTAGTATCCGGCCCTCTGAAGAGTGTCCTCCTCATCCTGTGAAAGTGCATCTAGTACTGCTGGGAGCCAGTCACACTCCCTCTCTCGGCTCCACTGAATATACTCCTCTCTCACCTACATACACCCAAAAACACACAAAACAAAGCAAGTTAGCATCCAAGTGATACTAGAAAAATCATGAAAACACATAGAAATGCTAAAAATACAAAAACAATCTCAAACAGATGTTCTTTTGGCATTTTGTGCAAAACCACCACCCTGAGCAGGGAGGCGGTTTCATAACCGCCGCCTTAAGGGTGGCGGTCGTGTAACCACCACCCTGAACAGGTGGCGGTCGTGTAACCGCTGCCTTGGGCAGGGCGGCGGTCGTGTCCCGAAAACCCACGCGGGTTTTATAACTTAAAAAGCCCAAAAAATGCCAAAAGAGGACCATTTTACTAAAACAAGGCCTACCCAGTAGGCGCCCCCTAGATGGACCTTTTAAACCTAACATTTTCAAAAATAACCCCCCCACGACAAAGATTTTAGCATTTTAAAATTGAGGGGGTAAAAATGATAAATTGAGGAAAACTAACCTGTGATCTCGTGGGTCGATGATCTGCACGCGGAGGCATGATCGCTATCTCACCATGAATATTTTGACTCTACTCTCGTAAGAAACCATCACCATGGGTCCCAGAGCTCAAAATCAATCAAATCAACACACGCAAATGAATAGGAAAATGGGCCCACTTTCATATATATAGCAACTGACTTGTTTTGAATGTTTTTTTTTCGCAGGTTTGGAGCACCGACGGAGGTAAGTTCTTACCCCGCACAAATGGTACGTCCTCATTTCCCATTATTTTAGCGTTTATTTTCCGATCTATCTTGATGACACTTGAGTTCTCTTTTCATTTTGACACGGGAATTTTGGATGGCGTCATTTTGACACACGGACGTATCAGGTATAACTTTCAACTTCCCATTTGGGACCGCCATACTCGGACCCACGTTTTACGCCTCTTCATGGCTAAAACACTTCTCCGAGGGGGCAATATGTACGTACCCAAAATTGAAGGGTACTGCACCATCGGAACAACGTAACACGTACCCCAATGATGATACAAGTCTCCTCGCAAGGTGTTTGGGATCGGAAAAGCTCCCCAAGTGTGCGTTAACATCCTACATGCCCTGCTTAGCCCCGCGTGCTTTGTTTTTCTCTTTTTCCCTCTTTTCTTGGCCTTTTGCTCTTTGATTCTGAAAATACCGCCCTGACTAGGTGGCGGTCTCGTGACCGCCGCCCTAAGTAGGGCGGCGGTCTGTAACCGCCACCCTGCTTAGGGTGGCGGTCCTTTATGCATTTTCCAGAATGCTCTTTTAACATGACTCATGTAAATTTCAATGTTTACCAACTTTTTTCACCGCCATAAGCTTGCATTAATGATTCTGGTTCCTGGAATAGTGTTTTTCCATTGTTTATAGTTTAAGAGATCAATTTGGTTTTTACCTTGGGTAAATGCAAATGCTATAAATAGTTGGCTTGTGCTCAAGAAAATGGCCCCTCAAATTTACCTTTGAATTTCTCATTACAATAGATTAGTCTTTCATTTTATTTAGAATTCTTAGTTTCTTTCATTGCATGCCTAGTTAGTGTTGTTTTGCTGTTAGGAAGCCACATATCCATCTTGTGCAAATGTTGTTGATATTTCATCCAATCCATTGGAGTAAAATAGTTTGTTTTCAATAGGAAGCCATTAAAGTTACAGGTTTTGTTCTTGAAACAGGATAGTTTCAGGTTCTGGAAGTTTTATGTTGCATGACTCGCAATAAATCCCGCTAGGAATTACATAAGCCAAGCTCTGTACTCTTGCGCTATCTCTCTCCTACTCGCATTGTATTCAGTCTATATCCTAAGCTACCTTTGTCCCAATATCTACTTGATTGATGCTAGCATTACACACTTTTCTGGATCCAAGTGAACACGAAGGAACAAGGAGATCACACTGAGGGGACATAGCCACACACACCATCGGATTCACCACTATTCTGCAGAATCCAGGTTCTAGCTTTCAAAGTTCTAATTAGAAACATATCAAATAGAGTAGCCAATCACTTTATTTCAGTCAATTTTACTTTCGATATTACCAAGGAAGCTGTGGGGATTGATAGTTTCTGAGAAACTATGATTCATTTCTCACTTCTGAGGTAGGATCGAGAGTCTTGCAAATAGACTAGATCAATTATTTCATTATTTAGAATAGGTTCACAGTTGTATAGACAAATAGCTATACTCGGTTATCTTGTTTGTTTTAATTTGTTATTTCTAAATTATCAATTCTAGATATATTAGATAGTTGTTCTTTAAATTTTGTTTAGTAGATAGATATATCAGATTTAGGAATATACATAGACATATCTTTCATAATTAGTTTATTCTGTCATTAGTTAGATTTATATAACTTTCTTTTGTATGACAATCATGGGACCTAGAGAGCCCAGAGAATATGTATTCGAGCCAATCTTGCCCCAACCCAATCTTTCACAACCATAAGCGATATAGATCAAAATCTCAGGATCCAAGTCTTCCGAACAACGGTAAACTTACAACAAATTGGTTCCCAGTTAAGCAAGTTAAACATAGAAGACGACAAAGTGCACACATTTTGGTCAAATCAACCAAACTACAGATTACCCTAGGTATATATCCACATGACTGTAGAGAGGCTTGAAAGAGAGCAAACATTCGGTTGTGACCCTTTGGTCCCACAACCAGAAGCAGGGGATACTCTCACAGACATAGATACTAGCTTGAGAATTCAGGTTGCACAAATGCCTGTAAGATACTCTGAGAAGATCACACAATTATTAATTCTAAATATAGAAGCTGAGAAAGCATACGATTACTGGATACTAGGGATTAGGGACTGATTATGCACATGACCATAGTAGGACCACAACAACCACGAATCTACGGTTGTGACCCACAAATCCCTCAACCCAACAAATCTACTGGTCAGTTTGACATTGATGTTGGCTTACGTACACTAGTATTCAGATCTACTCCACTTCCACCTATCATTATTGAATAGTTATCCTTGTTAGACATAGCAGCTAATGAAGCTAGGGAATTCTAGACTAAGCCAGAGAATCACCCATAGAGTCAGATATAATTACCATCCACCCTATGACCTTATCTGGAAACATACACGAAACTATCCCAGGTCATTTTCCACGTATTCCACAACCCATAGACCGAATCATTCAGAGCTCGATATTGATTGGAGCCTTCGAGCAGTCATCCTTGCTGATCGATCTATCACACTAGTTCAGGTTAGAAGGGCCTTCTTTTCCTTAGATTCACAATTTCCACTAGTGCGTGTCGAAGACATCAGATTTCCTAACTAGTTTGTCTGCATCCCACACATATTCAATCTTTTCCATCGTACAATTCCATATTGTGATAAAACTATAGGATCAATAGTAAACTTGAGTATGCTTTGAAGAAATCCTGATTTGGTCTTTTTCAAGTTTATTATGTTCATCTTTGGGCTATTTGGTGGAATTCCGTATTATACTAAAGTTTGATTTTTTTGGATCTTTTTGAGTTTTTCCAAACAATTAATGGGTATTTTCAAATTGAAATATTTATTGATAAAATTCATTGGCGAGGTCATTCGTTGTATCTATCTAAGTGTGGTTATTGATTTTTGTACTTGTCTTAATAGTTATACCTAACCCCTTATTGTTCCAATTATTTGACTAAAAAAATTGGTTGTACCCAATCGATGTGAGTCCCTGTTGTAGGGTATTATCATTATTGTTGGACGTAGTTGAATCTATGTTGGTGATGTGTTGCTCGGTGGTTATTGTAGTTTATTCTTTCTTAACAATGGTTGTACTGTGCATTTTTATAGAAAATAAGTGGTGTAACTGAATTACAACCACTAATTTTGAGGTAGTGGAACTATGTATGCTTATAGGCCATTTTTTTATGTGGGTGATGTAACCTTAACCCTATGTTCCACCAAAAATATGTTATTTTTGATATTTTTGCAATAGTGGTCATTTCATTTCATGTTTTCATCTTGTATCAAACCTTTTTAGACCTTGAATAAATGTACTCCAATTAGATTAGGAAGTTCCATATATTAGGTAATGTAATAATGAACTAAGATAAAGTTCCATTTTGGGGTTTTCATCATGGGTTTTGGAATTAACTTCCATCATTTTGTTGAATAACTAAATATAAAGAACTATGTGTCACGAGAAAAAAGGGATATATGATTAATTCAAATTTAATAATCTAATGTCATATCTTCTCAAAATCAATCTCTAGCTTAATGACTATAAGTAGAAGATGAAGTGGTTGAATAAAAATGACATGGTCTATGGACTAATATGTCTCATTGTTCCTAAGGATATTCAACATCAACTTGTGTACATTGAGTTCCCTTTCACTACTTGTACATCCATTTGGTAGGTATATGGATACCATGATTCTCCATATGAATGAGATTCTACGTTAGAAAACCATTCAAGTGTGGATGATTCTAAGACTACTATTGATCTTCCTCCTACTTTTGACACCTAATTTAGAGTTAAGGATAATTTTTAATACTTCAAAGTCTAGAGTCACTTATTAGAGAATTTCAAGTACTTACTTATAGTAGGATCACAAAACTTCTCTTATACCCATTACTACTTATGTTTCCATGATCACTTCTTCAAGATATTACAATGATTATTTATTATAGGATCATGACATTCACCTTATACATGTTCCTACTTCATAGTTCAAAGTCACTTCTTTGATATATTGTATTCATTATTTTTAATAGTATCATGATATTCATACTATATATATTGTTATTTTAGAGTTCAAATTTTCTTCTTTGAGGTATTTCAATGGATCTTTATAGTAGGTTATATTTGTCTTCTAGATTCAATTCATTTGGATTTATGCCTACCAGAAATCACTTCCTTATTTGTAGAGTCCCATATTTCAGATCTAGATGACACCATTAATATTTGAGTATTGTGTCTAAGTGTTGTCATTAATTTTAAGTGGCACATTAATGTAAAATGGTTTCATGGTGGTTTAGATGTACCCATGAGGTGTCATTCATGTTTAAGAATGAAGTTTTATTATTAGAATCCAATATTGTAGTCTTTCCTTAGTGTTATGGTGTATGATTAAGCAAGGTAAGTGTTGTGGGTGAGATCCTAAGTTGGTATGAGGTATTCATGAATTCATACATGGTCCATAACATGTGTAAGAGCTGTTAATGAGTTTGTAATAGGTAATCTTAGTTTGTTCATAGGCATGTTATCTAATTTTTCCTTGGGGAAAAATTAGACAACAAAGGCATGTTGTGCTTAAGAACTAAAAAAGGGTCTTCATTAAGCATTCAGGATATTCCAAGTTCCAAGGTTGCTTAAGTTGGAAATTAGTCCCAGTGGGCTGATTTCCATTCATCATGAGAAAAAAATATCAAAATTAATACTTTATGTTATAGGGGTCTTACTAGGTCTCCATGACCCTATGATTTCAAAGGTAAGCCTAAACAGTCTAAATCAAGCCAAAGAATCAATTTCGGGGTCAAAGTAGCCTAATGAACTCATGATGCATTAAAAGTGTTTTCCTTCAAAATAGCTTAGTTGAGTTAAATGGTGTGTATGGGTGATTTAATAAGTAGCAGCTCATTTTGGAGACCAAGCCAATGAAAGAGCTCAGGTTGAAGTGGTTATGAGTTGGTTGGATATTTACACCACAATGAGGGGGTCCGAGTTGTTGTGAGAGATTCATGAGATCATAAAAATGTCAAATGAGCTACTTGGAATTTATCTTGTGAAGGTGTTCAAATGGATCCTGTGTGCAATGGCCTAATTCACTAAACATATTGAAGCTCGGGTATAATGGGTTGAGCCCAAGGAGGGACTAGGTCACTCATTAAAACATGTCAAGCAATATCATGGGAACCATTGGGATGTAGAGTGAATTACTTAATGTTAGGCATGGTGGATCAAGTAGGAGATCATCAAGATCATTTGTAATAATCTTAGAAAACTCATGTGAGGACCGAACCACTCACTACGAAGACGTCTGGATATGTCTAAGGTTATTCAAATCGTTGAAAATCTCATCAGGATGTTATGTAGAAATGGCTCTGTAAAAAATGGTGAAGGCTCAACATCGAGCATAAGAATGTGAGAGGAGCATATAGACATGTAATACCGAGTTAAAAAATTGGAAGGAGGAGTTCCATGTATCAACTGAAGGATATCAATCATCTAGGAACATATCGAGTGATGTATGATTTCAAGCCATGAAGAAGCTTGGTATTTGAAGAATTGAGAGATCGTTTTATAGCTCGTGGTGGTGGATTTTGATATGATATTGAATGGCTTTAACATTGAGCATGGAATGAGATAACACAACACTTGGAATGAAATATGGCTTGATCATGATATGGTTTGACATTGCGACATACGGTGGAGGGTCGGTCGCCAATATTTAAGGTAATAAATAATGCATGGAGAAGGAATACGAGGGAGCTTGAAGCTCATGGTGCTGAATAAAAAGACACAGATCCATGTAGTCAACTCAACCCCAAAGTGAAATGAGTGATCTCATGCTCTAGTATATAAGAAATAAGGGTTTGGATATCTCATCTAAACAGAAGCCAAGATGAACATGCAGTGAATAAGATCAATGAGGAGCTCATGGAAGATGAAGAGATCACTACGGGGTTATCTTGTCGATAAACAAATGGGAGTGGGTTGCAGAGGTGTTTAGGTAAAAACAAGCTCATGTGAAGATTAGATGTCATAGTAAGAGGTTAGATAACATAATTTCGAGAGGCTCAAAAAGAGGAAACAAATTGAGTTCAGAATGAAGTGACAAAATGCATGGTGATAGCTCGATGGTGGAAGGAATTTATGGCTCAGCTTGATACATAAGTGAAATCGAGCCAAATGTAAAAGGGATCAATTAAAACAATGCATCGTCTTAACCTGTGAGCCACATAATGTAAAATATTATGGACTTGAAGATAGGTGATTCTAAGATGGCCAGTCCACACATAAAATGAGCTCCACATACAATTATAGTTGAAAAAATATGGCTCATGAAGTGTATAGAGATCTGACATAAGCCATTGGAGAATTATCTCACTCGATCAAGATGATCTCGGTCATGAGCATGCATGGGCTTCAGGAATTTTAGGTTCATTTCCTAGTTGAGTGAGCAATCTAGTGCTTGAATCCAACACATCCATCATCAAAATGGTGAGTTTGATACCATTGTGGAAATGGGGGTAAATCGGGGTGGTTTTTGCCTAGGTGTCATGCCCAAGTGAAGGATAGGCTGCGGGGTAGTGTGACCAAGATTAATGGGGATTGTATTCGAGATATCCCGAGCTAGGAAGTTGTTGGGATTCGATCGACCCACCAAAGAACTATGAAAAGATTAGTAAAACATGGTAAGGAAGAAGTTAACGTGATGTGGGTCATAGAGTTCGAGCCCGAAAAGGTGCAACGTGAAGCTCACTAACTAATATTTTTCGAGAACCATGAAGATCTTGATGTGTTATAGAAAATGAAGCATTCAAAGAAAAATGTGCCATGAGGCTCGTGCAACGAATGGAGAAAACCACCCACCAAGCTAGACGGGAGTAAAATGTGGAACAACCAAGCCAAAAGTGAAGTGGCCAATAAAAAGGATCGACGTGATGGATTAAGTATACCCAGTCAAAGTGGAAGGTGGCCATTAAGCATTGGAGTAAGATCTCGTTTGAACTTAAACAAAGCAACTGATTTATAAGGTAAAGAACTTGCTAAGTAGTGTAAACACGTGGCTCGCAAGCCAACTCGGAGAGAAACCTGGTGAGCTATTTTCCAAACCATGACATTAAATACCCCTAGTGCAACACAAATTCATGGGTCCTGCCAATGGACCAAAGGAAAAGCTTCAAAATTCTGAGATGCCTTAAAAATATTATTTTTATTAAAATGGAGGATCAAATTCAATTTTTTGGATTTATGGGGAAATAGTGGTGGAATGTTCTTAGGAATAAAATTAATAATGTAATTAAATATGTAGGCCATCATGTGCTACATTTTGGCCCAGAATTTAGGATTTCTCTTCTCTTCTCTCACAATTGGATTTTCTATAAATGAAAATGAGGAATTCATTCCAAAGGGTTGGACATTTTTAGTTTCTGTCTCTTTTCACAAGATTTAGGAGATTTCAAGCCTTTCTTCCAAATATTGTAATGGAAACCATTTCCTCTTCCTAATGTAATGATGCATTGTGCACATGATTGAAGTAATAAAAATTATGTTCTATGACTAATTATTGGTCCTTTCATCATTTTTCTACTTCTTTGTTCCTTTCTCATGTTTGCAGGTATATTGTGCAACTTCAAGTTTCCATTATAGGTTTTGAGAGTTTTGTGCTTATCAGGGAGTGAATATTTGTATGCGATTGAGTTTTGGTGCTTGTTCATCCTTCTCTTTTTCATCCTTCTTCACTGAAAAACTAAAAACTTGTCTAGCAATACCCTTTCTTGGTGCATCACCACATCTAGTATAGGTTTTACTTCTTGAAAATCTCTCTCCCTAATCTCATGAAAATTTTAATATAGGTCTAGTTAGTTATTTTATTACATTATAAGTAGTGTTGTGTTTAGTTTAGGAGTAGGAAGCCATCCTTCTCCAAAGGTTCACCTTAATCTGTAAGTCCCACAGCTTGCGAGGTGATCCTATGTTACCCAATCACACCAAATGCCCTATCCATCACTTGGCCATTTGAAGGGTGTAGTGATTTTGTGATAATAGTTTTGGCATGCCTTGTGGGACCATAAGAGTCATATATTTGATAGGTGTGTGTATTTGTGTTCACGTTTTTCGTTGAGTTATGCTCTTAATGAAATTTTAGCCTTAGGAGGTATACCCAAGCATAACTAGTGACTCGATTAGTCTAAGTAACCCATTCTCGATTTCATACTTTCCTTTTTCTCCCATTTCCATCCTTGTTTATTCCACATTTTTCCATATTTATCCCATTCATAAAGCATTACAATCATGGCTTCATTGCTATAATGGAATTCCCACTTGTAGTAGTAGCAATGCTTTCCATCTTTAGGCTATTATAATAAACCTCTAGACTAGTTTTATGATGAATATTAATTTTATCATGCATGTCTAGATGATCAAGATGAAAATAAGTGGGTCATCCACCCAACTATGGGGCTAATGAAGAACAATGACATGCATATTCTAGAGGCTATCCTACACTTAAAGAAGACCACTTGCAAAAGAAGGTTTAAGAGTTGGAGTATAACATGGTACAAATAAGGATTAAGGAAATGAAAAAGACAACCCAGATTAGTTTCAAAATTCCATACCCCTGGATTGGCCCTATACCAAGTGAGTTTAATCCTCAACAAAAGCTTCAATTCATAATCAAAATGATGACTCAAGTTGGAGAATGGATCAAGAAGAGAGAAGCTTATGAATGTAATGTTAGTCAATCTTGTCAATGGGAGATTATCATATTACCACCTTGCAACCCTTTTCCCATGTCTCCATCCATGTAATTTAAACTTGAGTCCCATAGTCCCGTTGGTCCGAAAATCTGTCACTTGGGTAGATCTATGGATATACGAGCCAACAGTGTGCAGGGCATAGCCCCTCTTTGAGTCAGCAAAGTGAAACTGGTTTATTGCTATTCTACCAGCAGGAATCTATGCAAGTCTCACAGATTCTACCTTCGGGGGTTTGGGATCTCATCCCAGTAGGGGTGTTTCCGACTGCGAAAAGAAAGGAAAGGAAGAGGGGATGAAGAAAGAGCAGGTCCGAAGGAAGAAAAGAAATGAATTCCAAAGCAGAAAGGTCAAAAGGTTTATGTTTTGGGATTGGTAGTAAACAGAGCCAAACCTACTTGCATAAATGAGAAAAGTAATACGATGATAAATAAATGACAATAAAATAGAAGCAGATCCAACAGAATAAACACATAGATCTAACGTAAGAAAGATCTAATGCACATAACACATGTATTCAGCACAAAGTCTAAATATTGTATTAATATTTTTCTTCTGATATAAAAAGCTCAAAGTCTTTTTTCTTCACTTCTATTTTTATCTGAAAGATATTCATCCATCCCACAATACAACAAGTATTGGAGTATTTATAGAAGAAGAAGAGAAAAGAAGGAAAAAAGGAGCCAACAACTATTTACAAAGATATTTACAAAATATCTAAAAGTCATGTTGACTTTTTACAACTTGATGGATGACATCATCCCATGATGCAACATGGATGACGTCATCATTTGTATCAACATACTCCAGATATTTCCAAAAAGAAAGAAGAAGAAGAGAAAGAGAAGAAGAAGAAGAAGAAGAAGAAGAAGAAGAAGAAGCAGCTAGCCTATTCATCATCGTCATCTTGTGGCCGAAAGGGGTGGACTTTTTTTTGCTGCTCGTGTGATGAGATATGGAACTCGAGAGCGGTATTCCATGAACTTGTTGATCATTGGCCCTAGTTGGTCCTCGGGAAGGATCCTTGTGCCGCTCACCGATCACCTCACAAGTCTCCCGCTCATCTATGAGCTTCTCTCGGGAGTTTGGAATAGTCCTTTTCGCCTCAATGAGGAACCCGATGAAGTCCCTACAAAGCTAGTAGGTTGTTGATAGACTCGTGTCAAATGTGACCCTCGGCCCCATTCCTTGAGAAGTGATCTCCTCAAGATCCGGGTGGTTTCATCGCCTTTCCTTAAAGTGAAGGAAGGAGTAAGTAACCCCGCGACATATTAAGAACAATCCGTTCCATTTGGTGCATCGCATCCAGGGCTTCTTCCTTGACTTTTTCAATCTTTTCTAGAACAAATTCTAGCTGATCCACCCGGTAGTCCAGAGTGGACATGATTTTGTTGAGGGCCCTTGGATGGCCGAAGATGCCGAACTTGACCAGATCTTCGACTGAACAGTCGAACATTTGTTGAAAGGTCTCATGCTGCAGTCTAGCATGTTCCAGCTCTTCTGATATGGGCCCTGCTAACACTTGGAGCTCTTTATTCACCTTACCGATGTTCAGGTACAAGTCGGAGAACTCAGAGATCACTTTTTCACTGTCTTTGAGGATTTGGCTCCTCCAAGCGGAAATGGCCATACCTTGCTCGCCGATCTTGGCATACTCATTAATTTTTTCCTGGCTGAGAAGCTCAGAAGTTTCGGCGGCAGTTGTGGGAGGCGCACTACCCATCTTCTGTAAGGCTTGGAGCAGATATTTGTTTTGCTCCTTCAGTTGCCTTTTCTCTTCCTTTATCTCTTTAAGCTTCTTGCAGAGGGCGTCAACTGCAGAAAGAGCCTCCCCCTGAAGACTTTCGGAAGATGTCCCCATTGTGACTTGGGTCACAATAAAATCTGTCAGAGACAGATCCTTTTTCTCTTTGAGGGGATTGGGGTATGCGATTTCCATAACTCTCTCTCCTACAACACTTTTAGAGAAGCGTGTGACAGGCTTCTGCTTCTTCGCCCCCTTAGATGGGATCACGGAAAAGTCCATTGGAGCGATGGGAACTTTCCTTTTTTGCTGACTTAGCTACTGAGAGATCCAGGCTGGACCTATGGTAGAAGGACCAAACAGAGGGGGGGCAGCTGCAGTAGAGAGGGAAAACGTTGAGACACGTGGTGGCAGCATTGAGAGAATAGCCGAAGAAGTGCCCACGAAAGGAAGGGAAAGCAGCAGAAGTGGAAGACATAGGAAGGGAAGGGAGCTCAGAGATGAGGGAAGAAATGGAGAGGAAGATCAATGAGGGAAGAAAAGATAGACGAAGAGGCGAGGGGAACAAAGAAGAAGAAGGGGGAGAGGACACGACCAAAGGGATGGTCGCCTGAGTCGCTCGAGGAGGGGAAAGAAGAGAAGAAGAAGGGATAGAAGGGACCTCAGTTGTTATAGCAATGCCGAAATCCTGAGTGGATGGGCCAATGGGAATATCCTCTTCTGCTTCTTTCTCTGGTGTGACTACAAAGTTATTACCTGCTCGGGTGCCGCGGAAGGAGGGCTCTCAGGGGCTTCTTCCTGAATGGTGCTGGATTCACCTTCTACGCCTTTACCCTTGCCTTTAGGCTGCTGTTTGGATCGTGGAGGTGCGTTACCCAATGGGGAGGTTGTGAAATCAACCCCAAGGTAGATTAGTCCATTCATCCGCACCAATGCTCTGTCCTACGCAGAGTCTCCTTGACCCTCTCCTCAATTTTCGAAGGGCCTTAGTTCTATCAATGGCCGGAAAGGGCCAATTGTCCCCATCTGTGTCGGTATATACCTTGTCTATTTCATATTCTATAGTTTGGAAGCCTTTAGGGACAATGGCTATCCCATATTGGATGATTTTGCCAAGGCTAGGTGAGAATGATCCTTTCTCCTGAGCTCCACCTCATGGATGATGTCAATGTAAATGTCCTCGATCTGAGGGACATGGATTGGATCAAGTTTTGCCCTCGCATACCTCCTTGGGTCGAAGGTAGGCCTGGCTGGGAAATCATGTTTTAAATTGAGTAACTCCAGCTCTGCGAACATTTCCTTCGCCTTGTGGTGGGTAGAGCATGTATATCGGCCCACTGTGAGGGGGAAAGGAGTTCCACCCTTCTTTCTTTTCAGGCATTTCTCATGGTATGTGATCAGCTGCCTTGACAGCTCCAGCAGAATCAATTTAGGTCCAGCATACCTCGGTAGCCTGGTTGGCTCTCCTAAAAATTTGGCAGCCCTTAGATAGGTGAATGTGGGAAACTGGGTGAACAGGGCCCCCCATTTCTCAGTGGCTACTACTATGCTTTTGGTCGTGCGACCATAAGTCATATTCGGCCTCAATAGGTAGATGATGTGATAGAAAAACACATCGTTAATTTTTGTGAATTGGGAGATACTATTCTCCAGCCTCAATTCCGGGTAGTACTCGTATATCTTGACCTGAGGCCAAACTCCACTCCGTGTCGCCCGGATAATCCTCTCTCGATGCTGCAGTGTAGACCACGTAGGAGTTCATATGGAATGTCCCCGTTGTGCTGAATTGTCAGTATTGCTCCGAGATTGTGCTGCTTATAATTTCTCCCCAGCAAAAGCGCTGATCAGGCATATTCTTGTTCATGGTCTCTAAGTACCGCAACATCCATTTATGGAAATAATGGGCGTTAGAAATCCCAAAGACCTTGCTCAGGAACATAATGGTGTCGCTGAGCTCCTCTGAGAAGTCGCGGTGTGGATGATTTGGGGCCACCGGGTTACTACCTTTTTGTTTTTCAAGTAAACCTCATTCATCGCTTGCGATACACCGATCTCGCATTTTCATCCTGTGCCTTAATGCAATCTATTTGACTGACGGCCACAAAGTGTTGGTGGTGAGGTATGCCGAGTATTATCTCAAAGTGACGGGCAGTGAGGTTGATGACTACCTCACCCTTGCTATTTACGACACACCTTGTGTCTTTGTTGTAACATTGGGCAATCACCATCAAGAATTCATTGTTGACGGCGCTGACCGGGATTCCTCCGGCGAAGTGCAGGGCACTGCCTATCAGTTTGTCCATCCATGGACTCCTTGTGACTTTCTGAGTTCTGGCCCAGAATTCCTCCATATCAATATGCCCCAATTCTGAGTCTCTGACGTCCATGCTACACTCGGCCTGGGACTCGGGCATTCTGACCCTCTGATATTTATATTTCATCTCTTCTTCTGTAAGTTTGGCCTTTCCTTTGGATTTGGTAGGTCTCTTGCTGGATGTTGACATATGTTCTTCCAAGTTTATTTGCTGATCTGCATGAAGAAGAAGCGAGACCCAATCCAAAAAGGTTGTATTAGCCATTTGATTTTCCATTTAAGTGTTAACAGAAGAAAGAGTTAGTTATTTTGAGGCTCAGGGCACATGGCGCATGAAAACTATAGCTTACAGGGCTAAATAGGTAAGGCACACAGGAAAAGGGTGTTGCAAGGGTTAAACTGGCACCAGAGGCGCATGGCGCATGAAAGCTGCAGGGTGCATTTTGTAAAGGGCGCATGAAAACATTGTGTTACATAGAGACAGGATGCGCCAAAGGCGCATGGATTTTTCATGTTGCATTGGGATTTGGTGCGCCCTTTGGCGCATGTATGGTTTGTGTAACAAGAACTTTTCGTGCGCCAAAGGGAACATGGTGCGGCGCATGGAGGGTTTGCACAACATGAATGTTTTTGTGACGAGGAAAGTGCCTGCGCCTTTATAACTTCATACTTGGCGCAGATTAAGCCGGTGTTGCGCAGTTGCGGGGTGCGCCTTGAGGGGCGCATGTTAATGCGATGCAGCAAGGAAGGTTGGTGCGCCAAGGTGGGCGCAAGGCTAGTGCTTGCATCATGTGAAGGAGGCACACCTTGAGGGTGCAAAGGTATTTGATGCAACAAGCATGATGGGTGCGCCATTGGCGTGGATTTTATTCATGCTGCGAGGGGACAGATGCGCCAAAGGGAAAAATAGAGTTTTTTACATGGTTTAGCCTCTCCTTTATCCTTTCTTTTCCAAGATTTGTTTGGGAAATAAAATGGTTAATCCAAAGGGATTCAGACCATGCTTTTAGAAGAACTTCCCCTACCAGCAGCTCTGGAAAGAGGGGGAGGAAAAAGGAAAGACAACAAAAAGGGAGGGGCTAGATCGATATTTCAATATCCAAACTAAAACCAGACCACCAAGCACACAAAGAACCAAAACATAAAACGCACGAGAGAAATAAGAACCTCTTACCCGGATAAATAGTGAGAAACATGCAATGGGTCCACAACGCATTGAAAATGATGAGGCAGGGGCTGACAAGCTCAGAGAATAAAAATCACGTGTTTTGTGTCCGGTGATAATGACATTTTGGGCACGCGAATGCATATATATATAGGTGAGCAAGTCATAAATGTGCCACCAAATTTGTAAAGGGCGCATGATAATTGCTATCGACATAGAAAGCATGCGCCTTTGGGCGCACCAAAGCATTTTCCAAAGATAGAACTAAGCGCCCTTGGCGCACCAAAAGTTGTGTCGTCATGAGATTTATGTGCGCCTCAAAAGGTGCAACAAAAGTTTTGCCAACATGAAGGCGCATGCGCCTTGGCGCACGCAAGGAAGACTCAACATACAAGGCGCACCGAAAGGTGTGTTGACACAGAAAATATGCGCCAAAGGCTTTAAAGGGGGCGCACCAAAAGTTGGTGTTACATAGTAATTCCATGCACCCAGCCAAAAAAGACCAAAAAGACTAAGTTCGAAAACCAAATTTCCCGGAAAGGGATTTTGCAATGTTCCGAACACAAGGGATCCCTAACGAGGGATCGAAACAAAATTTTTGGTATGGTTATCGGTAAAATTGCCCTTGTCAATTTTACGGGATAACAGCTGGCTCTTTCTGGGGACTATCCCTGAGCAAACTCGGGGGTAGAGAATCCCAGATCTCATGTGCCTATCCATTGGGTAACAGAGTCAAAAACAAGGGCGACCGGAGGGAGAACAAAGGGAACACACAACAAACCAAAAGCAAACACACGACAAAAACAAACACACAACTAAAGCAAACTGTACAAAGAAGAGAGCAAGCTCTACTTCTTGAAGATTTTCAGATGTTGCCCGCTATAAGGAAGTGGGAGCTCGGTTCCATCTAGATATGAGAGATAGAAACTATTCTCTCCATTGAGCTGCTTGATCTTGAAGGGCCCTCTCCACAGGGAATCCAACTTTCCGTGCATGCCCTTTGGCTCTCTTCGCTTGTCCCATAAAAGGACGAGATCTCCCACTTGAAAATCCCTCTACTTGGCCTTCTTATCGAACAGTCTCTTAACTTGATTCTGATGTTTGGTGATCCTGTCGACCACCCTTACTCTCTTTTCTTCAAGTTCTGCCAGATACATGATCCTCTTTTCTAGAGAATTCTGGAAAGTTTCATCTTCAATGGCTCGTGCCAAGTGCAGAGCAGGGAGTTCAACAGAAATGGGAAGCTCGGCATCAGTGCCATATAACACTTGAAAAGGTGACATACCGAGAGACCTCTTGGGGGTAATGCGGTCTGCCCACAAAGCGTCATATAAGGACTTGTGCCACATTCGTTGATTTGCTTCCACCAGTTTTCGTATGATGGTCACCAAGTTCTTGTTGCTGGATTCTGCCTGACCATTTCCCTGAGGGTAATAATCTGAGGCATGAGCCAAAGTTATCCCATATTCATAGCAAAATCCAATAACTTCCCATGAGGAGAAGTTAGAAGCATTATCAGCAATGATTTTGTTGGGCACGCCGAACCTGACAATGATATTTTCTTTAATGAAATTGCAAACCACCTCAGAAGTGGCATGCTTGACAGGTATGGCTTCCACCCACTTGGTGAAGTAATCTGTTGCTGTAAGGACATAGCTATGTCCGCACTCGATTGAGGATTGAGTGCACCAATAAAATCAATTCCCCATTACCTGAATGGTTCGTTGATAATGACAGGCCTAAGGGGAAAAGCAGCCAACTTCGGCTTGACGACTTAATCGGGCAAGGTTCACACTTTGCTACCTAGGTAGTTGTATCTTGGAAGAGAGTTGGCCAATAGTACCTGGCTTGAATGATCTTGTGTGCAGTCATGGAGGAAGAGAAATGCCCCCCACAGGCTGAATTGTGAAAACTTTCTAGTAGTTTTACCTGCTGGGGTTTGTCGACACATCGCAAGAAGACACCATCCATTCCGCGCTTATATAAACTATCATCCCAGATGACATATTTAGCTGCTCTAAGCTTTATAGTGCACTTCTCCTTCACAGTTAGGTGCATTGGGCATTCGCCATAGGTGAGGAAGAAAGCAATATCGGAATACCATTCATCACTAGTCGTAACAAATAGGACCAGAGGCAGTGAATCGGGTTTTTCCAGCCGGTCCTGTGCTTCATCGGTGTAGTCACTCCTTTCCTCGTGGTTTTTCAATCTTTGTTTTCAGCCATAAGATGACACAGTGCCCTTGCCCTCACCGGCTTGGTTGGTTTAATATCCGTGTCATACTCCCGGACCTTTGTGATCCAATTTCCTCACAAGCTTCCTAACTCCCGTTGAGTTAGAATTGATTTCACCGCCGTGTCGTGACCAACACCATCATATGAGAGTTTAGAATGTAATACCTGAAATTATTCATTTGCTTTGAAAATGGCAAAGGCATGCTTTTCCAATTGAGTCATTTTTAGTTCGTGAGGCTTGAGGGGAGAACTCATGAACACAATCGAGATTCGACGTCCTCCGAATTCTTTTGCATTAATATTTGCATAAAGTATGCTCGGGATGCATAACTATACATGATAAAATATTTTGAGAAATCGGGACATACCAGGACTGGTGCATGAGCAACGGAAGCTTTTATTTCTTCAAATGACCTTTTCCCCTCTTCGCTCCATCTGAAAGTTGGTGACCCCTTCATCATGTTCAATATGTGATGAGTCTTTTCAGCAAAGTCAGGAACAAAACGCCTGAGAAATTTCACCTTTCCGAAGAAAGAATGAACACCAGTCTTGCTTGTAGGCAGAGTAAGGCTTTGAATAGCCTTAACTCTTTCGGTATCTATCTTTGTTCCTTCTTTGCTAACCACATGCCCTAGCAACTTTCCTTCCGTGACTCCAAAAACAGACTTTTTTGGATTTAGGGAAATCCCATGTTCTTGGCACCTGGCCAATACTTGCTCCAAATGATCACAATGATCATTTCGTTGTTTAGATAACACGGTTAAGTCATCTAGATAAACCACAATGACTTTCCCCATCATACCTTTGAATGCAAAATCCATGGCCCATGAAAAGTGGTGCCCAGCATTAGTTAGGCCAAAAGGCATCCTGCTGTAGGCAAACGTACCCCAGGGAGTAGTGAATGTTGTTTTAAATTGATCTTCAGCTGAAACTTCAATCTGATTATAGCCTGAAAAACCATCAAGCATGGACAACATCTCTGATCCAGTTACTGCTTGCAGAACTTGATCCATTATCGGAAGTGGGTAGTTGTCTTTCAAGGAAGCCTGATTCAAATTGTGAAAGTCTACGCATATGCGTATCTCACCATTTTTCTTGCGCACTGGCACAATATTTGCTACCCAAGTACTGTGATGGATAGGAAAGATGATTCTCGCATCCAACATCTTCTGAATTTCGGCCTGGATAGTACCCGAGATCTTAGGATTATAGTGCCTCTGCTTTTGGCGAAAGGCTTTGACATCTTCTTTCAACGGGATGTCATGCTGAACGTCCTTTGGCTTAAAAGACTTTAGATCGGCATAGGACCATGCCAACACGTCCATATATTTTTTCAGCAACTTGACAAATTTCCGTTTCTCCTCAGGCATGCAACATTTTCCAATGTTCACAAATTGTGGGTGCTCTATCGAACCTATATTGACCGGTTCGGTTTCTGGGGATGAGTCAGGGTCATCTCGCCTCTTCTTTTTCACAAAATGGTCATGCCTGTCGAACAACCGCTCCAGAGAAACCAGGCCCTTTGGGATTTTATTTCCTTTGAGCTGACATATGCCATCGTTCCCTTCAGATTCATCGCCTTGATCGGTGACTGATTCACGGCAAGTGGAAGTAGATCCTTCAAAGTGCAATTCTTTAAAATTTTCCGCCTTCTCTAGAAAGGCAATGAGTTGATTATCATCATTGAACACCTGCCAATGCTGAGAATTATCTGGCATGCTCGGGTGGAAAACCACCTCAATGGTGTATTTGTTTGTTCTCAAACCTGGGTGAGGAAGCATGAGGGATGCTGAAACAGCCAATGAATCGGCCATGTCATTTTGGGCTCTTGGAATGGATTCAATCGAAAAAGCATCAAACTCTTCAATGCTGTCCCACACCGCATTACGGTAATGCCTGAGCCTTTCATTCTTCACTTGGTAAATCCTTTTAACTTGATTCACAACTAGCTCCGCATCACCTTGTACTTTCAGATTTTTAATCCCTCTTTCTTTTGCGGCTTGCATGCCAAGTAACAAAGATTCATACTCAGCAGTATTATTTGTGTTAAAAACTACAACTTGAAAGAGAGAGGAATGACTTCTTCCTCGGGAGATATTAGCACGGCTCCGGTGCCACATCCGCTAGGTTGCACAACTGCCATCAAACTGCAAGGTCCAGATCTTGTTAAGATCTCCTTCTTGAATGAGAACAACCATTTTATCAGACTCGGTAGACAAGAAATAGTTCCCCATCCCTGATGATTCAAAAAGGATTTGAGCTTTGGGGTCCTCAGAGCTAGTAACCAAGTACTTCTTTTGTGATTCGGCTCCAAAGTCTGCATTACGCCTTTGACGGGAATTCTAGCTTTAGACCAGTCCATATGAATTTCCCCACCAACTTCGCTGCAAAAACTTCTTCCCAGCAAAATTCCATAGGCTGCCGGAATGTCAGCAACGAGGACTGTCATCTTTACTCTTTTATCTGGGAATGCCACAAATGCAAATTGCATGTCTTTGATTTGGCCAATCAACGGAACCTACTTGGTTTCCAAGGAATAACATCTGCTGAAAGGCTTGGTAAGAGTGAGGCCCAGAGCATGAGCGACTTTTGCCGGCATGACGTTATCAGAAGCCCGGAATCAATTATGCAGTTACTCAGCTTGTGTCCATTGATTAGGAGGGAGAGATAGAAAGGCTCTATCTTTCCTGATGCCGATGTTGAAGCAACATTTATGTGGGATTCAGGGGGAGTGGAAAGGATTCCTTTTGGGGAAACCTGATTAGATATAACAGCTTGACTCTGAATATATTTGGTCAATCTTACAAGCTGTTCGGGATTTGATCAAGGTACTCGGCTTTTGACATTTGGATCTTGGTATTTTTGCATGATCTATGATATCAAACGCGCCAAGGGTTGCATTGGTGAAGGAATGAGTCCCTCACTTCACGATGATGGAATAGGATTATGGTCTTGGTAGGGAAATGTGAGAGGACTGATTTGGAGGAGAGATGGGGGAAAGGATTTCCTTGTAAAAGATTTGCAGGAGTTGAGTAGGAAGAGGATTACCTCTTTTAGCAATGATCGGAGGCACGTTTGACACGGCCTTCTCCTGCTGGACATGGGCAGTAACTTCCACTTCTTTTCCTTGTGAGTGAGTAAAAACAGTGTATGACTGTCCGCTTGCATATCCCTGGGTACCCTCTTCTTCATCAGATTCTTCCTCATCAAATTCCATATACCCGATAGTAGAGTCGCCAGTCGGTTCACCGACATCTTGATCATCTTCACCCTGAGATGAAGGTTCTTCATAATACTGCTCTTCTTCTTCGATTTCGGCCAGAGCGTTGACCGGAGGAGCCTCAAGTGCCAACCATGGAGCGAAGTCACGGGTAAGCACGGCCTTTGTGAAACATTGTTAGGAACAAAATTCCTCCGTGGAATATCCTGGTATGAGGAACTGGGGGAGGCCTGGGCCAACTGCTTCTTTAATGCAAGCAAGTCATTTGCCATCTTTTGAAAGGCTGGATCAGACGAAGTAGTGGGCGAAGGGCCCAAAGATTTAGGCTTGGCTGATTCCTTTTTCAATTCGCCAGATATTATCAAATTATCTTCTATCCGGATAGCAGCAGCTTGGGTGAGAATCAAGGTGGCAACTTGTTCCTAAAGGAGCAAGAAACTAACTTTTGAGCTCATAGCGTTCATGAAGAAACACTTTTTATTTTCCGGTCTTGGAAGCATTGCAACAGGGGACACGATTGATTAATGCATTGAACCTAGCGATAAAATCGCGCATGGTTTCATTGGCCTCCTTATTTAGGTGAGTGATCCATGATAATAATGCAAATGCATCTTCTGAAGGTTTGTATCTGTCTTCAAAAGCATCCCGCAAGGTGGCCCAACTGGTAATAGATCCGGCTGGTAAATGCTGAAACCATTCAGCTGCAGGTCCTTGTAGGGTTTCCAGAAAAAGGTGAACCGACACATCTTCATGAGTTACATCCAAAATACTGCATGACATGATGAATGCAGATATGTGGGAATCCGTACTTTGATTTCCGCTCCCATCAAATTTGGGAAAATTCTTTCGGTTTCCGTGAGGGAGCGCGTGAACTGGATGTGGTAAAGCCAAGGGACCCATAGCATTTCCCCATGGTACCGCCATTTGAAAGGATGGAAAAAGAACGCGGGCTAGAAAGGTGGTTCCACTGAGCAAGCAAGGCACTACAAAGGGATGTGGATGCCCCTTGCGAAAGATTCTTCCTTCGTGAAGGTGAGACACTCCTGGATGACCGGTCAGCCAAGCTTAGCACTGAAAAGCGTGCCAGTGTTATGCTGAAATTATGCCTTTGAAGCAGATCAAAAGTAGGATCAGCTTCTCCACGGGCTCTCCTGCTGCGCGTAAAAGGTTCACCCGCCAGTGTACCTTCCAGATCTGCAACGTTATGGCGCAGATTTGAAATTTCTTTTTGGCTGTACTTGCTGATTTTCTGGTTTTTCTGTCAAAAACCAGCAGCATATACTTTTCTAAATATTTAAAAACTATCCTTTTCAGAAAACCGATTGCGGTTAATGACAAATAACAACGAGGATAAAATGACAGAGAAGATTAGCAAGCTGATTTTCGGATCTGGTTTTGACTTTTTCAAAGAGTTTCAAACTTTTGGTAAACAGTCAAAAATTCAGATCTACGGCAAAATACTGATTTTTATAAAAACTCAGCGAACTAAAGATTTGTAACTAGGCCAGATCTATGGATCTCAGAAGAAAATTTTCAATTTGGAGCACTTTTGCAAAATTTTAGATTTTTAACAAAAAGTTCGAGATTGCAAACAGGCGGTGATTTTTCTGATTTTTTCTATTTTTCTATCCTACCACCATCATAGATCTGATAGATCTGTTCGATCCCCAGCGGAGTCGCCAAAAACTGTTGGTCCGAAAATCTGTCGCTTGGGCAGATCTATGGATAGACGAGCCAACAGTGTGTAGGGCATAGCCCCTCTTTGAGTCAGCAAAGTGAAACTAGTTTATTGCTATTCTACCAGCAGGAATCTATGCAAGTCTCATGATTCTGCCTTCGGGGTTTGGGATCTCATCCCAGTAGGGGTGTTTCCGACTGCGAAAAGAAAGGAAAGGAAGAGGGGATGAAGAAAGAGCAGGTCCAAAGGAAGAAAAGAAATGAATTCCAAAGCAGAAAGGTCAGAAGGTTTATGTTTTGGGATTGGTAGTAAACAGAGCCAAACCTACTTGCATAAACGAGCAAAGCAATACTGATGATAAATAAATGACAATAAAATAGAAGCAGATCCAACAGAATAAACACACAGATCTAACGTAAGAAAGATCTAATGCACATAACACATGTATTCAGCACAAAGTCTAAATATTGTATTAATATTTTTCTTCTGTTACAAAAAGCTCAAAGTCTTTTTTCTTCACTTCTATTTTTCATCTGAAAGATATTCATCCATCCCACAATACAACAAGTATTGGAGTATTTATAGAAGAAGAAGAGAAAAGAAGGCAAAAAGGAGCCAACAACTATTTACAAAGATATTTACAAAATATCTAAAAGTCATGTTGACTTTTTACAACTTGATGGATGACATCATCCCATGATGCAACATGGATGATGTCATCATTTGTATCAACATACTCCAGATATTTCCAAAAAGAAAGACGAAGAAGAGAAAGAGAAGAAGAAGAAGAAGAAGAAGAAGAAGAAGAAGAAGAAGCTATTCGTCATCGTCATCTTGCGGCCGAAAGGGGGTGGACTGCTTTTGTTGCTCCTCAGGTGACGAGATATGGAACTGAGAGTGGTATTCCATGAACTTGTTGATCATTGGCCCTAGTTGATCCTGGGAAGGATCCTTGTGCCGCTCACTGATCAACTCACAAGTATCCCGCTCATCTCTAAGCTTCTCTGGGAGTTTGGAATAGTCCTTTTCTGCCTCAATGAGGAACCCGATGAAGTCCCTACAAAGCAAGAGGTTGTTGATAGACTCGTGTCAAATGGACCTATGG
Organism: Taxus wallichiana var. yunnanensis; assembly: GCA_018340775.1. Taxonomy (NCBI): domain Eukaryota; kingdom Viridiplantae; phylum Streptophyta; class Pinopsida; order Cupressales; family Taxaceae; genus Taxus; species Taxus wallichiana. The sequence goes on from CM031235.1 coordinate 564,680,608, forward strand.
CCCGTTCCTTGAGAAGCGATCTCCTTGAAGATCCGGGTGATTTCATCAGCTTTCCTTAAAGTGAAGGAAGGAGTAAGTAACCCTAGCGAAATATTAAGAACAATCCGTTCCATTTGGTGCATCGCATCAGGGCTTCTTCCCGACTTTGTCAATCTTTTCTAGAACAAATTCTAGCTGATCCACCGGTAGTCTAGAGTGGACGTGATTTTTTGAGGGCCCTGGATGGTCAAGATGCCGAACTTGACCAGATCTTCGACTAAACAGTCGAACATTTGTTGAAAGGTCTCGTGCTGCAGTCTAGCATGTTCCAGCTCTTCTGATATGGGCCCTGCTAACGCTTGGAGCTCTTTATTTGCCTTACTGATGTTCAGGTACAAGTCGGAGAACTCGGCGATCACTTTTTCACTGTCTTTGAGGATTTGGCTCCTCCAAGTGGAAACGGCCATACCCTGCTCGCCGATCTTGGCATACTCATTAATTTTCTCCTGGCTGAGAAGCTCAGAAGTTTCGGTGGCAGTTGTGGGAGGCGCACTACCCATCTTCTGTAAGGCTTGGAGCAGATATTTGTTTTGCTCCTTCAGTTGCCTTTTCTCTTCCTTTATCTCTTTAAGCTTCTTGCAGAGGGCGTCAACTGCAGAAAGAGCCTCCCCCTGAAGACTTTCGGAAGATGTCCCCATTGTGACTTGGGTCACAGTAAAATCTGTCGGAGACAGATCCTTTTTCTCTTTGAGGGGATTGGGGTATGCGATTTCCATAACTCTCTCTCCTACAACACTTTTAGAGAAGTGTGTGACAAAGCTTCTGCTTCTTCCCCCTTAGATGGGATCACGGAAAATTCCATCGGAGCGATGGGAACTTTCCTCTTTTGCTGACTTAGCTATTGAGAGATCCAGGCTGGACCTATGGTAGAAGGACCAAACAGAGGAGGGGCAGCTGCTAGTAGAGGGGAAAACATGGAGACACGTGGCGGCGGCATTGAGAGAATAGCCGAAGAAGTGCCCACGGAAGGAAGGGAAACTGCAGCAGTGGAAGACATAGGAAGGGAAGGGAGCTCGGAGATGAGGGAAGAAATGGAGGAGGACAGATCAGCGAGGGAAGAGAAGATAGACGAAGAGGCGAGGGGAACAGTAGAAGAAGAAGGGGGAGAGGACACGACCAAAGGGATGGTCACCTGAGTCACTCGAGGAGGGGAAAGAAGAGAAGAAGAAGGGATAGAAGGGACCTCAGTTGTTGTAGCAATGCCGACATCCTGAGTGGATGGGCCAATGGGAATATCCTCTTCTGCTTCTTTCTCTGGTGTGACTAGAGTTATTACCTGCTCGGGTGCGGAAGGAGGGCTCTCAAGGGCTTCTTCCTGAATGGTGCTGGATTCACCTTCTACGCCTTTGCCCTTGCCTTTAGGCTGTTGTTTGGATCATGGAGGTGCGTTACCCAATGGGGAGGTTGTGAAATCAACCCCAAGGTAGATTAGTCCGTTCATCCGGCACCAATGCTCTGTCCTACGCAGAGTCTCCTTGACCCTCTCCTCAATTGTCTGAGGGGCCTTAGTTCTATCAATGGCCGGAAAGGGCCAATTGTCCCCATCTGTGTCAGTATATACCTTGTCTATTTCATCTTCCGTAGTTTGGAAGCCTTTGGGGACAATGGCTATCCCATATTGGATGATTTCTGCCAAGGCTAGGCGAGAATGATCCTTTCTCCTGAGCTCCACCTCATGGATGACGTCAATGTAAATGTCCTCGATCTGAGGGACGTGGATTGGATCAAGTTTCACCCTTGGCAGACAGCTCCTTGGGTCGAAGGTAGGCCTGGCTGGGAAATCATGTTTTAAATTAAGTAACTCCAGCTCTGCGAACATTTCCTTCACCTTGTGGTGGGTAGAGCATGTATATCGGCCCACTGTGAGGGGGAAAGGAGTTCCACCCTTCTTTCTTTTCAGGCATTTCTTGTGGTATGTGATCAGCTGCCTTGAAAGCTCCAGCAGAATCAGTTTAGGTCCAGCATACCTCGGTAGCCTGGTTGGCTCTCCTAAAAAGTTGGCAGCCCTTAGATAGGTGAATGTGGGAAACTGGGTGAACAGGGCCCCCATTTCTCAGTGGCTACTACTATGCTTTTGGTCGTGCGACCATAAGTCATATTCAGCCTCAATAGGCAGATGATGTGATAGAAAAACACATCGTTAATTTTTGTGAATTAGGAGATGCTATTCTCCAGCCTCAATTCCGGGTAGTACTCGTATATCTTGACCTGAGGCCAAACTCCACTCCGTGTCAAGCCTGGATAATCCCTCTCTGATGCTGCAGCGTAGACCACGTAGGAGTTCATATGGAATGTCCCCATTGTGCTAAATTGTTGTAGCCGCTCGAGATTTCAGGCTGCTTATAATTTCTCCCAAAGAAAAAGCACCGGTCGTGCATATTCTTGTTCATGGTCTCTAAGTACCGCAACATCCATTTATGGAAATAATGGGCGTCTGAAAGCCCAAGACCCCCGCTCAGAATGTAATGGTGTGTCGAGATCCTCTCGAGAAGTCGCCGCGGTGGATGATTTGGGGCCACCGGTTACTACCTTTTTGTTTTTCAAGTAAACCTCATTCATCGCCTGCATACACGATCCGCATTTTCATCCCCGGCCTTAATGTAACTGTTTGACCGACGGCCACAAAGTGCTTGGTGGTGAGGTATGCCGAGTATTGTCTCAAAGTGATGGGAAGTGAGGTTAATGACTACCTCGCCCTTTCTATTTACGACACACCTTGTGTCTTTGTTGTAACATTGGGCAATCACCATCAAGAATTCATTGTTGACGGCGCTGACCGGGATTCCTCCGGCGAAGTGCAGGGCACTGCCTATTAGCTTGTCCATCCATGGACTCCTTGTGACATTTTTTTAGTTCCGCCCTGAATTCCTCCATATCAATATGCCCCAATTCTAAGTCTCTGACGTCCATGCTACACTCGGCCTGGGACTTGGGCATTCTGACCCTCTGATATTTATATTTCATCTCTTCTTCTGTAAGTTTGGCCTTTCCTTTGGATTTGGTAGGTCTCTTGCTGGATGTTGACATATGTTCTTCCAAGTTTATTTGCTGATCTGCATGAAGAAGAAGCGAGACCCAATCCAAAAAGGTTGTATTAGCCATTTGATTTTCCATTGAAGTGTTAACAGAAGAAAGAGTTAGTTATTTTGAGGCTCAGGGCGCATGGCGCATGAAAGCTATGCAGCTTACAGGGCTAAATAGGTAAGGCGCACTGGAAAAGGGTGTTGCAAGGGTTAAACTAGCACCAGAGGTGCATGGCACATGAAAGCTGCAGGGTGCATTTTGTAAAGGGCGCATGAAAACATTGTGTTACATAGAGACAGGATGCACCAAAGGCGCATGGATTTTTCATGTTGCATTAGGATTTGGTGTGCCCTTTGGCACAAGTATGGTTTGTGTAACAAGAAATTTTCATGCGCCAAAGGGAACATGGCACGGCGCACGGAGGGTTTGCACAACATGAATGTTTTTGCAACGAGGAAAGCGCCTGCACCTTTATAACTTCATACTTGGTGCAGATTAAGCCGGTGTTGCGCAGTTGCGGGGTGCACCTTGAGGGGTGCATGTTAATGCGATGCAGCAAGGAAGGTTGGTGCGCAAGGTGGGCACAAGGCTAGCGCTTGCATCATGTGAAGGAGGTACGCCTTGAGGGCGCAAAGGTATTTGATGCAACAAGCATGATGGGTGCACCATTGGCGCGGATTTTATTCATGCTGTGAGGGGGACAAATGCGCCAAAGGGAAAAATAGAGTTTTTTACATAGTTTAGCCTCTCCTTTATCCTTTCTTTTCCAAGATTTGTTTGGGAAATAAAATGGTTAATCCAAAGGGATTCAGACCATGCTTTTAGAAGAACTTCCCCTACTAGCAGCTCTGGAAAGAGGGGGAGGGAAAAGGAAAGACACAAAAAGGGAGGGGCTAGATCGATATTTCAATATCCAAACTAAAACCAGACCACCAAGCACACAAAGAACCAAAAACGTAAAACGCACGAGAGAAATAAGAACCTCTTACCTGGATAAATAGTGAGAAATGTGCAACGGGTCCACAATGCGTTGAAAAAATGACGAGCAAAAATGCTGTGTGCTCAGAGAATAAAAATCACGTGTTTTGCATCTGGTGATAATGACATTTGTGGGCGCGCAAATGCATATATATAGGTGAGCAAGTCATAAATGTGCCACCAACTTTATAAAGGGCGCATGAAAATTGCTGTCGACATAGGAAAGCATGCGCCCTTTGGTGCACCAAAGCATTTGCCAACATGGAACTAAGCATGCCCTTGGTGCACCAAAAGTTGTGTCATCATGAGATTATGTGTGCCTCTGGCGCACCAAAAGGTGGCGCAACAAAAGTTTTGCCAACATGAAGGCGCATGCGCCTTGGCACACGCAGGGAAGACTCAACATACAAGGCGCACCGAAAGGTGTGTTGACACAGGAAAATATGTGCCAAAGGCTTTAAAGGGGGCGCACCAAAAGTTGGTGTTACATAGTAATTCCATGCGCCCAGCCAAAAAAGACCAAAAAGACTAAGTTTGGAAAACCAGATTTCCCGAAAGGGATTTTGCAATGTTCCGAACGTAAGGGATCCCTAACGAGGGATCGAAACAAAATTTTCGGTATGGTTATCGGTAAAATTGCCCTTGTCAATTTTATGGGATAACAAGTCCTAACCTTCGAGATGCAACCCCTATGGTGGATTCTAGTTGTTCATCTCAAGTTTTTCGATCATGTCATGAATCTTTTGTTCCTCATTCTTCTAAGGTTCCTTTTATCCTATAAATTCCATCAAGACAATAGGTTTCACCACTTCCACCACCTTAAATAGTGAATGAATATGTTTAATCTCAACCCACCCCTCCTCTTTCATTCCCAAACCCATTTTGGGAAAATAATGATTAGGAAATAAGCAACATGGAGGTGAAGATTGAAGAGCTTAGTAAGAAATAATGTGAAAGGAATTTGAAAGATTAGGTGAAAGACTTGACATCAAGTAGATTATAATCATGGTCAAACCTCCAGCTAAGGTATAAGCTCAACAAAGCAGTGATTGAGATGGAGTCTCGCTCAATAAAAGCACTTTGAAAAAAAAAAGAAACAAAAAGTGATGATCAACAATTTGTTTGTTCAATGTGTAGCATCCATGTCAGTTTCATGTCATCGAGAGGTGGTTGATTTACTAGATATTATGAATTCAACCATGGAAAATAAATAATTGAATCCAATTCCTCCGAGAAGAAGGGTATTGTGCATATTGAAGAAGAAATACTCTCAAGTGTACCAGATAATTCTAATGAGTGCAATGATTCATATTTCCATGCATGTCAATAATTGTAAAAACTTATGGAAGGTTGTAGCATCTTTCCAAGGTCATCATTAGATGTTACAATCAGCCACAAATATTTTCATAAGGCCAAGGTAGATTTAGATTTTGCAAATGCAGATGAGACCATGTAGAGGATTTCAAATCCTTTTCCTCTCTACCTTCTCAAAAACCTAATTTTTAGATGAATTTGATCTTTCTAATTTCATGTTTGAGAATGAAGAATATCAAGGTGAATAAGGTTCTAGTTTAGATGATACTCATATTAAATAAGAACCCTTGACACAACCAAAGAATGAAGAAGCAAATTATCTATCAAATTTGGAATAATTTTTGATGGGTAGGAAACTATGGAACTTGAAAAATTTTCTATTCCATCACTTATTTTCCAACAAAGTGCCTAGTGCTATGGAGGGAAATGCTCAAGAACAACTCATTAATCATAACTATCCTTTTGAATTGGAATTGGAGGAATTGAAATATCTATATCCATCATCATACATAGAGGATGAGCACATAAGAGAAGCCAGGACTGATTTAGAAGCATTAAATGGAGATTATATCATGGAGAGATTCTTGTTTTCAGTCAAGGAACTTGATTTGGTTAGTGAACCTATGGTGGAGGAAAGTATTCTTGAATATTTTTCCACCCCTAACAGTCTTAAAAAGCTACAAATATGAGGGTTTTAATTTTCAAATATCATGTCAAATGAGGGAGATGTCACTATGGTACCATTTGTCTAGATAGAAGATCAGTTGTTTCTAAAAGGGAAAAAATATGGAAATTAGGTCGTGAACAACCATATTTTTCAAGGATTTCTTCACTAGACATTATTGTTAAAGTTAAATCTCATAGTAGCAAGCATGTTAAATATTTTGGACCTTTCCGATAAGGTACTTGGCCTAATTGAAGACAAAAGAGGATTTAGAACTAGTCACATTCACTTGATTGTGAGGATGAGTTTTAGATCCCCAATGATTGGTTGTTATGCCTCTACAAAACAAATGTAGAAAAATTAAAAGAGGCATACTTCATCTTTCTAGTTGATTCCATGGTGAACCAAGTGGAGAATCGGGGTTGTCTCAAATTTTCAATTTTAGTCTCAACCATGTCTATTACCAAATCATCTTCATGGCTTCCCATTGTGAGGAAGGGAGGCTATTTTTCACAACTAGTTGTAGGATTTTTTTAAACTCACGCGTGCCTCTAGTTAGTGTAGTGTAGGAATAGATTTTTTTATCAAAATAAGTTCCTTAAAGACTCTACATGTTTCATTTGAAGCATGTATGGTTTTAGTTGATTTTTGTTTTTGGTTTCTTTCGTACAATGCGATGATAGTGGGATATTTAACGGAAGGAAAAAATTCAAGTTTCAATATGAATCTCATGATGTCTCCAATTTAGTATATACTTCATTCAAAACTCTATAATATGCCATATGTGCCAAACATTAATTAGATTCGGTCAACTTCCCACTTAGCATTACCGGTTGGTCTAGGATGAGCAATGCCCAATGAGACTTGAGAATCCATCGTAAAGAATTAGATTAGTTTTGGGATGCCAACATTGAATCCATGACCAATGGATTTCTTAGGACTACTAGACTAGTTCTTAGTAGGAAAACATCCCTAAGAGGTCACTAAAAGTGTTATCCAATTTTACCTTGGGGAAAATTCGACAACAAAGGCATGTTGTGCTCTAGAACTAGAAAAGGGTTTTCATTAAGTATTCCAGGATATTCCAGTTCCAAGGTTTCTTAAGTTTTAAATTATCCCCAATGGGCTTATTTCCATTTTCATGAGAAAAAAATTATCAAAATTAATAATTTATGTTATAGGAGTCTTTCTAGGTCTCTATGATCCTCTGATTTCAAAGGTACGACTAAACAGTCTAAATCAAACCAAAGAATCAGTTTCAAGGTCAAATCATCTCAACAAGCTCATGATGCATTGAAATAATTTTCCTTCAAAAGATCAGTTAAGCTAAATGGTGTGTGGGGTGAACTAATGAGTTGTAGCTCATTTTGGAGACCGATCTAATGATCAAGTTTGAGTCGAAGTGGTTACGAGATGGTTAGATATTTACACCAAAATGAGGGGGTCCAAGTTGTTGTGAGAGCTCGTGAGCTCATATAAATGGTGAATGAGCTACTCGACATTTATCTCGTGAGGGTGCTTAAATGGAGCCAGTGCAATGGCCCAAGTCACCAAACATTTTGGAGCTCGGATATAATGGGTCTATCCCAAGAAGGGACTGGGTTACTCATTAAAACATGCCAAGAAAGATTGTGGGAACCATTAGGATGTTTAGTAAGTTACTTGATTCTAGGCTTGGTGGATCAAGTATGACCTCCTCGAGCTGATTTGGAAGCATCTCAAAAAACTTTCTTGAGAACCTAGCCACTCACTACGAAGAGGTTGGGATATGCACAAGGTTATTTCGATCACGTAAAATCTCATCAAGATGTTGTGTGGAAATGGTGAAGGCTTGTCATTGAGCAAAAAGACATGTAAGGAAAAGTTATAAAATTAGGTGGAGTGGGTCGATGCATCAACTAAAGGATATTGAGCTTGCAAGATCTTCTCGGTGTGATGTATGATGTCGAGCCATGGAGAAGCTAGGTGTTTAAAGAAATGAGAACTCATTTTATATCTTAGGTGGTGGATTTTAATATGATGTCAAATGGCTTACACATTGAGCATAGAATGGGCTAACATAGCACGTAGCACGAAAGATGGATCAATCGTGTGCTTTGGTTCAACATTGTGACATACGGTGGAGGGATATGTCTACCAACATCTAAGGTAATAAATAATGCATGGAGAAGGACCAAGAGGGAGATCAAATCTCTTAGTTCTGAATAATCAGACATAGATCCATGAAGTCAAATCAACTCCTGCAAAATGAGTGATCTCGTGCTCAGACCAATAAGAAGGAAGGGTCGGGATAACTCGTCAAAACGTAAGCCAAGCCAAACATGTAGTGAATAAGCTCAACAAGGAGATCAATGAAGATGTATAGCTCACTATGGGGGGTAGCATGTTGATCTACTAATAGGAGTGGGTCACATAGGTTTTGGGTAAGCAGAAAGCTCATATGAAGATCGTATGTCATAGTAGGAGGTCGGATGGCATAATGTTGAGTGGTTCAAAAGAGTCAACAAACCGAGTTCGAATGAAGTGATGGAGTGCATGGTGATAGATCGATGGTGGAAGGAATTCAGGGCTCAACTCAATACATAAGTGAACTCGGAGCTGAATACGAAGGGGATCGGTTAAAAAAATGCATCATCTTCACCTGTAGCCATAGAGTGTACAAGATTAAGGACTCGGAGAGGTGATGCTAAGGTGGCGAGTCCTCGAGAAAAATGAGCTCAACAAGAAATTATAGTGTATGGAAATATCACTCGTGAAGTTTGCAGAGGTCACCAAGCCAATGGATAATTAGCTCACTTGATCAAGCTAAGCCAGTCATGAGCATGCAGGCTTAAGGGAATTTCATGTTCATTTCATGGTTGAGTGGATGAACTAGTGCATGAATCTCACACATCCATCATCGAAATAGGGAGTTTGAGCCCGTTATGGAAATAGTGGGAAATCAGGGTAGTTTGGACCCAGGTGTTATGCCCACGTGAAGGACAGTCCATAGAGTAGTGTGACCAAGCTCAACAGGATTTTATTAGAGATAGGATGAGCTAGGAAGTTGTGGGGATTTGGTCGGACCCGTTGAGGTACTATGACTTGAGATTGGTAAAATGTGATAAGGAAGCAATTAATGTGATGTGGGTCATAGAGTTTGGGGCAAGTTCAATTAGTGGCCCAATAAAGGTGTAATGTGGATATAACTAACTAATTTCCATTAGAACCATGAAGATCTCGATGTGATATAGAAAAATAATTGGTGAAAGAAAAATTTTCCACAAAGCTTGTGCAATAAATGGAGAAAACCACCCACTAAGCTAGATGGGAGTAAAATGTAGCGTAGCCAAGCCAAATGTGAAGTAGGAAATAAAATGGCTCGAAGTGATAGATTAAGGAGACTTGGTCAAATTGGAAGGTGGCCATTAAGCATTGGAGGAAGACCTTGTTCGAGATAAAACAAGGTGGTCGGTGTATAAGGTAAAGATCTCACTAAATAGTGCACATGCATGGCTCACCACCATCTCGGTGAGTTGGTGTGAGCCATTTTCCAAACCATAACATTAAAGACCCTCGATGAAAGATAAATTCCTCTATCCAAAAAATAGACCAAGGAAAAGCTTCAAAAGGCCGAGATGCCTTAAAAATTTTATTTTTATAAAAATGGAGGATTAAATTCAATTTTTGGATTTATGGAGGAATAGTGGTGGAATGTTCTTTAGAGTAAAATTAATAATGTAATTAATCATGTATGCCATCATGTGCTACATTTTGGCCTAGAATTTAGGATTTCTCTTCTCTCACAGTTGGATTTTCTATAAATGAAATTGAGGCATTCATTCCAAAGAGTTGGACATTTTCATTCTCTCTCTCTTTTCACAAGAATTGGGAACTTGTAAGCCTTTCTTCCAAATATTGTAATGGAAACCATTACCTCTTCCTAATGTAATGATGCATTGTGCATGTGATTGAAGTAATAAAAATTGTTTTATGTAACTAATTATAGGGCCTTTCACCATTTTTCTACTTCATTGTTCCTTTCTAATGTTTTTAGGTATACTGTGCAACTTCAAGTTTCCACTGCAAGTTTTGGGAGTTTTGTGCTTATCAGGGAGTGAAGATTTGTATGTCGTTGAGTTGTGGTTATTGTTCATCCTTATTCACTAGAAAACCAAAAAAGTGTCTAGAAACACCCTTTTCTTGGTGCATCACCACTTCTAGTATAGGTTTTACTTCTTGCAAATCTCTCTCCCTAATCCCATGAAAATGTTAGTATAGGTCTAGTTAGTTGTTTTATTACATTAGAAGTAGTGTTGTGTTTAGTTTAGGAAGAGGAATCCAGCCTTCTCTAGAGTTTCACCTCAAGCCGCAAGTCCCATAACTTGTGAGGTGATCCCATGTTACCCAATCACATCGAATTACCCATCCATCACTTTGCCATTCATAGGCTGCAGTTATTTGGTGATAACAAGAGCTAGCGCATGGGGTTTGGCATGGTGGCATGCTCTATGGAGTATGGAATCTTGATATGGGTATGGGAAAGGTGTTGTGACATGGCATAACATATTTAAGAGGATTTAGGGATGTTTTTCATTAATATTATATCATTTTTCAAAAATAATGGATGGATTTGGTCATCATACATTTATGAATAATTGTTAGCAAGTCGGATGAGTTTAAAAGCTTAGTTAAACCCTTCTTCTAGAGTGATATGGAAGAAATAATTGGTATGAGACCCAAATGATCTAAAATAGAAAATTTGATGTGTTAGGGTTATATATAATTCATTTTTGGTCATTTTTGTTTTGGTTTCATGGTCAAGTTGTTTCAGTAAAGTAGGAGAAAAACCCTTGTTTTGTGGAGATTTGTAGTTTTAGTTCTTAAATGGAAGCTTCATGATGAGAAGTAAATTGTTCAAGGAATATTTGGAGATTTAATAGATGGACATGAAATTTTTTATTTAGTTACAATTGAGAAAAATTTAGTTTCAGCTCCTCTAAGTTACCCTACCACTTTTCACCTAGAAGGGCTAAAACCTAGTCTTGTGGCCTGAGATTTATTTGGTTGAAATTCTTGCTAGAGATGTTATTTTTGTACATGGAGATATTTTTGAAACATGGCATGATTTGTTGAATAATTTTTAATCTAGAATGGTGTTTTTATTTTAATACCTAAAGACCTAATTAAATCTATTAGGATTTCCAAGATAAATGACTCTGAAACACGTGTGCTTGGTTGGTTTTTTCCAAATGAAATATTTTTGTTAGTTCTTGATCATGTTGGTAGAAGTTTCCTTGAAGTGTTACATGTGGGGTTTGAGCTTATAAATTAATTTTAATATGTTTGAAACATGTTTTCTCAAGATTGGTTCTTGATTCCTATTTTCTAGTTTTGACATATTTCGAGAGATTGAGTTGTTTATAGGCCTTGTACTCGACTTGGTGGATGAGACAAATTTCATTAGATAGTAGACTCAAAAATATTTCTAATTTTTTTTTCTTGAGCCTTAGAGATTATTTTTTCTATATGAACTCATTCATTTTTCAGGATTGATTTCTGGGTACTTGAAGATCTTGTTGAAATAGCTTAATTCTTAGTATGTTTCATGGTGGAGATAGCTGATGTAGAGATTAATTTGATTATTGGTGATGTTGAGAGGTTTTAATTGGGTTGTTTGAAGATTTTTTAGCCTTTAAAAGGTTTTTATGTTCCCTTGAGGATCATAGATCATCCTTTGGATTAGTAGGCTTATGCTTTAGGTCTAATTGAGATACTTGTAAATTTGAGTTGTTTGAACCTTTCCGACCTACTTGGTCATTATAAGTGAATTTATATGATGTTTTAGGAGTTTTTCTTGTTATTATGAGTGACCTTAATGGTCATGGATGACCTATAGGTGTTATGATCTAGTGACATGTATATGAAGTCTAGTGTATGTGTTCATTTTCTTGAGTTGAGACGATGGGTGTATGAGTGAGCTATATAAGGAAGAAGAATAAAATGGAGAAGTTAAGGATAGAGATAAGAAGATGAATGGAGGGATGAGAAATAATGAGGATTATATTTTCAATCTCAATAGACCTAATGTGTATATGAATGGAGAAATTTTGAGTGAGTAGAAGAAGAGATTGTTTTTAGATGGTTTGAAGAGTGTGGAGATGAACTTTTAATCAAAATCAATGCGGGAGAAACATATCTTCAGTTGTAATCCATTTTAGGTGGCTAGGTGGGTGTTTAGTCATCTTAGGGGGTTATATCCTCCTTGTAGGATTTGTGTCCTACTAAACTAGGGGTTGGTGCCTCACTAAACAAATCTTGTGTGATGTGTAATATTCATGAAATTCCTTTGTTATAAGTAATATTAGTAGAGGTTTTATTGTTTTTATTCCCCTTAAGGTTTTCCCACTTTATATCTGGTGTTATTGTGTTTCTCCTTGTCTTTTACACTTGTGGATGGTTGTAACACACTTAATAAGCTCACATGTGGTTATGTATGATGAATGGTTGATTTGAATGATGAATGTATGACATGGTAAATGAAGTTGAAATATTCATATGACTGATTCACTCCCCTAGTCCTTGTGCTTCTAACAATGTGTATCATAGTAATGTCCTTATGAAGCAATTTTAATATCTTGGAGGAGATCCTATAATCACAATGGGTAAATCATTTAGAGTTGAGAATTCATTGGTGAATTTGAATAAGAAGTATGAAATTTCATATTCCCTAATTCATGGATTGCAAGATAAAATCAGTTGTTTGGATGTTGATAATGGTCAAGCAATCAAACAAGTTGGAATATCAAGTCAAGAGTATGAAAAAAATCCCTAAAGGTCAAAGAATAATCTTTCTTCAAGTATGAAGATGAGTTAATTTCCTTCAAAACAAATTTATAAGAAGAATCTATTAGGTTGAATAAGTATGAAAGATTGGAAAACATCTTTGAGACTCTAGATGGGATCTTGGATAGTCAGAGATAAACTAGCTTTAAAATAGATTTGGGTTTCAAAGAAGAGCACATATATGGAAAGGTTGGACCAAGTACTCAAGTAGTCATGAGGGAGACCAAGAATACTGATTCAAATATGTCTATCCTGTTAGAAAACACAATGAATTGAGTTATGGTTCTTTTTAAAATGGTTATTGTTATGTTTTTCATGATTTTGGTCATAGAGATAGAGATTGGAATACAAGTCTTTCAAACAATGAGTATTCATGGAATTATGAAGGTTATTTAAAATATCAATGTTACTCCTGTTGTGAATATGGTCATAAGGCATTTGATTGTGGTTGGAACCTAAATGCATATCAATCTAGAGATAGAAAGGGTTTACTATGCTATAATTTTCATAAACAGGGTCATATTTCTAGATTTTTTTATCAAAGTGAATATCCAAGGTACAACAACATGTTTCAAGATCTCAAAAGGCAAGATGATAAGGTGTTCAAGAGAAATATTAGTACTAAGATTGATTCAAATCTAGTCATGTTTGATTCTATGGATAAAGAGGATGACCCTAAGTATGAGGATAAGAAAGACGATCCAAATCCTAATATAAATACCAAGAAGGAAGATAAAAATATATATTATGATTCAATGATCAGGTTAATCTACCATTTAAGATGAAGTGATTATAAAAATTGACAAGGCTAAGAACATATGAATCAAGATTTCCAAGCCTAATACAAGTCATAGAGGACTGTTAGACCTAATTGTAAATGAAGATAACCATATTTTTTTATTAGGTCTTGAATCAGAAGGTGAAGGGTTTGTAGATGAAATTATCATACATGAAAAGTCATCCAAGAAGAATGAGAAAAAATTATATGATGATTGTAAAATATACAAAAATAAAGTGGAGTCCTTGGGCTCATTTGATAACTACATATTGTTTTAGTGCCCTAATCAAATTTGGGGTGTCTTCTCTAGGATTATATAATACATTCAACTAATGAATGAAACATGGGTGTTGCTCTTATGAGCTCCTAGAGGTTGTTTGAAGCTTTGTTGGTTATGTCTTCACAAGGTATGTTTCTGTCCTACATTACTCTATATCATTTATAATTACGCATGTTATGTTTTTGGTAGTATATTTTTATTAGTTGGTATTTATCATTGTTTTCATTCAAAGGTGTGAAATTAAATCAGTATTTTTGTTGTATCCATTCAAAAAGTCCTAATATAGTCTATCTAAGATTGTGCAAAGGTCAAAAATTTGTCTTTTTGTAATCTTGGTGGTCTCTAGTAGTTGCAAAGAATATTTATTCCTGTGAACTATGACTAGTGTTCCATCCTATTTTGGCATGAATAAAACTTGAGAATGTCAAGTTGAGGAGTTGTGACCTGCATATTCAATCTAGGAATGTTTTCTCGGTTAGAAGTCATTTTCAGTCAAGTGTGTGCTTATGAGAAGTCTATTATCTTCACATGTTCTTGAAGGCATGACAAGATTGTTAATTATGTGGTATTATTCATGCATTTGGTGTTGAATCCTTGAAGTAAGAGGGTGTTTCCATCATGATCTAAATGAAAAAATTATATATCTTCAAGATTTTTCTCTTGTTCTAAGGTTGAATGATTGGCCTAGGATGGTCGGTGCTCGAGTTATGTTAAACATTAAAAATGAAGTATTGGCATCATGTAAGTTAGTATGAGTGTGAGTGTGTGTCTAACATGATTTTACCATTCTAATTTGATGTAAGGAGTCTTATTACTATTCCAAAATTTATCGTCACGAGTCATAAATTCTTGATTAAGTAAATATGGTCAAGCTTCTCCATGGTTGAAATTAATATCTTTTATATGTCTAAGAAAGTGGTTCTAAGTATGATAAGTATGCTCTGAAAAAAATAATGTATGAATATATTCAAGTGTGTTGGAAGAGAATATAGGAGCTCCTAGTTAAAGGTGAAGGGTTTGCATATTAAATTATCATACATGAAAATTCATCCAAGAAGAATGAGAAAACATTACAAGATAATTTCAAAATAGATAAAAAATAGAGTGGATTCCTTGGGCTCATTTGATGACTACATATTGTTTTAGTGCCCTAATCAAATTCGGGGTGTCTTTTATAGGATTTTAGAAGAAATTCATCTAATGAAGGAAACATGGGTGTTGGTCTTGTGATCTCTTAGAGTTTATTTAAATATTTTTGTTTATGTCTTGATAAGGTATGTTTGTGTCCTTCATTACTCTATATAATTTATAGAGAAGTATGTTTTTTTGGTAAGAAATTTATCTTAGTCGATATATATCCTTGTTTTCATTCAAAGGTGTGAAAGTAAATCAATAGTCTTATGGTATCCATTCAAAGAGTCTTGATACATACAGTCTATATAAGATCATGTAAAGTTCAAAAAGTTATTGTTTTTGTAAGCTCAGTGGTCTCTATTAGTTGTAAAGAGTGTTTATTCCTATGAAGTATGACTGATGATCCATCATGTTTTTTCATGAATAAAAAGTTTAGAATGACAAGTTGATGAGTTGTGACCTGCATATTCATTCTAGGAGTGTGCTTCTCTATTAGAAGTCCTTTTTTGTCAAGGGTCTTCTTATGATAAGTCTAGTATCTTCACATGTTAATGAAGGCAAGACAATATTGTTAAGTACATGGTCTTATTCATACATTTTGTGTTGAAGGATTGAAGTAAAAGGGTGTTTCCATCATGATCTAAATGATAAAAGTATATCTCTTCAAGACTTTGCTCTTGTTACGAGGTTGAGGGATTTGTTTAGGATGGTAGGTGCTCTGATTTGATGTTATAAGTTAGAAACAAATTATTGGCATCATGTAAGTCAATATGAGTGTGTTTTTGTGTCTATTATTATTTTACCATTCTTATATGATGTAAGGAGTCTTAGTATTGTTCGAAAATTTATTTTCATGAGTCATAAATTCTTGATTAAGTAAATATGGTTAAGGTTCTATAGGTTTGAAATAATAATCTGGTATTTTTCTAAGATAATGGTACTAAGTATGATAAGTATTCTCTGGGAAACAAATAATGTACGAGGATCTTAAATTTTGTTGCAAGAGAAATGTAGGAGCTCTCTAGTTGAAGGTATAGGTAATGTATCGAAGTCAACTGTCAAATTGTGTGATGATTTGGATGATGATAATATTTCTCTATAAGGCTATAAAATACAAGAGGAGTATATTCTAAGTTTGTAAAGTGGTATGTGTAAGATCTTAAAGTCATAATCATTCTCAAGAAGAAATTATGAATAATATTATATATTTTTTCTTAAGATATTGAACTATTATCCAAGGGGGAGAAACTATAGGTATGACAAAGCATTCATTGAAAATATCATGATCAAAGATGAAATAAAATATGACGAAAGAATTTTGTGAAAGCACAATCCCATAGGAATATGTTGTTTTCTTAATTGCTCCATTCATGTCATGAGTATGTGTATGCATGACTTATACGCATGAGGATATAGAATTTATCATTGATGTTGATGCACATTTCCAATGGGATATTACATGTTCCTAAGTTTATTTTCTTCATTCAAAGTATGATTATGATTCAACCTTGGTTTTAAAATTGAATACTTGTTGCTCTATGGTACATAGTTTATCTAGTAGGAAGAATAGAGTGTTGAATTTCCGAGCATTCATGATGTGGCTAGAAGAGTTGTGAACAAGGTAAGGTGTCTTCATTCTTATAAATTTCTACACAGTTCGATTGGTATGTCCATAGAAAAGTAAGTATAAATGAAAAATATTGAGATTTATGTGTATTAGGACATGATAGTGACTGAATTAAATAATAGTCCTAGTAAATTTTAAGGCACCAAGAAGTGTCTCGGTGAAATATAACATATGCAAGGTAAATATGTTTTTATCAAGTATCCACAAAGCTAATAACCACTCAAATTAAGCTGAGAATTAAGTGAAAATGTTTGATAAGTATGGTAACAAAGCATCAATATTGTGACAGATGTGGAAGAATTTATTTTATTCTATGAGTTGTGATCTCATGAAAATGAGGCAGAGAATGTTGAGAAATTACTTGAGGATTACGGTGTTAGAGAAGACCTATCTTCATAGAAATTACTCAAGATGTGTGACCTTATTTTTATTTGAAAATGATAATATGATGATATGATGTCATGGGGATAATTTAGATGGTGTTGCATATGCATGGTTTTCTCCTATTGGAATGAGAAATTTGACAAAAAGTGGTCTAAATGAGATATTTAGGGCTCTTGATCCTAAAAGGATTTACTAGTCTATTTTGAGCAAGATCAAGTTAATTTTATGTTATGTTATGACTATAAAAAGGTTAGTATAAATGTGTGAATATGTACAACTATGTTCTAAGGTTGTTTCATATGCTTGAGGATGGAGAAATGTTTTTATACGAGTCTATGTTTTCATATAATAGTGTTACGAGTTAATGAAACTTGAGAAGTTGTGTTGTATAGAATAAAAAAAATATTGAGTGCATTATTCAGAGGAGTTAAGAAGGATTCAATCATACGGGGTAAATATGCTCTCAATAGGATCTATGTTCATGCCCATATAAGGTCCATGGATCTCTCATTAGCTATTTTTAAAGTCGGGAAAGTGAATGAAGACCAAGTTGAAGTGAAGAAAGTAAGTTTAAGTCTAAGCATTGTTTTTATTATGTCTTATCATTGTATTTTTATGTTGAAGTTGTCATAGTTACTTTTTCATAGATGTGAAAGGGATGAGTAGGCTCATAAACATGAAAAAGATGTTTTGTGGTGTTTTCATTCATGTTTCCATCAATGTTTCGAAGGTGGTTTCCATTAATGAAAAATGAGGAGATTATTGAGCATTGTGTCTAAGTGTTGTCAATGATGTCAAAGCATGGCATAGTGGTTTAGGTGTCTCCATGAGGTTTCATTCATGATTAAGCATGAAGGTTGATTGATAGTGTCCAATCTTGTAGTCTTGTCTTGGTGCATGATTAAGTAAGGTAGGTGTTGTACATGAGCTCCTAAGTTGGTATGAGGTATTCATGAGGTCATACATGGTCCATGTGATGTTTAAGAGGTATTAATGAGTCTTTAAGAGGTCATCTTGGTGTGTTCAAGAGAAGTATATGTTGAGTCGGGTCATTGTAGGTATATTATTATACGTAGTGAATGGGGTTTTCCATGGTGGCATGATGAATGGAGTAGGGAATATTGATATGGGCATGGGAAAGGTTTTGTAACATGGCATATCATATGTAGGAGGAGTTTCAGGTCATTATTTATAGGTTTGATGATGTTTCAAGGTCCATTGAAGAAATTTTCTTGAGAACAAGGCATGTAGACACATTTAATTCATGGGAGTGAGAGAATTACAATTTAATTTTAGAATGAATGAGAGTTTAAAAGAATTAAGGAGGCCACCATGATGCTCTATGTCAAATTTTATGCCAATGAATTGAATACAAAGCAAGAAAAAATATTATTGGCAAAACTAAGTTCTTGAGAAGGAAAAACCAACTCAATAAGTGAAATTTAGATGTTCACCCACACATCGAGTTATGTATGGGATCCGAAGAATTGGGGGATGTTTTTAATTGATCTAAGATCATTTTTCAAAAATAATGGATTGATTTAGTCATCATACATTTATGAACAATCATTAACAAGTCAAAAAGGTTTCAAACCCTAGTTAAACCCTTCCTCTAGAGTGATATGGAAGAAATGATTGGTATGACCTTGAAATGGTCTATAAAAGAAAATGTGATGCATCGTGGTTGTATAGAATTCATTTGTGGTAATTTTGGTGGTGGTTTCATGATCCATTTGTTTCAGAAAGTATGATAAAAACCCTTGTTTTGTGGAGATTTACACTTCCAAAGGTGTTAAAATGGAAGCTTCGTGATGAGAAGTGAATTATTCTAGGAAGCTTGGGAGATGTGCTATATTTATAGGAAAAGTTTCAAGAAGGTACATCTTGGTCATCAAACTTACACCCATGTCTCAGATCTAGAAGAATTGAGTCATTTATGACAACAATAGAACCGTCCCCAAGTTGTGGGACTTTGTACACTGGGACGGATCTTGAGAGAATATTGGTTCCTCTATATATTTCTACCGCTACTACTACTCCTAGTGCTAAAAGGGAAAAGTGAACTAAGAATGCCAAGGGATGAGGGATAGGAATATTACATGAAAGGAAACTACACTTTGAAAGGTGATAGTACCGAGAAAAAGAGAGATGAACATTATTTGTTACGAGTGAAAATGAAAGGAAATGCGTGAAATAAGGTTAGGCACGTGTAGCATAACTTAAAAAGTGTTTAGCAAATCAGTCTCATGGAACCAAAATAAATAACGAACTAAAAGGGATGTAGAATGGAACAACGATAACACAATGAAAAAGAAAAGGAAAGGAGAAGGAATGTAAACATGTTAGGACAAGAAATAGTCACAAAACGATGCTTCTATTACTTCTAGAAATGTACAAAGTTGTTATAATGGTTAAAGAGGCCAATATCCACATGCAAGAACCAGATCTAGAGGTCTGCAACTCAAAGTATCCAACATTAAAAATGAGCCCAGCTCTTATATTTATAGATGAATCCATGGAAGAAGAAGAGAAGGAGGGAAAATATGAATTTGAAATGCAACCACCAATAAGAAGCATTCAATGCCTGCAAATCCACCTAAGAATCTATCAAATGCACTTCCCTAGGTTTTTTTGGCACATTTGAAGAAGGAAGGAGGGTGAATCAAATCAAATCGGGTGGTTGGAGAAATTATATCTACCCATTAATGCTCAAAAAGATGTTTTCCCATTTCTCACCTACTAGGTCTATCAAGAATTTTAATTTCAATATTTAGCACTATAGACGATGTCTATTGTTATTGATTGATCGAGACTAGGTGCACGCCAATTAGAGCTATGTATAAAAATATACAGTTTTCAAAAGTTTGTGAGTCATCTACGCATGCAAGACATGTGGCACGCATGGATATGCTAAAATGATGACCACCTATGAAAATGTTCTTGTCATTTCTACCACATGTCATTCATTTATTTGTTTGAGGATTTGGTGCCATGTTGGAATGCTTTGATAAGTTATTTGTGGTACACTCAAGCATGTCGAATGAAAAGGAACATAATGGTACGAGAGAAGGACACAAAGGTATATACACAAAAGAATGAGGTGAGGGAAGAAGATAGAAGGGAGGTTTGTGCAACACGTGTGACGAAATGGGGAAAAGCTGCTGAGTGGATAATGCATGGTCAAGGCATAACTATTACAAAGGTGTGCGGGACACGCAAGAAGGCGAGGGAATTTCGATTAAAGAAAGTGTGAGGCATGTGCGCTAAGTGAATAGCTTCTAGGAAGAAGGTGTATGCGTAGAGGGTGGGTGCAATGGAGGAGTGGAACAAGGAGGAAAAGGAAAATGGAAAAGGAGAGAAGGGAGAAGCGTGCAAGAAATCTAAGACCAAGGGAATATGCCAAGTGAAATTGTGTGTGCACAACCTTCTAATGAATATCTCAGAGCTAGAATATGTATGTAAGTTACCCAAATCACTAGGGAAATTATTTGGATAATCATTTTTGTAACTTTAGGGGCCATATTCCTACTCAATGAAGCGAGATCAGAAGCCTAAAGCATCCATTGGGCATGGAGTCTATTATGTAATCATGAAATTCTGATCTACAGCTTAAAGAACTACCCCTAAATTCACTTCAAGGATCATTTCTTGAGTCTATTCCAAATCTTATAAACTACTTAAAATGTTGGCATCTTAAAAGGAAAGAAGAGTGTGCGGGAAGCACGTGAGGAGAAATAACTATGTACAAACAAACAATGTACACATAACACACTTAGAAGAATTGAAACTACTCTAATATATACAAAATGATGTAGCAAGAATGTTATCATATCTAAGGGGATGGGTTTGCAAGATTGTTGTAGTATGGTAAGCATAGATAGGACTTCTAATGCATGCGTAAAATGTCTGTTTTGATACATTTTGGTCTGCTATGACCCTTTTGAATGTAATGTGGTTACTAAAATTATAATCAATATGAATATATGACTCGGTTCTAAATATCTGGCTCATGGGTGCAAACCCTAATGTATTTTCTTTATGTTAAGAATCAGATATATTCTTTGTATGATGTTTCTCTTGTTATCTGAATGGGTATATTGATGTAATAACTCATCCTATGCTTTCAAAATGAATGCATGAACATTTACTTTTCTGCATCTAGTCTTTTATCAATGGCATCATCTTCTCACAATGCTCACATAAAGGAGGGGCTCAACACCCATGCATGCCTTGGGTGAGTGGCCAGCACCCACTAGGTGATAGGCTGGTGTGCATGGGATTAGAAATTTAGTGGGTGAATAGAAAAATGAATAACTTTTGGTTCTATTTTAGGGACCTCTTTTTGAAGTTGTTGTGAGAATGATGCATGATGACAAAGCACTTGACCTTGGATAGTGTCAAAGCATGTTTTAAGAGCTTAGAGGATGATTTTTATCAAATATTTAGTATTGGACCTAAGTGTGATGCACATAAATGGGTAGAAGAGAATATTTATCATGAGTTGTATGAGCCCTTCTTTTTTTGCTTCCCAGTAGAGATGTATGAATGGATTTTAGCGTATGCATCTAGATCAAGATGGTACTATAGATCTTGCATTTGGACCCAAGATGAATATCATAGGCTGCAAGATATTGATATGACTTGGACGCATGTTGTTGATCATTGGTGGAAGAGAGTGTTGACCAGTTATACCCTAGAATATGATATTTCTATGTATTCTTGTCCTGAGGTTGCTGAGTTTGAGTTCTTAAGGGATCCTAGAGGATCATTCCTGCATGCTATCCATTTAGATATGAAGATCCCGATTAGTACCCTAAGTTTGAAATAATTACTAATGGGTGGATAAGCTTCTCTGAGTGCTAGGTGAGGAAGTTAGGGTGGAGGAAGATAGCAGACATTGCGGCTAAAAAGAAAGAGAGGAGAGACGACTCAAGTATAGCAAAGCACATGAAAGTGAGTTTCCTTGATAATGCAAGGTTGCAGGAGTGATGGATTTATGGAGGTAGACATTTTAGGAAGGAATTGAGGTTCACATATAGGACGTGGATCTTGAGCGATCTGTGTTACCCCATCTCGGTAAGCGTGGAAGAGAGATCCCTTCAGATTTTGATGAGATTTCATCTCTTAGAGAAATGAGAGCCATCGGCATGCATCGAATCCACAGTGACCAACCCCAGTGTTTAGTTTTCAAAATTAAGAGATAAGTATTGTTAACACATTTGGTTTTAGTAGGAGTGACCGATCTATGCCTAAGCAATATAATTTTTCATTTGGTACATCTATGGATGCACAATCATTTCCTGTGTTTGGAGGAATATTGTCTAGAATGAAATTTGGGAAAAGTACGAGTATGGAAATCTTGGGTATCACATATGGGAGTGGCGTGGGACACACATGTGATAGCAATGTAGTATCACAAACTATTGGTGTGTAGTTTGGTGGGACCTTGGGAGCATTAGGTGTGACCATACCATGCCCCTTACTAGCTATAGGAGGTGGATCTAGTGTTATAGTAGCTGGAGGACCTAGTGGACTTGATGGATCTAGAGGGTTTGGTGGATTAGGAGGATCAATACCTAGTGGATCTAGTGGATATGGTGGTGGAGGAAACACTAGAGGGAATCAAGGTTTTGGATTAGGTAGACAAGGGCCTCAACCACCTCAGTAAATGTTTTTTGAGACGTCTTTACATCTACCAGACTACAAATGTGTTGAGGATGTTACAGAGAATGTACACAAGTGTGAAATATTATGGCATGTGAAGGGGATCACTACCCCAGAGTAGAAGTCAAGTCATTTTGTATGTGATGTTACGAGGATGTGTGCATAGTTGTTACCAAAAGTATAACCCCCATCGAGACGGTGGTGAATTACACCACTCTGCG
Organism: Taxus wallichiana var. yunnanensis; assembly: GCA_018340775.1. NCBI lineage: Eukaryota > Viridiplantae > Streptophyta > Pinopsida > Cupressales > Taxaceae > Taxus > Taxus wallichiana. Next base: position 564,703,540 of record CM031235.1, read on the forward strand.
GAATTATTTCTTACTTGAATTTAATATCCTTGAGTTTGAAAAAAATAACATCAATGTATTAGAGGAGATCCAACAAGGGATGATAGAGAGTGTGTGGGAATATAACACGTGTTTCAAGACTCTCTTATCAAAGTTATCCTATAATATTCACCCCTATCATCATGCTCAGTGGTTTTTTGGAGGATTAATAACTCTGTTTTGAAGATAAATTTCACACAAGACTTTGTTAACTGTATGAGGCCTTAGAGGTTGTTACGCACATTGACACCATTAGAAGCATTGATACCGGTGTTAGACCCTTCCTTGAGTCTTATATTTCTGCAATGGCAAAGCATCTAGAAAATCTATTTGTGAACTTGGAGCATGATACTCGTAGTGGCCTATGGTGCAAAAATTTTGAGGTAGAGGGCATACAAAAGATAGCTATCCCCGAGAGATCGGTATGCACCATGACAGTGGACTATGAAATTTTCCATGGAGATTATGATACAAGTAGGTGATCACTATTGTAGTGCATGATCCGTAAGAATGTGTCATGCTATTGTAAGATCTACACCTCTACTATGCATGACACCAATGATTGTAGGTTGATTGACCAGATACATGATGTCATTGATATTGGTGTGCACCAAACCATCCTTGCAAGTAATTCCAAGGATGATGGTCTTCACTATGAAGGACATGTAGATGGTGGGGTGGTAGGGAGAAGTTTTAGAGGAGGAATTCATGGTCTTGGTGACTTTAGAGGAGGAATAATTACATTCCCGCATGGAACTTGAAACAAATTTGGGTCTACAAAGCACTACAAGCGTGAGTTCCCTTATCTACTACAATTTTTGTGGTTTGGAAAGAAACACAATTATGAGGAGTTATTTGAGTTATTTGAGCCCATGATCCAGTAGAACCAAAAAGAAAAAGGTGTCGGTATGGTGAGTATAAAGAAGTTTGATTCATAATGGAAGCCAAGATTGGCATGCGAGTGAGAACTAGAAACATTACTGGTTACGATGTGCACTAGGGTTGTGCACGTGAGGGAAGTACCAAGGAAAATACCACTGGTTATTAGAGAAGAGGTGGTGCATGGAAAATATATGGACCCTACTCATCAAAATGAGATGTATTAATAAACCATTGATGTGATTGAATCCTACAAGTGGAGATCTAGTGCCTGAAAGATAAGTCAAGATAGTTAGAACAAAGGAAGAATGTTGAGGCTCCACAAAAGGATCTGGATGAGGTTAGAGAAGTATGCAAGATGTTGAGGCAAGAGAATATCATTCCCTTGCTAGGAGAATAGTTATGGGAGAAGGTATCGTGTACTGGAGAAGGGCATGAGAGGAAGGTTATGCATGTCAAACTTCCTCCCCATAACCTTGATTATGACAAGGAGATTACCTTGAATTATGTTGTAGATGGGTGGCTCCTGACAAATAGCTTGATTGATATGAGTGCAAAGGTCAATGTTATCACCCTAGATGTATGGTGTCAAATGGGAAGGCTCCCATTACATCCATCTTTGAATGTGTTATATAAGGATAATAAGACAAAAGCAATGCCCATTAGTGTCTTAAAGGACATTGTTATCACTATCCGGGGAAAAGTTCACTTTGAGGATTTCGATGTCTTAGTGCTAGCCAAGGTAGAAAACTTTGCATCTTTACTTGGGCACCCTTGTGTTACAAGAATAATGTTGACCTAAGGTTCAATAATGGATACATAAGATTTGAAAACAAGGAGGATCAGGTCATCATCCCCTTAACCAACAGGAAAACAACACCAAGTATAAGCCCTTGGAAGAGGAAATTTTTGACATGATCTATGTGCACTCTATCAAGGACCCACGAGGTGATTCACCCTATAGAGGGAGTTATCCGGTTTGAAGATTCCAGTCTTTGATTGATACAAATAATGTGGCATGTGAAAATTGGGCACATGGGACTTATTAGTTAATTGGGTGACAGCTAAGAGGATCTATTATAAGAGTAATGAAGGCATGTTTAGTCGGGAGCACGGGAGAGAAGAAATTTCCAAGTTACTATGGAGTGGCTAACCCTAATGATTTCTTGTGAAAAATGGAGGATCAATTGAGAAATGAGGTACAAAGAAGAAGGATGTTTAGCTATAGCTTTCTTGGGACCGTAACGTGCCGGTGGGAGACCTATGACGATATCCTTCCAGAGTGGCATGAGGTGGGAATCATGTTCTCTGTAAGGTTCTCCTGAAACAATGCACCCACTTCAATACAAGACCACCATTGGAAGGAACCCACCTCGTTTCACGTATAAGCATGTGAGAAATCATGGATGGGAGGCATGGAAGCATTACCACTTTCCTCATTGGTGCATAAGTTGTATTCCACCTTCCAAGGCTACACACTCACATGGTACATTCACTCGAGAGATGCACCACTAGACAGGGGAATTCACGGGAGCGACGGTTGATCTCCTTCAAGGTTTCAAGTACCAAAGTACTAAACCATCGAGTGGATAAGGCATTGCAAGTTATCAAGCATGTTACAATGGGAGATAATGCTATGGTGCATGATAGGATACTAGAACTATTGGGTTAACTCGTTCTAGAGACACACTTTTATGAAGTAGAATTAGAAGAGATGTAGCTTGAGTTCGTATGCATAGAGAAAGAAAGAGGAAAGATGGTCTACATAATAGATGGAGAATAGATGGAGAGTTTGGATGTTAACCATACTTAAAGTTACGTAAGAAGTTATTGATAGTGCTGATGAGCAAGCACGCACCTACCATGAACCCTTGAAAAAAATAAGGTTAACATTGGTTTGGAGGTTGAACCTAAAGTTGCCACTATTAGAGACTATTGGTCAGAGAAGGAAGTTTTGAAAATCATTGATCTCTTGTGCAAGTTTCAGGATTTATTTCCACGTTAGTACCATGAGCTTAAAGACATTCACCACTCCTTGGGGGACATTAAGATCAAGTTGAAAGAAGGTGTGAGCCCAATCGAAAAGGCCCTATCAAATGAATCGACATTTCACATCAAGGTTAAGGAGGAGATATACAAGATGATAACATCAGGCATCATTGTGGAGGATTTAGTTTGGGTAAGCCCCATGGTCATCAATATTAAAAAGGATATAAGGATAAGGATCTACATTGACTACAAGGACTTGAATGTGGTATGTGTAATTGATCCTTTCCCATCCCTTTTACCGAGGATATTTTGGAGGGAGTGGGTGGGCTCGAAATCTATTGCTTCACGGATGGATTCTTGGGATACCATCAAGTTATAATTTCCAAAGAAGACCAAGAAAAAAACTTTCACCACCGAAAGGGAATTTTTTCATATACGGTCATGCCTTTTAGACTAAATAATGTGTCAGCTATGTTTTTCGTGCATAGTGGTCCAGGCATTTCAGGATTTTATCCATAAGTTTATGCAAGTCTACCTTGATGACTGGACAGTGTATGGACTAGTGAAAGACCATTGTGATAATTTGAGACTAATGTTTGAGAGATGTTAGTAGTTGAGGATATCCCTCAACATTAAGAAGTGTGTTTTTGCTACTCCATTTGGGACCCTGTTGGGGCACATTATATGTAAGGAAGGTTTGTTGGTGGATATTGCCAAATTTTATGTTATTATTAGGTTGGGGGAGCCTACGGTGAGCACGATGCATATATTCCTTGGGCATATGAGATACTACCAAAATTTTATCAAGGGGTATACCAAGATCCCCACGCCATTGAAAAAGTTACTAAAACATAAGAGCATCTTTCACTAGGGAGAGGCACAACAGGAAACATTTGACACTTTAAAGGATAGAATTGTCACTGCACCCATATTACGGTTTCCCTCTTGGGATAAAACTTTCCACGTGTATGTTGATTCCTCAACGACATCCATTGGAGAAATCCTATCACATCCTAGAGAAGGAATTGTTGATCACCCCTTTTCTTTGCAATTAGGAGTTGACACCAGCATATGAGAACTCCACCACTATTGAGCATGAAGAACTTTCGATGATCTATGAGTGTATAAGTTTAGAAAGATATCGTTGGAAACACCCTTCATATTTTACACATATCACATGGCCTTGAAGTACTTGGTGAACAAGCCTATTTTGCAAGGGTGCATATGTTGGTGGGTCCTATTATTTCAAGAGTTTGAGTTTATAGTTGTTGTGAAAATGAGAAAGAGTAACTCACGGCCTGACCATTTGTCAAGAATTGACTCAGGCGGGATACCCCGAGAGCATTGAGGATGCTATGTCGGACATGTAAATTTTTAGGTTGCGCGCGCACCCTTTGACTTAGAATATATTGTTGTGTTTCTCAAAAATGGGTGTGGCACTAGAAGGAATGAAATCTTTGGAAATAAAATAGTTAGCTATGCGCTTCGTGCCCTACATGCTAAATAGCAAAGACTTATAAAATTTAGGCCATGATGAGGTTTTTTCACGATGCATGTTAACATGAGCTTGTTGCAATCATGGAAGAATCACATGGTGGAATTGCATGACGGAACTATGTAGGGAATACCACCGCATGGAAGATTCTACTCGCAGGGATTTGGTGGGAAAGTATATACCAAGATTGTATTAAATTTTTCGAGGCATGTGACCATTTCTAGTACCTTGGCAAGCCGGGAAGATGGGATGAAATTCCATTAAAGCCAATAGCTAGCATGAGAACCATTCAAAAAATGGGTCATTGATTTTGTAGGACCAATTTCACGTGTCACGCGAAGGACTAGTTTGCACTATATCATCACTTGCACTAATTACTTAACAAGGTGGGTAGAGGAAGTGCCTACAAGTGACTGTACATTAATGACAACTACTATATTCTTATGGGAGAACATAATCATCGGTATGGATTTCCTTTAAGCTTGACTAGTGACAAGGGTACAATTTTTTTAATGAAATAGTCGAGTATTTTGTTTAACTAATTGAAGCTGTTGATATGTTTAAAAAAATTTGAGTCACACTATGACGAATATTTTTGATGTGGGAAGACAAGATTGGGATGACAAGGTATCGGTTGTCCTATGGGAATACAAGATAACCTACAAAAGGTTAAACAAAGCCACACCATTTCGGTTGGTGTTTCATGTGGAGGATGTTTTGCAGTTGAATTCATATTACCATTGTTGCATATTATGCATACGGGAGGGTTTTATGAACAAGCACTTCAAGAGTGCATGGAGAATTTAATGCGATTAGACAAAAGGTGATCGCTTGCTAGATGGAGTCGAAGATTGGAAAGGCACTGTGAGAAAACATGGCATGATCGCCATATTAAAAGAAAACAATTCAAGGTTGGGAAGATGGTTTTGTTATATGATTCCAAGTTTCTACACCATCCTGGGAAACTAAAATTCCATAGGTTGGGCCCAAACATTGTCTCATACATCCTTTATTGAGTTCATGCTAATTACAATCACCGGATGGGACAAGGTTACTGGACATTCAAATGGGAGTAGGCTAAAGCCCTACTATAAATAATTCTTCCTTGTGTTTGTAAATAAGATATTATTTCCATTTATCCTAGGATTTCCCTTTATGCATTTATTTTCCTTGTGTTTCCCTTTCTCGGTGTTTGTTCTCTTAATTTTGTGTAGTTTTGTGCACCTTGTGCACCATTAACCACTTATTACTTTCAAAAGGTTGTTTATGTGTACATGACCGCATATCTATTTTTGTGTGGGGTGAAGTAGTATGAAAGTTGGTAGTAGAAGTTTGTGTTTTGATGGCACTGGATTAAAGGTACATAGTGTGGAATAATGCACGTGGAAAATGTGGACACGAGGAATTTTGGTGTTAGGATAGTTTTACAAAGACCACATACAAAATATGAGAAGCAAATGAACAACATGAGGTAGGTGAGGGAAAAAATTAGGTCAAGGGAAGAAGAAGTGCCTTCGACCATGCAAGCACACATGTAAGATTGCTCGATCAAGTAAATATGTTTGTGCGCCAGAAGTTTGTAAGGAATTTTTACGTAGGATTGGGCACATGGGTAAGAGCACTTAATATCGGATTTAATGGAAAAATCCACATCTAATGTTAAGTAAGTTGATAGGTGACATATAATTTATTGTGGGAGATGCACAAAAAGCTATAAATAGAAGGTCAGGCACACTATTATTTACCTTGCTATTATGATATTAAAGATATCTTGCAAACTGGGGCATCCATGAAGAAATATTTTTGTGAAGGAGGAATTGTGAAAATATAAGTGTGTGACTAGTGTGATTTGTGAACCAGAGTGGAAGGAGTACACAAGTGTAGGGAAGAAGGGTTCAAAAGGGTACGTCATCTTGTGGAAGAATTTTCCAAGTTAGGATTCTATAGCTAAGGCATGGGAGAAAATGGATTCTTCACAAAGGAAAGCCATGAATATGAGCAAAGAAAGGAAGAGGAACAAGGAATAATTTTTTTAACCCAACAAATAAAATGACACCAAAGAAGGAAACCATCTCACCAAAGAAGGGAAAGGGAAAGGGGAAACAAACTACCGCCACCAGTTTCAATGAAGAGTGGTATACAGAGATGCAATACCCAAATGGATTTTTATTGAAAAGAGTGGGTATCCCATGTGAGGAAGATGGCCATGAGCGACTATAACCACCACATAAGAACCATAGAGAAGGAAATGGCGTTATAATTGGTTCCTGAAATAAATAAGAGGACACCAGAAGGGATGCCAATCTATAGCGATGAGGTGAAGGTAAAATTGGAGAATGCTTGGTTGCTATAACTATATGAGTTTCCCTATTTTGGTAAGCCCAAGCATCTATACCAATGGTTGATGCCACGTGTGCACATGGACCACTTCTACTTTACAGGCTGCAGAATGTGCATAACTCCCCAACTTATCTCTAATTTTACTAGTCTTGTCTACAAAGGAGAGCCACTGGATGATGACCTGGAAGAGGATAAGGAAGCTATTAAGGAGATAGTCCAGGCTTATGATTATAAGAAGGGCTCATGCTACTTTGATATTTCAGCTATCTCTCGACTTGGTGATGAGGTTGGCTACATGCTTGGTATCTAAGCTACATGGGTAAGAGAGGTGGACATAGATAAATAAGTCTTGGTTGAATATGTGCTAGAATATTGTGGAAGGAACCATATATAACATGTATGCATTCTTTCCAAAAGAAATCATCATTCCCATGCATGAAGGAGAGAAGATAATTTTTGTAAATTTTCTCCTCACCATTTTCTTCTCATAGATTGGAGTGACAAATGGGCCAAAGAAGTTTTTATTGGAATATCTAGATGAAGATCCTTCCCCCGCAAAAATATTTTTAAAATACACTTGTAACACCATGATGGCTTCCCACAAGGCGCACTGGAGAAATGGAATAAGAGGATGCATGACACGTTTGGAGTAGAATGGAGGATATCCAAATAATCATCAGCGCTAGTAGAAGGAGAGGAAAATTTTTGTATATACCAACATTTTTACATTGGCATATTCACATTGACAGATGGGACCAAGAGTTGATGGTGCAAACTTCCTTTCGCTTTCACTGTGTAATACTTTCAAGCAGGGGTCAATCACTTTAAAGAAGAAAAAATACTAAGTTTCAACCTCGATGAGGTGGACCAAAAACCACTGTGAGATGTGAAGTTGTAGAAGTTGGTATATCCCAAGAAGTGTGTTTTTGTGGAGAAGTATGTCTCCCATGAGGTGCACATGAAAAACTTGTGACATTGCAAATTACTAGAAGGACAAAAACGAGGGTATAATTATCAATTATGCAAAAGTATGAGAAGGGTGCCGATTTGGAGAGTGATGTATCCATCCCAAAATACCCCACCAGAAGAAAGAAGTCCATGCCAAGAAAGAGGGAGAGGTAAGAGGTGCCAGAGAAGAAAGTACCAAGTGTGTAGACAACACAATCTATGGGTGTGCTAGAGTCAAGAACCAAGCCAAGAACATATGCACGAAGGAAGAATTCCCCCGTTAAGGAAAAGGAAAATTCACCAAAGGAAGAGGTGCCAAAGCAAGAAGAACCTCCTACACAAGAGGAATCACCAAGGAAGGAGTCACCTACAGAAGAAGAAGAAAAGGAAGAGTCTCCTATACTGGAGTCACCAGTTAGGAAGAAGCAGAAGGTAGAAGAGGAGGAAGAATCAGAAGGAATAGAGATCTTGGAGGCATAAAGAGGTGAAAGGGATGATGAAGAGCATGAAGAGACTCAAGTCCATCTGTTGTATGAAGTGCACAACTCCAAATATGAAATAAATGAAGAAAAAGTTGGAGAAGAGGAAGGTGCTCAAGGAAAAGGGGAGAGTGAATAAGTAAATACTAAGGATCGGAGGACCCATAACCTCACCAAGGAGTATATAGAAGAGAAATTGAAAAGAGAAGTAGTGGGAATAATAGAGAAGTTAATGGAGCATGAAGTGGAGTGAAATTTTGATGAGATACCCAAGGAGATAGAGGAGAAAAGTGTATGGAAGGAGTATGCGATCATGGGTAGAGATCCAAGCTTAGAAATAATCTTTCTAAAGGAATCATGCATAGGAGGGAAGAGTGTGGTAGAAACACAGAGTAGGGGATTAGTTATATAAATGATCCAAGTAAGGTATAGTGCATGCACTTTTAGAGTATTGTTCCTATAGATGAACTCCTTGTGTGTGGTCTTCCTTCGAAGAAGAAGAAGGCATGTACCCCCACATGAGGAAGATGTTATCTTTGGATTTTGTGTCCCATATTGATGAGCATGAGTTTGAGGTTAGTAAGGGAGAACTAATGAAGGTACCAAAGAATAAAGGAATAAACCCACTAGTAAACACTCAACAAATATCAGATGAGAAAGTTTACAACACCCTTAATAAGGTATCAATTGAGGTTAAGGTGAGCTTGTTTGAAAGGAATGATAGGATAAGATTCCTAGAAGAAGAGCTAGAGAAGAAGGAGAAGGAACTCATTGAGAATAACAAGTACCTAAAGCAAGAATAACCAATTAGTGCATAGATAAGGTGCAAACTAAGGAGGAAAAGGCAAAGTTGTGAGAGGTATACAAGAAAATTGAAATGACCATAGATGCCATCATCTTGAAACACCCATACCTAGCACTGCCTAAGCAGAAATACAAGTCAACCTTGTAATGCTTTGAAGACTTAACATGCATCCTCACCATAGAAAGGTGGCCACTTTCTCTAGAATCAATAGAAGGCGCATTGGCACACCAGATGGAGGAAGAGAAATAGAAGATCGGGGAGACATTCACTCAATATTCCCAAATCCTTTTTCCGCTATAGACTATCATGCATATTGTTGAGGCCGTATATGATAATTGCATTGATAGGGACAAAGTAGCAAGTATACTAGTTGCTACACATGAGGTAGATCTGAAGGAGTTTCAGGAGAAGAACAAAGGAAATAGGGAAGAATGGGATAAAATCCTATCCAAATTTGAAAATAAAATGGAAGCAATCGAAACCTTGTGAGGTTTGGTTAAGAATTAGCTCAAGGAAGTGTACCCCCGGGTCACATGAAGAATGGATGTGCTTGACAACCTTAGTAAGCAGCTGGAAGGAATTGTTGATACACTAAATGCTAAGGGTGATGAACTAAGATTTGAAGAGGTGAGCACTCTCATGGGTGACCTACTCCAACAAGCGTAGGGTGAGGTTGATTCCTAGGATAAGATTGAGGCAACAATGAGGAAGGATTTCCCACTCCTTTTACAACAATAGTAGAATTCTTCATTCTTCCCTTCTCCATTCTTTCATTCCTCCAATTCTTCATTCCTTCATTCTTTATTCAAACTATCTCAACCCGCCATTATTTATTCTTTAGAGAATCGGTATGTTTCTTCTCATGAAAGGAACTTAAGGTTGCTAAAATAGAGATCTCAAATGTTTGGATTCTACAGATGTGTTGAAATGAGCCTCCAAACATTGAAATACTAATTCCACACACTAGAACTCATCAATATGAAATTTAAGATTTTAATGTAGGTCCCACCAGGCATGCCAGAAACTGTTGGTTGTCAAACTTGTACCCATGTCTCAAATCTTAAAGAAGCTGAATCATTTGTGAAAATAATGGAACCATCTCCAAGTTGTGGAATCTTACACGCTTGGGATGGATCTCCGAAGAAGACCGGTTCCTCTATCTATTTATCTGTAATCTGCTTACTCTTAGTGTTGAAAGGGAAAAGTGAACTAATAGTGTGAAGGGATGAGGGATAGGAAGATAACATGAAATGAAACTACACTAAAAGGTGATAGCACCGAGAAAAAGAGGGATGAACACTATTTTTCCGAGAAAAAATGAAAGGAAATGTGTGAAATAAGGTTAGTAACGTGTAGCACAACTTAAAATGTATTTACTATATCAGTCTCATGGAACACAATTGAATAACAAACTGCAAGGGAAGTAGAATGGCATAATGATCACACAATGTAAAAGGAAAGGATAATGAATGCAAACACATTAGGACAAGAAATAGTCACAAAACGATGCTTCTATTACTTCCAGAAATGTACAAATTTGTTACAATGGTGAAAGAGGCCAATATCCACATGCAAGAACCAGATCCAGAGGTCTGCAACTCAAAATATAGAAAATATGAAGTCCTTAGAAAAAATGTGTAAGGATTCAAAGTATCCAACATTAAAAATGAGCCCACTCTTACATTTATAGATGAATCCATGGAAGAAGAAGAGAAGGAGGAAAATCCAAATTTGAAATGCAACCACCAACAAGAAGCATTTAGTTCCTGTAAATCTACCTAAGAATCTATCAAATACACTTCCCGTGTTTATTTGGCATGTTGAAGAAGGAAGGAGGGTGAATCAGATCAAATCGGGTGGTTGGAGAAATTAGATCTTCCCATTAATGCTCAGAAATATTTTTCCCATTTCTCACCTACCAGTCCCAAGAATTTGAATTTGAATATTTAGCATTATAGCCCATGTCAGTAGCTATTGATTGAGACTAGGTGCGTGCCGATCGGAGTTCGCAACAAAAGATACGGTTGTCAAAAAAATTCAAATTTTCTTGTGCATGTAAGACGCGTGGTGTATGTGAATTGGCTAAAAGGATAGAAAAATTTGCAAATTTTATTGTCGTTTCTGCCATGTGTCATTCATTGATTTGATGCAAGGATTCATCGCCCTATTTACACACTTTGATAAGTTGCTTATGGTACACTCAAACATGTTAGAATGATGTGACACAAAATGGCACAAAGGTATGTGTGTAGAAGAATGAGGCATGGGAAGAGGACATATGGGAGGTGCACATAACACATGTGAGGAAATGGGGAAAACTACGAGCAAAGAATGCATGGTCAAGGCACAACTATTACAAAGATGTGTGGGGCAGGTGAGAAGGCCAAGGACTTGGATGATTAAATAAAGTGTGAGGCACATGTGCAAGGTGAATAGTTGTTAGGAAAAATTTCTATGCACAGAGGGTGGATGTAAAGGAGGAGTGGAACAAGGAGGAAGCGCATGAGGAATATAAGACCAAGGGAATATGCCAAGTTAACTTGTGTGTGTGTGCAACCTTGCAATGAATATCTTAGAGCCATAATATGTATGTAAGTTACCCAAATGACTAGGGGAGCTATTTGGATAATAGCATAGTTGATAAAATTTGAGTTACATTTCCTCCAAGTCACCCTACTTTGCTTTTATCCTAGAAAGGCTAAAACCTAGTCTTGTGGCATAAGATGAGTTTCGTTGAAATGCCCATTGGAGATTTTTAGTCATAAATAAATTTTTAACACATGAAATGATGTGTTGAAGGATTTTTAGTAATCTAGAGTGGTGGTTTATAGTTGAATACCTAATGGCATAATTATCTCTATTAGGATTACCAAGATAGATGACCAAAATAGGTGTGCTTGGTTGGTTTTCTTCAAATTACATATGCTTGTTAGTTCTTGAGAATTTTTTTAGAAGTCTCTTTTAAGTGTTCTATGTTATGGTTGAGCTTGGAAGTGATGTTGAAAATTTTTGAAACATGTTTTCTCCAGACAGTTCCTAAGTCCTATTTTCCTATTTTGACATATTTCGAGAGATCGAGTTGTTTAGAGACCTTGTGATCTGATTAGGTGGATAAAAAAATTCATTAGATAGTAGACTCGAGATACATTTATAATGGTATGATTCTTGATCCTTTATGATAAGTTTTTATATATGAAATCATTTGTTTTTCGAATCGATTACGGGTGCTTGAAGACCTTGTATAGATAGTTATTTTCTTGGTAGGTTTCATGGTGGAGATAGTTGATGCAGAGATTCTTGTGACTTTTGATGACATTGAGAAGTTTTGTTGGGTTTTGAAATATTTTGGAGGCTTTACATATATTTTATGTTCTCTTGAAGATCATAGACCATTTGTTGGAGAAGTAGGCTTATGTTTTAGGCCTAATTGAGATACCTTGTTCTAGTTTGAGTTGTTTGACCTTTTCTGACCTATTCATGGTCAAATTAGTCTCACCCCATTTGTCATTGAAATTCCTCATTTTGCGTCCTCTGTTATGTTTTCTATCTCCCCATATTGATGCTTGAAGACTTTTTCCTCCATTTTGTTGCCATGATCAGTCCCTTCCTTGGTCAAGGATCACTTAAAAGTCTAGGATTATTTTCTCGTTCCTTTACCCATATGAAAGAGTCTGTAATGTAGGCGTAAAACTCATGTTTTTCCTTTCCTTATGTTTTTCACAGCCACATTTTGGTTTCCATGCCATTTATGTCCCAAATATCTATGGAAACGTGATTGGATGCAGCTTGGAGGATTACATTTGGGCCTTATATCATTTCCAAACTCTGTCCATGAAGAAAGAATCATTTCCGGGCTCAAATGGTGTTTTTCTACATTTTATTGTTTGATGGGTGTGTTATTCCCCATCAAATTTACATCTCAAAGATATCGGTGGAAACATGGCCCTTTTTGGTTGGATGTGGATCGACGGGGCACTTTGAAAATTATAAGGCTTGCTTCAAACTCAAAGCTTATCAACATGGAGGGTGGCGCTCATTTGAAAATTTGCCTTTTGGTTTAGCCTTGGAGTTGCGCGGGGAGACACGTGGAGATTTTCACTACCTTGCTCAAGCTTAGAAAAAAAATTTATGCAGTTAGTACAGTTTTGGAAGACCATGGACATGTGGAGGGCTGGTGCTCATTTGAGGACCTGCCTCAGGGTCCCACCTTAACAATTGTGACAGGGAGACATGTAGAGGCTTCCGCCGGCTCTACTTTGTACTTAAAGTTTTCAAAGAAATTTTGAAAGGCCCGGGACATGTGGAGGGACCACGCCTATTTGGGGACCAGCCCTTAAGTTTTATTTTGAAGAAGTGCCGGGGAGGACACTTGGAGCCTTTCTCTCACTCGACCCTTTTCTTAGACTTTTCAACGACGCCAAAGGAAAATCTCCGACCCTAGACACATGGCACCTTCCACTGAACCTCAAACTTTTTAACAAACTCTCTTGGTGAGACACATGTTTATCCCGAGCTTGTTTGGGGTCTATTCTCTTGGGACCATCTCAAAATGTGCCATTAATACGCATAGAGGCTTCCCGCTGGCTCCTTTTACACCGAGACTTTTGAAAAGGCCAAAGGCATTTTCTTGGGCCCAAGGCATGTGGAAGGCCGCGCTTTTTGGGACTTGCCTATGTGCTTCTCTTTTGCGGTTGCACCAAGGAAACATGTGGATGGCTATGATATAAAGTGGAAAATGGGTAGAATCAATGGTTGTTATGTATTACATTTTTTTTCTGCCATTTTTTCTCCAAGACTCCTAGAGACGTGAATACACACTATTTTTCATCGTTCTTTGATGAAATTCCTTATCATCTCTATCTGTAAAGTGCCATTTGATGGATTCAAAACTTAATTTGTGAGTCCAAGGATTGTTAAGGTTGATATTTTGAAGTTGGAATTGCTCAGGAACTTGTAAAAATGGGAATTACTAGAGGAGATGGATGCGGGGTAGAATTGCAGAGGAAAGAGAGGGGAAAAGGATGAAATGATGAAAGTGCAGCACAAAAGATGAAAAAGGTGTTTCCTCGAGAGTGAAAAGGATTACCTGTCATATCTAGTTGTGCAGAGTCTTTGAAAAATGATTAAAAAGGGGATTTCTTGCATGACAAAATTAGAATGATTAGAAGGATTGCCAAAAATTTGTGGCATGGCATCCTAGTCATTAGTCGAGGGCCCAAGAAACATGATCAGTTCACAATTGGTCCACCTGGTAGCTTTCAGAGCTGAGTTTGTTAAACGTCATTGTCTGAAGAAAATTGGTAACAAGAAAAGGTCCCTTGAATATTATTCTTTTTGGGGAGAAAATTGAGTGATAAAAATGTATAAATGCAATGAGAATACTCTTGCAAATGGTCGGGGTTTGAATTCTTAAGAGAAAATTTGAGAAATCCGTCTTCCTAAGAGACCAAGCCGAGATAACTGTTATTTTCTTCTGTGTTAGATTTTCTATCATGTCAAGTTGGTTGCATATGTATAGCCATTGACAAGCACTAATATTTCTCTAGAAGCTTTCCCATGCTGATGAATCTAAGTAATTTTGAATTAATTTGTGTCTAATCTCTAGCAATTTGTGTTTTTTTGTTTCAGAATGTCTACAAATAGTTTCTTTCATTCCTATTGCAATATTACATTGAAATCTTTGTGAAATCACACAGGATATCATCCCTATGATAGTTTAATGGTATTTGCAATTTCATTTCAAGAAGAGCCTTCATCTTGGATGAGATAAACAAATTTAAAATCAATTCACTATCATTTGTTGATAAATATTGTCTATAAGTCTTCGGGTGTACCTTAGGCGTGATTGATCAGAGAATTTGGTGTTTAATTGAGTCTTTCAATTTGATCCTTCGTGTTAGAGTCTCAAAGATTATGTGAAAACGTGCTGATTTGGGCCTCCATTAAAGCACACCTTCTGGTTGAAGGAATGTCTTAACTATTCTAAAGCTTTCTGTTGTTGAGTTGTTCATTGTTGTGAAGTCCCTTCAAAGATCTGGTATAATCAACTTTATCCTGCTTCATCTCCCACCAAAATTATTCAAAAACCATGAATCCACCCTGAACTACCCCTATTTTCCCTGTGTATCAACAAAGGAACAAAATCTACTTACTAAAATATGCAAAACAATCAGGATTTCTTAATGTCTTCAGTAACCTTAGCCTTGTGTTGAAAGTATCTCCATCTTTTGGAAGTGAAAACTCTTAAGAGTTAAATTATGGATTATTGACCGTATTTTCCCAAGTTTTTCTTAATTATATTTGTGCAAAATAAGGATATCTCCATCTCCTTCATCAAACAGAGGTTACACTAAGGGTCCTCTCACCCGAGGTCAAAGAGGCATGGCCTAAAGTAGTGAGGACATGTCAAATCCTCTTAAAGGTGTTATCCATCTATCCCTAAATCTGAGTAATAAAGGCCAATTAGATCTCATCTGCAAATCGAAATGACACACACTATGATCTATATGTCTCTAAGCTCCATCTCCAATCTGTGTTGCTGCTCAACTTGAAATGGAGAACAAATTTTGATACCAACATGACCTACTTGGTCATTCAGTGTGAATTTATATGATGTTGTAGGAGTGTTTTATTTTTGGTATGACCGACCTTTATGGTCATGGATGACCTAGAGGTTTTATGAGCTAGTAACATTTATATAAAGGCTTGTGTATGTGCTCATTTTCTTGAGTTGAGACAATGGGGATATGAACAAGGTATAAAAGGAATAAGAAGAGGATATAGGGGTAAAGTATAAAGATAAGAAGAGGAATGAAGTGCTGAAAAATATTGAGTAAATTTTCAAGGTCAATAGACCTAATCTACATATGAAGGGGAAAATTTGAGTGAGTAGAAGAAGAGGTTGTTTTGATATGGTTTGAAGAGTGTGGAGATGAACTTTTGATCACAATCAGTTGTGGGAGAAAAATATGTTTAGTGATCATATGTTTTAGGTGACTAAGTGGGTTCTTTTTCATCTTAAGGTGTTGTATCCTCCTTATATGATTAGATTCCTACTAAACTAGGGGTTGGTGCTCCTTGTGGGAAAAAATCTTATGTGATGTTTAATATTCATACAATTAGTTTGTTATGAGTAATATTAGCCAAGGTTTTAGTAGGTTTTCTTTCCCTTAAGGGTTTTCCACTGTATATCTATTGTTATTGTGTTATCTCTTGTCTTGTGAATTTATGGATGGTTATAACACACTTAATAAGCTCGCATGTGGTTATGTATGATGAATGGTTTATTTGAATGATGAATGTATGAAATTGTAAATGAAGTTAAAGATTTTATGTGACTAATTCACCCCCCTTCTCGGTCTTTGTGCTTCTAAAATTAAGTACATTCCTCCATCACTTGCTTCATCATTGTTCAAAGTTTCTTCCTGAGGGATTCTAATGACTCTATGCAGCAATACATTCTTCCATTGTCTATTGTTTCATAATTTTTCAAATTTTCTTCCTTGAGGGCTTCTAGTGCTGCTCTATAACAAGGCATTCCTCCATCACCTATGGTTTCATTAGAATATAGAGTTTATTCCTTGAGGGCTTCCATTGATTATCTATATTAGGATTCTTTATTTATACATGAAGAACCCTAATTTATTGGGATGTATACTTACTAGACATTTCATATCTATTGGTGAGATCTCACCTTATAATATAGATGATATTAATGAATATATTTTTCCTATATTTAATGAAAACTCGATAGATTTATTTGTTATATTCGGATGTATTTTCTTTTCCATTAAGTGATTACATATTGACACCACCTACACTTCCTCAATTGTATGATTCACCTCCATCATCATTCATGTTGACACCTTATGTAGGAGTACTTGGTTCTTGGTTTAGTTCTCATATACATGTTAGGAACCATGTTAAGCCATATTTGATACTTGATTTGATTCATCGTCACTCATCATAGTTGAGAATTTGATTTTTTTAGCAGCATATAGAGATATTATTCTGTTAGGAATATTTATGTTCACATTGTATTGGGTAGTTACCATATGGTGAATGGTTAATAGTTGTTTGGGTGGCGAGTCGTATATATTGTTGAAACAACAATATACCATGAATAGATTATAGGTTTGGTTAGTCTATTATACGGGTTATTTATTACTACAGTTTCCTATTAAATAGGAAGTCAGTTTTCTATTAGAGTGGATATATAATAGCCTATGTATCATGGATAAAATAGATAGAATAAATATTATATTGTGTGTAAATGGATTTGTATTTACTAATTTTAATGTAAAAACTCGAAAAAATCTCTAGATTTGGTATCGGTGTAGGTTTCTTTATCGAGAGTTGTGCAAATGGGTTTTTGATCTATGAAGGGGTAGAACCACTCCAAGTTCATGTTGCCCTATTGGTGGAAGAGTTTTTAGTAGATTTGTATATTTTAGAATGTTTTTAATTTTTTGGTTACATCTTGTGATAGAACTATCATTTCTATTGTGCATTAGATCAATCTTGTGAGCATTTGCTACCTAGGTATTTGAAGGATTGGCATTGAAAAAATAATTTTGTGTAAAATATTTCATGAAACCCTACTCCGTAACTCACAATGCATTGTGATTTTTAGTTATCTGTAGAAATATATTTTCACCGATCCCAAGTTCCTCTCTCTACACATGATTTATTACAAAGTTTGTAATTTTAAACATTGTGTGAATCAACCATGTGGTTTTTAACATTGCAAAAGTGCATAGAAACATGGATCCGACAGAGCTATATTTGAGGTGGATATATGCACAATGTTCTTTCATAGCTAAACATTGGGCACATCTGCGGATGAAGTGTACTAGGTGAGTGGCTAGAAATTATTTGCTAAATTGATTCAAAAGCTGTAAGAAGTTGAGCATTCAAGCCCCAACAACACAACGTAGTCTAATAATTTTTTTGAGTCTTTATATAGGTGTATTTTTCTTTATTTAGATTTTTTGGTAGTAAAAAGAAAAATAAAAATATTCTTGTTTATTTTAGTGTTGTTATGTAATGTTATTGTATTTACTCATTTTAGTTTGAGGCTCATTATACTTGAACGTCCAAAAATATATTTAGATTTGTAATTAATTTTATTACTAAATCTACTTGATAAAGAAAGTAAGTGTCAAGTCATTTTTATAGTTTTCAAAAGAGTATTTGTGTCAAAATTCATCAATAGTCATTTTACAAGTCCAAAAATTAAAGTGTCAAAATCTTCCAACCATTTGTCTTATCAAATTTTTAATGTCGTTGAAAATATTATTTTAGTCTTTAATTGTCATTATTTTTTGTCAGTAATATTTTTTCAAAGAGTCAAAAAATTGAGTCATTGTAAATGTCTGAAAAATAAAAAGACAATTGACTCACCGATGCATTTTCATTGTTACCTGACATCCAAAAATAAAGTGTTTCACATTACGAGGGAAGAAAAGAATAAGCTCGATGTGGAAATAAATGTGCTTCATTTTTGTGCCCCTGTTGAGTTAGTAACATGTACAATGGAGGATGGACACATAAGATGTTGGAGTATAACCATTGACCTCTCATCGATTGCCAACGATGGAGATGCACTTTTGGTATGGTGACATTTTTGTGGTTTGAGTATTTGATGTTCTGGGATTGTGTAGTTTTGTGGTGTGGATTTCAATTTCTCATTTTTTCGGTGTGGTGTGAAAAATAAGAATAGATGTAGTATGTTCCTATTCACTTGTGTATGTGATTATTCCTAATGCATTCCCCTAATGTAAACATATAGTGGAGAAATGAGAACAAATAGAAACACAACATCATGATTCTTGAAGAGGTTAAACAATCATATGTGTTCTCGCTTAAGTTCCCACATTGTCTAGGTCAGATGTGTTCTCTAGAGTGATTTTTATAAGTAGATGATTCCTAAACATGCTACCATCCTTGTTGGTAAGATGTGTTCCCAACACTGCATGGTTGATAATAATTTCATGTGTTCCTTCTTCTACCTTCATTTTGAGTGTTGTACCAAGATCATGAGTGATCAAAGGTAAACAAGTTACAAAATAAGTGTGATAGTTATTTACTACCATGTAAACATTAAGGGGGGAATGTTAGGAATATTAATGTTCACATTGTATTGGGTAGTTACCATATGGTAAATGGTTAATAGTTGTTTGGGTGGTTAGTCATATATATTGTTGAAACAACAATATATCATGAATAGATTATAGGTTTGGTTAGTTTGTTATACGAGTTATTTGTTAGTGTAGTTTCCTATTAAATAGGAAGTCAGTTTGCTATTAGAATGGCTATATAATAGCCAATGTATCATGGATGAAAAAAATAGAATAAATATTATATTATGTGTAAACAGATTTTTATTTACTTAATTTTAATATTAAAACTATGAATAATCTCTAGATATTCATTTCCTCTACCTTTTATCCAAAATATTTTATTCTAGAACTGAGAATTACTTATTAAGATATGGTCTTCACTAATTTTTACGATAATAGACTTCTACATTTGCGGGATATACAAGGAGTTTATGAGGCTTCATCTTCTAAAGGGTGTTGGTACATAAATCGGTTCTCCCTTTGAAGCCGAGAAGCATCAATAGGAAGATCAGGATGTTTAGAGACAAATAGATCAAAAAAATTTTTGTTGTAGTCGCAAAAGGATTTAAGCGACTCTTTGTCACTCGAGCTTGGAAAATTTGGATAACACCATGCTGAGGGTATGACCTACCCTCCTACTTTAGGTTATTCCTTCAACCAGGGTGAGAGGACCCATTTTGTAACATGTATTTGTAAGGAATATAAATGGATCAACAATATTTGACTCTCCTTCTATGATATTGAAAGAAAACCTTGAGAAGACATGGTCAATGCAACATAATCTAACTCTCATGAGTTGTCACCCTAGAGAATGAAGATGTCTCCTAAACAAGGTTCAAGTTACTAAAGACAAAAATAAAACTTGATTGCTCCTGCATATTTTGAGTAAAGGATGGGTAAATTCAACAAATCTCCTTAGCATTTATGGACAAACAAGTAAAAACATGGGGTATTTCTTGTAGAATTTATCATTTATAGATGGATTTTGTTGGGGAATTAAGCAAGATAAAGTTGATTATACCAGATTCCTAGGAAATTTTAACAAAATTTGGAAAGTTTGCCAAGCAAGATGATAAAACACTTTCAAATAGTCGACAACAAACCTTTAACCAAGAGATGTGCACAAATGGAAGCCCAAAGATGCACGGTTTCACACATTCTTTGAGAATTTAACATGAAATCTCATGTCAAAGACTGAACTAAACATCAAAAATCCCTAGTCCATCATGCCTAAGATATACTCATAGACTAACAAATAATATGTATCAGCAAAATCGAAGTAAATTGAATTTAAATTGTTTCTTTGCGTGGTGAAATGAAATCTCTTCTCACAACAAAATTGCAAATGTTAGAATACTACCACAAGGATAAGATATTATGTGATTCAGAGGAATTCCTAACATAATATTGTGACGGGAACATGAATAACTACTTAAAACATATTCAAATTGAAATCGAGACACAACAATGCTCATGCTCATGATTAACATAATTAACTCATGGCTTGTCAAATGTATCAACAAGAGAAAGTTTCATTTTTAGTCTTAATGTTTTTTAATGGATGTACACTTGTAACCATCTTGACATGATTTTTTTTGAGGCTCGGGAAATTAACTGTTTATTATATAAGTCTTTTGGAAAATGGATTTTCTCAGTCTCTTCTCTCTTTTCTCTTGTTATTTCTCGAAATCTTAACCCCCTTTGCAAGAGTATTCTCATTTCCTTTCTACAATTCCATACCTATTTTATTTTCAATTACTCCCCAAAAACATGGATATTTCAAGAGTATATTCTTATTTTATAAAATTCCAAGTGTATCAATGATACTTTTATGAAAATATTTTATTTGGCCTTGCCAAGTGTAAAGAGTATGGGCCTTCTTCATTTTTCTCCTATCATATAGGATTAGAATATCATGTCATTTCTTGTGACTAATGTTTTAATGATTCCTTGCACCTGGTGATTGGATGGGTGCTTTTATTATCCTTTGAGCACTCGAGGTGACTTGAAGTGACAAAAACCTTTCATCTACTATCTCGAAGATACATCTTGGGTGTTGTGCATTCCTTCTCACATCTTCTTGGTTTAATTATCCCACGTGGTTCTTTTCAAATATAGTTAATTCATCAATTATGTTTGTTTCTAATTCACTTCAACCTTTAAATTTTCCTCATGTGAGATGAGAAAGATCTTCCTTTATCGGTTGTAAATGATTTCTTTCAATTCAATCAATTTATGTCACTTCTACTATAAAACCTAGTTTTATCCCATTACCAAGATGCATTTCTCTTCTTATCCTGTAAGTGAGGAATTTTTCACAAATTTCAACTAGTGACATGATGAAAGCACCTACGGAAAATAATTTGAAGGATAATTTTTCAGAATATTTGAATTAAATCTTCAACCTGTGTGGTCCTGATGAGGCTTTTGTTAGGGCCTTGTTTGACATAGAGTGTGCAGGAGACACAACAAGACCCTTGACTTATCTACAGGTCTAGTTCAAACTTCTCATGAGGATAATTAGGATCAATCTTGTCTTCACAGTCTTTCAATTCATGTATTTTCATCTCTTTTGATGGGAACATCTGAAGGCTCCCAAATACCTGAAGAAATTTAGGATTGAAAGGATGCCTCAAGTGTATGGGAAAAATAACTTTTAGTGTCCATTCCTATGTGATGAAGCATTTGTTTTAAAGGATATTCTTAAGGAATCTTATGTGTTATACGAAAAATCTTCTATTAACACCATGACTACCATTTCTCACAAGTTGGATGAATTAGAACAAAGGTTTTCCTCTCTGGAGAAGGGGTAGACAAGACCTGTACCCTCACAACCAAGTACAATGCAAACACCATCTTTGGGAAAGAGAAGGGGTGAATCAAGCTCTTATCACTAAATCAGTATCTCATATGGAGAATAGAAGCTATCCATATCTTTTCATCATTAAAGAGTAGCAATCTTCTCTACTCAAGATAGTAGGGGTAGGTTTTCTTTTGGCCATCTACTCATTTAGGGCATTATGTTCCTTCATCGGTAATGGCTTCTCGGGTCCTCAACCTATCCCTTCCCAAGAGAGAGTATTCGCCATTTACTGAGGAGATGGAAAGCTAAATCTAGATCAAATTATTTCGTTCCTCCTAGCCCCTGTGATGTATTCCTTAGTCTTTCAACCACTCCAGTCATTTCCTCTTAGTCTATTTTCAAAAATTCTACTCTTCACAAAGGGAAGGGGAAGGAAACATTCTTCGCAGGTGGCATGGATCTTCTAGACTAGGAATCTTCCTACTAGAAGAAGATTGAGTTGGATAAAATCATGAATGAATCAAGAATGACTCTTGATTCATTAATGGATATGGGGATGTCGTGGGATTTAGCAGGGTCCATCGTGTTTATCTAGACATCACAAGGCTCTGATGAATTCATGTTGAGGAAGAATAAGTTGTTGAACAAATTGCCTCCACCTCGGGAACTTACGAAGGAATGAAGGGTCTTTGAGCATTATGTTTATCTTTTACACCTTTATTTTCAATTATGTAAATTGAACCTTTTACAATGGGTTGGGACCCTTATAGAACCCCCATTTTGAATTATATATGAGACTAATTTCAAATGATGTTACATCTAAATTTGCACCTTTCGACATGTAATTATTTTTTGTTTCTGCATTAGAGACTCTTCAACTTAGTACTAGCACCAATAATGAAAATAAACCATTACTGTGCTTTCAATGGTTTGCAATCATGTGATTTTCCTCATCCTCTTAGTGTATCACATTATTTCAAACATATTGTAATTCATCTAGAAGAGACAACTTATCCCATGGTGATTTGTAACCCTTCTCACACTATCTTCTTATTCCATAACATTATCCCTAAGTTACGCGGCTCTGAATCATCACTTCTCGGGGATTATTTCTCATTTTGCGGGGATTTAATTCCTTCCATGGGCCCTTCCCTTTTCTAAACTATGCCTAGGAGACACATGGAAACATCAATACTCTCCCCCTTCTTTGAGTGTTCAGCTTATTGGGACTTCCTTGCTACGTATAAGCCATGTGGTGAATAATCACATCTTCGGGGGGACCTGACTTGTTAATTTTTCAAAGGTGTGTCAGGGAGACACATGGATACCCTTCCTTTCTTCCACAGGAACTATCCTTTTAGTGATTTCTGGAATTTTTCTTTGACCATCTGCCAAGTTTATGGAAATATTCTACACTGTAATTCATACTTGGGACAAGTGAGGTAATATTTGAAAAGGAAAAGTGTTAGAGGGATTTTCCAATGATGGCATACCTTTCCGATCCTTAGCCATAAAAGGGGATTTTCAAAAAAAGATATCGGGTTACACATGATCCAAGTCATGAATTTCCCCTTGACATATACACCTTTTAAAATAGATCAAATTGACACAATGACTTTGAAGGAAAAACTTAAAGCAAAAGGGGTAAGATTATTCAAGCTCCAACACTGGCTCTAACTTGGGGATGGGTACCACTTGCGAGTGCCATAAGAACTATTTAATGTAGACCAAGTAATAAAAATCCATTTGGATATGGAGTCAAATATCATACATACTAGGTCAAGTGATAACAACGCATTGTCCAAAAATCACACTGAGAAACCAAGGCAACTGGTCACAAAAATCCATATAGAGAAAAAGGAAACAAAAACACAAAAAAAGTAGGAAAACTATACACTATACATTGGTTCATACCTTGATCGAAAGTTAATCAAGAAAATGCTTCAGGTGCCTACCATTGACATGAAACTCGAGTAGCTCTCCATCTAGGTATTTCATGAAGAAATTATGTTCACTAATTTGGATATCAATGGAATAAGGTCCCATCCATAATGCATCAAAATTTACGTGTTTTCCCTTATCCTCATGTCTACTATCCCACAACAAAACAAAATCTCTAATGTTGAAGATTCTAGAGTCACCTTTTTGTCAAATAATTTTTGAGCTTTTCCCTAAACTTCAAATGCCTTTGGTGGGATTCTCATCTTTCCTCATCCAACTTAATGATTTGGTTTATTCTCACATTATAAGGGCTAACTTCCTCATCTTCAAGTTTTTGGATGAACTGATAAGAAGAAAATTGTAGGTGTAAAGGAAGGAGAGCTTGGACTCCATAAACTAGCTCGAATGGACTTTTCCCAGTGGCTCTCTTAGCAGTAATTCTATCTACCCAAACAAAAATTCAACTTCTCCCCCCAATTTATTTTGTTGATTGCTAATGTCCTTCTAATTATCTTCAGTAAATTTTTATTTCTTGATTCATCTTGTCCATTTCCTTATGGGTTATAATTAGATGCATATGTTAATTTTATACCATATTCTTTGCACATAACAACTAATGGCTTGGCTCAAAAACTCATGGTGTTGTTAGCAACTATCTTTATGGGTACACCAAACCTATAAATTATATGATTTAGGATGAAATCAATAACAACCTGATGAGTTGACTTCTTGGTGGGGATAGCTTCAACCCATTTGGTGAAATAATCAGTAGCCACCAATATCCATTTGTGGCTTGCACTGGAAGGTTTTGACAGTTCCCCTACAAAATCCATGCCCCACTGCTTGAAAGGAGCCTCAATTGATACTAGTTACAGAGGGAGAGCACCAGAAGCCTTCATTTTCCCTAAAAATCTCTAACAACTTTCACATTTTTTTACCAACAAGGTTGTATCCTTAAAAATTGTGGGCCACCAATATCCCACCCTCAGTATCTTATGGGTAGTTACTCTTTCAAAAAAATGTCCCCCACACACTCCCCCATGAAAGTCTAAAATTAACCTAGGGGCTTCATCCTCCATTACACATATGAGAAGAACCCCTTCAGGATTTTTCTAGGCCAACCCATAATCAGTGATGATATATTTTTGGGAGGCTAACTTGAGTTTCCTTCTTTTATTTTTATCTAGATTCCCTAGACATTCCAAGTTTCTTAGGTAGAATATGATGTCTTTGTACCATATAGAATTGATCAATTTCTCATGTAATATCTCCTCCTTCTAAATCATTTACTTCCATCACTTGTTACTTTCATCCATTAGATTTGCAAAACCCAGACCTCTAACTAATTTAGTAGTCTAAACATCCATGTCATATTCTTGCAATTTGTTCACCCATTGGTATCTTTTGCTGGAAACCTCCATCTCTGATAAAATTTCTTTGACCATTGTATGAGGAACATAAGCTATGATCTTTGATCTTAGAATATATGGCCTAAAATATTTTTTTTCTCTAACCAAGGTGAAATCATATTTTTCACTAATGGTGTACTTTAACTCAGCTCCTGTAGTGCTTTCTTGAAAAAAGCAATTGGCGATTCATTCCCTTCCTCATTATTTTGCAATAACACAAATGCGATGGTATTTTAAGATGTGAAAGAAAAAATTTGAAAAAAATTCTCATAATCGGGGGCTCTTTAAGATAGGGACATTTTTTCATATGGTTGCTTTGTTTGTGTTTTATGGGGTTTACATGTAGTTCTAAATTGTATTAAAATTTATAGGTTGCAGGTATTAGGTTTAGAGTGTTGGTTTTGTACATTTCTTAAGGTGGTTAAAGTTTTCTTTTCTAGACTAACTCGGCCCTAGATTACCGAGCTAGGAATTGAGATGGATCCTTATCTAACTCAATGCACCTTTGTAGTGTGACTCGATCTATTTTCATATGTCTTGGTATTTCTACTCCTACATTTTCATCAAACTCATTGTACCTTACACCCAAGCTTCCCTTGGTTTGTTGCATGGAGTTTTTATCACCCTAAATTATAGGATTTACACTGTGATGGATCTTATCATTGTGCTTTTCCATTTTCATCATACATTGGTTCCACATGATTGGCTTTGTTCCACCCTGGTTCATCCCCATGTCACTCTTGACCTTATGTCAACTTTTCTCATAGTGCTTGTGCATTCATCTTTTCTCCCCTACCTACAACACGTAGCACTAATCTCACATCCTATTTCCCTACTACGTCTAGACTCCATCTCGGTCAAAATATGTATGCCATCCTTTTCCCTATGTTTGAAACCTATTACAATTGGTTTTCCTTTGTGTCATTGGAGACCTCCTTTCTCCGCTCTAATCTAGTAAATTTTTTTCACATGCCCACTCATGCATTTCCTATACCACCATTACATCTAATTTGACCTACTCACGAGGAATTTCTCCACAAAACTCATGTCCTCGAACCTGTCCTACTCGATGCCATCTTAGACCTACCTCGGCTTGGTGACCCATATCCACTTGACTTGGCACATCCCTCCATCCCTTTTTACAAAGTGTATCTCTCGACCATCTCAAAGCATTCATTCCATCCTCCAACTCGGTGCACAACATCCTCTCAGTGTGACTTGGCCAAATAAAATTGGCACTTACCTCTGGATCACCCCTTGCTTAACTCATCAAATGATTCACCATTTAACTCGTTGATCGGTTTGGTCACCATACACCACCAGCTCACCCATAATCTCATGCATTAGCTCATCAAGATGCCTTTTAGCTTGCTTTGAGTTTAAGTGCTCTTTCACCCCTTTTTGAATTTTTACCATTTTTTCCCTTCTTTCAAATTAAATTAAAATAATTACTAAGAAAATCAATTAAAAATTATGTCCTTAATGGGTGGTATTTTTTTACATTCATTTATAGGGTTATTGGGATTTTGTGGGACACTTTTTTGGCTCGTCATGCATTATAGTGCTCTTCTTCACTTACGGCTAGTGAGCATTTCTTCTTCAGCCTTGTGGATAGAGATCCCTTTTTGCGATGTAAGATGCCTACTCTCACACTTAGCAATGTTTTACCTTTTTTTTTCTTATGCCCTTTTTGCATTATTGTGTGTTGTTCCTCTGCTTCCGACTAGGACTTATTGTGGCCTTAACTCTTATGTGATTCATCACCTACTACAATGTGAGTGATCAATTGTCCCATGTCACATGAACACACCTTAATATAATAAATTAACTACTTATAAAGTGTCATAAATAAGGGGTTATTATTGTTCTTGGGTGTTGTATTATACACAGAGGAATTCTCAGAATATTCTGACATCTTATAGCCTTTATTATATTCACGCACCCTTCCTTTTTTTCATTTTTCACTTCTTTCGGAGGTGCCATGGAGGATTATCTTCAAAACTTGAGCTTCACAGGATCCTTTTGTATCCTTTGCCACTTCTTCTTGGTAGATAGAACTATACATCATGGTGTGCTTAAATGGAACATTACTTTTCGTATGAGGTTCTTTCTCTTTTTTTTGTATGGGCTGATTTCTACAACCAATGATCATTCTCATCTTAAGGACTACCTCAACATGTGTAACCATGTTTTTGGTCACATGATGTTACATGTCTTCATACTTCTCTGCTCTCATATGGAAGACTCGGATCCTCCCCATACCATCTATAGCATCTTTCGGTCCTTGTTTGGATACCCTTTAGATATTGTCATTGTCGACATTGATACGGTTGTATCCTCTTCTTCTTCATGTGATGAAAGTTATGGTAACAAAGACTCACTTATTTTTATCCCTAATGACGAGGATTGTTCTTCTAGTTTTGATGACGAGATTAATACTGAGGATTCCTCTCACCTTTCCAAAGTATGTCGACACTCCTCTGTTCTCATCAAAGATCGTCTAGCCTTGTTTCTATCCTTATACTGTCATTTCATTAGCATCCTTTATGCTTCTAGTGTACAAATCCCTTTCCACTCCTCCTCCTTCATGTGTTGATGATTCATACCTATCATACATCACTCTTATTTTTTCAAGCCACCCTTTTGGGACAAGTATCTTCTATACCTTGGTTTTCTCTTGCAGATTCTTACTTATCATGCAAGACAAGGAGATTCTCATCCTTTTATAGGTGTTTCAGTGGAATACTTAATCTCCTTTTTGGAAGTGCCCCTTTTGGGACTCTTATCACTTCCACTTTTTTGAGATTATCACTGATCCACTCTTATTTTGGATCCTCTTTCTATTGTGGTGGTTGTTATATTACCTTCACTTCACTTGGGCATCCTTTCGGTAGAGTTTTCTCTTTCACACTATGATAATTCTACACTCATGGAATTACCTTCAGTTGTTATGCACTCATTTTTTATACCTATGTCACACTTCCATAGACTAGATTCAGATTTATTCATATTATTTCCATTGGTTTCCTTCGTGGAATGGACATACTTCGAGTAATCAATTTCTATCCTTCCCAAGGGCAGGCACACGATTTGGTATAGTTGGTTCTCCTTCTTCTCCTCTCTTCTTATTCCTTTAGATAGATTGTAGTTGTACATGGATACTATTATCCCAAATTTTACCCCCTAGGTTAATTTTGAATAACTTATTAAATTTGGAATTATCTATTTTTATGGGTGCAGTACGTTCAAACAAGTATCAAATTTCATTTCCCAAAACCATTGGTCGTTGGCTTTCAAAAACTATAGAAGACTATTTCAATTTACCATTGGTTTGCATGGAACTTAGTGTTCCACAAGTTCCCCTAACCCACAAAACAGGGGATCTCGGTAAAAAAACTTAGGTAGGTTTAACTTAAACCCATGGGACATTTAAAAGCCACACAACAAAGAAGATCCATGGTAGAATCAAAGGCCGATAAGTGACATAAGATCAACAGTTCAAGCCAAGAAAAGTTTTAGCATTCTGTAAATTTCAAAGGTGATTCACCCATTTGGATCCCAATCCCCAAAATCATCACATTTCATATTTTTCGGGTCCAAAAGTCATACGAG
The DNA here is from genome assembly GCA_018340775.1 of Taxus wallichiana var. yunnanensis. NCBI lineage: Eukaryota > Viridiplantae > Streptophyta > Pinopsida > Cupressales > Taxaceae > Taxus > Taxus wallichiana. The sequence continues at coordinate 564,732,379 of CM031235.1, forward strand.
GTCAAAGAGGATAGGTGGAAACATTGTTTGAATCCAAAAGTTTCTAAGTCCCTCAAGTTAGTAGGTTGCGATGCAAAGAGCTATATGGAGATATTTTGCTAGCTCATATTTCACATTCACCCATTACAAGCACATAAACTTCACTCACTTGCACAGTAACTATATACTATTCCACCACTACTAGAGCATGATCATATGCTTTCACCACCACTAGCATTAGATGAGGGACCTTCATCCTTCACTTTCATTGGTTAGTTTATTCACTCACACATACTTGGGGACATAGCATTTACACATTCCCCCACCATAATAGTGCAAATACATGTCTCATACTTTTGTTTACACACCTCAAAATTCTCACCTTTGCATAGTCCTCTACACCACATGATCATTGTCACCACCTGATGACACACTCTTATGCTTTGGTTCACACTTTCCTTTTGAGGGAATTCTATACACATGGACCCCACACATTACATAGTAGTCACTATACATTAGGCACCACATATCATCACACATCATCTACTCATTATACACTACATTCTAAGCTATAAGAATTGTGCATTTTCATACATCCTACATTTTACATCTTTTCCTACACACATCACTCCATAGTTATTGTATATTGTGTGTTGTTATACCTCATACATGTCCTCTAATATTATGTCTTATATATACTATGCTACACATCTTAGGTCATCTACACATACTCCATTACATGTTACCACACATAGTATGCATTTTGCATATTCACTTCTACATGCTGCACTCACTACCGATGATGCACTCTAGTCTCATGTTCCATACTGGATTGTTGAGGGTATAAAAAAATGGACCACATCACACTCACACATTCATAATTTGATCTTCTCATGTGATATTCCTAGGATTAGTGATATACGCCTTAGGCTATAGGGTCACTTCTTCTAGCATCATCTTGTGATAGACTACCTCATCACCTTCGCTTGCATTCTTTAATGGTATATGCTTTAGGATAAATCACCCCCACCTTGCTATTCATCTAGTTCTGATATACGCTTAGGATATAGAGCCATGTACAAGTCATTGTTATGTCACATCTCATCACCACACACTCATCATAGCGTGCTATACACAACACATAGTTTGACCGTTTCGATGATGCACTTTCATTTTTTAGTTCATTATTGACTATTGAGGGGGCATACTAAATGAAACTCATTACATATAACTCCATTAGTTTGGGGGTACACATCTCCTATCATGCATTCCATCCATCCACAACATACTACATTTTATGGTTACATTTACTCTTTCTTGTACTTCTCTTTACATGTTCACTTTACTACACATGTTAGATAGATATATTGTTTGTCATTATATTTACCATACAAACATGTGTGTTCACGTATTTCTCTAGTTGTGATCACATATACATGTATCTTACACGCACCATGGATGTTAGGCTACTACCAATCCCACAAAATTTACTCGGGGCATCCACATTCGCATAATACAGGTGATATTGTTTCATTTTGTACTTAGCATGTTACTTTCTTGGTTATACACACTTTTTATATATGGGTTATCTTTCTAACATGCTAATGGGTGCTTCATGTGTAGCATTTTTTTACAGGATTACTTCCTTCCATGGCTATATGTCTATTTTTTTGAGGGATTTTCCTTTGTTATGTGTACATACTTTCTTATTTGTGGAAAATACAACCTTGACTATCTTGCAACACCGTGAGTGGTGTCCCATACTTGAAACCCACTTTTGTGAGATCTATGATTGTTTTTTGAGTGTTTACATTATTTTGTTATATTATAGATTACACATTATTTATTTCTATACATGCACTTGTTCTTACTAATACTTGTTTTTCTAGCCACTTGTTTGTATGTGCCTTGCTCTTTACCAAGCACATTCCCTTCCCCTTACTGAGCACGCACGTTTCATCATACGCGGTGAGTTCTTTTTGGGACCGCACCCTCCTATCCGTCATGTTGCATGTGCCCCTAAAGAGTGGGGGCATCATTTTGGGGTTTACACATGGTACTAATACAGTTCATTCTATAGTCTACAATCAATCTAAAGTTTGTGAGTGGGTTCAGACTAGTCTATGAACCCCATACACATCATCTTTTATAGGGTAGGTTGTTCGTAGCATTATGGGGAGTAGTTATAGGTTGGAGGATACAATATAATTTTCTCCCTACACTACTTTGGCAAGTGGCGTCGGATCGCCCAAAAACCAAATAATCGAGATCTCTTCACCATTCTCATGGAAGTATTTATAGGTTGGACAATAATACTGATTTCTCCCTATACTACTTGAGTCATAGTTGCGTGAGATCACTCAAAAACTTGCACTTCACCGATAATTATAGGATATCCTTTCTACACCCTTTGTCTCATCATAGATCAGGTGCACATGTTCCTTTTTCATTTTCATTTTGTACTATTCCTACATATTTACTTAAATATCATTTTACACATATACACGTGTATTTTCTTACTCGATCATATTCTCTTTTGTAGGTTCTTCTATATGGGAATAAATCAGTCAACAACAACACGCACATGGAGATTACATCACACACATGATACTAACCATGTAGGTACACTACACACATTGGCATCTACACATGCTATTTTTCCCTAGGTTCACTATAATCACTTTTTACATTTTTACATCTTTAGTCTCCATTCTCCATCCTTCTTTTTGTCAATACATGCTTTGTCTAGTCCTTTAGCTCATCTCTACATCAATCTACATGGATTATCAAGTACGCATTTGTATCTACTTTATGTTACCAAGATTTATACTCACCAACATAAAGTGGGGGAAAATGTAGTCACTAAAACATGCACTTTGAATCAATATTTAGTCTCGGTCTCATACTACTAGTCATATTGTTTTTGAGTGAAGAAATTATTAATTAACCCATGTCCTTTTGCCTTTTATTTCACTTTTTATCACCACTTCGACTTTCTACACATACTTTCCTATTATATTTTTCATTCTACGTTATTCTTATTCCTGATGGGGTGCCCATTCGTGACGAGGGCGCCTGTAACATCCTCATTTTTATACATTAGAACAAGTAAATTTTTTATTTCTTTTTGATAAATGCTTCCGGTTCTAAATACATAATTTAGAACTCACAAATCAAAACAACCATTCTCATAATGAGATAACCATATGCATTGTAATGACTCGAGTACCTCGATCTATTCATTCCATGACTCGGTAATCTACCGATCTATTCATGAGTATTAAGAGTTGGCATTTTTATTTAACACATCACTCTTGCGGTTATCTTCCCTAATCTGGGATTCAGAATGCTCTGTCCAAGGAACCTATCTAAATAATTGTTACCATTATTCATCGGCATCTCATCCCTTAGACTAGGTGACTTAGGACAATGCAATCAACAGCTTGCGATACTTTGGCCAAAGATTTGAAACATACTGCTTATGTCTCATATTCCTTGACGGCATACTCGTCAATCTGGAATACGTCCTTCACCCCATTCCTATGTTATGTAGAATGTCTTATACTGACTTCTATCAGACTCTCCTGTCCCAAGTTATTCACTCAGGAATGGATTAGTAAGATGACAACGTTATAGGGATGCTCCGAGGACTAGGGATACGCTGACATACTGGGTCAACCCTAGTTAATCCAGTGTGTCAAGATACCCCGAGTCTCCTAGGGCAGCCTTATAACGTGACCACATTCCTAATCAGTCCCAAAGTAACTTGTTCGAGTTTAAGGTGTAAATCTTAACGATCAATGCAAAGGGTGTCGTCATAAGTCACCTGCATTGTTGTATCTTCAAGAAGATCCTAATCTTCTCGAAGGTACAACCCTGTAGTTGACTTGTGCCGTCAACCTTTAAATCCACCTCGAAAAGATCTACTTATTAATAAGTGTTACATACGTTGAGTTAAAATTATACTATAAGACACTCCCTTAAGGGTAGTCTTTCCCAATCCCTGGGTTCCTCACCTTAGAATTACCTTTCTTAGTAAAACCCATTACACAAGAGAAGTTATTAAGACTAGAGGTCCCATCAAGGAGTTCATAGAATATACATAATTCTAAATCAACAAAGTGGACACTAACCCTCAATCTTCACATGAGATTGCTAACCAAACCCTTTTTTTTGGTTTATATCAGTTCTCATAACTGAATTTATATCTTACTTGTTAGTATCGAGATATAGTGATTAAGAATCCAATTAAACGTTGTATTGACTTAGATCAAGACTTAGGAAGTAATGATTTATTCAGCTCGTTTAGCTCCTGCTCAGATTTATTTTAACCTTAGCTTTCCAAAAGACAGTGATCTAGAATTCCAATTTAGCTTTAGATAGAACATAATAGAACTACTAAACAATCATTAGTATTCAGTCACATAACCTTGCAAGCTTACTTAGATAATCACAAAAGTCTCCAAGTTATACAATAATAACAATGCTCTTAAGATCATTCGAACCGAAGAAGATCAAACCATCAAGATACGAATGCAAACACATAAGTAACAAATACCTCTTTTCATTCCTTTCAAAGCTAATCAAATACATTTTATGCATTCAAGCATATTTGATACAATACTCAACAGAAAAAGAACATCTTTCTTCAAGTAGTACATTTAGAGAATCAAGCTGTAATTCATCATAAAACCAAATTAAACAATCTGAACATCCTATCAGATCTGCGTGCCTTTACCACTTACGGCAATCATCTGCAAAAATTGTCAACATGGGTCAGTTCGGTGAACTGAGCATGATAAGCACTAATTCTTAAAACAATTGCAATCCACCAATTGTTTTCATTAAACAACCTGTTTAAATGAAATCATTTCACCAAACATATTTCAGACTATGCTCTTTTGTAATACAAACATGACTATAAACGTGTAACTCATATTATAGTTACTAAATAGTTCTAGATACTTTTCAGATATTTCTCCATAAATATTAGTGACCAGAGAAAAAAAATGTATCCAAAACAACTATCCATCTGAATCCCAAGGACAAAGCAAACATCCGACAGACCATTACATTCAACAAAAATGAATATCCTAACAATTCATGAATCCATCAGTATGTATTAACAATTCCAACAATTAAATATAAATATATCAACATATACTTTACAGCAGAAGAGAAAGAAACTGAGACATTCAGATGTCCCTTCCAATCATGCTCATGACTGTACCGTCCACTCAAGAGTAATGCATTCACATTATACGCCTGCGACTAAGCCAGTCGAGACCACAGGAAGAATTACAGTCTGTCAAAATACAAATATAAAAATTGCCTGTAACTTACTGAACAACACAGTAGCTCTCGTGACAAGGCAGTGATGAATAATCCATCAAATAGACTCCACATAACCTTCCATATTATTCAACAAATGAGAAAATATCCAACGCCATTGCATTTGTCAAGTCTTGTTATCCAAATTCACCCCGAGGGTTGAATTGATAACATACATCGAAATTATCAAGTCCCGGAAAATGGATTGATTTAGGGCAAAAATCATGTTTCTAGGGTCCCTCATATTTTTTTAAACTCCCTGGCGAAGAAGAAGAAGAAAAGAGCAAGCTCGAGAAGATGCAAAAAAGCTGCAAAAACAAGCTTGGGCCAGAAAAAATTTCTGAAATTGGCTAAGTCCTCGTCCTCGCAACAGTCGGGACATTTGGGACGTTAGGATGCGAACCGGCCAAAAATCCGCCGGGAAGTCCGTGCGGCAATTGGGACATCTAGGCCATTGGTACGTGTGGGACGCAAAATGCCCGAATCGGCCGAAAGAAAGAAAATTTTTCGAAGTCTTTAACCAGGGGCAAGTGGGACAAGAGTACGCGGTAGACGCGAATCGGCCCGGGTGAATCGGGAAGAATTTGTCCTGCAGGCAGTCACTGGGAGCAAGTGGGCTATGAGTACGTGAAGGACACGAACCGGCCGATTCACCCGAAGCAGAGAAATTTTGTACTGGGACAGTTGAGACAAAGGGACGTGTGGGACGCGGATAGCCAAAAAAGCCAAGAGCCAATCATATTGCGCCACGTGTCATCGGCAGATAAGGGACAAGGAAGCCCATTTTGGGCAGATCGGAGGATTCTGTCCCAAGCAAAGACCTTTGGGACGTCCGGGACAAAAAGACGCGAAGGGCATGAAAAATCGGCAAACTGTGGACCAATCAAATCACGACACGTGTCATAGGGGAAAAAGGGTCCAAAAGTCAAAGGGTGAGGTTTCAAGCACTGACCCGAGCCAATAAAAAGAGGACACGTGTCCAATGAAGTAAGAAAACCCGCAAGACAGAGAGGAGAGAGAATTACATATCCAATCAGCGCGTGCCACATGTCATCTAGGTGGCAGAGCGCGGGAAAAATTTCAAAAACGCATTTTCACCTATTTTGTGCCCTAAATCTTTAGATCGACATATCTTTTGGATCAGAGCTCGGATTTGCACGTTCTTTATATCAACAGAAAGCTTGTGAAATTCTCCACATGATTGTGGGGTTAATCTTGAGTTTTGGTGTAGTCTGGAGAGAGAAAATTGAGAAACAGCTCGACACGTGTTCATGTTCATTTTGGCCAGTTTAATGCGAGGAATGGGCGACATTTCAAAAAGACAAGGTATAGGTTTTTAAGGTCAGATTTAATGCGATCGACATAATGGGTCACATTCTCCTATATTCCACATGATTGTGGGGTTAATCTTGAGTTTTGGTGTAGTCCTGGAGAGAGAAAATTGAAAATGACAAGGTATGGGTTTGTAAGGTCCCCATGCCAGGTTTAATGCCCCATGCCATTTTAATGCACTGTAGTCAAGAAGGGATGGGCTCTCATGTTTGGAATGTTTTGTCCCTGGACTCGACCCATGCAATGTAAAAGCCAAATTTGGCTCAAATCTAATGGGGAACAAATTTTGACATAGCAAACTTCTTCTTTCACCTCTAGCAAGTGATTGATGCAAGGATCAGACCTCTCCAAAGATTGTAATGTTTTTACCTCTCTGAGGGTGTAATGCGTGTTTTGACACTGAAATGATAATGCAAGCTCTGTGAATGGGATTCAGTCCTCTGTTTGTATTATTTGCTTCATTTTAGATCCTAAATTATACCTTATCAGTCTGTGCATGTTTTTATGTTGTGAACTTTGGTCTGTGTTTATTTGCATGACAAATATGTTTCACCACTCCTTTTGGTGCATCACCATCTTTAGTTAGTTTCAATTTTTGCATTTCTATCCCTGTCTCCTTGCAGTTTAGAGTAGGATTAGGATCTAAACCTCTGTAGTTTTGTAAAATATAGATCTAAATCAGAGGAGTTTGAGGAACCAACCTCTAATCTGGAGATTCCTCTCTTAGTTTCACAAGTCCCCACACTTGGAGAGAGGTTTCCATGTTGTGCAATCACACTGGATGCTAGAGTGATCAACCTAGAAGCCTGATCTGCATCCAGGGGTGCTGTGAGTCTACAACAACAGTTTTGGCATGCCCGGTGGGAGCAGAGGTCTCATTTTTATTACAGCAGGGTTGATGTGCATCTGCTACATTTTTCTTGCTTAAAAAGAGCTATTATTTGCATATCTGGCGACTCCAAGGGGAGGAATCAACTGGTTCCAAGCTCAGGCCTGAAAACTCATGAGAAGAATCACCACAAGGTCAAGAGTTGGAGAAGAAGTGATGTTTGAATACCTACAATTATCCCCAAGAAGGAGGAAAAGAGGAAGAAGGATTCAAAGGTCTCCATCTCCACCAAATAGAACTCTCTCAACTCCACCACACAGCATGTGCCTTTCATTCAGTATACAAGGGTTTTAAGACCGATTAGAATGGCTCAGAACAACCCCTACGTCAACTTCACAGGCAGCAGCCCACTTGCTCTCAATGCACAACATCCAGTTCCTATTGCAGCCTTGAAGAACATTCCCTACTTCACCGGAGAAAATCAGACTACTCCAGGTGATCATGTTAAAGATATTGCTAACCTTTGTGCAATCCATGAAATCAATGAAATGCAAGTGGCTGTCAAGTTACTGGCATCTTCATTCAAGGGTAAAGCATTGTAATGGTTTAGGAGCCTTGGAGCTGGTTCTATCACAAACTGGAATCAGCTATGTATTGCACTTCACGAGCAATTTGGAGAGAAGGGAGACAACTTGTCTCTTTTGGAGCAGCTGACAACTATCAAGAGAGCCCCAACGAGTAGCTGACTGACTTCAACTTCAGATTTCAAAGGTCTTGGGATAGGATTCTAGTGGCAGTCAGGCCAACAATAGAAGGTGCTTTTCTATATTACCTTAAAGCTTTGAATTCTGATATTTCTATGTTAATTCAATCTATGGGAGGCACAACCTTACCTGCTGCTTATAGCATTTCCATTAGAGCCGAAAATTGTCTTATTCAAGCTGGTAAACTGGCTCCTAGGCCTCCCATGCCCTTGTATCCAAACTTAGAAAATCCAAGCGGTGAGTCAAGCACCCGGTTTGGCTCATGTTCCCACCCCTAGAAATCAAAGTTCAAGTGAAACTTCTACTTCATCCTCTAGTACTTCAAATGAACTCCAAGAGGTCATGAAACAATTGCAAAATTTGGGAAATGATCTGGTTACTATCAAAAGACAGCAAGCTCAAAGTGCTAGACCATATCAGCCTCAAGCACAGTACCAGGCTAGACACCCATACCAACAAAATAGGTCACCAACTCAGGCTACAAATCAAAATCAAAGCCAAGTAAGGCCTCCCGCTAATAGGCCATTTCAGCCCTATAACCCTAATGTCGTATCTGCTTCTAAAGCATTAGTGCCAGTCCAAAATAACATGGCCCAAGAATATGATTGGTGTTTCCCGTGTAGTCAGCCACACAACCAATCAATGTGCTTTAATGGTGCATTAAATCAAGCTCTGATGGTGCAAACCATCAGTGGGTCACAAGAGTCCAGCCACGAAGGAGATCAGCAGCAGGAAGCACCTCAGCAAGGAACATCTCCGAATGAAACTACTCTTGTCAATTGGCAGGCTGAAGATTTCTGTGGTATGAATCAAATACCCTCTCAAGGTGTTGCAGCCAACACAAGGTCAAAAAGGAGGAATTTGGGTGAAGAACAGCCATTGGCCCCAAGTAGTTCATGACCTTCTGTCACTCCACAAGGTGTTGGCAAACAAAATGCAGTTCCAAACATGCAAGGAGCACCCAAACCAGCTCCTAAACCAACTCAGATGCCAGTTGTTGCTGCCCATGTGCAAGGAACGAATGTGCAAGCTAGGGGATAGCGAGAGGATGCTTCATCCCCATTCAACATCATTGATCAGATGAAGAAGACAAATGTAAACATATCAATGTGGGAATCACTATCCATCCCAGGCCAAAGAGATTTGCTACAAGCTACCATGAAGGACTGGTCAACTTCAAATCAACAGGTCCAAATGCAAGAAAAGGTACTCACAAATGCTGCCCAGCCTGAAGGAAATCATGGAGGTCAACAAGGTAAAATGTTGAAGCCCCCTCCATTTTATGTTTCATTGATCATAGGAGATAAGTTGGTACATAATTGCATGATCGACTCTGGGGCAAGTAGTTCAGTAATGCCCAAGCAAATAGCTGATCAGCTAGGGCTTCAATATGAAGTCATCTCCAAGGGTGTAGTGCAATTAGATGGGACAGCAGTGACAATGGTTGGAGTAATCAAAGGTTTGAGCCTCACACTGCACGCATGTCCCAATGTAATAGTGTTACAAGATGTGTCAGTCATAGACCTGCCACCACTCTTTGCATTGTGCTTGTCAAGAGACTTCACTGCTAAAATTGGAGGCTATCTTTCGGCAGATTGGTCACACATGTTGTTCAGAACAAGGTATGGAACCAAGGCCACAATCAGGTCTGAACCTATTGTGAACTTTCACATTGAGCCTTACACTACCAGCCAAATCAATACCAACTGTTCAGCGTTTGATCAAGAAGATTATCCAAGCACTGATGAAGCTGACACCAAGGTTGGAAGCATCCCAAATTTGACTCTTGATGAATGGGCAAGAAAAGTGCATGCCTTTGATCCTTATCAAGAAATAAAAGAATCGAGCTAGGGTTTATTGTTTACATGAAGAGGATCAACATCTCCCAAAGCATTACCAAGCCAGATCATAAAGACAAGAACGAAGTATGGAAATTGTTCTTGGATGGGTCAAGGAGTAGACAAGGTGTAGGAGGAGGAGCTATGCTCATTGCACCACAAGGTATAAAGTATTACTCAGCCTTCCGTTTCAGTTTTCCTGTTCAAACAATACAGCTGAGTATGAAGCCTTAATTCATGGACTGCACTGGACAATGAAGAAAGGCATCAGGAATTTACAAGTATTTGGTGATAGTGAGCTGGTCGTAAACCAAGTCAAGGGAAAAAATGCTGCAAAAATGATCTGCTCAAGTGCTACAAAAATCAGGTATGGGATCTTATTGAAGATCTTGAAGCTTTTAGCGTCAATTCCATCCCAAGAAAAAAGAATGAAGCCACTGACAGGCTGGCAGCAATTGGGGCTGCGTTTGATGTTGTAGAGAGTATCAAAAGTGAGAAATCTCAGCCTCATATCAAATTGGTTGTGAGATCAGTTGTTCCAAATAATAACACAAGTTGGTAAGTCTTCGAGAATGATCAGCAAATTGTTAATTTCCTACAAGAAGAAGCTGAGTTCTCTGCCAGAAATCAAGACAAGCTGGAGCAACAATATGGTGATCAGGTAGTACAGCTGAGAACTAACAAATTACCAAAAGGCCTCATAACCTTGGAGTCAATCTTCAACCCGAATGATCAGTTCCGGAAGGAGAAAGCAAACATTCAAGTGAAGGGTGAAGATTCAGAGCCTATTTTAGTGGAAGAAGGCAAAACATTGCAGATTGGCAAAGTAAGTACCTCACAAGAGAAATCTGATTTTGTTCAGCTTTGTCAAGAGTTCCCAGATATCTTTGCTTGGACTTACAAAGATCTAAGAGGTTTCAACCCAAAGCTGGCACAACATACTATTGAGCTGGATCTGGAATCCAAGCCTGTTAGGCAAAAGCAAAGGCCAGTGAATCCCCATATTGAACCTCTCATGAGAAAAGAGTTAAGCAAGCTTATTGAGGCCAGTATCATCTTCCCCATCAAACACTCAAGTTGGGTTGCAAACTTGGTGCCAGTGAGAAAAAGAAATGGAGAAATCAGACTGTGTGTTGACTTTAGAGACTTGAATAGAGCCTCCCTCAAGGACCATTACCCACTCCCTTCCATGGAGCAAATATTACAAGTTGTAGCTGGTTCAGAAAGGTTCTCACTACTTGATGGATACTCAGGCTATAATCAGATAATGGTGAAGGAAGAAGATCAATTCAAGACAGCTTTCACCACCAAATGGGGCACCTATGCCTACAAGAAGATGCCATTTGGCCTATCAAATGCCGGAGCAACATTTCAGCGAGCTATGGATATGGCATTCAAAGGCTTAATCAACAATATAGTGCTGGTATACCTAGATGATATCATTGTCTTCTCAAAGAATGCAGCAGACCATCTCTTTCACCTCAGACAAGTGTTTCAGAGGTGTAGAAGGTTTGGAGTGTCATTGAATCCAAAGAAGTGTATATTCTTGGTACATGAGGGAAAAATTTTGGGCCACATTGTCTCTAGGGAAGGGCTAACAATTGATCCTGAAAGGGTTGAAGCCATCCAAATGCTCCCATTGCCACACCACAAGAAATCTCTTCAAAGCTTCTTAGGAAGGATAAACTTTGTCTGTAGATTTGTGCCTAATTTTTCCACTCTTCTGAAGCCTCTAACATTGATGTTGAAGAAGATTCTGGCATTCAAATGGACAACAGAAGGAAAAGAGAGTTTTGAAAGCATCAAGCATGCAATATCACAAGCTCCAACTCTTATCAACCCAGAATTTTCGAAGGAATTCATGTTGTATGCATTTGGAGGATCAGACACAATCTCAGCTATCTTAACACAGCTGAATAGAGAAGGTTCAGAACAGCCCATAGCATTCTTCAGCCAAACCTTGGAAGATTATGAAATAAAGTATTCTTTCATCGAAAAGCATGTCCTTGCTGTCATCAGGAGCTTGAAGAAGTTCAGACATTTGGTCTCAAACAATAAGATTCAACTGCTGGTCTCACATGCTGGGGTTAAGGACTTCCTCCTCAACAAGGATTTGAATGAGAAAAGGGCAGGTTGGATCACCCGTGTCATGGAGTATGACATTGAGATCAAGATCACCAAGCTGGTAAGAGGGAAAGGATTGTGTGAGCAGCTGGTTTTGGGGAAGCAAAAAGAAGTATGCAATGAAGAAGAAGCTGTTTTGACAGTCCAACACAGCCATGAGCCAAGTGGTAATCAAGAAGAAGACAATGCTGCCCCGACTCCTTGCTCAACGCAAGGTATTATGCACTTCCTAAGCACAGGCCTATGCCCTCAGGAGATGAACAAGACCCAAAGGAGACATTTCAGATTGCGCAGCTGTCTCGTATGCCATAGTTATGGAGTTTTGTTCAAAAAAGATGTAAATGGAGTGCTGTTGAGATGCATTAGCACAGGTCAGATTCAAAGGGTATTAGAAGAGTTTCATGGTGGACCAGCTGGTGGCCATTTTGCACCAAGAGTGATAGCTCTAAAAATCATGAAGGCTAGTTATTATTGGCCCAAAATCTTCAGTGATTGCTATGCATGGATCAAGAGGTGTAAGAATTGTGCATTCTTCACAGGAAAAGAGAGACTTGCAGCCCTCCCATTGCATCCAATCTCAGTTGACCAGCCATTTATGCAATGGGGTTTGGACTTCATTGGAGTCATTAATCCCAATTCAAGCCAAGGGCACAAATGGATTTTGACAGCCACAGACTACTTCACCAAATGGACAGAAGCAGTAGCACTCAAAGAGGTGAATGAGTCTAGCATCTTAGACTTTTATGAGGGGATAACAACCAGATTTGGTGTACCTGCTACAATAATCTCTGATAATGCATTGGCATTCATTGGATCTAAGGTGACTGAGTGGGCTATCAAGAACGGTATTTACCTAAGCACTTCATCAAACTATTACCCTCAAGGTAATGGCCAGGCCGAGTCTACAAACAAGAACTTGTTGAGGATCATTAGGAGGACTCTTGATGAGAATCAGAGGTCTTGGCATACCAAGCTGAAATCAGCCTTATGGGCTGATAGGATAACTCCCAAAAGATCCACATGTAACTCTCCATTCAGGCTTGTCTATGGAAGAGAGGCAATCTTGCCCATGTCACTTGAGTTGCCAATGTTGGAACTCATGAAGCAGCTGGAGTTGCTAGAGTTTGAGCCCATGGAGGTGAGGTATGCAGAGTTGATGGAGCTGCAAGAGATCAGAAATCAGGCATCCCAAGCAATGGAAAAGGATCAATCTTTGATCAAGAAGACCTTTGATAGGAAGGCCAAAGATAGATCTTTTCAAGTTGGAGATCTAGTGTTGAAATGGGATGTGGATAGAGCAAAACCGGGAAGGCATTCAAAATTTGATGCCATTTGGAGTGGTCCATACATGGTCACAAAGTGCAAGAACAGCAATGCTTTCCAATTGGCCTCATTGGATGGTGAAGAACTACAGATTCCAGTCAACGGAATCTATCTCAAGCGTTGCTTCTAGAGGGAAGTTCACTACCTCTGTAAATATTAGATTATATTTTCTTTCCTCCAAGTGCTTGTGCACATTGTTTTGTTGTAGGTTAGTTTTATTTTCCCTAAGTGCTTTGGCACAACTTGCTATCCATGGAGATGTTTAGCAGTCCTTGCTTTCATCAGGAGACGTTCCATCTTCCTCCTTGCACATTCTGAGTTAGTTAGGGTTCTAACAGAATACTTGATGACTCCATGCCCAATGGACTACTTCAGGCAACTGGTATCTTCTACCTAGCAGGCAGGTATCCCCGCTGAGTCACCAAATTGTTATCCAAATTCACCCCCAGGGTTGAATTGATAACATACATCAGAATTCTCAAGTCCCAGGAAAATGGATTGATTCAGGGCAAAAATCATGTTTCTAGGGTCCCCTCAAATTTTTTCTAACTCCCCTGGCCGAAGAAGAAAAGAGCAAGCTCTGAGAAGATGCAAAAAAGCTGCAAAAACAAGCTTGGGCCAGAAAAAATTGTGGAAATTGGCTAAGTCCTAGTCCTCGCAACAGTCGGGACATTTGGGACGTTGGGACACGAACCGGCTGAAAAGCCACCAGGCAGTCCACGTGGCAATTGGGACATCTAGGCCATAGGTACGCGTGGGACGCGAAATGCCCGAATCGGCCGAAAGAAAGAAAATTTGTCTAAGTCTTTAACCGGGGCAAGCGGGACAAGAGTACGCGGCGAGGCGTGAACCGCCGAACCAGTGAATCGGAAGAATTTTTCCCGAGATAGTCCCCGAGCAAGTGGGCCATGAGTATGTGAAGGACGTTAACCAGCCGGTTCACCCAAAGCGAGAGAAATTTCGATTGGGATAGTTGAGATAAAGGGACGCGTGGGACGTGAGATAGCCGAAAAAAGTCGAGATCCATTCGAGATCACGCCACGTGTCATCGGCGAGATAAGGGACAAGGAAGCCCATTTTAGGTGAATCGAGAGGATTTTGTCCCAAACAACACTTGGACGTCTCGAGACAAAAATACGCGAAGGGCGTGAAAAGCTGGTAGACCGCGGATCAATCAAATCACGACACGTGTCACAAGGGAAAAAGGGTCCAAAAGTCAAAGGGTGAGGTTTCAAGCACTGACCCGAGCCAATAAAAAGACGACACATGTCCAATGAAGCAAGAAAACCCACAGGACGAGAGGAGAGAGAATTACATATCCAATCAGCGCGTGCCACGTGTCATCCAGGTGGCAGAGCACGGGAAAAATTTCAAAAACGCATTTTCACCTATTTTGTGCCCTAGATCTTCAGATCGACATATCTTTCAATCCAGAGCTCGGATTTGCACGTTCTTTATATCAACAGAAATCTTGTGAAATTCTCCACATGATTGTGGGGTTAATCTTGAGTTTTTTTGTAGTCTAGAGAGAGAAAATTGAGAAACAGCTCTGACACGTGTTCATGGCCAGAAGCGACATTTTAGCGACCAGATTTAATGCAGAATGGGTCGCATTCTCCTGTATTCGGTCAAAATGACAAGGTATAGGTTTTAAGGTCCCCATACTATTTTAATGCACTGCAGATCAAGAAGGGATGGGCTCTCATGTTTTGTACGTTTTCTGTCCCCTGGACTCGACCCATGTAATGTAAAAGCCAGATTTGGCTCATTTCTGGCGGGGGAACAAATTTTTGACATAGCAGCTTCTTCTTTCACCTCTAGCAAGTGATTGATGCAAGGATCAAACCTCTCCAAAGATTGTAATAGTTTTTACCTCTCTGAGGGTGTAATGCGTGTTTTGACACTGAAATGATAATGCAAGCTCTGTGAATGGGATTCAGTCCTCTGTTTGTATTATTTGCTTCATTTTAGATCCTAAATTATACCTTATCGGTCTCATGTGCATGTTTTTATGTTGTGAACTTTGAGTCCGTGTTTATTTGCATGACAAATATGTTTCACCACTCCTTTTAGTGCATCACCATATTTAGATAGTTTCATTTTTACATTTCTATCCCTGTCTCCTTGCAGGTTTAGAGTAGGATTAGGATTTGAACCTCTGTAGTTTTGTAAAATATAGATATAAATCGGAGGAGTTTGAGGAACTAGCTTCTAACGGAGATTCCTCTCTCGTTTCACAAGTCCCCACACTTGGAGAAAGGTTTCCATGTTGTGCAATCACACTAGATGCTAGAGTGATCAACCTAGAATCACGATCGCATCCGGGGGTGATGTGAGTGCGCAAAAATAGGTACAGTTAATAGCTCTTTACTTCAGTCAAGCACACGACTAGATATTCATGATAACAGAAGACGTAATCATGCTCAAACACAAGAACAATCCCACTGAGTCGAAACACTCATCAACATACAGCTCAATCTAATCCCTACTAAAACACAGCAAGGACTTAAATCAAAAGCCGAAATCAAATGAATAACCTCTTTATCACAGTCAAACAAGAGGCTAGATAGCATTAAAACAAATGACGTTTCCATATGCATACCTAGTGACATTCACACTGAATCTAACACAAACCTGCACAGCTTCATTCAACTGAAACAAATCCCTACGTTATACAACATGGGTGTAAATTAGAAGTCGCTTTCAGGAAATAATAACCTCAACAAGATCTTCATAAAGGTCATCATCAAATCATTATTTTCAACAAAGTTTCATCCAAGCCGAGATAGTGCGAATATAGCAAGGACTCATACAGAGTCGAGTTTAAAAAGAAAACACAGTGTGGACAAGATCAGTAGCCGAATTCCTATGAAAACATTCAAGGTTTTCAACTAATTCAACACCAGCAGTCTTCACAACTAAATTTCTACAGAAGTCTAAATACAAGATACATATTAAGGACTCCAACAGAGCCAATATCAATAGGTATTCACAACCAAGCTTATACAGAAGTCAAAACACCGGTTACATATCCAGATCTCCAACTGAGCTTAATACGAAAGGAAAATCCTAATATACGATTCAAGGATTCAAAAGGAGTCGAACACATGCAGTATTCACAAATAAACTTCTACAGAAGTAGAAAGATACAAGATAAATATTAAATTCAAGAATTCCAACTATACCAATAACATACAGTATTCACGACTGAACTCCTACAGAAGTAGAAACGTATGTTACCTTTCCAGGACTCAAAAAGGAATCGAACCCATATAGTATTCTCGATTAAACTTCTACAACAGTTAAAAATACTATCTATTCAAGGATTCCCACAATATCCAATAACATACAGTATTCATGACAAAGCTTCTACAGAAGCCAAGACATACTATTATTTCAATAAGTATAAACAGCAAGGCTTCTACAGAAGTCGATATCTACCAAGAAAAATTTCATGGACTCCAACAGTGCTTGTTTCAAACATTACCCTTGCAAGCATTTCTACAAAATCTAACCGAAATGCAAAACACAGCAAGATAGTACAACCGTTCGAAACACAATGCACACCCATCAAGGGTTCACTTGCAAAATCGAGCCAGTAAGAAGATACAGCAAACTAATTCATACAAAGCTACCATAAAAACCAACTGAACCCAAAAATCATCTGAACAGAGTTGTTCTAATGAAATCATTTGAAAGAAAGCAAGATTTTTAAAAGTTAGGGCCTAACATGCCTGGTAATGTTGCTTAAAAATCTGAAGAAGACCACTGAAAGAGCTCGAGCCTTCTCCTCTTTTTCCACGTTAGATTCAACAACAATAATTTGTTATTTCCATGCCTTATAAACTTTCCTCGACAGAGAAAAGAGCTAGTTATTCTCATAGTTGCCATGCAACACCAAGTAGACTAGTTCGAAGAACCAGTGATCAAACAGAGAGAAAACCAGAGCGCATGAAAAACCAAACAAACTACCAGTTTTCCATTTTGCATGTCTTCCCGAGAAATCGAGCTCGAGAGACCAAGTTCATTAATTGCATTAACTCCAAAATTCCCGCTCAATCTCCATTGCCACCGACCGCCATAGTTGGTGATGGATAAAAACAAATCAAAGACCATTTCTAGATTTGGCGACTCTGCCACGTCGGATTTCACTAGCCATTTGAAACTTCCACCAAATCCCTCGTCCTTCATACTTATCCATCCCATTTAATGCCATAGAAACTACCGCCCATGGCTCACACCCCTTCATAGGTCCCTTTCCTCCATGTTCATTAGTTAGGTTAGAAACATAGGTTAGAATTTAAGGTGATACTTAGTCTAACCTCCTTAGCGCTAGGTCACTAACCTTAGAACATTTAGTTTATAGTTTAGGCCTAGGTTAGATTAGCACTAATCTAACCCATAGGTTATAGTTTAGGTTTAGGTTATTAACCTTAATAAATCCAGCTTAGGTCTTAACAATTAAAATCATTCAGTATAAGAACCAACAAATATACATTCACGAAAAGGATTCATTCCAGCACTGCTAATAAGCTAGTTGAATAAATGTATCTGAATTTATTACCTGGCTCAAGATCAAGACCTTCCTGATTTTACGATATCGGGAACCAATTCATTTAACAAGATCAGCCTGAGTTAACTCCGGAATTGCTTATTCCACACATTCGGACCTTGCAACCTTGTAAGGTCTATAATTTTTGTTAATCCAGAATAAACTTAAAACATCTCTTGGGTCAATGCCACTGATCCAAGGCTGAGTCATATAGACGGGTAAATCCACAATTTATTCGAAATCAGATTAAACTCAGGTGTAAAAATGAAAGATATAAAAGAGTCCAAGCATATCCTGGCTCAGTCAAAAATCTTCAAGAGCAAAGAAGATACAATCCCTATCAAGCATGACTTCACAATCAAAGGAACACGTCCCTTTTTACAGAAGAAATCATATATCAACACTTGAATGCTCAGGAGGAAGTAACAAGAGTTCAGAGTGTTACACGCCCTAGGTGCCTTGGTCCACTTTGTACTTTGCTTCCATATTTTGAGCACTTTTAACCATTTGATCTTTCCATATTTTTATTCATCATCCTTTTCAAAGTTAATTATGAAATTATAACAAGAGAACCATATAAATATAAATTTATGAGACCATAATGAGGACCAAACACTAATTATATACTCTCACCACCTAGAATTGCATCCATAAAAGGTACCTAAAGCTAAAATTACATCCATCTAGCTCCATCACAAGGCACACAAGGTTGGTTCATCTGCATCACACTTCATAGGAGGGGAGTCTATTATTTCCATGCACACATTTATTAAATTCTACATCTAGTTATTTATCTTTACTTCACAAAGTGTGACTGACACAAGAGCAACCTAGGGCATGATTTTCACACACACACACATAGAACTACATCAAGTCTGAGATGTAGTGTAACTCTCAGTTAGTAATTACACCATTATGGTGCTTGAGTATAGTTTGACCCCTTCATATGCATCTTTCATTTTTAGGGTTTGATGTTTGTCTTGGGTTTTGTAATTCTCTCCTTCATCACTAATTTCCAGTGACATACTATGCATTCCAATGAAGTTAGTGCAACATGAAGAAACTAAAAGTGAACATCTAGTGACACCTCAAAGGAGGGTTCTAGACCATTTCCATAGACCAAGGGACCCATATCTCATACCGAGCACCCACAGGTACCCTTGTCCCTCTCCAGGTGCCCCAGACTAGTTAGGGAGCTCATATTTGTGCTTTCGAGGCTTGTGTATGACCATTTCATCTTGTTTTCTTGGGTCACACTTTGTGACACAATCCCGCATCTTTGGCAAATCAACTAAGGATTTATTTACCCCTCTTACACATTAGGGTTTTACATTTTTATTTACATATTTTCTTGGGCTATTTCCTTTATTTATTTAGCTATTATTTATTGCTTTCATAGCATCGTATTATACTACTATATTTCATGTTAGTTTAATCATTTCCTATCATAAAGTGTAAATATTTAACATATTTGGAGTTGATTCATTCATATTTGTGTGGACCAATTTCTTTTATAAATATTGGTAAGATTTTTTATTCCATTTCCTTCATAGAAGATGTAACAAGGTTTATGTGATTTTTTTGTTTGAAAGGAAGAAGTGGATGTTTTTCATGTTTTAACACTCTCAAATATTTATATAAAAATTAATTTTGTCATTCCATCAAGTATTTAAACATGGATAGAGGAGGAAAAACAAATTCTAATGAGTTTCATGAGTTTCGTGCTTCATATGGAATTAAAAGGTAACTAGAAACTCCTTACACACCTTAAAAGAATGGTGTAGAAGAAAGAAAGAATAGATCCATCATGGAATCAGAAAGAATTATATTGGAGTATAAGCACATGGAAATAATTTTTTGGGAAAAATAAATAAAAAACACAATACACCACATTAAAAGGAGTCATACAATGGAATTCAAATACAAGACACCTTATGAACCATGGTTTAGCTTAAAACTATATGTTGATCATGTAAATGTATTTGGTTGTTTATAATTTGTAAATATTCCTAATTATTTTAGAAATAAATTATATCCTAAGAGTGTGGCTTTCATATTCATAGGATATAGTGACAAAATCAAGTCATACAATTTTGTAATCCTACTATTAAATCCACAATTATTTCTAGGGATGGTAATTTTTTTGAAAATGAGGTGTATTTTGATCATGATAATATTTATAAAAGGGTGATGAGTGAATGGTGGTATCCTCTTGCATAATATTTTGAGGACCTATAAAGTCCTACACAAGTTTATAGTTTAACAATAAATAATATTATATGTTCACAAGGGACGAGTCATCCATGTAAATCTACATCAATACTAATTAAGAATTAAATTTCTTAAATCCACGTATAGAAAACCATATTTTGGATTGGAATTATGAGATGAGTACCATAAGGATTCAATATCAAGAAGGTAATTAATTTTATGATGCTTGTGATGAAAATATAATATTTTCATTTTCATAATATGCAAAAGTTATTCAAAGGTGTAGATACTAAAATATGCATTTATTATTATTACATTACACTTTGATCATGTTATTATATACATGATTTTTGAGAAACAAGATTAGACATTAGTGACACAGGTCCTTTGTTTTCTATTTATTTTGATTTATCCTATTATGAATCCTTCTCATGGTTTTCCATATTTCTTTACTTATTTTGGTTGTGTCACAAGAATCCATGTCATTGTTCTTTGATTGTTTGATTTTCTGATCTTTATAGACCAAAGTGTAAGGAATGAGCCATAGTTCCCATATGTTATGGACTATTTGCTACGCCCTGGTCCCCATTTTTTTATCTCAAATATTTTCCATTGTGCTTCTTCATTACTCTTTTATTATTTGTATTTTCTACTTGGGATCAACCTCTTGTGTCACCAGTGTCAAAATTTGAGAAAAGGAAATTCATGTATATACTTAGTTTACTAAGATAATGAAAGAGAGATTAGTATTATCTATTATTATATTTTGAGCATAAAAACAAGCTAAGGACTACATATGGATTGCATTAGCATAACATAAGAAGGGTGTATCTTTTGAATTTCATACCACACATGCATTAGGGGAAAATTAGTGTAGCCTGCTATTAGATGAAATGTGCACAAGGTTAAACCTTGAATAAATGAAAATTGAAACACACAAACACACACTATAACTACATAGATTCTAATATATAGTGCAAAACTTGGTGCAATCACAATGGGGTGACCATCGAGGCCAGTCTAGCCCTGAACCATATGAATTCCTTTTACAAGACTAATGTGTTCTTGAATATTTTATAGAGTAGCTAGGGTTTTTTTGGTAGGAAAATTTTTGAATATCATGGATCCAATAAAATTCATAGTGAAAAATTGTGAATGAGGAAATAGATAATTAGAATGCATATGAATCAAATTCATATAGTCTAAAGGGACAAGACATGTAGACAAGGCCATAGCGGCTATACACTTTGGATTGTGTCATATGCCTTGGTCTAGGTAGCTTTGCATGATATAGTTTTAGAGATGAAGCCTTATTATACCATTTCCATCCCTTTTCAATCATCAAGACAACCCATAGCAACACATAATCTAGAATATCAGCTAAATCTTCTTATACTTCTTAATGCTAGTATTATATATTTATTATTTATTTTGTCTATGAGTTATATTATCCCGATGTTTCTGCAATTGGTTTTGAAAAATAGTTGATTAGGATAATATACCATTGGTTACTACCCCTATAAATTTAATAATTTAGGTTAAATCATTTGGTGAACCCAACATTGGTCGAACACTACTTGCCTTATGATCCCTAACTATTTGTAATACATATATATTTGTATTCTTGGCTTGCTTATATACATTTATTCTATGGATTATTGTAATATTTTTTGAAAATATAGTACCCACTTCTCTCCCATTTCTCCTCATGTAGATTATAGTTATGGGTATTATAATCCATCTATGTATCTTGCTCCTGTTATTTATGTTTATCACGCATATCCTAAAGATAATGATACCAAATTGTATGAACATTTATGTAAGCAACATAACCTTGTGGATTCCTACCCTACCCCTTTGCATGATCTTACTTCTAGCAATGTATGTACCTCCACAAATTTTACTCATGACTTTCATATTTATAGTTCTCTTATTATCGTTATTAATCCAGTTATATCTAATTACTATATAAATGTGATATATGACTTTCCGCCTCTTGACTCTAATTTCTCTATTTCTAGTGATAGTGTTACTATTCATGATACATATATAGAGGATTATTTGTATTTTTCCAATGATGAATATTTTTTATAATGTTATCCATATTGCTTGTGTTTATTTTGTTTATTCCTTGAATACATATACAAAAGATATAGGTACAAATGATGTTTATGTCCCTTATTCCTCCCAAAATAATCTTTCAAATACTTATGAGTAACATCTGGTTTCAAATGATACATGTGTTTCTTCACTTCCTCCTCTAAATGATATAGTATCTACTCATGCATAAAATTTTATTGCAAATAACGCTAGTATGCCTTCTCTCTCTTCAAAACAAGATATATTATAGGATTTTCAACAAACTATTTTTGCAAATGATGGATTTATTTCTAATCTTTTCTTTCATAAGGATATTTTACATAATGGTGAACATATTGATGTTTTTTTCCTTCCTTTTTTAACATGCTAAGGATTTTTTTGATAGGAGTGTCTAAGCTTTTGTTCTACTAGATCTTCTCGTCATCCTCTTAGTGCTAATTAAAATTCTCCAATAGATGACCCCAAGATTCAATTCCAACCTAATTGTGTCCCATGGATACAAATAATGGAAAGATGCAACCACTCGATAAGCCCCTTAATGTCTATTTTATTCCTCTACATGAATTCCTTTCTCTCATGCATGTTATAGGTGGCTTAGAAAATCAAGTTAATAACCTTACCCTTGAAAGTAAGGACTATTATGCTAGAATCAAACATGATTTCATTTATGGAAATCTCTATTCCTATAAAGGTATTGAATACTACCTTTCCTAAACGTTTTACTATGACTACTTTACACTCTTTTACGAAACTAGTAATCCTTACATGCATCTCAAGGCTTATCAACTAACAATGGCTTCACATCTCAATGATTGGTTAATCCTCAAAGCATTCGCTAGTAGTTTCTCAAAAATTGCATTAGATTATCTCAGTATCATTTGCATTGTGGGTTTGCACACTTTTATTGACATGGAAAAATCATTTCTTAGATAGTTTATCTTTAATAATGGACCTAAGATTGCATATGAGTGTTTGAATCTATTAGTGATTATATTGTGCATATAAAATCTTACATGTATCATTTAATATATCATCCTATTGATTTAAAAATGCAATATATATTTTCTCATGGCTTAATCTTTCCTCTAAAGAAATAATTATTATTTGACACATGTGAATCTTTTACAACATGTTGTCTTAAAGTTATTGAATTAGAATAAGAGATACTTAATTTTCATTCTATTACACCAACACATAACACATATACCACTCCTTCACATCCAATCACTTTGTATAATCATATTTCATTCGCTAACACTATTTTAGTAGCTTCATGTTCTTCATCCCCCCATACACATGAGGTCAAGGTCCTTCATCATGGTGATACATCTTTCCTCAAACCACCTCCATGTATACATCCATCATGTTTCACTCCTCCTCCTAAGAGGTAACCCTTATACTTTTCTCATTCCACTTGGCCACATGATATCTTGCACACATTAATTGATGAGAGATAGATTTGGTTAAATTTTAATGAGCACCTCCCTCCTCATCAGTTGTAATGGAATCACAATAATTCATTATTCAACTTACATAGTATCATTGGAAATCGGAAAATGATTTTTATGCACTTAATGATAAGATCAAGTTACTTAAAGACATGGGTATCATATCTTTTCATGAATAACATCCTAATAGATCATACTCTCATATATCATGGCGCCACTCACAAGAATTTGTAACTCTACACAATCATCATCCTACTACTTGATTTAATAAAAATTAAATATAATATAAAAACAATGTTGATCAGATAAATATATGAGTTTTCAAGAAATATCAAACAAAGGAAATAAAAGAAAGAGTGATAAATACGGTTTAAATAATGACTCAACTTGTATCTATAGGTGTGAACCGATTTTAGACTAGAGACTAATCTAAAAGGGTATATTTTACACCATGCAAGGTCCGTGTCCGGGACTATAGGCTAGTGTCGATCTATGTGCTAGTGTCCGTGGAGTGGCTTGGGATTTGGTTCTTTCTCGTGTCTCTTAGTATCACTCCTTATTCATTATAGGTTGTATCAAATTCATTTTATGACACATGTACTTGCTAAATAAACCTTATCTACCTATACAATATTTAATCTCACATCATATGAATAAAAATATGCATATCCTTGATTTTGACTAACCTCGAAAGTCACCCTAATGTGGTTGTCATCAAGTGTTTCACTACATTTTAGAATCAATGTATTTCTAGTGTGTGTGTGTGTGTGTGTGTGTGTGTGTGTGTGTGTGTGTGTGTGTGTGTGTGTGTGTGTGTGTGTGTGTGTGTGTGTGTGTGTGTGTGTGTGTGTGTGTGTGTGTGATTGGAATAGTTTCTTGAGTTAGGATGCCATAGTGTCGAGTCACATAAAGAGATAGTGGGTTGTAACTAATTTTTCCCAAATGCAAATGTGTGCTATGAATTTCACAATAAACCCTCCTATGTAGTGAAGTATGCAGTCCTTGGTGTAGTAGATAGAAAATACTAGCTCCTTGTAATAATATGTGCCTCTTGAATATTTACCCCTTAATGAGGTTAAATATGACATGTATATATGATTCACCTACTTAATTTTTTTCATTAACAAGTGAAAGGACAACCAAGAGTGATAAACTAAGACAAGAAAGAAGTAGCATATGAAAGATCGAGAGAAAGAAGTAAAGAGGACACGGGTACCCAAACAGGATGGTAGCACCTAAGAACTCATGTCCCTAATGGGTAGTCCTATAAATGGTGCTCAAAAGGTTAGATATTGAAATCAAAGCTGAGTAGGATGTTGGTTGCTATGAAAAACAACAAGTTATCAAACATAAATAGCAAGATATAAAGATGAAAAGGATAAAATAAATGTCAAAGAAACATGAAAGAATTTTTTAATGACTAGTTATTTTTTTTAGGAAACATGAATATAATTAAGTATTTAGCAGCCATATATACATAGTAAGTGTGTTATTTAGTGACTACACTAATAAGATGTTTTTATAGATTCCATGGTGGAGTTCCTTAAATAGTAATAAAATGGAACTCATGGATGAACTAAAGGAATAAGTGAACAATAGAAGGCACGTATTTTCATCTCAGATCCAGGGAGTCCTAAGACCATGTCACAATGTGTAAAATTAGATCTAACAATAAATGGCATCTTAATAGTAAGAGGAAAAACAGTAATAAGTAGAATAACATGGCCATGAGAAGTGAGATACCTGTATGTCATCTGAGATAAAGGGAAGCCAATTGACTGCAAGAAAGATAATGAGCATGCATTGTGCTTGAATGTACCATAACATTATTGATGGCATGGGGCCCAATAGAAGCATCGATATGTAATATATGGGAGGATAATGAGGCATGGAAATAAACATCACTAAGAGTGATAGCATGTGATAGGAGGTGCTGTAGCACAAAAAATGAATCCAATGGGTTGATATAAAGAATTAGGAGGAGGTATTGCATGGTAGGTATGCTTTAAAGATGATTTAAGGGATTAATTTTCATGCTTAGGTAATGGGTCATTGAATATTTTTAACTTTCCATTGTCATTGGTAGATTTGGAAGTGGAAGTAGTGGATTTAGGTAACTGGATATCATTATTATCAATGAGATCTTGAATCAAATGGAAAATATTGAAACACTTTTTGGTAGAATGACCATTGCATCTATGGTAATAAAAATGTGTATTCTCATCAAACTTCTTTCGATGGGGCATATTAGGATCATACTCAAGATGAGGTGGAAGAGAAATTAGAATTTTTCAATGAGTTGGCTCAACAACATATGTGGAGGACAAGGCAATCACGTAAATATATGAATATTGTATTGGTTCGAAGCTTAGGAGGTTGAGAAACAACATTGATTATAGGCTTAGCATCATCATAATTGGGTTGAAAGGGAACCTTGTTTGGAAATTTAGAAGAGGAATGGTTGGAAGTATCAAAGCCATATTTGAGTTTTCCCAAACAAAGTATCTTGGTATCGTGAGCTTTCAAGGTATGTCATATATAGTTAAATGAATGATAGGAATAAAAAATAACACATTACGCAAGGAGGAAAAATAATTTGAATAAATATATCTTACAATTCAGATTTAGATAATACATTGTTCATTTTAGAAAGATTTTTCTTGTAACACAATACATAATCATTAAGATGTTCATTAGATCCTTGTTTAATTTATCCATTTGTGCATAAGATATTTTCGTTCCAATATTCATATAAAAATGAGCTAGAAATAAATCATCAAGAGTAGTAAATGATTTAATAGAATGTAAGGGAAATTCATAGAACCATCATAAAGCATAATCTTGTAAGCTCCTAGGAAACAACTTGGTCAAGAGGGTGTCATCACATGCATAGTCTAGGAAAGCAACATGAAAATATCTAAGATGCTCTTGAGGATATCCATGGCCATCGAATAGAGGAAACTTTGGTGAAGAAAAATTGGGAAGGAGTGGATAAGAAGACACTTTAGGTGCAAGAGGACTATGAAGAAGAAGTGAAGAATCAAGGGATGGAGATGAAGAATAATTAGCTTGTTACAATTGACGAATTTGTGTTTGTAAATAATGATAAAGAGACTATAAACATTGCATGCTAGAAGAATAATTAGGCTAAATGTGGGAGATAATAGGAGAAGAATAATTATTAGAAGGGGTAGGAATTGTCATGTGAATGGCGAGAGACTCCAATCTTTTGGAAGGAGAGGAATAAAGTGGGATAAAATTAGTATAAGTAGAGAGTTCTAAGGTATTAATCATAATATTATGGGTATAATTATCATGGGATAAATAATAATCCAATAGAACATCAAGGATATGCAGAAAATGGGTCATATTATCATGCATTGTAAAGTGGAAATTGGTAAGGGTATCTAATTGGGATTGATCAAAATTTGTATCTTCATCATGGGAATGTTCCTTTTCATATGCTTCTAATTATTCAAGATGGATCTACTTAGAATTTCTAATAATGTTTTCATTGATGGGGTCATCCATGGGAGAAGGATGATGTTGAGTGGATGGGGCAAGATTTATATAGGTTTGAGATCCAAAGCGACCACTACGAGTAATGGGAATGAAAGAAGAGATCCACAATGGGCATGTAAGAGATCAAGTTCACCAAATGATTTAATAAAATTAAATATAAGATAAGGAAACTACTTATCGAGATAAATATAACACTATTCAATAAATATCAAGAAAAGAAAATACAAACAAGAGTGATAGATAGGGTTTAGAGAATGACTCAACTTGTATGTGTATAGCTAAATCAATTCTATACTTGAGACTAATCTAGAAGGGTAGATTATGGGTTGTGCAAGCTACGTGTCCTGGGAGTGTAATTTGAAAGCGATAAGACAGACCACCCAAAATGGGATAATGCCATATAGGCACTAGTGTCTTATCCGGGTGTTGATGTCTCTGGAGTGGCTCATGATCTAGTTCTATCTATGTTGCTTATTATCACTCCTTTTCATTGTAGGTTACATCAATTTTTTTATGTCATACATGTACTGTAAAATAAACTCTAGCTACCTACACATTAGATGAAAAAAATATGTATATGATTGAGTCGATCGACCTCGATGGTCACCCCAATGTGATTGTCACCAAGTGTTGCACTATATTTTAGATTCAATGTAGTTATAGTGTGTGAGTGATTGGAATAGTTTCCCTTGAGCTAGGATTCCCTAGCTCTAGTCACGCACAAAGATAGTGGCCTATAATTAATTTTTCCTAAATGTAAATGTGTGTTACATAATTTAGAATAAACCCTTCTATGCAGTGAAGTATGCATTCCCAAAATGTATTCCTTGGTATAGTAGATAGAAAATATTATCTCTTTGTAATAGTATGTGTCTATTGAATGCTTTCCCCATTAATGAGGTTAAATAAGATGTATATATATAATTCCCTTGCTTAATTTTAATCATTAACAAGTGAAAGGTTGAACAAGAGTGATAAAATAAGGCAAGAAAGAAGTAGTGTTCGAAATATTAAAAAGAGGTAAAGAGGACACATGCACCTAGAGGTGAAAGTACTGGCTTAGAACTCATGTCTCTAATGGGTGGTCCTTTATAGGGTTCTCAAAAGTTAATACGGTGAAATCATAGCTAAGTAGAGGGTTGGATGGTATGTAAAATTGCAAGTTATCAATTAGAAACAACAAGAAATAAATATGAAAAGGATAAAAGTAATGTCAAAGCAACATGAAAGGGGTTGTTAATGACTAGTTCTTTTCTTAGGAATCATGCATATAAATGAAGTATTCAAATGCCATATGTACGTAGTAAATTTTTTATTTAGTGACTACATTACTAAGATGTTTTTATGAATTCCTTTGCTAGATTTGACCCCACAACATGATATGAATGCATAACTTATTACCTAATATAAGCTCAAATGGGTCATGAAAGAAAAATTCTTTGTATTACAAGATCCCAATATTAATAATTTTGATATGGCTATTATTCCACCATAATTAGGAATTTCTTCATATATATCTTTTTCATATCGCTTAAGTTATGCATTATCATTGTTGCCTCACCTTTGGATATGTTCTATATTGATTATTAGTTTATGACCCTCTATATTTCATTTACTTTTCATGATTCATCAGTATGCATGTGAAAGTAAACTAAGCTAATGGAATGGATTTAACACCAAGTTAATCTTAACTTAGTTCATTTAAATAAATACATCAAGGTTGAGCTAAAAAGGAAAAATCTTAATTAAATTGCACAAAATGTAAATATACACTAAATGCAAACCCCCTTTTTATGTTTGGATGTGCTTTAATATGTAGATACTTGTTTATGTGATCCGAACCTAAGTTACATACTATTGATGTTTTTACTAAAGTGGAAGAGATCTCATCAATATGGCTTGAGTGTTATTCTCCTACTAACTTTAGTAAAAGAGGTTTTCTTAATTTATACAAGCTTTCTAGTTACGGAAATTCTCTCTTGAGATATATGATTTCTTACTGAGGAGAAGGTGTAAGGGGTGATAAGGTGTACTAGGTTTCTTATATAACATTTCAATTTGAGAGAAGTTTGAACCCTAGTCAAGTGTAGAATTAGAAGAGGATAACCATCATTAGAAGAGATTAATTTGAGATTAGTAACTCATGGGAGTTTGGGAAGGTTTAATTAATCAATTAAGATTGATTAATAGGCCAAGTTTATCTTATAGAAGTTTTTTGGAGGTAAATTAGTGGAAATTGAGAGGTTTGAGAGGTGGATTTAACTAATAAGAGGGTTTATTAATCAAATATGAGATTTTGGAAGGGTAATTAATTAATAAAGAAGATTTTAACTAATAAACTGATGTTAATTAGCATCTAAGGTGAGGGAAAAGACTATTTAATTAATTAAATGACTTTAATTGACCAAGAATATGGGAAATATTAGATAATTAGAGGAAAAATCACTAATTATAATGAAATGATGGGAAAGAAGACAATTAGTGAAATTTAAGTATCAAAATTGTGTGTTCAAAACTAGGTGTCTACATTTTCCCCTTTTTATGTGTAGCATGAGAGACACCATTTCAAATATAGTAGACAATTTTATTTTTTATGGGTAGAAGAAAAATTAGTAGGATGGACGATGCCCCTTGAGCATCGATGGGGTGATAAAAGACATTGGTTGACACTTGAAAAGAAGAGAAAAAGATCACAATGAAGAAATTCCCGTTGCAGTGACCAGAGAGGTCATTGTGATGGTTGAAACCATCATGGTGAGGGATATATGAGGGAAGGGGGTAGAAACAAGTCATTTTACCCTCTCGGTTGGTATAATAGAGCTCTAGACGATCGTGATGAGTACCCCATAGTTTCTACATTATGTCGAGTGAGTTCAAGATTCTCTTGGAAGATGCGTTCCCGTAGGATGAAGGTAGGTGATGTTGTGTTTTAAATTCTTTAGTTTTTGAGTTTCTTAATTTTAGTGCAATTAATAGGCCAAAATGAACTACGCATGATGCTACTTGAAATTGACCTAGATCAATTTCGGTGACCTTGCTAGCATGAAAAACAGCCTTGTAAGATTTTTACTAGCCTCGATCAAGGCATATTGGTGTCATGATAGGTTGTAGTGACCTCATAACCATTGGTAACGATGTCACATTTAGCAACATCGATATAATGTATAGTGGCAACACTACCATTAGCATTCTTGCACAATTTTAGCATCCTTAATAGATTTCACGATGTCCTTGACAAATTTTAGTGGCCGGAAGGTAGTAGTAGCAGAATTACCATTTTAGTGTCCTAGAGCCAATTATTAGCGGTCTTGCCTTGTTGTTAGTAGCCTTGTTCTTGTATGTAGTGGCATTGCTAAAAGGTACACTTTTTTAGTTGTTTGTAATTTTTGAAGTGTTTTACATGAAAATGGATAAGTTTAAATTATGTTATCATTAGTTTTGTGTGATTACATGATCATTTAATTGTCCTATAGTTCCATGATTTTTTCTCATGTGTCGGGGTTTGAAAGGAATTCCACATTCATGATTGGTCTCTTCTGGATGACTTGGATTTATTTTATGTGGCTTTGATTCCCAAATCTTTGTAGATAGAGAATTATTGAGTTCCTTGGATGAGAGGTTAATATTCGGATGCCAATGCATTCCATTTCCCGATAGGGAACATGATTTGTGACACTAGAGGATGTTCACCATATTTTGTGAGTTCTTATCATAAAGGCACCACTATATTATGATAATATTGTCATAGAATATGAGATGGTGTGAGCCATAGGATGACATGACCTACCTTGATGGTGGTAGACCAATGTTGTCTTGTGAGAGATATGATTGAGGACATGCATTTAGTTTTTATGTCTCTTATCAGCGTCATTTTGTTTCCTCATTAAAGCGGAAAATATTTCCCATTTTGATATATGGGATTGGTGGCCGACATGGTGGAGCATGGAATAGTTTTTGCATGGGGATACCACATTTTGGGCTAATTATACAAAGATATACACTTGGTAGTACACCTCAAGTGTAAGAGTATAGGCCATACTACACTATTATAGATGTGTCTGGGAGCACATTGTATTGGGATGGTTGATGGTTCCTTTTCATAGTTAGAATTTGATGACCCTATTGATTTTGGATAGACACAAATAGGGAGATCTTGTCATGGTTAGATAGATTTATTAGCATATAAGTGAGCTATTAGTGAGATAGTTCCACTAGATATCACATGGAGACCCTACTTAGTGATGCCAGTGTGGCCCGAGACATATGGAGAGTTGGCCTACACTTTTACAAGAGTGCTACTAAATGGATTGCTACAATTTTGTAATAGAGTGGTATACACTGACAGAATGAGTACAGTATAATTTCATATTACTATATAGATTTCCCATGTGCTACACATTTTTACACATGTGACCCACGAGATTCAAGATTGGGTTCAAACTATAGATGTGATGACAACAAGTGGTGGTAAATTGGTCCAATTCATCCTAGACAATATGGGACGTGGGTCATGATGTTATAAACCTAGGCACCACATGTGAGTATTGGGTCCAGTATTAATGATTTATACTTGTGTGACTTACTATTCCAAGACATGGGCCAGTCGGTATGTCTAAGGCAACAATAATAATCCAATAGAGATGACACCCCTATATAGTGGAAAGGTGAGAACTGGTGTATCCTACAAGATAGGTAGTAGTAGCATGACCACAGGTGAGGAAAAACAATGAGATGCTATAATGAGCATGGTTCTACTAGATTTTATTACATAGCACATGGTTCCCTTAGTTGTAGTTATAGTGGGCAAAGTTACCTAAGTATAAACATAAATATCACCACCTAGAGTAGCTACAAGGGGAGTAGTCCATATGGAAGTGATTAAGGTGGCACCATGGCAGAAGGAAGAGGATATGGAGCTATGATGGTGACGGTTGTAACACCGAAAGGAGGATGGGATGAATGGCGGCCAACCCTAAGTGGAGAGGGTGGAAATGAAAATAGATGGTAACTTACTATTTTTTCTGTGGCATAGTTGGTACCCATGCAAATAGAACCTAGTACTATAGTAGGCCCTTCAGAATTTCCCCGAAATCATTGAGGATGAAAAGGGTATTGATGACCAGGATAGTGGTACGTGAGGCCAAGATTTCCAAAGTAGTGGGTTAGTAGAGTGTAGATAGTGTAGTTTAGATAGCCTTCCGATAATAGAGGTGACTCATCTTACAACAAGATCGACACATATGACCTCTAAGTGAGATAGCTTGATATCAAAGAGGGATACACCCAAGTGAGCAAGACTTAGCTCACACTGAGAGAGAGATGCATCTTGTATGAAGAGAGATGCATCCTAAGTGATAGAGAAACAATTTTTAGAGATATATATATATATTATCCGAGCATCATCTAAAGTTGGGGTGTTATAGGTATCTTGGATCAGATTTCCTAACTCTAGGGTAAGGAAACATACTATGGACCTTATATGAGCTAGTTGTTCCTTTCGATTAGAGAGCAATCGAGATATTCACAATTAACAAAGTGGAAAGCACACCATGGTGACTAACATTGTCATGGGAATCATTGGGCACCCCATCAATTATGGGAACACCTATTTCATCAATATTACAGACCCATAGAGGTTTTCTACGATCTCCAGGGTCACCAATGAGTCAAGCACCTAAAGAGAGTCATGTCGTGAGTGACTCATTTTTGTATCTAGGATAGTTTTTATATGAGATGTTGATATGTATCATATAGGTTTGGGATCACTTTTTTAAACTCGATTGTTAGTTATCATCCCCATATATATATATATATATATGATTTTTGGATTTTATCTATGTGTATTCTTTAATTTATTTGATGATGTTTTAATTTTATCTCATTATACATATATAGAATTGATTGTTGTGATGTTATGGATATATTATTGTATATGGATGTATGAATATATTAGATGTGATGAGTATATGATGATGTTATACCTTGTTTTTGATACTTCCTAGTTATTACCTATCTACATTTTGTTTCTATGTTTCAGATGTATAGATTAGCCATTTCATTTTTGTTCCGTCACTTGTTTTTCATGTTTTGGTAGAGTAGAGGAAAGGAATACTTAGAGGAATTTTTAGTTATATATGATGAGGTATGGAAATATATTAATGTAATTTTCATTTTTTCATGACTTGGAAGTACCTTTTTATTTGATGTAAGAATACAACAAAAGCTAAGATGACATGAAAATCCATAATACCAATTTTTGTGCAATGCTAAACAATTGGATTAGAGAAAAATACATCAAGTAATGGAATATAAAAATTAAACTAACAAGAAAACAAACAAAATTAAATACACTCAAAAAAAGAATGTTCAAGACCATTGTACTATTTTTTTAATCCATGTTGAGTACCCAAATGTTTGAATTATACGAAAAATGATTAAGATGGTTCCCTAAGAAAGGATACATGCAAAAATTACACGGAGGACATATAAGTCCTAGGAAAATGAAAATTTGAGTTATAAAACTACCACGAGCAATTATATATGCTGGGAAGAAAGATATAACAAGCATATAACCATTGATGATGAAAGAAGATTACAATATGATCCATATATCGTGTGCCATAATTAGCAAGCACTGAAGTAAGATGTTTTGGAGTATAGCTCTCAATGTTTAGTGTTTTTGCATTGTACATTGTTTTTGGGTTTTATGTTATGTTTTGCAATGTTTTTATTTTTATATTCTCCAAAAAAATTATTTTCTATGTTTTCTGATGTTTAGGATTTTCTAGGTTTTTAAATGTTTAGGATTTTTAGTTTTCCAATGTTTAGGATTTTCAATTTTTCCAATGTTTAATATTTTTTAGTTTTTGAAAACTATGTATAGAAGAATGAAGCACCACGATGCCTCCAACAAGAGGTGAGAATATACAAGGGAAAACTCTTGTGCATATATACAAGAATAGGATAATTTGGATCAAGGACAAGAGGGATAGGTTCAACAAGGTTTTATATTAAAGTGAGTGGATAGTTTGGGAAAGAGTGATCATTGTCCCCAAGTGCAAGGTGATCGTGTATAAAGGAATCCTCTAATGGCTCCAAAAACTAGTTTTCACCAAAAGGACATGCCCAAAGTGCCATAATTATGTGGTTTTTACATTTGAACAAATTTATTTCTCTTTACTATTTTTTATTTTTATTAATTTTTTAAATGCCTCTGAGCTTAGGTATAGAAACGCTTGAGATGCATGATGTTAATGGGATCTTGGAGCTATGAACCATCAAGATAAGAAATTTTATATTCTCCTTAACCAAATTTAGCAACCACAATGTATGGCCCTAACCAATTAGGTTCAAAGTTTCCTTTCTTTTCATGTCCCTTGGTGGTGTTGAACTTATTTTATTTAAGGATAAGATCTGTAATTTCAAAATCACAAGAGAATATGCACTTATTGTAGCCAGTGCATATTTGATTCTGATACACTTTGATGTGATCCAACGTATGCAGGAATATTTCATCAAACATCTCGAACTCGCTGCTAGTCTAGCCACTATGTAATCTTCTTCAATATCCAAATAGTCTTTCAAGGATATTCACAAAGAGGGAAGCTTTATCTCTAAGGGAATGATGGATTTAGTGTCAAAGACAAGGGAATATGGGGTTACACCTGCAGTGTGTGGATAGAAGTACAAGAAGCCCATAAGGAAGGATTCATCTGGAGATGTCAATTACGAACCATTTTACAAAGGGTTTTTACCTATTTATTCTTAAAGGATTTACCATTGTCAAAGACAATAGAAGAAGGAATTTCATAGCAATAAATGATGTAGGTTCATGATAAAATTTGATATATGTGCTTTGGTAACATAGGCGATAGGAACAAGCTCCCCCCATTTGGTAAAATACTCAATCACGGTGATGATGTGCTTATGGCCATTAGAAGAAGTGGGTGTAAACTTCCCTATTAGATCAATCCCCCATTTGGAGAACAATAAGGGTGTAGTTATGGGCTGAAAATTTTGACATGATACATGGATCAAGATGTCATGCTTTTGACACAAAACACATCTCTTTATGTAATGACAAAAATTTGTTTCCATAGCATGACAAGAATAACCTACGCATAGAATTTTCTTTGTGAGGACCCTGTCGGTGGTATGACAACCACATATGTATTTATGCACCTCTTTGGTTTCTTAAATAGCTTCTTGTGAAGTAAGAGATCGTAAAAAAGTCCCATCACAACCTTGATTATAAAGAGTGTCCCCAAGGAGGGTGTAACGTGTTATTCATTGGATAAGGGTTCATTTTTGTGAGTGGGAAATTTTAAGTGGGAAGGTACCATCTTGTAAGTAATTATAGATGTCAATGTACTATAGGAAGTGTAATGTCCACTTATTTTCATTCCATTTTGGTCTATACTAACTCATTTTACCCATTGTATTATTTTCATGGAGAAATTTGATATTATGTTACTATCATTATTATTGTTGATGTTGTTATATTCTAACATGTCAATAATCTGTTATGATATCATACATGATATAATAATTATTATCATTATCATTATTATATTTTTTTATTAGAGGTAAAGGATGGTTGAGGGACCCTACCCTATAAAAAAACTGAAGTTCCAAAAATGATAAATGAGGCCAAGGGTATAGCCATTGAAACCAAGTTAAAGAAAAAACATAGATAAAATATTAGCTAACATAATCCAAACTAACAACTTAGAAAGTAACAACAAAAGAACTAACAATAGAGATAAAAGGATACCTTCAACACATGACTTAAAATCACAATAACCAATCATTCTTTAATTAGGTCTCCCACAGTATGCATGTAATTGTTCCACTCTTTAACCAAAGTCCAACAATGGTTTCCTTCCAATATTCATAATTTGGTTCAATGATTTTAGTTTTGGCCATAATGCCACCCTTCTCCAACTACTTATATTTTTGCATGGTATGAATAATTTCAGCCAAGAGCTTCAGGTGGTGAATAGTGATCTTCACATTCAAAAGGTGAAATCCTTAATTTTCATGATGATTTCCTTCATTTTCAACATTTCTTACTCCATAAAGATACATCTTTCATTTGCATTCTTTAAGTCTTCACTAAGCACTATGGTGGTGAGCTTGTCCACTTTATCTTAAAGTTACCTCAAATTTATGGACACCATACGATATTGTTTCTATTAATGTCAGTATCCAATCTCTAGTTTTCAAACTCTTTTAAAAAGACATTAGATTTCACCACAAAATCTTGGGTAGTGAACAATATTTTCTAAGAAAATTTGAGAGCATGAAGGCTCTCAATAGCCTCATCAGTGTTGTGGGAGAATTTTTCAGGAATATATTCCTTTTCCATCCTTAAGGGATGGATAACTGTCTATTCTACTAATTCATTTCA
Organism: Taxus wallichiana var. yunnanensis; assembly: GCA_018340775.1. Lineage (NCBI taxonomy): Eukaryota > Viridiplantae > Streptophyta > Pinopsida > Cupressales > Taxaceae > Taxus > Taxus wallichiana. The sequence continues at coordinate 564,769,141 of CM031235.1, forward strand.
TGTATCCTCTTAAGTCTCCTTTTTCCCAACCCTACTACTATCCATTTAGTTAAAACCCTCTTCCTGATCCCGCACTCAGAGATAACTTCAATATTTTCATGTTTACCAGAAGCATCTGCCATTTTCCTTAGCTAAACTAGATCTCATCCTTTTGGCCACCACTTTACCATCATCCTCCAGTCTAGGGGTTTCGACTTGGCACCAAAATTTTCACTTTTCCCAATTTTGGGAGTCCCTATTTTAACCAGGGATTTAAGAAGACCTTGATGTAGGGGAAAGGTAAAGGTACCTTTACGAACCTACTCCATAGACTTAGCTAGAGAAATATAAAGAAAATTTGGGAAATTATATAGTCTTCCATTTCTAATATGGTTTAGCATGGGAAAATGGTAACCATAAACCACCTTGAAACAACCTTCAAGTGTAATTTCTAACATAAACAAAAGGGAAATTTTATCATAAGGGGAAGGTAAATCCTCTCTATTAATTCCATTGAAGTGTTTCTTTAAAGTACCCTTACCTTGCATAAAATGGTCCACTTCCAGGCTATAATCCGATTTGGGTTTGTACACACACCTTCCCTCCAGAGAAATACTAGTGACTTTGGAAATAAACCTTAGAAATATTGTGAAAGACACACTTTGAACATAGACTCAACCTTCATTCCAAGAGCTAACAACTTGTGCACTCAAATCTTCATCATATCCTTCAAAAAATTTAAAAAACCTTAACATCCTAGACTTATCTAACAACATAACAACCTCCTTTGTGATTTCTAGCATGGTAAAAGGTTTGTTTCTCACTAAATCCCCCATTTTGATATTAAGGACATTCTTACTATCCTTCCAACAACTATTTTCCTTTCCTTGACTCCTCAATGCAGACCAATTTCATAACTCAAGATCGATATTACTATTGTCGTCAAATAATTTCACCCTCCGAATGGAAAGAATGTGAACTAGACATACCTTGTGTGATTAAGACACATTGGATCACCTCTAAATCCATCGGACTATGGATCGAGGTAAACCTCCAGAGAAGGCCAAATTATTCTTCCTAAACTAAGTGTTGTACTACTCCTAGTGCAATAAAATGGTTATCTAGACCTATGCTAACATTTCATGGGTTTTAGGAAATATATTTACAAGAACTTAAACTACACTAGGTATGGTGATGCACAAAATAAAGGTCATTTTAAAACTCAAGAAGGGTTAATTCGAAGAGGGTGTATACACCACAAACTAACTTCACCTACTGCAACTTAGAGAGGATACAAGATATCACAAACTAAGAAGCATATGTTCCTATTGTTAAACTCAGATTATGCATAGATAGATCAAGTTCAATTAGAAACACAATCAATCACCATGATAATATAAAATAGACACATATCAAACATCCATTTCATTCATGAGGGTCAATGATAATATGGTTTACATAACAGAAGGAAGATAACTTTTTCACAATTGATGTTCACAAAATTATATCACTTTCGAACTAAATGAGATAAGATACTCTGAGATAAAGATAAGGGAACCATTTATACTAAGGAATTAGGCATTCAAAAGCATAAATGCATCAACCATTAACACAATAACTCATATTTCCATGGAAAAATATCACTATGAATGTAATTCAAAGGTTCCTGAATATTCAAAGCACTCTTCCAAGCTTGAAGACTAACTTCTTCCCAAAAATTGATCTCCTAAAGACTTAATGTACTTCTCTATTTATAAGTTCCTTAGGTTGAGCCATTACAACTGGGCCTTAACTAACAATTTACTAAAAATAAAAATTTCATTAAACTCAAGGGAACATTCTCCTATAAAAATAGCAAAGATTGTTGCAATAAGTTGACCCGACCAACCTTGCAACTTTGGACGATCCAAATCTTGGATCAGTCCTCTCATGGCTTCCTAGCTTTGGCTTGGATCTCGTAACATCTAAACTAGCTTCAATTTTTCATTGGTCCTTATCTTAAGAAGCCATATGATGTTTTTACTCGATTAAAATCTTGATAATTACCTAAATCTCTTTCTTATAGACCACATACATAGTGATTCACTACAATCGTTGTCTTGATTTCCTTGTGATTTTTTCTGAAATTCTTCTCATTTTACCCACGATCTTCTTTAGTATTCTTGATACATTCGGGCATGAAATCAACCTATCAATAGAGTCACTACTGAAATTTTGGGTAACCTCATCATCATGCTTCACCAAATCTTTGAAATTTTGCAAGATTTGATCCTTCGGAAGAGCATCAATTTTTTCATTGAATAAATTACAACTAATACTATCAAACTCTTCTGATATGTAGTTCAGAGCATCCATGATTTCTATTCGTTTATCATCCAACTTCTTTATTAAATATTGCAACACTTGAGACCGGAATTCCATTGCCTTTTGATATTCAAACAATTTTGAAGCATCATCAATTACATCCTCCTGAAGGAGTAGATATGAATATTCTTCTCTAATTTCACTCCATGTGGCTAAATTCAATTTTAGATTGTTATTATCCTCATAAAAGGATTCACCTATTTTACAAATAGCATCTCTTCCAACCTGCAAATAATTATATATTTCGAGAGTCTTTTTAATTAAAGGATTGGCTTCTTGAAGTATATGCTCCATCCATCCATTTACTAATATTCCCTTCTGACCTATCTTCTCAATCTCGTGATAGAGAATATCATCGAGAGTAGAGGAAACTTTCATAATTGTAGTATTTTAAACCTCAGTAGATGGAGTTTGTTGTGTTACCTTCCTTAATAGTGCAGTGAGTTACTCCACCTTTTCTTTGAGATCATCCTTGAAAGCCTTTTCCTTTTCATATTTTTCCAATAAATTTCTAAGAGAAACCTGCACTTTATGTTTAGCTCCTTTGTGTGTTGCTTTTCTAAGTGAAAATCTAGAAATTTGATAATCTGTTACTGTAATAGTTTCCTTGGTTTTTCCTTCAATGGGAATAACAACTTCTACAACCCTTTCTCCCGATTGATTCATTGACAAGTTGGAAACAATTTTAGGCCTCTTGGCCTATATTTTTGTGTGCAGTTCCAATACACTTAGGTCTATGACATCCCCTAGAGGCACCTTCTTCTTTTATTTCAGAGTCTGACAAAACAGCCATTCTGGAATGGTTGATACTGATGGGAATGGAACAACTGATTTGGTACCTGAAGAACTAGTCAAAACAAGAGCACCAGAAACATTAGTTGGAATGTAAATGGAGGTGGAAATAATGGATGGGTTGGACATGAGGATGGCCATAAGAGTGGATACAATGGGATTAGAAGATGAGATGGAAATAAATGGAAGTTTTAGTGGCAAGTGAAGAAGAGATGGGCAACCCAATCATTTCCCTATTGATAGAACTAGAAGAGATGAGAACACTTGGGCCATAGAAGGGGGTGGGAAAGAAGAAATGATTGTAGAGGTGGAAGGAAATGATGGAGGAAGTGATGATGAAAGAGGAGATGACAGATCCTATGAGACACTGGAGAATCAACAACTTCCACTATTTCGAAGTTGATATTTCTAGAGGCACAACCTCGAGGGGGTTCTTTGAGAGAGAGGACCTACTAATAACAAATGAAATATTCTTTGGAATTTGTAATCTAAGGATAGAAATCATAAATTTGGGAAGTACTTTGAATACCCTTATTATTTAATCCAATTAAACTCCCATAGCAAGCTATGCAACATATACTAAAAATGATGTCATGTAGAAAATATTGGAAGACAATACTTTGCTAAACTGAAAACAAATGGAGCTACTGATATTATCCCCCTATCTTATAAATTATTTTCTTTTCTTGATGGCAGATATATACAATAATATCCATTTCTGAAATTCCTTTGTAGAAGGAAGGCTTGAAACCTTGCTTAGTAACACAATAATGTCATTTACTTCCTGGATGAAGTTTGATCGATACATAGTCTTGGGAAATTTAGTAACATTCTTGTCCATAAGATTTTTAACATGACCCTTGTGCATACTTCTATTTCCTTGTCCCAATGCTCTACTACCAATTCCAGTGAAATTGTTGCATAATATTTGACGTCTAGAAGTTTGAACAAGTCCTCAAAGAAATCTGGGTCCAAGCAGATTACAACCTTGCCATCAAGCATCCTTAACTGTCCTAGAGTCTTCATCAAAGTGAGATGTTGTAGCTAAGATGAACTTAGGGAAATGCATGGATGTGGGAAATCCAACAACTAAAACAAGTCCACTGTCATATATGGCTTACATCTAGGATTTCTTGTTTGGGGCTTTCACCCTTGCCCAAAAGTCTAGAAAATCAATTTATCTAAGATCAGTGTCTCCTATATTCCCCAAGTCTGAAAAAATACAAGAATGGGGAGCCACTCCAAGGAATGTATAATTCATATTTTCCTTTCCCTTAGCTATAGAAGTTGACATAAAATTTTGACTTTGGAATCTGAAGACTTTTCAAGAGTTCCAAAAACCCAAAATGGAGAGTTTTGAACTAGAGAGTTTTGAACCTGGAGAGTTTGAAAACAAGAAAAGGAGAGTTTTGAACTAGAGAGAGTTCAAAAAATCGAAAAGGAGAGTTCCAAAACCCAAAATCACAAACCCCAAAATTTTGAAACGAATAAAAATTACGAAACAAGAAGTTTTGAAATCCTCGAAATGGAAAGTTCAAAAAACAACGGGTTCAAACAAGAAAATGCATGATTTCCAAACAACGAGAACCTCCAAATAGACAAACCTCCAAACTCTGAAAATAAAATCCTCCAAACTTCGAAAATAAAATTTTTGAAAACACCAACCTCCAAACTTTGAAAATAAAATGAGAAGTGTTGAGAGGGAAAATTTGAATACTCGGGAGGATCTTGAGGACTGTGATGAAATTTACACTGAATTCTTGTAGAAAATTGGATTGTTAAAGGAAACATGGCGGGAAATGAGATTTTCATCTTCCAAGGTATATAAAAGAGGAACAAAAAAAAAAAATATGAACAAGGAGAAAACAAAACCCAAATATCTTAAACCAAAAATAAAATAACCTAAATAAAATACCTTAAAAATGACGTTGAAAAGTACAAGATACAGTAAAAACTAGATCATCAAAGCAAAATGTCAGGTGAAAATGATAGGTAAAATTGTAGGTTTAAATAGAAAAACCTGACATTAATGCCCAAATTTTGACATGTATGGAAGTAGGTAAGAATTAAATGCACAAAGAACTCAAAATTCCAAAACCCAAAATTTGAAATTCTGAATTTTTGTAATTTTGAGTTTTCGGACTTTGGAGATCAAAAGGTGAAAATCATGGAATGGTGATCAAAAACTCTGAAACTTGAAATCCCAAAAATTTGAAATTTCAGATTTTGGACTTACCATCTTAAGAAGTTTGAAAATGAAAAAATACTTAAAATGGTTGGGAAATTTCCAAAACCTAAAAGTCTGAAAGTCTAAAATTATAGAGTTTCGAGAGTTTCATATTTCATAACTCCCAATTGAGATTTTACCCAAAACGTGACATAGGATTTCAAAAGCCAAAAGTCTGGAAAGTCTAAAATTTTAGACTTTCAGACTTTAGAAGTCCTAAAGTGAATATCACCAATTACCTAAGAAAAAAATATGAAACCCGAAAGCCCAAAATTTTGGAATTTCAGACTTGAAGTCCAAAAGAACAATTTCAATTATTTGTCATAAAATTTCCGAAAGGGAGAAATCCCCAAAACTCAAAAATTCCAAAATTTTATACTTTTGGATTTGGAGAATCTCCATAAACTACTAAATACTTTCAAATGAAGGATTTAAAAAAATGTTTTGATTGGTTTTAACATCTATTTCTCAAGGTAGATTTTAAAATCTAACATTTTTGTGACCTCCAGGAATGCTTTTCTACTAATCTTTTGATTAGTAGCCTTATAAAACCATTGGGAAAAGGAGTCTTGGAAGAAAAATTACATTCAGGGTGCATAAAAAATAAAATAGAAGAAGAACAAAAAAAAAAAAATGTGTGAAGCACTTGGAGGAAAAGACAAAAGAAAATTGTACAGGGGTGAAACAATCTCAAAAGCAAGCTTTGAGATGTATCCCATTCACGTGAATGGGAAATTCTTCTCCATTGAGTCTAGATAGATAAAATGAATTCACCTCTTTGTAACTTGTGATGATATATGGTCCACTCCAGAGAGCGTCAAACTTGGCATGCCTTCCTAGTTTGGCTCTGTCTTCATCCCATTTGAGAACCAAATCTCCCTCCTGGAAATTCCTATCATAATATTTCTTATCAAAGGATTTCTTGACCTGAGCTTGATGTTGTCCTAAAGTTTTCATATCCATGTTTCGAACTTCTTCTAGCTCCATGAGTTCAACAAACCTTACGTCAAGGAGTCATTTTCCATAACTTCAAGCTGATGAGCCAACTCCAAGGAAGGTAATTCCAAGAGTGGAATCTTTTCCTCCCTTCCATATACAAGCACAAAAGGTGAACTCCCAATTTCTCTTTTAGGTGTAATTCGATCTTCCCATAAAGTGGTCTTAAGTTGTGTATGTCAGGTCCTTTTGTAAGCCTCCATAATGCATTTGATGATCCTTATGAGATTCTTGTTCCTAGACTTGGCCAAACCATTCCCCGTGGATAGTGATTGGATGAAGTCTTGAGGTAGACCCCATTCTTAACCACCCATTCACTCATATTCAAACTGAGAAAAGTTATTACATTGTCAGAGATAAAATAAATGGAACACTGAATCTTGTCATTATGTTTTCCAGAAAATCAAGGACTCCATTTTTGTTACTTTCTTTCAATTCCACTACCTTTGTCCATCGAGTGAAATAATATGTTGCAGTAAGAACCCATTTATTTCCATCACTAGATGGAGGTTTGATCATCTCGATGAAATATAACCTCCATTGAAACAAGAGGTTGATCCACTTGAATAGGATATAGTGGAAGAGTTATCATCTTGTGTTTTCCTATAAAAAGGGCACATTCTTTACATTTCCTCACCTAGAGATGAGAATATTTGAACAAATATGGCCAATAATAACCAGCTCGCATAATTTTGGTGGAATTTGTATGAGAAGAGTAATGCCCCCCAGATAGGCCATTGTGGAATTCTTCTAATATCTTATTCACTTGCTCCGGTTTGATGCAGCGTAAGAACACCGTTCAAGTCCTTTTGGAAAATAACATTATTGACCAGGACATATGGAATAGACTAGATATGGAAAGTACATCTTTGGAATTTATCCATATTTTAAGGATATGCCCCTGTGAGGAGGAAATTTTGTATATTTGTTAACCAATCAACCTGATCATTTCCTTCGTCAACATTCAAAAGCATAACCTCTTCCTCACTTTTTCCTTCTATGTCTGCAACGAGATACTGACACAAACCTTTTCCCCTAACAAGTTTGGTGACTTTTATGTGCACATCATACTCCATCACCTTTGTAATCCACCCAACATGTTTCTCATTCATCTCTTTATTTAATAAAAAGTCTTTGACACTAGGATGGGAGACCATTAGGTGAATTTTGTTGTTGGAAAACAAGTTCTTGAATTTATTCAGGCCTGGATAACTGTAAATACCTATTTCTCAACAAAGGAATATTTAATATCGTATTATTTAAGGGAATGACTAAAAAAGGCAATTGGTTGCTCCATCATTCATCATTTTGTTGGGTAAGAATCCCTAAAATACTTTCCCGACCTGCGAAAGCATAAAGAATAAAATCTTTATCAAACTTTGGGTTTACCAATGTGGAAGATTGAGAAATCATTGTTTTGATAGCCTTGAATATATCTTTTCCTTCTTTTGTCCATGAGAATGGAATATTATTCTTCAGCATGATGTTAAGTGGTTTATCCAACATTGCAAATTGGGGAATGAATCTTTGTATGAAATTTATGGTTCCTAAGAAACTTTGAAGGCCCTTCTTGTGACTTGGAAGAGATAACAACATGATTGAATGAATCCTGGTTAGATCAATGGATAATCCTTCTATTGAAACAACATGTCCCAAGAACTTTCCCTCCTACACTGCAAAATGCACTTCTTTGGATTGAATGAAACCCCAAATTCTCTACATCTTTGAAAAACCTTCTTTAGATGTGTGATATGATATTCCACATGCTTGGAGTATATAGCTATGTCATCAAGATAAAAAAGGATGATATCATTAATTAATCCTTTAAATTCCATGTTCATGGCTCTTTGGAAAGTAGCCCCTATATTAGACAATCCAAATGGCATTTCGTTGTAAGCATGCGTGCCCCACTTATTAGTGAAATTTGTTTTAAATTGGTCGATTCTTGGACTAGAATCTGATTATATCCCAAATATCCATTGAGAAAGGATAATATTTGAACCCATACCACCATTTGAAGGATCTTCTCCATCGAGGGAAGAAGGTTGTGGTCTTTTTCGAGGCATGATTCAAATCCCTGAAATCCATGCACAACCGGATCTCTCCATTCTTCTTCCTTATTGGCACTAGATTGGCTACCCATGAGGAATGTTTGATAGGGAAAATTATGCAGGATTTGATGAGTTTGGTTAGCTCCTTTCTCATCAGTGGCTCAATCTTGGGATTAATTGGCCTTTGTTTCTAACGAACTAGCTTAGAATTTGGATCCAATTCAATGGTATGTTATCTTTAGACCCAGATCAAAAGAACACAAGTCTTTATATCTCCATATGAATATATCATGATATTATTCAAACAATTAAATGAAAGCTTTCTTCTCTTGATCAATGCACACTTTACCAATCTTTAAAAAAATTCACTTGTTACCTTGACTTTTTGAAATCCTCTTCCTTGACCACCATTTTTTTCTTTATCATTTGGCTTGATCATCCAAATTGAAGATAGATTCAAGGGTAAATAGGCCCTTTAGTATATTTTTTCCTTCAACCGTATATTCGATCACCGTAAAAAAAAATTAGTTTATCTTGGTGTTTGGAAAAAACTTTGCCTCCTCTTGTAAGAAAAGAAGAACTTTTTGATCCTCTTTCGTGATGTCTATAGGTATGTCATAATGTGAACCAATTTTAGTAAGCCTATCAGCATCCTAATTTTACTTTCTAGGAACTGCATGAATTCCAAAAGATTTTAAATCCTCTATCAAATTCCAAACTCAATTCTTGTACAATCTTAAGAGATAATTTTTGATGCGCTCTGTGCCATTAATTGGTGCACATCCAACTCATTGTATCTAAAAATAGTCATAGCCTTCATTCCTTTCTTCCGAGCTAGTTAAATCCCTTGTATGAGAGCCTCATATTCATCCACATTATTAGTGTAACTAAATTGTAATAAAAAAGATGAGAAGTCTTTTTTTCCTTCTCGGAGAAATCAACATAACTCTTACACCGGACACATTTTTACTCCTCAAACCATCGAAGAAAATTTTCCAAACACCACCATTTTAACCAATGAGGTACAATTGTTCCTTCTTCATCGATACAAGTATGTACCCAATCAAGTTTATTCTAATAATAGTCATCTAGACTATTCATCTCGCAATAAATTAGTGTAGGGATCATATTGAAGATCTATACTTACCTCATCAAGTAATGTATCGGGAACCTCTTCTACAAGAGTGGTTGGTTCATGATCAGCATCTTCATCCTCTGGATCACAAATAACATAATTCCCATTTATGGGATTAGCAAGTGTATGGCTCCACATGATTATGGAAAATTGGTTATGCTCTTATAGTCACCTTCATTCCATAACGAGTTCTAAGAATCATGTGTGACCAATCTGATGACAAGTAACCACCCATCTTGGTGGTGAAATATCATGATAGGAAAATGGTGAAGAGAGGAGGAAGATCAATAATAGATATGTCTTGTGTAAATGACAAGCTAGGACATGCATGGATGGTAAGCTAGAGCCCCTTAATGACTCTAACAATCTTAATAGTTGTGCCATCTAACTGAACAACTCCTTTTACAACTGGCGCATATTGTATGCCTAACACATCTGCGATCTATTTAGGCATAATGGAACTACTGGCTCCAGAATCGATCATGCAATTATGAACCAAATGATTACCAATGATCAAGGAAACATAAAATGGTGGTGGCTTGCTAGCCTTAGGAGTTTATTTCTTCTCTAGTTGACACAAACTTGTTGATTTTGTTGTTTTATGTCTTGATGATCCATCAGTTGTACAAAAATTGTTCAAAGCCTCTTGTAGATTCCGTTGAGAAGGAATTGAGAGTGCATCCCACATTGTGATGCTCAGGTTGGTTTTCTTCATTTTTCAACAATGCTGAATGGAATTTCCTAACTTTGCTAATACCTTTTTGGGCATTAGAATCTTCTTTTGGAAAATTCTTATTTGGCATTGTGATGCCTGAAGAACCTTCTCACCTCTCAGCTTGGCTAATCAGATGTTTCTGATAGTTTCTTCCCGCATCTTTATCAATTGTTACTTCTTTCTAGGGCTGTGAAGTGGATGTTTGATCATCTTTGGGAGCTTGAGATTCCATTTCTCTCTTTTTAGAATGAGTGTTGGCCACTATTGATGAAGCTTCTGCATTCAACCCGTAAAACTCTTTAGCTTTCCAGTTAAGCAAAGTGACTTCTTCAGGGGCCTATGGTTGATCGATCTGCTTCTTCTTGTGTAGATGAATTATTTGTTAACTCTGAAGGGGTAGATATGCTTTGAACCATAAGGGCCTAACTAAGAACTCCATGGGGACAAATATTTTTATTGTGGGGTTGAGAAAAAGGATAGCACCATTTGTAGTCTTGAACTAAATTATTCGGATAGGTACTATGGCTCTAGACAAGCTAGCAACAAGAGGGTTCCAAAATTTCAAAGGCCTGACATTTTTAGCTTGACCTGCAACTTTATTTTAAGGATGATTATTTCCTTAGAAAGGAGGATGGTTAGCCTAATACTAGTGGTTTTGTGGTTGGTACAGACGATTGTATTGAAATTTTTACCTTTTAAGTGTGACAAGCTCATTTCCCAAAGGTTTGCAATAGTTACTTGACTTCAAATGGATCATTCAAAGAGGCAAGGGTAGACTAAGCTATTTGATTAGAGGCTTCTAGAATAGGAGCGATGATAGGATGATTGTTTGTAAGATCTATATAAAATGACATTGGAGGGCGTGGAGCTATCTTTCCAGCCTGAATAAACTAATTTTCCACTCTTGTGGCAACATCGTAAGCATTAGGTAATGTAGTCCCTCCCATGGACTAGATCATAACTGCTACATCACTATTCAAGGCTCACAAATAGTACAAGAATGCATTATTTGAAGAAGGTTTTATGAGTGTTGGAATCCTATTCTAGGTTCTGTGGAATCAGAAATTGAAATCACTCATGTATTCTTGAGGATCCCTCTTCATGGTAGTGAGTTGTTCCAAAAGTGATAGGTGATCACTCTTGTCTTCAAACTATTTACAAAGTTTTTCTCCCAATTCGTCCCAAGTGGTTATAGTGCCAACACTTAACCCTCAAAGAATTGAAGTGATTTTCCCTTAAAATAAGTGGCCAAAATTCTGACAACAACATTATCCTCTATGATGTTATACATCAAAAATGTTGGCTATGTCAAGATTATGTTCTACTGGAGTAACGTGAGTTTCCCCTGTATAAAAAAGTAAAATTTTGAGTGCCATAACAAGGATAGGGTCACATTGAACCAATAGAAGATGACTGCTTGCATTGAAAGGGGGAAACACTTGATTTTGTTTCATTGCAGCAAGTGGTTGGTTGTTCCATGGCAGAGGAAACCTTCCATACATAGACGTTGAATTCCCCTACAAGGTAAATCTGCAATGGGTGATAATGAAATGCCTCTTATCCTTCTCTTTGGAGGAGAAAAGGAAATTTCAATATGTTGATAATTTCCTTGCTTTGAAGAAGCTCTTGTTTGAATTCTTCACATAAGTAATTACACTAAGACTTGAAATCTAGAGAAATGGATTTTATAGGTACTTTGAGTCTGGAAAGTACAAAGTAAAGTACCAAAAATTTCCCACCGGAAGTGCCAAAAATTCTTGTCATCAAATCATTACACCTTCCGAATGGCCGAATTTCAACCTAATGTTTGGTGTGATTGAGACACATGGAATCACCTCCCAAGCTATGAGACTTGGGATTGAGGTGAACCTCCATAGAAGGTCAACTTCCTCTTCCTAAACTAATATTTGTACTACTCCTAGTGCAATAGATCTAGACTCGTGCTAACATTTCATGGGTTTTAGGGAAATAGATTTACAAGAATTTAGACTATACTAGGGATGGTTATACACCAAATAAAGGGTATTGTAAAACTTAGGAAGGGTTAATTTAAAGAGGGTGCATGCACCACAAACCAACTTCACCTACTGCAACTTGGAGAGGATACAGGATATCACAAAATAAGAAGTGTATGTTCTTACTATTAAACTCATATTATGCATAGATAGATCAAGTTCAATTAGAAACACAATCAATCACCATAATAATATAAAATAGACACATGTCAAACATCCATTTCATTCATGAGGTTCAATGATAATATGGCTTGCATAACAGAAGGAAGATAACTTTTTCACAACTGATATTCACACAATTATATCACTTTCTAATAGAATGAAATAAGATACTCTGAGATAAAGACAAGCCAACCACTTATACTAAGGAATTAGGCATTCACAAATCATAAATGCATCAACCATTAACATAATAACTCAGATTTCCACATAAAAATATCACTTTGAATGTAATTGAAAGGTTCTGAATATTCAAAGAACTCTTCCAAGCTTGAAGAGTAACTTCTACCAAAAAATTGATCTCCTAAATACTTAATGTACTTCTCTATTTATAAGTTCCTTAGGTTGAGCCACTACAGAAGGGCCTTAACTAACAATTTACTAAAAATATAAATGTCATTAAACTCAAGGGAACATGCTCCCATAAAAATAACAAAGTTTGTGTAAAAATTTGACCTAGTCAACCCTATAACTTTGACCAATCCAGAGCTTGGATCAGTCCTCTCATGGCCACCTAGCTTTGGCTTGGATCTGCAACATCTTCTCTAGCTTTGATTTTCCTTGGTCCTTATCCCAAGAATCCATCCGATGTTTATACTTGATGAAACACTTGATAATTACCTGAATCTCTTTGTCTTCTAGCCCACATGCATAGTGATTCACTACATCCGTTGTCTTGATTTCCCTTGTGATTTTGGCTAGAATTATTCTCAGTTTACCCACGACCTTCTTTATTCTTCTTGTGAAATTCTAGCATGACACCAACCTATCAATAGAGTCACTGTTGAAATTCTAGGTAACCTCATCATCACGCTTCACCAAATCTTTGAAATTTTCCCAGATTTGATCCTTCGGAAGAGCATCAATGTTTTCATTGAAAAACTTACAACTAATAATATCAAACTCTTCTGATATGTCATTCAAAGCATCCATGATTTCTATTTGTTTATCATCCAACTTATTTATTAAATCTTGCAACACTTGAGACTGGAATTCCATTTCCTTTTGATACTAAAAATTTTGAAGCATCATCAATTACATCCTCCTGAAGGAGTAGATCTGAATCTTCTTCTCTGATTTCACTCCATGTGGCTAAATTCAAGTTCAGATTATTATTATCCTCAAAAATGAATTCATCCATTTTATAAATAGCATCTCTTCCAACTTGCAAATCATTATATATTTTGAGAGCCTCTTTAATTAAAGGATTGGCTTCTTGAAGTATATGCTCCATCCATCCATTTATCGATCTTCCCTTCTAACCTATCTTCTCAATCTCATGATAAGGAATATCATCAAGAGTAGAAGAAACTGTCAGAGCCGTAGTAGTTGAAACCTCGGTAGATGGAGTTGGTTGTGTTACCTTCCTTAATAATGCAGTGAGTTACTTGACCTTTTCTTTGAGCTCATCCTTGGAAGCCTTTTCCTTGTCATATTTTTCCAATAAATTTCCAAGAGCATCCTGCACATCATGTTTAGCTCCTTTGTGTGTTGCTTTTCCAAGTGAAAATATAGAAATTCGATAATCCGTTGTTGTAATAGTTTCCTTGGTTTTCCCTTCAATGGGAGTAGTAGAAACTTCTATGACCCTTTCTCCAGATTGATTCACTGACAGGATGGAAAAAATTTAGGCCTCTTGGCTTATATTTTTGGTGCAGGTTCCAATACACTTAGGTCTATGACATCCCCAGAGGCACCTTCTTCTTCTATTTTAGAGTCTGACGAAATATCCATTCTAGAATGGTTGATGCTAATGGGAGTGGAACAACGATTCGGTACCTAAATCACTAGTCAAAATAAGATCACAAGAAAAATTATTTGGCATGTGAATGGAGGTGGAAATAATGGATGGGGTGGATGTGAGAATGGCCATAGGAGTGGATACAATGGGATTAGAAGATGAGATGGAAAGAAATGAAATTTTTAGTGGTAGTGAAGAAGAGATATGGGTGACCCAATCATTTCCCTACCGAGAAAACTGGAAGAGATGAGAACACTTGGGCCATAGAAGGGTATGGGAAAGAAGAAATGATTATAGAAGTGGAAGTAAATGATGGAGTAAGTGATGATGAAAGAGGATATGGAAGATCTCGTGAGACACTTGGAGAATCAACAAGTTCTATTTCTGAAGTTGATATTGCAGAGGCATAGTCTTGGAAGGGGGAGTCTTTAAGAGAGAGGAGATACCAATATATATATATATATATATATTCTTTAGAACTATCTAACCCCTTTAGATGGAATTATTCCCTTTTATAGGTTTTGGAATATGCACGGTTGGTTAGGATCCTTTACTTGTAGGTTAATCCAACCCTCTAAGTGAAATTCCCAAGGTGACCAACCAATTATAATTTCTCTGCAGAATTGGCCTTACCTTATCCTTGGTATTACAACATTCTTCTACATACCAATCAGTCAATTATAATGGTTGACTAGAAATGTTGTTATCTTTGTAAGCTGCATCCAAAACCTCATCATCATCTTGTATTTCTTTTGGAATATCGGCTATACCAAACTACCAAATCTCATCCAAAGTTAACCTCTCATAATATCTTTTTCAGATGATGATTTCATCCCAACAATGAATCCAAATGTCTTCTAAAATGGGGCACGTGATAACTAAACAAACCTATTTCACCAAATTTACCCCAGTAATCAAAACTGGTATGAGGATGGAAGGTTTGTAAAGTTACTTCTGACATCTCTACATCTACATTATTCTCCTTATAAATATTTGGAAAAGTGTATCTACCAATTGAAATAGGGAATTACATTTCCACCTTGTGTCATTTGTTCAGAATATTATGATAGTCCAGTAACTGCTGAACCAATTCTAGTAAGACCCACTTGTCAGTGGGACTTCCTGGCAGCTTGTTAGGAGCACCTACAAACAAGGAATTTGAATGTTTGTAAATGTAGGGAACTGTAGGTAGATATCTCCCCACTCACATACTTCCTTGAAGGATTCATCAGAAATACTTCAGTTTAATAACTCTTTTTGAAATGATAGATAATGACAAAAAGAAAGCATCATTAATTCTATGGAATTTCTTGCTTCCCTCATCCAGTGTAAGATGAGTTTAGAAATCATAAATTTAGGAAGTACTTCAAATACCCTTAGTATTCATTCTAGTAAAGGATGTCATGTAGAAACTCTTGGAAGATGATACCTTGCTTAAATGAAAACAAATGGAGCTACTGATATGCTCCCCCATCTTATAAATTCTTTGCTTTTCTTGATGGTAGCTATATATAGGAACATCCATTCCTAAAATTCCTTTGCAGAGGGAAGGCCTGAAACTCTTCTTAGTAACACAATAATGTCATTGAATTCCTGGATGAAGTCTGACCGATACATAGTCTTGGGAAATTTAGTAACATTCTTGGCCAGATAGATTTTTAACATGACCCTTGTGCATACTTCTATTTCCTTGTCCCAATGCTCTACTACCAATTCGATGAAATTTTTACATAATCTTTGACATCCGGAAGTTTGAACAAGTCCTCAAATAAATATGGGTCCAAGTAGATTACAACCTTGCCATCAACATCCTTAACTATCTTGGAGTCTTCATCAAAGTGAGATACTACAGCTAAGATGAACTTAGGGAAATGCATGGATGTGGGAAAGCCAAAGCAACCAAAACAAGTCCACTTTCATATATTGCTTACATCAAATATTTCTTATTTAGGGATTTCACCCTTACCCAGAAGTCTGGAAAATTAATCTTTCCAAGATTAGTGTCTCCTATATTCCCCAAGTCTGAAGATAGAAAAGAATGGGAGCCACTCTAAGGAATGTATACTTCATATTTTCCTTGCCCTTGGATATAGAAGTTTACATTAAAGTTTGACTTTGGAATCTGAAGACTTTTTAAGAGTTCTAAAAACCCAAAATGGAGATTTTTGAACTGGAGAGTTCCAAACTAGAGAGTTCTAAAAACCTGAAAAGGAGAGTTCCAAAAACCCAAAATCATAAACCCCAAAATTTCAATGAAATTTTTCAAACAAGAAGTTCCAAAATATGAGAGTGGAAAGTTCTAAAGATCAAAAACAACAATTTTTGAAACAAGAAAAAGGCATGATTTCCAAAAATGAGAACCTCCAAACAAACAAACCTCGAAATCTAAAAAGAAAATGAGAAGTTCTAGGGGAATTCAAATACTTTGGAGGATCTTGAGGACTCGCATTGAATTCCTATAGAAAATTAGATTGTTAATGGAAACATGGTGGGCAATGATATTTTCATCTTCCAAGGTATACAGAAGAGGAATAAAAAGACAAAAATATGAATAAGGAGAAAACAAAACACAAGATCTTAAACCAAAAAGAAAATAACCTAAATAAAATAAGTCAAAAGTATAAGATATAGTGAAACCAAATCGTCGAGAGAGAAAATGTTAGGTGAAAATGATAGGTAAAATCTTAGGTTTAAATAGAAAAACCCAACATTAATGCCTAAATTTTGACATGTACGGAATTAGGTAAGAATTAAATGTGCAAAGAACACCAAAAGTTTGAAACTTGAAAGTCTGAAATTTTGAATTTTGGAATTTTGGAGTTTTAGACTTCTAAGATCAAGAGGTGAAAATCATGGAATGGTGATGGAAAAACTCCAAAACACGAAAGCCCAAAAGTCTGAAATTTTGGAATTTCATAATTTTGGTCTTTGGAAGTCTAAAAATGAAATAAAACCGAAAAATGGTTGCGAAATTTCTGAAACCTAAAAGTCTCAGAAGTCTGAAAATTTGAGACTTGAACTCCCAAATGAGATTTTACCCAAAATGGGACATAGGATTCTGAAACCCGAAAGCCCGAAAGTATGAAAGTTTGGACTTTCAGACTTGGGAAGTATAAAAGAACAATTTTAATTCTTTGTCATAAAATTTCCATAAGGAGAAATCACGAAACACGAAAAATCCTGAAATTTCAGACTTTCGGGATTAGAAGAATATCCGAGAAACTACTAAATACTTCCAAGTGAAGGATTTTTTAAAAAAATTGATCAGTTTTAACATCTTTTTCTCAAGGTAGATTTTAAAAGTTAACAATTTCCAAGAAAATAATTAGAATACACACCCCATCTTTCCCAAATTTGGATTAATGAGACATAATTTTTGCACAAGCAAAGCATGCAAATCCATTATTTCCATATTCATTTTCTTATCAACATCATAGTTCTTAGTATTCATCATGATAGGGGCATGGGTTTGGGGTCATAGTCCCCTTCAAGAATTTGAAGTGTATGTTCATCCAAACTAGCTAAATTATCAACCACATTAAACTCTTTAGCCACCACACCCTTGTTTGCAAAGATATCAACCATACTATTTCCTTCACGGTATATATGTTTAAAAGATATGGAAGTGAAGGAAGACATTATGCTTTTGGAACTCTTTATAAAATATTCTATAGTCAATGATATAGATTTTGTGCCCTGCATGCAAGAGATTATGTTCATAGAATCACCTTCAACAATCAAATATTTAAAACCTCTCTCTTCTACTAGCTTAACTCCCAAAACATTATCATTGCCTCAGCCACATGGTTCGTTTGTATTCCCAAATTAAAGAAGTAGGAAAGAATAAAGTTACCTTTGAAATCCCAAAAATACCACCTCCACCTACTTTCCCTAGATTCCCCTTAGTTGCTCCGTCAAAATTTAGCTTTATGAAACCTTCCAGGGGATTAATCCATTTAATTCCTTCTCTTAGATTACTTTTCCTTGGCTGAGTAGTACATGTAAGAAGCCAATTACTCAAAATATGTTTTTCTCTTTCCACTATTTCCAATTCTTTATTTTTAAGGATAGAGAAATTGTTCTTAACAGCTTGTATACATCTTTTAGAAATAAGCTTGTTTGAAAGACTCTTCCCTTTGAAAATTATCCTATTTATTTCTTTCCATACCTCCCACAAAAGGTGTCCAAGGCTCATGATCCAAAGATTATTTATACCTTGGCTCTTGAAAGGGCAGCACCATTGGACCCAAACAAATTTGACCTCGTTTAGGCTTACCCAATTAACTAAGAACAAAGCAAGAATAGTTGATAGAATTTGGAGAGAGAAAGTATAGTCCATAAATAAGTGATTGACCGTCTCTATATTCTTTTCACATAAAACACATCTTTTAACCATGTGGAAACCTCTTTTAGTAAGATTGTCAACAATTAGAATCTTATTGATCACCATGAGCCAACTGAACATGTTAATTAGGATGCTAACTTGTTTTGACAGTTATTTATGCTTTGACAAGTTAAAAATATAAATCATTCCCACAATGAGATTTAAGCTTGTAGAGTATCGAAAAGTACAATAACTTCCATGGCATCCCCGACTATGAAATCTTCACCCATATTTGTTATTCTTCCTCCCACAAAACAAATTTTTGAATAATAGGATAATACAAAAGATTATTTTAAATTTATAATCAATAAAACATGAATTTAAACCTAAATAGGTATCCAATTAAAATGGAATGGAAATAATGAAAGGATGATAATCCAAATGGCTTGAACCTCTATGAATATCCTCTTCCTCCTTCATAGACCTATAACTAAAATAGAAAGAATAAAATGAGAGTAAAATGAAAACATACTAGCTTTTGTGAGGAAGTCATAATGAAATTAGGGATTCCTTAGTTTCCCTAAGATCCTATGGTGGAGGGTCCTTTGATCTAAGGGATCTCTTTTAATCCTAGTTTTTACCTTTTGAAATAATTTATTTTTCCCCTTTTGTTTTTATTTGATAGGTAACAATTTTAATATTAACTTAAAAAAATTGGGGGCATGGGTCTATTTGGGTGACCAAATTGGACCCATGCCCAACCTTCTACCCTTTAGGACTCTTTTAACCTTAATTGTTCCCAGATTTAATTTTCACTCGGTTAAATCAACTTAATTAATTTGATTCAATGCATTTTAATCATTGTAGTTAAAATCTATTATAAATATCTCTCTGAAGTGAAGGACCCTGGTGGGAATTTTATCCATTGTGTTGTTGTTACTTAGCATCACCGTCATCATTAAAAACTTTTATAACGGTTACTTAATTGTATTATTATTCAAAAACAAATACCACATGTTATTTTATTATTATTTCATTTTTTTACGAGTTTCCTTTTGTATTTATTGGCTAGTTTGGAATCATTCCTGTGGGTGGAATGAAAAAAAGGGACAAAAAAATTCACATACCAAACATGATTCCAGTATGTCATAAGAAGGTATTATTATATGATCAATGAGGAACTGAAAATATCTAGTGTCTGGTGATAATCGTGACAAAGATCCAATGGTATCCATAACATCTGTTATGTGTTCATGGGACATGTTGGAAAGTAATTTGAACAAATTACTCTTTCAGACTATCTACCATGTGTTTATATGGAATAAGATTCTCATATTTTATTGTATACTTGTCATTAATTTTTTTGATGATTAGATGTGAGTCACATATAATCTCAACCTATTTGATATTCCATTTGATAATAAATTTTAAACCAACAATGATGGCTTTATACTCATCAATATTATTTGTACAAGGAAACCCGAGTCTGAAAGATTGTGGGAAAAGATCAATTGTAGGGGTATATGGACAAATCCTACCCTTATCCATTAAATGTGAATGACCCATCAAAGTATATTTTCCATGTAGAATATTCTTCAATGTATAAAATGGAAGCATCTAATAGATCCATACTTAGTGTTTTTGTTACTCATAATGTTGCTTTTAGTAGTTGATTGGAAAGAACGTTTCCTTTCATTACTTTTCCATTGACATATTCAATGTCAAACTCATTATGTAATATGATCCAGTTGGCCATTATCCTAGTAAGCGCGGGGTTGGATAAGAGGTATTTGAGTGGGACAAATTTGGATATAAGCTTGGTTTTATTATTAATAAAGTAATAGTGAATCTTTTGGAAAGTGAAAACTATGGCCAAACATGATTTTTCAATCTTTGGATAATTTATCTCATAAGAGATCAAGGTACAGCTAAGATAATAGATGGATATTTCTTTGTGTTGGTCATCATATTGTGTTAAGAAAATTGAGTATCAAAAATATACAGCAACAAGGGCTCACCTAAGGTAGGTGGTATTAAAATGGGTGGATTGACTAAGTACTATTTCAACTAGGAAAAGGTTTGTTTGTGGGTCGGGACCACATTGGAAATCAACATCATTTTTTAGGAGATGGATGAATGAATTACATTTATCTACAAGTTGGGATATTAACTTGTAAATGGTTTGAATTTTTCCTTACAATCTATGAAGTTGCTTAATTTTTTTGGAATGAGGCATCTCAGTAATAGTAATGAATTTTTCTATATCCACATTAATCACTCATCTAGACACAATTAAGCTCAATAATTTTCCTGAAATAACACCAAATACACACTTCTTTCGGCTCAATTTGACTTTATAATCCTGTCTTGACTCAAAAATATGATAAATGATTGTTAGATGCTCCACTCTATTTTTGGACTTACCAAGGATATCATACACATAGTCCTCTACAATATCATGCAACATATCGTGAAATATGACATTCATGAGACACTGATATGTGGTGTCTGCATTCTTAAGGAAAAAAATTGTGACATGATAATAGAAGGTACCCCAAGGAGTAGTAACATTAGTTTTATATTGATCCTCTTCACCTATTTTTATTTGGTTGTAGCTAAAAATACAACCATGAAGGATAGCATTTAGTGACCTACTGTAGAATAGAAAATCATGTCGATATTAGGAAGAGGAAAATCATCTTTAGGGCATGCCTTATTTATATCTCTAAAGTATATATAGATCTAGATTCTAATTTATTTCCTATGAACGAGAAAATATTAAAGATCCACTCTAAATAATCAATGTGTCTAATAAAACCTATTGCTAGTAACTTCTCCAACTCTTCTTTGACCAAGAGAGCTACATGCAAATGCATCTTACATAATTTTTGTTTGATATGCTTTTTTGATTCATGCACAACTAGGTTGTGCACAACCAAAGAAGGATCTAAGCCTTGTATGTCCACATAGGACCAAGAAAATACATCAATGAGCTCTATAAGAAGTATAGTGAATTTTTCTATTCATGTGGATAAAGAGAATCTCCAAATTTGACAATCTTAGGCTCCTACTATGAACCAATGTTAACATCAATAGTCTCTTCAACCAGTAATTTTGAACCATCTTCCATATGTGTATGGTCATGAGGAGATTGAACTCATCCTCTATTGGTATCTCAATGAGATTTTCACTAATAGAATGATCACTTATATTATCTATTTTTATTTTTCATTTTGTTTATCCGCAAGTGCCTCAAAGAGGTTTTCATTGTAGGACTTGGATTTTTTTAGTGGGTTTATTTGAATATATTTTGGCCTATTCTTATTTTCATTTACTATAAAATGAATCCTCCTCCCCAAAATATGTGTATGCATCAAGGTTGATAGTGAATCCTTTCTTGTGATATCCTATAGGAATGTCATCACGTAGCCCCATGAACTCTCCAATTTCTTCTTCATTCTAAAATAAATCAATCAGTATGTCTCTTTTTTAGTCCCAATAAATAAGGGGGGGGGAATAATATCTAGTTTAGTCATAGAGAGGGATAGGGTAAAAATAATAGTGTCAGAAAATAGGTTTGTGGAGGCAAGGTCTTCGTAGATACTATAATGGGACTCTATCTCAATGTGATAATAAGAAGAGCTATCTTCACATTAAAAAGAGGTGGCGTTAACTTCTATAGGTGGTTCCCCATAAGGATCAATACCAATGTCATATTTATCCACATTTTCATGTGCTAGAAAAGGTTCCTACACTCCCGGGTTCTTTCTGATTGAAAGTTTGACCTACCACATGTTTTTGGTGATAGGGTAAGGTTTCCTACAATGAGGGCCTATTGAAGGTCATATTCCCAACAATTGGTATGCATGATTTTCAATTCGGATTCCAATCTAGAAAAATGGGAGATGGAAGTAGAAATACCACTTTCATGAGGATTAAGTGTATCTAGATTGACATGAGATGCAAGGGCAACTGATTTGAGTTCAAAATCAAACTTTGTAGAAGGATATTCATAAGCTATGGAGTAATGGAAAGAAAATGCTCTACAATTGTTTTAGTGAAATATATTATCGATATAGAAAATTTGGTGTTTCCACCAACACTCACGGAGCTACGCCCCTCTACATTGAATGGTGCAACTCCCATTATTGAATGTAAACTAATCTACTCATATCCAAATGTTTTAGGTTGGCCAAATAGGTCAGGGATCACATAGGAACACTCCACTAAACCTATGGAAAAGTTATTGTATGGGGTAAAAGGGAGGAAATTGCAGTAATGAGGGGTTAAGGAGATAAATTAGACAAAGGAAGGTTATTTTTGTGAGTTGGCATAGGAAGAATTCACACCTAATAACTAGATTAGTTCAAATTTCAATTAGAGGAAATCAACAATGAAGTTATTTGTGATACAAACAAAACCCACATCGACACACGAGGTTATCTAAGGATCATTCATCAAAGATACAAATCTCTTTTTTATCACTATACTTACAAAGTGCATATAAGAGAGAAATAGAATAACACATGAGTAAAGATATAGAATAATTTGTGTTTTATTTCTTTTGTAGGGATGAAATAAAAATAATCAATCAATCTACCACAATATACAATTACTACCAAGAACTAAAATTCAAGATCATTTAGAATGGATAAACCATCCCAATTTATAGCCCTTTGAATTGACCTTTCATCTCCCCGACATGATTCTTCATGTTCATATTACACTTGTGACATTTCAATTTACCCTAGAAGAGACAAATTTAGTATCTCTCTTATAATTTTGAGAGAATACTTTTACAAATTACAAATATTATCACTTAAGTGAATAAGACAAAATACAATGATTGTATGGAGTGAAGAATTAGGTGAAAGGGAGAGAAGAGAAGGAGGAAAAGGATTCATTGATATTGTTGAATAATCTCCTTTCGATGAAGAATGTTTTGATGAAGAATGGATCTTATCATTTTGCATGATGCACAAACACCTTGGAATTTTGAATGAGTGTTTAGAAACATTGTTGAGAGATCCCCTGATAGGATCTCAAGATGACTGCAACCATTTCTCATGATGATCCCCTTGACCAAATCCCTTAGCTCCTTGAGCTTATTGAGCTCACTCGATCTCATTCCAATTGGATCATTTAGGTTTCCAAATCATCTCACTTTAATTCAACTAGCTCACTTAGCTTGCTTGATTTGTATCACTTGCATATGCTCTTTATGGAAAAGGCATATTTCTTGACTAGCTCACTACTACAATCAGCCCATCTCAAACTCATTACATCCAACTCAAATCAACTCAACTTACCTCAATCCACCCAATTATCGACCATCTTGATGAACTCACTTTAACTCAACTCACTCAATCATCTCAACCTTCTCACTTCACTAATATCATCTTGATGAGGTGATAATGTTTTCAATCCCATATGATAAGCATGATGACTTCCTCTAATGAATCCAGTTGCTCAGTGATCCATACATTCCTTGTTATGCTTCATCATTCTCTTAGACACAACCGAGATCAAGAAGATTATCTCAAAACCCTTATGGAGGTTTAATTTCTCTATTTGAGCTATGATATCAAGTTATATACCTATGAAGAGTTTAAAAAGTGAAAAGATGTGTAAAAATGGAGCCATTTGTAATTTTCTGCATCCAAAACAGGGACTTTCTATTTTAGCAGGTGGGACCAAGATCTACTATTTTGGGACATGTCACCTATTTTTATCAAATATGAAATTTTTAAACTTCTGGCATACTCCATCCTCTTTTATTGATGACGCATTTCTATTTTTAGAAACTTTCTATTTTTAGTAGGTTATTTTTCCAGACCTACTATTTTGGGAAAATTACCATTTTTACCCTTCCTTCCATTTTGTACCATTTCTAAGTGTTATGGGTGATTGAAAATTACAATATTGAGTGAATTAATATTTTTATTATGAAAAGGGGTGGAATACTAAGAAAAAATCATTCCTTGATATCTCAAAAAATAAGTAACTTCATCGCGCAAAAACTAGTTTCAACAAAACTAGATTTTTGAAGATCCTTCCTCAAATTTTAGTTGATTTTGCCTACAAAATCTTCAAGAAATTTAATATTTCTTTGAATATGGAAAAATTCTAATGAAAAACACAATCCTCCATATCCTTAAAAAATAGGGACTTCATGGCACAAAAACTAGTTCACGTGAAACTAGATTTTTCAATGATCCTTCCCTCAAAATTTCACGTGGAATAAAACCTTGAGAAATGAAGATGATCCTCTCGCTTCCCTTTTCTTCTACGTCATGGAAGCCATTAATATAGGATTGAAGATTTGATGTGAAAAATCATCCATGTTCCCTCACCATCAGATTGACAAAGTGGTGTTTTCACATTGGTCAACAGGAAGGGTTGAAATGAGGTGAAAAAGAGCTTAGAATGCATCACAAAACTTTTCGAGGTCATATGATGGACTAGAGGGCATAATCGGGCATGGTTAAAATTTTTCATTTGAACTGTCTTGTTGTCTTGAATAGTTAGGGTGGTAAATCTCGTCACCTATCTAACTGAAAAAATGGCAATAGACATAAAATCATCCTCTTTAGATATTATTTAGTCTCGGTCTCATACTAATATTCATATGGTTTCTGAGTGAAGAAAGTACAAATTAACCCCCATCAAATGGACATTTTACTTTTCCTTTTGTCGTCATTTTTGAACTTCAGCACATACTTGCATAGTCTATTTTCATCATTTTCCATCATTTTATCCTTAACTGGGGCACTTAGGCTAGTCTTTCGGGCACCTAAGGACGGGTGCCCTGGTCCTTTTCCCTCTTTCTTGCCACTTTTTGGGAACTTTCTAGTAGTTTAAACCTTTTATATTTCTTTTTGTCAGCCTTTTTGGGGTTAATTATGAAATTAGAATAAGATAACCATATAAATATAAAGTTATGAAACCATAATGAGGGACCAAGCACTAGTCACTACTATCATCCACCTAGAGTTACATCCATCTAAGGCATCTAGAGCTCATTTACATCCATTTAGCTCCATCACAAGGCACAAGGTTGGTTCATCTACATCACACAAGCATAGGAGGGAATTTTATTCTATTCCATCCACCATTCTATTACATTTTTCTACACATAGTTATTGCTTGCTACTTTCACAAAGTGCGTCGACACAAGATCACATAGGGCATGATTGCACACACTTGCACATAGAACTACATTGGGTCTAAGATGTAGTGCAAGTAATTGGTTAGTAAGTTCACCATTTTGGCAGCTGAGGATAGTCGACACCTTCATTTACATATTTGTTTTTAGGGTTTGATGCTTGTTTTAGGGTCTTGCAAATCTATCCTTCATCACCGGTCATTGGCAATATTTGGTATAAAGCAAAACGTTACATGCAATATGAAACGAGGGCTTTACATCATCATCTAACCCTGTAAATCTAGTTTTACACATCTTGCATAGACCAAGGCATCCGGAATGCAAACTAGAGCACCTACAAGCATCTTGATCCTCTCTTAAGTGCCCTAGTCTAGCCAAACAACTCATATATGTCCTTTTTGGACATGTGCATATCCGTTCCTACTACTAGAATATTCAATTTATTTTATGACACAATTTAGATCAGTCTAAAAACTAGTTAATATCCTTCTAACCCTACTTGTCAATTAGGGTTTCACATTTTCATTATTTTAGTTTCTTGGGTCACTTTCTATATTTATTCATTGCATTTATTTATTGTTATTTATTGTTGTTCCTAGTTAGATTAACTTAATAAATTCTACATTTTAGTTAATCATTTTGGTGAACCTAACCCTTCTAACCCTTCCTTTTCAAAATGGCATCTCCTTATCATGTCATGAATCACTCGTCTTATCATACTTTTGCACCTATTAAGGTTTTGGGTATAGTCACCACCTCTGTTTATTTCATGTGTGTGCATACTCAACATCCTCCTCACTTTGGTATGCCTAGGGTGATATATCTATTAATGTAGTTCTTACGTGTCGTACTCATCCTAATCCTCGTACAGCTCCACCTACTTTTATTCCTCCACTCATTACTTTGGAAGCTCCTCCTACTACTTCTAAGGGATATGACATCATTAAGCAACTTAAAAATAAGCAGCCAAGATTTCTCTTTACAATTTATTGTGTAATGCACCAGACTATTGTAACACATTAGAAGTTTCCCTATGGACTATTCATTTTGAAAGTGATAATTTTGCAGTGTCCTTTACGCATATCATAGAGTATCTTCGTAATTTTCCACATGTTATATCTTTCACTAATGAGGATCTATCACCTTTTGCTAAAATTAATCCATGTGCACATTTTCTCATTACTACCATTGTTAACACTACTTGCATCAAATGAGTCCTCATCAATAATGGATCATATATTAATCTATGTGTTCATTCTCTTTTAAAACAATTGGGTATTAACGATAATCTAATTTCTAAGAATTATACTCTCATTCGAGGTTATGATTCTACCACCCGCACATGTCTAGGGAATATCTCATTACACATTTGGGTTGGGCCTAAGACTATTCTCACTTATTTCTATATGATAGATGCCTCATTTCAGTTCAATCTCTTGTTAGGTAGACCTTGGATTCACACAATACACGCAGTTCCATCTATTATTCACCAATGTGTCAAGTTCTTGCATGATGGCTATGAACATACTATCACCGCAGATCCAGAGCCATTCAAATATTATCGCATAGACCTTATTACTTCTATGCCCATTCCACCTTCACAATGTATTCCATATAGTAACCTTGACACATATGAAATTGGTCAATCTAGCACATCAAAACCTTCTTATACCACTATAAATACTCCAACTATCTATTCTCACACTATGGTTATTATTTCACCTACAATATCAGTTCCTATCAACATTCCTTCTCCAACTATTGAGACACCTTCTATTTCTCCACCTAGTGCATCACCTACTAATCTAATTGATAAGGTTACCCAACCTAAGGATTCTAACACGATGATTCTGAGGACTATAATGACAAAGTTAACGCTATCGAACTCACTAATGAAGCATTAGGTCAACTAAATTTTACACCTCTCGACATAGATGATTCTTACTTCGAAGATACATTTGTGGCCGATGGCCCAGGTGAATATAAATTCAAGACACCTCCGTCTACTAATGTTTTTTTAATTAAGGGAAAATAGTTTTGAAGGGACTATACCCTGTATACAAAAGGGCTCAAAAGTTAGATAGTAAAGGTGAGAGAAACAACCCAGAGAAGGGCAAAACAGCCAACCAAAGAGGGCTCAATAGCCAAATATGACAATATAAGTGAAGAAAGGATCCAAACGTACAATGATCCAAAAAGAAGTAGAAAAGATCAAAAAGTAACCAAAAGAGAAACAACATATAGAACTCCACCAAAAAGTAGCGCGAAGGCGCCGGATAACAAAGAACTTTATAGCCAAAAATAGCATCACAGAACCCATTACTTGATAGCCCTGTCAATCTTGGTCTTGATAGCCTGCAGCGACATGAAGAAGGCAATGGTGTGGCCTGAGAGGAGTCTTTCATATCCTCCTGAGCAATTGCAATATCCCTTTTCTCTTTAGGGCCCCAAATGTCCTCATTAACCCCACTTAAACTATAGACACTATGAACATGTTGTTCAATGAAATTATAAATGCTTTTGAGGGCAGAAAATATGCAGTCATTGTGACTTTTAGCATTCCCCATTCTGCCATCTAAGGACTGTAACTTCTTGAAGACTTCAGCAATAACCCCCTCTTCCTCATCACTTTGAAGAATCCCTTTTCCCTTAGCTCTTTCCATATTTTTTATAGTCCCTTTGAGCTCTTGTATCTCCTTTTCTAATCTGTCCACTCTGTCCATCAATTCCTCCTCCTTGGGCTCCTCCACCGGTTTACTAATATGCAGGAGGTTTTCAGCAAGTTCCAGGTCTTTGTGGCTCCTTAGGACCCGTTGGGAAGCAGGGATTTTAGCTTTGATGCTCTTGCTTTTCTTGCTGGAAGCAGCAACTTCAATCTTTCTTTTCAGCAGGGGGAGTGGAAGTGGTGCGAGCAGGTGGAGGTATGGAGGAAGGAGGTGGGGTAGGATTCACGGGGGAGCTAGAACAGTGGCGATGGATCAGGAGGATAAGTCCCTGGTGCAAAGGGATAGCCCTAGAGTGGCTCTGAACTTCCCTAATAGATTTCTCCAACGAGTTTATCAAATAGTCTTGGATAGTCCTGGATAGTCTTGGATAGTCTTGGATAGATTTCACACTTGGATAGTCTTGGATCGACTATATTGGTGGTAAGATAAACACTAATCATTATTTACTTACATTTACTATGCCTTTTGGAAATATCTCTATTTCTTATCCTCCTAACACTCTAAATATCACTCATTGACATGCTCACAGTTGTCCACTAATAGCCTTTACTGATGAAGAATATGCAATGAATGTGTCACACTATGCTGCAATGGGTCTTTATATGAGACACCTCACTCTATAGCTCATCATGTTTTTGATGTTTCTCCAATAGGTTTTGACCACAATAACAATGATCTCCTTGATATCGACACATAGAAACATTCTCTATCATACACTTGAGGGGAATAGCATCTAACGTACCCCCCAACCTAGTAGAATCATCTATCACAAGATAGCATACTTATAGCATGTACATATCGTATCCTCATCACATCTACGTGCTACACTCACTACCCCGTGACGCACTCTAATCCCATGGTCCATCTTGGATTGTTGATTGTTCATAAATCAAATGGACATTGTCATACTAAAACATTCATCATTTCATCTTCTATCATGTGACATTACTAGGTTAGTGACATGCGATTTAGGCCAAATGGTCACTAATCCCTTTATCTTGTAGTGGTTTATGCTATAAGATACATCAAAAGTCCTTTTATTCATCTAGTAGTGATATATGCTTTATGCTACATCATCACTCTTTTTATCATCTTTTCGTCATATACGCTTTGGCTATAGGGTTGACAACACCTCATTTCTAGGTCGCATGTCCTCACACATACACATCCATCATTGTGCATTAGAAACAACACACATTTTGATCATTTCCGATGACGCACTCTCATTTATGGTTAATTCTTGACTACTAAGTGGGAAAACCAATTGAACCTCACAACATAAACTTCCATTCACTCGAGAGGGCATAGATCTTGTCATTCCATCCATCCACAGAATATTGCATGTCTTGGCTGTTTTTACTCTTGCTTGCATCTACTTGTGTTTTGGTCGGTTTATTACACATGCTAGTTAGATATCTTGTATGTCATTTATCTATACCATACATACATGTGCATTCATTCCTTTGTTTAGTTTTGATCGCAGATACAATTATTTTGCATGCATTACAGATGTTCTCCTTCTACCCATCCTACATTGGTCACTAGGGGCATCCACATTCGTCTCTCATAGGTGTTATTGTTTCATTTTGTACTTAGCACTCTATATTACATGGTTATACATGATTTTTACATACTGGTTATCTTTCTAACATGCTAATGGGTGCTTCATGTGCAACATTTTTTTGTAGGATTATTTGCTTCCATGGCTATCTATTGTTTGTACTTTCTTTTTTTCTATTGTATGCGGACTTTTCCTATGTTTGGTGTGCACACTTGTTTTTGTACACATCCATGATGGCCTTCATTTCTTGCAACATCATGAGTGATGTCCGTTGTTTGCAGCCCACTTTGTGTGGCTTACTTTATCTTCTTGCATGTTTATTTGCATTCGGCTCACACATTGTCTATGTATTTTACACTTGTTTTCTACATGCATGTTTGTTCGTACTAAAAATTTTTTCTAGCCACTTATTTGCATGTTCCTTGGTTTCTATCAAGTACATTCATTTCCCCCTCTAGGGAAGAGTTACAGATTTCATGCAGTTATTCCTATTTTGGGGCCTCATTCTCCTATCAACGATGTGACATGAACCCCCAAAGAGGGGGCATCATTTTGGGTTTACATACTATACAATGCTTCTACACAAGTTCGATTCGGTTTAGTTCGGGTTTCCTCCTTGGAATTGTGGGTTATAAATCGAGTGGGTTAAGACCAGTCTACAAACCCCATACACAACAAATTTTACAGGACATGGTAGTCCTTAGCATTTTGGGGAGTAGTCATAGGTTAGAGGATACAATGGAATTCCTCTCTACATTACTTCAGCTAGTGGTGTTGGATCGCCGAAAAAATCAGGCAATATAGATATCTCTTCACACATGTTCAAGGAAGCAATTAAAGGTTAGAGGATACAACAAAATTCCTCCCTATAATTCTTTGGCCTATGGCGTCAGATCACCCAAAAAATGCAAGACATGATATCCTCTTTCTACACCATTTCTCTCATCACGGATCAGGTGCACATGTTTCATTTTTCATTTGCGTATTTTACATTTACATACTCTTGCACACATATACATGTGTTTTTACATATATACATTCGTATTTGAATTCTTGATTATCTTCTCCTTATACATCTGATTGTATGATAAGAAAGTACTCAGCAATAACTACAACAATGGGGGAAACAACAACAATATTTTGCAGTAGCACACACTATACTAACAATGCAGGTGCATCACACACATAAAAAACTACACAAGCGTTTCCACCCTAGGTTCACTCTCATCACTTTTTACACCTTTTACATCTCTAGTTTCCATGCTCCACTATTTTCCCATTCCACACTTTGTCTATTCCTTCAACACATTTTCTACATCAATATTCATAGACATTAGGTACGCATTGCTAGCTATTTTATGTTCTTGAGCTTTTCACTCACCAACATAAAGTGGGGGCAAATGTAGACATAAAATCATTCACTTTAGAAATTATTTAGTCTCAGTCTCATACTACTATTCATATGGTTTTTGAGAGAATAAATTACTAATTAACCCCCATATTTTAGCCATTTTACTTTTCTTTTTGTCATCTTTTCGACCTTTAGCACATACTTGCATTTTTTTCTTCATTTTCCATCATTTTATCCTTGACTAGGGCACCTAGGTTAGTACGTGGCACCGACCAGTGCCCTAGTCCTAGTTGGGGCACCCTGATCCTTTTCCCTCTTTCTTGCTAATTTTTGGGTACTTTCTATCTATTTGAACATTTAATATTTCTTTTGGTCATCCTTTTAGGGTTAGTTAAAAATTAGAACAAGAGAGCCATATAAATATAAAGTTATGAAACCATAATGATAGACCAAGCATTAGTCACTGCTATCATCCACCTAGAGTTGCATCCATTTAAGGAATATAGAGCTCATTTGTATCAATTTATCTCCATTCTGAGGCACAAGTATGCTTCATTTGCATCAAACAAGCATACGAGGGAATTTTATTCTATTTTATCCGCCAATCTATTAAATTTTTTCTACACATAGTTATTTCTCGCTACTTTAACAAAGTGTGACTAGAACAAGAGCACCTAAAGCATGATTTCACACACTTTCACATAGAACTACATTAGGTATGATATGTAGTGTAGTGATTAGTTAGTAAGTCCACCATTATGATAGTTGAGGACATTCTGACCCCTTCATTTACAATTTCATTTTTTAGGGTTTGATGCTTGTTTTGGGGTCTTACATGTCTATCCTTCATCTCTGATCATTGGTGACATTTGGCACAGAGCAGTGAGTTACATGTGATAATAAGTTAGGGATTCGCATCATCATTTTACCCTACACATATGGTTTATGGACCAGCTGCATAGACTAGGGCACCCAAAACATAAAATAAGGCACCCACATGCACCCTAATCCTCTCATAGGAAACATAGTCTATCCAAACAACTCAAATCTATCCTTTTTAGGACCTCTTCATGTTCTTTCCTACTACTATAATATTCATTTTAATTTATGACACATTCTAGATCAGCCTATATGAACCAGCTAAGCTCCTTCCAACCCTACTTGTCAATTAGGGTTTCACATTTTCATTAGTTTAGTTTCTTGGGTCACTTTCTATATTTATGCCTTGATAAGAAAATGATTTTTCCATAATGTAGGTAATTGAAGTATATTTATAAAGGTATAATTTTTTTCTTAAATCATCTTGGAGCTCCTGTAATCTTTCGTTGAAGTTCTAGTTTTTTTCCACTACTTACTCCTTGCACCTTAGAAACCCACAGTTACACAACTTGTTCCTAAATCTCTAAAACACTCCAAAATCTTCCTAAACCTATTGCAATATGTAGTTATCTCCAAAATTCAAATTCTTGATTAATTTTAGCTTTTAACTCTTCCTCGGAGGACACACCTGTCCCGGAAAGGCTAAAAATAACCTTTCTAGGCCTACCAAAGAATTCTCTCTCAAAAGCACTATATTGAATGAATTGAATGACCATGTTTTGACATTTACAACATCAAGGAAAGTATACACAACACATATGAGTACTTTCAAGGATCAGGGATAGGCATGACACTGAGGGAAGACTGATCTAGATAGGTGGTTCGAGAACGCTTTCGGGCCAAAATTTGGAAATTGAGGTATAGTTTTCAAGTTTCAACATTTAATTTGTCCCCTATAAAATATCATGAAAACAGTTGCCTCTAGCCTAAGGACATGTTCTATATTTATTTGAGAAAGGATAGAGCAATAAATAACCCTATAATATCAATAACATTATGGACCAGTTCCTTATCCATTGGGCTATAGGAGTCATTTCTTCCAAAAATGCACTAACACGCAAGATGAGAAAAGGAACACAAAACACAATGGAAATGTAAAATGAGAAAGGAAACACACTACAAAAATGCAAACATCCTAAATCACCTATATACATGCAGGGAAAACCTAATTTCATTTAAGAACTAATTTGAACTAAGTACTTACCCTTAAAAGGGTGTCATTGAAAACCTTTCTTCTGCAAATCTATTGACTGGTTTTGTTGGGCCCCAAATTATTGGCCAAGTACAAGAACGCACATGGGCATGTGGGACGTAGTTGAATAAAGGCACTTGGGGTGAAGGCACGTAGGTAAGGGTTCTAGTAGGGTTTTGAACACCCGACATGCACACGTAAGGCAAGACAGGTTTTGGACTTAGCCATATTTAGCGTCCTAGGAAGAACATGAGAAAATCGTGACCCGTCTAGCATATGGAGTGGATAAGGTGCAATCCTTACAACTGTAGGATAAAAAAGGTAATATTTCATGCATAGAACATCATTACAGAATGGAGAGCACTGAGATCAAAGGAGGTATGCTCCATTGGAGGACCACTTAGAAATGTGGAAGTTCATCCGATTACCTCAAAAAGAATGGCGGTAAAGGAAGGAAAGCTATATATTGAGGGACACGAATAGAAAAAAAGGGGGTGAAGGGTGCTAAGAGAATACTTGTAGAGAGAATAGAGTGGTGGAAAAGGGGTGAAGCTCTTCATAAATACCATGGAGGATTATATGGGTTGGGATTACAAAAATATAAGAGTGATAGCACAATTAGAGGGATAGTTCTACATTCCTCTTTGTAACTTGATGAACATAGTGTAGTTCTGATGCATGACTTGGCTCTGCATTTTTATATGAGGGTTTTTATGACTTCAAGGGATGTAATGTGGTTATTGAACATGTTAATATGAATATAAGGCTATGTTCTGAATCATATATGTGTTCATGAGTATAATCCTTGTGCATTTCCTTTATGTATGAACCAGATTCTATATGATGTTGGTTATTTCTCTTCTATGGAAGCATTGATGTGATAAATTTTCCTAGGTTCTCAAAATGTTGCATGGCTATTTTCTATTCATTTGCACTTGAATGCCTATCATAAGATAATGTGTTCTCATAATTCTCATATAAAGGAGAGGCTTGGCACCGTGCGTGCCTCGAGTGAGCACCAACACCTGTTGGGTGATAGGCGGGACACATGGGATTAGACTATTGGTCTAAGGGTATAAAAATTACTACATCTTGGTTCCATTGCCAAGACCTCTTTTCAAAATTGTTGTGAGAAATGACAAACATCTTTGTCCCTATGATGCATGATGATAGAACATCTGACCTTGGAAAGTGGTGAAACATGGTTCAAGAGCATGAAGGATAAGTTTTCTTGAATATTCATCACTTTGGATCTGAGTTCAATGTACGTAGATGGGTAGAAGAGAACATGTACCATGAGTTTTATGACACATTTTTCTATTGTTTCCTAAGTAGAACTATATAATGGATTTCAGCATATGCATCCAGATCAAGTTGGTACTATATATCACATGTATAGACCCAAGATGATTATCAAAGGCTGTAGGATGCAGATCTTACTTAGACACGTGTTGTTGATCCTTTGGTGAAAAGGAGTGCTGACATGTTATACTTTAGAATATGCCATTTTTACGTATTCTTTCCTAGAATTTGTTGAGTTTGAGTTTATGATGGAGCCCTGAGGATCATTTTTTGTTATCCCTTTAGCTATGAAGATCTTGGTCATTACCTAGAGTTTAGAGTAATTTCCCCTAGTCGGCCTAAAATTTTCTAAGCACCTTTGGGAGAGGAAGCTAGGGTGGAGGAAGATTGCGGACATTGCAGCTAAAAAGGAAAGGGAGGAGAAATGACTCAAGTATAACGAATCTCGTGAAAGGGAGATTACTAAACAACACAAGATTACAAGTGTGATGGATCTATGGAGGCAGACATTGTGGGAAGGAGTTGAGGTTCACACAGAGGATGTGGAACCTAAGAAGTCTATCCTACCACATCTTGGAAACCATGGGAGAGAATCCCCTTCAGCTTCTGATGAGATTTAGTCACATAAAGAGAGAAGATTCTTTGGCACACATCTAAACCCACCTGATTACTAACCCCTGATGCTTGGTTTTTCAAATCAAGGGAGAAGTATTATTAACCTAGTTGGTATCGGTGGGAGTAATTGATCTATTCTTAGGAGATATAATTTATCATTTGGAACATCCATGGCTACGTAATCCATTCTAGTATTTGGAAGAATTTTTGGACAAAGTGTAAGTACACAAGGTTTGGGTATCGCGTTTGTGAGTGTTGCGGGACACACAACTGGTAGTAAGAAAATATCACAAACCATCGGTGTACAATTCAATGAGATGTTGGGAACACTTGGCATGACCACTTTGAGCCATTTTTCATTGCGGGAGGTGGATCGGTGGTATAGGAGGAACAAGTCTGGTGGATCCAATGGATCTGGTGGAGGAGGAAACACCGGAGGAAACTAAGGCTCTAGATCAAGAGGACAAGGGCCTCAACCACCTCCACAAGTATTTTTTGAGATGTCTTTGCACTTACCAAACTATATGGGTATTGAAGATGTTGTAGAGCATGTGCAAAAGTGTAAATTACTATGGCATGTGAAAGATATCACTACCACAGAGCAAAAGGCAAGTCGGTTTGAAATGATGTTGCAAGGGCCCGCGCATAGTTGGTATAGGAAGTATAAAACCCATTAGATAATGGTAGATTACTCCAAATTTAAGAATGCCTTCCTATCAAAGTTCCATATCCCGAGTTTGAGAAAAGAGCATCGTCACCCTGAAAGATATCCAACAGGGAATGGCAAAGAGTGTGTGGGAGTATGATGTGTATTTCAAGACTCTCTTGTCTAAACTATCCTATGACATTCATCCTTCTCAACATGCTCAATGGTTTTTGGAGGGTAGAAAACACCATTTATAAGGACTCTATCACTTAATACTTTCATAGACTCACGCGAGGCCTTGGTAGCTGCCTTGTGCACTAAGGTTGTTGGGAGTGTTAATAATGGTGTTAGTGCTTTTCTAGAGGCCCAAATTGCTAGAATGGCCAAGTACTTTGAAAATTTGTATGCAAACTCGGTGCATGAGGTTTGTAGTGGGATTTGGTGTACATACTATGAATTGGAAGGGAATGCAAAGGATAGTTTCCCTCAAAAGTAGGTACGTGTTATGGCGATAGACTATGAGATTTGCCATGGGGATCATGATGCAAGTAGATGCCCTCTACTATAGCGTATAATCCACAAGATTTATACCTCTATGACCCATGATACTAAGGATTTTAGACTGATTGATCAGATCCATGATGTTATTGATCCTCGTGTGTGCGAATATTCTTGTAAGAAGTTCCAAGGATGATGATCGTCATTATGAAGGGAATGTAGATGGAGGGGTGCATGGAAGAGGTTTTCATGGAGGATTTCATGGTCACTGATAACCATGGTGGAGGACGAAGTGAGTTCCCATGAGGAACCTATTATAATTATGGATCTACATAGCATTACAAATGTGAGTGTCCTGATCTGTTACAATGCTCATGGTGCAAAAAGAAACATAAGTACAAAGAGTGTCCAGAGCTTTATGAGCATATGAACTAGTAGACCTTTGGAAGGAAAATGCTTATTTGGGATGGTAAGTGTAAACAAGGCCAATTCATAGTGGATGCTAAGAGTGGAGCGTGAGTTAGGTTTAAACTCAGTATTGGTGACAATGCAATCGGAGGTCATGCACACCAGGGAGATGCCAAGACAAAGGACACTAGTTTCAAGAGAAGAAGTGGTACATGGAAAGTATCTAGACCTTTCTCATTAGAAGGAGGTGTATCAAGAGACTATGGATGTGATTCAGAGTTTGCAAGGGGAGATCCAATGTCTAAAGGAGAAATCAAAGTAATTAGAGAAAAGGAAGAATGTCAAGGCTCCAAAGGATGACTTGGATGAGGTCAAGGAAGTATGTAGAATGTTAAGACAAGAGAATATTATTCCCTTACTAGGAGAATGGTTGAGGGAGAAGGTACCACATGCTGAAGGAGAGTGTGAAAGGCATGTTTTACATTCAAACCTTCCTCCTCATATCCTTGACTATGTTAAGGAGATTACTTTGAATGCGGTTATTGATGTATGGCTTCTGAGTAATATCCTCATCAACACAGGGGAATAGGTCAATGTTCTTACCTTAGATTCCTCGTATAAAATGGGAAGGCCCGCATTACATTACTATCTTTGAATGTGTTGTATATGTAAAAAATACTAAGGCAATGCCCATTGGCATCTTGAAGGATGTATTTATCACCATTCAAGGGGTCAAGTTCACTTTGGGGACTTTGAAGTCTTGGTGCTAGTCTAGGAAGACAACTTCCCAAAGCATTATTTGGGTTCTCATGGTGTTACAAGAACAATAATGACCTACTGAGTTGAACAAGGGGTATATTAGCTTTGAGAACAAGGAAGAAAGGGTGATTATCCCTTTAACATATGGGAATTTAGTTCCTATACTGAACCCTTAGGAGAGGAATTCCTTGACAAAATCTATGTGTGCTCCATCGAGTTCCTATGATAATTCATTACACAAAGGAGTCATCCAGTTTGAAGATTCGTAGTCCTTGAGTGGTACCACTAGCATGACATTCAAAATGTGGGTGCATGGGAATTATGAGTTAATTGGATGAAATTTGATAGGATCTGTAGCAAGGGTAACAAATTCACACTCATTCAAGTTCCCGGGAGGAAACAAGTTGTCAAGTTACTCTAGAGGGGCATACCCCAGAAATTTTCTTGCGAGAAATGGAGGCTCGGTGCAAGAATGAGGATGAAAGAAGGGGAATGCCCAATTATAAACTACTCGAAACTATAGCACACTAGTGTGATATGCATCGAGAGATCCTCATAGAATGGCACAAGGTAAGAATTGTATTCTTTGTAAGGTTCTCCGAAGCAACTTGACCGTTGCATACAAGACTACCATGGGTAAGAGACCACCTCATTTCATATCAAAGAATGTGATAAGGCTTGGATAAGAAGAACAAAAGCGTTACCACCTTAGTTATGAGTAAATAAGTTGTATTCCACCTTACAAGGCTATACGCGCACATGGTATATTCATCCTGGAGAT
The DNA here is from genome assembly GCA_018340775.1 of Taxus wallichiana var. yunnanensis. Classification (NCBI taxonomy): domain Eukaryota; kingdom Viridiplantae; phylum Streptophyta; class Pinopsida; order Cupressales; family Taxaceae; genus Taxus; species Taxus wallichiana. Next base: position 564,807,582 of record CM031235.1, read on the forward strand.
GTGTTATCAAAGCGTAAATTGGAAGGAGTTGGTGGCTGATCAAATTCAAGCTTTCAAGTGCAGGAGTACCAAGCCATTAGTAGATAAGGTGTTGCAAGTAATCAAGTTCCTTACGATAAGATATAGTGTTATGGCGAGAGGATAGGCTACTTTGGAGTTTTTGGGTGAGCCTTATTTAGATCACGTGCCTTGATGAAGAAGAGTCATAGGAAGTACGGCTTGAGTACGTATGCATGGAAAAATAAAAAGGAAAGATGGTCTATGTAGTAGACGGTGAAGAGATGGAAAATTTGGATGTCAACCATTTTGAAGGTATGCACAAAGTCATAGACAATGCTAATAAATGAGCACATGCCTACCATAATCCTTTGAAAATAATGAAGGCTAACATTGGGACGAGAGATAGAACCTAAGGAAGCTATCATCGAGGACTATTGGTTAGGAAAAGAAGTTTCAAAGGTCATATATCTATTGCACAAGTTCTAGGATTTGTACCCTCATGGGTACCAGGAACTCAAAGGCATCCACCATTCCATGGGGGAGATGAAGATTAAGTTGAAGGAAGGTGCATGCCAGATTCAGAAGAGGCCTTATCAGATGAATCTGAATTTGTGCATACGGGTCAAGGAATAAATAGAAAAGATGATAACATCTGGTATCATTGAGGAAGTAGAAGAATCGAATGGATAAGCCCAATGATTATCGTGTATCAAGAAGGATGGGAGAATAAGAATTTTTGTTGACTATAGGGACCTGAATGTAGTATGTGTCATCAATCCTTTCCCAACCTCCTTTACTAAAGAAATTTTGGAGGGAGTAGCCGGGAGTGAAGTCTACTACTTCACATATGGGTTCTCAAGGTATCACCAAGTTAGGATTGCAAAGGAAGACCAGAGAAAGAAAACTTTCACCACTGAATGGGGAAGTTTTTCCTACATGTTTATGCCTTTTAGATTGAATAATGTCCTGCTTATGTTCTCACACATCATGGTACAAGCATTTCAATACTTCATCCATAAATTTCTTCAAGTTTACCTAGATGGTTGGATTGTGTATGGGTTAGTGAAATACCATTGTGAAAATTTGAGGCTAATGTTTAAGAGATGTTGGCAATTAAGGATATCCCTCAACATTACGAAATGTGTCTTTTCTACTCCATTTGGAACCCTGTTAGGACATATTATATGTAAATAAGGATTACTAGTAGACTCTGCTAAAGTTGTAGTGATTGTGGGGTTAGGAAAACCTACTAGTCAAAGAACAGGTGTGTGGATTCCTTGGGCATATGGGGTACTATAGGAAATCCATTAATGGATATGCCAATATCATCATGCCTTTGAAGGAATTGCTAAAACGTAAGAGTGCCTTTCATTGGGGAGAGGTGCCCGAAGCAATTTGACACTTTGAAGGATAGGCTTGTCACGATGCCCATATTACATTTTCCTTCTTGGGATAATCCTTTACATGTGCATGTTGATGCCTCAGAACAACTATTAGAGCAAAGAGTACTAGCACAACTTTGGTGAGGGAATTGTTGATCATTCCTTATGTTTTGTAAGAAGAAAGTTCACACCAGCAAAATAGAATTACCTAAATATTGAGCTTCAAGCATTGTCTATGATCTACGTGTTATACAAGTTCAGGTAGTATCTATTGGCAACACCATTTATATTCTACACGGACCACATGGCATTGAAATACTTAGTCAACAAGCCCATTCTGCAAGGGTGCATATGTTGTTGGGTCCTATTATTTCAAGAGTTTGAGTTCACAGTGGTCGTAAAACTAGGGAAAAGTAATTCAAGACCTGACCACTTATCAAGGATTAACTCAGGGGAGGATGCACAAAGCATTGAGGATACTATGTCGGATGTGTAAATTTTTAGGTTATGGCGCATGTTCTTAGACTTAGAAGATATCGCAGTGTTCTTGAAAATAGGTGTGGCACCAGAAGGGATGAAGGATTTGGAGAGGAAGTAGTTAGCAATATACACCACACCCTACATGTTGATTAGTATATACCTATATAAATTAGGTCATGATGATGTTTTGCATTGATGTATATTAGAACATGAGCGCATGGCAATTATGGGGGAATCACATGGTGAGAATGTGAGAGGACACTATGCAAGAAATTCTACCACATGGAAGATTTAACTAGATGGGATTTGGTGGGAATCCATCTACCATGATTGTATTGAGTTTTGCAAGGCCTGTGACCATTTCTAGTGCCTTGGCAAACCTAGGAAGAGGGATGAAATTGCCTTACGACCAATAACCACCATTGAACCATTTAGAAAATAGGCAATCAACTTTGTAGGGCCAATTTTTCTAGTTGCATGAAGGATTGGTTCATAGTATATCATTAATTTCACTAAATACTTGACATGATGGGCAGAGGTAGCACCTACAAAGGATTACATCACGGTAAAAGATGCTATATTTTTATGGTAAAACATAATCAACAAGTATGGTTGTCCTTTAATATTAACAAGTGATAGAGGTACACATTTTCTCAATGAAATGATCAATATTCTATTAGCATAGTTTATTATGGCCCATGGTAAGACTACCCCTATCACCCTCAAGCAAATAGCACTCTTTGAAGCATTTAACAAGATACTAAGTCACACGTTGACTAAGATTTGTGATGTTAGAAGACAAGATTGGGATAATAAAGTATCATCCATTTTATGGGCATACAGGACAACCTACAAGATTTTGAACAAGGTCACACCATTTTAATTGGTGTTTAGTGTGAGTGGCTATTTTTCTATTTGAATTCATGTTACCATCATGCATATAGCATGCGTAGGAGGGTTAGATGATGAACAAGCGCTGGAAGAGAGGATTGATAATTTTATGTAGTTAGAAGAAAGGTGATCACTTGCTAGATGGAGGTAGAAGATAAAAAAATCAAGACAAAAGGCACAACATGATCATCATATCAAGAACAAGTAGTTTGAGTTTGGGCATATGGTTTTGTTGTATGATTCCAAGTATCTGTGTCATCCTAGGAAGTTGAAATTCCATTAGTTGGGACCCTACATCATCTCGTACATTCTTGATTCAGGTGCTTGCTAGTTACAAGTGTTATATGGGATGAGATTACCAAGTCATTTCAATGGGAGTAGGCTGAAGCCCTACTATAAATAAGTATTCATGTTTTTTGTAATAAGCGATTGCCAATTAGATTAGAATTTCCCTTTATGCTTTTCTTTTCTTGTTTTTCCCTTTCTTGTTGCTTTTTCCTTTCTTTTTCTTTATTTTTTTCCTTGTGTGTTGGAAACCATATTAATTTTCCAAGGTTGTTTATGTGCAAAGGACTGTGCATATATTTTAGTGTGGGTGGAGTAATGCAAAGCAAATTATAGGCATCTAATACAATTTGAGTGGCCTAGTAGAAGGAAGTGTGCAAGGATAAGAAATTTCATGGGGAAATGGTGTATAATGAATTATGGTGTTAAGAAGGTTATAAAAAGACCACGTAAAATGGATGAAGAGCACGAAACAACATGAGGTAGGCGAGGAAAAAATAGGGTAAAGGACAAAATAATTGCCTTCATCGTTGTAGACACACACGTAAGAGTCTTCGGTCAAATTGGATTTTTGCATACCAGAAGGTTGTAAAGGATTTTTCATGAAGGATATGGTGCATGGGTAAGGTCTCTTAAAGTTGGATTAGTGGAAAAATATGCATTTAATGTTAGAGTACATTGGTAGGTGGAATAGCATTTATTCTTTGGAGGAAGCAAAAATATAAATATAAGGTCGGAAATTCATTATTCTACCTTTTTATTGAAAATTTTAAGCACTCTTACAAACTAGGGAATCCAGAGAAATTTGTGCAAATGAAGAAGAATAAGAGAAATCTAAGTATGTGTCTAGATTGGATCAGTGAGACCGTCAGTGAGGAGGGAGTACACGGGCGTGAGAAGAGTTTGTTTAAAGTACGCCATCTTGTGGAAGGTTTTCCTAGTTAGGGTTTGACAGCTAGGGCACAAAGATAGAAGGATTTATTCCAGGAGTTAAGCTTTGGAGGTTAAGTTTGGAGTTAATCAGATTAGCGAGTGAAGTAAGGAGTTCTTAGTTTATCTCAATGAAATCATAGCACCTAAGAAATCAACCATTTCACTAAAGAAACTAAAGGGCAAGGGAAAAGGAAAACAAACCGCTGTCATTGCGAGCTCCAATGAAGAATGGTATGCAAAAATGTAATACCCAGATGGATTATTACTAGGAAAGGAGTGGGTGTCGCATCTAAGACAAATATCTGTGAGTGATTATAACCATCACACAAGGACAAATGAGAAGTAAATGGAATTGTATTTTTATTTCACTAACAAAATCACACTAGATAGGATTCCCATACATAGTGTTGAGGTGAAAGTTAAACTGAGAAGGTAGGGTTATTACAACAATATGATTTATCATACTTTGGAAATCTGAGTGCCTTTATCAATGGTTGATGTTGTGTGTGAATGACTACAAAAAGGGTTCATAATAATTTGACATTGCAGAGATTCCAGACCCTATTATGAGGATGGTTGTACACTTGGTGACCAAGCTTAATGATCAGGAATGATGGACGTAAGTGAACAAGGCATGGCTAAATGTATGCCGGAAGATATCAGAGGGAACCATCTATAACTTGTCCACTTTCATTACAGATGAGATCATAAGCAAGTGTGTGGGAGGGAGAGAAGATACTATTTGGTAACGTCCTCCTCACCATTGTCTTTTTAGAGATTGGAGTTCCAGATGGGCCAGAAAATATTGTTTGGGAGTATCCTACAAAGAATTCCTCACTCGTGAAAAGGTTTGTAAAGTACACTTGTGAAACCCGAAGGCCGTTCATAAGGCACGCCTAGAGAAGTGGTATAAAAAAATGTGTGATGCATTCGGGGTAGAGTGAAGGATCCCATAGTAGTTTCCCATGCTTATGAATGGAAAACCATAGTTTGCAATGTACCAATATTTTTGTATTGGCAAGTTTACTTTAATAAATGGGACTAAGGGTCCATGGTGCAAGTTACCCTTCTCCTTCATCACGCAATACTTCCGGGGAAAGGGTCAATAGGTTTAAACTAGAAAAAGTACTAAGGTTTTACCTTAATGAGGTGGACCAAGACCACTGTGAATTGTGCCAAAAGCTCATGTACCCTAAAAGTACATGTACATGGAGAAGTATGTCTCCCACAAAGTGCAAATGTTGAAGCCAATAACACTGCCAATTATTGAAGAAGGGTGCATAGCAAGGATATACCTTCACATAAGGCCAAATTTTGAGAAAGGTGCATATCTAGAGAATGATGTATCCATTCTATAAGACCCCATAGGTTGAAAGAAGGCCACGCCAAAGAAGAGAGAAAGAGAAGAGGGGTAGGAGAAAAAGGCACCAAGTGTGTAAACGGAACAATCGGTTGGCATGCCTAAAGTAGTCGCGAAGCCTAGCACTTACACATGCAGGAATAAGTATCTTGTCAAGGTAAAGACCCCAAAAGAAGAGGCTCCAAAGCATGAAGATCCCCTCACCCATGAGGAATCACTAAGGAAGATGTCACCTAGGGAAGAAAAGGAAAAATAAAAATATCTTGTCTTGGAATCCTTAGTAAGGAAAACGAGAAGGTGACAAATGAGACAAACTCGGAAGAGATGGAAAGTTTAGATTCCTACATTGATGATAAGGATGATGACAAGCCTGAAGGAGGTGAAGACTATCCATTATATGATGTGCATGATTCTGAGGAGGAAGGATATGAAGAGGAGTATAAAAAGGAAGATGAGGAGAAGAATGATGAGGAAGAAGTTGAGGCTCAAGGAAAGGGGGTGAGCGAAGAAGTAAGCACTAAGAACCAAAGAACCCCAAGCCTCACCAAGGAGTAAGTGGAGAAATCCACAAAGAGAGAAGTAGCGGGCATCATGAAAAATTTGGTAGAACATGAGTTAGAGCATAGTGCAGATGATATTATAAAGGAGTTAGAGGAAGAAATCATTGAGAAGGAGTATGAAAGCATGGGTGGGGATCCCAAATTGGTAGTAAGCTTCCCAAAAGCTATGCAAATAGGTGGCATAATCGTAGGGAATGGAATATAATGATGATCCTAGTAAGGTGTTATGTGTGTGCTTCGAGATCACCATACATACAGAGAAACTCCTAACTATGTCATCATTTGATGAAGAAGGCACATACCCATAGACAAGAAAGATGTTATCTTGGGCATTTGAGTCCCACATGGATGAACCAGAATTTGAGGTAAGCTAGAGAGCACTAATGAAGATGCCAAGAAAACAAAGGGATAAATACATTGGTGAACTCTCGAATCTATCAGATGAACAAGTCTATAATGCGCTTAAAAAGGTTTCAATTGAAATTGAGGCTAAACTTTTGGCGAGAAATGCTAGAGTGAGATTCCTAGAGGAGGAATTGGAGAAGAATAAGAAGGAGCTCATGGAGAAGAGTAAATACCTAAAGCAGGAGGATTTGATCAGTGCTTAGTTTAGGCATGAGATGAAAGAAGAAAAAGCTAAGGTGTGTGAAGTCTCCAAGAAGGTGGAGATGATTATAGATGTAATTGTCCTGAAGCACCCCAATTTAGTGCCACCCAAGTAGAATTATGAATCAGCCTTTCAATCTCTGGAGGATTTGACTCATGTTCTCACGATGGAAAGGAGACCACTCACCTTAGATTCTATAGAAGAGGTAAAAGCATGCCAAGAGAAATAGAACAAAATAAAGGTTGTTAAGATTGTGGCTTGATACACTAAACTCCTTGCAGAGGTAAAGGATTCCACATAAGTCATTGAAGCCGCTTATGACAACTACATTGATAGGGATAGAGTGGCAAGCATCTTGGTTACAACCCATGAGAGAGAAATCAAGGATTTCAAGAAAAATAAGGGTAATAGAGAGGAAAGAGATAAGATGTCTGGCCGAGGTGGAGAAAATTCATAAGAAATCAAGACCATGTGAGGCTCGATCAAAATTCAATTGAAGGAACTATACCCCCAGATCACCCGTAGGATGGATTCCCTTAAAGACTTGGGGAAGAAATTAGAGAGTATTGTTGACACCATGAGTGAAAAAGGATAGGATTTGAGTTTTAAGGAAGTAAGCGCCCTGGTGGGTGGCCTCTATCAGGAAGCTCAAAGTGATGTCAATGCTTGGGAGAAGTTAGAGGTAGAATTAGGGAATTATTTCCCTCTCCTCCTCCAGCAATAAACAAGCTCCCCATTATTTCATTCGTTCTCCCAATTATTCATTCCTTTATTCTTTCTTTCCTACCATTGTAAGAGCCCACCATTATTTATTTTTTGAAGAGTTTTTTGAGGATGGAGAATAAGTGTAGTGTGGGGTGATGTTGGGCCCCAGAATATTGACCAAGTACAAGAAGGTGCGTGGGTGCACGGGACCTAGTTGAAGAAGGGCGGGCGGGGTGAAGACGTGTAGGGAAGGGTTCTAGAAAGGTTTTGCAAAACACATGGTATGTGTGCACAAGACAAGAGAGGTTTTAGACTTAGCCATATTTGGCATTATAGGAAGCAAAAGAAAATCATGACCCATCTAGCATGCAAAGTGGATAAGGTTCCATGCCTGGCAACTATAGGATCAAAAAGGGAATATTCCATGCATGTGATGGAAGGTTCTAGAAGAACATCATTGCATATAATGGAGAGCTCAGATCAAATGAGGCATGCTCCATTGGAGGACCACTTAGACACTTGGCATATGATCGATTACCTCAAAAGGCATGGTGGTGAAGGAAATAAATATGTATATTGAGGGGCGCGGATAGTAGAAAAAGTGGGGGCGAATTGTGCTAAGAGAAGAGTTGTAGAGAGAATAGTGTGTTGGAAAAGGGGTGAAGCTTTGCAGAAATACCATGGAGGATTTTATGGGTTGGGATTAGGAAAATATAGGAGTGATGGAACACTTAGAGGTAAGGGTCTGCATTCATCTTTGTAATGTGATGATCATATTGTAGTTCTGATGCATGACTTACCTCTACACTGTTATATGATGGTTTGTTATGACTTCAAGGGATGTAGTGTGATTATTGAACATGTTAATATGAATATAATAGGATCTATTCTGAATCATATATGTGTTCATTGGGATAATCCTTATGCATTCCCTTTATGTATGAACCAATTTTATATGATGTTGGTTATTTCTCTTTTATGGATGCATTGATGTGATAACTTGTCTTAGGTTCTCAAAATGTCACACAATTATTTTCTATTTATTTTAACTTGAATGCATGTCATAATATAATGTATTCTCACAAGAATCATATAAAGGAGAGGCTCGGTGCCCATGCGTGCCTTAGAGAGCACCACCTGCACTGCCTGGGTGATAGGTCGGTTGGCATGGGATTATATTGTTTGTCTAAGGGTATAAAAATGACTACATGTTCATCAAGTATGAACCCATCATCATCTTCTTGAGAAAAATAGCATGATTGATATGGTAATTGATGATACACCTTTTTAATTAATTTCTTGTCACTTTTGTACTTTATTTCCATCTTCTCATTGATTCCCAAGTTTTTTTCACATGTCACTTTTCTACTATTGTCATGAATATGGTTCTTGATTATACTTGACTTATCATTTTCATACCTAGGAATTTGTTCTTTGTCATGCATCTACTTCATGACCACCAATTCCATGGTTTTATTCTCATCATATATCTCAAAAGTTTTACATCATCATCCACCTCTTGATTTTCTTGGTTTCTCAATTGGGTCAAGAAACCATCATTCTTGGAATCTTTCTTTTCCGCAACATGTTTCTTTATGTAGTGTGATAAATATATTGCATCATTCTCTTTAGTAGGGTGAGAACTAAAATGTTCAATTCCATTAATAATGTTTTCATTTTGAATAAAACCAACCATATTATCTAGCAACACTCCATTTCTCCATTTTTCATATAGCATGTGTCCATCCTCATGAAAAGGAAATGTTCACAACATTGGAGCTGATATTTTTCTATTATCATTTTCCCATTCTTGGTCACCAAGAACTAAGAAATCCATTTCCATGATGAAATCATCATCTCCTTGAGTATGTTCAAGTTCAAGAGGTGGAAACATGTTTCCATTCTTGCATTTCTTGTCATCTTCTTCCAATGAGAAAGAGAAGCTTTCAAGTTCACCAACATACTCATCACATGGAAACTCATACTGATCCTCAAGAACATGATAAAAACATTGAATTTACCTATTTAGAAGTTGATGAGTATTTCTCCTTATTCTTGATCAATGTTACTCATAACTTCAATATTTCTTAATTACACATCAAGGTCTTCATCGTCAAGCATTAGCATCGAATAGAGCAACTTCATTTATGCTCTCATACCATGAGAAGTAAATAATATAAAAATATGATTCTATCATCCCATCAAGATTTTATTTGATCAGCTCTATGATTTTCAGAAATTTTTGCACCAACATGGGTAGCTTGAGATAATTCTCAAAGGTCATGAAAAATTTACAAGATTTAGAATTTTGACATAGGATATATGTTGTTTAGTTGCCTAGTTTTTGCATAGTATCCTTCATTTTTGTGATGGGAAATAGATTCTTGGTTTTACCATTGACTCGGATGGTGGTATGTGGCCAATTTAGCTACATATCTCCTTTGAAATCTTGACAGAAACTTCATCCCAACAACATATCATAAAATGCAAACATGTTTGCTACAAGGATTCTCATTGTTATTTTTATGTCAGGAAAATCTGCCAATGCTACATCAGTATCCTTGATCTCACCCATAAGGGGAAATTCTTTCATTTCCATGGAGAGGCACTTTGGACAAAGGTAGGGGAAAGGGAGAGGCCAAGGGATTTGTAAAATTTTGTAGGCATGATATTCTTTGAGGCATCATATTCAATTATGTAATTGTTTAGTTTATACCCATTGACTAAAAAGGCTATGTAGAAAGGTTATACATTCCCACAGGTGGAGGGTATGGAGGCTATAAATTTTAGAGATGGAGTGTATTGAGATGCAAGCGGTTGTTCTTTTGTGGTGGCATCTTTATAAATAGAGATATTTCCTTTGATATGTCTCACAATTTGCTTGGGATGAGTTCTCAAGTAATTGAATTTGGAAATTTGGACTTATGATCTTTTGAAATTATCAATGATTTCAAAGGATGAAGAAGTGATAGGAACATCAGGGGTTGTTGCATCTTTGACATGGATGTTCTTAGGATTTGTAAAAATTATTTGTCAAGAGAATTTGTAAGAGACTTACTTAAAGAGGCGAAGGATACTTTGTTGGAATGGTCTCATGATTTTCTCTCAACTGACCCTCGTGAAGAGAACTTCAATAATATTCCTTTTGTTTTTTTATTGGATTCATCATTTTAGGATTCAATATCTTAGCTTGGGAAATAGAATAAGGGCCCTCTTTCTCCTTTTGTGATTTTGCATTGTTCATCATCAAGTGTGCATTCACAAAACCCTATTTGAGCACATTCTCTCTCTCCTTTATCTTCAACTTTTGATTCAAACTTTTCATATTCATCATCTTCATTATTCTCATTTTTTGTGAAAATGTGTAACAGGAAATTGAAGATTTCCAAGCATGACAATTATACCCTTGTGTCAAAATTTTCAATTTTTACCACTCCAAGACACCTCGGGTCTTCCTAGGGTCAAAGCACAATGTTGTGTCCCACTTTTTGTCCCAAAAAGTAAGAAGTTGGGCGGGATCGGAAATCGAGGGTGTTCGCGTGAACAACCCTTTCGCGTGAACCTGAACTACCACGCGGGATGTAGAGTAGTTCGCACAAATGGGGGTTCGCGTCATTCCAAATATTTTTGGTGTGAAAAGAGATATATATAGATATTTATTAGTTTTGGGCGGCGGATTTAAGGTTTGCGAAGGGGGTTCACGCGAACCCTTCACGCGAATTGATGGCATTTATGTGGCACATTTCATTCCATTTGGAGGATAATTTTATGCCAAAATGTGCCACTTAGGTGCCAAATTGAATAAAATTACAAAATTTTAACACAAAATACAGAATTTTATTAGCTTTCTAAAAATATAATTTTTATTTTTAAAAATATGTTTTACTATTTATTTTTATATTTTTTAACATATGGTATTTTAGGACAATCGATCACACAATCAACCCAATTTGAAAAATAGCAAAAATATCAAAAAAATTTTAAAAATATTATTTATTGAAGTCTTCTTGAAAAAAATTCATTTTTGATATAAATCTTAAAATTTATTGGCATAAACATTTGTACGCCATTTATTTGAAAATATTTTTACAAAATAATTAATTAAAAAAACATATAAGTCCAAAAATATGAAAATTTGACAGCACTTCAAAATTCAAATCCTGAGCACATATCTAAAATTTCATGGTGAAAAAATAAATTTTCATTCAAAATAACCACCGGGGAGTCATTCCTCTTTTATAACATAAGAAAAACGTATGAGTAAAATTAAGAAAAGACCGTTTTTTTGTACTTTTTTAAAAAAATTTACATGTATTCTACACTCTAAATACAACATTTCGTTAGTTTGTGGAATTTCATGAATATGTATGGTTTTATGGCTATTACTTTAGAAAATCAATGGATTGAAAATTCATGTTTATAATGGTACAAAACATTAGTGGGGAAGTTAGGAAGTGGATGTTATCTCATTCCCATAGGTTATTTAGGAAATTCAATTCATTCCCCCTAGGTGATTTTAGGAGTTCATTGAAAATTGTAAGCTTTAGGAAGTTGTAGGAAGGGCTATCACCGGCCTTCCTAGGGATGGAGCAACCCCATGGAGCAGAAAAGAAAATACAAACTAGATAAAGAGGTGAATAAAAGGCATAGGAACATCATGGATTTTATTTAGGAAGATTTAGGAAGGATCTAAAGAAGTTGGGATAGTTTCACTAAAATCAGGGTTCTGAGCCTAGGCGGCATAGGCCAAAACAACTATCGAGCTTCGATGATAATTCCAAGAGCTTCGATAGAGTTAGGAGAAAATAACACATCTTCAGAAATGGAATTCCAATCCTTATAAGATGGTGAAATTATTTTTTTCACAACACTTTGGCACAATGGTTCTGTAAGCAATTTTTCTCATGTATAGATGGAGTACCAGATCAAAAATATTCTTTTTAGGGATAAAATGGAGGAATCAATAACTAAGAACCCAAAATTGGATTCATAAGGCCATTTCCTATCAATATAATATAATATTTTGTCAAAAAAGTCCATCAAGGGCTCAAGTTATCTCCGTTTCAAGTTACCCTCTTGGAACGGGTTCGGGAGTTAGCAAATTTTGGAAGGACATGTGTCGGTTCCAAGAGAATGCTGCAATTTTTTTCCTTCAAGTTCAAGTAAATCAAGGTTTGATAAATTCACCTATCCCACATAATCCTTCTAGACCATCATGCAACCTCTAGCATTGCCATTTCAACCCCCAGGTGCTTGTGGGAGCTATAAGCCTTCACCGTTGGATCGCTGCCACATGTCATCACTTGGTGCACCATGAAAATTTATGTCCATCATTCACCTTTGAGGTGATGGAAATAAGATGATAAAATATGTTCCCAGCCCCTAAGGATACTCCCGGTCACCCATGTGACCTCTTCAAGAGTGAATTTCCAGCCCTCAGGTGTTTGTCAAGCCTTCATTCTCAACCATCAGATCGCCGCCACATGTCATCACCTAGCGTGCCATGAAAACTGATTTCCCTCATGTCCCTTTGAGGTGAGGGACATCAAGGTTGTAAAAATGTTCCTATCCCCTCCATGATGCCTCAAGGTCCCTCATGTGACTAGCTTCCAACCCCTCAGTGCTTTAAAGTTACTTTTTTGGCTTTAATCCCCACCAAAGTCGGTCAGTCTCGCCACATGTCAAGTTGAGGCACACTTTGAAAATTTATGTCCCTCACATCCATTTAAGGTGAGGAAAATAATGGACATGAAAATACACCTCATCACTTCTCGGATTTATTTCAAATTTTAAAAATCCTTCTTGCTTCTAACATCTAACATCTAACATTCTCGCACTGACTTTCTCTACAAACTCCTCTACAACTTCCTACCACTATTCCACAATTGCAAAACCTCAAAAATATTTTCCACAGTAATAAAATCCTCTTCCCCATGGTGATACTTAGGTCTCAGAAGAATATTTTATCAAACTGAGGAGAAGAAACGAAGAACGGAGAAGAAGAACAGTGAAAATCTCCATTGCCGCAAAATGGAATTTTGAAGAGATATTGAAAATGGATGCATGGATTGATGAACCATATTTTTATATTCCTTCCTCTATCAAAACCATCAGAAACACACCTTCATAACCTCCTCTCATGGCATAAAACATTCATAGTGAATAAATCCTCTTTCGGCCCAACAAAGGAAAAATCTTGATTTCCCTTCGAACGCGGCATTGGATCAAAACAAGATTTCACCGAAAGCACAAGAAGTAAAAACCCATATCAAAACATGATTTCCATCACAAACAAAGGAGAAAACTAGACCTGTAATTTTTGAGTTCCATTAATGGTTGTCATGTCCAGAAGTGTCATTAGGTCGAAATTAAAAAAGTTTAAAATCTCCTAAAATTTTGATCGGGTAAGCACAAAATTTTAAAGGGGTGATATTGGGAAAAAACCCATATCGAAAAACTTCTTTCCACATCAATCCAACCCCCAAAAGCCCACTTTATAAAAATAATAGGCCTTTTGCATATATGACTACTATTTTGGGAAAGTCATCAATAGAAGAACCTACAAAGGAGATGTTGAACACAGAGGATGCACTGCAGTTGGAAGTTCATCAGAATGAGCATCTTGGTCCAAATTTTACACTTACTAAAAATAGTAAGTGATCTCATGGACCCCTGCTAAAAATAGCATAATTACTCCAAAGGCCAGATTTTACAGAAAGAGCATGCTCGAGTTAAATATTCAAGTTCACATCACTATTTGGAGCCCAGAGAGGAAACTTTCTCAACACTTGCTAAAAATAATTTTCTTTTCCAAATATAGTAAATTGAAGTTCATATTCATAGGGGAAAGAACTGTACAAGTGAGGTCACTTTCATGGATCTCAACAGTTTCTTTTGACACTCATGTGTGAGGTGGAACTCATAGTCGACACCATCAAACTATTCATAATGTGTTTCATTAGGATCATGTTCAAATCAAAGTGTGGCAGCATTGCAAGGAGTCAGGACAAGATTTGTCCCAAAGCTTCAGCATCTTTAGAAGGGATCTCTAGGAGTAACACCCACCATCGTTAGAGGTTACATTTAGTAGTGTTTCTAAACACTCAATTAGAGGTGTCTGTATGTCGTCAAAAGGTTTTTTCTTATCTGCAACATGAGTAAATGATTTACAATAAGGAATTAAAGGGATTGGGGCTCTTCTAATGAAGTCGGCATGGAGAACAATTTGGCGTCGAGTACAAGTATTTAGGAGTTTTTTCAAGAGGGAAAGGATTTAGAGATTCAAATTTTAATCTCCTTAGAAGAATCAATGGACTTCATCACGGGAAACATCCTTTCATTTCTTCTCTCTCTTCTTCCCCCATCTTTCTCTCTCCTCGATATTCTAATCTTGCATTGGGGTTGCACTTTTTCGAGTGTCTTAATACTTCTAATGTAATAAGTCACCTTTATGTTATAAAAAGTGACTTAATGTTTTCTTAGGAAGGCAAAGAGTCTTAAGTTATATCAAGACATACAAAGAGTCATTGGGGAGTATGTGAAGAGGCATTTCTCTTCCTTTAAATTTTAAATCCATTCCCATTTCAAAGGGTTGATGATTTATTTTGTAAACTCAAGAGTGTATTGAGATAGAAAAGGAGATAGCCAAATTATTCCATTCCCTCATTCTCAAACTTCCTCCATTTCCGCACTATGTATAACTTTGGTTTGAGAAATCAATACAAGAAGAAGGAGTTTCTAAATTTATTTGACTAAAGGATTTCTTGATACATTGTGCTCATCAAATTCTCTTTAGTCTTATTGCTACTTGCAGAGTTTTTTCCTCTTAATTTAGTGCATGTGATGAAGTTTCTAACTAGTGTGTTTCCTCTTAATTTGGCCCCTGACAAATTTTCTTGCCAACATTTTTTGGTGCCCATTGTGGGGAAGATTTAGTAGCATCTACACCCAAAATACAACCTCAAGGTCCGAAAATATGACCGCAAGGTCCCAGAATACGACCGCAAGGTCCAAAAATACAAAAATAAATAAAATATCTAAAAAAATCAAAAATTGGAGTTGATGAAAGTCTATTTATGGAAGAAATGATGTTGATTCGTGCAAGTGACCTTTCATATTCCACAGTCTCTTTTCATATTCCTATTGCAAAAAAATCAGCACTAGAATTTGAAGAAGAACTTATGAAGTAAAATTTGAAGCGGAGATAATGTCATACAAAGTATAAATACATCAACCTTTGTTGTTCCATAGGTAAGAAATTTAGGCATGCTCTCTCTTGAATCACCTCTTCATGATCTACCAATAGGTTCCTGCAAGAAATTTCCTAAGTTCAAAGGTGATGGCTCATAGAATCCTGAAGAACACATCACCTCTTTCACCGAATCATGTAGGATTCTTGAAGTGGAAAATGAAGATGTTACTGTAAGACTATTTATGGAGTCCCTCCATGAAAAAGTAGTGAAATGGTTCTACCTCCTACCTACCTAATCCATCACTTGTTGGAATGACATCAAAAGGAAGTTCAAGGAAAGATTCAAATTCATCGAGGAATTTCAAGAACTCCTTATTCAATTAGCACAAATAAAGAAAGGAGAAAGTGAAAATATGAGATAATTCATGGCTCGTTTCACCCGGTTACTTTGCAGGATACTTTGGAAGAAGATTCTCCGTCTGAAAAAAACATCAAGATATTCTTCATCAATTCTCAATCACCGGAGGTGGGATTTTTCCTATGAAGAGTTCAACCGAGGGATATTGTAGAAGCACAAATATTATCCATTGAACTAGATGACAATATCATCCTATCTAGAAAGATCAAGAATCCCTCAAAGGGTAAAGCTCAATGTCTGGGAGATGAAAGAAAAAATCCGTTGCTATAAAAACTGGTGAATGAGATGGCATTGTTGAAGAGGGAATTTTTGAATGAGCATATTCCCAAAGAAGCAACACAAATAAAATTATAGGAGCACCCTAAAGGCTTGCCTTGGAGGCCCCACCTATCAATGCAAGTTGTAGGAGTAAGGAAAATGAAGAAGAGCTTGAACAAGAAAGTGAAGGTGGTGATTTTCTAGAAGTTGATGAACTTGAGAATGATACACAAATCAGATTTTGTGAGTATTTTAGAGGTGATGAGGATGATGATGAAGATGCACCCATTTTCTCATGATTGGTATTCACTCGTTCTCATTTTTATAAAGGAACATCTCCCTCTACTAGTGTAAAGAAAAAGAAGACTAAATATCCTCCTCTGGTGACTCCATAAAACAAAATAATCAGTCGAGGATCTCCACTCCCACCCTCCATGGAGTCCACATTGTTTAATCTTGGTTTTTAGCAAGCAATAAGGCTCCCATGATTCCAATTAATTCTTCTTATGCCTCTTCCAATCCTAATCCTAAATCTACTCTTGTAAAAACTAGCACTTCAAAACTTCCTATTGTGTCGTTCAAAATACCTTCCATTCCCCAAGCATCAAACCCTTCTTCCAAACCTATCCCAACTCTAAAATCATTCCCTTCATTCCCCTTGTCCACATCTACTTGAATTGACTTCATATAATATGTGAACAAAGCCAAGATGTAGATTACTAGAACCGAATATCTGTAGACTTATCCCGAACAATTCTAGAGAGTTTTTCAATACATCAGATTGGTAGTTTAACACCTAATGTTATATCTCCTAGTTCTACAGGAATACTACCAAACCCACCTACACCTCCATCACAGAACATGATTTCATTGAGTGCATCAAAGACTGATAAGGTTGCACCTTTCTATGTCTCTCTTCTTGTTTGAGATTATGTATTGAAAAACTACATAATAGATTATGGTGCCTCCGATAAAGTGATGCCTATAAAGGTTTCCAAGGCTCTAAAAATCACCATGACTCCATCTAGTGTATCTCATAACTCCCTAGAGTGAAAAGAGGTCCCACTTGTTTGGAAGATCAAAAATACATAGGTGTTTCTTGCCAAATTTCCATAGAAGAAGGTTTCGATAATGATTTTTGTAGTAGACATTTCAGCTTTTTTGGAATGTTACTAAGCATGGGTTTCTATCAGAATTTGGGGTAAATTTTAGATGAATTGGTCTTCCACAACTATACCAGTGAAGGGGGACATGGATAAATTTCTTCCAGAGAATAAGATAAGGTACATGGTACTAAAGTCCGTAATTCTAGGAACAAATGTCTTGTATCAAGATAGCAAGAGAATGAATATTTTCATAACAACTGAAGAAGAAGATGATATTCTCATCTTGATAGGTATAGACATTCCTTCCCAAAGAGGTATGGACCTTGAAGAATTATTGAGGAGATTTGAGTTGCAAGAGGGAAGCCCGAATCTCTCTGGATGATGCAAACCATGAAAAAGAGGAAATGATTCTTGGTGAATCTCAAATAGAAAAACCAGTTTATACGCTTACCCATGAGGATGAGATGTTTTCATTCCCATTTTGGAGATGAATATTTTCTCATCCATGCCATTCATGGAGGGACAAGACCAGCTTGTGATGATCCCAAAAATATTTGAAAGAACTGTCTATACAAGAACTACTTTGAGCTTTGGAAGAAATAGAAGACCGAACTAAGTCTCGAACTCTTGATGCAAGACATAAATCTACAAGAAAAGCGTGAATCTAATTTATAATCCTCAATCAATGTGAAGGTTGGACATGTTGAAACAAATAAATATGAGAAATATGATTCCCCTCTTGAGCCAATAGTTGATGGATGCAACAATGAAATCGAGGTATTTTCTTTCCTATTTGAAGAGGAAAAATATTTCCATGATGAAGAAATTTAAGAAAGGATTTTTATGTCCTTTGAGGCTGAATCTCCTCTTGAAGAAGGAGTGATAGAATGTAGTGATTCCCAAGGTGATGAAGTAATATATCCAGATAGTTTCCTTTCGATGTAAAATAAATATTCTTTGAAGGCATATAAAGATGAGTGCAGGAAGTAACAAATGAGATCTTTGTGTAATAACTATTGGATACAAAAGTAGAATTTGTGGAAGACCCCAAGTTGATTCTTGATCTCTTAACTTATGCCATGGCCATATAAGAAAAGTATGTGTTTTCCTCTGATCCTCCTATCGGTACTCAAATACCCTCACAAGAGAGTATAGATAAAGGATGAATCTAATGTTTCTCATGGAGAATATTCAATATCATAGACACGAGAAATAAAGTAACTCGAATATTCAATAAATTTAAATTAAAATCAGCTTCGATGTAGTGATGATATGCTCAATGAAGAATCAGCTATGTGGATAAACTTGGAATGCAACTGGCATTATGAAACTAATTTCAAAGGGAATGAAGGAAATGGAATTTATAAGTGAAGGCCTAAGCATCAAGAAGCTCATGTAGAATCACTCCTAACAAGTACACAGACAATCATGAAAGCACCTAGATTTCATAAATAGTTAAGGAGAGGAGGATGCTTTCTCGAACTAGTTCATTGCTTTGAAGAACAACATCATTTAGTTTTGCCCACTCGGGGGTAACCTTTGAAAGAAAATAGTGCTACTGGTGAAAGAAGGATGTCCCCACCTTGTACCATAGGTGATTGCTAGGTTTTTTTCCCTTTATTTTGTGTTTTTCCATTCCTGTTGTGTGTTGTGTGTTTCCTTTCACCATTTTCGTGTGTGTGTGTTTTATTCTTGTTATCTCTCTCTTGTCAAGTTATATGTGACTCATGAGGACAATGGATAAGGTAGTGGTAAATGAATTATATGGTCTAAAGTTGATATTCTAGATTATCCATGTCATGTCCCGAGGTTAGAACCGTTATTGTTAGGAAAAGGTGTATCAACAAAAGCTGATGATTTCCATGCATGACAACTATATCCTTGTGTCAAAAATTTCAAGTTTTACCCCTCCAAGACACCCCGGGTCTACCCAGTCAGTCCAAGTGACCTCTCAATTGATGTTATCTCATCCCCCTAGGTGATTTAGGAAATTTCTTTCATTCCCCTAGGCAATTTTAGGAGTTTAGTGGAAAAAGAAGCTTCAAGAAGTTGTCAAAAGGACTATCATTAGTCTTCCTAGGGTTGGAGAAACCCCATGGAGAAGAACATAAAATCCAAACCAGACATAGAGGTGAATCAAAGGCCTAGGAACATCATGGATTTGATTTAGGAAGATTCAGGAAGGATCCAGAGAAGTTGGGACAGTTTCACTAAAATATAGGTTCACAGGCCTAGGTAATGCACATGCCAAAATATTTATTGAGATTTTGAAGTCTATTTATGGAGCTTTGGATGGAGTTAGGAGAAAAAAAAATAGTTATAAATTTAATTCCAATCCCTACAATATGGTGAAATTATATTTTTCACAACACTTTAGTGCAATGGGTCTGTAAGCAGTTTTTCACATACACAAGTGGAGTACCAGATCAAAAATTATATTTTTAGTTATCCAATGGAAGAATAAATACATTTGACCCCTTCCATTGGATTTATAAGGAAATTTCAAGTCATAATAATATATAATTTCATCAAAACATTCCATTAGGAGCTCAAGTTATCACCGTTTCAAGTCTCCCTCTTGGAGCGAGTTCAGAGTTAGTTAAATTTTTGAAGGACACATGTAAGCTCTAGGATCCTAGAGAAATTTTTGTCCCTCACGTCCCTCAAGGTTAGAAAACTTTTCCTAGCCCCCATAAGCCCTCTAGAATCTTATGCAACCTCCAGGATCACCAGTTCAGCCCACATATGCTTGCGAGAGCTCAAAGCCATCACCGTTGGAATGCTGCCACATGTCATCACCTAGCACACCATTAAAATTGATGTCCCTCATGTCCCTTTGAGATTAATTACATCAGACATGAAAAAAATTCACATCCCCTAAGGAGACTCTTGGTCACCCATGTGACCTCTTCAAGAGTGAATTTCCATCCCCAGGTGCTTGCCAAGCCTTCATTCTCAACCGTTAGATCATTGCCACATGTCATCACCTGGCACACTATGCAAAATGATGTCCCTCATGTCCATTTGAGGTGGGGAATCAAGGTTGGAAAATTTCACCTATCCCCTCCCTGATGGCTCAAGGTCCCTCATGTGAGTAGCTTCTAACCCCTTAGTGCTTTATAACTACTTTTTTGGCTTTAATCCGGTATCGTCAGATCTCCACAACATGTCAAGATGAGGTACACTATTAAAATTGATGTCCCTCATGTAACTTTGAGGTGAGGGACATCAGGGAAATGAAAATTCACCTCATCCCTTCTCAGCTTTATTTCAAAATTTAAAAATCCCTCCCACTTCTAACATCTAACACCTAACATTCATGTGCACAACTTGCTCTGTAAACTCCTCTGTAACTTCCTACCACCATTTTGCCATTGCCAAAGCTCAAACCAGCTTCACCGCAATAATAAAATCATCTACACCATTTATATGTAGGTTTTATAAGAATATTTCATCAAACTTAGTAGAAGAAATGAAGAACAAAGAATAAGAACAGGGAAAATCTCCATTGCCGCAAAATGGAATTTTGAAGAGATCTTGCAAACGGATGCACAGATTGATGAACCATATATTTTTTTCATTCCTATATCAAAAAACATCATAAATAAACCTTCATACCCTTATCTCATGTCATAAAACATTCACAGCTGAAGAAATCCTCTTTCTGGCCTAGAGGAGAAAAAAGCACGATTTCTCGTCAAACCAAAGTGATCGGATCGAAACAAGATTTCACTGGAAGCATATGAAGTGAAAATCCATATTAAAAAATCAATTTCCATCATGAACGGGGAGAAAAATAGACCTGAAATTTTTGAGTTCCATTCATGGTTGCCATGTCCATATGTATTGCAGTCGAAATATAAAATTTTAAAATCTCCAAAAATTTGATCGAGTTAGCACAAAATTTCAAAGGGGCAATGTTGGGAGAAAAAAATATCAGAAAAATTTATTCCACATCAATCTAACCCCAAGAATCTGAATTTCTAAAAATAGAAGGTCTTTTACAAAGAGACTACTATTTTGGGAAAGTCATCAATAGAAGAATCTGCGAAGGAGGCGTTGAACACGAGAGGATGCACTACGGTTGGAAGCTCATCAAAAGCGAGCATCTTGGTAAAAATTTTACACTTACTAAAAATAGTAAGTGATCTCATTAGTAAAAATAACATGATCACTCTAAAGGCTGGATTTTATAGAAAGAACATGCTTTGGGAGTTGAGTATTAAAGTTGACATCACTAGTTAGAGCCAGAGAGAAAAAATTCTCAACACTTGCTAAAAATAATTATCTTTTCCAAATATAGTAGATTGAAGTTTAGATTTTCAAGGGAAATAATTGTACAAGTGAGCTCACTTTCATGGATTTCAACAAAGTGTATTTCGACACTCATGTGTGAGGTGGAACTCACAGTCGACACTCTCAAACTATTCATAATGTGTTTCATCAGGATCATGTTCAAATCATTATGGTAGCATTGCAAGGACTCAAGATAAGATATGTCCCAAAGCTTCAGCATCTTCAAAAGGGATCTCCGGGAGCAATGCCCATTGTCATCATAGATTACATTTATTAGTGTTTCTAAACACTCAATTCGAGGTGTTCATAGGTCATCAAAAGTTAGTTTCTTGTCCGAAGCATGAGTAAATGATTTGCAAAAACGAATTCAAGGGAGTGGGGATCTTCTCACCGATATGGTATGTAGAATGATTCAGTGTTAAGTTCAATAATGTATGATTTTTTCAAGAGGTAAAGGATTCATAATTAAAATTTTTATCTCCTTAGAAGAATCAGTGAACTTCATCAGGGGAAACATTCTTTCTTTTCCTCTCTCTCTTCTTCCCCCCCAAATTTTAATCTCCTCAATATTCTAATCTTGTGTTGGGGTTGCACTATCATGTGTCTTAATGCTTCTAATGTAATAAGACACCTTTATGTTATAAAAAGGGACTTAATGTTTTCTAGGAAGGCGAAGAGTCTTGAGTCATTTCGAGACATACAAAGATTCATTGGGGAGTATGTTAAGATTCATTTATCTTCCTTTAAATTGTAAAATCATTCCCATTTCAAAGGGTTGGTGATTGATTTTATAAACTCAAGAGTGCATTTAGATAAAAACAAGAGATAGCCAAATTCTTCCATTCCCCTCATTCTCAAATTTCCTCCATTTCCCCACTATGTACAACTTTTGTTTGAGTAATCAATACAAGAAGAAGGAGTTTCTAGCTTTCTTTGACTAAGGGATTTCTTGATACTTTGTGCTCATCAAATTATATTTGGTCTTATTTCTACTTTCAGAGTTTTTTCCTCTTAATTTGGTGCATATGATGAAGTTTCTAACTAGTTTATGCAAGAATCTAATTTTATACTACAACATTAGTTCCCCTACCTCATATTATCACTCCCTTTCCCACTTCCAGACAAATTCCTCTCTAGCAAGTAATTGTTAGCTTTTTCGTCAAGTGGTCGGTGGAGTTTAAGGCCACCAAGAAAATTCACCTTTTTACTCGCGCATGCATATACCGTAGTTACACTTTGGTTAAGTAGAGGGACTTAGATTCCCATAGTGTTGGAAAGAAACCCACAAATTTTTCCCTCGAAAAAAATTCTCACCAATAGTTTTTGGCACCCACCATGGGGAAGATTTAGCAGCATCTACACCCACAATATGACCACAAGGTCCAAAATTACAAAAACAAATAAAATATCCCAAAATAAAATCAAAATTTGGAGTTGATGAAATTCCATTGCTGAAAGACACGATGTTGATTCTTGCAAGTGTCCTTTCGTATTCCATAGTGTCTTTTCATATTACTATTGAAAAAAATTTAGTTCTAGAATTTGAAGAAGAATTTTCTCAATTAAAAGTTGAAGTGTAAACAATGGTGGATGAAGAAGAAATACCTCAACCCACTATTCCATGGGAAGAAATACAGGCCCACTCACTCTTGAAACACATATTCATAATCTACCAATAGTTTTACGTAAGAAATTTCCAAATTTCAAAGGCAATGACTCATAGCATCTGAAGAACACATTGTTGTTTTCACCACATCATGCGGGATTCTTGGATTTGAACATGAAGATGTTTCCGTAAGACTATTCATGGAGTCCCTCGAAGAAAAATTAGCAAAATGGTTCTATCTCCTACCTACCCGATCCATCACTTGTTGGAATGAAATAAAAAGGAAGTTCAAGGAAAGATTTAGATTCACCGAGGAATTTCAAGACCTCCTTGTTCAATTAGCACAAATGAAGAAAGGAGAAAGTGAAACTATGAGAGACTTTGTGGCTCATTTCGAACGGTTTTTTCCCAAGATACTAGAAAAATATTTACTATCTAAAAAACATGTCAAGAGATTCTTCATCAATTCTTAATCATCGAGAGGTGGAATTTTCCTATAAATAGTTCAACCGAGAGATATTAGAAGCACAAATATTATCCATTGAACTAGATGACAATTTCATCCTATCTGGAAATATAAATAATCCTTTAAAGGGTAAATCTCAATGTTTGGGAGATGAAAAAACAAATCTATTGTTGTAAAAATTGGCAAATGAGATGGCATCATTGAAGAGGGAATTTTTTGAACGAGCATCTTCCCAAAGAAGAAAAATAAATAAATTTACAGGAGCACCCCGAAGGATTTCCTTAGAGGCCCCACTTGTTAATGCAAGTTGTAGGAGTAAGGAAATTGAATAAGAGCTTGAACAATAAATTGAAGGTGGTGATTTTCTAGCAGTAAGGAAGGAATAAAAATACCTGTGCTTAAACCTTGAATGGAAATTATCAAGTTCTTAGAAGTAAGGAATATAAATTAAAGGTGTGTCATTCAAAATACCCTCCATTCCCAAGCATCAAACCCTACTTCTAAGCCTATCCCAACTCAAAAATAATTCCCTTCATTCCCCTTGCCCAAATCTGCTCCCTTTGACTTTCGAGAATATATGAACAAATCCAAGGTGTAGATTATCGAAATTGAATATCTGTGGACTCATCCTGAATAATTCAAGATATTTTTTCAATACATCAGGAGTGGTAGTTTAACACCTAATGCTATAGCTCCTAGTTCTACAGGAATACTACCAAACCCACCTACACCTCCATCATAGAATATGCTTTTGTTGAGTGAATCCAAGACTAATAAGGTTGAACCTTTCTATTTCTCTCTTTTTGTTGGAGATTATGTATTGAACAAATACATAATAAATTTTAGTGCCTCTGACAATGTGATGCCTATAAAGGTCACCAAAGCTCTCAAACTCACCATGACTCCACCTAGTGGATCTTTTTACTCCCTAGAGTCAAAAGAGGTCCCACTTGTAGGGAAGGTCAAAAATAAACATGTGGCTCTCACGAAATTTCTAGACAAGAAGGTTTGAGTGATGATTTTGGTAGTAGACATTCTGGCTTCATTTGGAATGTTGCTAAACGGTAGTTTCTGTCAGTAGTTGGGGGTAGAATTTAGATGAATTGGTCTTCCGTAACCATACTAGTGAAGGGTGGCATGTAGAAATTTCTTACGAGAGAAGAAGATGAGGTACACAGTACAAAAGTATGGAAGTCTAGGAACTAACATCTTGTATCAAGATAACGAGGAGAATGAATATTTTCATAACGACTAAAGAGGAAGATCATATTCCTATCTTAATAGGTCTAGACATGCGTTCTAGAGAGGTATGGACCTTGAAGAAGCATTAAGGAGATTTAATTTACAATAGGGCATCCTTGAATCACTAGATGACACAAACCATGAAGAAGAGGAAATGGTTCTTAACGAATCTCAAATGGAAAAACCATCTTATACACTTACCCACGAGGAGGAGATGTTTTCATTCCCATTTGGAGATGAAGATGATCCTAGCTATGAAATTCATGGATGGATAAGACCAGCTTGTCATGATCCGGTGAAAGGTTTGAAATAACTATTTGTACAATAACTTATTGGAGGTGTGGAAGAAATAGAAGACCCTCGGATAAGTCTCAAACTCTGATACAATCCATGAATCTACAAGACAAGTGTGAATCTAATTTAGAATCCTCAATTAGTTTGAAGGTTTTCCATGTTGAAACAAAGAAAGATGATAAATATGATGCCACTCCTGAGCCAATGGTTGATGGATGTAACAAGGAAATCAAGGTATTTTATTTCCCATTTGAAGAGGAAGACTCTTTCCATGATGAAGAAATTGTGGAAGGATTTTTGTGGCGTTTGAAGCTGAAGCTCCTCTTGAAGAAGGATTGATAGAATGTAACAACTCCTAAGATGATGAATTAATCCCTCTGGATTGTTTCCTTGAGTTAAAAAATAAATATTCTTGAAGGCATACAAAGATGAGCTACAGGAAGTAACAAAGGATATCTCTGTGCAAGAACTATTGGATGCAGTAGAAGTTGTAGAAGACCCTGAGCTAATTCTTGATCTCTTAACTCATGTCATGGCCATACAAGAAAAGTATGATTTTTCCTCCGATCCTCCCATCATTACTCAAATGCCTCACAGTGGAGTAGAGATAAAGGATGAATCTAAGGTTTCTCATGGAGAAGATGTCAATGAGCATAGACCTAGGAAAGAAAGTAACTCAAAATATTCAAGAAATTTGAATGAAAATCAGCTGGGGCAGTGATGAGATGCTCAATGAAGAATCAGCTATGTGGATAAACACATAAGCAACTGGCACTATGAAACTAATTTCAAAGGGAATGAAGGAAATGGAATTTATAAGCGAAGGTTTGAGCATCAAGAAGCTCATGTAGACTCACTCCTACCAAGTACATAGAAAATCATGAAAGCACCTAGATTTCATAAATAGTTAAGGAGTAGGATACTTTCTTGAACCGGTTAATGGCTTCATGGAACAACATCACTCAATGTTGCCCACTTAGGGGTAACCTATGAAGAGAAGAGTGCTACAGTGAAAGTAGGTTGTCCCCCGCCATATACCATAGGTGATTATTAGGTTTGTTTCCCTTCCTTTTGTGTGTTGTGTGTTTCCTTTCATCATTTTGGTGTGTGCTTGTTCTTCTTGTTATCTCTCTCTTATCAATTTGTACGTGTCTTTGTAGGGCCTAATGGATAAGGCACTAGTCAATTAATTATATGGTATAAAGTTGATATTCTATATTCTCCATGTTATGTCTTTCTACGCTCATTCCATGTCATATCCCCAAGCTAGAGCCACTTGTTTTCGGAAAATGTGCAACACGAAATTGATGATTTCCAAACATGAAAACTATATCCCTATGTCAAAAATTTCAATTTTTACCCCTCCAAGACACCTCAGGTCTTCCCATTCATTATAAGTGACCTCTCAATTTATGTTATCTCATCCCCCTAGGTGATTTAGGAAATTTCTTTCATTCCCCCTAGGTGATTTTAGGAGTTCGGTGAAAAAAGAAATCTTGAGCATTGTGGGAAGGGCTATCACTGGCCTTCCTAGGGTTGGAGCAACCCCATGGAGTGGAATAGAAAATAAAAACTAGACACGAGAGGTAAATAAAAGGCCTAGGAACATCATGGATTTTATTTAGGAAGATTCAAGAAGGATCTAGAGAATTTGGGATATTTTCACTAAAATTAGGGTTTACGGGACTAGGCAGTGCACAGGCCAAAACAATTATTGAGATTTTGAAGGTGATTCTAGGAGATCCAGATGGAGTTAAGATAAAAATGAAACATTTTCATAAGTTTAATTCCAATTCCTGAAATATGTTGAAGTTATTTTTTTTCACAACTCTTTTTCACAATGGGTCTTCAAGCAGTTTTTCTCATGCATAGATGGAGTACCAAATAAAAAATATGATTGTTTAGGGATCATATGGAGGAATAAAGAGATGTAACCCATACCATTAAATTAATAATTCCATTTCTAGTCAATATTATGTAAAATTTCATCAAATAATTCTATCGAGAGCTCAAGTTATGCGCAATTCAAGTTTCCCTCTTGGAGCGAGTTCGGGAGTTATTCAAATTTTAGAAGGACACGTGTCATCTCTAGGATCCTAGCACAATTTTGTGTCCCTCTCATCCCTCAAGGTCAGGTAAATCATCATTGGAAAAAATCACCTATCCCCCATAAGCCCTTCGGACCATCATGCAACCTCCAGGATCGCCAGTTCAGCCTCCAGGTGCTTGTGGGAGCTCAAAGCATTCACCGTTGGATCGCTGCCACGTGTCATCGCTTGACGCACTATGAAAAATTATGTCCCTCATGTCCCTTTGAGGTGAGGGACATAAGACATGAAAAAATGTGCCCAACCCCTAAGGAGACTCTTGGTCACCCATGTGACCTCTTCAAGAGCGAATTTCCAACCCCCAGTGTATGTCAAACCTTAATTCTCAATTTGTTAGATTGTCATCACGTGTCATCACCTAGAGCATCATGAAAATTTATGTCTCTTAGGTCCCTTTGAGGTGAGGGACATAAATTTTGGAAAAATTCACCTAGCCCCTCCATGATTTCTCAAGGTCCCTAATGTGAGCAACTTCCAACCCCTCAATGTTTTAAAGCTACTTTTTTGGCTTTAATCCCCTACCGTCGCATCTCTACCACATGTCAAGTTGAGGCGTACTTGTGAAAATTGATTTCCCTCATGCCCCTTTGAGGTGAGGTATGTCAGGGACATGAAAATTCACCTCATCCCTACTCATTTTTATTTCAAAATTTAAAAATCCGTCCCTCTTATAACATCTAACATCTAGCATTCCCATACATAGCTTGCTCTGTAAACTCCTCTCCAACTTCCCACCAGCATTCGGCCATTGCCAAAGCTCAAACAAGATTTTACAAAGTAATAAAATCCTCTAGCCCATGGTGATACATAGGTCTCAAAATAATATTTCATCAAACTAAGGAGAAGAAACGAAGAATGGAGAAGAAGAACAATGAAAATCTCCATTGCCAAAAATGGAATTTTGAAGAGATATTGCAAAAAGCAGATGCATGGACTCACAAACCATATTTTTTGTTCATTCCTCTATTAAAAACCATAAAAAAATCTTAAAAGCCTCCTCTTATGGCATAAAACATTCATAGTGAATAAATCCTCTTTCGGCCCAACGGAGAAAAAGCTTGATTTCCGTCAAACCAAAGAAATCGGATCTAAATAAGATTTCGGTGGAAGCACAAGAAGAGAAAACCAATATCAAAACGTTATTTCCATTGTGAAAGGAGGAGGAAACCAAACCTGTAATTTTATAATTCCATTAATGATTTTTGTGTCGAAGTGTCACCAAGTCGAAATTTAAAATTTTAAAATCTCCCAAACTTTTGATCCAGTAAGCACAAAATTTCAAAGGGGAGATATTGGTAAAAACCCATATCAAAAAAAAAAATTCCACTTAAATCCAACCCCTTAAGCCCACTTTCTAGAAATAGCAGTTATTCTTCATAGAGGACTGTTATTTTGGGAAAGTCATCAACAGAAGAACCTACAAAGGAGAAGTTAAACATAGAGGATGCACTACAGTTAGAAGTTCATTAGAATGAGCATCTTGGTCCAAATTTGACACTTACTAAAAATATTAAGTGATCTCATGGATCCCTGCTAAAAATAACATGATTACTCCAAAGGCCATATTTTGCAAAAAGAGTATGCTAGCAATTGAATATTTAAGTTGACATCACTAGTTGGAGCCCAGAGAGGGAAAATTCTTGACACTTGCTAAAAATAATTATCTTTTCCAAATATAGTAGATTGAAGTTCAGATTTACATGGGCAAGAATTATACAAGTGAGGTCACTTTCATGGATCTCAATAGTTTCTTTCAACACTCATGTGTGAGGTGGAACTCACAGTCGACATCGTCAAATTGTTCATAATGTGTTTCATCAGGATCATGTTTAAATCAGTTTGGTAGCGTTGAAAGGATTCGGGATAAAAAATTTCCCAAAACTTCAGCATCTTTAGAAGGGATCTCAAGGAGCAACACCCATCATCACCCAAGGTTACATTCAGTTGTGTTTCTAAACACTCAATTTAAGGTGTCTGTAGGTCATCAAAAATAATTTTCTTGTCCACAACAGAGTAAACGATTTGCAACAAGGAATAAAAGGCGGTTGGCATATTCTCATCAACATGGCATGAAAAATAATTTGGTGTTGAGTACAAGCATCCATGTTTTTTTTCAGGAGGCATATGATTCGGAGATTCAAAATTTCATCTCCTTAGAAGAATTAGTGGACTTCATCAAGGGAAACATCATTTCTTTTCCTCTCTCTATCTCTTCTTCCCCCCCAATGTTTTCTCTCCTTGATATTCTAATCTTGTATTGAGGTTGCACTTTTTTGCATGTCTTAATGCTTCTAATGTAATAATTCACCTTTATGTTATAAAAAGGGACTTAATGTTTTCCTAGGAAGGCGAAGAGTCTTAAGTCATGTCAATACATATGAAGAGTCATTAGGGATTATGTGAAGAGTCATTTATCTTCCTTTAAATTTTAAAGCCATTCCCATTTCAAAGGGTTGGTGATTGATTTTGTAAACTCAAGAGTGCATTGAGATAACAAAAGGTATAGCCAAATTTTTTCATTCCCTCATTCTCAAATTTCCTCCATTTCCCCACTATGTACAACTTTGGTTTGAGCAATCAGTACAAGAAGAAGGATTTTATAGCTTTCTTTTACTAAGGGATGTATTGATACTTTGTTCTCATCAAATTCTATTTGGTCTTATTGCTACTTGCAAAGTTGTTTCCTCTTAATTTAGTGCATGTGATAAAGTTTCTAACTAGTGTGTGTAGGAATCTGATTTTTTACTTGCAACATTAGTTCCCCTACCTTAAATTATCACTTCATTTCCCACTTCCAAACAAAGTCCTCTCTAGTAATTAATTGCTAACTTTTCCATAGGGTTAGTAGAGTTCCCTTGTTTAATCCCCGACCACAAGGTCGCTTAGGAAAAATTCATGTTTTTACTCACGCATGCATATATGGTAGTTACACCGATTAAGTAGATGTACTTATATTCCTAGAGCATTGGCAAAAAAACCCACAAATTTTTCCTCGAAAAATTTTCTTGCCAACATCTTGCACATTGCATTTATTGAGTGAGCATCCAAGGCAATCCTTTGGGGTGCTCCTAGAATCTAATTTCTATTTTGGTTTAGATGAGGTGTTCGTTGAGAAACTTCCTTTTTTAGCATAGTCAATTCATTTTCCAAACACGTAACATTGGATTAGTTCTCTCATCTTTGGAACTTTGGATTTTATCTTTCATCAAAGGATTCTTGATCTTACCCGACAAGATGAGGTCATCTTCCACCTCCACAACAATTTCTTAAGCATTTTCCAAATCTTATGGTTGAACTCTCCATAGTATGAAGCTTACTTTAGGAAATTGAGCATTCACAAAGAACATCTTCAAATTATTTGTAGTGGGAAGAGTAACTTGAGGAATGTTTTTAATCATCTTATTGAATTTTTCATGAATTCTCTCATTAACTCATGTGGATATTTCTTCATTTGAGTGATTTGAGTAAGGAGGGCATGAGCATATTTAGCGGTCTTAAACCTCTCTTTGAAATTATTTTTGATATCACCCCAATTGGAGATTGAGCATGATGGTAAGTAGTAGAACCAATCTATCATTGCATTTTTCAATATTTCCATGAATTACCGCACATCTTTTTGTTATACTCCAAGGATTTTGTAGGATGTGATGACGTTTATGATGTGATAAATGGGGATGTTTTTTTCCATCTCCATATAACTTTGCAAAATTATTTATTGATCCTTGTGGAATATCATGAAGTGGTGGAGTCAAAGCCAATGGACCAATGTTTTTTCCCAGTAGTATAGGTGTTTTTGCTTTCATTTATTCCTCCTCTCTTTCTTCTTCATGTGGAATGAAGACTAGTGGTTCAACAACTAGTTCTTTTGTATGACCTTGAAGAGAATTTTTGGGAACTTGTCTTCCTCTGTACAATATGGAGTCTTAAATTATCTCTTTGTTGTTCCTTGAATGTGGGGTCAATAACACCAACTATATGATCAGCTCAAGTATATTTTATTTTCTTGATTTTCTCAAGTGGTTTGCACAAAGAATTTTTTATCATTCAAGTACTTTTTTTGTATTTTTGATTTTTTTATTTTTTTATTTTCTATATATTGTTTTGGGTGCACAGGGGCATTTCTCTCCCTAGTAGAGTCACCAAAATTATTGGTGAAAAAAATCTATATGGCAAATTAGGTGTTACCACCAATGCTCACGGGGCTAAGCCTCTCTGTATTGAATGGTGTAGCTCCCATTATTGAATTTAAACTAATATACTCCTATATAAATGTTGTGGGTTGGCAAAATAGGTTGGGGATCACACACGAATACTCCACTAAACCTATGGAAAATTCCTTGTACATGGTAAAAGGGAGGAAATGTAGTAATGAGGGGTGAAGGAGAGAAATTAGACAAAGGAAGGTTATTATTGTGAGTTGGCATAAGTAGAATTCACACCCAATAACTAGATTAGTTCAACATCTAATTAGAGGAAAGAAAAAATGAATTTTTTGTGAGATAAAAAAACCCACACAAATACATAGTTCTCGAGGCTAATTCATTTAAGATACAAATATCTTTTTGATCACTATACTTAAAAAGTGTATATAAGAGAGAAACATAAGAACACGTGAGAAAATAAATGGAATAATGTAACTTTTATTCCT
Source organism: Taxus wallichiana var. yunnanensis (assembly GCA_018340775.1). Taxonomy (NCBI): domain Eukaryota; kingdom Viridiplantae; phylum Streptophyta; class Pinopsida; order Cupressales; family Taxaceae; genus Taxus; species Taxus wallichiana. Next base: position 564,839,418 of record CM031235.1, read on the forward strand.
TATGTAGTGATGAAAGACAAATAATTAATCAATCTACCATAATTCACAATTTCTACCAAGAACTAAAATTTAGGATCCTTAGGAATGGAGAATTCATCCCAATTTATAGCCTTGTGAATTGACATTTTATCTCCCCCACATGACTTTTCATGTTCCTAGTCCATTGTTGACCTTTTAATTGCCCCTAGAAGAGACAAATTTAGTATCTCTCTTATGATTTTGAGAGAATAATTTTAAAAATTACAAATAATGTCACTTAAGTGAAGAAGAAAAAATACAATGATTGTGTACAACAAAGTATTAGAAGAAAAGGAGGAAATGGATTGTTAAATCTTGTTGAGTAAGATCCTTCGATGAAGAAAATGTTGATGAGGAATGGATCTCTTCCTTTCACATGATGCACAAACACCTTAGGCTACGAAATTAGTGTTTAGAAACATTGTTGAGATATCCCCGATGCTATATCAAGATGACCGTAAGCATTTCTCATAATGATCCCCTTGATAAACTCCCTTAGCTCCCGAGCTCATTGACCTCATTCTAACCATCTCATCGAGATTTCCAAATCTCATTTGGTTTACCAACTCATCTCACTATAATTCAACTAGCTCACCTAGATTGACTCACTTGAATAGGATCTTCATGGAAAAGGATGAGCTCTTGAATAGCTCTTTGTTGCAACTAGGCCATCTCAAACTCACTACAGTCATCTTAGCTCAACTCAACTTACATCAATCCACCCAATTAGCCAACCATCTCGATGAACTCACTTCAACTAAATTCACTCACTCACTTATCTCAACCTTCTCACTTCAACCAGCTCATCTTGATGAGGTGATGATGTTTTCAAGCCCAAATGATAAGCATGATGACTTCCTTTGATGAATCCAGTTGCTCAGTGATCCAGACATTCCTTTGTTATGCTTCACCATGCTCTCGGGAACAACTGAGATCAAGAAGATTCTCTCGAGACCCTTATGGAGGTTTCATTTCCTTTTTGAGCTATTATATCATCATATAACCCTGTGAAGAGTTCAAAAAGAAAACATATGAGCAAAAATGGAGCCATTTACAACTTTTCGCATCCAAAATGGAGACTTTTTATTTTTAGTAGGTGGGACAGGACCTACTATTTTGGGACATATCACCTATTTTTATTAAATATGACCTTTTGAACCTTCTGGCATACTCCATCCTCTTCCGTTGATGATGCATTTCTATTTTTAGCAACTTTCTATTTTTAGCATGTTGTTTTTTCGGACCTATTATTTTGGGAAAATTATGGTTTTTGCCTACCTTCCATTTTGCATCATTTCTTACTATTCTGGGTGATCCAAACTTGAAATATTGAGTGAATTACTATTTTTAGTATGCAAAGGGGCAGCATACTAAGAAAAAATCAGTCCTTGATATCTCAAAAAATAAGCAACTTCATCACGTAAAAACTAGTTTCAACGAAACTAGATTTTTCGAAGATCCTTCCCTCCGAATTTTGGATGATTTCACCTACCAAATATTTGGGAAATTGAATATTTATTCTAATAGGGAATAATTCTAATGAAAAACATAGTCTGTATATCCCTAAAAATAGGGACTTCATGGCACAAAAACTAGTTCACATGAAACTAGATTTTCAAGAATCATTCCCTCCAAATTTCATGTTATTCCACCCGCTAGAACCTTGATAATTGAATATGAGTCTCACTGACCTTTTTATTCTACATCATGGAAGCCATTAATGTAGGCTTGAAGCTTTGACAATGAGAAAAATCATCCATGTGCCCTCACCCTTGGATTGACAAGTGGCATTATCCCATTGGTAAATGAGAAGAATTTGGAATGAGGTGAAAAAGAGCTTAGAATGCATCACATGAGCTTTTCCAAGGTCATATGATGGACCATAGGGAACAACTGAGTATGGGCACACTTTTGTGTCCCAACTATTCCCACTATCTTAGATAGTTGGGATAATGAATCTCGCTACCTATCCCACTAAAAAAATGACTAAGTATTGGAAACTTGAGAACACATTTCTTGGAGCTCCAGATGGTATTTTTCGGTGAATTTTTATAGGATTTTAACTCTAAATATAATTCCAATAACAATGGGATGGTTTCCATCCTTCAATTCTACTTTAAACTCCCTAAAATTGCTTCTTTTATCCTGAAGACGACAAGGTGTGCCTGCACAAACCGATCTATTCTTAGAATTACATGAGTCTTGTGAAAAAAATTAGAGTTTCATCATGTATAGGGTTATTCAAAATTTCTAATGAGTATTTCAATGACTCATAACTCCTTATGGAGCTCCTAAAATCATACTCAGAAGATCAGGTCCTAGATATCGCTTTACATTCAAACTACTCCAAAATCTCCAATTATTCAAAAAAAAAAGAGCTAAGGAGGGGAAGGATGCATTTTTGTCCCCATTGTCCCCATTTTCCTTGATAGTTGAGACGGTTGGGAAAGAAAAATGTTCCCAAGGGTTAGGAATGTCAATACTTACCCAATTTATCATATGTCATCACTTAACACCTTGTCGGAAAGGAACAAGGTCACATGAGGGTCCATGGGCTTCAATTTTGGGGTGGGGTGCATTTTTTTGTCCCTACTATCCCCACTATCCCTAATTTCATTGAAATTTGAGACAGTGGGATAGTCTTGACACTAAAATGTGTTAGGCTTCTAATTGTAAATTTAACTAACTCCCAGAATCTTAAAATGAAATTTCTTGGAGTTGTAGGAGGTCATTTTGGTTAAATTTTTATATAAATTTGAATTCAAAGACCATTTTGAGATCAATGGGATGGATTTAAATACTTTATTTTTATCCTTCTCTAAAAATATTTCTTTTTCATTTTGGATAGCTAGGTGAGTCTATGCAAATTGTTATGTCTTGAGAAGTGTCTATGCCTTGAGAATAATATGATTTTTCCATCATATAGGTGATTATGCTAAAATATAATATCGTAGCCTAATTTGATGCTATAGGAGTAGTAAATAAATAAGTAATGGAATAACTAAAATACACCCAAGTAAGCTACGTAATAAAATGTATAAACCCTAATGTGCAAAGAGAATTGGAATATCCTTAGCTAATTCGAATATGTCACAAGAATGTGTCATACTAGAGACTGGTCGAATAAGAGGAAAATTTTACACATGAGCCTAAGAAAATTTAGATCTAGAGGATTTTATTGGATTGGGGAATCTAGGGAAGGATAAGGGCACCTTTGGGTTCCTTGGTCCGACCTTTGGATGCCCTAGTCTACATAAATGGTCGCAAACTCAAATTTTTAGGTTTATAAGATATCTCCACTCTTTCTCTTCTTATTGAATGTATACCTCTGAAATTCGCCAAATTTTTTCGTAAACATGCAATGGAAGAATCACCTGTAAGACCCCAAAACAAGCATCAAAACCCTAAAAATAAATATACATATGAAGGGGCCAGACTATCCTCAGTTGCCAAATTGATGGAATTATCACTGAGTGCTACACTACATCTCAGACCCAATGTAGTTCTAGTGTGTGTGTGTGTGTGTGTGTGTGTGTGTGTGTGTGTGTGTGTGAATATTTTTCCCTAGGTTTCTCTTGTGTTAGTCACACTTTGTGAAGTAGCAAGAAAGTAACTAGATGTAGAATGTAATAAATGTGTGCATGGAAACAATAGACTCCCCTCCTATGAAGTGTGATGTAAATGAACCAACCTTTTGTGCCTTTTGATTAAGATAGATGGATGAAAATGTATCTATAGATGCCTTTGATGGATGCAACCTTAGTGGTGATAGCTATTGATTAGTGTTGGTTCCCTTATTCTAATCACATAACTTTATATTTATATGATTCCTTCACTTGAATTTTGTAATTAACCCTGAAAATGTCAAATACCAAAAATATAATATGTTCAAACAGTTAGAAAGGACCCAAATTTAGATTAAAGTGTAAAGAGTATAGGGGCACCCAGAGGGGATGAGGGTTCCTAGTGCTAGCATCCTAGCTGGGTGCTCCATTCTAGAAAAGGTGAAACTGAAGCATGAAAAGATAGTGAGTCAATAAAGGTACAAGACCAAAAGTAGAACTAGAAAGATATGAAAGGTGGCCAAAGACATAAGTCAATTATTACTTTACATACTTAGTAACCATGAAAATAGTAGTATGTGATCGAGACTAAATAATGACTCAAAGTGCATGATTTTGTGGCTACATTATCCCCCACTTTATGTGGGTGAGAAAATTTCTCGATAACATAAAGTAGATAGAGATGTGTACCTAGTATCCATGTAGATTGATAAATAAAGTGTGTAGAAGGAATAGATAAAGCATGGAGTGATAAAAACATGGAGCGTGGAGAATAAATATGTAAAAAGCGTAAAAAGGTGATGAGAGTAAACCTAGGGTGAAAGCACATGTGTGAATGCCAATGTGTGTGATGTACCTACATGTTAGTATGATGTTGTTTTGATGTTGATTGTTTGCTTCCCATATGGATGGACCTACAAAAGAGAAGATGATCAAGTATTCAAATACGCATGTATATGTGTAAAAATGTGTGTAAATATGCATGTATGTAAAAATCATGTAATGAAAGTATGAAAATGAAAAATAAATATGTGTACTTGATCCGTGATGAGAAAAATGGTGTAAAAAGGATCTTGTTGATGAAGTACAAGTTTTTGGGTGATCTCATGTCATTGGACAAAGAATTGTATTAAGGAAATTATGATTTATCCTCCAACTCAGAATCGCTTCATGAAATCGAAGAGATCTCTATATTGCCTAGTTTTTGGATGATCCAATGTTAATTTAATGGAAGAAGGTTAGGGAGAGGCGCCTAGTTATTTCCTTCAACCTATAACTACTCCCCCCGTATAAAACACCACCGCAGCTGGAGTGTACCACGTAAGTGCTAAACACTATTTTCCCTGTAAAATCCATTGTATATAGATTTTTGTAAAGTGTGTTGAACCCACTATGCCATGGACAGAAACTAAAAATTGAATTGTAATAGTACCATGTTATGTATTGTGTGTAAACCTAAATGATTCCCCCTCTTTAGGGGCACATGTGATGTCACTATAAGAGGATGTGGCCCAACAGAGGACTAGCCTTTGTAAGAATGAAACCATTTCTTACGGGAGGGAAGGGGATGTGCTTGGTAGAAACCAAGGCACATGCAAAGAAAATGGTAGAAACAAGTGTTAGTAGGAACAAACATGTATGCACAAGACAAGTGTAAATGGTGAAGACAATTTGTAAGCTAGTATGCAAGAAGATAATGTAAACACCCAAGAAGATAATGTAGAATGTGAAGATCGGGTCACAAACATGGGACATCACTCACGATATCATAAGATAATCAAGGCCAATGAATCCAAAATCATACAAGTGTGCACACAAGAAAAAGGAAAATCACGCAATAAGAACAAGCAATAGCAGACATAATGTAACAAATAGGTATGGAAATACATATCCATGCATAGAAAATGTGTCACATGAAACACCCATTCGCATGTTAGAAATATTAAACTTATGTCAAATAATGTGTAAACAAATAAATTAGTATGATATGAAAAAAAATGAAACAATATTACCTATAGTATACGAATGTGGATTCCCCTAAGAACCATTGTGGGACTAGTGCCAAGCATTTGTATTATGTGTAATGGACATGTAGAGTCTATGATTACAACTATAAAAGAAATTGAGTGCACATGTGTGTATGGTAAAAGTAATGACATATAATGTATCTATCTAGCATGTGTAATAAAGTGGGAATGTACAAGTAAATGCAAGAAAGAGTAAATACAACCATAAAATGCAATATGTTGTGGATGGGTGGAATGGAATGCAGAGTGGATGATAGGATCCATGTGCCCCTGAGTGAATGGAAGTGTATGCAATGAGGTTCATTTGTTTATGCCCCCTCAACAGTCAATAATGAACCATAAACAAGAGTGCATCATCGGGAAATGGTTGAACTATGTGTTGTGTGTAGCATGTTGTGATGAGTGTGTAGTGATGAAATGTGACATAGATATGAGGTGTGAGAATGTGTGATCATTTAGCCTAAATTGTATTTCACAACAAGGTAATAAGAAAAGTGATGAGTTATCCTATGGTGTATATCACTAAATGATGCAATTGGAAGTGATGATTTAGTCTATTATGTAGATCACTAAATAATGACTCAAAGTGTGTGATTTTATGTCTACATTTTTCCCCACTTTATGTTGGGTTCACCAAAATTATTATGCTAAAATGTAATACCATAGCCTAATCTAATGTTATAGGAGCATAAAATAAATAAGAAATGGAATAATTGAAATAAACCCAAGCAAGAAAAGAAATAAAATGTATAAACCTTAATGTGTAAAGAGAGTTGTAATAGCCTTAGTTGATTCAAAGATGCCGCCAGGACTCAGCCGCAATAGATACCAACTAAACGGGGAGGAAATTGTCACACAAGAGCACTGAGAAAATTCAGATCTGTATGATTTGAATAGATGGGGCACTTGGGAAGGATAGGGGTGCCGTGGGCACCCTAGTCTAATTTTGGAAACCCTTATCTACATAAATGGTCGGAAACTAGAATTTTATGGTTGTAATATATTTTCACTCCTTCGCTTCTTGTCACATGTATGATGTTTTACTTCATTAGATGTTACCATAAAATCATAATGGAAGAATCACCTTTAATACTCCAAAATAAGCATCCAAATCCTAAAAAAGAAAGATGCATATGAAGGGTTCAGACTATCCTCGAGATTCCAAATTGATTGACTTATCACTGATCACCACACTACATCTCAGATCTAATGTATTTCTAGTGTGTGTGTGTGTGTGTGTGTGTGTGTGTGTGTGTGTGTGTGTGTGTGTGTGTGTGTGTGTGTGTGTGTGTGAAGATCATGCCTTAGGTTGCTCTTATGCCAATTATACTTTGTGAAGTAGTGAGTAAGTAACTAGATGTATAATGTAATAAATGTGTTTTATGGAAACAATAAAATCCCCTCCTATTAAGTGTGATTCATATGAACCATCTTTTTTTCCTTGTGATGGACCTAAATGGGTGTAAATATAGCTATAGATGCCTTTAATGGATGCAACTTTAGGTGGTGATAACTAGTGATTATTGTTTGGTCCCTTATTATGATGACATAACTTTATATTTATATGATTCCTTCACTTGAATTTTATAATTAACCCCAAAAAGGCCAACTACAAAAAATATAAGATGCTCAAATAGTTAGAAAGGACCCAAAAAGGGAGAATAAAATATAAAGAGAATAGGGGCACCCACATGGGATGAGAGCACCTAGTGCTAATATCCTAATTGGGTGCTCTAGTAAAAAAGGTGAAACTTAAGTATGAAAATACATAATGGGTCAATAAATGTGCAAGACTGAAAGTAATAATAGAAAGCAACGAAAGGTGGTCAAAGACATGGGCCAATTATTACTTTTCGTACTTAGGAACCATGAAAATAGTAGTATGTGATCAAGACTAAATAATGACTCAAATTGCATTATTTTTTGTCACATTAGGGAATTGAAATATATTTCCAATGGTATATTTTTTTACTCTTGAATCATCCAGACCTCCCAAAATATTTTGTTGAATTTTGTGTGCTTTTTCCACGCTTACTCCTTACACCTTAGAAACCCGCAAATGCACAACTTACTCCTAAACCTCGAAACACTCCCAAATATTATTAAACATGTTACAACATGTTCTTATCTCATGCATTCCAATTCTGGTGAATTTGAGCTTTCAACTCTTCCCTGGAGGACACAAATGTCTTGGATTGGCTAAAAATAGGCTTTCTAGGCCTACCGAAGAATTATCTCTCAGAAGCACTATATTGAATGAATTGAATGACCATGTTTTTACATTTCCAACATCAAGTAAATTATACAAAACACATATGAGGAATTTCAAGGATCAGGGATAGGCATGACACTAAGGGAAGACCGATCTTGATAGGTGGTTCAAGAAGGCTTTGAGGTGAAAAATTTGGACACTAGGGTATAATTGTCCTATTTCAACATTGAATTTTTCCCCTAAAAAATATCATGAAAAAAAATGGGGAGAATGTTTGGGGTCACCTAGAATTTTAATATCTTGTCCTTGGTAATAGATTTTAATACACTAGTGAAATGTGGAGGGAACAACCTACATGGCATAGATCCATCGGTGATCGAGGAGAAAGATATAGGGAACTTATAAGTCAATGGCATGGAATCCCATGCCTTGTGTGATAGTCCCAAATTCCAAAAGTAAATTAAATTTTCCCACCAACTGTCATTCTACATTTTCATAATCCTTAATGGTGATCACATTAGGCTCTATTTCAGCATCAATATGTCCCAAATATTTCACAATCTTTAGAGTACATATATTGAGTTTAGATCCATTGTCCATAAGCACCCTTTTAACCTTTTTACAGGTAATGATCACTTCTATATACAAGGGTAAATTGTGTGTTTAATTTTCCATAGGAATCTCGCTTTGGCTAAAAATTATTTGGTTGGATGGGGAAATCTTCTCAACCAAGGCTTGGAATCACAAAGTGTCAATGTTTATGGGAACACTTTACTCTTGAATGGTTTTATAGAGGATATCCTTATGAACAATAAATATATTAAGAAGATCCAAGATATAAATCTTGGTGGTTGTCTTCTCACATTGTTCTAGGATATCATAATGACTATCCAAAGGAGTAGATAGAGGGGTCATTGAGACAACAAGTTGAGTGTGTCACATTGTAATGACACACTCTTGAGATTTTATTTTGATGGTTTTATATGGTTTGTAATAGGATAAATATAGACAATAAGAGAATCAAAAGGATGGGATGTTTTAGAAACAACATGGTTGGTACTTTTACCTTGAGAGGATTGACCTCGATTTGGATTCATTTTTAATTTTTATGTTTTAGGAAAGGTTCCTTGTATATTCCCAATTGATTATTGGATGATTTTTGGGTTCTTGTGTGTCAAGTTCAATATCTTCATGATCTAGGAGATCTTGAATGAAGTTATTTAATTTCATACACAAATCTATATTGTGAGCTTTAACATGGTGATACTCATAATATTCATGGTCTTTGTACCATGGAAGTTTATGTGCATCATCAGTGAAGTTTTTGGTGTTGGGAAATTTGACCATATTATCTAAATTAAGTTGTTTGAGGATTGATGACAGGGACTCTATGAGTGGAGTGTATTCCTTGAGTATAACTTTTGGTTTAAGTGGTCCGTGTGTGATTTTTAAATGTGGGGTGTTTATAAACACTTGGATATGTTTGGAATATATGATTCCATCACCTATAACATTATTTTTAGTGAAAATTTTAAGTTTTCCATATGTTTTATTTCAAAGTCTCATTGAAATGGTTATAGGACACCTTTGGCTAACAAAGATTTTTCTATTTGGTAGCCCTTTTTGATGAATTATTCAAATGTTCCTACAAAATTCATTTGCAAATGGAAGGCAATTTTAGGATGTAATTTTGGCACAAATATGCTCACAAGTTGTTTCTCAGGGATGGAACAAGGGAGGTGACTATCCAACCCCTGTCATCAATATGAGAAAGAAATGAAGTTCTCATTGTTTCATTGTTTAGCACTACATAGGTCTAGCATTGTGATATCACTCTCCATATTAAATGAAAATTGGAAAAAAAAATCTCATATAAAATTGGAAAATTACAAATAGGACCTTTGGGGAGGTGGAGAAACCATTCAAGTGTTTGGCCCCCAAGACTTTATGGAAACAAGTGAATAAGATAATTTTTGCTATAAGAAACTTCTTGATAATACATGAAGAATTATTTTACATGATCACAAGGATCTATAGTGCCTATTTAAACAACCACTTGAGACCTAAGAAACAACCTAGGGTTAGCTAGAAAATTATGGAATAATTTTTTTTTATTAGAAGTATCTACATTCAGGTTGCCAAACATCAGTTTTCACTAACAGGTTCTAGAACAAATCCTATTTACCAAAACACAAGTTTCCTTTATTAACTTATATCAAGTTCACAAGGTTCAAATTTTAGGGTTATATGCTTTAGTCAGGTTCAAGGAGTAATTTACCCCCATGCCTACTCTCTAATAGGATCAGAGTTTCAACTAGATTTTTCTCCTACTTAACGCTTCCAAAATTTCCCTAAACCATTCCCAATGGATAGGAAATTTTCTCACCTTTCCAGTGATATAAATAAGTCCTCCTAACTCCTTATAGAACTCAAGTTATGAGTGGGCGGAGTTCTAGGGAAAATTTTCCCCTAGGGGACATGTGTCAAGAGGAGGGGGAAGCACTTTGGATGGATTGGCAGGTCGTAGGGCGGCATAGGGAAATTTTCCCACCATAAAGCTCAAAGGCACAAAGTATTCCATGCCCCCATAGGTCCCTGGAGGACACGTGTTGAATCCTGGTGCAAGGCGGAAAAGGGTGATGAGTTTGGTGGAGCGGGGGGAATTTTGGCACATTATGCCCAATAAGGAAGAAAAGGAAGAAGAGGGCGCGCAGGTCCGCACACCCGCGGAAGGACAAATTCGAGGGGGAGGTGGAGTTGCGGGCTGTGGGGAGAAGTTAAGAAATTTTCCCAGAGGCCAAAACCAAAAATTTCAAGGGGTTCCACCCTACCCATTGCCACCCTCAAGGTGCCACGTGGCACACTCTTATTGGTCGTGGGCGGCGGGGCCAAAATAGAAATTTTTCCCAAAAATTTTAAAAAGGGTTGAGTTTAAAAAGGAAACCCATGCCTCTGTCATAGCCATAAGAGGACACGTGGTGCCTCTCGATTGGTTGTGGGCGGCGAAGAAAATTTTTCAAAAGCATAAGTTTCAATTTTTAGAAGGAGTCTTCCCTTTCACCGTGCCACGTGGCAACATGTGATTGGCTACGGGCCGGTAGGTTTGCGGGGTAAAATGGGAAAAAATTCCCAAGGAAAAATTTTCAAAAGGGATAAGTTTTAGATTTAGTCCACCCCTCCTAGGGTGCCATGTGGTAGGCCCCGATTGGTTGCGGGATGGTGGGGGCCACGGACCTTTTCAGAAATTTTTCCAAAGTCAAAATTTAAATTTTTCTATAGTTAGATTAAATTTTATTATTTTTTGAATTTCAAATTGAAGTAAAACTTCAAATGGCCATAATTTAAGCTAGAAAGATCGGTTTTGGGAAAATGAGGAATTTTCAGAAAGCTCTCAATGCCCTCTTTTCACAGGGATCATCAATTTTTGAAATTGATGAAGTTTGAGAGGTCAATTTAATAAAAACAATTTGCAGGGTTTTAATTAGTGAACTAGCATTTTTCAACTTCTCAATTTGATTAAATTTGATCTCCTCTTTCACTCAACATGTCAAACAGACATGGAGGATTAGTAAATGGAGGGTTTAGGGTGTTTTTGGAAATATAATTTGTTCAATTAATTTAAGATTGTATTTTTCGACAATAGACAAAAAAATGACCCAAGGGGGAATTGCATTCAAATTTGGAAATGGTTGGATTATTTTCTTATGTTTTCTTTGTCAATTTGGATTCCTAAAAGTCTTAGCATGCCAATCCATAACATTTTAAAGTTAATTTCTAAGTGCAAGTATGAACTATTCATATTATTTAAAAGTGAATTGCCAGATTGGAGTTCATAACAATGAACTATTTCTTTTGAATTTGTTTATCAATTTTGTCCTTTGAATGTGTATATGTTTCCTAAACTTAGTCAAATACATTTGCTTGATTAAAACAACCATTCATTTCTAAATTAAATTGCAGTTCAGATTTCAATTCTAATGCACAATTCAAATGAGAACAATACAGTTTAGCTTTCTCATATGTATTTTCTTTCCATTGCAATAAAACACAGCCTCAATCACCATTTGATATTCCCATTTCAATTACAACAATGTGAATAAGAATGAGCTTGCAATTTCTTTATTGAATTCAAACAGAGAACATCTTTACAACTTATCTCTTTCTTTTAACTTTGAAATACAATAAACCATACATATACATTCTTTTCATTTCTTTACAAACAGAGACTGGAATACATCTCTTTACATTTCTCAATTACAATTCAAACTTCCATTATCAATACGAATGGTTTCACATTACAAACATTATACAACTCATCCACTCAAGGTGGGAAAGGTTACAATGAATTTGCTCAAAAGAATGGGACTGTCAAAACTGTATATCTTCTTGCTCCAAATAGCAGCATGCTAGTTTCTCCAACTTTTCATCTTTTATCACAACAAGGAAGGGGGAAAGGAAACACTCTCCACCCAACTAATAAATCCAATGTGAAAGGAGAATCCATCCTTCCTCATTGGCCTTTGAGCCCCAACCATATTGAAATAGAGAATGAGAATCAACTCATGGAAAAAATGGCTTCCACAACACTCAAGCAACATTCTTCACATGCATACAACAATAAGAAATACAATCCAAGCAAAGACAGGAATTCACAACTGCATTTGAAATTATTCACACAACACGTAGGCTTGATCAAGCAAGCCAACAAGATTAAGAACTATGGGGAACTACTTATGCCTCCCTATTTGGAATTATGCATCCACCAAAATCATACCACCAATAAACATATCAAATCCCATAAACCTTATGCCTCTCAACCCCTCCTTATGCCCCCAAAGTTTCTCCCTTATGCCCCCAAGAGTAAGAAATGCAAGCAGTTTCTTTTCCAAGGTGCTTTCCAATCCGAAACTCCCTCCACAATAAAATTGGTGCCATTAGAAATCCCTTATGCCCCCATTGGAAATCCCCATAGCCTTCTCCTACACCATGTCCTAAGTAGTCTACCCAACCAGCCAAGAACACAAAACACATTCACCATTTAAACATGCCTGCAAGAGAAAGAAAACATTTAAAAACAAGCTCAAGATCCTACCTCTCCATAATGGAGTTTGTTCCAAGATCCAAAAGCTTTCCAAATGCCCAAAAATAGTCCAAAACTAGAAATTTTCAAGCATGCAATGACTCCAAACTTCCTCCACAACAAGCTCCCAAAACAGCAACAAAAAAATATGCCCCAAGAGGAATGAACAAAGTTTCAACAACCATAAACAAGCAAGGAGTTTCACTTTTATAGGAGAGGGAAGAGAAGAGGATGATGTGGATCCATGTGGGATGCCACATCATTCTTCCTCAACCCCAAGAGGAAATCAACATCACTCACCAAATCACAATAAATAAAATGACAATATGACTTACACACTCCAAAATGACCCATACTCCAAAAGGACTGAATTAAAAATATGTAAGGGAAGTGCAATTAAAACTTACAAATTGTCATTTCAAAATGCAATAAAAATGCCTAAATTTAACCTCCAAACCATAGGTATGGTTGGTGAATCATTTTAAGAGGTGTGGGACAAGTTTAACTTGTCCCACAAGCCTCCAAATTTGGCCTCCAAGGACAAATTCGAATTCCTAAGGAGATGAAGTGTTTAACCTTCCAAAATCTTTCTTACATGACTCTTACATATCCCTTACACCTTCTTACACATTTCTTACACACTCTTCCAACATTAACATTTAAAATCAACAACTTCATTAATTACATTCCATGTCCCCAATTTAATTTAATTAAAGTTTAACTATATGATCTCTCACATTAATCTACCACATTTAAATTAATTACAAGAAGGAACACATTACTAATAAAATACATTCAACAATAATTAAAAGGAACACATAATAAAATACATATCCCATGGTCACATATAATGGAAATCCCCATGGGAATCCCTAACAAACACACACACACAAAACAGTTTCCATGGTGACCTTGTTGATTTCACCCAGAATTCTAATATGGTTAGTCTCCAGTCCCCCGACATTGTTGTGATTTTTAACCTGCAAAAATGTAAATACCTCCTTCAGCCTCGTGGCCATATCAGAACATCCAAAATGATATAAACAACATTTCAAGATCATCTAAACACAATTAATCACAACAACATCAAGAATTCAACATTAATATTTTCAATTAATTAATCAACTATATCATCATCAATACTATTCCATACTAGGTCTACTCAAAATATCAAATGTCACAAGTCCAAATCAACATCTATAATATGTCCATGTCAAACAATATATCATCATCCACATAAAGGAAATGTATCTAGTAATCACCATGCATGATAACTGAATCCAGATCAATAATAGTCCATGATCTAACATCTAACCATCATACTAAAAAAACATAATAGTGTCCATAATATGATCAATAGTATCAAAATAAGTATCTAAAAGTGTTAAAGGGAAGTGGGCACTACGGGATCATGTTTGCCCCTATATTTTTCAAATTTTGGGAATTCAAATATTGGTGGAAAATTAGTACACAACATCTCTCGATCAAAGGGGTAGGGACATGGTTCTTCAAATTGGTACTTATTATTGTTTCTGGTACTATTTTATTATAGGCCAAACATGTCCTTCATAAACTAATATTCTTGGTCAAAGATTTGGCTACACAACGATGTGGCATTTATATATGTTTGATTAGATTTGGAGGCTTCACCACCATGGTTTTCAATAGTGTGTACCATACATCATCTTAGGTTTATCTCTGTAATAATCTCTATGGGTCTATGTTGAAATGAGAAGCTAGATTCGCCGAGTTTGAAAATAAGAGCTTAAAGTTATTGATGCACAGTGACATCTTCAATTTTTGGTTCAGGTTGGGGTTCTTCACCCTCTGTTTTGGCTTCATGATTGATTCTAACGAAAGGTATATGAGTACCATTTTTAGTTTTGGATGATGTCGCTTCCTCATTTTGAACTTCAAGTTGTCTGACGTGGAGTCTCTTTCATGGTGTAATATGTCTTCAATATTTATAAAAAGAGGAGGATCTATTTATTATTCTACTCAAATCATGCTAGTGAGGAAAACTAGATGGAAATCATAGGATAGTTTATCCCCTAATTCTACTAGGTGTAACAAGACTTGGTATTTAGTTTGAAATAAAATTTGTTCATGTGGGCAAGATCATTTTCAAATACGTTATGAGGGATTTCTTCTTCATCTACACTATGATCAAAAAGTCCTTATTCTTCATCATAAGATGGTTCTAAAGGGTTTCAAAGGAAGGGATTAGATGCATACCTCATGTGTCCTAAACGTGTTACAGGTGCCATGATGGAATGTGTGTTGTATAGAGGTTTTCTAAGTTGATTTGGACAGTGTAATATCTATAAACCAAACGTTTTACAAAGATTTTGAATGTTTTTGTGAATTTCATAAGGATTCTAACCAAAAATGGGCAACATAATGACTGTAAAGTGAATATTTTCTAATTTTTAGATGTATGATGAGGATTAATAAGGAAATCCAAGAATTTTTGGCAGAGTAACGACTACAAATGGGTGATTTTTAAGCTTTATATATCTAAAATGTTTTCAAGGAAAACTACAAAATTGCTTCAAGATGTAACAATTGCAAATGGATGTTTTCCTAGATTGGGATGTTTGAATATTGTCTAAGGAAACTAGGAAAAATCTAACAACATAACAATGCAATTTTAACAATCATGAAATTTTGGAAAACAAGTATCAAATGTGAGTGTCAAAATGGTTGACAAAATTTTGGCATAGTTTCAGGTTGTTCTCTATGATAAATTAAGCCAAATTTTTAAGAGAAGTATGATTTCGACAAAAGATACATGTTGCAACTCGGATAGATTTTTGCCTTGTCTTATCACTAAAATAAGGATTTGACTAGAACAAATTTTTTTCTTTGTAAAGGTTTAGTGTATACAAACTAGTTTTAATATTGGTAGAGTAACATGTTTTTGTGGTTTTCATATGTGTAGTCAAAAATATGGAATAAGTCCACGAATTTAGCAAAAACACACTTTGGTTCAATTTGGCTAAATCATCACCTTATTTTCAAAGCGAGAATTAGGTCCCTAGCTTGGTTAAAGTCTCGCCTCATGAGTGTTTTTATAAGTCAAAGTTTGATCTTGAAAAATGGATTTGGTCTAACTTGGCCAAAACATCACCTTCTTCTATTTCTAGAATTATGTCCCTAACTTTGGTCGAAGTCTCACCATGTGAGTTTTTGTAAATCAAATATTTTTGACTAAGTACAACTCTTTAGTTTAAATTGTTTACACACACATTTTTGGGTGAAATCAAGCAATCAAAACATATTCCCTAATATTTATCCATCTACCTAGGATGAAAAAATTGGTAAGGAATCCTCGATATACCCTTTAATACATGAGGCACAATTCTATTAAATAAGAAAATGATTTATAAGATGTGGTTTAAAGGGTCAAATTCCCCTCCCCTTCACTCCACCCATTTTAGTGGAGCTTGGTAAAAAATGAAAGTTATTTCTGTGGGATCTAGTCTAGGGCCTAGGTATTAGAAGTAAATACACCCCTTTCTTCCTGGAGAAATGTAAAAGTGAACCCATATTTATCCAAAAATGACTAGTCCTCCCATGAATTTATATAGCCCACCAATACATGGGATTTGTCTAAATTATTAGGTAATAACATCCTAACCACCAAACCCTACTAAAAAAAGTGTTTCGATTTCCAAGATCACCAAACAACACATGGAAATAGCATACATAGCTAGGACAAGTATAATCATGCAACAAATGATGTCAAAGGAAACAAACACCCTTAAAAATGGTTAAGACAATGATCAATCCAATATATAATGTTTTTAAGTAACCTAGATGTGTTAAGGTGAAAATTTAATCTAATATCTCTAACCAAGCAACCTATGTGTTTAGCAACATGATTTATCCAATAATGTGAGGCCATTAACGAAGGGAAAATGTGATTTCGTAAATAAAAAAAAAAGAAAAATGTGAACTACAATAACAATAGCTAATGTTCACACAACTTGGTCTTTTGTTTAATTGGTTTATTTATTTGATCAATTTGTCTTTGGAAAGTGAATATGACAACATGCACACAAGAATTAGGAGTTTTTAAGATATAAATTTTGGAAAACAAACTCTACGCTATGAAATATCATGAGAGAAGTTAAAATGCAACTCTTTGTCACAAGGTTGTTGATATAGTTAGTGAGGTCATTTTTAGCAAGACTAAACTGTTGAACAACAATACCATTACAAGTTCGGTGCACTATAAGGAAAAATCTCTAATATATGCAAGGCCACCGAAAAACAACACAAAGCCAGTAAAATTAGGAAAGGACACTAAATTGATATGACAAGGTCATTGAATAGTAACTAAGGTCTTGCAAGTTAGTATACCTAGCTAATTTTTACGCTCTTGGTGTATTTTTCGATGGATTTTTTACCTTTTCTACTTTGTTCCAAACTGTTTCCATCTCACCAAATACTCATAATAGGTACCTACAAGCCCAAAATACATGATAAACACTCATATCTTGATGAAAACTTGTAAATAAGTGCATTTAATTATATAAGTCAAAACAATAGAGCTAAAATGGTGAAGATATAAGCTAAAATAATGCTCAAATAAACTAGAAATAGATCAAAAAAGACAAAAAAAAAATGATATAAAAAATGAGCGTTCATTTTGACAGGGTAGGGCCGATGAAATAGGACACAAAGTCACTAAAAGAGGTTGAGGCCACTAGACAAGCCAACAAGGACTCGACACAATATGAGGCCACTCAAATATTATATGAGTTCATTGAAACAGTGCAAAACCTCTGAAAAATCCCTCAAATTTGTTGAATCTACAAAACAACATTAGAAGAATCTATAGGTCAAGGCTGTTAAAACACAGGGTGAGGTTGCTAAAATAGAAAATCATCAAAAATGAGTCAAAAATAGCAAAAGCTCAAATTTTTACTATCAAGATCAAATTTTGATAGCATTTTGCCTCTTTTATACCTATAAAGAAGACTCAACACTACTAAATACCAACATACATGCACAAAAGCATAGAAATTTCAACAAATTTGAAAGAACCTGCATGAAAATGGTAAATGAAGCTAAACAAAGAAAAAAATGTGCATGAGATAAAAGGGGTGTCCCACTGGGTGTGCCATATGTATGCATGTGAAAGTAAACTAAGCTAATGGAATGGATTTAACACCAAGTAAATCCTAACTTAGTTCATTTAAACAAATACATCAAGATTGAGATAAAAAGGAAAAAGCTTGATTAAATTTCACAAAAATGTAAATCTACACTAAATGAAAACCTCCCTTTTGATGATTAGATGTGCTCCAATATGTAGATACTTCCTTATGTGACCCAAATGAGAGTTATGTATGATTAAGGGTTTTTACTAAAGTGGAAGAGATCTCATTAATATGGCTTGGAAATTTTTGAATCTTCTCCTACTATCTTTAGCAAAATAGGTTAGCTTAATTTATGAAAGCTTTCTTGTGAGGGAAATGATCTCTTGAGATATATTATGTGTTACAAAGTGATAATGTGTAAGGTGTGAAAAGGTGTACTAGGTTTATTTTATAACTTTCCATTTCAGGAGAACCTTGTAACCTAGTGAATGTGGGATAAAGTGAAGGTAGGATTAGAAGAGGATAAACATGATTAGAAGATATTAATTAGAGATTAGTAACTCATGGGAGTTTGGAAAGGTTTAATTAATCAATTGAGATTGATTAATAGGCCAAGTTTAGCTTATAGAAGCTATTTGGAGATGATTTGGAGGGAAATTAGTGGAATTTGAGAGGTTTGAGAGGGGGATTTAACTAATAAGAGGGTTTATTAATTAAATATGAGATTGTGGAAGGGTAATTAATTAATAATGGTTAATTAATTAATTAAAAGAGGATTTTAACTAACAAAGTGACGTTAATTGGCATCCAAGGCAAGGGAAAAGGTTAGTTAATTAATGAAATATCATCAATTGACTGAAAATATGGGGAACATTAGGTAATTGGTGGAAAATTCACTAATTATAATGGAATGATGTGAAAAAGACAATTAGTGCAATTTTAGTATTAAAATTACATGGTCAAAATTAGGTGTCTACATCATTGTTGACATGAGTGGATCACCCTCCCTATGTTCTATACATAGGTTTCTAATAACTCTTTCTCCATGATTACTCATGGATTGTGCCACATTCAAATGGTTACAACACATCCCATTATTTACTATAGGATTGAATATTTGATCATCTCATAAACATTCACATTTATTAGCTACATCAACTAAATATTGTAAAACAAATGCATGTTCTACATTATTCATTCATCATCTACTCTAAAATCGAACATCTAATGAAAAACATAATTAGTGTCATCATTACAATTCAATGTTACTTGATATCATGTCATCATCATATACATCAAGCCAATCATCAATAGTCAATAATGGGAGTCATCTATACACATCAAATGATCATATATACAACAAAAGGTTTTAATATAATCAAGGCCAATTCCCTCAATCCTCCTCATTGCTATTGGCATGTGTAACTATGGGAGCTCTCAAACTCGAGGTTTCACCACTAGATATTTGTCTCTATGATTGGGCTTGATAATCCTATACCTAATACCATAACATTATTACCTCAATCAAAATCTTGATGTGCTAAGTTTGTAGCTCTACATATAGTGTAAAGATATCTTGTTTTAGGTCACCTTCTCCTACGTCTCTCTTTAACTTGCTATCTCATCCCTTGCTTCATCTATCTCATCTCGTAACACCACACATGTGGTTATTTCCACCTCCATTTGGTAGAATAAATTGGAATACTCACTCAAAATTTCATGTGCATGCTTTAGTGTCATGTCACCCACAATAACATCCAACAGCGTGTTGTGAGTCAAAGAGTGCATTGTAGCATATGCAATCATGGTCCAATAGGCGTCGCATGCACAACAATTTATGAAAAGTCACATCGTTATACTCAAAACCTTATTTACTCCACATATAAACAACAAAAAATATCGTTAATACTTACATTACGTTATTGTTGTTTCCATGACACCATTTTTTGGGGAAGGACCCTCTCCTTTTACCCCCTACCTACTTCTCGCCCACCGGTGAGTCACCTACACCATCAACTACATCTATAAATAAAAGCACCCATCAATGATTTGCCACTATTACATGTACATTAGAGTATAACTGCATCATCCTCCTAAATGGGGATTATATCTAGATCATCCTTACCAACTAGTGGTAGTAGCAACTCCACTACCATAGGCCCTAGTCTTGTTCCTACCCTCTTGTCTACATGTAGTGATCATCCTAAATATATAGCTCGGGGTATCTCTTGTATGACACCAAACTCGAAGGTCACCCTTTCATACCGGAACAACCCCACCTACCCATGAAATTTATCCTTTATCCATATAGATTGTTACATACAACGTAGCTTTGTCCCTTCCTCGACCCATCCCCCATAATATCTATATGGTCTCCATATAACTTCCCCTCAGCCCATCCTTTCTATCAATGATTTTCATTTTTTCATATCATAGCCATGACCTCTGCACCCAATCCATCTTGCCACAAAAATCTTTTTCATGCCTAGTCAACATGAGGCCCACCAAGTGGTCTTAACAATAATATATGTTTATATACCCATATATGTAATAATGTAACACCTTTTATCCCCCTCCATGACCCTCCTGGATGAATCTATATAAGTCTTTATACAAGTGGGTTAGCATACATTGGCCCGATATATATCTAGTACCCATTTCCTCTATACCGCAAAAAATCTATAACATACAATGAGATATTATAACCCCACAACCATCCACTTATTCAAAGGAAGATAATAATAATGTTATGAACTTCAGCACACATGGAACCATCAATGTCACAATCTCATCTAGCCGCATGGTAGACTCTACCCTACCTCGGCTACCCAATAAAAATCTCCTAACATCCCTCATCTGTTGTAGCACGTCTTATAATAGCACTTGAATCCTCTCCTAATAATGGTAAATTATACGATGTGATACACAACCTCTAAATTCACCATAATCTCCCTATCGAGATCCAAAATGTGTAAGTATCATCACACAATATCTCACACAAAGTAATAATCATATACTTGTAGACACAAAATCACGCACTTTAATTCATTATCTAGTCTCGATTACATAATACTATTCATATGGTTCCTAAGAAAGAAGAGTACTAATCAACCCATGTCTTTAGACATATTTTTAAATTTATATTTTTACTTTTAGTCTTTATTGGCCCAATCTTTCTTTTCATACTTCAGTTTTACCTTTTCTCAACTAGAGCACCCATCCAAGACATCGAACTAGGCACCCTCATCCCCTCTATGCATCTCTTTCCTCTTTAAACTTTACTCGAGCACATTTTGGGTTCTTTCTAATCATTTGACCAAATTATATTTTTGTATTCGGCCTTTTTGTTTTTAATTATGGCATCCAAGTAAAAGGAATTGTGTAAATATAAAGTTATGTGATCATAATAAGGGACCAAACACTAAGCATCTACTATCTCCACCTAAGGTTACATCCATAAAAGGCATCTATAGCTCCATTTACATCCATCTAGCTCCATCATAAGGGACACAATGCTGGTTCATTTGCATCACACTTCATAGGAGGGGAGTCTATTGTTTCCATGCACACATTATTTACATTTTACATCTAGTTACTTGCTCACTACTCACAAAGTGTGACTGACACAAGAGAAACCTAGGGCACAATTCCACACACACACCTAGAACTACATTGGGTATGAGATGTAGTGCAGTGCTTAGTGATAATTCCATCAATTTGGAAGTTGAGGATAGTCCAACCCCTTCATATGCATCTTTCTTTTTTTAGGGTTTTTATGCTTTGTCTAGGGTTTTATAGGTGATTCCTTTATTGTAGGTTTACAATGACATCAATGAGCTAATTCCAACATACATGTGACAATTAGCAAAGGATTTGCATCATATAGAAACTATGTGAAATTTTCCTATGAACTTCTCACACATATCGGGTGTCTATATTGCAAACCAGGGAACCCTAGGTGCCCCTATCCCTATTCCAAGTTCCCCACTCCAGAAAAATCACTCGGATCTTCATTTTCTCATGCTCGTATGCACAAGTCTCCCATTCATGTTCATCTAGTATTCATTATGACACAATTATGTGGCATCTTGAATCATCTAAGGATCTTCCAACCCTCTTTGCACATTAGGGTTTCATATTTTTATTTCTTAGTTTGCTTGGGTGTATTTCAATTATTTCATTACTTATTTGTTTACTGCAAACTTGCATTAGATTATCCTACCGTATTTACATTTTAGGTTAATTATTTTGGTGAACCTGATGGATTCAAACCTTTCTTTTGAATATTTCTTATCCTTATCAATCCATGGCTCAATCGTTGTATCCTTCTTTAACACCCACTAAGGTTTCAGGAATAGTTACCACCGCTATTGATTTCATGTGAGTTCATAATTAGCATCCTCCTTTCTTTATTACATCTCAAGATGATCCTTCTATTAATGTAGTAACTTCTCACTCCAATCATCCTCCTATGGCTCCACCCATTGTTATCCCACCACCTATCACTTCTTTATCTCCCCATACTATCTCTGAGGGTTATGATATCATTGAACAATTCAAGACTACACCAGAAAAAATATCTCACTATCACTTATTGTGCAATGCGCCAGATTGTCATAAAACATTAGAGGTTGTTCTTCATGTTATTCATATCTAAATTGATAATTATGTGTGGCAATTACACATCTTATTTAATCTCTTAAAATTTTCCATGCACTATCTCATTCACTAATGATGACATATCTCCATTTGTTGAAGATAATATGTGTGCACCCCTGGTTATTATAGTTGTCATCATTACCACCTACATTAAACATGTGATCATTGATAATGGGTTGGCTATAAACCTATGTTCCCATTCCCTTCTTAAACAATTGGGTATCAATGATAACCTCATCTCTAAGAATTCCACTCTCATTCGGGTTATGACTCTACTACTCACACATGTCTAGGGACTATTTCACTACATATTTAGGTCAGGCCTAAAAATATCCTCACCAACTTCTATGTTATAGATACATCATTACAATTCAACCTCTTACTAGGTAGACCTTGGATTCAGGAAATGCAAGTGGTCCCATCTACTATCCACCAAAGTGTGTCAAATTATTACATGATGGCTATGAACATATTATTTTTATAGACCTTGAGCCTTTAAAATTCTATCACATAGACCCTGTTATTGATATGCCTATCCCTTCTACACAGTGTATTCCATATAGTATCATTGACACATACGACATTGGTCAATCTAGTGCTTCACCATCTTCCTCTACCACTCCAAGTGCTCTAGCTATTTCTACTCACACTATGACAATTATCTCACCCATTGTATTTGCTCTGATGACTACTACTGCTCCATCTATCGAGACTCCTCCCATTCCTCTACCTAATGTAACTCCTAGAAATATACTCGACCAAGCTATACAACATGATAATGCTAACATAGATGATTATGAAGATTTAGATGATAAATTTGATGTCGTCGAACTTATTGATGAAGCATTAGGCCAACTTAATTTTACTCCTATCGATGTGGATGACTCCTATTTTAATGACACATTTGTGGTTGATGGACTGGGTGAATACAAATTCAAGACCCCTCCTACCAATGCTATGATACTTTATCAGGGGTCTGTCAACACCTTAGATGTTGTTTCACCCTCCCTTGACCAGTCTACATCTCCACCATCACCTTTCACATGCATGTTATTGATCAACAAATATTTTTGGCATCATATTCCAGTCAATTGTACTTTTTCAAATACTATTTGCACACATGAGGGCTTAACTAGGCTTGGCTTGATGCTTAACGACACTTTACCGCCACTTCACTCACCTCACCTTTACCACGGTTATTTCCATATCATGGATGCCTATGGTCTTTGTGTGTTTCATTTGACAGTCTTCATAGCACGTTCCCCTCGCACCTCTCCACTAACACTAGGGAAATATTGGATTGACTATATTGGTGGTAATTTAGACATCGACCACACTTCTATCATGTTCCCTATGTCATTCAACAATGTTTCTATTGTTAATGACTCATCTCCTACTTATTCTCTTGAATATTTCTCATTGGTATGCACATGATTGTCCACTAGTACCCTTCATTGATGAAGAATATGAAATGAGTATTTACACCTTATGCTGTAATGGCTCTTTGTACGATCTACCTCATTCTATTGCTTATCACATCTCTAATTCTACTCCAATAGATTTTTACCATGACAGCGATGATCTTTTAGATAGTGTCACATGATCATCTTCACCATAACACACTTGGGGGGCATTATGTGTACCCCCTAATCGATAACACACACCTATTGATACACATCTACATCATCAATACCCGATGATGCACTCTTGTGCTTCGATTCACACTTGACTATTGAGGGCATCCTATACACATGAACCTCACACACTACACAATCAACACTACACCTCACACATATTCACATATCTTATATTGTTATACATACACATCATCTTACATTTTACAACCTACATCTTCCATCATACATCTATTATGCATCCTTCACATCTTCTCCTTTATACATCTATACATCATACACAATCTACACCCTACACTATTATACATTTTACATCACACGTGCTTTTCACTTACACACCTTATATCATCTACACATCTTGCATTACATACTACACATTCTACACATTGCACATTATACGCATCACAGAAATTCTCTCATCAAGCACATATATTACACATGTTATGCATTTTACACATTTACTTTTATGGGTTGCACTCACTACCCGATGACGCACTCTAGTCTCATGATCCATACTAGACTATTGAGGGTATACATCACAAATGGACCACATCACTTTCACACATTCAACCATTCGACCTTCTTCTCATGTGACATTCTTAGGTTAGTGATATACGTTATAGGCTACATCATCACTATCTTTAGCATCATAAAGTAATATACGCTTTAGGCTACATCGTCACTTTTCCTACTCATCTTTTAGTGATATAATCTTTAGGATAAATCATCACATATCCTCCCACTTCATCTCTATGTTGCACATCATCACTACTTACTCATCACATCACACTTTATAGGTTATGGAGCCTGTTTTCATGTGAGAAAGTGTTGAAGACTATACACTAAGAGTACTGTACACTTTCCACAGTTGTCTCGCTAGGGTTCGGGGCCAGCCCTAAGTGGGGGTCCAGGCGTAGCCCCGAGAAAAGTTTTTTGGCCTTAAAATGTGCCCGATATACTGGGAAACACATTTTTCTCATATGGGAGGGATTTTGACCCATAGGTTTATGGGATGGTTTTGCCCATGGTTTTGATACCCATGGTTTTGTAAAACTACTTAAGCATTTGTCTACTTATATGGTTTTATGCATATGGTAGGTATTATGTAACATTAGATGTGTTTTGAATTCGGGTGTGAATTCTGTAGAGTTTGTTGAGCATAGATCCAAACAAATCTGGGTATTGTATTAAGAGAGTGGTGGCTTGCAATAAAATTTGAACAAGTGATTCTTGGTGGATGTATCCCACATTGGGTTAACCACATTAAATATTGTCTCTTTTTGTTGTGTTATTTTATTCTCGCACTTTTATTTGAGATCTGTAATATTTTCTCGCATATTAGTTTCTACTATTGCACTCGTGAGGGATTATTCCACATATTTTATCCCTTATTACCTAACAACACTAAATACAACACATATTTTAACCATTTCCCAATGACACACTCTCATTTATGGTTCATTCTTGACTACTAATTGGGCATAAAAATAAACCTCACATCATATAATTCCATTCACTCGGGGGCATGTGGCTCCTATCATTCACTCTACATTTCATTCCATCCTTCCAAAGCATTACCGCATATCTTGGTTGCATTTACTCTTCCTTACATTTACTTTTACATGATCATCTTATTACACATGCTAGATAGATATCGTGTATGTCATTATCTTTGTCATACACACATGTGCATTCACTTTCATTCTAGTTGTGATCGCAGCTCTACATATCCATTACATGCAAAGCATGGATGCTTGGCGCAGTACACCTAGTACCAATCCCACAGAGGCTATTGGGGGCATCCACATTCATACACTATAGCTGATATTGGTTTTTTTTTTGCTCAATTTTATCTTGCCCCATTTACTCTAGAAATTCTTCAATCTGCTGGCTCTGTCATATTTTCTATTTCCTCGAATGGATGCGTGAAATGTTTTCTTCATTTGTATGTTGTTGAAGATCCTTATCCATGGTCATGGATCACATTTGGGCCTTGTATCATTTCCAAATTCTTTTTCCTTAAAATAAAGATTCAATTATGGGTGTAAATGGTGAAGTTCCCCGCATTTTTTGTCGGACGAGTGTGTTTCCTGTCAAATTATATCTCAACATCTTCAACTACGTGGTCTCTTTTGATTGGATGAGGCACGTCGGGTCTATTTTATAACTTTTAAATTTTTCCTGTGTTTGTAAAAATATCAATTTAGCCCCTCAGCCCCGTTGAGTTTTGCTTGGTTGGTCAAATTTACAAAGGTAGAGAAAATTTCTTTTTTTTCCCGAAGGTGTATACGTGTTCATTTTTAATTGGATGTGGGTTGGCAGGTCTTTTGATGAAATTTTCCACTTTTGTCTCATTTGTAAAAAATACCAAATTTGCCCCATGGCCCTGATAGCATCAAATTGGTTTTTCAAAGCAAATATGAAGTGGCAGGGAAAAATTATTCCTTTGACTTTGAAGGACATGTGGCCATATTTCCAAGATACAAGCGGGGAGGTGGGTCGGAAGAGCACTTTGAAGTTTTCGGCTCATTAGGCAGGGAAAAAGTCTTACTTTGACCCCAAAGGTGGACACGTGGCCATTTTTCAAGACAAAGGTGGAGAGGCAAAGAGGTAGAATGTTTCAAGTTTTTGCCCTTTTGTAAAAAGGAGAAAAGTTATAAATTGACCCGCAACTCTGTTGGGGCCCACATCAAAAGATAAAATCGGGAAGGCGGGTCGGCGGAGGAAAATTGGAAATTTTTCCTTTTTGTTAAAAAGGGTAAAATTGCATAAATGAGCCGCAACTCCATCAAAGGCCTAGATTAAGCCACGTGTCAAGCCCAATTTTCAAAGGCGAGGGGCAGGGCAAAATGTGAAAATTGTGCATTTTCTCCAAAAGTCATAAAATACAAAAGGCAACCCCAAGCCCACTTTGAATCATATTTTTCCACGTGGATGGCTCTAATATAAAGTTGAGAAAGGGTAGAATCAATGGTTATTGTGCATTACATCTGATTTTGCCACCATTTTTTCTCCAAGACTCCTGGAGATGTGAATACGCATTATTTTTCATCATTTTTTGATGAAATTCCTTGTCATTTTTATCTGTAAAGTGCAATTGAATGGATTTAGAGCTTAATTTGTGAGTCCAAGGAATGTAAAGGTTGATATTTTGAAGTTGGAATTGCTCAAGCACTTGCAAAAATGTGAATTACTAGAGAAGATGGATGCAGAGCAAAGTTACAGAGGAAAGAATGGGAAAAGGATGAAATGATGTGTAATGCCCCGTCAAATGTTCCCCTAGTCCCTGGCATGACGACCTTGTTGCTAAGCCTGG
The DNA here is from genome assembly GCA_018340775.1 of Taxus wallichiana var. yunnanensis. NCBI lineage: Eukaryota > Viridiplantae > Streptophyta > Pinopsida > Cupressales > Taxaceae > Taxus > Taxus wallichiana. The sequence goes on from CM031235.1 coordinate 564,867,035, forward strand.
GAGACTGGTGTGCATGTGCTTTCGTTGACCGTTGTTGACCATGTCTAGGTCGCAGTGAAGATTTTTCACCTTCCCTCTCCTTCTTGCCTTTCGGGTCATTGTCGACACCCCAAACTGTGGACCCCATAGTGTCATGGGACGGTTATCCGGTTAAAGGAAAATTTGGTTCTCGGTTCATCGAGTTACCTGGTCATCGCCATTAATAGGATTAATAATTATTATCATTATTAAGCCGTAAAATCATTAAAATAATGTTAATAATACTATTATAACTCTTATCGCTGACTTCGATCAGTCGCTTTTGTGTCGAAATTTTATCTCTGGTAATGGATTGACTTTAAGTTATATTTTATTTATTTGTCTACTTCGTTTTAGGGTTTTATGACATTTTAGATTAAAACAAACAAAAATATATATAGATAAATAAATTTAAAAGAAATTAAAAATAAAATCAAAAGCCCGTAAAGGGGCGGATTAGGGCAAACATGTCCCTTGTTCTATAAATGCAACCTTGCAATGCGTAGTTTTGGGCCTTTGGGTAGCTAGTTTGATGCGCGAGGACCAAAGCATATAAAATGAGTTTGTTGAAGAGGCCTTGGAAACTTTCAAGAAAATGCATTTGATTCGCGTAAAGCTAGACTCCACAACTGTTTCATCATCCTCCTAGGCCGTGCCAAACTATCCAACGTGGATTTGATAGTTATTAATCGCAGATGCTTGGGGACATAGTATGGACACTCATCAAAGAAAAATGGAGGAGGATTTTTGTCTATTTAGTTGTCACATTTCAGTATCCTCCCAGCCCATGCCCATACCTGCGTGGGCTCCCATCAAAGCAAAAAAAGGTCAAAGGAACATTGTTAGATGTTGCAGTTGCAAGTGCCCTAGTAGATACATGTGTAAAATGTGGAAGTGTGCAAACTTTTCAACTAAATGCATGGAAGAAATGCAGTTCTAGGGACTGTAATGATAGCAGGATATGCAAAAATGGGTCTGTTAAAAAGGCGCATAAACTATTTGATAGAATGCCTCAAAGAAATGTTGTCTCATGGAATGCCATGATGGTAGCATATGCACAAAATGGATGTGTAAAAAGTCATGTGATCTGTTTGGTAGAATGCCTCAAAGAGATGTGGTCTTATGGAACATACCCTGATCTTGTAAGCTTCATTTTTGTTTAATTAGCTTTCAGCCATGCAGGTTCAGTACATGAGGGTTGTAAACACTTCGATGGCATGAGTTCCTCTTGTAGAATCACACCAAGAATTATTTCCTCACCTCTACCAAGTACAAGCTTCTGGACTCTTCTGTTAGAACCATTAATTAATGCTTCCTATGCATTGTATTTGAAAGTCATTCCTCAGAGTATTCGTATGCACAAAAATGGATTTTGTTGGAAAGGCGTGTGATCTGTTGACATAGAAAATGTGGTCTTTGGGATCGGGATGACTTCTTGAAAACACAAAATGGTTCTGTTTGATGAGACATGGGTGCACAACAAGTGGCTTGGTTTGCACGTGAATACCTGGCATCAGATGGCAACAATGGTGGTCTCGACGAATCGCGAGTGTAAACTGCTTGGAGCCCCTTGTATCGTTTCGCTCATCGTTTCTAGGCATGGTTCTTCTTCCCTTACCTCTCATAATTCTCGTGTTTTAGTTCCCTTTTGCAACTAAATAGAATTTTAAATTATTATATTTTTAATACAGTTAAATGTCCCTTCAACTCATTGCAAAACAATAAAGTGTCGTGTCGCAACTCTCGAAGTATTTTTAACTCGTCTACTTTAAACCATGAACTATCACCCTCACTTCAAGATGATTTAGAAAACTCTTACCCATCTTGATCACTCCAATATTGTTTTATCGACCATAAAAATTTGACTCCCCATTGATAAAGTTGACCTTCTCCTGTTTTAAATAGTTAAATTTTACATTTTTCGGAGACTCACCAAGTACCCTTCGTAACTCTAGAAATGAGATGTGAAGTTCCATTCGTGTACCTTGGTATACGAGGAGTCACCTTGACCTTTGGTTTGATCCGAAACAAACATATGTCATCCTTTTGATGCTCTTATAGGAGCCCTGTTACACTGGTTTACAACAGTAGAAAGTTGTTAAAACTAGAAAGTTGACTTTCGTTTTGGACCGCCATTTGAAACCTGGAAAGAGAAATCACTTCCCGTCTTCACAAACCTATAGTGTTCATACTAGAAAATTTCATGGAACATTCAGTATAGGAAAGAGAAATTTTTGAGATAGTTTGGCGAAGCCATTTTGTAGTCCTCCAGTCGCAGTTTGACGAGGTCAAACTGGACCAATTTCATCTTGTCACTCCAGAAAAATTGTTGCCGTTTAAAAATGGTTCTCTAGTTTTCAGTCCCATCAACTATGAAGAATTTTCCTTATATAGGGGAACTATTAGGATATGTCTCATTGTGTGCTCCTCCATCAAACATTAGTTATGGACTCGGTTCTGTAGGCCCTCGAGCTAAAATTTTGTTCATTTGCAACTGGGTCAACTACGACCAGGGGCCCTGGAGAACTAACCGCCAAACGCAAATCGTTCACTCTTTTTCAATTCCGTTAGTTGCTATGAACTCTTGGTATATTTGGGGACATGTAGAAATTTTATTGTGGAGGGTGTTCTCATCGGAAGATAACTTTTGGAAGTGGTTTCTTAGCCTCTCGAGCACGTTTTGTACGTTTTTGTAGTTAGTAAGAAAATATAAAAATAGAAAGCTGCAGACCCTCGTAGGGTTGCCAAACCACCCTGGAAACTTTTAACACATGAAAATAAATATTTAAAACCCTTTAGTGTATCTGTTGTGTGAAATATAACTTTTGAAAAAATGGTGTTTTCTCTCTCTTCCCTTCTCTTTCTCTCTCCTAGGTTACAAAATGAAGAAAAATGAAATGCAATGAATACATGTTTCTAGACCTTTTTATTTCGATTGCAAATTGTAATTATTGTCAGATGTAAATGGGAAAATAAAAATGATACTTATGATTGATTAGGGTGGATGCCATGCCAGTGATTTATCGCTGATATCATGCTCACATGGGTTTTGCAGGATGGAAGAACGACGACTAAAAAAGGTGATGTGTGATTTAATTATTATTATTGTAATTTTTATAGGTCATTGTAAAATGAATAATTGTCTAATGTAGTCTCTTGTTACCGAAAAGTTATAATTGAAATTTGTTAATATGCATGATATGCTAGTTTTAGGGATACTTAGGAAATGTGCATCTAATCACCGGTTCAATTTGTTTCTTAGTTGTGTATGGAAAAAAAGGGTTTGATTTATACATAGTAAATTGAAATTGAAGTTAATATATTGTAGTACTTTCTCAGTATTCAATAAATGATTAAATTAATTACTGGGTTATCTTCTTACCTTGCAAACATAATAAAGAGTTTTAATGGGAACACTCAACCTTAATAAAATATTCGTGCATAACTTGCCTGCATGTGTGATCCTTTTTACCATATAAGAAATTTAAGACCATAGAACGAACTTAAGCTTTGCACTCGATGGAACACTCTAGGTTAGGTAAATAAAACCCCTAGTTGGAGTTTACCATCATAGTCATTATGTTTAGCGGCATGGTCATGAACCCATATTTTAGGAATGTCAAGGTCCAACTTTATCCATAGTATGCGTTTTCCTTCTAGTTTTGGTAATCGCGAGAAGAATGCCCTCTCTTCAGGTCTAACACCAGGTTGAGTGGCAAATGCTGCTTTGAAGTCACCTTATAAGTCCTTGTTTGAAGGAATGACTAAACGGTGCTACCTTGGTTTCTATCAAAATAACATCTTGGTATCTTCTTGAAGGTGGTTTAGTATAAATATGTCTGCTTGCCTTAAAATCATATATAGTGGAGGCGTAGATCATTAGGTGCATATTGGAATTAAACTAAACCCTAGTGGATTTTGTATGTTAACTTGTGGGTAGAAAACTATAATTTAACTCCTTGCATGTGAAATTGAGTTGAAAGATGTTGATTCTAGAGAACCTTAGAAATTGTAATCTTGTCCCTTAATCCCTTGTTATGTCATTTTATGGCATTAAGGAATAAAGAATATTTCTTATGCGGAATCATGCAATGCAAGGATATGGGATCTTTGTGAACGCAGATCACTTGTGTTCATGTGTAGTTTATAATGCTCCTAGCCATGTACTTCCTTAAGATGTCAGACAAGTGCTTTCGTAACTCTTTTGTTTTGAGACGATGCTAAGAACGAGACCATAGTGTGATGTAAGAGCATGTCATGTAAGATGAAAATGAGATTGGAGTTTAGGATTAAGGTCACTCTTGGAGTCCTTATAACTTAATTTAAACATCTTTATGTGTTTCAAGAATATGTATTGCTTTGGTGTGATCAAACTTCGAGAAAACAAAAGATATATATATATATATATATATATATATATATATATAAATCAAAATTGGAATTCAACAAGTTATTGAACTATAATAATAATGGTAGCAAAATAAATTTTCCGTGATCGAAGGATGTTCTTGGGAACAAGCTATTTTGAATCTAAGTCTCCCTCAATCCCAATATTTCATCTTGACATCACGTTAGGTTCACTTGTGTAGCAAGGTTAAATTTTAAACATTGAATAAGCATTTTGGGAAGCATAATCTTAACATAAGAATGAGAGAATTGGAATTTTGTATGAAATTTGAAATATGGAAAATACTTATGTAAGTTATGAAGATTTTCATAAGGGTAACGAGCAAAATTAAATGGTTGAACAATAAGTGAAATGTGAAACAAATTTTCAAAACATGTAGGTGGAAAAAGGGAGAAAATTATACTTACGTAATAATGTTCTTGCAATGTTAGTAGTAACTAAAATACATTTAAAGTAATGATGTGTCGTGGGTTTTCTGTTCCTGAAGTCACGATTCTTGTGGTTGGGTCATTGCTAGTATTCATTCGTTGCAAGAAGTGTGGCATCGACATGCCTATGTTGTTTTCTCGGAGTCTATGTGAGTCAATGACTTATGTGATTGTCATGCGAGTCGAGTTTCTATACTTGGAGCACTTGTTGTGTTGTGTGTAGTGTGCATTGTAAGTCAAAAAAATATCCTGGTATTTTACTTGTTGACATTGTGTGTGTATATTGTGGGCACTACATGATGGAGGTTGCAGGTGTAAAGGATGAAAAATGTGTTGCAAGAGGAGATGACTGGGTGCCCCAGTTAAAGCAATGATGGAGATATTTGCAATGATTCACCTTTTTGAACAACTAGCAACTTTTTCTTACAAATCTGTTAAACGTCATTTTTGGGAAATCATGATAAAACATGTAACAAAAAAAGATTCCTCAAATATTATTTTATTGGGGGAAATCTTGGATGTAAATTGAGTGTTATGAAAAGCATGCTTTATTCATGCAAAATTTTAGGGGTTGAATTATTACAATAAAATTTGAGAAATCCCATCTTCCTGAGAGACCATCTGAGAAACCTATTAATCTCTTATGTTTTAGATTTGATCATGTCAAGTTGGTTGCAAGTGTACACCATTGACAAGCTCTAAGATTGTTCAAAAACCTTCCCTGTTGATGAATCTAATCAACTTTGAATTAATCTGTGTTAATATTGGGAAAATTTGTGTCTACTTTATTTCAGAATGTCTACAAATAGTATTTCTTATTCCTATTGCAATCTTGTGTTAAAATCCCTCCGAATCACACAGGATCTTGTCCCTATGATAGTTTAGTGGCATTTACAATTTCATTACGAGAATATCCTTCATCCTGTAATGAGATAAACAATTTAAAATCACTTCACTATCATTTTGTTGATAAATATTGTTTGTAAACCTTTGAGTGTATCTTAGGCGTGAGGAACCAGGGGTCTTTATTATTTAATTATGTCTTTAGCTCAAGCCTTCCTGTTAAATTCTTGGAGATTGTGTGAAACCATGCAAATCTAGGCCTCCTTTGATGCACACCTTCTAGTTAAAGGAATATTTTAGCTATTCTAAAGCATTCGTCATTTAGTTTTCCAATTATTGTGAAGGTTCTCAAAGATCTGGCAAAATCAAGTTTATCCTGCTTAATCTCCCACAAAAAATTATTCAAAAACAATGAATCCTACCTTAACTACCCCTGTTTTCCCTGTATGTCCACAAATGAATAAATTCTACTGCCAAAATATGTAGAAGCAATCAAGATTCCATAATGTCTTTAGTAACCTTAAACTTGTTTAGAAAATATCACCATTCTTTAGAAGTGACAACTCGTGAGAGTTAAATTATGGTGCATTGATCATATTTTCTCAAGGTTTTCTTTCAAATTTGTGCAAATAAGGATATCTTCATTCTCCTTCACCAAAAAGGTTACAAAATGGGTCCTCTCACCCTAGTCAAAAGGCATGGCCTAAAGTAGTGAGGATAGATCAAATCCTTTTATATGGTGCTATCCATTTCTCCAGCACCCGAGTGATAAAGAGCCAGCTGAATCCCTTCCTCGGCTATAAAACAACTTATGATTCATTTGTCTCTGAGTATCTTGTTGAATTTGTGATGCTTCTTGACTTCCAAGGGAGAATCAATTTGGATACCAACACCTTTCTCGGCATTCTTTCTTTGGGGAATAGTTTTGATATTGGTATTGTTCGATATCTCCGTGTCGGGAAGAGTTTGTTTTTTCTTTTTAACTCAACTTTGAGTGCACTAACAATATTGTAGAATATGAAACACTATTATTGGGTTTAATAATTAATTGGAAATATGGTGTTAGAGACATCATTGTTAAAGGAGATTCAGAGCTAATTGTCAAGCAGGTTAGAAAATTGTATGTAACAAAAAATCAGAGAATGAAGTAGTATAAGCATGCAGTCTGGGATTTCATTGAAATGTTTGACTCCTTCAACATAATACATCATGATAGGAAGTAAAATACTCTAGCAGACAAATTAGTCATATTGGGGTCCATATTTGAAAATTGTACTGTATCCCCCTATTGTGAGTATAATATTGAGATATTAACTAGGCCATCTGTTCCTAACAATGTTAAACACTGGAAAGTGTTCGAAGATGATGCCCAAGTGAAAAGGTTTGCAGAGCTAAGGATAATTTTCCAATCAAAGTATATATTGGGAGCCGATGGTTTGTGCGGATGATTAAAAGGAGACTTTATCGTGCAAATACATCATTCATTTGAAGACTAATACTATTCCCAGAGGTTTAGTGGCACTTGAATCAAACTTTGATAATGTTTATTACATTTTCAATAGACACATGTCATACTCAAGGGATGTTAAAGAGCATGACCTAGGCACTAATGATAAACCACGTAAGATCTGGCTAGGTAGCAATCTGAGAAAGGAAGAAACGTAGTCGTATGTCCAATTCTTGAAGAAATACCAAGACTTCTTAACATGGTCTTATTCTGAACTGAAAGCATACAAAGAGGATATTTTCCAGCATGAAATTCCCTTGGAAGCTACTACCAAGCCATTTAGGCAAAAATAGAAGCTGATCAATCTACTCCATTCCTTAAAGATGCAAGAAGAATTTAAAAATTTGAGGGATGGGGGAATCATACAGCCCACAAGGTACTCATCATGGGTTGCAAACTTGGTACTGCGTAAAGAAGAACGGAGATATAAGGTTGTGTTTGGACTTTAGAAACCTGAATAGAGCATCAATGAAGGATAACTACCCTCTACCAAATATGGAAAATATGTTACAATTAGTTACTAGTTCGGAATTTTTATCCACCTTGGATGGTTTTTCTGGATATAACCAGGTAGTTGTGAAGGAATCAGAGTGAATCAAGACTGTATTTACCACTCCTTGGGGAACATATGTATATGTCAGAATTTCTTTTGGTCTAATGAATGTTGGAGCCACTTTCTAAAGAGAAATGGATGTAGCTTTCTCTGGCTATATTGATTATTTCATTGATGTATATCAAGATGATGTCGTTGTTTTCTTTAGAAAAAGGAGTCACCATATACAACACTTAGAAAAAATGTTGTTATGATGTAGGGAGTATGGTATTTCACTAAATCCCAAGAAGTGTCATTTTGGAGTTCAAAATGCAAATCTACTTGGACACATTGTGTCAAAAGAACGGGTCATGATTGATCTCGAAAGGGTAGAAGCCATCAAAGAAAGTCCCTATTCCAAGAACCAAGAAGGGAACTCAATCCGTTTTTGGGCGTGATTAATTTTATTAGGAGATTTATCTCCAACTTCGTTGAACTAACTATCCCAATCACTAACATGCTGAAGAAATATCAAAGTATCAAATGGGAAGAAGCATCTATTCAATCTTTTGTTGGGATCAAAGAAGCATTAAAGAATGCCCCTATTTTAGTAGCTTCAAATTATAAGAAGGCTTTCCGATGTTTTCTTTTGCTTCAAAAAGTATTATTGCATTTTTATTGTTGGAGAAGGATGATGAGGAGATGAAAGACCAATTTCCTTTTTAGTAAGGCATTACATGGAGCTGAGCTAAATTATACTATCATGGAGAAGTAGGCATTTTTTTGGTAAAAGCAAAAAGGTCTTCGGCCATATATTATGAGTTCCAAAGTCATTTCTTATGTTTGCCACACCATGGTGAAAGATATCCTATCGAAATGAAGGTTTCAATCAGATACCGATGGGTAAAAAAATTGCAAGAGTATGATATGGATATCTAAACAACAAAATTAGTCATAGGTTTGGGCCTAGGAAAACTTATGGCAGAGAGCAATCATGCGGATAGTTGACGTGAATGAAGTTGAAGAAGAAAGGTTGAATTTCCTTGAAAAATTGATAAATTTGGAATGGGATAAGGACATCATTTTTATCTCAAACATCTACAAAGGCCTTGAATATTTGAGAAAGAATCAGAAAAGAGCACTTAAGTTAGCTTCCCAAAAATATGCCATTACTGATTTTGGGTTAGCTTAGAAGAACCCTAAAGGAGTTCTTTTAAGGTGCATAATGAAGATGAAGCCCCTAAAATAATTTCTGATCTCCATGGAGGATTTTGTGGGGGAATTTTGTTGGAAGAGTCATAGCTCATAAGATCTTAAGGGATAGTTATTGGTGGCCAACTCTTTTCAAAGATATAACTCTATTGGTAAGAAAATGTGAAAGTTTCCAACACTTTTCTAGAAGACTGAAAGCTTCAGGATCCCTTCCTTTACATCTTGTATCAATTGAAGCCCCATTTAGGCAATGGGGAATGGAATTCATTGGTGAGATTTCAGATCCTTCAAGTGCTGGCCATAAGTGGATTTTAGTAGCCACTGATTACTTCACCAAGTGGGTGGAGGCAATCCCCACCAAGAAATCAAATCACACAAATGTAATGGATTTCATTCTGAATCATATCATTTGCAGGTTTGGAGTGCCTACTAAGATAGTTGTTGATAATTCCATGAGCTTCCAGGCTAAACCTTTGGTGGCCATGTGCCACAAATATGGGATCAATTTGACATATGCTTCCAATTATAATCCCCAAGGAAATGGACAAGTAGATTCCAGTAATAAAAATCTATTGAAGATAATTAGAATAACTTTGGAGTTGAATAAAATAAAGTGGAGTGAGAAGTTGAAGTTTGTAGTTTGCTTTAATCAAGTCATTGTTAAACGAGATACTGGAAAAATCCCATTTGAGTTGGTGTATGGAACTTAAGCTCTACTACCCTTGCATATGTAATTATCTTCAACTCAACTTCTTCAAAAACTGGAAGATCAAGAGGTTAGTCCCTATGACACTCGCATCAATCAGATTTTTGAGTTAGATGAAGAAATAAGGGCATCCCATCAGAGGCATGTAAAATTCAGAGAGAGATTGAAGAATTTGTTTGATAGGAAGGTGACTCAAGAGCTTTCGGTGTGGGAGATCTTGTGCTATTATGGGATAGTAGGCACAAGGATAAAGGTAAACATGGAAAGATTGATGCATTTTAGATGGGCCCTTATTCAATTGACATTCGAATTGGTGAACATACCTTATTCTTAAAAGACCTAGATGGTGAATTACTTAAATTGCCTATTAATGGTAGGAATTTGAAACATATCCTTGATTGATTTCTCATAATCGAGGTATGCACCATCAGTATAGTGTAACGCCTTGGATTTTTTGTTTTATTTTTTCGTTTTGTTGGTTTTTGTTTGTCCCTGGTCCTGGCAGCCATTTTTGTTGGTTTCTCAGTTTGTTCCTGGAGGGTTGGTTCCGACTCCATTGCCCAATGATTTATTTTTAGCACATGGTCTACTCTTTTGTTCTTATGGCACTAGCATGGAGTGTTCATCCCCGAGTCGGAGCCAATGTTGGTGCTCAATTTGATCTCACCCCGTTGGCTCTCGAAATTCTTTAATCTCTCGGGATTTTTCATAATGTTTATTTCCCGAATGGATGCGTGAAAGGTTTTCTTCATTTGTATGTTGTTGAATATCCTTCTCCATGGTTGTGGATCACATTTGGGCCTTGTATCATTTCCAAATTATTTGTCCTTAAAGAAAGATTCAATTTTGGGTGCAAATGGTGAAGTTCCCCTACATCTTACTGTTTGACGGGCATGTTTCCCTGTCAAATTATATCTCAAAGCATATTCAGCTACGTGGTCTCTTTTGATTGGATGAGGCACGTCGAGTCTATTTTATAACTTGTAAATTTTTGCTATGTTTGCAAAAAGATCAATTTGGCCCCATGGCCCCATTGAGTTCTGATTGGCTGGTCAAATTTATAAAGGCGAAGCAAATTTCTCTTTTTTTCCCCAAAGGTGTATATGTGTTCATTTTTAATTGGATGCGGGTCATTGGGTATTTTTGGTGAAATTTTCAACTTTTTTCTCATTTGTAAAAAATAAAAAAATTGGCCCCGCGGCCCCAATAGCATTTGATTGGCTATTCAAAAAATATGAAGCGGCAGGGAAAAAGTCTTCCTTTAACCCTAAAGGACACGTGGCCATATTTCCAAGTTACAAGCGGGGAGGCGGGTCGGTGGAGCACTTTGAAGTTTTTTAGCTCATCAGGTAGGGGAAAAGTCTTACTTTAACCCCAAAGGTGGACACGTGGCCATTTTTTAAGACAAACGCGGAGAGGTAGAGAGGCGGAACGTTTTGAAGTTTTTTTCCCTTTTGTAAAAAGGAGCAAAGTTATAAATTGACCCACAACTCCATTAGGGCCCACATCAAAAGATAAAATTGGGAAGGTGGGTCGGTAGAGGAAAATTGGAAATTTTTCCTTTTGTAAAAAGGGTAAAATTGCATAAATGAGTCGCAACTCCATCAAAGGCCCAGATTAAGCCACGTGTCAAGCCCAATTTTCAAAGGCAAAGGGGTAGGGTAAATGTGCAAATTGTGCATTTTCTCCAAAATTGAATGCAAAAGGCAACCCCACGCCCGCTTTGAATCATATTTTTACACGTGACGGCTCTAATCTAAAGTTGAGCAAGGGAAAAATCAATGGGTGTTGTGAATTACATCTAATTTTGCCACCATTTTTTCTCCAAGACTCTGGATATGTGAATACATGTTTTTTTCATAATTTTTGATGAAATTCCTTGTCGCTTTTATCTGCAAAGTGCAATTGAACATATTTAGAGCTTAAATTGTGAGTCCAAGGAATGTAAAGGTTGATATTTTGAAGTTGGAATTGCTCTCAGAACTTGTAAAAACGTGAATTACCAGAGAAGTTGGATGCAGAGAAAAGTTACAGAGGAAATAATGGGAAAAGGATGAAATGATGGAGGTTGCAGGTGTAAAGGATGAAAACATGTTTCTAGAGGAGATGACAAGGTTCCCTAGTTAAAGCAATGATGGAGATATTTGCAATGATTCACCTTTTTGAACAACTGGCAACTTTTTGTTGTAAACCTGTTAAACATCATTTTCTAGAAATCATGATAAAACATGTAACAAACAAAGGTTCCTCAAATATTATTTTCTTGGGGGAAAATATTGGATGTAAATTGAGTGTTATAAAAGCATGCTTTAGTCATGCAAAAGGTGGGGGTTGAATTATTACGAGAAAATTTGAGAAAGCCCATCTTCCTGAGAGACCATCTAAGAAACCTGTTAATCTCTTATGTTTTAGATTTGATCATGTCAAGTTGGTTGCAAGTGTACATCCATTGAAAAGCTATGAGATTGTTCAAGAAACCTTCCCTTCGATGAATCTAATAAACTTCAAATTAATTTGTGTTAATCTTGGGAAAATTTGTGTCTTCTTTATTTCATAATGTCTGCAAATATTATTTCTTATTCCTATTGCAATCTTGTGTTAAAATCCTCTGAATCACATAGGATCTCGTCCCTATGATAGTTTAATGGCATTTGAAATTTCATTACGAGAAGATCCTTCATCCTGTAATGAGATAAACAATTTAAAATAACTTTACTATCATTTTGTTGATAAAGATTATTTGTAAGCCTTTGAGTGTATCTTAGGCATGAGGAACCAGGGGTCTTTAATGTTTAATTGAGTCTTTAGCTTGAGCCTTTGTGTTAAATTCTTGGATATTTTGTGAAACTGCAAATTTGGGCCTCCATTGATGCACACCTTCTAGTTGAAGGAATATTTTATCTATTCTGAATCATTCTGTCATTTAGTTTTCCAATTGTTGTGAAGGTTCTCAAAGATCTGGCAAAATCAAGTTTATTCTACTTAATATCCCACAAAAAATTATTCAAAAACAATGAATCCTACCTTAACTACCCTCGCTTTCCCGTATGTCCACAAATGAATAAATTCTACTGCCAAAATATGCAGAAGCAATCAAGATTCCATAATGTTTTTAGTAACCTTAACCTTGTTTAGAAAATATCACATTCTTTAGAATTGAAAACTCATTAGAGTTAAATTATGGTGCATTGATCATATTTTCTCAAGGTTTTCTTTCAAATCTATGCAAAGAAGGATATCTTCATTATCCTTCACCAACAGAGGTTACAAAATAGGTCCTCTCACCCTAGTTGAATGGTGCAGCCTAAATTAGTTAGGATAGATCAAATACTTTTATATGGTGTTATCCATTTCTCCAGCACCCGAGTGACAAAGAGCTTGTTGAATCCCTTCCTCAGCTATAAAATTACTTATGATTGGTTTTTCTTTGAGTATCTTGTTGAATCTGTGATGCTTCTCGGTTTCCAATGGAGAATCAATTTAGATACCAATAGGTTCATTTTTTCATACCACACTATTTTATTTTTTTACACACACTTTGACATACACTTTATCTTTCTAACATGCTAACATGTGCCTCATGTGTATCATTTTTTTAGGACTATTTTCCACCATGGTTTTCTATTATATTGTTTTTACTTTCTTGTCATTGTACACTATTATATGTGGTCTTTTCCATTTGTCTTGTGTGCACACTAGTATGATTTTGGATTCATTTACCTTGGGTGTCTTGTGACATCGTGAGTGGTGTCCCATGTTTACAACGCACTCTTTGTGGTCTATATTGTCTTTTTGGGTGTTTACATTATCTTCTTACACATTGTCTACATAGCTTACACTTGTTTTATACATACATGCTTGTTCATACTAACACTTGTTTTCTAGCCACTTTGTTTACATGTGCCTTAGTTTATACCAAGCACATCCCCTCCCCTGCAGGCACGGTTTCAATTACGGTGGTTGGTTCTCTTTTGGGGATGTATCCTTCTAAAATGAAGTCACATGCACCCCCAAAGTGGGTGGCATCATTTGGGTTTTCACATAGTACACAACATAGTACCGGTACAATTCAATTTTTAGTTTTCATCCATAACACAGGAGGTTACATTGCGAGTGAGTTCAACACAATCTATAGACCTCTATAATACATATTTTATAGGGCATATTTTCCTTAGCACATGTGTGGGTAAACATCATCTACATTGGTGTTTTAAACAATTGTAAGAAGTTAAAGGTTGGAGGACAACATCGGTCAGTTTATCCCTACACTTCTTCCATTACATTGGCATCAGATCACCCAAAAACTAGACAAGACAAAGATCTCTACATTTTTGGGAAGTCTGTTAGGTTGGGAGATAAATCAGAATTTCCTTCGTACACTTCTTTGGCTAGTGGCATGAGATTGCCCAAAAAACTCACACTTCATCAACATTTATAGGATCCATTCTACACCCTTTTTCTCATCATGGATCAGGTACACATGTTCCTATTTCATATTTATATTTTCATTACATGTTTTTTTCAAACATACATGTGCCTTTACACACATTTTTACACATATACATGCATAGTTGACTACTTGATTGTCTTCTCTTTTGTAGGTCTCACAAGATGGGAAGTAAGTAGTGAACATCTCACACATTGACACTAACATGGAGGTACATCACACACATAGGCATTCACACACGCGTTTCCTCCCTAGGATTATTTTCATCACCTTTTTATATTTTGGCATATTTAGTCTCCACGCTTCATATTTTTATCACTTCACACTTTGTCTAGTCCCTCACCACACTTTATACATCAATCTACATGGATATCAAGTATGCATCTCTATCTACTTTATGTTACCGAGCATCCCACTCAACAACATAAAGTGGGGGAAAATATAGACACAAAATCATGTACTTTGAGTCATTATCTAGTCTCGATTGCATACTACTATTCAAATGGTTCCTAAGCAAGAAGAGTTCTAATTAACCCATGCCTTTGGCCATCTTTTGTTACTTTCTATTGTTACTTTCATTCTTGTATCTTTATTTTCCCAATCTCTCTTTTCATACTTCAGTTTAACCTTTTCTAGACTAGAGCACCTCGTCAGGACATCAGCACCAAGCACCCTCATCCCCTCTAGGCGCCCCTGTCCTCTTTACACTTCACTCTCACTTTTTGGGTCTTTTATAGTTGTTTGAGCATCTTATATTTTTGGTAATCAGCCTTTTTAGGGTTAATTACAAAATCCAAGTGACATAATCATATAAATATAAATTTATGTGATCATAATAAGAGACCAAGCACTAAGCATCTATTTTATCCACCTAATGTTGCATCCATCAAAGGAATTTATAGCTCCATTTGCATCCATCTAGCTCCATCACAAGGGAGACAAGGTTGGTTCATCTGCATCACACTTCATAGGAGGGGAGTCTATTGTTTCCATGCACACATTATTTACATTCTACATCTAGTTACTTGCTCGCTACTCACAAAGTGCAACTGGAACAAGAGTAACCTAGGGCACAATTCCACACACACACCTAGAACTACATTGGGTTTGAGATGTAGTGTAGCACTCAGTGATAATTCCATCAATTTGGAAATTGAGGATAGTCTGATCCCTTTATATGCATCTTTCTTTTTAGGGCTTTGATGTTTTTCTAGGGTTTTGCATGTGATTCCTTTATTGAAGGTTTACAGTGACATCAAGAAGCTAAGTATGACATACAAGTGACAAGAAGAAAATGCTTACATCATCTAAAGACTCGTGAAATTTTCCTCTAGACTTCCCACATAGACCAGGGTGTCCAAATTGCAAACTAGGGTGCCCTAGGCACCCCTATTGCTTTTCTAGGTGCCCCAGGTCAGCCAAATCACTCAGATCTTCATTTTCTCAAGATCTTGTGTGACAAGATCCCATTCCTATTTAGTTGGTCTTCACTATGAAATAGTTTTGTAGTATCTTTAAATCATTTGAGGCTCTTCTAACCCTCTTCACATATTAGGGTTTCCTATTTTTATTTATTAGTTTGATTGGGTTTATTTTAGTTATTTCATTACTTATTTTTAGTGAAAACTTGCATTAGATTAGGCTAGTGTATTTACATTTTAGTTTAATCATATACAAATTATGGGAAACTCCCCAATATCGTCATGTGTCATAGTCCCTCCCTCTCTAAAAGATACCACTTCATCATATAATCCCAGTGCCAATAGATTTGTTATGTCACAACCCCATGGAACTCTTGAGCATACACATCTCACTATAAAACAAACACACAACAAGCCAACAAACCACATAGTAGTCCCTCATATTAGAAAAACTCATGTAAATTTCAATACGCAAAAATTCAACCTCACGGACTAAACCATACAACTCACAGGACCATAACATTTGGTTTCGTCCCATACCGTAAAGAACCATACAGGCTTTTGTACCTAGGGCCAATTTGGACCCTATACCCCTATCTTGGTAAATAATGTATAAAGATTCAATAAATGTAAATTGGAAAAAATCTAAATAAATCCTATTTTACTACTTATATCATTGCTAAAACATGATACTTACCATTTCATCAATCATTTGGGCTCGAACGGCCTCCACAACTCTCTCAAACCTGGTCGTGATCGCATCTCTTGCACATGACATGGTCGAGCTCAAATATCTCTAACACAATTTCTCATAATAAAAAATTAAAATTGCTATTAAAATTATCCTATTTACTATATATAGAAAATCCAAGGACTTTACAAAACCATACTATCTATAGTAACCGCTCACCCCCTAATATGCTCTCACTCTATGACCCATATCTTGGGCCCAATTCTTCACTTTTTAGCAGCATTAGAATCGAATTCTCAAAATATACCACAATAAGTAATCAATTCTACACCTATCTCTAATATTTTAATATTGTCATCAGGAACATCCAATACTTACCTAGTATTATTTATACTATTGATTCTCTTACTATGATTTTCACACTACAAACCTATTTTATCTCTCCTTTCAATGCAATCATTTTATTTTTCACATCTCACACTCTCACTAAAAGGGGGAAGAATATTTAGGTATCCATACATGACTACCCCACCAGTTCAATCAAACAAGTGGCAAAATTTTCAATTCAATACCAATAATTCAACCTAATATTAATACTCAACACAATTCAATCATGGAAAAAATTCCAAATTATAATCAACATTTTTAAATTTACCCTCAGTTGACCTAAAGTGGGGGTAAATCGATACACATAATTTTAATTTTTCAAAATTCCAACCTACAATCTATACCCATACAATGCACAATGGGGGCGATGAGATGTTGTTGCCTTTTTAACTTTGCAAGGGTTTTCAATGAGTATTTATCATAGATCTATTTTTAGTGGGGGCATAAATTTGGGAAGCATTATAATGGGGGAAATAGATCACTCTCTCAATACTCTTCATTTGGTAGTGGGATGCTCAAATCCCTTAATGAACACATACTAGATTGGGAATTGATCACTCCTTTTCGCTTACAAACTCCAAGGATCTAAATCTACCAAGTTTCCTTAAAATACCTCTCCTCCGTGTACATATGTAAAACATCCTACCTTATCTCCCTTTGATTCCATGTGGACCACAAATGATAACATGTGTTACACCACATCACAGTTTCTCTTTCGGCACACTTACGGCTACATCTTATTTTACTCTTCACGGATACGCTCTTCTTATCTCATTTATACTATAAAATTCCATTCACTAGCATAAAGGGGGGGAATGTAGACACTAACATATGCACTTATTACTATTATAATTACACTTTTGGCATGATATTATATATGCAATTTCTGAGAAATAATATTAGACATTGGTGACACGAGTCCTTGTTTTCTATTGCTTTTTATTTATCTGATTATGACCCCTTCACATGATCTTATAAATTTCTTTCTTTTCTTTTGGTCATTTCACAGGATCCCTATCATTGTGCTTTGACAATTATATTTTTAAGCTTTCTAGACCAAAGCGTACATGAATAGGCCATAGTTCCCATACGATATGGACCATTTCCTACGGCATGGTCCCCTCTTAATTTCTCCTAAGCCTTTTTCATTGGGATTATTTGTTACTCTTTTCTTATTTGTATTTTCTACTTAGGGTCGGCTTGTTGTGTCACTTGTGTCAAAATTTGAGAAAAGGAAACTTATATATATATATATATATATATATATATATATATATATATATATATATATATATATATATATATATATATATATATATATACTTATCTTACTAAGAGAATTAAAGAGACCTTAAGACTATCTCGTTATTATCTTTTGAGTATAAGAATGGGCTAAAGAATGCATTTGGATAACATTATCACATCATAGGAAGGGAATATCTTCTAAATTCCATACCACACATGCATTAAAGGAAAGGTAGTGTATCCCGATATTGGGTGCACCTAGATTTAACGGGACACAATTGCAATCACACACACCAAAACTACATAGAGTCTAAAATGTAGTACAATGGTCATCTGCAATCACAACAGTTGACCGGAGAGGTAATTTTGACTCAAGCATATGCATTGCTTTTAATAGACTAATGTGTGCTTATTTTTTTGCAGAATATCTACGAAGTTTTTTCAGAACATGTGTAAAGATCATGGTTTCAAATAGAGTTGGAATGAAAAAAGTATGAATCATCGAACAAAGAATCGACTACACATGAATTAGATATGTATAGTCTAAAGGGGCATAGGCACATAGAAAGGTCCATAGTGATTGTATGCTCTGGTTCATTCATGTTATACCATTTTTTTGGTAGATTTACAAGACACGGTTTCAAATATGAAGCCTTGTTAGACCATTTCCATCCCTTTCTAGTCATCAGACAACCCAGCATTAGTACACAGTCCAAAATTTCAACTAAGTCTTCTTCTCCCTCTTATTTTTAGTATTGTATATTCATTATCTATTTTTTTCTATGAGTTGTATTATCTTGATATTTCTACAATTATCTTTGGAAACTAGTTGATTAGGATAATATACCATCAGTTACTACCCTCTATAAATTTAACCATTTAGGTTAAGTCAAAAGGAAAGAGTTGGTTGATGCTATGTAAAATGATATGAATTCAATTTAGAGCAATGATAGATACATGGAATCTTATTTATCATTCATATAATAAATATGTCATTGGAAGAAAGTGGTTGTAAAATACCAAAGTTAAAAATGATGGTATAATTGAATAGATAAAAGCAATATTAGTTGTAAAAGGTTTTACACAAACATGTGGGGTTGAATATGAGGAAAATTATACACATCAAGATATTATAATAATAATGTTTTTTTATATCTTCTCATTAAGGATATAAATCCATCAAATTAAGGTCAAATTTTTCTTCCTAAATGGAATGTGTTATCCAAATAACTCTCTTAGTTATTTGGGTAACCTGTATACACATTCTAGCTCTTGGTTCCTCATTAAAGGTTGCGTGCACTCAAGTTTAATTAGCACAACTCCTTGGTTGTAGTTTTCCCTTGGCACCCCTTCTTTTCCTCGAGTTCCCTTGCATACTTTTTTTTCTCTCCTTCCATTTTCCTTTTCATCTTTGTTCCACTCATCCCTTACATCCACCTTTTTTGCATTCACTTTCTCCCTAAGCAGCTTCTTCACCCTATGCTCATCTCACACTTACTTCAATCAACTAATTCCATTGCTCTCTCACATGCCACGCCCGTCACTTTGTAATGGTTGCACCTTCACCATGCGTTCTCTTCTCACCTGTTTGCCTCATTCCCCCACACGTGTCACGCACGCATCCCTCTACACCAGGTCATCTTATGACATGCTTGAGTGTGTTGCATACAGCCATTCAAAGCACACCAAAAGGGTTCCAAATCCCTAAAATAAATCAAGGAGTGACACATGGCATAAATAGCAAATATTTCCATAGTTAGCCATCATTTCAGCCAATCTACACGTGCCATGTGTTTTGTGTGTGTCGACGACTCTAACATATTCTAACAGTCATATCTTTTGCTATATAGCTTAGATCGGTGCACACCTAGACTTGTCATAGAGCTACCGACATCATCTATGGTGATAGACATTAAAATTCAAGTTCTTGGTGGATCTGCTAGGTAAGAACTGGGAAAACGTCTCTCTGAGAATTAATGAGTAGATTTGATTGATCCAACCACCCGATTTTATATGATCCTCCCTCCTTCCTTTTTCAACACGCCAAATAGGATTGGGGAAGCATATTTCATATATCTCCAAGTGGATTTGTAGGCATTGAATGCCTCTTGTTGGTGGTTGCATTTCACATTCAAGTTTTCCCTCCTTCTCTTCTCTTTCTATAGATTCATCTATAAATGTAAGATCTAGGCTCATTTTTTATGTTAGAAACTCCGGATCCTTACACATTTTTCTAAGGACTCCATAATTTCTTTATTTTGAGTTTGCACCTTTAGATCTGTCTATTGCATGTGGATATCATCCTCCATCATCAGAATAAACTCTATGCATTCCTAGAAGTAATAGAAGCATCATTTTATGACTATCCTCTATCCTAACATGTTTGCATTCCTTCTTATTTCCTTTTATTTTGTGTTGTGTGTTGGTTGTGCCATTTCAGGTCCCTTACTGTTTTTTGTTTAGTTGTGTTCCATGAGAATGATCTCGGTGAATATGTGTTGAGTTGTGTTACTTGTGCCTAGCCTCCTTTCATTCCCACTTTGAACAGATAGTGTTGATCCCTCTTTTATGGTGCTATCACCTTTTAGTGTAGTTTCATTTCATGTTACCATTCTATCCCTTTTCCCTTGGAATTATTAGCTTAGTTTTCCCTTCCGTAACTAGGAGTAAAAATAGCAGTAGAAATATATAGAGGAAGCGGCCTTCTCTGGAGATTGGTCCCAAGCGCACAAGGTCCCACAACTTGGGGATGGTACCATTTTGGTCTCAAACACCTCAACCTTTCCAAGATCTAAGATGTGAGTACATGTTTGAGTAAGCAACAGCTTTCTAGCACGCTTGATGGGATGAGCATTAAAAGCTTAAATTTCATCTCTAATTTCTGGTGTGTGGACTTAGTGTTTCAGCCTTTGGAAGCTCATTTCAACACATCTAGTGACTCCCAACATTTTAAAATATATGTTTTAGCAATCCTGAGTGCCTTTCATGAGAAGAGTGCATACAAGAAGTAGTGCAACACTGAAGATTTTCTTGAGTACCTCCAGCCTATCCCCGAGAAGAGTTCATTCCAAAAGTCCATGCATGTATCTCTATCTCTTGTGCACCATGCCCATTCAAATCCTCCTCAAAATAGATAACCTGTGCACCCTATAATGGCGCATCACCCACCTCCTCCACTTAGAAACTTTGAAAAAAAATTTGAAGGAAGTCCCTTGGTTCTGGTTGTGTAACATGATATGCTAAATGGTGTGCTCAAGAGTATTCCATAATTTACTTATGAGAATTAATTCAACCCTCAGGAGCATATCTAAGATGTAGAAAATGTTTTTTCTCTTTATTTGATCACATGATATATCACTTAAGATACCTACAACCTATTTCAAAGGTAAAGTTCTTCAATGATACCGAGGCATGAGACTTGGATCTATTACCACCTAGGATGAGTTGGGACTAGCTCTATGCAATTACTTTGAAGATAATTCAGATCACCTATCTTTAGTGGAGCAAATGAAAACAAAAAGGACGGAGCCTAATGAGAAGATGACTGATTTCAACATCAAATTTCAGAAGACTTGGGATAGAATCTCTCTTATGTTAAGACCTACACCTAGCATGATTTCTTATATTATCTCGAAGGCACTCAACATTGATATCATAGTCATGATCCAATCCATGGGAGGTGGGAATTTACCATCCGTTTATAGTATCACAAGAAGGGTAGAGAATAATCATATTCATGTGGGAAAGATAGCTCCTAGACCTCCTATGCCCTTGTTCCCAAAAATGTCACAAGTGCCCTTTCCTTCTTTGGCCCATATTCCTGTTCCTAAGCAAATTGTGCAACTTGTTGCCTCAACATCCTACTCTCAAAGATAGCAAAAGGAGGATAAAAAGTTGAAGGCCCTAATTATAAATTTATCAAATAAGGTTGTATCATTAGAAAAGAAACATGCATAAGCCTAGAGAGGAAATTATATTCGGGCGCATGGCCGAGCAATCAACCTTGGTGGAATTAGTATAGATATCAATGATACGCACCCAACTAGCGAGAATGATAGATGGAATCCTAATGCACATGTGCCCTTGCAAGTTGTTCTTCTTATGCCTTCTCTTCCAGTACCCAATGTAAGTTAGGTGCTTGTTCCAGTTTAGAAAAAATTGGTGCAAGAGTCAGAATGGTGCTTTCTTGCAACATGCCTCATATTCAATATCATTGTGCCAATATTGCATGCACGCAAGCCTTCATGATCTAGAATGCTTTCCACTGTGAGCCTTCAACAAGTTCCCTTGAAGCAGATAACCAAGAAAGAATAGAATCTCCTCTAGAGACAAATTTGATGTTCTTTGGTGTGGAGGACTTATGTGCAATCAACCAAGCTGCAGAATATACAAACAGATCTGTACACCCAAGTTGCGGACAACACAAGATATAAGAAGAGAATGTTAGATTCAGTGCTCAAGTCCCACTCCCAACAACGTAGGAAGATGCTCAAAAGTAGAAATATGTGGCCAAGGAATCCAATATTAAAATCACCCAAGTCCCTACACAAGAGGCCCCACATAAATCTCCTTATAAAGCAACGTGCACCCCTCCTTTGGTAGGTTAATCCTCTGCTCTATCCAAATTCCAGGATTCCATGCCTCGAATAATCAAGAAGGGATGATGTTCCCCAAATGGACAAAACCATGGGCCTTCCATTTAGCATTGTGGAACAGATGAAGAGAACAAACATAAATGTCACAATGTGGGATTCCCTAACCATTCCATCTAAAAAGGATATGTTGCATGAAGGTATGGCATAACTCCTGTGTGCTAATCCAGTTGTGTAGAAGTTGTGCTCTTCTATCAACATCTGCCAAGAAGAGGAGAAACAAGTAAGTAAATTTTTTAAGACCCCACCCTTATACATGTCCTTGATCATAGGCAAACACCTAGTGTATAATTACATGATTGACTTAGGTGCTAGTACTTTTGTTATGTCTAAGAAAATTCCTAATGTCTTAGGTCTGAAATATAACCCTTTTTCTAAAGGAGTCCTACAACTTGATGGCTCAACTTTCACCACTTTATGAGTCATTAAGGATCTTGATTTGACCATCCATGTATGTCCAATTCTAACAATAACTCAAGATGTGTCAATCATTGACCTACCTATTTTGTTTTCCCCCGTGTCTGCCAAGAGACTTTACCGCTAAAGTGGGTGGTTACTTGTCTTCTGATTGGTCTCATATGTTACTCAAGAAAGCCTATGGTACCTAATTTACCATACAAGCTGAGCCTATATTTTTGTATCATGTAGATTCATATGTCTCATCCCCTCTCCAAGCCAATTATTTAATCGAAGAACAAGATTCATTTCTCGAAGAGAAGACTCTTCCACCCTCTGCTCCTCGACCTTTTGCTTGATGAATGGGTAGAGAGGCACCAAAAATTTGATCTATATGCCAAGAATTGGAATCTTATGAAATTGGTATTGGTACTTACTACATTCTTGAAGAAGAATCTATGTTGTTGAACGTGCTTAAGAAAAACAAAGTTAAATTGGAGTCTGTGGAAGTTGTACTTTAATGGATCCAGAAGTAGAAATGGAGCGGGTGCAGGAGTGGTTCTCATTTCCCTAAGGATGAGAAATCCTTCTTCATACATAGGTTGTAGTTCACATGTTATAACAATATGGTAGAATATAAAGTGTTGGTCCATGACTTGTTGATTGTTGAGAAGAAGAAAATTAAGACATTGTAGATCTTTAAGGACATAGAATTGGTCATCCACTAGGTTACCAAAAAATTCCAAACAAATAACAAGGTAATCAAAGCTTATAAGCATAGATTTTAGGACCTCCTTCGAGATATTTGATGCTCTAAATCTGTAGGTGGTGTCGCACAAAATGAACAAGAAAGTTGACCAAATGGTCGCACTTGGTTCACAATTCTCTCCTACTAAGGACTTTTTCAAAGGAAACAATCAGCACATCAAGATGGTGATTAGCCCATCCATTCTAGAAAATAATACCATTTGGAAATTGTTTGACAATGACACGCAGATCATCCAGTTCATCCAAAATGAATCGAAGTTTCATCAAGTATGCAATCGACTTGCATGTGCTTATGGTGACCAAGTGATACGGTGAAGACAAAGACGTTGCCTAAAGGGTTGGTCACCTTATAGAAAATGTTTAGCCCTGATGATGAGTTCAAGGGTGAGGAAAGGTACATTTTCACCGCACAAGAAGAGTTTTCCCAGTCACTAATGTACATGGGAAAGATTTGTTGTTCAATAAATCTTGTGCACATGATGAAAAGAAGGCCTTCATCTCTCTGTGTCAAAAATATAGTGATATCATCTCATGGGAGTATGAATACCTCAAAGGTTTTGATCCAAGTGTTGCTCAACACTCCATTGACCTTGATCCTAGTATCAAACCCATCAAAAAAAAAGCGACTAGTCAATCCAAGAATAGAACCCTCATGAGAAAGGAATTATGCAAACTCATTGAGCAAAAAAATATTTTTCCCATCAAAATCTACCTAGGTTGCAAATCTAGTTCCAATTCCCAAGAAGAATGGAAAAATCAGACTCTCGTGTTGATTTCAAATATTTGAAGAAGGCATATCTAAAGGATCATTATCCTTTTCCTTCAATGGAGTAAATTTTGCATCGTGGTGGGCACGCAAAGATTCTCCATGTTAGATGGATATTCGGAGTTTCAATCAAATCCTGGTCATAGAAGATGATCATTTCAAAACACCGTTTACAACCAAGTGGGGAACATATGCATATCATAAAATTCTCTTTGGTCTTTCAAATGTGGGTGCCACATTTCAGCGCGCCATGGATATTTCCTTCAAAGGATATATCAATGAGTTCATCCTGGTTTACCTTTATGATATAATTATCTTCTCAAAGAAAAGCACGGATCATATGGTGCACCTAGAGAAAGTCTTTGAGAGGTGTAAAAAGTTTTGGGTGTCTCTTAACCCTAAGAAGTGCAATTTTGCGGTGATGCAAGGAAAGATTTTGGGCCATGTGGTTTCAAAATATGATGATAAATCTCTAGATTTGCATAAATAAATTAAGCAATAATTAATTAAAATCAACACATGAAATGAAAACTACAGAATATAGAAACCAAATGTAAATAGAATGGAGAAATTTCTATTTAATATGAGAGGGAATTTTATACAATTGCTTGCTCCTAAAATCATGGAGTCAAGTCTTATCATTTTATCCCCATATCTCTCCTTTATTCCCTAATCTTACTCTCAATCCCAATATATTCTCACACACTCCTATCTCTATGAGTTTTACATGACAACTAATTGTGCACACTCATATATTATTTTATAAATATTAAAAACTATTACTACCAAATAACCCAAACCACTCCTAAGTGTTCACACTAAGAACAATATTTCGGTAACAGTCACACCCTTAGTGTGAACATGGGGAAATCTATCTCTTGTACCCACTCATGATCTATAAAGAAATGAAGGTTTTCAATCGCACTCAACAACTCAAACAATATAAGGTTTTCAAAGAGAACCTCCAACTCAAAAATGGTTTTCTAGTGGAACCAACCACTACATAGCAGTGTACATTATTTTGCTCACATCATTGTTTCTAACTTAGAGGGATTACAAAACAAAAACTATGCTCACGCAGGAGCTTTGAACAGGAAAATTACTTTTGTTCATTATTGCAACTAAAATAAAACACACCACACAACTAAAACAAAAGGTCATGAATACAATGAAGCAATCTCTTTGTTGGTGAATAACAAGAGATGCCAATTTGCCTCCATCCTCCTTTGCCTCCATCCTCCATCGTGATGTTGCTAACTCAGCCGAATTTGTCTTTGAGGATCATTTTACAATTATATTGGGTGTCGGTTCAACCGATAATGCACCCTTACAATAGTAACCAGTTTATATTTAACCAAAATAATAAAGCATATCAGAGTTTTATTGCTGGAAATCACTCACTATTTTTATACAAAATAATTAGAAATGTTTGAATTGTTTCCATGATTACTCTTAAAATACGAAATGGGTTTTTGTAATATTTTGACAAAATTTTTCCATAATACAAATAAACAAACCCAAAAAATTGCAGAAAATTCCAAATCTGGGTTTTTGAGAAAAACATGAATTACCAGTCATTTTTTTAAGATCAAAATCCAAAAATGGTGATGGAAGCTTTAAAACTCTTAGATTTGCATCCTTGAGGCTATGGTTTTGTCCTATAATCACTCTCATAATTATTCCTAACCTGCTTTGATACCATATGATGATAAATCTCTAGATTTGTATAAATAAATTAAGCAATAATTAATTAAAATCAACACATGAAATGAAAACTACAGAATATAGAAACCAAATGTAAATAGAATGGAGAAATTTCTATTGAATATGAGAGGGCATTTTATACAATTGCTTGCTCCTAAAATCATGGAGTCAAGTCTTATCATTTTATCCCCATATCTCTCCTTTATTCCCTAGTCTTACTCTCAATCCCAATATATTCTCACACATTTCTATCTCTATGAGTTGTGCATGACAACTAATTGTGCACACTCATATATTATTTTATAAATATTAAAAACTATTACTACCAAATAACCCAAACCACTCCTAAGTGTTCACACTATGAACAATATTTTGGTAACAAAATCACAATTGATCCCGAGCACGTCTCAACCATCCTAGCTCTTTCCCTACCGGCACACAAAAATTCCCTACAGTCCTTCCTTGGCAAGATCAATTTTGTTAGGTGTTTTATCCCTAACTTTACAGGACTGGTTTGGCCCATCACCTTGATGCTCAAGAAGGACATAGCCTTCAGATGGACAACAGAAGGAAGAGAAAGCTTCAACAAAATCAAGCAAGAAATTTATTGTGTGTGAACAATCATCAATCTGGATTATTCAAAGGATTTCATCCTTTATTCTTATGGAACTAATGCAAGTTTTGTTGTTGTCCTAACACAAGAAAATGAACAAGGGTTGGAAAAACTAGTGGATTTCTTCAAAGAAGACATGAAGGATTATGAACTAAAGTACAATCACATAGAGAAACAAGTATTTTCCATCATATGTGTGCTCAAGAAATTCAAGAGTATGCTCACCACCAATCATATCAAGGTGTTAGTATCCCACTCTTCTATCAAAGACTTCATCATGGGAGCAGAAATTAGTGAGAAAAGAGCATGATAGGTGACCAAAATTATGGAGTATAATGTGACTATTGAGGCCACAAATATGGTAAGAGGTAGTGCACTCTGTAGGCTGATTGTTGAGGATGCACAGAGTGAACTTGATGCTTCATTAAATTTACGGATGAAGGTGTTCTCGCACATAAAGATTCAACAAAATCTGAGACTCACGCACGCATGATTAGATGAAGGACATGATCACATTCCTTTCTAAGGGTGCATACCCTCCTGGTTTGAACAAGGAAAAGAGAATACATATGAGGTTACAATCTATCCCTTATGTTTTGATTGATGGAATTCTCTTTAAGAAAAATCTTGATGGTGTGCTATTAAGATGTATCAATGGCGCACAAACTAAAAAGTGTTGGAATAATTTCACGATGTATTCTCTAGTAGAAAATTTTTCACAAAACTACGCATTGAAAATCATAATCTCATGTATCTTCTATCCTACCCTATTTACGATGCACACATATGGGTCAAAAATGCAAGGGATGTACTATCTTTACGGGAAAGAAAAGATTGGCAATGCTTCCTCTCCACCAATCTAGGTAGATCATCCTTTTCCAAAATGGGGTCTTGACTTCATAGGCATGAACAATCCACCTTCAAGCACTGGACATAAGTGGGTGTTGACACATACAGACTTCACCAGATGGATAGAAGCTTTCGCGCTTAAGGAATCAACCGAGTCAGTCATCCTTGAATTTCTTGAAGGTATAGTCACAAGGTTTGGTGTTCCTTGAACCATTATCTCTAATAATGTGAAAGCCTTCCTTGGCACTAAAATCACTAATTGGGATCTAAATCTGGGCATTTACCTGAAGACTTCTTCCAACTATTACCATCAGGGAAAAAATTTGGAAAAATCAACAAACAAGAACTTGATCATAATCATGAAGCACACAATGAACATCAGCCAAAGATAGTGGCATACAAAGGTCTTGCGTGCACTTTGGGCAGATAGAATCACGGTCAAAAAGACAATAGGAACCTCACCTTACAATCGCATCTACAAAGTAAGGAGGATACCCTTCCTTTGACACTATATTTGAATTCATTAGTGATTGCCTAAAGCAGCTGGAATTTGAAGGCATAGACCAAAGCAAAATCGGAAAAGGGCAGACCTTGTTAATATTGAAGAATCAAGGAACTCTTTCATGAACAAGTTAGAACAAAGATCGCAAGAAACAAAGAAATGGTTCAATAGAAAGGCTAGGCCTTAAGCTTTCAAAGTTGGGGACTTGGTTTTAAAATGGGATGCTAACAAAGCTAAACCAGGGCACCATTCAAAGTTTGATGCACTTTGGAGTGGCCCATACATCATCAATTCTTGCAAGGAGGCTAACTCTTTCGAGTTAACTCATCTTGATGGAGGTGCACTATAAATCCTAGTAAATGGGATCTATCTCAAACCCTTCCATTGAGTTTGTTACATCATTCTATATATATTAGAGTAATTTCAATTCTTCCAAGTACATTTCATGCACATTATTTTCTTATGCATAGTTCTTTCTTCTCGCATGCTTCTTACACACGCTCTTCCGTGACCTCTAGAATGTAGAGCATCTTTCAGAGTTACAAGATTCAGAATGAGATTCAACAAATGACCTTTAAAATGACTATAGGGTCATTTTCATGATTGCATAGTAGACTCCATGCCCAATGGATGCTTTAGGCTACTTGATCTTCTTCATCTAGTAGGTAGATGGCCCCGAAATTCACCAAAATTGTTATCCAAATAACTCTCCTAGTTATTTGGGTAACTTATATACACATTCTGGCTCTCAGTTCCTCATTAAAGGTTACGTGCACTCAAGTTCAATTAGCACAACTCCTTGGTTGTAGTTTCCCCTTGGCACCCCTTCTTTTCCTCAAGTGCCCTTACATGCTTTCTGTTCTCTCCTTCCATTTTCCTTTTCCTCTTTGTTCCACTCCTCCCTTGCCCACCTTTTGTGCATTCACTTTCTTCCTAAGTAGCATCTTCACCATGCACATGTCTCACACTTGCTTCAATCAGCTAAGTCCTTATCCCTCTTACATGTCATGCCCATCACTTTGTAATGGTTGCACCTTCACCATCAATTCTCTTCTCACATGTTTTCCTCATTTCCCCATGCATGTCACGTGCGTGTCCCTCTGTGCCTTCCTCTTTTTTCTTCTATGTTCCCTTTCCCCATGCCCTCCTTTGCACCCTTCTACACTAGATCATCTTTTGAAATGCTTGAGTGTGTCACATGTAGCCTACCAAAGCACGCCAACATGGTGCTGAATCCTTGCAACAAATCAGTGAGTGACACGTGGCAGAAATGACAAATATTTACATAGTTGGCCATCATTTCAGCCAATCCGTGTGCACCACGTGTTTTGTGTGCGCTAATGACTCGATAGTAATCTATTTTTCTACATATCTCAAATCGGCATGCACCTAGACTTTTAAAGAGTTGATGACATTAGCTCCAGTGTTAGACATTCAAATTCAAATTCTTGATGGATTTGCTAGGTAAGAAATGGGAAAACGTATCTCTCGAGCATTGATGAGTAGATCTAATTGCTCCAACCACTTGATTTGATATGATCCACCCTCCTTCCTTCTTCAACATGCCAAACAAGCTTGGGGAAGCATATTTCACATATCTCTAGGTGGATTTACAGGCATTGAATGCTTCTTGTTGGTGGTTGCATTTCAAATTTGATTTTTCCCTCCTTCTCTTCTCTTTCTACAGATTCATCTATAAATGTAAGAGCTAGGCTCATTTGTTATGTTAGACACTCTAGATCCTTACGCATTTTTCTAAGGACTCCATACTTTATGTATTTTGAGTTGTAGACCTCTAGATATGGCTCTTGCATGTGGATATTGGCCTCCTTCATCATTGTAATAGCTTTGTGCATTTCTGGAAGTAATAAAAGCATCATTTTGTGACTATCGTATGTCCTAATGTGTTTGTATTCCTTCTTCTTGACTTTAATTTTGTGTTGTGTTTGTGATGCCATTTTAGGTCCCTTTTAGTCCCTCATTTAGTTGTGTTCCATGAGAACAATATGGTGAATACATGTTGAGTTGTGATACTTGTGCCTAGCCTCCTTTCATGCATTTCCTTTCATTCCCACTCGTAATGTAAAGTGTTGATCCCTCTTTTATGGTGCTATCACCTTTTAGTGTAGTTTCATCTCATGTTACCCTTATATATCTTGTCCCTTGGCATTATTATCTTAGTTTCCCATTCTAGCACTAGGAGTAGTAGTAGTAGTAGAAATAGATAGAGGAAGCGGCCTTCTCGGATATCGTCACAAAAGCGCATAGGGTCCCACAACTTGGGGATGGTTTCATTTTGGTCTCAAACACCTCGAAACTTCTAAGATACGAGATTCGGGTGAATATTTGAGAAACCAACAAAATGATTGAAGAATAATTATATGTGAGGTAACCACAAGATTTTGAGGTATACGGTAAAGAGTATTAGGTGTACAAGTTGAAGAATCATCTTTATGGACTAAAGAAATCTCCAGGACCTTGGTACTCAATAATTGATAGGAGGATATTAGATCAAAGATTTTTAAGAATTCAAATTGAACCAACTCTTTACATAAAAGCATTTGGTTTTAATGTGTAATGTGTTTATCTCTATGTAGATGACTTGATATTTATAGGTAGCTTTGTGAAGATGTTATAAATCTTACAAGAAGTCTGTGAAATCATAATTTGAGATTATTGATAGTATACTTATGTATTAATTTTATGGCATTTAAGTACATTAAACTAAAGAGGAAGCATTTATTTTTCAAGCCAAGTATGTTGAGGACATGTTACATAAGTACAATCTTCAAGATTATAAGCCCATGGACACTTCAATTACAAGTGGAGAAAATATTATGAGATCGATAAGAGTAATATGGTTGATGAAAATAATTCAAGAATCATTATGGGATGTTTCAATTATCTCACTAGAAAAGAATAAATATTAGTTATGGGGTTTCACTAGTTTCCAGTGATTGATGGGGCAATCCATAACTAGATAATTTGTAAGTAGTGAAAAGAGTTATTAGCTATGTAAGAGGTACTTATAATCATGATATTAATTTATGACCATAAATTTCATTATGTCTAATTGGATACAAATATTCAAATTGGGGGACATCTATTGATAGCAATAATTCTACTTCAGTTTATTGCTTCACATTGGGAAGTGGGTTGGTTTCTTGGTCATCAAAAATAAGCTACATTTATATTATCCTTTACCAAAGTTTAATATGCAGCCCTTACATCATCTTGAAAATAATTTATGTGGTTGAGAATAATCTTAGATGAATATGCATCCCTTACCAAACTCAAACAAAAACTTGCATCAAAACACTCCTACCCGGGTTGACCTACTTGGATTTAATCACCAAGAGGATAAGCCGACTCAAAGTGTTCTAGATGAGTATAAACAATTGGTGGGCCATATATTAACTAAGCACCCAAAATCCTTATTATTGTAGACACTAAATCACGCACTTTGGGTACATTTCTAGGTCCTAATCACATATGTACATTCATATCATTCCTAAGAAAGAAAAGTACTAATTGACCACTATTTTGGCCTCTTTGCTTTCTTTTTGGTTTCTTTCTTGGTCTTACACACCCCACTACCCAGTTTGACTATCGTTACTTAAATTTATCTAATTCTAGACACCGTTGAATGGCCAAGATGCTAGTACCTAGGCGCCCTCATCCTCCCGGGTGCCCTAGACCTCTTTGCATCTTGGTTGCCTCGTTTGGTCCTCTTCTAGTTGTTGGGCATCTTGATTTATTATGGGCCAGCCTTTTAGTGGTTAATTACAAAATTAAAACAAATGAATTATATAAATATATTACTATGTGATCATAATAAAGGACCAAGCTCTAACAATCTATTATCACCATCTAAGGTTACATCCAAAGGCATTACTAAGATCATCAAAGCATCCATCTAGCTTCATTCAAGGGACAAGAGAATACATTTTTGCATACACTTTATAGAGGGGAATTTTATTTTAACATGCACACATCTACTTACATTTCTACATCTATATATTGATCATTATCAAGTTCAACTTGCGCAAGATCCACCTAGGGCACAATTCTTGCACGCACACACACACACACAAGAACTAGATGGAGTTTGAAACATAGTGTAGCGCTCAAATTGTAATTTCACTCTATTGGGTGACCTCTGGGGTCATTCTAAATCCCCATTTGCATCTTTTTCTTTTTAATATTTGATGTGTTTTGGGATTTTGTAGATGGTCATTTTTTTCAGTTACAAGTGACTTTGGAGATCTTCCAACAAACATCTTGCAACACTTTGTAAAAATCATTTTCTCGAGGTTTTCTCGATCACAGAGCCTAAAAAGGTCTTTGGTGCCTAGGCACCCCTAACCCATCCTGGAACCCTATTCCTAGTTTTTTTTATAGTTTTACATTTTTATGGGCTTAGTTGTAATAGTTTATCCTCTTGTTCCATCAGTTTTATACCTCATCACATCTACAAGATCACTCTAAAATCAGTTAAGTCTCTCATTCCCTCTCTTGCACTTAGTTTTCATATATTTTCTATCTTATTTCTTAGGTCATACCTGTAATTTATTATTTATCTTTGCATTGTGACTCTGCAGTTAAGGTTTCAAAAACTCCTATATTTTTTAAATCAATCGTAATGTGATCGTGAAGTGAGGGGGTAGGCCCTAATACCATGCCTCGTATCGACACCAACACAAAAGGCCTCATGTACCTTTGAGTATATCGAGGAATCTAGCCTTCAACATCACCTAAAACCAACCATATATTTCCATTTCCTAGGACCCCGTAAGGCATTATTCACATTTCATCCTTTTTAAATTAATCAAGATAACAAAAACATTCTCTGTGTGACTTGTTTTCTTGCTTTTAATCAACTCTCTAGACTTGGTTTTCATTCCATTGACTATTTTTTTCATGGTCCTTACACAAAAATAGTTCCATCAATAGAACTCGATAATATGGTGGAACACTTTCAACAATCCATCGAAAATATCCAAACCCACATTGATGATGTTTCACGTCTAATCTATCAACATCGAGCATCCTTGTCACCTCCAATACATAATCAAGAACCCCCACACTCTCCCAATAGTCAATCTACCTCATCTTAAATCTCGAACCTTCTAGTATCTATTTCTTTAATAGTGGGGATCCAGTCTTCATCGATATTTTGGATTCAAACCCCATTTCCCTCTATTCTTATCTAGTTGTTTGAGGTGTTCTTCTTTAGTAATCTACTTACTCCTAAACAACAACCTTCCGTCTCTAACACCGCATATAAATTCTCCCAAATTTTTGATCTTAACAAAGATTCATTCATCCAACAAGTACATCCTTATCCTACCACAAGTAAATCAAGAACATCTAATGTCATATCTTCAACTCCTATTATCACTTTTGACCTCAATGTTATTTCATCATAGGACACAACTAATCAATAATCCTTATTTTCACTGCACGGACCCCTTATGCGGTTCCACCTCATCCCAAAACAACACCAACATAACTTCATCCACAATAAGCCCTTTTATTTCTTCCACCATACAAAATTCTCCCATAAGTTCAACATCTATCCCATTAAACATATCTCAACCTATCTCCTCTCAAAAACCCACATCATCTATCCAAAACATATTTATGTCTATCCCAACATCAACACCACCCATTAATACAAGTTCCATCTCTAGTGTTCACCCTCGTCGTAGAAGTCATCAATCACCCTTACCTTTTCCAACACATACTTAAATAATCTCAGTCATTCATCCACGTCTCTATCCCTTTCCAAAATTTACCTCAACAATCTCATTTCTTTTTCACACCTTAACCCCCTTCAACACATACCTCAAGAATGGAAACCCCTCTTAAATGTATCTATGCCTATCCAATATCGTATATTCAACCTTCACAACCCATAGCATCACAACCTACATACAGTATTCCTATGAGTTCCCCCTTTCAACATTATATTCATTTTTCTTACCAGCCATACCAATAACCAAATTCATCTCTATACAACCAACCTGGTCCTTCGTCATTCACTCCTAGTGAAAACCAAGTACAAAATGACCCTTTACATGCATTGATGAATAAAATTTCTAGCCTTGAAGCTACCTCTATAGGTCCCAAAAACACATTATCGTACTATTAGGAATTTAGTATTTACATGGGTATTTACCATATCATATATTAGGGTGAGGTGTAAATGATTAGTAGGTTAGTTGATTAAATATATTGTTATAAATAATATATTCATATAGTTTAGTGGTTATGTTATTACTCTCGTAAAGTTATTAATGGGTTATTTGTTTATATGGGTTCCTATTTTGTAGGATGTTGGTTTTCTATTTTGATGGCCATATAAAATCCTTTGTAAAGGGTCTGAAAACAATAATATAGAATATTATTTTCCTGTGTAAATATTCTCTTTCCACATTATTTGATATCGAGTAATATCTTTTTTTTATTAGAGGTAAAAGTTAGGGTTGAGGGGACCCTACCCCCTTACAAAGAGTTACAACATACTTACATATTGGCCAATGGATTTACCTTTAAAAGCCATTCATGTTCCAAAAGATCAAAAACAAAGACTACAGTATAAGATATCCATTAGATAGGACTTACAATATATAACAGTCCAAAGGATTATACTAACAGCATAGGGGTAAACAAATAGAAGATTTAAAAACCTTTGAATTTCATTATTCTTTGACCAGTTCTTCCACCATCTCCATACAACCGTTCCATTCATTGACCAGAGTAGCTATTGTCTCCTTCCAGTATTTGTAGTTTGGTTCTTGAATCACCACCTTCGGCCCTGTTCCATCCTTTTCCTTTTCTTTTTCCAACTCCATGGACTGTATCATTTTGGCCAGTAGTTTGAGATGGTAAATAGTACTTTTCACATTAAGGATATGTGCATCCCTGATTTTCATAATGATACCTTTCATTTTCAACAACTCACTTTCCATTTCCATACTTCTGGCATTGGCATTTTTGAGGTTTTCACTGAGGATAAGGGAAGACATTTTATCCACTTTGTCATGCAGCTCCTTAAGGTCCATGGAGATCAAGCTAATTTTGTGCCTATTGATATCAGTATTCAGTTTGCAGTTTTCAAACTCTCTCATAAAATCATGGGTTTTAACAGCCGATTCCTGGGCCGAGAAAAGCTCCCTCTGAGCCGTTTTAAGATTATGAAGACTATGGATAGCTTCCTCAGTGTTCTTGGAATGCTTTCCCTCGAAAGAATCTTGTTCTTTTATGTTGGCCACATCCTCACTGCTCACTCCTTCCCCTTCGACTTTGTCATGAAAGGATTCCTTCTAGGTCGAGTGACACTAGGGATTTCACCGAATCAATGGTGATGTTTTCCTCCTC
Source organism: Taxus wallichiana var. yunnanensis (assembly GCA_018340775.1). Taxonomy (NCBI): domain Eukaryota; kingdom Viridiplantae; phylum Streptophyta; class Pinopsida; order Cupressales; family Taxaceae; genus Taxus; species Taxus wallichiana. Next base: position 564,902,513 of record CM031235.1, read on the forward strand.
AGCCCAAAAAGGATACTGCTCTTTCTTGTTCTAAAACTTATCCCCCCCTTTTCCCATGCTTGATCTGGTACATTTAACCAATGGATTCCTAGGCCCAAAATCTTCACAGCTACCTTCCTTAGGGTCCAAAATCCCAGTCCTTTTTAAAGAGAGATGTTTGAAGCCAAAGCCCCAAATTTATCATTTTTCCCCAACAGGGGAGTACTCATCCGAATGATACATTTGATCAGACCCTGGTGCAATGGGAGAATTAAATTTCCTTTCTTCACCATAGCAATTTATTTTTCCAAAGAAGAGAAAAGATAGAAAGGAAAGTTATAGGTTTTGGAATTGTGAATATGGTTTAACATGGGGAAATGGTAACCATAGATAACTTTATATCTTCCTTCCAAAGTTATGTAAGACATAATCAGTTTAGAAATTTCATCAAAGGGGTAAGGTAACTTACTCCGAGCATATCCATTGTGCAAAGAGATGGGATCTCCTTTTCCTTGAAAGAAATAATCAATCTCAAGACTATAGTCAGATTTCGGCTTGAAAATACATCTACCTTCCAAAGAGAGGCTAGTCACTTTAGCAATGAGCTTAGGTGAAATTATGAGAGAGAAATTATCAACCTGAACCTTGCCCTCATTCCATGTTTTTGTAACCGCTTTTCTCATGCTCTCATCATGGCCCTCAAAACTATGGAGAAAAGACAACAAGCCCACTGCCTCCAAAAGATATTTGGCATCCCTGGAGATCTCCGGGAACCTAGATGGTTCAATGTGAACCAGGTCCCCCTCATCCTTCTACACCCAAAGAACTTTTTGCACAAAACCGGACCAAAAATTAGTATTGTCTCTCTGCTTCCCCAAAACCAAAATGATCAAGCTTCCGTGAGAAGAAAGGGAGCCAACTCACGCATGAAATAAAAAATCATGAAAGGTTACTGGCATGAGCGGGAGAGTTAACAAAATTATTATTGGAAGGAATAAAAGAGACTCCCTCCCTTTTCATGATTTCAATGAAATTGGCATTCATATCAAAGAGGTGCTCAACAACTTGGAGGCCACTAGCAGTAACCCCAGATTATCTACAAAATCAGCACCCGCATTGCCTTCCCTATATACATGTTTGAAAGAAATATTCACAAAAGAATTTAAAAAGACCTTATTTTTACTAATGAAGTCTTCTATGGATATGGCAGGTCTGAAGGAACCCTTCATACGATAAATGATGTACATTGAATCTCCTTCCACTTCCAGAAGGTTGAAACATTTTTCTTTTGCAATCTTCACCCCCAAAACAAAGTTGTTTCCTCCACCACATTATTTGATTATTGTCCAAAGTTGAAGAAATATGCAAGGATAAAATGACCAAGAGAGTCCCGGATGACTCCTCCTCCCCCTACTCTCCCAAGATTCCCTTTAGCACCTCCATCAAAGTTGAGTTTTAAAGAACCTTCACAAGGAGGATTCCACTTAATCCCCAACCTGGGATTAGGCCTATTTGTTTGAGGTTTCCTAGAAACATTCCAATTTATTAAGAATTGTTGTTCATTATCCAGTATTTCCAATTCTTTATTCCTGAGGATAGAGAAATTGTTTCTAACTGCCTGAAAGAGGTTTTTTATAGACAGTTTGATAGGAAGACTCTTGTTTTTAAATATCCTTCTATTTCTTTCCTTCCAGATTTCCCACCATAGATGACTTAAGCTCATGGCCCATAGATTTTTTAGCCCTTGACTATGAAAGGGGCTCTTCCATTGGTTCCAAGCTTCCTTTATATCTTTGGGGATGACCCAGTTTACCGAGAAACAATCCAGAATGGAGGATAACAATTGATGTGCATACGGACATTCCAGAAACATATGGTTTACTGATTCCATTTTTCTTTCACATAGCACACATCTATTAACCCATTGGAGTCCTCTTTTTACAAGATTATCAACCATGAGGATTTTATTTATAAAAGTGAGCCAACTGAACACATTAACCTTTGGTGTTATATTCTTGTTCCAAATCTTTCCAGCCATTAAATCTTCTTCTCCAGTTTGTCCCTAAAAAAAGGGCATAGGTGGATTTGACAGAAAAATTTCCACATGGTTCCTTATCCCAAATGATTCTATCTTGGTCCTTGTTATTAGATGATAAATAATTTTTAAAAATTCATTGATCCTCTCAAGTGATCATTTTGTTCTGTCTATCCAATTCTAGAATTTTCCATGTCTGAAAACTCTCTTCATTAGCCATGTAGTTGTTTACTTTTTCTCCATACTTAGCTTCCAGTAATGCAGATATTTGTGGAAATTTATCATGAAGGGTGAAGTCTCCAGCCCATTTTTCTTTCCAAAAACCTATCTCATTGCCTCTTCCTATTTTCCATCTGCTACCCTTATTCAGAATTTCTTTGGCCCAGTGAATGGCTTTTCATATGCATGAACCATTAAAAGTCACCTATTTAAATAGCCATCTTTTATCATTATCACCCAACCAATATTTTTTCTTAATAATTATGGCCCAAACTCCATTTTCCTTTGTTAGTCTCCATCCAATCTTAGCAAGTAGAGATTTATTCATCTTGGACCAATCTCTGAGACCAAGTCCTCCAAGATTTTGGGTCTACACACTCTACTCCATGCTACTAAAGGGATTATATCTTTACTTTCTGTGCCACTCCATAAAAACCTTTTCTGGATCTTTTCCAACCTTTCCCCAATTGCTACAGGAAGTTGGTATAGGGACATGACATACACTGGAAGACTCTGGAGAGAGCTAATCAGAAGAGTGATTTTTCTAGCTTGGGATAATAGATTAGCTTTCCATCTAGCTAATTTCCTTTCAAACCTTTCAATTAGAAATTTCCATTCAGAACAAGAGGGTCTCCTATCCCCAAGAGGAATTCCTAAATATAAGGTAGGGAAGGGTTTATAGGTACATTCCAAAATTTCTACAATCTTCTTACAGTGGCTGTCCATAGTATTCATAAAGAAAAGAGAACTTTTTCTGAAGTTGATCATTGTCTCGATAAGCCCCCTTTATTACATCTACCTAGCCATGACCCCCTTCACCCTACTAATATTAATTTAATTATTAATTAATAATGCTTTATCCTCACTATATTTATTATTTAAATATCTTATTTAAATAATATCTACACAAATAGTTCACTTAGACACCTCACCAAGCTAACTCAACCTAAGACCTATTCTTAGCAAGTTACCATAACTAACTAAGACTTACCCAAACCCTAAAAATCAATGCCTACACTCCCTCTAACCACATTCCCACATGCTCACAAGAAGCTCCCAGTCTAATCCATGGGATAATGACACAAGATCGAGGAAATCAGGAGGATCTCCTAAGTTTAGTAAACCTAGAAAATCCCACCTTGACCGACGTCGGTTTCCCCTAACCATCGCCGGTTAAGCCGGACACCATCGGTTACCCCTTTTAACCCCTAAACAACCTTATTCTCAAGGTTGGAAAACATTGGGAGAAAAAGTGGATGAGCAAGAATGAAATATCAAAGAGATAATGCATCTTCAGAGAGCCAATTCCAACAAGAAATGACATCCAAGGAAGGAGATTGAGGATCTTCTCCTACACAGCCTTCCCAGCCACATTCTGATCTATCCAAGCAAAAGAGGAGTGTGCATGTAGCCCATGTAGAATATTTTCTTTAGTTGGTGATCACTTGCAGCCTTCAAACCCATCATCAACACCTCCATCCTTCACACATAGACTTTCAAAATGAAATCCAAGTAAGTACAACATCATACTTTCCTGGTTATTTCATTTTATCATTATTTTATCATCCATTGTTCATCTTGCTCCCTATTGACCATCTCCAACATTTTTACCTCCATAGACCCATCAAAACCTCGCAAAAACCTATTCTAGTCACCCAATACCTTGTCCCGACCAACCAAATCCTTTGTGCAATCACAAAGGAGACCAAAACCCCATTCTGTGACATTTCTAGATCTCACAGTAACCGGCGCCGGTTATACCTAACTGCGGTCGGTCACCCCTGACCGATGTCGGTCTCTGTGTTTTCCCACACAGCCTTAAACAGAGACCTATCCACCTAATTTTACCTCACCCTCACTCACTTGTGACCTACCCGAGACCTTTATCAGACCTGCAGAACCCAGAACCAACCATTTGACTCGTGGATTCTATTCTAGCTTAGCATGTTAGATTAGATCTATTTTCTTATTGTGTTTTTAAGTGAGATACCTAAATCATTTCAAAATAACAATAGGATTTACCTTGTTTTCAGCATTAATTTGTTTAAAATAGTGGACTGATAGCCATCTAGGAAGTATCACGCTTCCCGGATCTAGCTCACACTAGGTAGTTCACTACCCATATTGTTTAATTCTTTTTGGTGGTCTTGCTTTCATTACAGGTAGTTCCTCCTAGCCAAAAGGAAGCTCTCACATGGTCAGTTGTGGATTCGAAGAAGTCATACGTGTGCAACAACCCATCAACCAAACATTTGAACAGGTATTCCTCCTATGCCGTTACCCTATTTGTTTCATCAACAATTCAAAGAAACAATCTAAGAAAAAGGTGAAACATTTTGGCATGCACACCCGGTGGGACCCATCGGGGTTCCTTGCATTTCATTCATTCCTAGGAAAAAAATTGTGTGTTTGTTTCCCTTCTAAAAGTGTACACACTAATTTTCTTCCCTGGTAATCCACTCCTTTTCTATTTTCTCTAAAGGAAACTTTTCTTTTGGTGTATTTAAAAAGAATCATTTCTTCATGTTTTCTGCATTTTAGTGAAAGAGCATCCCTCTTCCTATTCATCTTATTGTGTCATCCAATTTCACATTTTTGATTTGGGTTTTAAAATCAATTACATTTCATTTGATTTTCTGCATTAGCTCACATTAATTGAGGGAAACCTATATGTTGGAAGTCATTACCAGCTGATGGTTGACAAATGAATAGAAAAGCACTTCTATCCTTTTCTCTTTCTCTGAGTCTTACCAAACCACACAAAAATTCAAATACATACATTCTTAAACAACATCTTACCTGGAAGAAGTTGTAGGTGATCACATGATCACGGCACAGTGGGCACCTAGCTCGCTGCTCTGTCGAGTCATACTTCAGAGTGAAGCCCACCCCCACCATAACAAACTTGAAACCTCACCCTTTAGATCTCCTTCTTTGTAGGAAGCCATCCTCACCAAAAACTCTATTTCACAATTCATGTGTCAGTCCCTAAATAGCATAAGCTAAACAAACATAATAGAAAAGGGCACTCTTAGGATCACATTTTCTTAGTGTTTTTGCTTGGTTTGTATTTTGAGGTGAAAGATCACGTTCATCACTTTTTTTTTGTTCATCCTTGCATGCTCCTCATCATAGCTGGTGTATTCGGCTTCACCTAAGTGTGCCTGGGCCATATCACCATCATTCCTAGAATTCTAGGTCTGATTCCACATCAAATTCTAATTCACAACCACTTTTTCTCATCATTGTTTCAATCTCACAGTAACCGTCATCGGTTACCTTTGACCGCCATCGGTTAAACTCAACCGACATCGGTTCTAGGTCCTTTTGCTAACCTACTCAAAAGGACATTCTCACTTCACTTTTTTCCACTTTCCATAGTCTCTGTCACTATCATTTTTTCCCATTAACATTTTACACATCCCCAGATTTGGCATACTTGTTAGATTTTTCCTTCTGCCTCACTGATTACTCACTACCTATTTTCTACAGTGACCGGCAGTGGTTACCCTTGACGACATTGGTTTTCCCTAACCGCATCGGTTAGCCTATTTCACATTCCACCCACCATTTGTTACTTCATCCATTTTTTTATCACTAGATTTTTTTTTTGCTATTCTTTGTACCATTTACAGAGAAAGTAGCCCCACCGATCGATCTTGGTTCACATGGTACTGACCTGAAGACAAGACAAATGCCCTCGTGTTCCACGCCAGTTGCCAACCACTCCCACCTAGTCCTTCACCACCTTCTATTTTATCACCAGCCATGGATCCTATCCAGCCTACTAATATTACTACCGGAGATGAGGAGTTCGCATGACTCCTTGACTAGAACCCTGTTGCCTTGCAGTTTTACCTCTCCCATTCATCCACTCGAGATGCCTCGGGTCAGTTGATATACGACATGCCCGTATCTATCCCCCAACTCTCACACCCACTTCGCATCAGCCCCATCTGGCTCCGTGCTACCTGCATCCACCTTACCCCAGTCGTTTCTTAGTTAGGTTTCATACCCTCCATGACTGCCATGCATCTGTTACCTCTGTGGCACCCATTACATCCACCATACCCTCGATGATTACCCCAAACACAACCTCATCCATCCCTCATGTCTCACACATACTTGTAGCTACGTTCCCACCTCCAGTGTCAGTGAGCCCTACCCCATTTCAGAACGTAGTTCTTTCCATTCCACAATCATTAGCCCCTATTGCCACTAGGGTTACCACGACCCTTCCTCCCCCATATACATACTACTAACAACCACTTGTTTCATCTATTATTCATTCGGGTATGTACCCCTATTTCATTTCCTTCTTCTCCACCACCTTACATGGCAGCCCCATACACTGGAATGCCACACCCATTATATGTCCAAAACCAACCTCCTCACGCTATAGGAGGCATCCAATCATCACAACCCACCAATGACCTAATTAAATTGATGATGGACAAGATGCAAAGACACTAGAGGCATCGGTTTCTAGCTCCCATAACACTCTCACTTATGATGAGATTTGCAATGAGCCTATTCACCCATCCATTCCCATCCGTTCATACCTTGTGCATTGGGAAATGCCTAAATTCAACCACTTCAATAGTAAGGAAGACCCACAACAACATTTGTGCTCGTTTAAACATGGATGTTATTTGATTGCTCATGATGATGCCTTACTTTTGAGAACTTTTCCCATGTCCCTCACTGGACCTGCATTAGACTGGTATAGTGGGTTACCCAAACACTCCATATTTTCATTCAATTAGGTAGCCCAAGCTTTTTTGGATCATTTTTCTATCAATATCACCAAGAAAGTTACCATGACCGATCTATATTCCACACGTCAGTACGAGGATGAATCTATCAGATTTTTTGTTGCTCAATGGCGCAACTGATCAATCAACTTACCTTTCAACTGCCACAAACTGAACTCATCGAGCTCTTTACACGAGCTTGCACCAGACATATCTCCCGACCTTGCAAGTCCAAACTTTCCAAACATTCGATGAGGCATTCACTATGGCATGAAAGTTAGAGATTCGAGCCATCGAAGAGAAGAAAATCCAATTACGAAATAAGAATTTGGCATTCAAGTCGAATGAAACCTCTTCTTCTTCCAAACCACCAACCAATTATTCAAAGGCTAAAGGTACCACTAATGCAGTGGTACTCAAGGCCGGCCCAACTCATCCATCTAATCAAGGCTACACCCTCATCTAATCTATCACCTGTTCAGGATTTTTGATTTAGACAAGAGCAAAAAAATATACCCCAATTGGGGAACCTTACTCTTTTGTTTTAGAAAAGCTTATCAAAGCTAGTGCCATCACCCTTCCACCCATAAAACCACACACTAGTTTTGACCCTACTCGCCCCATGCCCGCATGGTATAAGGAACAAGATTTCTGTAACTATCACCGAGTGAAGGGTCATAGTGATGGAAATTGCATCACTTTTAAGAATATTGTCCAAGAAATGCTCGAGAAAGGTGAGTTGACTATGGATAATCCCAATGCCACCCCCAACCAAAATCTACAAATCTTTAAAAAACCATTTCCCAATCATGCCCCTTCATCCAATCAAATAGGTGAGACATCCACTCACGATACCCATACTCGTGAGGTTCATGCGATCTTTAATGAGGTACATGTCACCTCTCAATTACCTCACATCCCTTCCATAGAGGAAATCCTAGCCCGAAATCCTCCTTCCACATCTGAACCAACCATCATTGTTCCTTCACCAATAGAAGAACACCCTTCATCTCCTACATCACCTACGGAGGAGTCTTCTGCTGACATTGAGACCATCTCACCCCTAGCTTCTCCACTTAGTGAACCTTTACCTACCATACCTCCTCCACCCATAGAGGAGCACCCATTACCTCCTCCACCCACAGAGGAGCACCCATTACCTCCTCCACCCATAGAGGAGCACCTATCCATTCCTCCACTCATAGAGGAACTCCCATCATCCCTTCCACCCATCATAGACCCGGTGGGGATACCTTTGCCTCTTGGTGAGCATTCTCCATCCCTGCTACCCGACATCCAACAGACCTACTTTCAGCTCTCTTACCCATGGAAGCTGAAGCTGGCTGATTCCCCATCTCTAAGATGCATTTTATGGGAATTCCCATTAGGTCTTCACCAACTCCACCCATAAATGTGCCATTCTCATGTTTGGTCGATCACTTGGATTATGTGGATAGGGCTTTATTATGGGGGCGCCTCTTACTCCCTATCTCAACACAAATGTAGAGATCCCTCGATGACACCTCCACTATCTACCCAAGCACATTTCCACCCATCAAACCACATACAACCACTATTGTTCACAACCCCTTCCATGATATTTGTTAACACTCACACCACACCCTTACCCATAACCCGACCTATGCCTAAACCCAAACCCATACCCACAATATTTACCTCCACTAAACCTATTACCACTTTAGGGGTCACCCGACCACCAGCCTTACTCATCCACCTATTAAACTAGATTTAGCTACATCCTCCAATGTTAAAACCACACCTACTCTCGACACCCAAACTAAAGAAACAAACTCATCGACCTCATACCCCTACCACACCAATCACACCCACACTTGTCCCATCTGCCTTAAGACCTCAATTGCCCAACATGGTCAAGCACCCCTCACCCATTCATAACCCAATAACACAACAACCCATTCCTTCCTCACAAATCTCTAACCTACCCAGGCACACAACATGACTCATACCCACACCTACAGTCTCTTTACCACCAATACCTCCGATACCTTCAGCCATTGCTTCACTACCTACTACACTTCAGTCATTGTCCCTCACACCCCAAGCATGACCTGCATCATCTACCTTCATAGCACCCCCATTATCCCCATGGGTAACTCACCCTCTTCCTCCATCTACTTTTCCTTCTAGACCCCGTATACCCACATCACCTTTACCCAAGAAGGTGCAACCCAAAAACAAAACCCCACTACCCCACAACAAGGTAGTCAAAACAACCCCACACCCTCCTACCCATCCATCTATTGTACCCCTACCCAAATGAACCCGACCGATACCTCAAACCACACCGGCCTAAACCCATAGCTCGACCTATTCCTACTCTTCCAAAAATAATTCCTGACAACAACCAACCACACCTACACCCAAACCCACATTCACTTCCCATTGTGATCCACTAGCAAGGTCCTATGCCAAAATTTTAACCAACCTCCTCGAGACTTCTATTATCACATTACCACCACTTCGACCTTATGACCCCCTCAAACCCAAGCCAAAGGGGTTTGATGATACCAAAATTTGTGCATACCATGTGTGTGCTAGGGGCATGATGTGGAGAAGCTGCAGGCCTTGAAAACCATCCTTATCAATTGTGTCCACGAAACCAACTTTGATGATGATGACCTTCTTGATGAGGATCCTGCTTCACCAACACCCATTCCCACACTGCGCACTCAACAACCACAACCTCCACCCTCCTCAGCTCCAGAACCACACACAAAATTTGAAATTAACATGGTTCACATCAGAGAACTTGCCACGCCACCACCCAAATGTTGCTGCGCCCAACTGACCTCACAGGGATTTTCTCCTCCTAGTAGGTTTTTTCCCTTCATGTCATTATACCACTTACCCTACACCCTCTCCATTTGACAATTTCCCTCAAATCAACATGGTACACGTCACTACATGTGTGCAGAAGGGTAAAGAAAAGGTAGCTGACCCACCAACCAATCCTATACCCAACATACCATCTACACCCATACCTAAGATAACTATCTGCATGGCCCCACATACCCCATTTCTAATGGCATCACACATCGCACCATGCTCAAACAATTACACCAATCTCCACTCAAAATGTCCTTATATGACCTCATCAAACCTTAGAATCCCATCGTCAAGCCCTCATGGAGGTTCTTCAATCTATCGAGGTTTTACCCAATGACCCTACACCCGTAGCCTCCATTATCACACCCCATCATGTAGCCTCCCTCACCAAATTACCACCTTCATCCTCACCTCACCTTGTTCACCAAGTGGCCTCCCTCAGCTTCTCAGAGGCTAGAGATCGTGCCATACCAAAATGATGACCCGGACCCAGCCCTCTTCATCTCTGTACACATTGATGACATATGGGTACGCCGTGTGATGATTGATGGAGGCGCTAGCATTAACATCATTTCATCCCATGCATTTTCTCAAATGCATGCATACTGACAATTACATGCACAAACATCCGGTCATGTTGTGTTCATTCAACGATGCTATCACCTCCACACTAGGCATTGTCATCCTTCACGTTTGTGTGGGCCCCCGCTTATTCAGAATTGTTTTATGTTTTGAGGGAATTCCAATATAACTTGTTGCTTGGTAGACCCTGGATCCATGTCATGGGTTGTGTTCCCTCCACTTTGCATCGTTGTGTAAAGTTTGAACATGAAGGACACACTTATACCATTTCCATTGACCCATCACCTTTCAAAACATGCAACATGCTTTACCGACCCAATGATGTACTCATACCGGTCACATCCATTCTACTTCCACAACCACTATACCACTTCACCTACACCTACACCCACACCCACACCTACCACACACTGCTTTGCTTTCACCACACATACCTCCTCCACGCCTACCGCTGCTATAACCTCCATGGCTGACCCATTAGCTTCCCAATCCATTAACACCACCTCCGCATCGACCTCTCGACACATCATCCATACCCATACCAGCCTACCCACATACCAACCACTAATCCCTTGGAAGGTTTTTCAATGCCTCACTCTGGGGGAATACCACCTATATAGTGTCAACACCTTCCTTACTCCACACGAGTATGGAAGCCTTCACCAACACCCTCACTATGATCACCATATAGGAGAATGCCTCCTTTATGGTCCTCCTCATCTTTGTACTAGTCTCACCTATGGGGGACTTGATACTACCACCTACACACCTGAACCACCATCACAACCCCACCCATTTTCCACTGACTTCCAATCACTTACCAATCACCATTTCACCCACACCTTCCTGCACCACTGTGCGTGGAAGGGTTTTGGTTTTGGCTTTTATGAGCAAGGCCGCCATACCATTATTCCATGTACCACCCACAAACATAATGACCGGAGTGGTATTGGCTTCCCCGACCCTTCTACCAAACAGGCCCGCATTGAATTCATTGAGGACCCTAGCCCTTCTCCACCTTCATCACCACCCTCACCGATGGAGTCGATGGATCCTGAATCTATCCCCCTAACTTTTTTTTTTTTTTTTTTTTCATAAACACCATTTCCTTGGGGCCTTTGACTTATCAATGTGAAGGCGAGGCCCCTTCCACTCTCCCATTCCTATATCCTGAGATGATCGATGATGACACACCGACCATTAACATCATTCAATGTCAGGATGATGAATCCATACTCACCTACCTTGGTGTAGAAGACTCATATATTCATCGGTCGTTACCCTCTGAGACGTAAACCATGTTGAATGAATCGACTATTGAGATCAACATTCATACTCAGGATGACCCGCACATCCTAAAGATCGGACAATCTTTAGATGTTGCTGAATAAGAAGCCATCACTTCCTTTCTCTCGAGATCATAACCATGCTTTCGCTTGGTCTTACACAGACATGCCTAGTATTGACCCCACCATAGTGGTCCACAATATCGTAACCATTCCCGATGCCAAACCTATCAAACAAAAGCTGAGGAAAATGCACCCTCGCATTGCTCTTCTCAAAGAAGAACTTCAGCGTCTTCTTTCCATTTCCTTCATCTTACCCATTGATTATCCTTGTTGGATTTCTAACATTGTCCCTATTACTAAAGCAACAGGGGACTCCGCATTTGCATGGACTTCGAGACCTCAACCTCACCTACCCGAAAGATGACTTTCCCTTGCCCGGTATTGATCAACTGGTGACCTTACCATGGGTCATGAGATGCTCTCACTCATGGATGGTTTCTCGGGTTATAACAAATTTTTTTCTTGCCCAGAAGATCAACACAAGACCACATTCATTACCCCTTGGGGAACCTTTTGCTATCGAGTCATGCCTTTTGGCCTTAAAAACATGTTGGTGCTACATATCAGCGTGTTATGACTTACATCTTCCATGATATCATGCATCACATATTGGAAGATTACGTGGATGATCTCTTGGCTAAATCTAAAACATGCGCGCCGAGCACCTCGTTATCCTCAAAACCATCTTTGATCACCTCATTAAATATTGCATCCGCCTTCAACCTAAAAAGTGCATCTTCGTGGTTCTCTCAGGAAAACTCTGGGATTTATTGTTTCCCTCCATGGTATAGAAGTTGACCCTACTAAAGTCAAGGCCATTCTGGAAATGCCTCCACCCACGAACCTCAAAAACAACTATGTAGCCTACAAGGTAAATTGTAATCCATTCGCCATTTCATTTCACAATTATCTGATCGGTGTCAACCATTTCATCATCTACTTAGGAAGGATGTCTCCTTTAAATGGGATGATGACTATCACAAAGCTTTTGAGGCCCTAAAACAATACCTTCTCCAACCACCCGTACTCATTCCACCAAAAGACGATCAACCTTTTTACCTATACATATAAGCTACCGATCATTCCTTGGGAGCCATGCTCGCTCATCATGATGAACAACATAGGGAGCAGGTGGTTTATTACATAAGCCATACTCTTTTGGACTATGAAACCCAATACAACCACCCAAAAATCTTTTCTTAGCCTTAGTTTTTTTCACCACCAAACTCCGCCATTACCTACTCAACCACAAAACCTATGTTGTGACCAACACTAACCCTTTACACTTCATGTATGCCAAACCCTATCAAAATCAGACCGCATGATGGCTTATGCTTTTAGCTGATCTTGACCTCAAATTCATTCACCAAAAGTCCATTAAGGGCTAGGCTATATCGACCGACCAACTAGCTGATGCACCTATTGCCGGGGACCAACCCTCTAATTTTGACTTTCCCGATGAATCCATTGCTACCCTTTCCTGGATGAACCCCCTTACCAAATGACATTGTTCTTGATGGTTCTAAGTGTTAGCATGGGGGTGGAGCTGGTGTTATCCTCATCCCTCTGGATGGAGAACCCATGCCTTTGTCTTTCAAACTAGACTTTGAATGCACCAACAATATTGTTGAGTATGAAGTGCTCGTACTAGGTCTCAGACCGCCTATGCCCTCGATGTCAAATCAATCCACATCTTTGGTGATTCACAATTGGTCATAAACCAAGTCAATGGTATGTACCAATGTCATAACGAGATACTTCAAAAGTATAAACATCATGTAGACATACTTTTGACCACCTTTGATCGTTACACCCTTCAAACCATCCCACGGTCAACCAACAAATTTGTAGACACCATGGCCTGCTTAGCTTCCCAAATACCCACTTCCCCTACCGATTCCAAAATATTTGTCACTATACAATACCTCCATTCACCTTCTTATTTACCTCATGATGTTTACTCAATCAAAACCGACACCCCTGACCCGAGTGACCTTTGGTATAAACAATACTCGACTACCTTTCCCTCTCCATCTTACCTCCTGATCTCACCCGTAATGGACAACGTGCCTTCCTTAAGAAGGTCTCCCATTTCGTTATCCTGGGGGGACTCCTCTATAAGTGTGGCTTTGATGGTATTCTCTTACGATGCCTCACAAGTTTTGAAATTCCTTATACCATCAAGGAGGTTCATGATGGCATATGTGGAGGTCACTTTAGTGGCCTTCGTTGTTGCTAAGCGTATTCTTTGCCTAGGCTATTACTGGCTGACCCTTAACCATGATTGTTGTGACTATGTCAAATGCCGTGAAATGTCAACAACATTCCAACCTTCATCATACACCCAGTCATGCCTTACAGGTCACTCGTGACCTTTGGCCCTTCTCTCAATGGGGTTTGGATCTTGTTGGAGAAATCAATCCTCATTCTTCCCAACACCATCAATGGATCATAACCGCTACCGAATACTACACAAAATGGGTGGAATCCATACCACTCATCTCAAAAAAGTGAGAAAATATGTGAGTTCATTAACCATCACATCATTTGTCACTTTGGTGTCCCTCATCCTCATCACTGACAATGGAAAACAATTCAAAAACAAAACATTGCAAAAACTTTGCGATGCCTTCGGCATTCATCTTAGTTTCTCCTCACCTTATTACCCACAAACCAATGGCCAAGCTGAATCCACTAACAAAACCCTCAATAAAATTCTCATGAAAGTGGTTGACGATACTGGGAAGGATTGGCATACGCACATTCCTTTTTCTCTATGGGCATACCGCACTAGTATTCACACTGCCACTGCTGGCTACACCCTTTTCATTGGTCTATGGTACCGAGGCTATTTTGCCTCTTGAAGTCCAGATCCCCTCATTTCATTTCTCTCCATGACATGCTTACTGATGATGAATTTCGTCAGGACCACTTAGCACAACTAGAGTTATTAGATGAATGTCGTCTTAATCTGGATCACCTTCAAGTTTATCAACAACGTATCAAACGTGCTTATGACAAATGTGTTCATGAATGAACCTTCCAAGTTGGTGACCTTGTTTTGAAAGAAAATCAACACGTAACCAAAGAAAAAAAAAGTAAATGGGGAAAATTCACTCCTAATTGGCTTGGACCATACATCGTAACTCATACCTATGGATCGGGTGCCTATCGTTTGTCCTCGCTTGAGGGTAAACCCAAACTGAGCCCCTTAATGCATTACATCTTTGACCATTCTATTGTTGACTCATTGTCCTACCTCACCTTGTGTCTCTTTACAAGCTTGTCCCTTGAGCGCTATCCACTCCATCCATCTCCCTAATGATTAAACAAGAATCATGTGATTACCATCACCCTTTTGCCTTATCTTAAATATGTGCACCATGGCTCTGCACATGGCATGATTCTCATGGATACTTTTCATCTTCTTTTAGATGAGATCCCATGGTCATTCACCCTTTCCTTCTCAAAAGAACCAAATGCTTCGTTATAGTCTCATCCATGACTTAAAAAAAAAAAAAAAAAAAATGATGAATCCCTCAGAAGGACATCTTCCAAAATAAGGGATCAACTCCTTGAGTCAAACTTCCAATATAAAAGATGAATCCCTCAAAAGGACATCTTCCACCTTTAATTGTCACTATGAGTAGACTGCTCCCTCGAAGGACAGCTATAAAAAGCTCACAACTCTCTACATAGTCTTTCCAAAAAGAGGACTATTTTCTCAAAAATCAAAATTTAGAAGCTTCCCACATCGATCAGCTTCTTGCGAAGACCTCAAGGAGACATATATTCTCCCGTATAGACTTCTCACATGATCAGTCTATCTAAAAGTCAAAAAAAGAAAAAGAAAAAAAAAATAAGCTTTTTCGTCATGGACTTGCCTATTGTGATCTTGGCTCTATTGCCCAAGGCATTCTACTTCCCATTTTATGACCCAATTACCTGCACCTCCTTACCCGTTGTCTTTTCACATCATACCTCAAGGGACTCTTGAACCTATGACATTTGGTGATCATGTGACTATTCGTCACTCTTAGAATTATCAATCATGTAATGTCTTTAGGGTCTTACGTTCATTAGCCTATCTATAGATGTGTTTCATACATTTTGATCCTTTCCAATCGGGTGGCTTTCTTGCCCCCTCTTATCTTTTCTCTTCTTCATTACCTTTTGATCTTCTTATATAGGACTAGAGCCTCGACACCTGTCTTTTGAGATTTTCTTCTCCCACCTCAATCAACCTAAAATCACCTTTACCTATCTACCTATTCTCAACCCCAACATCAATGCCCTCAACCTAATTATTATACCTATGACTGGAATCATAATGACCTAAAATCACCCATACCTCGACCTAAAATCACCCATACCTATCTACCTATATTCCACCTCACCTAATCGACCTTGACCTCATCATACTTATGACCTTGAATCCAACCTAACTATCAACCTCACTACCATTATTCTTGATCTTCTCATATTCTTTCCTAGCTTATGGGAGAACTACATCGGTCTGAGGTCCCTTTTTATCGGGACTATGTAGGTAGCACTTCAGGGCATGGGGCCCTGGAAGGTTAGCTCGGCCACTCTTTACCCTAACCATTTTCCCCCCCTTTTTACCTGATTTCCTATTCATATCAAAAACCTCAACATCTATACCATATACCACATGACTTTTACCACTTATATTATTTCACATTTTCATACATAACCAACATTTTCCACATTTTACACCATCTCATGCATTTATATTGCCATTTGTTATCAAAATACCGAAATGAACATCCATGCCTAAACCAACCTGACTCAACCATGCCTAACAACCTAACTCATCCATGCCTAACAACCTGACTCAATCCATGCCTAACCAACCTGACTCAACCATGCCTAAACAACCTAACTCATCCATGCTTAACAACCTGACTCAATCCATGCCTAAAAACCAACTCGACTCCATCCATGACTCATCCACACTCGACTCATCCATGCCTAAACCCTGACTCAATCCATGCCTAACAACCGACTCATCCATGCCTAACAACTGACTCATCCATGCCTAAACCGACTCGACTCAATCCATGCCTATCACCTAACCAATCCATGCCCTAACACTACTCTACCATGCCTAAACCAACCGACTCAATCCACCAATCACACTCATCTAATGCCTAAACCAACTGAATCCACATGCCTAAATCAATCACTCATCCATGCCTATATCATAATCATCCATCCATGCTAATAACAACTTAACTCAATCCATCTCATCATCAATGATCGATCATACCTAAAAACCATAACACATCATCAAATAACCTAATCTCATCATATAAATCAATAAACCCATATATCATCTAATACAAATACATCCATATCTCATCATGGCCATCATCTCAAAAAAATCATCACACATCATAACATGGCCAAATATATCTCATCATATACATCAATAAATGTGTATCTCAATATACATGCCTATCTCATAATGATCTATATATAAAAAATGACGCATGAATGAATCAATACAAAAATTTGGCATGCAAAGCCGGTATCATATATACAAAATGCATGAATGAATCAATACAAAAATCTTCATCATGCAGGATGGTATCATGTACTACACAATAATCACTACAAAATCTCTTCGGCATGTAGGCCAGTCTCATATATAATACATACAAAAATGACTTGGCACACAGGCCGGTCCACAACAGGTCATTGTGTCTCTCCTGACCCCTCTGCTGCACCTGTCTGAGGGATGTCACCTGCCTCACCTCCTATTGATGGCCCCTCACCTGGGGCTGGCCTCTACACACTAGTGACCTCACCACGACCCTATCCCTAGGCTCACCGGCCCCCTATACTCTCCACACTGTGAGTACGGGATCTAGTCCTCTCACTTGAGGAGGCTGTTGTGCTTTGTACTCGGCATAGGAGGGCACATCTAGCCCGACAAGCTAACAAATGATCCTAGTAATACCGTGCCTCTCCTAGGGCATCTTTGAACTGGCCATGGGCACTGTCTGTGGAGGTTCCATGGGTCCCGCTACCTACGTGGGTACCTATACAATGGGACCCTATCCTGATGAACCTGTACTGAGCCCTATATTGGTGCTAGATCCTGAGTCGGCCCCTGGAGAGCCTGTGCACTGTATGTCTGGGCTGCGGTAGTAGTCATCTATGCCTGTGTTGCTGTCAGCTGGCCTTGCAGACCCATAACCTGCCCCTGTGTGGTGTCCAACTAGCCCTGTAAATCCTACACCTGCGCCTATAGGGTGGCTATCTTCCCTCCATCTCTACCTACCTCCTCTCCATCTCCATCTCCCCTACCTCCGCCTGTGTAGGTACCTATCCCTACCCTGCTTGAGCCTGCAGTGTCACTATCTGGGCCTGTAATGTGGCAACATGTGCCTCTGAACCTGTAAGCTGCCCCTGCATGATCCCAAGCTGTGTCACCAAAGTAGCCACCTACCCCTGTAGGGCGTCTCTCTTAAACTGTGATGGTGGCTAAGTTTGGCTACCCTGGCCTCGGTGGTACGGCTCTCAGTCTGTGCCACCCACCACTACCTATACCCATCTGCAACCCCAACATCATCAATCTGTACATCTATTGGCTGCTCCTCCTACCTAGGCCATTGGACTATGGGTCATGGTGGAGACATAGGTCTCTCCACATCATCTCTCTGGTACTGAGGGAACAAAGGCGGTACACCCTGGACCAATCCAAAGTGATGTCTAACCCTCTACTATGGGTATCCACTCATGCTCTCCCACTCTCCTCCCCTCTATCCACAGATGTATCTATAGCCCAACTAGCTCTGTGGCCATCTATCTGTATGAGGGGAAGCCCACGTATGGCCTCCAAATAATGTCCACCCCTGATAGCCCCTCCAACAACCTCTTGTGATAAGATACATCATGCGTAGATCTGGCACCTCGGACCTCTCAAACGGCCGGTACCCACCGCCTGTACCCAACTCTCAAAACTCTCTATGGGAATGCATCTCTCGGGGCATCCCCACTGGTCAAACACAAACAATGTGCTCATACACCTAGTAATGTAGTAGTATGATGTAGTAGATGTTGAACCTCCGCAGTCACCCGTAGGCCCATAGCTCTCTATACACCTGTGTCAGCAATGCAGGTGCCCATGCGAACCGTGTTCCTATGTATCATCATGTCATGGAGGACTCCCATCAGTGACCTTGGGAATCCCCCCTGCATCCGGTAGTGCGAAGCAACACACTACCTCCATCAAGAGTACCACTAACCTCATCTCCTCTGGATGAGCTCTATACATCGCTCCATAGCTCAGGCTAGCGCTATGGAATGTCAAGTCTACTACACCCTCACCAAAAATGGGTGCCAGTATCTCCTCAGATGCCTCTGAAGAGATGGAATAAACCTGGGCCCCCAATATGGGCAACCGTAGGATCCTGTAGACGTCCTCCAGGGTGATCATCATCTCACCCATCGGTAAATGGAAGGTGTTGGTCACCGAGTCCCATCTATCGATGAGGGAAACCATAAGACTCACCTCCCGGACTACATGCCGGTAGTGCCACACACCTATCAATCCCACCTCTACCACATGTTACCACTCCTCCT
This sequence comes from Taxus wallichiana var. yunnanensis, assembly GCA_018340775.1. NCBI lineage: Eukaryota > Viridiplantae > Streptophyta > Pinopsida > Cupressales > Taxaceae > Taxus > Taxus wallichiana. Next base: position 564,921,910 of record CM031235.1, read on the forward strand.
ACGTCATGATCACCCATACTATCAATAACAAGGGTGGCACCTGGGCCCTCATCCGCAGCTCTCTGGGCCTACATCCCACAAAAGTAATGTATTAGTCCACCTTCCCAACTTACCTAATTTTTACCCCACATCCCAACCTAATCATTGGCCTTGTCACTCACCCAAACCTACCCAAACCTCTCCACCCAACCTACCCACACCCACCCTACCCACCCGAACCTACCCACCTACCCACACCTACCCAACCTATCTACCCGAACCTATCTACCCTAACCCTCACCCACACCTACCCAACCACCCACCTACCCTACCCACCCTCTCTCTACCTAACCTACCCACCTCACCCCACTACCCAACCCCTCTACCCACCTATCTACCCTAACCCTCACCCACACCTACCACCCATCCACCGAAACTATCTACCCTACCCTCACCCGAAACCACCCTCAACCCTTACCCACCTACCCTACTTTCTCACCCTAAACCCTTCCCCTCTCACCTAACTTCTTTCCCACCCTACCCTTACTCTCTTCCCTTTTTTATCCCAATTTACACTTAGGATTAACCGACCCTAGTTATCCCAGACCGACCACATGGTCTCCCTTTGACCAACATCGGTCACTGTTCTTGTGACCGGTACCGTCACTACCCACCGACGTCGGCCATAAGTCGACCGACGTCGGTCACTATCTTGCCACCCCCCGACTTCCCAACCCTATTTTTTCCCTTCCTAATCATTCTACCCACCCAAATCCCTCCTTACACCCTTATTTGTTCCTACCTTACCCTTTTACCCTACCCCCTACCCTTCCCCATGCCCATTACCCTCCATTTTTCCCATTTTGAAATTCTTCCCCCAAACCCCCATTTTTTTTCATATTTCCTATATTCTAGCCAATTTAACCAAACAATCAAAAAAAAGGTTCAACTCCTACTGATCCCATTTCCACCATTGTGGTGGAACCTCAGCCTCCGCACCACTCCTCTCGAGCCCTCTTCGGCCTCCGCCATCCTCAAATGACCTCCAATTCTCTCCACCAATCACCTCGCTCGATCCGATCTCGTGGCCCCACCTCTCACCCACTCAATCTCACCTATGTGGCTCACCAACCAATCTCTCTGCCGTACTCTTTTGTCTTCTTCCTCTTTTCTCTCTTTTTGTCCTTTTCTTCTCCTTAAAAATGCACAAATGAATTTTAAAATGTGGGTTTTCCACTTTTTATACCCTACCCGACTTGACCGACATCGGTCAACCCTTGACCGAGGCTGGTCTGATGCCCTAGCTAACTACCGTCGGTTCCCCTACACCATCATTGGTTCATACTGACTGGTGTCAGTTACCTTACGTACTCATTTCCCTCACATTCACCTACTTTTCCTTACCTCCCCTTTCTTTTCCCTTCCCTACACCTACCTGGACCACTTTACCTTCACTTCACCTTCTTCAACCTCACCACGTCCATTGTTGAAGCCTCCTTATTTTACCCCTACCTCGGCCTTACCCATGCCGTCATCTTGATATTTGGACCTGGACCATTGCTAGTGACCTTTTGACCTCATGTGTTTGCTATACCTTGCGGCACTTTTACCTGTGTTGTTTGACCTAATGACTTTACCTAGCCTATTTCCATGACCGTTTATCCTGACCCTACCTTTGGTGTATGGAACATACCTACACATTCCTACACCTAACCTATGTTGTGTTTCCTGACCTTATCCTATACCTTGGATACCGGATTCACTTCACCCTTGTTTGGATAAACCTATCGACCTTAGACGATGTAGAGTTTGCTTTGCTCTTCAACCGGTAGCATGTTGTAGTTTATACGTGTGCGTGTGTTTGACTATGTTACTACCTTTGACCCTGACCCATTACCTAGATCACCGAAGTAGACCTTTCACCCTCTTCCCCTACACCCACTTACCTTTTCCTCACATTTACCTTTTATCAAACCACTCACCGCTTCAGCCTGTTGCCTCATCAATTCTGGTTTGAGGGGGATCACCTTCACCCTCACATGGGCCAACCACATCTTATTTTTGTTAGCATCACTTACCAATACAAGCTACGCAACAAAAAGGGATAAAATGTAGACACTAAAATTAGGTCACACTCCCCCTTTGTCCCTCGACATATAAGCCCCCCTTTATTACATCTACCTAGCCATGACCCCTTTCACCCTACTAATATTAATTTAATTACTTCAATTAAATTAATGTGTTTTCCTCACTATATTTATTATTTAAATAATATCTACACAAACAATTCACTTAGACACCTCACCAAGCTAACTCAACCTAAGACCTATTCTTAGCAAGTTACCATAACTAACTAAGACTTACCCAAACCTTAAAAATCAATGCCTACACTCCCTCTAACCACATTCCCACATGCTCACAAGAAGCTCCCAGTCTAATCCATGGGATAATGACACAAGATCGAGGAAATCAGGAGGATCTCCCTAAGTTTAGTAAACCTAGAAAATCCCACCTTGACCGACATCGGTTTCCCCTAACCATCGTTGGTTAAGCGACCACCATCGGTTACCCCTTTTAACCCCTAAACAACCTTATTCTCAAGGTTGGAAAACATTGGGAGAAAATTGGATGAGAAAGAATGAAATCTCAAAGAGATAACACATCTTCAGAGAGCCAATTCTAGCAAGAACTGACATCCAAGGAAGGAGATTGAGGATCTTCTCCTGCACAACCTTCCCAACCACATTCTGATCTATCCAAGCAAAAGAGGAGTGTGCATGTAGCCCATGCAGAAGATTTTCTTCAGTTGGTGATCACTTGCAGCCTTCAAACCCATCATCAACACCTCCATCCTTCACACATAGACTTTCAGAATGAAATCCAAGTAAGTACAACATCATACTTTCCTTGGTTATTTCATTTTATCATTATTTTATCATCCATTGTTCATCTTGCTCCCTATTGACCATCTCCAACATTTTTTACCTCCATAGACCCATCAAAACCTCGTAAAAACCTATTCCAGTCACCCAATACCTCATCCCGACCAACCAAATCCTTTGTGTAATCACAAAGGAGACCAAAACCCCATTTTGTGACATTTCTAGATCTCACAATAACTGGCGCCGGTTATACCTAACCGCGGTCGGTCATCCCTGACCGACGCCGGTCTCTGTGTTTTCCCACACATCCTTAAACAGAGACCTATCCACCTAATTTTACCTCACCCTCACTCACTTGTGACCTACCCGAGACCTTTATTAGACCTACAGAACCCATAACCAACCATTTGACCCGTGGATTCTATTCTAGCTTAGCCTGTTAGATTAGATCTATTTTCTTATTGTGTTTTAAGTGAGATACCTAAATCATTTCAAAATAACAATAGGATTTAGGAATACAATTTAAGAAATCCTGTTCTTTCAAGAGATTATGATCCTGATTGTTAGAGAGAAAATTTTGGAAGAAAGATATGGTCTCTTTGTTAATTTCATCTTGTTCCTCCACCAAGACACCCCCTTCCTTACTGATTTTGTTAATTTTGTTAAAGCTTCTCCACTTTAAGGTGGATAAATGAAAGAATCTAGTATTTTTGTCCCCTTCCTTTAACCAAGTGATTCTGGATTTTTGTCTCCAGAAGATTTCCTCTTTTCCTAGGATATTGTGGTAGTCCACCAGGAGAGATATTTCCTTAACTTGATCAGCAAGATCATTCTTGATACCCTATCTTTCAGTTCTTCTTTGGACAATCTGTAATTCATCTCTGATTTCCAACTTCTTCTGGAAGATATTTCCAAAACTTTTTTTATTCCACACTTTGAGGTGGGCTTTCACATTTTGAAGTTTTTTAGAGAGTCTAAACATCGCCATTCCTTTAACCTTTAGTTTCCACCATTCTTTTATGAGATCATTCAGATCCTCACTTTGGAGCCACATCTTCTCAAAATGAAAGGGAGTTCTTCTTCGAGAAGGGTTCTTAATTTGAAGAAGAATGGGATTGTGGTTAGATCCAATCGAGGAAGAGAAAAAGGGAGATGTCCTAGCTTAACCATTCCTCTGAAAACAGAGCCCTGTCCAATCTAACTTGAATATTTTGAGTGTCAGTCCTTCTGTTAGACCATGTGAAACTGCAGCCTTTTAGATCGATATCATGGAGTTGGGAAGATGTTATGAAATGATTAAAATCCTCCATGCCACTGAGAAATCCTTAGAACCTCCTTTTTTTCTCCAGAGTCCTTGGGGTGTTGAAGTCCCCCATAACAATCCGGCCAATGTAACCTTTAATAGAGTGGTTAAAAGATAAAATATGGTGCCAAAGTTGTTTCCTTTCTTTGTGATGGGTGGGAGCATAGATATTTGAAAGAACCCATATACTCCTATTTTCAAGATCTCTCATCATCACCGCCACATGGTTATCTCTCTTAACCAACAAAGTACCCTCGAACTTGTTCGGGCTCCAAACCACAGCTAATCCTCCGGAAGCTCCTTTTGAGCTAACAACAAAGGCTTTAGAGTTTTTCCAACATAATTTACAAGAGGATAGGAAGGATTCTTCTTTCATTTTAGTTTCCTACACAACAAGCACATCTAATTTTCTGTCTTTCAATCATATCTTTTAGGATCCTCCACTTCACGGGACTATTCAGCCCTCTCCCATTCCATGATATGTAATTCATTTTCTTAGGTTGGGTTTATTTTTCCTAAAGACCTTCTGGTCCAAGCACATCTATTTCCCTGAATCTATCTCCTTTTGGGTAGTTTTTTTCCTTGATTCAAATTTATTCGGTCTGCCTTGTTTGCTATTTGTAGCTTCCACATTTATAGGATTCTCATCCTCCTGGGAAGGGAAAGAGCTTGAAGAGTCCCCCTTTTTTCCTTTTGGATCTATTTTCTTTTTTCCAGAAGTAATTTTATCCCCTGAAGGGTTTTTGATTCCAGGACTTAGGCCTTCTTTCTTATCATCAGTCTCCTTGATTGGGGTTCTTTGTGCACTCAAAAGGGCCTTAAAAGAGGGAGAAAACTTCACCCCTTTGATGAGATCCAGATCCAAATTCTGGCCCTGAGTATCCTCTATCTCCATTTGGTCCTTTACCAATTCCTCCACAGCCTTGACCTCCATCTCCTTGCTTCAAGAAAGTTTTGATCACTCCCGCCCACTTCATTGTGAATCCCTTCATTCATATTATATTTACCAAACTCCATCTTCCTGACTTTTAAAATATCCCTCAAGTATTCCTCCTCTTTTTCCTTTACCTTTGTTTCTGAGTTAGACAAGTATTTAGATTTCCTTCTATTTGTCACCATTGATAAAACCTTCCTCATCCTTTTCCATTGTATCGAGTAATATCGATCATGGAATCATAATACATTATATGGGGCAAATCCATTATAGTTTTTTGGTTTCCCTGAAGCATGAGAGAATAATCTGAGGATTTTTGTAGCATAGTTTAAGTTTTTGTGATTAAATTTAGTGTCTAAGAAGAGTTCAAAATTTGGGTTTGAATAGAAGGATTGCCATTCAATCTTTGAGATTGGGGAAAATCTAGTAATAACAGATTTTTTCATGCCATGTTAACATTTTCATCTTGTCAATTCAGTTGTGTTTATGTTCCATTTTCTTTTATCAAACCTACATGCAAATACAATTCACCGTTAGAGCATAAAATTACTTTTTATTAATTCATCAACATGATTCTTATTTCCATGTTACAAATATGTCAAGTATTAAGCCTAGAAAATTGCATATCTAAATTTTTAATTTTCTACAAAGGATTTTGCCTCTGTCATTTTAGTCGACTTGGCTTATTCTTCCTCAAAGTCCAAAATAATTTCCATATTTATTGTTTGCAAGCAAATAGCGTTGCTACAAAAAATTATTAGAGGAGATTATTTTTATTTAAGGGTGGCACTATTTAATATATACATTGGCATTATCTATTCAATTTCAGTTAATCATATTTGGAGTTCAAGATCACACTCACCACACTTCGTTATTGTTCTCGAAAGCTATATTTATTCACTATATGAAATTACAATAATGGTTGTATTAGATCTATGCTATTTTTTAATGTTGATCGGGATTCTATTATGGATATTCATATCTTTGAATGAAATTTGTTTCAATGTACAAGATCGAGTTGGATTCTTACTTGATAACATTTGCATTAGATTTAACGCCATTGACTGGTCTTTGAAATTACCCCAACTCCATTTTCTTGACAATCATGTTACATTAATCCTCCATTTCCACGTGGACATATCCACCATTATGATTTTATTTTGTCTTTACCGTATCAAGAGTTTATTAAGTTTTATAGTTTTGTTTATTTAGCATTGGTCAAAATATTATATGTTTTTGTTGAGTCCTTGTATTTTCATAATATTTTTTATTTTTGAGTCTTTGTCTAATGCAATTGTTAATAGACACCGATTATTAATTTTGTAAAGCTAATATTTAATTTGTTCATTGTTTGATAAAATATTATGTTTCTTCATTATAAGTTATTTTATGTGTTAAGTCTCTTTGTTAAAATGTCTATAGTACAAAACAAAGGTATTTAGAGAGTCAATTAAAGTCTATTATTAAGTCATTATTGGTCATTAAATATTGTAAAAGACATGGTTTTGTTGTAATGTCAAAAATAGTCCTTTGTTTTTATAGTTCATAAGTATTGTCAATCAAAGGATTCAATTCATGTGATGTTAATCTAAGTGTCAAGGTTATAAAAAAATGCCTCATGCACACACTTTTTGTGTTACCTAACATCTGAAAAATAAATGACTTTACATTTTGGGGGGAATAATAAACAATAGGGAAATCATTAAGCTTCATATCTAAATCAGACTAAGCTAGTAGCATGAAACCGGAGGATAGAGGCACATGAGACTGGAGGAAAACCAATGACCTCTCATCAGTCACCAATGATGGGGCCATGTAGAATGATTTGATGGCATGTGTTTGATTATTTTATTGCACATTGTGTTTTCTTTCAATTTTTCAAAGCATGGGGTGAAAAATAAGAACAGATGTGGTATGTTCCTATTCATGTGTACTTGTGAGTATTCATAATCTAGTCCCATAATGTAAACATATAGTTAAGAAATGAAAACACATAGAAATGCAACATCATGATTATTGAAGAGCTTGAATAGTAAGATGTGTTCTGTTCATGCTTAGGTTTGTGGTTATCCTTTGGAAAACCATTTAAGGTTGTTCGAGATGTGTTCCGCTTGAGTTCCCACACTTTCTAGATTAGATGTGTTCCCAAGAGTGGTCGGTTAATAATCATATGATTCTTGAGTTTGTTCCCATCCTCTTCAGTCATATGTGTTCCCGAAAGTGCATGGTTGATAAGAAGTTAATTTGTTCCTTATTCTCCCTTCATTTCAAGTGTTGTACCAAGATCATGAGTGAACACGGAAAGCAAAGTTATAGAAGAAGTGTGAATTTTTTTCTACCCCTGTAAACACTAAGGGGGAATGTTATGAATTTAGTATTTACATGGGTATTACCTATAGTACATTAAGATGAGGTAAATGATTAGTATATTAGGTGATCAAATATATTGTTATAAATAATATATCCATATAGTTTAGTGGTTATATTATTACATTCGTAAAGTTATTAATGGGTTATTGTTTATATGGGTTCCTATTTTATAAGATGTTGGTTTTCTATTTCGATGGTTATATAATAACCTTGGTAAATGGTCTAAAAACAATAATATAGAATATTATTTTCCTGTGTAAATATTCTCATTCCACATTACTTATTAACAAATTTACAAAGAACCCATCCATCCATCAAGATATTGATCATTCAAATGTGCACCCACGTCTCAGTGTCTAAGGAACTCGAGTTGTTTGAGACAAAAATGGAACCGTGATCAAATTCTAGGACCTTGCGTGCTTGAGACGAATCTCTAGAGAAGGTTGGTTCCTCTATATATTTCTACTTCTACTATTACTCCTAATGTTGGAAGGGAAATACTATGCTAACAATGCCAAGGGACCAGGGATAAAAGGATAATAGAAAGGAAAACTAAACTAAAAAGGAGGTAATAACACTAGAAAAAGAGGGATGAACACTATTTTTTCTAAGAGGAAATGAAAGAGAAATCATGAGGGAAGGTTAGGCATGTGTTGTAAAAACAACACGCATTTACAATCAATTTCATGAAACACAACTAGAAAATGGAACCGTAAGGGACGTAAGATGACACAAAAAAACACACAATAATAAAATAAGGAAAGAAGAAGGAATGTAAAAAATGTTAGGATAGAGAATAGCCACAAAATAATGCTTCCATTACTTCTAAAAATACATAAATTACTACAATGGTGAGAGAGGGTGATATCCACACACAAGAGCTAGATCTAGAGGTCTCGCAACTCGAATACAAAGATATGAAGTCCTTAGCCAAAATCTAAAGGATCTCGAAATGTCCAACAACAATAATGACCCCATCTCTTACATTTATAGATGAAGCAATGAAAGAAGAAGAGGAGGAGGAGGGAAAACCCAAATTTGAAATACAACCACCAACAAGAATTATTCAATGCTTGCAAATCCACCTGTAAATATGTCAAATACGCTTCCCCAAGTCTGTTTGGAATGTTGGAGAAGGAAGGAAGGTGAATCGATCAAATCAAGTGGTTGGGGAAATCAGATATGCTCATCAATTCTCGTAAAGAAGTTTTCTCATTTCTTACCTACCAGATCTGCCAAGAATTTGAATTTGAATATCTAACATTATAGCCCATGTCAAAAACTATCAAATGAGACAAAGTGCGCAAGAATCTAAGCACTAACACAAAATTTATGGTATCAGAAATTTTTCGAGCTTCCTAGCCACAAAAAAATAAGTGGCATGCATTGATTAGGTAAAATGATGGCCAAATATGCAAATTTTTTATCTTTTTTTGCCATGTGCCACTCATAAATTTGTTGCAAGGATTCGGCTACCAGCTTACACACTTTGATTGGTTACATGTAACACACTCTAGCTTATCAGATGATGATGTGGCATGGAATGGCTCAAAGGGGAGTGCAAAGGCACGCGCGTGAAAGAATGAAGCTCGGGAGCAAAACAAAGGAAGGGCACAAAAAGGATTATGCATGTAGGATAAATGGAAGGAATCCCTAAGGAAGAAGCGTATATTCAAGTAGCAACTATTACCAAATAATATGTTGCGCACAAGGAGAGGGCATATAAGAGGGCACGGGAATTAACCAATTTTAAGAAGCAAGGACAAGGTGCACGTGGAGGGTGAATGCTATACTAGGAAGAAGGTGAATGTGCCAAAGGTGTGTGCAAGGGGAAAAGGAACAAAGAGGAGGAGTGTGCAAGGAACGTGGGGAATCTATAGCCATGGAGATGTGCCAAAGAGATAATTGAAGTGCATGTAACCTACAATGAAGATCTCAAGGCCATAATATCAATGTAAGTTATTCAAATAACTCTAAGAGTTTTTGGATAAGGTTTCAAGGACTTTCAGTGTCATCTTCTTGCTATATGAAGGATATCGTAGTCTGGAGCATCCATTGGGCATGGAGTCATTATGTAATCATGAAATTCTTATCTGCAGAAATTTTTAAAGAACTACCCTTAAAGTCATTTGAAGAATCATTTCTTAACTATGTTATGAATCTGAAAAACTAATGAAAATTTGTTGGAAAATAATCGACATCTTGGAAGCAATACAAGAGCATGTGCAATAAGCACACCAAAAGAAAGAACTATGTGCAGGAGGAACAATGTGTGCATAAAGCACACTTAGAGGAACTCGAAAATACTCTAATAAATAGAAAATGATGCAAAGAGACTCAATGAAAGGGTTTGAGATATATCTCATTTATGGGATTTGCAACACACCTCCATCAAGATGAGTTAACTCAAAAGAGTTAGCCTCCTTGCATGAATTGATGATGTATGGGCCACTCCAAAGTGCATCAAACTTTGAATGGCTCCCTGGTTTAGCTCTATCAGCATCCCATTTCAAGACTAAGTCCCCAAATTTGAAAGCTTGAGGCCTAGAATTTCTATCAAATCACTTCTTTATTACTTTTTGATGATTTTATAGCTTGATTATGGTGGAGTTCCTTGATTCTTCAAGACTAATCAGCTCTTTCATTTTGTTTTCTCTCTGGTTTGTACCTTCAAATTACAGCTTGTTTGGTAATTTCTAATTATTTCAACTCAAGCGCCAAAGGAAGGGTACCCTCCTTGTCATAAAAAGCTTATAAGAAGAAGTTCCTATTGCTTTTTTAACTATGATTTTATCTTCCTAGAGCACACGTGAGATCTTTATTCATTTTTTGCTTCATGATCCCGATCGGGTTCTTATTTGTTGAGTTTTCCAAACCATTTCCTTAAGGGTAATTATTGGAAGAAATATTCAAATAGATGACCAAATTTAGAGCCCAATCATTGATTTTAGTGTCAAGGAAGTATTTTTCATTCTCAAAGATAATGGTGTGAGGGACGCAAAACCTTGTTATAATGCCCTAAAGAAAGTCGAGGATGACCGACTTGGTTGATTCTTTGAGTGTGACATCTTTTGTCCATCCGGTGAAGTAGTCTTTTTGTCAACACCCACTAGTTTTCAAAGTGCTTAAAGGAGAATTGATCATGCCTATGAAGTTGAGACCCCATTTCACAAAAGGTTGATCCACTTGGATTGGTTGAGGGGAACTGCTATCAATATCTTCTTACCTATAAAGAAAGTTCATTATTTGCATTTTGTGACCCACTTGTGCACATCTCGCAAACAAGGTGTGCCAAATGATACCTACTATTATGATCTTCATTGTTGTAGTTTTGACAAAAAAAAAGTGACAACTAGAGAATCCATCATGAAATTTGACTAACACTTTTTCAATCTGTGTGTCATTGATACACTTTAACAACACACCATAAAGACTCTTTTATAAGAGAATATCATCAATCAGCACATATGGAATAGAATACAAAGACATCACATATCTCATCTTTGTTTTGTTCAAATTAGGAGGTTATGTTCCCTTGGACAATAATGTGATCATGTCCTTCATCTAATCATGTGCACTAGGATCTACATTTTGTTCAAGTTCTATGCACGGGATCTATTCATCAAGAAATAATGAAGTCTCGATTCATTTTTGCATCCTTAGCAAGTATTTTGCATATCATGCTACCTCATACTAGCTTTGCATCTTTGATGGTCACGTCATACTCTATGATTTTGGTCACCCATCACACTCTCTTCTCATGGATTTCTACTCCCATGATGAAGTCTCTAACGGAAGAGTGGGAAACTAACACCTTAATATGATTTATGGTGAGCATACTCTTGAACTTCTTGAGCGTGCACATGATGGCGTAGACCTTCTTCTCCATGTGATTATACCTTAATTCATAATCCTTAATAGTATGGCCTAAGAAAGCCATTGTCTACTCTAGCCCTTGTTTATTTTCTTGTGTTAGGATAGTAGAAATACTTGCATCACACCATAATCATAAAGAATAAAGTCCTTTGAGTAATTCGGATAGATGAGTGTTGGCACACAAGAAATCTCTTTCTTGATCTTGTTGAAGCTTTCCTTTCCTTCTGTTGTTGATTTGAAAGTTATGTTTTTCTTGAGCATGAGGGTGAATGGCCTTACCAATCCTATAAATTTGGGAATAAAGCACCTAAAAAGTTGATTTTGCGAAGGAAGGACTGCAAGTATTTCTTGTGCAACGACGGGAGATTTTCGGGATGTCAAAAACATACTCAAGGTCGATTGTTATGCCATCCTTTAAAACTACATGGCGTAGAAGCTTTCCCTTTGCCACCGCAAAATTACACTTCTTGGGGTTAAGAGACACCCCAAATTTTATGCATCTCTCAAATACTTTCTCTAGGTATATCATGTGATCCACACTTTGCTTTGAGAAGACTATGATGTCATCAAGGTAGACCAAGATAATCTCATTGATATATCCCTTGAATGCAATATCCATTGCACACTAAAACGTTACACTGCGTTTGATAGATCAAGGGCATCTTATGATATGCATATTTCCCCCACTTGGTTGTAAACACCATTTTTAATTGATCCTCTTCCTTGACCAGGATCTGATGGAAGCTAGAGTATTTTTCTAGCATTGAGAATATTTGTGCATCGGCCAAAGTCTGCATAATTTTCTCCATAAAAGGAAAAGGATAATGATCCTTTAGAGATGCCTTGTTTAAATCTCTAAAATCAACCCAGATTCTGATTTCACCATTCTTCTTGCACACCGAACAAGATTCATTACCCAAGTAGAATACTTGATTGGAAATATTATCTTTTCCTTAATGATTTTGGAGAACTCCTTCCTCATGAGGGGCTCTATCTTTGGATTGACTAGTCGTTTATTTTTTCTAACTCACTTGATACCGGATCAAGATCAATGGACTATTGAGAAACACTTGGATCAAAACCTTTGAGGTCCTTATGCTCCCATGAGAATATATCATTGTATTTTTATAGAGAGAGATGAAGGCATGTTTTTCATCATGCGCGTAAGCTTTTACCGAGCACTAAATCCTTCCCACACGTAATAGTGACTAGGAGAAGTCTTCTTACGCGACGCATATATACTTCTCTTCACCCTTGAACTCATCATTAGGGATAAACATTTTCTCTAAGGTGGCCATCCCTTTAGGAAAAAAAAAAATATTTAGTTGAATTACTTGGTCACCATAATTTCATGCAATTCAACTTGCATGTTTGATGAGAACTCGGCTTCATTCTCGGATGAACTAGATGATTTGCACATCATCACAAACACTTTCCAACTAGTGTTTTTTCTGGGATGGATGGTCTAATCACCATATTGATGTTTTGATTGTTTCCTTTGAAAAATTCCTCAGTAAGGGAGAATTGTAACCGAGTATGGCCATTTGATCAGCCTCCTTGTTCATCTTACGCAGCAAAACCTACAAATTTAGAGAATCAAATCTCTCAAGGAGATCCCAAACTCTATGTTTATAATATTTTATAAGCTTTTTCTTTATCATGTACTTTTTTTTGACCTGATGGATAATCAATTTCATGTCCCTAAGGATCTGAGTTGCCTTAATCTTATTATTTTTAGCAATAATCAAACCATGCACTAGCGCTTCATACTCTATCACATTATTAGAACATGTGAACTGCAACATGTGTGTGAAAAATAATTTCTCATCCTTATAGGAAATGAGAACAACACCCACATCTAAGCCATTTTTGCTTCTAGATCCATCAAAGTATAATTTCCACAGATAGCATTCTCTTAACTTTGGTTGAGTGTGTGCTGAAGTATAGCTTCTTCTTCAATGATACAAGTAATTACCAAGCCCAGTTTCATAAACCTCTAACTCCTCAACATATGGGTCAAATCTATGATGTCTCTCCTCCCATTCATCCATTACTAAGTTGGGGATAGGAGGCATAACAAAGTTATTCAAAAATTGAAATTGGTTCTTCTTGTATTAAATAGTTGGCTTGGAGAGGGGATGGGACATATGACTCTACATGATAGGAAAATATTGGCTCAGCTTGTATGGTAAAATGGGTACCATACCTTATCTCGTAGTAACATATGGGACCAATCAGAAGACAAGTAACCACCCACTTTAGTAGTAAAGTCCCTTGACAGACAAAGGGTAAATAGAGCGGGTAGATCAATGATTGACACATCCTGAGTTATTTTTAGACTTTGACATGCATGGAGGGTTAACTAAAGATCCTTGATGATTCCTAAGGTAGTTATAGTTGAACCATCAAGTTGAAAGACTCCTTTTGTCAAAGGGCTATACTTAATACCTAAGACATCAACAATTTTCTTCAGCATGAAAGAAGTATTAGCACCTAATTCAATCATGCAGTTATGGACAAGATGTTTTCCTATGATTAAGGACATATAGAAAGGTGGGGTTTTGAAAAATTTACTTACTTAATTCTCCTCTTCTTGGAAAATATTGATGAAGTGTGGTGCTTCGTATAGTTAGTTTAGTGCATGGAAGTTGTTCCAAAGCTTCATGCAAAAAGTCACACTGAGATGGAATGGTCAAGGCATCCCACATTATAGCATGTATGTTTGTCTTCTTCATCTGTTCCACAATATTGAATGGAAGACCCAATGACTTATGCATTTGGGGCATAATAACATCCTTTTTCTTTTGTTCAAGTATAGAGGCAAGAACCTTAGTTGACACAGAGGCTTGACCTACCAAAGGAGGGTGCACACCGGTTTAGGGAAGCTTTGTGTGGAGCTTCGCATGTAGGAACTTGGGGACTTTTACTACTAAATTTCTTATTTTCTTCCTTTTTCTTTTGAGAGTCAACCTATGTTGCCGGGATTATGACTTGCACACTAGAATCAAGTATTATCTTCTTATATATTGTTTTTTCAACAACCTAGGAGCGTGATATACTTACATCATCTCAGTAACTTGGTTGATAGCACAAAATTCCTCGGAACCAAAAATTGTCAAGTTAGCTTTAGGAGGAGCCTCTGGATTTTCTTGGTTCTCGGGATATCTCAAGCTGATGGAAGGCTCGTAGTTAGAAGCATTCTGGATCATATAGTCCTGTGCACACATAGCATTGGCATAGTGATATTGACTATGAGCCATATTACAAGGAAATCCATTTAGACTCTTTTGTCATGTTGTTTTGAATCTGGAACAAGTGCCCGACTCATTTTGGGTAATGGAAAGGGTTGTGCGGGAGGAATAAATTGCAAAGGCAAGTGCGTGTTAGCATGCCATCTATCATTTTTTTGGTCTTTCCCATATCTTTGATTTCCATATTAATTCTACCAAGGTTGATTGTTTTATCTTTGTACTTGATTAGAACTACCTTTGTATTCTTGCACTTGTTGGTACTCCAATGATATGATCTTATTGGACAAATTTCTAATTAGAGACTTCAATTATTCATCTTCTTTCTTATGTGTGGGAGAGTATGACGTAGATGCAATGGGTTACACATTCTATATTGGAATAAGGGAAATAGAAGGTTGGGACACTAGAGACATCTCTAAGAATAAGGGTGCATAAGGCCTATGCGCTAATTTACCCATCTGAATCAGACTATTTTCTACCCTTATGTCAATGTTGTAGGCAACTAGTAAATTTCTACCTCCCATGGATTGAATCATGACTGAGATGTCACTATTCAAGGCCCTTAGATAATACATGAAGGCATGTTGGGATGTAGGCCTTATCACTTAAGTAATTATGTACCAAGTCTCCTAGAATCTGATGTTAAAATCAATCATCTCCTCGTTGGGTGCCTTCTTGGTTGTAGCCATTTGTTCCACCAAATATAGGTGATCTGACTTTTCCTCAAAGTAGTTACATATAGTTTTTCCAAGATCATTTTAGGTGGCAATAGACATAGGTGTCAAGCCTCGCATACCATTAGAGTGTTCCACCCTTGAAAGACACTACAATTAGTCTAAGCGCAACATCATCATGTGTGATTAGATAGATAGAGCACACATTGGTCACATCTTGAATGTCTTCAAAAGGGGTGACTTTATTCTCTCCCATGAAGTATGGAATGCTCTTGAGCACATCTACTAACATATCATGCTAAGCATTGAGATTGAGAAGGCTTCCACCAGTGAAGCTAGCAAAGTTCCTCGAAGGAGGAGGAGGTTGAAGCATCATGGTAGGGCACACTTATGTGTTGTGAGGATGAGTAGAGTATGCTCGATGCACTGGAGATGAGGACCCATGCATGGGAGCTTTGTAATGTGTACTTCTTGGTGAAATTTGGAAGTACTTGAAATATCCTTCAGCTACAACACTTTGTCTCATGTGCACTCTTCTCATAAAATGCACTCTAGCTACTAAAAAAATAGATTTGAGTGTTGGGAGTCACTAGATGTGTTTGAAATGAGCCTCCAAAGGCTAAAAATTGCTAAGTCACACACCAAACTTAGAAATGTTGAAATATAAGCTTTCATTACTTGTCCCACTGGGCGTGCCATAAAATATTGGTCATTCAAACGTGTACCTGCATCTTAGCTCTAAGGAACTGAGATATTTGAGACAACAATGGAACCATCTCCAAGTTGTGGGACCTTGTGCGCTTGAGACGGATCTTCCAGAGAAGGCTAGTTCCTCTACCTATTTCTACTTCTACTACTAATCCTAATGCTGGAAGGGAAAAACTAAGATAATAATGCCAAGGGACCAAGGATAGAAGGATAGCACAAAGGAAAACTAAACTAGAAAGGAGGTGATAACACTAGAAAAAGAGAGATGAACACTATCTATTTTGAGTAGAAATGAAAAGAAAAGCATTAGGAAGGCTAGGCATGCGTAGCACAAACCAATACACATTTACAATTAGTTCCATGAAACACAACCAGAAAATGGAGCTGTAAGGGACGTAAGATGACACAACAAACACACAATGCAAAATGAAGGCAAGAAGAAGGAATGAAAACATGTTAGGATAGATAATATCCACAAAATAATGTTTCCATTAGTTCCATATATACACAAACTGTTACAATGACAAGAGAGGCTAATATCCACATGCAAGAGCCAAATATAGAGGTTTGTAACTCATATTACAAAGATATGAAATCCTTAGACAAAATCTTAAGGATCGGAAATGTCCAAAAAAATTATGATCCCAACTCTTACATTTATAGATGAAGTAATGAAGGAAGAATAGGAGAAGGAGGGAAAATATGAAATTGAAAAATAACCACTAACAAGAATCATTCAATGCCTACAAATCTGCCTGCAACTCTATTAAATGCATTTCCCCAAGTCTGTTTGGTGTGTTGGAGAAGGATGTAAGGTGGATCACATCAAATCAAGTGGTTAGAGAAATTATATCTTCTCATAAATTCCCATAAATACATTTTCCCATTTCTCACCTACCAGATCCACCAAAATTTGAATTTGAATATCTATTAATGTAACCTATGTTAATAGCGATCGAATTAGAAAAAGTTCCCAAGGATCGAAAGCACCGACACAAAATTTATGACTATCAATATTTTTTCAAAGCTACCTGGGCATGCAAAACAAGTTGCACACATTGATTAGCTGAAAGTACAACCAACTATGTAAATGCTTTATCTTTTTTTGCCACATATCACTCATTGATTTATTTCAAATATTTGTCACCCAATTTAATGCACTTTGATTTGTTACATGTAACACACTTTGGCTTGTTAAATTACGACATTGCATGGAATGGATCAGAGGGGGTACAAAGGCATGCGCATGGAAGGATGAAACACTAGAGGAAAATAGAGGAAGTTTACACACAAAGGTGATGCGCGTGGAAGAAATGGGAGGTGTTGGTATCCAAATCGATCCTTCCTTTGAAACTAAGTATCATCACAAGTTGATCAGGATGCTTAGAGACAAACAAATCATAATAGGATTCATTTTGTAGCCAGGATGACTCTTTATTACTCTGGTTTGGAAAGGACTAGATAACACCGTGCTAAGGGTTTGACCTACCCTCACTACTTTAGGTTGTGCCTTCAACTAGGGTGAGAGGACCCATTTTGTAACCTATGTTGGTGAAAAATATCAATGGATTAATAGTGTTTGACTCTCCCTTTGCAATATTTGAAAGAGACCTTGAGAAAACATGGTCAATACAACATAACCTAACTCTCACGAGCTGTCACCTTAGAGAATGAAGATGTTTTCTAGACAAGGTCCAAGTTACTAAAGACAACGATAAAAACTGATTGCATCTGCATATTTTGGTAAAGGATAGGAAAATTCAATGAACTTCTTCAACATTTGTGGATATACAATGCAAAACAGGGATGGTTCATGTATGATTTATTACTGAATGTATAATTTTTGGTTGGGAAGTTAAGCAGGATAAAGTTGATTATACCAAATTCTTGAAAAATTTAACAAATTTTGGAAAATCTACAAAGCAAAATGAAAAAGGATTCAAATAGTCATAATGAACCTTCAAATAGAGGATGCGCATCTATGAACTCTCAAATACACAAGTTTTCACAAATTCTTCAAGGATTCAACAAAAAATCTCATGTTAAAATATTTAATTAAACATCGAAGTCCTTGATTTATCACGCCTATGATACACTTATAGACTGACAAAAAATTTATATCATCAAAATGAAAATAAAGTCAATTTAAATCGTTTATTGCATTATGAAATGAAAAATCTCTTCATAATGTAATTGCAAATGCCACAATACTATCACAAGGACAATATCTTGTGTGATTCAAAGGAAATCCTAACATAAGATTGCAATAGGAACACATATAACTATTTGAAGATATCTCAAAATGAAATCAGACACAACTAGGTTCATGATTAACATGATTTACTCAAGGTTCTTCAAATTGATCAGCAAGGGAAATTTTATTTACAATCTCAAATCTTATCAATGGCTAGACACTTGTAACCATCTTGACATGACCAATTTCAAATATACATAGGAAATAACTTGTTTCTCAAATAAGTTCCTCAGAAAATTACTTCTCTTAGTTTTCTCTCCTTCTCTTTTCTTTGAATAACTCTTAGAAAAATTAACCCCCCTTTGGCATGATTATCCTTTTTCATTTTATATCACCCTCTTCACTTGTCAACCTTAAAAAAATTCCCCAAAAGCACAAATATTCTAGGGAATATTTTCCTTTACAAAAATTGTTCTAGAACATGACATTTAAAATTTTTCTTTTAAAAATTCTAGATGTAAAAAATGCAAGTCTTTTCAATCAGCTCCACTTGTGCTTGATTGAGATATCAAGTCATCATTTCTAGAAAATTACTTTAATCATTCTTGTCTTGATATTGATTAGATAATCATTTCAAATAATCTCTGAACACTTCCAAATGACTCTGATATGACATATATCCATATTCACTTTTCAAGAATCCACCTTGGGCACCACACACTCTATTTTATGTCTCATTGGCTTAATTGCCACACATAGTTCCTGTCGAATCACCTTGATTTACCATCTCTTCTCATTCCTAACCTTTTCCAATTCTTAAATTCCTTTATGTGTGAACTGAACAAAATCTCCTTCATCTCATGGGAAATTTTTTACCAAATCAAAAACATATGTCTCCTTTTCATTATAAAACTTGGCTTAATTTCATCATCAACATGCATTTCCCTTCTTGTTCTCGAGTATAAGCAAATATCATCGAGACAAATGGAAAAGGTCCTCGTAACACATAGCCTAAAGGAAATTTCTTCAGAGGACTTAAATCAAATTTTTGATTTGACCAGTCTGATGAAGCCTTTGTCAAGGCTCTGTTTGATATAGAGTGTGTGGGTGACACCAGAGGACCCTTAACATATCAAAAATTCTGGTTAGCACTTCTTACAAGGCTAATCAGGATCAATCGTGTGTTTGCATTCGTTCAAAGTTATGTATTTCCATATTTTTAGATGAGAACACTTGAAATCTCCCAAATATTTAAAGAGATACTGGGTTGAGAGAAGTGTTATCCAAAATTCACCCCTCGAGGTAATCTTGCATAACCTACGTCATTTCTTCTGGCTTGAGCAAGTACAATTGGTCTAAAGATAGAAAAAATAGATGTTAGGGGTCCCTTTGGTTTCTCTCTATCTTCCCCATCTAGGGAAAAAAATCCAAGAAGTATAAAAAATTGCAAAAAATGCAAAAATTCGGCTTGTGCTAATGTATTTTGGGTAAATCAGTTTTGGAGCCTGTGTCGCACAAATACACGCGGGACATTCAGACCCACATGGCCAAAATAGCCGATTTGCAAAGAAAAAGGAAAAATCATGTTTTGGAGCCCAAGCTACATAGGTACACATGGGACATGTAGAACCCGAAAATCTAAAAAGGCCGCAGACATAATGGGAATTGGCAAAATCAAACATTTTTGTCTCGCGGTCTATGGGACGTCAAGACGCAAGTTCGCCACAGAGCTGAAATCACCACACCAAGAGTAAATCAGTGAAATCAGGTCAAATTGGTCTAGGATGCATAGGTACGTGTAAGACATATGGGACCCGAAAACCCGAAATGGCCGATATGCCCGCATGTAAAGGAAAATTCAATGTCTAACCCTCCCGAACTTCAAATGGCCATAGCTTTTGACCCCGAGCTCTGCTTTTCACAAAATTTGACTTTTTGGAATGAGCACAACGTCCTCTACACCACAGAAATTGGAATTTTTATTTTTAATAAGGGAATATTTATGAAAATAAAGGAAACATCTTCATCTCCAGTCAATCAAATGCTCATTCCCGTTAAATGACAAAAATGCCTGACAGACCCAAAATAGCTTCCCGCACTCAGAAGGCCATAACTTTTGCATTTCTCAACAAAAACACACAAAATTGGTACCGTTAGAATTTTGGTTCGAGCCTGATGCATAGAAATCAAGAAATTCAGAATTTGATGAGAAATTGATGGTGATTTTGTAGAAAATGTGCCCAGAGTTTAGAATAGTGTTTTATTTAGTAGTTACGATGCATTCAATGGAGCATGGGCTGACATTTCTCACTGTTGTAAGTCATGGGACAGTATGGGGAGCCTTTTTCAAGAAACAAAACATCATTTCACTTCATTTACTATATCTTACAAGTGGTTGAAGGATAGATTTTGGGATTTTCATTTTCCCTCTCTCTCTCCTCTTAGAAAACAATAAATTAAAGTGTTGGGATCATTGTAAAGAGAGTAATTTTTGAGTAGCAAAACTTTGTCAAAATTGTTTTGTGAATCTATTGTGCTGCAAACCCTTATAGTGGACTCATTACATGGTAATCCATGCCCTTATCTTGTAATAGATTGAACTGTGCATACTTATGAAGAAATAGATGCAAGTTTGTGGATGTATCTTCCCCTGTTGTTTTTGTTTGTATTCCTCTTGCCCTTTCAATCTCATTTCATATATATTGTGTCTATCTTATGCTCTTGTAAGATTTCATTATCATTATGCATGTATGGGATATTGTTGTGAATGCATTTTCTAGATTGAGGATAACTTCAATCACCTCTTCTAACATGCATTTTGCTTCTACTTTTCACACATTGGAATGTTATCCTCACTCTCCTTTTCTAGTGTATCTCCACTTTAGTGTAGGCTTTATTTTTATGCACTCTATGTTCTTAGTCCCTTGGAAATTTAGATTAGGATTAGATAGTTTTTTCTGCATTAGATTACATTTTGGTAGGTAGTTTAGGAGTAAGAACAAGCTTTCTCTAGAGGTCTATCTCAGGTAGCAAGTCCCACAACTTGGAGATAATACCCATGTTATCCAATCACACCGTGAGCTCAAGCACACACACTTATGCAAACCATAGGGTGTTTTGATTCGGTGATAACTATTCTATCATGCCCAATGACCAAGGTCTTCATTTTAATTACGAAAGATTGATGTGCACTTGTTGTAAGTTTTGAGATTATAAGAAGCTTTGTAATTGCACATCTAGAGAATCCTAAGAGGTAGAATGCCCTCGGTTTCAGCATTCCAATCTTGGTAGATTCATGAGAAGAATCTAAACAAGGTCAAGAAATAGAGAAGAGGGACTATTTATCTATTTACACTTGTCCCTAGATAGAGAAAGAAGGGGAAGAAGAGTTCAAAGGTCTCCATCTCCACTGAATAGAACCTTATCAACACCTCCACCTAGAAGGCCTTTTGTTCAATCAACTAGAGTTCTCTCGACCAATCAGGATGGTGCAACCCAATCCCTATGTCAACTTCATGTGAAGTAGCCCACTTTCTCTCAATGCACAAAACCCAGTTCTAGTCACAATATTGAAGAAAATTCCATATTTCATTGGAGAGAACCAAACAACTCTGATTGACCACATCCAAGACATTACAAATATCTATGCAATTCATGAAATTACTGAAATGGATATTGTTGTTAAGTTGTTGGAATCCTCCTTTAATGGTAAATCATTTCAATTGTTTAGAAGTCTAACAGCAGGCTCTATCCATAATTGCGATCATTTATGTATAGCTCTCCATAATCAATTTAGAGAAAAGGGAGATAATCTATCTTTATTGGAACAATTAACAACAATCTAGAGGTCTCCCAATGAACAGTTGACTGACTTCAACTTCATATTTTAGAGGACGTGGGATAGAATTCCATTGGCCATGAGACCAGCAGTTGAAGGTTCTTTTCTATACTTCCTTAAAGCTTTAAATTCTGATATTACCATGATGATTCAATCTATGGGAGTTATAACTTTACCGTAGCCTATAACATTTCTATTAGAGCATAAAATTTCTTAATTCAAGCTGGTAAACTTGCACCTAGGCCACCTTTTCCTTTTTATCCATAACTAGGATCTCCAAACACTATTCAAACACCCGCATTAACTCCCATTCCTACTCCAAAAATTCATGAAGCAACTAAAAACTTGGGTAATGATTTGGTGACACTTAAGAGGTAGCAAGCTCAAATTTTCAGATCATATCAGCCTCAAACTCAACCCAATAGACCTCCATATCAGCCTAATAAGCCACCCATTCAAACTACAAATCAAAATCAAGTCAAACCTCCTGCTATTAGGTCATTTCAGCCTTACAATCCTTATGCCGTATCCACATCTAGAGCCTTGGTATCAGTGTAAAATAACATGCCTCAATAATATGACTGGTTTTTCCCATGCAATCAACCTCATAACTAGTCAATTTGTTTCAATGGTTCTTTGAATCAAGCTCTTATGGTGACAACAACGGGTGTAGAATAAGAGACAGGTCAAGAAGGAAATCAGCAGTAGGAAGTAACTCAGCAAGAGGCACCTCCAAATGAGACCACACTTGTCAATTGGTAGGCTAAATATTTCGTGGTATAAATCAAACACCTTCTCAAAGTGTAGCTATCAATACATGGTCCAAGAAAAGGAATATTAGAGAAGGAAAATCATCAAATTCAAATGATCCACAACCCTCTATTGATCCATAAGGTATGGGTAATCAAATTACATCTCCCAATGTGTAAAATCTTCCCAAGCCACCTTCTAGATCAGCTCAAGTGCGGTTGCATCAACCCATGTACAAGAGAAGAATGTACAAGGAAAGGGGAAATAGAGAGATAACTAATATCCATTCAACATAATTGAGAAAATGAATAAAACTAATTTAAACATCTCAATGTGGGAGTCATTAGCTATCCCAGGAAAAAGAGACCTATTACACAGCTATTATGGCAAATTGGTCAAGTATTGAATCGTCCACCCAATCAACAAGAAAAGGTGCTTACCAATGCAGCTCAGTAAGGAGAAAATCAAGGAAGCCACCAAGGTAAGAATTTGAATCCCCACCATTCTATATCTCATTGATCATTAGAGATAAATTGGTGCATAATTTCATGATTGCTTCGGGATCAATTAGCTTCGGTCATGCCAAAATAGATAGCTGATCAATTGGGCCTTCAATATGAAGTCATCTCCAAAGGTGTGGTGCAATTGGATGGGACAGCAATAACAATAATTGGAGTAATCAAAAATTTGAGCCTCATATTGCATGCATGCCCCAACATGACTATCTTACAAGATGTATCAGTCATAGACTTGCCACCACTCTTTGCGTTATGTTTGTCAAGAGACTTCACTGCTAAAATTGGAGGCTATTTGTCTATTGATTGCTCACATATGTTGTTTAGAACAAGGTATGGTGTAGTCATTTTTATACCCACCAAAGAGCAAGGGAATCCCATGTGCATCATCCTATCACCCGGCGGGTGTTGGGTGCTCACCTAAGGCACGTGCGGGAACCAAGTCTCTCTTTTATGTGATATAAGTGGGAAACATCATCTATTATAGGAGCTTTAAAAGAGTGAGTGGAAATGAGACATACATTTATCATAGAACTCGCAATGATTCTAAACAAATGCAGTCATCCTGCATCGA
This sequence comes from Taxus wallichiana var. yunnanensis, assembly GCA_018340775.1. Lineage (NCBI taxonomy): Eukaryota > Viridiplantae > Streptophyta > Pinopsida > Cupressales > Taxaceae > Taxus > Taxus wallichiana. Next base: position 564,945,758 of record CM031235.1, read on the forward strand.
ATGGTACTTAACAGATTATATAGAGGAACCAAAACATAAAGGAAATGCATAAGGATTTATATTCATTCCATAAACATTCATGAATCAGAACTGTAAGCTATAAACATGGACCAGAAACATTAATAACCATATTCATCAAGTTTGGTAACCTCATTATATTCATTAGATTCATTACAAATTATCACAGTTGTGCAAACCGAAGTCATACATCATAGTTGGATTTATATCCATTAGTTCTCAAGAGAAAATTTACAATCCCAACCCCTTATTACATCCTTTTCCTATAGATCCCTACCTAACTTATGGAGCTCTTACAGTATTCTTATATGGCTTCGGATTTTCCCTACTCTCTTTTTCCTTTGGTAGGTGCTTGTATTTATAGCCCTTCTCAACATCATCAAGCCTTCGTGGGAGTTGTAGATCCATTGCCAAGTGTCTAAGGTGGTCCTTCATGGGAGCATGCTTCTTCAGGTCCGAGCTCTCCACTCTTTACAATGATGGCCTTCTAGAAACTTCCATCATAGGGTATATTCCTTCTTAGGCCAACCTATCACTAGGCTAGCACCTTATCCATTCTGCATGCACAATCGGTTCACGTTTTCTCGTGTTCTTCCTAATGTGTCAAATATGGCTAAGTCTTGAAACCTTTGTTCTATCTTTTATGTGTGCCACTTGCTCTGTTAAACCCTCCTAGAACCTTTTCCTATGCACTTTCTCCTTGCACGCCCTTTCTTAACTAGGCCTTGCGTGCCCATGCGCCTTCTTGTACTTGGCCAAATTTCCAGGTCCCAACATCACCCCACACTATGCCTATTCTCCGCCCGTGGGAAAACCTTCTCAATGAATAAAGAATGACTACCTTTAAATGGTTTGGGGAAAGGGAATGAATAAATTTGGGGAAGAAAGAAAGAATGGGGGAACTATGATCACTTTTGTAAGAGAAGAGGGAAATATTTTGTTAGGTCTTCCTCTAGCTTATTCCAGGTATCAACCTTGCTCCACACTTTGCGACAAATGTCGTCAACTAGGATGCTCACCTCTTGAAATCTTATCCCCTCTCCTTGGGTATTCATCATTTCCATGATCTCCTCTAATTGTTTTCCCAAGTCTTTGAGTGCATCCATCCTTTGAGTGATCTGGGGATATAACTCCTTCATTTGGTTCTTGATTGAGCCTACTAAGGTCTCAATATCCTCTTATTTCTTCTCAACTTTGACTAAAATTTTGTCACGTTCGCTCTATTCATCTTGTTCTTCTCCTAGAACTCCTTGAGCTCCACTTCATGGGAGGCAACTAGGATGCTCACCACTCTATCTCTATTGATGCAATTATCATAAATGACCTCAACGGCAGGCGGAAACTTTCAAATCAGTGAGGACTTTCTTGTACTCAGCAACAATTTCCACAACCTTCATCTTGTCCTCATTTTCTTTGCATGTTGATGCCTCCTTTGTAGAATCTAAGGCCAGTGGTCACCTTTCCATTGTGAGGACATGGGTCAAGTCCTCTAGAAACTCTAGGGTGGATCTATACTTCAAGTGCGTGGGTTGTGTTAGATCTAGATGCTTCAAGAAAATGGAATCTATGATCATCTTTGCTTTCATGCAAACCTCACACACCCATGCCTTCTCTTCTTTCAAATCATGCCTTAGCTGCACGCTGATTAGTTCCTCCCACTTTAAGTCCTTGGTCCTTTCTTTGAGCTCTTCTTCTTCTCTAGCTCTACCTCTAGGAATTTTACCCTGTCATTCCTCTCGAATAACACCGGCTTCTATTTCAACCGAGACCTTATTCAAAGCACATTGCAGATATGTTCTCCTCGACAGCCGATGAGTGCTCACCAAGGGGTTGTCTCCTTTTGACTCAAGTACCTTCATTCTTTCCCCTTGGCTTACCTTGAATTCCAGCTTGTCAATGTGGGACTCAATTTCCCAAGAAAGCATTTTCCTTGTCCAAGGGTATTCACCTTCCTCATCAAATGACTTCATGGTCAAGAGTTTATCTATTGGTACTGTGCTTTGGAAACATGCACACAACACCTAATTTGGATCATCAATATAGTCCATTCTTGGTATTTGGATCCGTGTGCCTTCCTCCTATGCACGTGCCCTTAGGAATACATACCATCAAACTGGGGCCTCCTCCTATGCTACCATGATATTTTCCCACACTTTCTTCCTTATCTTCATTCATTACTAAATCAGTGTTGCGCTCCAACTCTTGTTCTACCAAGGCTTCAATGATTTTCACTGCTTCTTTTTCTGTTGCCTCATTTATCTACTCCTATGTGAGGCTTGGAGTCTGATTTTTCATACTCACTTCTTCACTTCCTCCCTTATCTTGGGCACCTTCCTCCTCCTAGCTACCCTTCCTCCACATGAAGAGAAACTCATTTTCCTCTTCTCCTCCCTCTTCCTCTGAATCATGCACATCAAACATTGGTGGTTCCTAGGCTCCTTTAGGTTCATCTTCTTCGTCATCATCCCTCTCACCTCTGTAGGCCTCTAAGATCTTCATGTTCTCTGAATCAGCCTCCTCTATCACCTTTTGTTTCTTCCTAACTAGGGATTCCAATATAGGAGATTTTGTTCTTTCTTCTTCCTTCTTTGGTGATTTCTCCTTTGTGATAGGCTTTTATTTTTCTAGCACCTCCTCTCTAACTAGGGACCTCTTCTTGTACATGTAAGTACTAGTTCTAACATTTTTCCCTAGGGCACCCACTTATGGTGTACTTTGGACACTTGGTGCCTTCTTCCCTTGTACCTCTTCTTTTCCTTTCTTTGTCAGCATAGGCTTCTTTCTTCCAATGGGGTCTTCAAGAATGGATACATCACATTCCAAGTATGTGCCCTTCTCAAAATTTGGTCTTATGCACAAATATACCCTTATCGCGGTCTCTCCTGCTATTGGTAAAGTCAAGGGCTTTTCCATTTGAACTTTGTGGGAGACATACCTCTCCACGTATGTGCACTTCTTGGGGTAAACGTGTTTTCTGCGTAGCTCCCTATGGTCTTGATCTACCTCACTAAGTTCAAACCTTAGTCTTTTGGCCTCTTTAAACATGTTTACCCCTACTTGGAAATATTGAGTGGTGAAGGAGAAGGAAGCTTGCACCAGGGGCCCATGTTTTCATCTGCAATCTAAATCTACCAATGCGAAATGTTGGTACATCACAAATTTGGATTCTTCTTCAACAAGCACTAGTAGCTGCTCCGGGATTTTGGGCACCTAAAATATTGGCTAAGCTTACAAAGGTGCATGGGCACATAAGGCCTAGGTTGAATATGGGCACGCAAGGAGAAGGCATGCAAGGCAAGGTTATAGAAGGGTCGTGTGTTGTGCATCAAAGACAAGGTCCCATATTTGGCGTATTGGGAAGGACATGAGAAAAGCATGACTCGATTGTGCATGGAGAGTGGATAAGGTGTCACCTGCAACAGGTTGGCTTAGGAAGGAATATGCCCTGCGATAAAAGCTTCTAGAAGACCATCACGGAAAAATTGGAGAGCTCAATCCTAGAGGAGCATGCTCCCATGGAGGACCACATTCAGACACTTCGCACCAGATCTAAGGCCACAGAAGGATGAGTTGGCACCTCGGGATGCCTATAAATACAAGCACCTACAAAAGGATAAGAGAGGAGAGATCATAGATCAAATATAGAGATGATGGGCAAGAGAGATTAATAGAGAGTGGAGCTTTTTAGAAATGCCACAATGAACTCTATTTGGGTTGGGTAGATAAAACATAGGAGATGGATGTACCAAGGCCTTGGAGGTTTACATTTATTTTTGAGAGCTAAAGGATATGGATCCAGTTATGATGCATGACTTCAAAGTATACCTTTCGTGATGCTCTATAATGAATCTAATGAATGTAATGAGGTTACCGATTTACATGAATATGATCGTAATGATTCGTTGCATTTACATATCTTCATGGTTCTATTTTATGCATCTTTATATATTTATTTTGAATCCTTGCTCGTTTCTATTTCTATTTTGATTGGTTCTTAATCATTAAGTACTTTTCTATCTAGAATGATTGCATTGATCTAGAATCCATTCTAAGCTCTATGATGCTTGCATGTCTCATTTCCACTCACTTCCTTTAAGTTTGGATCATTGATGATATTTTCCCACTCAACTCACATAAAAGAGAGACTCGAAGTGCCCACATGTGCCTTAGGTGAGTGCCCAATGCCCATTGGGTGATAGGCTAGTGTGCATGGGATTCCCTTGTTCTTTGGTGGGTGTAAAAATGAATACATCTTGTTTCATTGCAGGACCTCTTTTCAAATTTGTAGTGGGAAATGGCATACATCATGATCTGTGTAATGAGTGATGATAGAGTGTTTAACTTTGGAAAGTGTTGAATCATGGTTCAAGAGCACAGAGGATGAATTTTCTCAAAGATTCAGCACTAGACCTGAGTTTGATGCATGTAGATGGGTAGAAGAGAACCTTTACCATGATTTGTATGAAAAAAATTATGTTGCTTCCCAGTAGAACTATATGAATGGCTCTCGGCATATGTTTCTAGATCAAGATTGTATTATAGATCATGCACATGGACCCAAGAAGAATACCAGAGGCTGCAAGATGTAGATCTAACATGGACTCATGTTGTGGATCATTTGTGGAAAGGAGTACTAGCTAGCTACACTCTAGAGTATGCCATTTCTACATATTATTGTCAGAATTTGCTGAGTTTGAGTTTTTGTGGGATCCCATAGGATCATTTCTATGTGTTATCCCTCTGGAAATGAAGACATTGATTGTTACCTTGAGTTTAGAGGCATTTCCAATGGCCGGCTAAACTTTTCGAGAGCTAGGTGAGGAAGCTAGGGTGGAGGAAGATGGTAGATATTATGATGGAGAAAGAAAGGGAGGAGAGATGACTCAAGTATAGTGAAGCGTGTGAAAGGGAGATTTCTAGACAATGCAAGGTTACAGGTGTGATGGATCTATGGAGGTAGACATTGCGGGAAGGAGTTGAGGTTCACGTAGAGGACGTGGAACCTGAGAAGTTTGTGCTACCCCATCTTGGCAAGTGCGTAAGAGATACCCCTTCAGCTTCTGATGAGATTTTTTCACATGGAGAGAGAAGAGTCATTAGCGTGCATCTAAACCCACCTAGTGACCAAACCCTAGCACTTGGTTTTCTAGATCAAGGAAGGAGTATTGTTGACCCAGTTGGTATCAGTGGAAGTGATAGATCTACACCCAGGAAAAATAATTTCTCATTTACCACTTCTATGGCTACGCATAGTATTCCATTATTTGGAGGAATTTTTAGACAAGGGACAAGTACACAAGCCTTTGGTCTCGTGTCTAGGAGTGATGTGGGGTACACTATTGGTAGTGGGGTATTATCACTAACCATCGTGCACAATTTAGTGGAACTTTGGGGACCCTGGCACAACCACTATAGGACCGATGGATCTAGAAGATTTGGTGGGTCAGGAGGAACAAGACCTAGTGGATCTAGTTTATTAGAAGGAATAGGACGTAGTGCATTTAGTTGGTTTGTTTGGTTAGGAGACATGGGACCTAGTGGATCTGGTGGATCTAGCAGTGGGGGAAAGACCAGAGGAAACCAAGGCTCTTTCTCAAGAGGACAAGGGCCTCAGCCACCCCCTCAAGTTTTCCTTGAGATCTCTTTACATTTTCTAGATTACATAGGTATTGAAGATGATGCAAAACATGCTCACAAGTGTGAGCTGCTATAGTGTGCGAAAGGGATTGCTACCCCCAGTGGAAAGCAAATCAGTTTGTAATGACATTGCAAGGGCACGCGCATAGCTAGTATAGGAAATATGACCCTCATCAAACGGTGGTGGATTATACTACTTTAAATAATGCCTTCTTTATAAAATTCCACATCCCTGAGTTTGAACAAAAGAGCATCAATGCCCTAAAGGAGATTCAACAGGAATGGCGAGAGAGTGTACGGGAGTATAACACATAGTTTAAGACTCTCCTATCAAAATTATCATATGACATTCACCCTTCACAACATGCTCAATGGTTTTTTGGGGGTTGATAACACCTTTTAGAAGAGCTTTATCTCATAAAACTTTCACAGACCAATGTGAGGTGTTAGAAACCACCCTACTTGTCAAAGTTTTTGGAAGTGTTGAAAAGAGAGTTAGCATGTTTCTAGATGCTTAAATAATTATTATGGCTAAGCATCATGAGAATTTGTCTCCAAAATCAGCTCATGAGACTTGCGGTGGTATGTGGTGTATAGATTGTGAATTATAAGGGCATATCAAGGATAGTTTCCCCACGGAAGACAAGACGCGTGCCATAGCAAAAGAGATGTGAAATTTGTCATGGGACCATGATGTAAGTAGATATCTCTTGTTAAAAGTGCATAATTCAGAAGAATGTTTCTTGCTACTATAATATCTACACCTCTACAACTCATGGCACTAAGGATTGTAGGATTATTTATCATATCCATGAGGTCATTGATCATGGTGTGCGCTAGACCAGCATTACCGAGTAGTTTTAAGAATGATGATCGCAGGTATGAGGAGTTCGTAGATGGAGGCACATGTGGAAGAGGATTTTATGGAGGATTATGTGGTCATGGTAACCACAGAGGAGGAAGGAGTGAGTTCCCATGTGGAACCTATTTTAATTGTGGGTCTATAGAGAACTACAAATGAGAGTGCCCAAATTTATTGCACAGTGCTCATGGTGCAGAAAGAAACACATGTATGAGGAGTGCCCGAGTTTTTGAGCTTATGAATTAAGCAAAGCACCGTAAAGACAAGGGCACTGCAATGGAAAGCATTAAGAAGGTTGAAACACAATAGATTCCATGGGTGGCATGTGATTCAGGCTTGGAACTTGTTATGGTAACAAGAAGAGTAGAAGTTGTGCGTGCAAAGGAAATACCAAGGCAAAAGAACCTAGTTTTAAGGGAAGAAGTGGTACATGGGAAGTACCCATACCCTACGCATCAAAAGGAGGTATATCAAGAAACCATGGACATTATTCAGAGTTTACAAGGATAAATCTAGTGTTTAAAGGAGTAGTCCAGGAGGCCAGAGCAAAGAAGGAAGGTTTTGGTGCCAAAGGATGACCTGGATGAGGTCAAGGAAGTATGTAAAATGCATAGGAAAGAGAATATTATTCCCTTTCTAGGAGCATGGTTGAGAGAGAAGGTACCATGCACCGGGAAGAGCATGAGAGATAGGTCTTGCATGCAAACCTTCCCCCTCATAGTGTTGACTATGATAGGGAGATCACGTTAAATGCGGTCATGGATGGATGGCTCCTTAGTAATATCCTCATTAACATAGGTGTGGAGGTCAATGTTCTCACCTTGGATGCATGGCATCAGATGGGAAGGCCTGCATTACAACTATCTTTGAATGTGCTATATATGGAAAAAAAATGAAGGTAATGCCCATCGGTGTCTTAAAGGATGTAGCCATCACCATTTAGGGAGCTAAGTTTATTGGGGACTTTAAAGTCTTGGTGCTTGCCGAGGCAGACAATTTCCCAGCACTACTTGGGTGCCCATGGTGTTATAAGAACAATGCGGATCTTTGGTTCAACAAGGGATACATAAGCTTTGAAAATGAGGAGGAATGGGTCATCATACCCCTGGCTGATGGGAAATCAACACCCTATACTAAACCTTTGGGAGAAGAGGTCCTGGATAGAATATATGTGTGCTCAATCAGGGATCCAGAGATAATTCATCCCACAGAAGGAGTTATCCAGTTTGAGGATGCTTAGTCCCTAAGTGACACCACCAAGTATAGTGTGTGATAATTGGGTGCATGGAACCTATGAGTTAATCAAATGGCATTTGAGAGGATCAATGACAAAGGTGACAAAGGTGCATATGGTCTAGTGCCTAGGAGGAAAGGAGCTACCTAAGTACTTAGGAGGAGCCTTCCCTGAGGTATTTTTGTAGGAGATGGAATCTCAATGAAAGGAGGAAAATGAATGAAGGGGGTCTTAAGTTATGTCCTACTCGGAACTATTATGTGGTGGTGGGAAATGTATCGGGATAATCTCTTGGAATGGTGCAAAGTGATAATTTCCTTCTCTATTAGGTTTTGCGCAGAGCAACACGCTCATGGCTATAAAATACTACCATGGTAAAGATAAAACTTCCTTCCACATCCAAGCATGTGAGGTAGCCTGGGTGGGAAGTGTAGAAGCATTGCCACCTTCATTATGGGTTCACAAGTTACATTAAACCCTATAAGGTTGTGCACGCACATGGTACATTCATTCTAAGACATGCCTCAAGATAGGGAATTGGCAAGAGTTAGCGGCTAATCTCATTCAAACATTCAAGTATCAGAGTACAAAACCCTTGGTGGATAAGGCATTGAAGGTTTTCAAGCACCTTACCATTAGGATAGTTTCATGCGCAGAAGATAGACTCTTTGGAGTATCTACCTAAACCTATCTGGAGGATTTCTTTGAGGAAGAAGTAAAATAAGAGATACATCTTGAGTGTACGTGTTTAGAAAAAGAAAAAGGGAACATGGTTTATGTTTTTAATGGTGAAGAATTGGAAAACTTGGATGTTGACCATGCGTAGGGATGTGCAAGGTGGTAGATAGTGTTGATGAACAGGCATGTGCCTATCATGAGCCTTTAAATACAAAGAAGGTTAACATCGGCTCGGAAGAAGATCCTAAAGAGGCTTTCATCGGAGACTATTAGTTGAAGAAGGAAGTCTCTAAGATCATTGATCTTTTGTATGAGTTTTAGGATTTATTCCTGCATAGTTATCATGAGCTTAAAGGTGTTCACCATTCCTTGGGAGAAATGAGAATTAAGTTGAACGAAGGTGCACGACCATTCTAGAAGAGACCATACTAAATGAATCCTAACCTACGCATGAAGGTTAAGGAAGAAATAAATAAGATGATAGCATCAGGAATTATTGAAATTTTTAAAGAGTCAAAATGGATAAGTCCAATGGTAATTATCATCAAGAAGGATGGAAGGATAAGGATTTGTTTTGATTATAGGAACCTAAATGCAGTGTGTATCATTGATCCCTTCCCAACCCCATTTACTGAAGAGATCCTAGAGGGAGTGGCAGGGCGCAAGGTCTATTCTTTCACAGATGGATTCTCGGGATATCACCAGGTAAGGATGGCAAAGGAGGACCAAAGGAAGAAAAATTTCACCACTGAGTGGGGAAGTTTTTCCTATACATTCATGCCATTTGTGTTGAAGAATGTGCCTGCTGTGTTCTCATGCATTGTGGTACAAGCTTTCCAGGACTTTATCCATAAATTCCTTCAAGTCTATCTAGATGATTAGACAGTATATGGGTTAGTGAAGGACCTTTATGACAACTTAAGGATAATGTTTGAAAGATGTTGGTAGTTGAGGATATCCCTTAATATTGAGAAATGTGTCTTTGCTTTACCCTTTTTGGAAAATTATTGGGACACATCATATGTGACGAGGGCCTACTAGTAGATCTCACAAAATTTGCAGTTGTGGGATTGAGGGAGCCTACTAGTCGAGTGTGTGTGTGGATTTATTTAGCATATGGGGTACTACATGAAGTTAATCAAGGTATATGCCAATATCATCACACCTTTAGAAGAGTTATTGAGACATAAAAGTGCCTTTCATTGGGGAGAGGTATAGCAGAAGGCATTTGACACTTTGAAGGATAGGCTTGTCACCACGCCCATCCTACATTTCCCTTCTTGGGATAAGCCTTTCCATGTTCATGTGGATGCCTCAAGAACCACCATTAGAGTAGTACTTACATATGCCTGGTGAAGGGATTGTTGACTATCCATTATGCTTTGTAAGAAGGAAATGTACACCAGTGGAGAAAAATTACACTATGACTGAGTGCAAGGCATTGTTAATGATCTACACGCTTCATAAATTTAGACAATATTTGTTGGCAACCCCTTTTATATTTTACACTGACCATATGGCATTGAAATACTTGGTGAACAAGCCCGTTCTACAAGGGTGCATATATTGGTGGGTACTATTGTTCCAAGAATTTGAGTTCACGGTGGTTGTCAAACCAAGAAAAAGTAATTTTGGACCTAACCATTTGTCTAGGATTGATTTAGGGAGGACGCGTAGAGTATTGAAGAGACTATGCCAGATGCGCAACTATTTAGGTTATGGTGTGTACCCTCAGATTTGGAGGATATTGTAGTATTTCTCAAAATAGGTGTGGTGCCAGATGGAATGAAGGCCTTGGAGAAGAATAAGTTGGCCATACGCGCCACACCCTACATGCTAATTAGTGGAGACCTATACAAAATGGGTTGTGATGAGGTTCTGCACCGATGCATACTAGAACATGAGTGCATTGTAATTACGGAAGAAGCACATGGTGCGATTGCAGTAGGACACTATGTGGAGAATACAACCACATGGAAGATTCTACTCACATGGATTTGGTGGGAGACCATTTATCAAGATTGCATCAAATTTTACAAGGCATGTAACCATTGATGATTGCCTTAGAAAACCTGGAAAAAGGGATGAAATGCCCTTGCGACCAATAGCCAGTGTGGAACCATTTGAAAAATGGGCTATCAACTTTGTCAGACCAATCACGCCAGTGGTGCGATGGACCGGTTCGTGGTATATCCTCACTTGCACTGATTACTTAACAAGGTGGGCAGAGGCAGCACCTACAAAGGATTGTACAGTGGCTACTGCTGCTAGATTTTTATGGGAAAACATAATCAACATGTATGGATGCCCATTGATTTTGACAAGTGATAGAGGTACGCACTTCCTCAATGAAACGGTCAGGATTTTGCTATCAGAATTCATGGTGGCCCATCACAAAACTACTCCCTATCACCCTCAAGTAAATGGAACTGCTTGAGGTATTTAACAAAATACTTAGCCACACATTGACTAAAATTTGTGATGTTGGTAGATAGGATTGGGATGACAAAGTATCAGCCGTTCTTTGGGCATATAGGACAACCTACAAGATTTTGAATAAGGCCACACCATTTCAATTGGTTTTTGGCATGGAGGTTGTCCTACCAGTTGAATTCATGTTACCTTCTCTACGTATAGTGCGCACAGGAGGATTAGATGATGAACAAGCGCTGGAAGAAATAATTGAAAAGTTAATCCAAGTGGACAAAATGTGATCACTCGCAAGGTGGAGCCAGAAGATGGAAAAAGAAAAACAAAAGGCATGGCATGATCATCACATTAAAAAAAAGAAGTTTGAGGTTTGGTCAGATGGTCTTATTGTATGATTCAAAGTTTATGCGCCATCCTGGGAAATTAAAATTCCATTGGTTGGGTCCCTACATCATCTTTTACATCCTTGATTTAGACGCGTGATAGTTACAAGCACTGGATGGGATGATATTTCTAGGACAGTTCAATGGAATTAGGTTGAAACCCTACTATAAATAAGTCTTCTTGGTGTTTGTAAATAAGGCAGTATTACCAGTTAGTTTAGGATTTCCCTTAATGCATTTTCTTTTTTTGTGTTTCCCTTTCTCCTTGTTTTTTGTGTTGCACCTTAGGCACCGGTAATCTCATTAATTTTTGAAGGTTGTAACTATGTAGAGGACCGCACATCATTTTAGTGTGGGGTGCAGTAAGGTGGAATAAATTGAAGTTTGAATCGGTAGGAAGGATTACATTGGAAATCCCGGTTAAATGGCCCCTGTGTAGGAAGTACATGCAAGTAAATGTGAAAAAGGATGGTTGGTGTTAGGGTAAGGTTACATTGCGGATCTACGTACAAGAGAGGAAGAAGCGCAAAAGCAACACGATGTAGGTGAGAGAAAAAATCATGACAAAAGAAGTGCCTTCAACATTGGTTACGCATGAGCAAGAGTCTCCTATCAAGATAGATTGGTTACGCGCGAAGCTTGGGGAATTTTCCACACAAGGTTGGGCACATGAGTTAAAGCGCTAAATTTAAACTTTGTTGGAAAAAGATGCATTAAGTGTTAAAATATGGTGGTAGGTAAGATATCATTTAATATTTTAAAATGGGAAAAACTATAAATAGAAGGTTGGGCACTTCATTATTTACATTGCGAATACGAAGAAGGAAGAGCTTTTGCAAACTAGGATTTCCAGAGTTGATTCATGTGAAGAAAAATTGGAAGATTTTAACAGTGAGTGACTAGTTTAGATCTTCAACCCAAGGGGTAAGTAATTCACGGGCATGGGGAGAGTTTTGGAGAAGTTTCGTCTTGTGAAAAGATATTCCAGTTAGGGTTTGATAACTAGGCCACGCTTCAAAAAAGAGTATTCTTCGCAGGTTAGGGATTTGAACTTGGAAAAGATAGAAGAGAAAAACTAGGAAGAGAAGTTGAATTGATAACCTATACAATGGCACCCAAGAAACTAGCAATAACACCTAAGAATGGCAAGGGAAAGGGAAAACAACAAGAAACTACCGCAAGTACAAATGAAGAATCATATGTAGAAATGTAGTACCCATATGGGGTTTTGCTCAAGAAGGAATGGGAATCCCACTTGAGAAAAATGACGAGTAATTGAATACAATAATTGCACGAATGTGATTGAAAATAAAATGGGAACTGGAGTTAGTGCACTCAACTAACCAGAGAACACCTTAGGGGTTACTAATTTATAACGACGAAGTCAAGGTGAAGTTAGAGAAGGTGGGGTTATTGAAACTCTATGAGTTTCCCTACTTCGGAAAGCCAGAGTGCCTCTATCAGTGGCTAATGTCGCACGTACATGAAGACCAATTTCACTACATGGGATGCAAGATGCACATAACCCCTCAGCTAATTTCAAGATTCACAGGCCTTATCTCGAGGGAGAAATTTTAGAGGATGACCTATGTGACGAGGAAGAAGTTAAGGATATAGTGGCCATGTATGCATATAAGAAGGGGTCAAGGTACTTTGATATCAGGGATATCTAGGACCCAGTGATGAGAATGGTCACACGCCTAGTAATAAAATTCAATGCACAAGAAAGATGGACGCAGGTAAACAAGTCTTGGTTAAATGTTTGTAGAAAAATATCAGAGGGCACCATCTACAATCTGTCTACATACATTACAGATGAAATTATCGCCAATGCACAGGAAGGAGATAAGATTCTCTTTGGTAAAGTCCTCTTAAGCAAAGTGTTCTTAGATATCGAGTACCAGATCGATAGATAAGTTCATGTGGGAGTACCCAGAGGAATACCCCTCACCTGCAAACAGATTTGAGAAATACACATATGATAGCATGATGCCCGTTCATAAGGCATGTCTTGAAAAATGGTATACACACTTAATGGAATGCGTTCGGGAAGAATGGAGAATACCAGATTAAGCTGTTAGTGCTTACAGTAGGATAATTTGAGTTCATAGTATACCAACACTTCTACATTGGCAGATTTAAGTTGGAGGATGAAAACATGAGCCCATGGTGCAAGCTCCCATTCTCCTTCATAGTTCAATACTTCCAAGTGGGAGTTAATGATTCAAGGAGTCCAAAAAGTTAAAGCTTGACCTTGGAAGTTTGGACTGGGACCACAAGGAGATGTGCAGGACATTGGTCTACCCCAAAAAGTACATGTACGTGGAAAAATACGTGTCACATGAAGTCCAAATGGTAAAACCCTTGAATCTGACTATTGTAGGAAGGTCCACGGCATGTATATACCTTTGGATAAGGCCCAAGTTTGAGAAGGGTGCTTATCTTGAAAATGAGATAGCTATACCTAAGGACCTAATAGGTAGGAAGAAGACCGCACCCAAGAAGAAGGAGATGGAGGAAATAAAGAATAATGTACCAAGTGCCCAAGATACATAGGCACTACACACCCCAAAAACAAGCTCTAGAATGAGTACCTACATGTGCATGAAGAGGTCTCTAGTCAAATAATAGGTGTCGGCCACAGGCAAAGCTTATCACAAAGGAGAAATCATCGGTGGAGGAAGAGAAATTAGAATCTCCTATACTAGAATCCCGGTTAGGAAGAAACAAAAGGTGATGGAGGAAGTTGACTTAGAGGAGATGGAGAGCTTGGAGAAATACATAGGTGAGAGGGATGATGATGAAGAGGATGATCCTTATGGTGACCAAGAGCCTCTTGTTTTTAGCATTCATGATTTAGAAGAAGAGACTTGAAAATAAGGACATGAATTCCTTTTCATGTGGCACAAGGGTAGCTAGGAGGAGGAAGGAACCCAGGACATAGGAAGAAGTGAGGAGGTTGGCATGTAGGAGCAAAAAAATCCAAGACTCATGCAAGAGAAAGTAAATGAGGTGGACAAAAGAGAAGAAATGAAAATAATCGATGCCTTGGTAGAATAAGAATTAAAGTGCAAGACCGATATAGTGATGGAAGAAGATAAGGAAGAAAGTTCGAGAAAAATATCACGGTAGCACGGGAGGCCCATTCTATCAAGAACTATTCCTAAGGGCACACGTTCACCGGGAAAGCACATGGATATCCGAGGCAAGGAACGAGCTACATTAATGATCCCAAAGAAGGTGTTGCACACGTGCTTCCATAGCACCATCCCAACAAATCAGATAATGGAAATGAATTCATTTGATGAAGAAGGTGCATACCCTAAAACAAGGAAGATGCTCTCTTGGGAAATTGAGTCCCACATTGATAAGCTAGAGTTCAAGGTAAGCTAAAGGGCACTAATGAAAATTTTTTAGTCAAAAGGAGAAAATCCCTTAGTAAATGCTTAGTGGATCTCAAATCGAAGTTATGCAACGTGCTCAACAAGTTCTCAATTGAGGTCGAAGCTAGGCTCTTTGGATGGAATGATAGGATAAGATTTCTAGAAGCAGAACTAGAAAAGGAGGAAGAACTAGAAAAGGAGGAATAGTTAGAAGAGAAGGCTAGGGATTTAAAGCGGAAGGATTTGATTAGCGCTCAACTAAAGAATGAGCTCGGGGAAGAGAAGGAAAGGGTGCACGAAGTACATAAGAAGGTAGAATCCATCACAGATGCCATTGTTTTGAAGCATCTAGACCTGACGCCACCCGTGCAAAAGTATGGATCTTCCCTTGAGTTCCTTCAGGACTTAACACGTATCCTCACCATGGAGAGGAAACCTCTATCCTTAGAATTTGTGGAAGAAATAGCAGCGTGCACCGGAGAAGGAGGATAAATTAAAGGTAGTAGCAATCATGGCTGAATACAAAAAATTCCTTACGATGTAAATATTGCTGCCCATACCATTGAAGTTGCATAGATGGAGATAAAGTGGTGGTTATTCTAGCCGCCAACTATGAGGCAAAGCTTAAAGAGTTCTAAGAAAAGAACAAAGGGAATAGATCGAGCGAGGGCATAATCCTATCCGAGGTTGAAAAGAAGTTAGAAGCTATTGAGGCCCTAAGGGGTATAGTCAAGAACTAACTAAAGGAGCTATACCCACAGATTACTAGAAGGATAGATGCGCTTGATGATGTGGGCAAGTAGTTGGAATAAAATTTTAGCACTATAAACACTCAAGGATATGGACTAAGTTTTGGGGAGGTAAGTTCCTAGTCGGCAACCTCTTCTAGAGAGCGCAAAACGAAGTTGATGCCCGAGAACAAATTAGAGGTCGATTTGCAAAAATATTTTCCTACCTTGCTCCAATAATGCCATCGTTTCCCCATTCTTTCTTCTTTTCCAAATTCTTTATCTCCTTATCCTTTTTCCAAGACGTAAGTCTATTGTGTTTCTTTATTCATTGGTGAAGTGTTCCCATGGATGGATAACAAGTGTAGTGTGGGGTGATGTTGGGACCCTAAAATATTAGCTAAGTACAAAAAGGTGCATGGGCATGCAAGGCCTAGGTTGAAGATGGGTGTGCAAGGAGAAGGTGCGCAAGGCAAGGTTCTAGGAGGTTTTTAGAAGGGTTGTGTTACGTGTTGGAAGAAAAGGTCTCAGAACTTAGCCATATTTGAAGTATCGGGTAGGACACGAGAAAAGTGTGACCCGACTACGCATGTGGAGTGGATAAGGTGCCATCCTGGCGACAGGTTGGCCTAGGAAGGAATATTCCCTGCGATAGAAGCTTCTAAAAGACCATCATGGAAAAAAGTGGAGAACTCAAGCCTGGAGGAGCATGCTCCCATGGAGGATGACATTCAAACACTTGGCACCAGATCTGAGGCCGTAGAAGGATGAGTTGGCACCTTGAGATGCCTATAAATACAAGTGCCTATAAAAGGATATTAGAGGAGAGATCAGATATAGATATGATGTGTAAGAGAGATATTAATAGAGAGTGGAGCTCTGTAGAAATGCCACAAGGAACTCTATTTAGGTTGGGTAGATAAAACATAGGAGATGGATGTACCAAGGGCTTGGAGGTTTAAATTTCTTTTTGAGAGCTAAAGGATATGGATCTAGTTATGATGCATGACTTTGGTTTACCTTTCTACAATGCTCTATAATGAATCTAATGAATGTAATGAGGTTACCAGTTTATATGAATATGATTAGTAATGATTTTGGTGCATTTACATATCTTCATGGTTCTGTTTTATGCATGTTTATGGAATGAGTCTAAATCCTTGCACATTTCCCTTTCTATTCGATTCAGTTCTTAATCTATTAAGTAATTTTATGTTTGGAATGACTTCATTGATCTAGAAGATGTTTTAAGCTCTATGATGCTTACATGTCTCATTTCCACTCACTTCTTTTAAGTTTGGATAATTGATGATATTTTCCCACTCAACTCACATAAAAGAGAGACTCAAAGACCGCGCATGCCTCGGCTTGAGTGCCCAAAGACCCGCTAGGTGATAGGTCGGCACTCATGGGATTCCCTTGTTCTTTGGTGGGTGTAAAAATGACTACGGGGATCCTCCACTCTACACCAAATGCTTCCTTAAGCACTTATACCATTTTTCTAGGTGTTCCTTATGAGCAGCTATCATGTTATCGCAAGTGTACTTTGCGAATCTTTTCATGGGTGAGGGATCTTCCTCTGGATATTCCCAAACAAACTTATCTACCGTATTTGGCACCCTGATTTCTGAAAATACAATTTTCAAGAGGATATTTCAAAGAGTATCTTGTCTCCTTCCTACACGCTGCTGATAATTTCATCTATGATGAAGGCAAACAAATTGTAGATGGTGCCTTCTGATATTTTCCTGCACACATTTAACCAGGCCTTATTTACCTATGTCCACCTTTCTTGGTCATTTAGCTTTGTCACCAAGCACATGACCATTCTCATGACAGGGTCTTGGATTTCCACGATATCAAATTATTGTGACCCCTTCTTATAATCATATGTGGTGATGGTTGCTTTGATGGCTTCCTTGTCGCTCAGGTCATCATCTATGATTTATTCTTCATAGATGAGGCCTATGAATTTATAAATCAGCTGAGGAGTTATGTGTATCTTACGCCTTACAAAGTAAAAGTGGTCCTCATGTATGTGAAACATTAACCATTGATAGAGGTGCTCAAGTTTTCCAAAATAAGGCAACTCATAGAGTTGCAATAATCCTTCCTTCTCCAATTTTACTTTTACCTTGTCACTATAGATAGGTAAACCCTCTAGTGTCCTCTTGTTTTTCGGGCACACCAACTCTAGTGCCAATTCCTTTTCTGTCATGTTCATGTGATGGTTGTAATCACTCACCGTCATGTTTCTTAAGTGGGACTCCCATTATTTCCGAGAAAAACCCCATCCGAGTCTGCATCTCTGCATACCATTCTTTATTCATGCTTACGAGGGTTTCTAGTTTTTTTCCCTTTCCCTTTCCCTTGCCCTTGTCCTTTAGCTTCTTAGGTGATATAGTTTTTTTCTTAGGTGTCATGCTTTAGGTTATCTTAGCACTTCTACTGCTCTTACTTTCTCTAATTTTCTACCCTCTCAAATCTTAGACCTCAAACTTGTGAAGAAACCCTTTTCATCTCGTGCCTGTTTGTCAAACCCTAACTGGAATAAACTTGTTCATAAGACGGTGCTTCTCTACAAAATATCTTCTACGCTCGTGAAATTCTTTCCTTGGTGTATAGATCAAATCTAGTCACTCACACCTTAATTCCTCAAAATTTTCTTCACACAGATCAACTCTGGAAACCCTAGTCCGCAAGAGCTTTCTTTTTTTCGTATTCACAATGTCCATAATGAAGTTCCCAACCTTCTATTTATAGCTTTCCATCTTTTTAGCATTAAATGCTACTTCACCTACCACCATACTTCAACACTTATTGTGGCTTTTTCCACTAATTCATACTCTAGCACCCCAACTCATGTGCCCAACCTTTGCGTGGATAATCCTACAACCTTACGGCGGCATGCAAACAATCCATCGACAAAATTATCTTACGTGCATGTTACAAGCACCAAAGGTACTTCTTCCACCCATGTACGCAGAACCAAGATGTATTCTTATCCTAACACCCACCCTCCTTGTTCACACTTTTTCACAGGGGCCATCCATACGCTTCCTTTCACGGGGTCATTCAACCGGGCTTTCCACGTAATCCTTCTTGGTACTTTGCACCTTGCACTTTCTTTCACATCATTCCACCCCGCACTAAAATGATACATGGTCCTTTGTGAATTCACAACCTTTAAAAAGTAACAAGGTTACTAGTGCCCAAGGCGCAACATAAAAAAGCAACGAGAAATGGAAACACAAGAAAAGAAAAATGCATTAAAGGAAGTCTTAACGTATCAGCGGCAATCTTGTCTTATTACAAACACCAAGAAGACTTATTTATAGTAGGGATTTAGCCTACTCCCATTGAAGTGTCTGGAAATCTCATCCCATCCAAAGCACTTGAAGCGGCATGCGCTTTGAATCTAGGATGTGTGAGATGATGTAGGGACCAAACCAATGGACTTTTAACTTCCCAAGATGGCGCAGAAACTTAGAATCATATAGTAGCACCATCTGCCCAACCTAAAACTTTTTTTTCTTAATGTGACGATCATGCCATGCCTTTTTTTTGCTTTTTCAGTCTTCTAGCTCCACCTAGTGAGTCATCATCTTTCGTCCGATTCACGATAACTTGTAAATTATTTCTTCCAACATTTGTTCATTAACCAATCCTCCTACGTTGCACTATACATAGAGAAGGTAATATGAATTCAACTGGTAGGACAGCCTCCACGCCAAACACTAATTGAAATGGTGTGGCCTTATTTAACCTCTTGTAGTTTGTCCTATATGCCCAAAGAACAGCTGATACTTTTTCATCCCAATCTTGTCTACCAACATCAAAAAAATTTTGTTAGAGTATGACTTAGTATTTTGTTAAATGCCTTTGTGGTTCCATTTTCTTGTGGATGGTAAGGGGTAGTTTTGTGATGATCCACCATGAATTCCACTAACAGAATCCTTATTGTCTCATTTAAGAAATGTGTACCCCTATCACTAGTCAAACTCAAAGGGCACCCATACCTTGTAATAATGTTTTCCCACATAAACCTTGTTGCAGTAGCTCGTTGTAAAATCCTTGGTAGGTGTTGTTTCTTCCCACCTTGTCAAGTAATCTATGCAAGTGATTATATAATGTGACCCTAGTCCTATGTGTGGCTGGTGCAATAGGGCCATTGAAGTCAATAGCCCACTTTTTGAATGGCTCAACACTAGGAATAGGGCATAGAGGCATTTCATCTCTTCACCCTAGTTTTCCAATGCACTGACAATGATCACACGCCTTGCAATATTCCTTTCACTCTTGATATAGGGTCTCCCACCAAAATCCATCCATCAATATCTTGTGTGTGGTGGCATCACCTACATAGTGCCCACCTACACTACCTTTGTGCACCTCTTATATTATGGCTAGGTGTTCATGTTCTAGCACACACCGGCGTAGAATCTCATCATGTCCTAATTTGTATAAATCCTCACTAATCAGCATGTAGGGTGCATAGTGTATATCTAACTTATTTTTATCCAATGCATTCATTCTTTCCAATGCTACGCTTTGTCTTAAGAAATAATGCAATATCTTCTAGGTCTAAGGGCATGTACCGCAACCTAAATAGTTGTACATCGGCATGGTATCCTCAATACTTTGCATGTCCTCCCCTTAATCGATTCTAGAGAAATGATCAAGTTCGAATTATTTTTCCTAGTTTGACAACCACCGTGAACTCAAATTCTTGGAACAATATTACCCACCGACATATGTGCCCTTGTAGAATGGGCTTGTTTACTAAATATTTCAATTTCATATGGTTAGTGTAAAATATAAAAGGGGTTACCAACAAATATTGTCTAAACTTGTGAAGCACATAGATCATTGACAATGCCTCGCACTCATTTGTAGTATAATTATGCTCTGCTGGTGTCAACTTCCTACTTGTAAAGCATAAAGGATGATCAACAATCACTTCACCAGGATGTGCAAGTCTTGCTCAATGGTGGTTTCTAAGGCATCAACACAAAAATGGAAGGTTTTATCTCAAGAGGGGAATCATAGTATGGGCGTGGTGACAAGTTTATCCTTTAAAGTGTCAAATTCCTTCTGATGTGCCTCTCCCCAAAGGAAGGCACTCTTTTGTCTACGTAACTTTTATAAAGGCGCGGTGATCTTGGCATATCACTTGATCAACTTCCTGTAGTAACCCATGTGTCCAAGGAATCCACGTACTATGTTTTGACTAGTAGGCTCCCCTAATCCCACAATTACTACAAATTTGGTGGGATCTACTAATAAGCCCTCCCTACATATGATGTGCCCCAATAATGTTCCAAACGGGGTAGTCAAGACACATTTCTTAATGGTTAGGGATATCCTCAACTCATCAACACCTTTTAAACATTAAAGTAAAGTTGTCACAATGGTCCTTCACTAACCTATATACTATCCAATCATCCGAGGTAAACTTAAAGAAATTTATGGATGAAGTCTGGAAAGCTTGCACCACAATGTGCAAGAACACATGAGCACATTCTTCAACCCAAAAGGCATGTTTGTATAGGAAAAACTTCCCAACTCGGTGGCAAAATTCATCTTCCTCTAGTCCTCCTCTATAATCCATACCTAGTAATAGCCTGAGAATCCATTTGTGAAAGAAGCGGACCTCGCGTCCTGCCACTCCCTCTAATATTTCTTCCATAAATGGGGTTGGGAAAGGATCAATGATAAATACTACATTTAGGTCCCTGTAATCAACACAGATCCTTATCCTCCTATCCTTCTTGATACTAATCACCATTGGACTTATCCATTCTGACTCTTCCACAGCCTCAATTATACCTGATGCTATCATTTTGTTTATTTCCTCCTTGACCTTTACGCACAAATTGGGATTCATCCGGTATGGCCTCTTCCTAATTGGGAGTGTACCTTCATTAAGTTTTATCCTCATCTCCCCAAAGGAATGGTGGACACCTTTAAGCTCATGGTACCCACATGGGAATAAATCTTGGAATTCGTTTAACAGATCAATGATTTTAGAGACTTCTTTCTCTAACCAATAGTCTCCAATGATTTCCTCCTTGGGTTATGATTTTGAGCCGATGTTAACCTTTTTTTTTTAAGGGTTCATGGTAGGTGCGCACTAATTCATCAGCACTACCTATGACTTCATGTGTCCCTACAGAATGGTTAACATCCAAGCTTTCCACCTCTTCCTCATCAATAACATACACCACCTTCCCCTTTTCTTTTTCTATACATGTGTGCTTAAGTTGTATCTATTTTGTTTCTTCTTCCTCAAAGCGCGCCTCCAGGCAAGGTTCACCTAGAAATTCTTGTATTCTATCTTCTTCCATAGTACTATCCCCTGTTGTAAGGCATTTGACTACCTACAATTCCTTATGTACTAAAGGCTTTGTACTCCGATACTCGAATGTTTGAATGAGATCAGCTACCAATTCTTTCCAATTACTAGTTTGACGACGCATCTCCGAGTGGATATACCATGCACGTGCACAACCTTGCAGGGTGGAGTATAACTTGTGAACCCATAATGAAGGTGGTAATGCTTCTGTGCTCCCCATCCAAGTTGTCTCACATGCTTGGATATGGAAGGAAGCGGTCTCTTTACCATGGTAGTCTTTTATAGCCGTGGGCGCATTGTTCCTGCAAAACCTTATAGAGAAGGTAATTCTCACCTCGCGTCATTCTAAGAGGTTCTCTGATGTGTCACCCACCAGTGCACAATAGTTATGAGTAGGTTGTAGTTAAACATTTCCCTCCTTTCTTTCTCATTTATCAAGTGGGCCTCCATTTCTTGTAAGAAATCTTCCATATTAGCCCCTCTCGAGTAACTTGGTAGTTTTCTTCCTCCCAGGTGTCATACTGTACACACCTTTGTCACCTTGGTTACTGATCCTCTTAAATGTCATCTAATTAATGCATAGGTCCCGTGTGCCCAATTGTCACATGCCATGCTTCTAGTGTCACTCACAGATTGGGCATCCTCAAATTGGATAATCCCATACGTAGGGTGAATTATCTCGGGATCCCCGATTGAGCACACGTATATTCTATCAAGGACTTCTTCTCCTAATGGCTTTGTGTAGGCGTCGACTTCCCATCTGTCAAAGGGATGAAAACATGTTCTTCTTTGTTCTCAAAACTAATATATCCTTTGTTAAACCTTATGTTAGTATTATTCTTGTAACACCATGGGTGCCCAAACAATGCTGGAAAATTTTCTACCTCGGCAAGCACCATGACTTCGAAGTCTCCTGTAAACTTAGCCCCCTAAATGGTAATCTTGCATCCTTTAATACTTTAATGGGCATGGCCTTAGTTTTTTTTTTCATTATATATCACATTTGAAGATGGCTATAATGCATGCCTTCCCATCTAATGCCAAGTATCTAAGGTAAGAACATTCACTTTTGCTCCTGTGTCGATGAGGATATTTCTTAGGAGCCATCCATCAACAACTACATTTAGAGTAATCTCTTTGTCATATTCAAGGTTGTGTGGAGAAAGGTTTACATGTAAAACTTGTCTCTCACACTCTACTCCGGTGCGTGTGGTACCTTCTCCCTTAGCCATTCTCCTAGCAAGGGAATAATATTCTCTTGCCTTAACATTTTACATACTTCTTTGACCTCATCCAGGTCACTTCTTGGAACCTCGTTATCCTTCCACTACCCCACCTACCTCAATTTCTCCTTGAGACACTATATCTCCCCTTGTAAACTTTGAATTACATCCATAGTCTCCTAGTATACTTCTTTTTGATGGGCAGGGTCTGGGTACTTTCCATGTGGCACCTCCTCTCTGGAAACGAATGTCCTTGATCTAGGTATCTCCTTGACACGCGAGGCCTCTGCACGCATTGTCACTAGTCTGATTCTAGCTCCAACTCACGCGCCACTCTTGGAATCCATTGTGAATTATCCCTTTTTACACCAATCATAGCAACATCCTTTTCTTTTCGGTGCTGCTGGTTCATATGCTTGTAGAATTCCGGACACTCTTCATACTTGTGATTCTTTCTACACCACAAGCATTGTAATAGATCAAGACATTCACATTTATAATGCTCTATAGATCCATAATTATAACATGTTCCCTATGGGAACTCACTTCGTCCTCCTCCATGGTTTTCATGACCCTGAAACCCTCTACGAGAACTTTTTCCATACACGCCTCCATTCGTGTGTCCTTCATAATGGTGGTTATCTTCCTTGGAACTACGGCAACACTGTCTTGGTGCGGCACACACCATGATCAATGGCTTCATGGATCGGTCAATAATCCTACAATACTTAGCATCATGGGCTATAGAGGTGTAGATATTATAGTAGTAAGATGCATTCTCCCGAATTGTGTGCTATAACAAGGGACATCTACTCACATCATGGTCCCCATGACAAATATCATAGTATCTTTGCTATGGCACGTACTATCTCCGAGGGCAACTATCCTTGGCCTACCCTCTACTTCACAATCCGTACACCACATTCCCTTTGTGGGTCTCATGAGCTGAGTTCATAGATAACTTTTCCAACTACTTAGCCAGCAGATAATTTGAACTTCCAAGAATGGTGACACCGTATCAACGCTTCCAACAACTTGACACATAGAGCGGCTTTTCATGCCTTGCGCATGGGTTTGTGAAATTCTTATGAGATAATGCTCTTCTAAATGGTGTTATCAACCCTCAAACAAATTATTTAACATGTTTTGAAGGGTGAATGTCATATGAAAATTTTGATAGGAGAGTCTTAAACCACGCATCATACTCTCACACACTCTCTGTCATTCCTTGTTGAATCTCCTTGAGGGCGTTGATGCTCTTCTGTTCAAACTCAGGGATGTGGAATTCTACTAGGAAGGAATTTTTCAATGTGGTGTAATCTACCACCATCTGATGGGGGTCATACTTCCTATACCAACTATGCACGCACCCTTACAACATCATTACAAATTGACTGGCCTTCCATTTCGGGGTTGTGATCCCCTTTCGCACCATAGCAATTCACACTTGTGAACATGCTCTATAGCATCCTCTATGCCCTGGTAGTCTGGTAAGTGTAAAGACATTTCAAATATTACTTGAGGAGGTGTCGAGGACCACGACCTCTGGTCCAGATCCTTCGTTTCCTTCGATGTTCCCTCCAGTTTTCCTCCACCAAATCCACTAGATCCACCAAGTCTTGTGCCTCCCAATCCACCAGTTCCACCTCCAGACCCTCCTATGGCCAATAATGGTCCTAAAGCGGTCATGCCTAGTGTCCCTAATGTCCCACTGAACTATGTGCCAATGGTCTATGAGATCATTCCACTACTAGATGTATGCCCCACACCACTCCCCGATGCGTTGCCCAAACCTTGTGTATTTTCTCCTTGCCCAAAAAATCCTCCAAAAACTGGGAATGTATGTGCATCCATAGAGGTCCCAAATGAGAAATTATACCTCTTGGGTGTCGATCGGTCACTCCCACCGATACCAACTGTGTTATCAACACTCCTCTAATTTGGAAAACCAAGCACCAAGGTTTGGTCACTAGGTGGGTTCATATGCGTGCCAACAACTCTTCTCTCTCCGTGCGATGAAATCTCATCATAATATGAAGGGTCTCTTTCCCATGCTTTCTAAGATGGGGTAGCATAGACTACTCAAGTTCCATGTCCTCTGTGTGAACCTCAACTCCTTCCTTCGAGTCTACCTCCATAGATCCATCACACTTGCAACCTCGCGTTGTCTAGCAATATCCCTTTCACGTGCTTCACTATACTTGAGTCTTCTCTCCTCCCTTTCTTTCTCAATCACAATATCTACCATCTTCCTCCACCCTAGCTTCCTTGCCCAGTGCTCAAGATGATTTAGCCAACCATCAGAAATTCCTCTAAACTCAAGGTAATGATTAAGATTTGTATTGCCAAAGGAATAACACATAGAAATGATCCTCGGGCTCTCATGCAGAAACTAAAACTCGGTGACTTCCAGGACAAGAATATGTATAAATAGCATATTCCATAATGTCGCTATCCAATACTCCTTTCCACCAATGATCCACAAGCATGAGTCGCATCATATCTCGTATTTGACCTACGGTACTCTTCTTGGGTCCATGCATGTGATCTATAATACCAGCTTGATCTAAACACATATGTTGAGAGTCATTCATACTGATTTACTGGGAAGCAACATAATAAAGTTTCATACAACTTATGGTAGAGGTTCTCTTCTACCCATCTATGTGCATCAAACTCAAGCCCAATGTTGAATCTCTGAGAAAATTCTTCCTCTGTGCTCTTTAACCATGATGTAATACATTCTAGAGTTAGGCATTCTGTCATCACTCATTGCACAAATCGTGATGTATTTTATTTCCTACTACAACTTCAAAAATAGGTCTCGGCAACGGAACCAAGATGTATTCCTTTTTATACCCACTAAAGAACAAGGGAATCCCATGCGCGTCGAGCCTATCACCTAGCCAGTGCTAGGCACTCACCCGAGGCATGCGCGGGTGCCGAGTCTCTCTTTTATGTGAGTTAAGTGGGAAACATCATCTATGATAGGAGCTTAAAAAGAGTGAGTGGGAACGAGACATACATTTATCATAGAACTCAGAACAGATTCTAGACAAATGCAGTCATCCTAGACCAAATGGTACTTAATAGATTATAGAGAGGAACCAAAATAGAAAGGAAATGCATAAGGATTTATATTCATTCCATAAACATTCATGAATCAGAACTATAAGCTATAAACATGGATTAGAAAAACATTAATAACCATATTCATCAAGTTTGGTAACCTCATTATATTCATTGGATTCATTATAAATTATCACAACTGTGTAGACCAAAGTCATACATCATAGTTGGATTTATATCCATCAGTTCTCAAGAGAAAATTTACAATCCCAACCCCTTATTACATCCTTTTCCTATAGATCCCTACCCAACTTATGGAGCTCTTACAGTATTCCTGCATGGCTTCACCTTTTTTCCTGCTCCTCTCTTTTTCCTCTAGTGGGTGCTTGTATTTATAGCCCTTCTCAACATCATCAAGCCTTCATGGGAGTTGTAGATCTGTTGCCAAGTGTCCAAGGTGGTCCTTCATGGGAGCATGCTTCTTCAAGTCCGAGTTCTCCACTCTTTGCAATGATGGCCTTCTAGAAACTTCCATCACAGGGTATATTCCTTCTTAGGCCAACCTATTGCCAAGACAAAGCACCTTATCCATTCCGCATGCACGGTCAGTCACATTTTTCTCATGTTACGCCTAATGTGTCAAATATGGCTAAGTCTTGAAACCTTTTTTCTGTCTTGCGTGCATTCCACTTACTCTATTAAACCCTCATAGAACCCCGTCTGTGTTCTTTCTCCTTGTGTGCCCTTTCTTAACTAGGCCTTACGTGCCCACGTGCCTTCTTTTACTTGGCCAATATTTTAGGGGCCCAACATATGGAGCTAAGGCTACAATCAGATCTGAGCCCATTGCAAACTTCCATATAGAGCCTCATACACCGAGTCGAATCAATGCAAATTGTTTAATCTTTGATCAAGAAGATCTCACAAGCACTTATGAATCAGATACTAAGGTTGGATGCATTTTAGACTTGACTCTTGATGAATGGGAAAATAAGAGGCATGCTTTTGACCCTTATCAAGAAATGGAGGAATTTTAATTAGGAGTTTATTCTTTACATGAAGAGAATCATCCTCTCCCTAGCATAAAGAAAGCCATATCACAAAGATGATAATGAAGTATGGCAGTTATTCTTTAATGGATCAAGGAGTAGACAAGGTACAAGAGGAGGAGCTATGCTTGTTTCACCACAAGGTACAAATTAATACTCAACTTTTCATTTCTAGTTTGCTTTCTCAAACAACACAGTTGAGTATGAATCCTTGATTCACGGATTGTATTGGGCAACAAAAAGAGGTATTAAAAAATTGAAAGTATTTGGAGATAGTGAGTTGATCATGAACCAAGTCAGATGAAAAAATGCTTCCAATAACGATATGTTAAATAACTACAAGAACCGGGTATGGGATCTCATTAAATATTTTGATATTTTTGGCATCATTTCCATCCCAAGAAATAAGAATGAAATAGTGGATAGTGGCGAGTTATTGGGGCAGCATTCAATGTTGTAGAAAGTATCAAAAGTGAGAAGTCTAAGTCCCTTATCAAAGTGGTTATGAGGCTAGTTGTTCTAGATAACAACACAAGTTGGCAAGTCTTTGATAATGATTAGTAAATTGCTAATTTTCTATAAGAAGAAGTTGAGTTCTCCACCAAAAACCAAGATAAGATAGAGCAGCACTATGGTGACCAAGTGGTGAAGTGAAGAACTAACAAATTATCAAAAGGCCTTATAACTTTGGATTCAATCTTCAACCCAAATGATCAATTCTGAAAGGAGAAGGAAAACATTCGGGTAAAGTGTAATGCTCGCTTCAACTAACACTTGAGACCAAGAAACAAACTAGGAAAATTATGGAATAACAACTAAGTTGCAAGACACTAGTTTGAAACTAAATAGGTTCCAAAACAGATTTTGATTAACCAAACACAAGATTTCCATTTTTATCTTATAACAAGTTTACAAGGTTCCAATTTTAGGGTTACATGTTTTACTTAGGTTCGGGAGAAAATTTCCCTCATGCCTATTCTCAAACAGGCCTAGAAGTTCAACTAGATTTTTCACACATTTAGATTTATCAAAACTTTCCTAAACTAGTCTCATTGGATAGGAAATTTCCTCACCTTTCCAACCATATAAAAATTCCTCCTAACTCCTTGTAAAACTCAAGTTATGGTTGGGTGGAGTTTTAGGGGAAAATTCTCCCTTGGAGGTCCACAGGGTCGACGAAGTAGGACACGTGGCACGTCTTGATTGGCACGGGAAACAAGGAGTGGTGGAGAAGGTTGGGTTTTATGAAATTTAACCCCAAAGTGCAAAGGTGAAAAATAGTCACGCGCCTCTGCCAAGGTGGAAAATGGGTGCCACGTGGCACTCCCCCAAGCCACGTGTCAACTTCCTATTCGTCGCGCAGGATGGCGGGTCGGTGGAGTGAAATTTGGTGAAGGGTTTTGGGGATTAAAATCCCAAAGGAGAAATTATCCCTGCACTGGCTCAAATGGCCATGTGGCATCTTGCGATTGGCCGTGGGCCGGGGGGCGAGAGAATAATAGAGTTTTTCGCCAAAGAGATAAAAAGGTTAGAAAGAGTTGCGCGGGCCTGTGCCTCCAAGAGGACACGTGTCAACACCCTATTGGCTACAGGGGTGTGGGTCCATGGGGAAAAATGTGAAAATTTTCCAAAGGCAAAAATGGTTAAGTTTTCTATTTTAATCCGCGCACCCCCTGCCACATGTCAGCACGTGATTGGTTCGGGGCCGCGGGGTTGCGGGGAAAATTTTCCCAAGGAAAAATTTTCAAAACGATAGAGTTTTCAAATATTCCACCCCTCCAAGATGCCATGTGGCATCATCTGATTGGATAAGAGGGTGGTGGGGTAGCGGGATTTTCATGGAAATTTTTTCCACGCTAAAACTTAAAATTTTCTAAGTTATATTAATTTATTTTTGGTTTTGGATGGCCATTTTGAAGTAAAACTTCAAATGGCCATAACTTTTGATTGGGAACTCCATTTTGGAAAAACAAGGAATTTTTGAAAATCTCTCAGAGTCCTCTTTGCACAAGGATCATCAATTTTGGAATTTGATAAGGTTTTAGAGGTCAATTTTGAAGAAACAATCTGCAGGGTTTTCTACTTCAAAATTGGCAATTTTTCAAACTTGCAATTTTTATAAAATTGAACTCTTCCTCCACTCAACATGTCAATCAAACATGGGGAATCAGCTTCGGGAAGAATTAGAATGTTTTAATTATGTCAATTTATTCAATTTTTGTTTTTCTCCAACAAGGGACAGAAAAACGACCTAGGAAGGGATTGTTTCAATTCTGAGATGGTTGAATTGTTTTCTTTGAGTTTTTCCTTGTCAAGTTGAATTTAATGAAGCCTTAGCATGGTAATGTATAACATTTTAAGTTTATTTTGAAGTACAAAGGTGAACTGTTCTTTTAATTAAAAATATACATTACTAGATTTGGATTTTGTACAGTGAGTTGTGCCTTTAAAATTGATTTGGTGATTTGTCTTTTGGATGAGCAATAAGATTTTGACTTAACCCATTACATTGCTTCATCAATCAAACATTCAACTCTAACTAAAATGCATCTCTGAATTTTCACTTCAATATACAATTTTGTAAGAAGATAACACTCATTTTCATTTTGTATGCTTCTTTTCAACATTCCAAGATAAAACAGAGAATTCTATTTCCTATCTTTTCAAATCAGAATTTCACTCATGGACAGCAATACAAGTCCAGAATACGTTTCCACATAGATTTATAAAAGAACAATGTCACTCTTTATTGATCATTCAAATGATTTTACAATTGAATCCTTTTCCAACTTGATTTGATTCTTTTCACATTTCCAAATACAAGTATACAATACCATTTACATTTCTTTTCAAGTAAAAGCAGAGGATACATTTCTCAATTCAATTCCAACTTCCAATAACAAGTAAACATTTCACATCTCTATATCAATTACACTCATCCACTTGAAGTGGGAAGGATTACATTTTAAAAATTTACAAAAGGGATGACTGTCAAACTGTGAAAACTCTCCAAACAGCAGCATGTTGAATTCTCCATCTTCATTCTTCTTTTGATCACAACAAGGAAGGGGGAAAGGAAACACTCTCCACCCAACCAAGACATCCAATGGGAAAAGAGAAGCCATATTTCCCCATTGGCCCCCGAGCCCCAACCATATTGGAATGGAACATGATAAAACAACACATGGAAACATAGCTTCTTTCACATATAACATACATTCACATGCACAAGGAAATGCACAAACAAAAAGATGTAGTTCTCAACTACAACAAACAATTTCAATCAAAACAAAGGCTCCTTCTCCAAGCAAGCAAGCCAAGCAAGAGAAAGAACTATGGAGGTCTCCTTATGCCTCCCATGTTGAAATTGGGCATCCACCTAAAACAAACCGCCAAAACATAACCATCCCATAAACCTTATCCCTCCTCAACCCCTCCTTATCCCTCCTCCAAATTCATCCCTTATACCTCCCCAAAGTAAGAAATGCAAGCATATTCTTTTCCCTAGGTGGATCCCAACCAACACTCCCTCCACAAGACAAGTGCCAATGGCAAATCCCTTATCCCTCCTCTGATAAACCTCATAGTCTTCTCTCCACACCATGCCCTAAGCATTCTACCCATCCCTCTAAGAATTGCAAACACAAACACATTCAAAATTCATGCTAAAAGAGGGGAAAACAGCAATTTTAAAAGAGTGAGAGCCTACCTCTCCATAATGGAGACTTGTTTCCAAAATAGTAGTCTTTATTGCACCAAAAACCAGTCCCAAATCAGCAAGGTAAATGAATGCACAAGAAAATCCACTTCTTCCACAAAGCAAGCTCCAAAATCCAAGAGGAATTCACCCCAAGAGTGAAATCACCAACTTTCAACAACCTCAAATGAGGAGGCAAATCAAATTTTTAAAGGAGAAGGTGGAAGAGGATGATGTGGATTCCAAGTGGGATGCCACATCATTTTTCCTCATTCCCCAAGAGTGCAATCCACATCAACAACAAATCACCATTAATGAAATATGACAAAATTACTTACACACACAATATAGCCCATACCCCAAAAGGAATGCATTTAAAATTTGTAAGACAAGTGCAATCAATACTTACCCAAATTTATGTCAAAATACAATAAAATAGATTGATTTTGACTCCAAATCAATAATCATGGTTGGTGGAGGATTTTGAGAGATGTGGGACAAGTTTAACTTGTCCCACAAGCCTCCAATTTAGGCTCCCAAGACCAAATCCGAGTTTCAAAGAGGATGGAGTGTTCTACACTCCAAAATCTACCTTATACAATCTATCATTTCACTTACACAACTCTTACATCCTCTTACAATTTCTTACACATGCATTTATATTTATGACATTTATTTATTACAATCTTTTATAAAGATTTATTTATTTACCACATGGTTATAATATATATAAATCAATTTTCATTTTCAACCAAGACAATAACATTTAATTTATATTCCACATCCCAATTAATTTAATTGAAATTTAACTATAAGACTCTCACATTATACTATCACATTAAAATTTATTAAAAGAAGGAACACCTTACAAATAAAATACACACAACAATACTGAAAAGGGAACATACAAATAAAACACACATAATCAAAACACATACATGTCCCATGGTCACAATAATGGAAATCCCCCATGGGAAATCCTAACAAAACACAACATACAACTCAAACACAGTTGCCATGGTGACCTTGTTGATTTCACACTGAATTCCAATATGGTTAGTCTCCAGTCCCCCGACATTGTTGTGATTTTTAACCTGCAAAATAACAATACCTCCTTCAGCCTCGTGACCATATCAGAACATCCAAGAGATATAAAATCAACATATAATTATCAAATCCAAATCACAACAATATCAAGGATTTAACATTTATCATTTAAAATTCAATTTGCAACTATATCATCATCCAATAGATCTCTATACTAGAGCTATTCATAATACCAATGTCACATGTCTAAAATCAACATCAATAACCTATCCATGTCAACCAGTATGTCATCATCCACATAATAATAATAATGTCTCCATGATCATCAAGCATAATAACTGAATCCAGATCAATGTTAATCCATAGTCTAACATCTAATCATCATACTGAGAAAAATATAATAATGTCCATAGTAATCCATGATCTAGCATATACACATCATACTACATCAAAAACATAATAATATCCAAAATATGATCAATAGTGTCAGGAACAGTATCTAAACAGTGTCAAAGGGAAGTGGGTACTACATAAAGGGTGAATATTCAAATCCCATTTTGGTAGATGAAGGCAAGACATTGTAAATTGGAAAAGTAAGTACCCCACAAGAGAAATCTGAATTTATTCAACTTTGTCAAGAATTCCCAGATGTCCCTTGGAATTACAAGGATTTAAGAGGCTTGACCCAAATTTAGCACAACATACTATTGATCCGGATCTAGAATCCAAGCCCATCAAACAAAAGAAAAGGTCGGTGAATCCTCACATTGAACCTCTCATGAGGAAAGAGTTGAA
Source organism: Taxus wallichiana var. yunnanensis (assembly GCA_018340775.1). NCBI lineage: Eukaryota > Viridiplantae > Streptophyta > Pinopsida > Cupressales > Taxaceae > Taxus > Taxus wallichiana. The sequence goes on from CM031235.1 coordinate 564,978,346, forward strand.
CAAGATGATTGAAGCTAGCATCATCATTCCTATCAAACATTCAAGTTGGGTTGCAAACTTGGTTCCGGTAAGAAAGAGAAATGGAGAAATAAGGTTGTGTGTGGACTTCCGTGATCTAAATAGAGCATCACTCAAGGATCATTATCCACTTCCTTCAATGGAGTAAATTTTGTAGGTTGTATCTAGTTCTGAAAGGTTTTCATTGCTAGATGGCTACTCATGCTATAATCAGATAATGGTGAAAGAAGAAGATCAGTTCAAGACAACCTTTACTATGAAATGGGGTACATATGCATACAAGAAAATTCCTTTTGGGTATCAAACGTCAAAGCAACATTTGGTGAGCCATGGATATGGCATTCAAAGGCTTAATTAACAAGATGGTGCTGGTATATCTAGATGATATCACCGTCTTCTTGAAGAATATAGAAAACCACCTCTTTCACCTCAGGAAACTATTTCAAAGGTGTAGAAGGTTTGGAGTATAATTAAATCCAAAGAAGTGTGTATTTTTGGCACACAAAGGCAAATTATTAGGCCACATCGTCTCGAGAGAAGGGTTGATAATTGATCTTGAAAGAGTGGAGGCCATCCGAACGCTTCCATTGCCACACCACAAGAAATCTCTTTAAATCTTCTTGGGAAGGATCAATTTTGTTTGTAGATTTGTGCCTGATTTTACCACTCTTATGAATCCTTTAATGATGATGTTGAAGAAGAGTATTCCATTCAAATGGATAGCATAAGGTAAAGAGATTTTTGAGGCTATCAAGCATGCCATATCACAAGCTCCAACTCTTATCAACCCAGACTTTTCAAAGGACTTCATGTTGTATGATTTTGGAGGATATGATACAATCTCAGCTATCTTGGTACATCCTAATAGAGAAGGTTCAAAACAACCCATACCATTATTGAATCAGAGCCTAGAAGATTATGAAGTAAGGTATTCTTTTATTGAAAAGCATGTCCTTGCTATCATTAGAAATTTTAATAAGTTCAAACACTTGGTCTCGAACAATAATATTCAATTACTAGTGTCTCATGTTGGTGTCAAGGATTTTCTCCTAAACAAGGATTTGAATGAGAAAAGAGTAGGTTGGATCACTCATGTAATGGAGTATGATATTGAAATAAAAGTGACCAAGCTAGTTCGTGGAAAAGGTTTGTGTGAGCAGCTCACTTCTAAAAACAACAAGCTGAGTCAATAGATGAAGAAGAGGTTATCCTACTACTGTAGAATGATCAAGAATAGCCAGCTAATGATGCACCCATCCCATGTTGGACTGAAGACTTAATGCATTATCTCCAAATAGGTTTGTGCCCTCTAGAAATGAGAAAAGCAAAGAGGAGATACTTTAGATTACAATTCATTCCATATGTGCTTATTGATGGTGTCTTGTTCAAGAAGGACATTAATGGTGTTTTATTGAGATGCATTAGAACATGTCAAGTTGAGAAGATATTACATGAGTTCCATGATAGAGAAGCAAGAGGTCACTTTTGCTCCATGAGTAATAGCTCTCAAAATTATGAAGGTTGGTTACTATTGGCCTACGGTGTTTAGTGATTGCTACTCATGGATCAAGAAATGCAAGAAATGTGCATTCTTCACAAGGAAGGAAAGGCTAGTAGCACTGCCCCTTCGTCCAATTTTAGTAGATCAGCCATTCATGCAATGGGGATTAGACTTCATTGGAGTGATCAACCCAAATTCAAGTCAAGGCCACAAGTGGATACTTACAACAATGAGACTACTCCACCAAGTGGATTGAAGCAGTGGAACTTAAAGAGGCAAATGAATCTAGCATCTTGGATTTCTATGAAGGGATAATCATGAGGTTTGGTGTCCCCACTACTATCATATTAGATAATGCATTAGCATTCCTTGGCACAAAGATCATTGAATGTCTTTGTCAAGAATTTTGTATACCTCATTACTTCATCAAACTATTACCCTCAGGGTAATGGCCAAGAAGAGTCTACAAATAATAACTTGCTACAAATCATTAGAAGGAATCTTGATGAGAATCAGAGAACTTGGCACAAAAAACTAAAATCAGCTCTATGGGCTGATAGGATCACACCAAGAATTCTACTGGGTAGCCCCTGCATTCAAGCTGGTATATGGAAAAGAAATAGTTCTACCTATATCACTTGAGTTGTCAGCATTAGAACTCGTGAAACAACTAGAGCTAGCTAAGTTTGAGACTATGGAAATCAGGTATGTGGAGTGATAAAATTAGAAGTGAGAGAACATGCAGTGCAAATCATGGAGAAGGATCAATCATTGATCAAGAAGAGCTTTGACAAGAAAGATAAAGCCAGGACATTCCAAGTTGGAGACTTGGTACTGAAGTGGGATGTTGATCGTGCAAAGCCAGGAAAGCATTCCAAGTTCGATGCCATATGGAGTGGCCCATACATGATCATTGAATGCAAAGGTAGTAATGCTTTCTAGCTGGCTAAAATGGGTGGTGAAGAATTACAGATTCCATTCAATGGAATCTATCTCAAACATTGCTACTAGAAGGAGAATTTCTCACCTTTGTACATATTAATCTAGGATTTCCAATTCCTCCAAGTGCTTGTGCACATTGTTTGTTGTTAGAATAGGTTTCATTTCCCTAAGTGTTGGTGCACATGCTCTATTGCTTCTAGTATATGCTTTGTTTACAGTTCATCAAGCTTTCAAAAGGAGATGTTGATAGAAAGCTCATGGTTGCCTGCAATGGTTGTAAAATTCAAGATTTAACAAATGTAGAGAAACTAAAATCTAATGTTGGAGCTGCGTTCATAAATACTCATCATTCATCCCATGGATCACAGTTTTAGGAATGGGTGAGATCTATTTTTGAAGTAATTTTTGACTCTTATGTTTAAGATTCTCTTATCCAAACTAAAAGTGCAAGCATCAAAAGCGAGTCACAGGTTACGAAGAAGTGTTTCAATGACTCAAAAATGTAGATTTTCAAAGCTTCAAATCATATTTTAGATCAATGAGATAGACTCCATGCCCAATGGACTATTACAAACAGATTGGCCACACTTCATCGACAAGTAGAGAACCCTATTGAGTCACCAAAATTGTTATCCAAAATTCACCCCTCAAGGTAATCTTGGATAACCTACATCATTTCTTCTGGCTTGAGCAAGTACAATTGGTCTAAAGACAGAAAAATCAGATTTTAGGGGTCCCTTTGGTTTCTCTCTAACTTCCCCATCTAGGGAAAAAATCCAAGAAGTTGAAAAAATTACAAAAATGTAAAAATTTGGCTGTGCTAATGTATTGCGGGTATATTAGGTTTTTGGAGCCCAAGCCGGATAGGTACATGCGGGACATCCAGGACCCGCATGCCCAAAATAGCTTATTTGTAAAAAAATCATAAAAAATCAAGTTTTGGAGACCAGCTGCATAGGTACACATGGGACATGCAGGACCCGAAAATCCGAAAAGGCCACGAGACAATGGGAATTGGTGAAATTGAACATTTTTTCCCATGTAGTCGGCAGGATGTCGAGATGCAAGTTCACCGCATGAGCTGAAATCGCCACACCAAGAGTAAATCGGTGAAGTTGATTTGAAGTGGTCCGGGCCACAGCAGTGCATGGGACATGCAAGACCTGAAAACCTGAAATGGCCGATATGTCCGCATGCAAAGGAAAATTCAATGTCTAACCCTCCCAAACTTCAAATGGCCATAACTTTGACCCCGAGCTCTAATTCTCAAAAATTGGACTTTACGAAACAAGCGGGACATCCTCTATACCACAAAAATAGGATTTCTTATTTTTAATAAGGGAATATTTATGAAAATAAAGGAAAGATATTCAGCTCCAAAGTCAATCAAATGCTCATTCCCATTAAATGACAAAAATGCCTAGCAGACCCACAATAGTTGCTCGCACTCAGAAGGCCATAACTTTTGCATTTCTCAACAAAAACACAAAAAATTGGTACCATCGGAATCTTTGTTCAAATCCTAACGCACATAAATTAATAAACTCATAATTTGATGAGAAATAGATGGTGATTTTGCATTAAATGTTCCCAGGTTCAGAATAGTGTTTTATTTGGTAGTTGGGATGCATTCAATGGAGCATGGGCTGACATTTCTCACTACTACAAGTCATGGGATAGTATGGGAGCCTTTTTCAAGAAACAAAACATCATTTCACTTCATTTACTACATCTTACAAGTGGTTGAAGGATAGATTTTGGGATTTTCATTTTCCCTCTCTCTCTCTCCTCTTAGAAATCTATAAATTAGAGTGTTGGGCTCATTATAAAGAGGCTAGTTTTTAGTAGCAAAACTCTATGAAAATTATTTTGTGAACCTAATGTGCTTTGCACGCCCTTATAGTGGACTCATTACATGGTGATCCAAGCCCTTATCTTGTAATAGATTGAACTGTGCATACTTATGAAGTAATAGATGCAAGTTTGTGGATGTATCTTCCCCTGTTGTGTTTGTTTGCATTCCTCTTGCCCTTTTAATCTCATTGCATATATATTGTGTCTATCTTATGCTCTTGTAAGAGTTCATTATCATTCTGCATGTATGGAATATTTTTGTGAATGCATTTGCTAGACTGTGGAGAACTGCAATCACCTCTTCTATCATGCATTTTTTATTCTACTTTTCACGCATTGGAAGGCTATCCTCACTCTCCTTTTCTGGTGTATCACCATTTTAGTGTAGGCTTATGCATTGTCTCTCCCTTGTCCCTTGGAAAGTTAGATTAGGATTAGATAGTTTTTACTTGCATTATAGTAGATTGTGGCAGGTAATTTAAGAGCAAGAATAAGCTTTCTCTAGAGGTCTATCTCGGGTAGTAAGTCCCACAACTTAGAGATAATTCCCATGTTATCCAATCACATCATGAGATCAAGCACACACACTTGTACAAACCATAGGACGTCGTGATTTGGTGATAACAAGAAGATCTTGGGTATTTAGGCATACCGGTTTTTAATGTCCCTTTTTATGTGATGAGGGATTTGTATCAAAAGAGATTCCCAAGGAATCATATGTGTTGTATGATAAATCCTCCATTGACATTGTGCCTATTATTTCCCACAAAATAGATGAGTTGGAGTGGAGAATCAATTTCCTAGAGAAAAATCAAGTAGAGACCGTGCCTTTGCAAACCAGTTTCAACACCAGGGTCATCTTTAGGGAAGAGGAAGGGTGAACCACAACCTCAACCTCCAATTGTTACCTCCCATAGAGAAGAGGACCAGTCATTGGCTACTTGTTTTTCAAGGAAGAAATATCCTCCACTTGGGACAACAGGGGGAGATTTACAATTCGATCATCCACCCACTTAATGCATCATCCTCCTCACTCAGAGAATGATTTTTGGGGCCTCAACCAATTCCTTCTCTGAAAGACAATCTACCTTGCACAAGGAAATGAGAAGGTGGAGTCAAGTTCAAGGCCTCATGCAATCATCCTAGTCAACAACATGTAGTACTTTCCCTTCCAATCACCTCGGGCATCCCCTCTCAAACCACTCCTAGCATGTCAACCCTTCACAAAGGGAAAGGAAAGATGACATTCTTCACATGAGGTCTAGATATTTTGGATTGGGTGTCATCACAACAGAAGAAAGTCAAGCTTGAGAAAATCATGAGTCATCCTAGAATGACTCTGGAAGCGTTGATGGACATGGGAATGTCCCGGGACCTGGCAGGGTTAGTCATTTTTGTTCAGACAGCACAAGGCTCAATCAAGTTTGTGCTGAGGAAAAACAAGCTTTTGAACAAGATTCCCCTATTAGGATGAAACTATGAAGTAGGGCTGAAAAATGTCTAAATGTTGTCTTCCTTTCATTGTCTCTATTTCGGCATATGTATATCTTTCTTTGTCATGGGCAGGGGCCCCTATATAACCCCATTTTGTTCCTTATTCAAAATGCAAGAAGCACAAAAATATCAATCATTTACATGCTTATCCAAATGTATGTAAAACTTCATCAAAGTAAATATGACACTATTGCATTCTTCCACTTTATAATTGAAATAAGGGAACAATAAAATTTAGAAAAATAATTACATCCCATGTAATAGAAGTATTATTTTAAAGTATTAGTTTAAAAGAAGGAATATGAAAAGAAAATATAGCTTAAGGAACAATGCCTAAACATGTTCATCATCTTTTGTATCTACATTTTCTTCTTCTTCAGCTTCCACTTTTGTATCTTGTTCTTTTGGAAACCTTGCTACATATGCATCATACCTTTTGAATAACTCATTAACCTCATCCTCATCTAGTCCTATATGATGCTAGAAAATTAGTGCCTACCTAGATATTGCATCAATGCAATGGCCCATTTTCTGTTTGTATTCCAATGGTCTTGCTTTTAACTCTACAATTCTATTCTCAATCCTTCTCATCGTCTTAATGACTTCATAGGATAAATCATTTTTCAAAATATTATTTTCAAAGGAATTAAGTAAAAAGTCAATCTTCATATCCCCATAGCTATTTTTGAACTTATCAACTACCATATCCTCTAACTTCAAGTCAATAGCATTGAGAGTATCATCAACCCAGTTTCTCTTGATTTCAATCTTTTCCTTGATCCCATTCAAGGTTTCTACTCTGATCTTTGACAACTCTTCAATATCATGTTAGCTTCCTTTGACTTCTACTACAGGCACAATATCCTCCTGCTCAACTAACTCATCACTGAGTTGGGTAATGCGGTCTAGTTTGGGAAGAATTCCTTCAAAATAGAAAATCTTGTTGTCACATTGTTCAACTATCTCATCAATTTCATTGAGTCTATTTTTGAGATCTTCATACTTTGACTTGGCCTCTGTAATTTCTTCCTTTCCCCTCTTGGTTAATTTTTCAATCCATGTGTCCACTTCCTAGACCTTCTTGATAGCCTTGTTTATTTTATCCATTCCTTCAGGGGGTATATGGAGACAATTGTATGAGCTTGACTAGGTTTCCCAATCAATTGATGTAAACTCGAGCTCAGGGGTTTAACTTGTTCTTTTAACTACCTCTTTGTCATTTTATCTTCATCCACTTTTTGTAAAATGTCATTGACAACTTTAGATACCCCTTTCTTTAGTTGTTCCCTTGAGGGATTTCCCAAGGGAATAATTTGGACATTATAATCATTAGTTGTTATGTCTTCCCCAATCTTTCCTTTAAATAGGATTGCCACTTCAAAAAGGTTGGCTCTGATGAGTCGAGTGTTTGTTTTAGTGATACTTATATCTCTTTTTGAGGCTATTGTTGTCTTTGAAAAAGAAAAAGCAGTAAGGTCAATATCTTGCACAAGAAGGACCTTGAAATTAGTTCACCAAATTTTTCCCATCATTTTCCTCTTGTGATTCTGGTTTGGGTTCCTCAAGGACAACCATCAACTATTTGAAAACCCCTTTTTCATCCTAAACAAATGATTCTATATATTTTCATTATTTATTTTGATGACCATATTGTTATTCTCACCTGTGTTAATAATTCTTTCAGGTGTTCCTCTCCTTGGTCTAGAAACTGAAGTTGATCATTCTTTTCTTGGTTTGTATCAGCAGTCAGGGGAGATTCCTTCCTTATTTCTTCAATGGATGCCATACTGGACCCCACTTTTCCTCCAACATTTTCTTGAGTTACTGACTATATTATGAGCTCTTCATTCTTCAAACTCGATGAGTTGGAATCCTACCCTCCTCATGCTCTGATGATGCTCTTGGTAATGATATGGTAGGTTGTTCATCTGAATCCAACTCCACATTTCCATCTAGAGGTTACATGTCCTTATCATTAATGGTTATCTTGCCAGTCAGTTGTGGTTTGTGTTACTTCTACTTTCTCTTCAAAAATAGATTTTCCCTTTTGAGAAAGTTCATCAGCCTTAGTAACTTCAACAAAGGAAGAAATGATCTCTTCTATTAACACCTCTGTATTAACATCTTATCCACTAAGCAATTTGTGTTTAAGCGATTCTCGCAACCACTTGTCTTATATAAGGAACATTTGTTTCTTAAAAATTTTCTTTACTAATTAATGGATGAACATTTCCCTCTATTTTCTAACTTTTTGGAGGTCATCTACCAATTTCATCAATGGTTCACTCATAAATAATTTAAGATCATATAACATGGAAAATCCCTCACCAGTATCAACATCAATTACATCAACTTGGACCTTTCCAGATTCATACAATGTTCCAAATGAAGTTATACTCATATCTTTAGTAATTAGGGTCTCAGATGTCTTTGTACCTGGAGTTAATATTTGGTTGTTTACTAAACTATATGCAATAATTTCTTGGGTTTCTTGATCTTGAGTGGCTTTCATTATTCATTCCTCCACAGGTATAGGTCGTAATAGAGACTCTAATCGACCCTCTTATGGTAATAAAGGGAATGATGTGCTTGATAAAAATCACTCCTTTCAAATTCAAGATCCTGATCAATTCCCACATCTCTGTGTTTGTGCTTTTTGGGCGTGTGGGCTCCTACTCTCACTAGAAATGATACATGAGCAAGCTTATGTTTCTTGTGCGCCCTTTCAAACTTTTTTAGATCAAGACCTACTCTTTTCCATTCCTTATACAGCTTAGATTGAGTAAGACCACTTGTTCTAGCTCCACTCATTAATTTCTCAGTATTATGAGGCTTTGGTGCAACACCTGAGAAAACTACATGGGATGTTAAGCCCTTCCCCTTTTCCTAGATTGGAATTGCAAAAGTAATGGGGGCATTTTCCATAGATTTTAAAAGCATGTTTTCAATATTTTGCCTAAGAAGCGACATGGGAGCACCAACCCCACTAGAGGTTTGGGTCCATTCATCTATGAGTTCAGGAGTGGGCCTTTTTAGGGAAATTAAGGGGCCTTTCCTCCTAGGGGATCCATTCTATCTACTCCCTCCTTCAGGGGTGGAATATCATCGTTCAAGTTTCCCAAAATCCTAAAGTTATTTAAGATTTTAGTATTCTGAATTGATAGGTCAATACCCTTCGAGTTAACCAATTCACATTTCTTCTCATTACATCAGTTATCCTTATATAGGAATCATCAAATTCTATTTCACTCCAATCTGGAGGGATTATGGGTGGTGCTTCCATCTTCTGATCAACATAATATATGCTTACCGTATGTGGATCATCCACAATTCCTTCTAGAATAACTATAATTTTGAAATCTATTATTTGTGAAAGGGTCATTATGGAGAAATCCCTTAATCTAACCTCTTCTTCATCCCTACAGTTCATCCAATAATATTCAAATTGAGGCTCATGCTCAAAAGTATTCACAATGTTGTTGAATACCCATCTGATGTCATAACTGGCCCTTGCCTCAAAATTTTCCATGTCAAACTTTTACATTTCATCTTCAATCAACTTGGCCTTTATGATGGAAGGGCATGAATACCTTCCAATTTAAATAGGGAATTTGATATTTTTCTTATGCCTCCCAAAGAATCAATTTATGCACAGGTGTTATTTACTACCTTGCTAGTTCACATAAAGCCAATTTATCATCTAAATACCTAGGAAACTTACAAGGCTTTCCTTCAAAACCACTAACCCTTATGTATGTGAACTTTTTATATTGAATGAAGTAGCATCCATACTCCAAAATCACTTGTCTAGCTTGTTCGAAATTCTATATTGTCCCCACTCTGGCTTGAAAAGACAAATGATTGGGGCAAATAAAGCATCATTAACTAACCTCACATTCCCACTCCATTTGATCAGTTACAGTTGGGGAATATCTCATGCATTTGGCACTACTTGAAATATGCACGTGGTGACAAACCCGAGAAACGTCTATGCCCAGAAACATTGTAGATTAAGTAAGTCATCATATAAAATTCTAGCTTTGAATTATCACCCATCTCAATTTTTGTTCTCTAAGGTGACCATGTGGCCATGGAGTGCTTTTACAATGAAAGTAGCCCAAAAAATGCTCCCCTTTCTCTCCAAAATGATCCATATGTAAGTAACCATCCATTCCTTAAATTCATTTACAGTTTCCAAACCCATCATTTGACTTAATAACACAATGAAATCTTCAACCTCTTCAACAAATTGTGCCCTAACTAGATTTTTAGGGATTCTAGTTGTTGTCTTTTTTTGCAATGAGCCACTTTGTATTTATCATCTTGGCATAATCCTTTTTCTTTGCTTCATAATCCCGTAAGGATAATTTGATAGCAATGGTGATCGGGTTGGTGATTACGGAAATTTTAACATTATTCTAATGGTTACAGGCATCAATGTCAAAACTGCATCCCCACTCCCATCTAATACTTCCCTCTTTTCAGGATCATAATTCATAGCACAATGCCACACCAACTCTAGGAAATGAACATTGGTGGGATAGCACCTGCTAAAGCAATGTGGCTATCTTGAATTTCCTTTAGGGATTCACTCTTATGGGGGCTATTAAGTCTCTGAATAAAATCATCTAGATTAGCACACATCAATTCTATGTCTATAATCTTGTCCAAATCACTCGTGACCCCTGACACAACCGAGAACAAAGATGGCATGGTCTTCATCTTCAAAAACCCTAGCTTTACTTTAAACCAACTTGTCACTGAAAGAGAAACACATGAGTTTATAAGATCTTACTAGTCAATCTACGAGTTCCTGAGCAATTTAAATCCAAATCAACAACCTTTTCAATCCTCAAGTTCACAATTCAAGCTTCATAGTTAAAAACACAATAATTCTCCATGAAAATCACAAAAGGTAGCAACAAAAATCTAGCAAATTGGTAATAAAATACAAAAGCATTCACAAACTTTAAAACATCCTTGATTTGCATAGAAACATTAATGGTGGTAGAAATAAATGCATTACATCATGACCATTCAATCTGTCGTTCTCAACTTTGAAAATGAGTCATCCATGTGGAATAAGACTTTTCACTAACATGGGCTCGGGGGCACTTTTTGTAATTTTGCAGCATTTGAGAACTTACACACTTTTGGCTAACTTGACCCACCCATCCACTTTTTGACTTTCAACACAGGCTTAACACATGGTCACACTTGGGTGATAGCGAGGATGTGGCCCTTTTCGTAATTTTATTTCATTACCAATTCAAACTAGAGATGTTTGAGTGCCCCAATGACCCGCATCCCTACCTTTTGCATAAAAGGAGCCATGTGTCCCTTACGGGTTTTAGGAACCTTTTACACCTTTATTCTTTTCCTCCTAAATGTGCAAAACTACAAATATGCACTGCTTCCCCACATCCACTCAAATTGTGACAAATGTACACTCCTGGATACCAATTGAGAAATTGTTTACACTACCTTATGATTGTAAATATTATAATAATATTTATTGGGAAATGGGGCTGATTTTGTACTTTGTGAATGTGATAGAAAATTATAAGTTTACAAATTTGACCCACCATACCGCAATCAATTGGGAGCTACCACGTATCAGCGGGAAATGGGAGAGAAAATGTAAATAAAAAGACAAGACCTAGGAAAATTTTACAATAGGTGATCCCTCCAACTTCAAAACTTAAAACACAATGGGTTCCCCACAAGAAACCTCAAAATAATGCATATCCAGACATGATCCTCAACTGAAAAGAGGAAAGAATAAACCATACATAGAAGAACCAAAATTCCAACTTACACCCCCATAGGGAAAGAAAAAAATATAACAGACAACGATGGTAAATCTTAACCAAATAGGGGTGAGATTAAATCAAGCACCAACATTGGCTCCAACTTGGGGATGAGCACTCCCTACGAGTGCCTCAAGAACAAACCATGGTGCAAAGAAAAGTATACCACATGCCAAAATCCATTGGGCTATGGAGTTCAAAAACCAGTGTATAGAAAAAAGTGATAACAACCAACTCCCTAGAAAACACACCGAGAAACCCAAAACAAATGGTCACCAAGGACCGGGACAAACAAGGAAAAAAATTGAAAAACAAAAAAAGACAAACGAGAAAAAATGTACACTTGTGCAATAGTAGTGCATACCTTGATTTTGAGAGATCAATCAAGAAAGTGCTTCAAGTGCCTACCATTAACAGGAAACTCAAGTAGTTCTCCATCTAAATCCTTTAAGAAGAAAGTATGCTCACCAATTCTGATGTCAATGGAGTAAGGACCCATCCATAATGCATCAAAATTTCCATGTTTTCCCTTGTCCTCATGCCTACTATCCCATAGTAACACAAGATCTCCTACACTAAAAACTTGAGGAGTCACCTTTTTATCAAATATTTTTTTCAAATTTTCCCTAAATTTCAAATGTCTCTGATGGGACTCTCTTCTTTCTTCATCCAATTCAACAATTTGATTTATCCTTGCATCATATGGACTAACTTCTTGATCCTCAAATTGTTAAATAAATTGGTAGGAAGATAATTGCATGTGCAGAGGGAAGGAGGGCTTGAGTTCCATACACCAATTCAAAAGGTCTTTTTCCAGTAGATCTCTTAATAGTAATTCTATCAGCCCAGACAACAAACTTCAATTGTTCACCCCATCTTTGTTTATTTATCTCCAATGTCCTCCTGATTATTTTCAACAAATTTTTATTGCTTGATTCAACTTTTCCATTACCTTGGGGATTGTAATTAGATGCATATGTGAGATTTATTCCATACTCCTAACACATGGCCACCAAGGGTTTAGCTCAAAAGCTCATAACATTATCAGCAATTATTTTGGCAGGCACTCCAAACCTACAGATTATGTGATTTAAGACAAAATCCATAACAATCTGGTGAGTTGATTTCTTAGTAGGGATTGCCTCAACCCATTTGGTGAAATAATCAATAGCCACCAATATCCATTTGTGGCTGCACTTGAAGGATCGATATTTCCCCAACAAATTCCATACCCCACTACTTAAAAGGGGCTTCAATTGATATCTGGTTGTAAAGGGAGAGCTCCTAAAGCTTTCAATATTCCTAAGAAACGTTGGAAACTCTCACATTTTCTCACTAACAAAGTTGTATCTTTAAAAAGTGTGGGCCACCAATAACCAACCCTTAAAATCTTGTGAGTAGTTACTCTTCTAGCAAAATTCCCCCACAAACTCCTCCATGAAAATCAGCAACTAGTTTAGGGGCTTCATCTTCAATAATGCACCTTAAGAGAATCCCTTTAGGATTATTCCATGCCAATCCATAATCAATGATAATATATTTATGGGAAGCTAACCTGAGCTATCTCTTCTGATTTTTACTCAAATGTCTTGGACATTTCAAATTTTTAAGATAAAACATGATGACTTTGTACCTTGCTAAATTGATCAATCTTTCATTGACATTCATATCTCCTCACTCAATTTCATTTATTTCCATTACTGCGAGTTACTTTCTACCATTAGCTTTTCCAACCCTAAACCCCTAACTAAATTGGTGGTTTGAATATCCATGTCATACTCTTGTAATTTTTTTACCCACTAACACCTTGATTTAGTCTAGAATTTAGCGATAAAAGCCGGGCGCGTTGGCACATCACTCGGCCTAAAGTGAGCACTCTCCTGAAGTGCGCAAAGGTACTAGCCCCTCTTTAGGGTTGTTGTTGCAGGATGTTAGCATGAAGAAGACTTTAACCATGTAGAGATATAACTAATATATCTTCCATACAATGCATATTCAGACCTAAATCTAAAACATAACAGATCTAACAGATAACTATAAAATAATCAAGCATGCAATATTGAATTATAACCATAACAACACTTTTTTCATTCCATAATCACAATTATATTAACCGTAGTAAATACATGGAAGCTTCATTACAATAACAGTAGTATATGCTCATGTGTGTGACAGATCTAGCAACATAATCTCACTAAACCCTAGTTCTCACACGTATAACTTTTCTCTCTCTCTCTCTACATATATCTATATATTTATAAGGGTGGGGAATTTCCCTTCACCACTTATCTAATCCTAAAATAGGTCGTATGCTATTATTAGCCACGTGTCATTACAAAAATAGGATTACATGCAAGAGTGTTAACAATAGATATCTCCTTGTCAACTATCGGTTCACCATTCTATCTTTAGTCTCGAATCCATGCAAAATGCTTTGTATCTAATCATCCAAAAATAGTCAATGCATGATGCAAAAGTCTCTAATCAATTTGAGTGCTCTGCATGCTACCTCCAATATAGATCCTCATAATGAAAATGGCTAAGTCCCAAATCTATCTCTATTCTACGTGCAATCCTCATGATGCTTTCGCACCTTTGAATGCACTCTCTGCTCTCTGCGTAAACTCTCTATATTTTCTCTACTAGTGCCGTAGAGTATGAATGATCAACATTACCCCACACTAGTTGCATTTCTCGCCTCGGAAATGGTTGCCTCCAAAACTAATCAAAGAATATGAATGGAAGAATAGAAATAATTTGGATGAATGAAAGAATGCCTTCAACTCACCATATCTTCTTCTACAACTAGAATAATCAATTCTAGATATTCCTCTTTTATCTCTGCCTCTAAGGTTTTCCAGTCATTGAGTGCGGCCTCTACTTTCTCTGGAATATCTACTACAATTGACTCCAATTCATCCCTTGCAATCTCTCCTTTTTCATTCTGTAATACCAACACAATGTTGGACATGTCAGTCATTCTCCCTTCTAATAAGTCCATCTTTTGAGCAATGAGTTTTCCAAGCTCATCCAACCTTTCCCTATGAGGTTCCTGAGTGGCTGTAAGGGCCTCGTGCTTCTGCTTAACAAGTGCTAATCATTCTACACATCCCAATGTCTCATCCTTCATGGCCTTCAGGACCTCATTATCTTCTAAAATGGTCCTGGTCCTTATAACAACCTCTGGCACTATACAAATATTCAACACTTGATCCACCTTCTTGAGTTCTTCCTGCAAGATTTGAAGCAATCCTTCATATGATGTTATCTTCCACATCACTGAAGCCTTTTTGCACTCTACTTCCTGTGTTGGATCCTTTGGCTCAAGCATGTGTAGAGGTTCATCTTCAAGTACTAAGTCCACCAATGTACTAACATAATGTATTGCTAAAGGAAACGTCTTGGGTACCTTTGGCTCTAAGTGTGGCCTATCCTTCATGACATTGTCACCAATCTCCTCTGTCATGTTGATAAACACAAAATTCTTCTTATGTGCCAAATCTTTCTCCTATTTTAGGCGTGCTCTATCTCTTTGTCCTTAGTCTTGATCTCCTCCCTTAGCACCCTAATTGTGGCAGATTTGTCCATATTCTAACATGTGACCTCTATCGAGACCTTCACTGAAGTATTTCTCACTTGTTCATCTGACATAATAGTAAGATTTATTGTTATGTGTCTAGCCTGAGGTGTCTTTTTCAAGCTCCTTGACATGCATAACTCCTCACATACATCAAATTATAGTTCATCCTTGTGCGTGTGCATCAACCATGATAATTACTTCCTTATGCGTAATGTTTCCATATCTTCATCCATTAACTCCAAGTCATATAACTCATTTTGTGCCATTGTGCTCTAGAAACGGACACGGAAAATTTTACTTGTGTCCTCGGTGTAGCCCATGGCTAGTGGAATATACTCCCCACTTTTTCTTCTTGACCTAGGCTGCTTAGGAACTTGGGCTTTCAGATTTGGGACTTGTGCTACTATGTCCTGAGCAGTCTCTATTATTGTCTCTTCTGCCCCTTTTTCTTCCTCTTCTCCATCCTTCATTTCTTCATCTTTTTGTTCCCTATGTTATCTAGAGGTGTAGGAGAATTGGGCGCGCTTTCCTCCGAATCTTTTGCTTCCTCATTCAACTTTAATTTCCTTCTCCTTTTCTCATTTATCTCCTTTTGTGGAGAGATTCGAGGTGATCTACACACTATTTACAGAGTAGCACCTTGGGTCCTTGTCCTCCTGAATACTCTCTTGAATCAGTGCTCTCCTTGGTCCACATCCAAGTCCTCTTCATCTTCCTCTTGTGGCTGAGGTGGAGTAGTTGCATGTTCACTTCATCCTTATTTGGAGGCTATCTTCTACCTCTATGTTCCAAACCACCACTATCCTCATGCCCCTCCTCTTCATCATCAACTTGAATTGCATCTCGTGGGCTTGGGTGTTGGAACATTTTCCATCGCATCGTTACCTATTGGTGGCCTTGAGAGTGCGAACTCATTCTCCATATACTTAGCATTCTCCAACTTAGGTTTGAGTTGTATGTACACAAGCTCTGCCTCCTGTGTCCCCAACTACCAAGCTCATAGCTTTCATGCTTATAATATCTTAAATAAGTCTTTCAATGTGTGCATTATGCCCTGGATATACGTACTTCTTCCTCAGAGTGTGGTAGTTGCAATCTACCTTATCTGCATTGAAGGTTAAGTGGTGCACATCTGAAAACTAATGAACTAATGCCTAGAAATACCTCTTCTATGAAGGCATATGGTAGTTTGCACCATGGGCTCCAAGCCCCTGTCCTTCATCACAAATCACGTAATGAAAAAATGTTGGTATACGGAAAATTGAACTACCTTACCCACCACCGATGGTAAATCCTTTGGTATGTGCCACTCTTCTTCGAATTCTGTGTGGAGTCTATCATACCACATTTTTACCCTCTGCTTGAAGTTTCCACTCATTGATCCATCACACAAGTACTTGTCAAACCTTTCCGCAGGTGACTTATTTTCCATGGGGTACTCCCAAATCTTCTCCTTTAGCCCATTTGGAACCCCAATCTCTATGAATAATAAGGATAATAACACCATACCATAACTTATTCTGTTACATGTCTATGCTTCTTCAATGATTTTCTTTGTTATGGGATTTGCAATGTTGTAGACCAATCCTTGAGACATCTTCTTCATAACATGCAACCACATTGTGTTTACCTGCGACCACCTTCCTTGGTCATTCAGCTTTGTCACAAGTAGCGCATGTAATTCTTCAACTTGTCAATGTCCATGCTATGGGTACCCTTGGTATACCCCAGTTCCTTCCTTTTCTCTAGGATTGCAGATTTATATGTCAAATCATTATCCAGATCCAACCCTGAGGCCCTTAGTCCTATCACCATTAAAATCAAGGAAGCCGTGATTCTTACCCTCCATCCGGTGAACTAGAAAAAGTCCTCATGGACTCTACTCATCATCCACAAATATAATGGTTCATACTTTCCAAATTATGGTAGTTCATATAGCTAGTAGACTCCATTCTACTTCAGAAATTTCTCACCAGTGTCATCGTATATTGGCATATCCTCTCTGTCGTGGCGCTTGTTTGTTTTTATGCTCAAGCAACACATTGAGTACCTTCTTATTATCTAATGTTCGATGGTTGTAGGCATTGATTTTACATTGACGGATATGGGAATCCTATTCTTGTCCCATAATCACGCCCTCTAGATACTGCATTTCTTAAAAATTACTCTTGGGAGAAATCTCTTCTTCCATTTCAACCTTCTTCTTCCCTTTATCTCCTCTTTTGTAGTTACTTTCTTTGGTTCCATTTGAAAAATCTCTCATTTCTTCCTTCTATAGTTGAGAAAATCAAAACCCTAGCTTAAATATTCGTGCCCTAGTGGAAATTGCATGCCCTAGCTCATTTGTAATGTGTCTACTTTGCTCCAACCTTTCTCTTATGGGAACGCAAGCTTCCACAGTGCACAACCCTTCTCTCCACACTAGGTTTCACACTCTACGCACCTCAATATGATTGCTCGGCTCATTCACACTTAACCCTTTTCAAATTATCTCAATTACAATGGTAAAAATGAAATTACATCCCATCCTTATATAGAATTTCAAAAAGTCGTACATTTATTACTCTTCCACCTACCAATAATCCTCTCATTAATTGACCATTTTCATTATTTCCGCATGGTACATCTTCATGCCCAAGCTATAACCTTCTAGCACACCCTTCTACCTTTTTGTTGTAGACTTCTCTTCAAAGACGCTTCCATGTGCCTAAGTACCTCATCGAGTGCACCTTCCATGGGTAGTCTTCCTAGCCCCTTCTCACCTTGCGTTATACGTGTTTCTTCACGCATTTTTATCTATGGTCCTTGTGTCTAGAAGAAATATCTCTTCTCTTTTTTTAATTTTCCAACCTTGAATAGAAATTGTAGATAGTTCCTTTCAAGTGGACTTATTACCATCAATAATGTAGTTGAATATCAATAACCTACCCCATACTAAGGGTATGTGTAGTCCTCTGCACATAAAAATTCTTGAAATAGTAATTAGCTTATGGCACATAAATGCACTTATTACACAAACACACCAACTAAATTGACAAAGTATAGCAACAAAGAAGAAAACACAATAAGGGAATTTAGAATTGAAAACCTAATCTAAATGGCAACACTGCCTTATTACAAACACCAAGAAGACTTATTTATAGTAGGGCTTCGCCTACTCTCATTGAAGTAACTGGTAACCATATTCCATCGAGGACCTTTAATCGACAAGCACTTTGATTCAAGTATGTGGTGATATCATATGGCCCCAACCAATGTACTTTGAGTTTGCTTGGATGGTGCAAAAACTTAGAATCATAAAGGAGCACCATCTGTCATATCTCAAACTTTTTATCCCTTGATGTTCCTTTCATGCCATGCTTTCTTCCTGGCATTCTCTTGTTTTTTACTCCATCGTGTTATGGCTCATCATTCATCCAATTTGATTAACTTTTCAATGCATTCTTATAATGCTTTCTCATCTACAAGACCTCCAGTGCTTGCAATACGCAAAGAAGGTAACATAAATTCCATAAGAAGAATGGCTTCCATGCCAAATACTAACTAAAATGGTGTGGCTTTGTTCAACCTTTTATATGTTGTCCGATATGCCCAAAGTACTGCAGATACATTATCATCCCAATCCTTTCTTCCAACATCATTTTTTTTTTCAATGTCTGGCTCAAAATTTTATTAAAAGCCTCAGCAGTCCCATTTGCATGAGGATGATAGGGTGTAGTCTTATTGTGTGCAATCATGAATTCATCCAATAGAATTTTGATTGTCTCATTAAGAAAATGTGTGCCCCTATCACTCATCAAACTTAAAATAAATCCATACCTTGTAATATTATTTTCCCAAAGAAACACGGTTGTTGTGGTCATTGTCTGATACAATCTTTTATAGGTGATGCTTCTTCCCACCTTATCGATAATCTGTGCAAGTTATGATGTAGCGTGATCCAATTCTACGTGTAGGTGGAAAAATAGAACCCACAAAATCTATAGCCCATTTCTTAAACGGTTATGCACTACTAAAGGGTCTTATAGTCATTTCATCTCATTGACTGGTTTCCCAAGGCATTGACAATGATCACAAGCCTTACAAAATTCCTTACAATCTTTATACAGGGTCTCCCACCATAATCAAGTAATTAGAATCTTTCTCACAATGGCATCAATGACATAGTGGCCACCTACAATTACACCATGAGCTGCTTCCATAATATCTATGCACTCATGTTCCAATACACAATGGTGCAATACTTCATCTCGGCCTAATTTGTACATATCACCACTGATTAACATATAGGGGTTTCATGTATAGCAAGTTGTTTCTTCTCCAAGGATTTCATTCCTTCTGGGGCTATTCCGGTTCATAGAAAGACAACAATGTCTTCTAGTTCGGATGGTACTCGTTGTAACCTGTATAATTGTGCATCTAGCATGGTATCTTTAATTGCTTGTGCTTCTTCTCCTGACTATATTCTGGAGAGATGATCTAGTCCAGAATTACTTTTCCCTGGTTTTACTACAATTGTGAAATCAAATTCTTGAAATAAGAGCACCCATCAACATATGTGCCCTTGTAGAATAGGTTTATTTACCAAATACTTCAATGCCATGTGATCTGTATAAAAGAAAATTGATGTAGCTAGTAAGTACTGGTGGAATTTATGTAGCACATAGATCATTGGCAAAGCTTCATGCTCTGTAGTTATGTAATTTTTTTCGCATGAGTCACTTTCTACTTGCAAAACAGATAGGATGATCTACAATAACATCTCAGATTTAGCCAACACCATGGTAATGGTCGTGCCAGAGGCATCAACATGTACATCAAATGGTTGGTCCTACAAAGGAAAACACAGAATAGGCGTGGTAGTAAGTTTTTCCTTTAAGGTCTTAAATGTGTGTTATTGTGGTTCTCCCAAGTAGAATGTACCTTTCCCTTTCAATAAATCTTCCAACGGTGTGGAAATTTTGGCATATCCTTTGATAAACTTCTGTAATATCCTGTATGACCCAAAAATCTGTGCACCTCACTTTGACTAGTAGGCTCTCTTAGGCCTATAATGACTGCAACTTTGGTTGGATCAACCAACAAACCCTCCTTACAGATTATGTGTCCTAACAGTATCCCAAATGGTGTAGAAAATATGCACTTCTTGATGTTCAATGAGATACTCAACTATCTACATCTTTCAAACATTAAGCATAGATTGTCACAATGATCCTTAACCAATCCATACACCATCCAATCATCTAAATAGACCTATAAGAAGTTGTGAATAAATTACTTGAATTCTTGAACAACTATGTGTGAAAATACAGCAGGCACATTTTTAGACCAAAAGGCATTACAGTATAGGCGAAGCTACCCCATTCTGTAGTAAACGTAGTCTTTTCCTGATCCTCCTGGGAAATCTAAACCTGATGATACCCAGAAAACCCATCTCGTAAATGAATATATTTCACACCTGCAATGCCTTCTAGTATTCCCTCAATGAATGGCGTAGGAATGGGATCGAGTCACACACATGCACATTCAGCTCCCCGTAGTCCACGCAAATCTTGATACATCCATCCTTCTTGATATTGATCACCATTGGACTACCCCATTCGACTCATCAAGGGGTTTAATAATTACTTCAACATTTTTTCAATCTCTTCTTTGACCTTTGTGCACAAGTTGGGGTTCATCCTGTAGGGTCTCTTTCTAACTGGGTGCGCACCCTCTTTAAGTTTTATCTTCATATCCCCTAATGATTCATGCACACCTTTAAGTTCATGGTACCCCCTAGGGAATAGGTCTTGGTAATCCCTTAGTAACTCTATGATTTTTTCCACTTCAGAGTCTGACCAATAATCTCCAATTACGGATTCCTTAGGCTCAGCCTCTAATCCAATATTCACCTTCTTTGTCTTCATAGGTTCATGATAGGTGCATGTGGTCTTATCTGCACTGTCCAACACCTCTCGTCTACCCATTGAATGATTTACATCAAGATTTTCTACTTCTTCATCATCAACTAAGTAGACCATTTTTCCTTTTAGTTTCTCAAGGCAAGCACATTGAAGTAATATTACATCAGCCTCTGTTTTGTCAACAAGACGTGCTCCTGAGTCTCCTTCATCCAATAACTCCTGAAGGAGTTCTTCAGCCTTGGCACTATCTCCCATAGTTAAGTGCTTTATGACTTTCAATGCTTCTTCCACTAGAGGCTTTGTAGAGAAGAATTCAAACGTCTGGGCCATCCCTGTAACTAAATCTTGCCAATTTCCAATCTCTTTATGGAGTTCTACATATACATACCAAGCACACACATGTATCCTTGTAAAGTGGAATAAAACTTATGCACCCATAGCGAAGGTAGTAAAGCTTCCTTCCCTTATATCCAGAGTCTCTCACACTTTTGAATGTGGTGTTGAATAGATTGATTACCATAATAAGTGTAGATTTGAGTAGGTGCATTGTTCTGAAGAACCTAGTAGCAAGAGCAATCCTAAATTCACCCCATCTTGCAAGATTATACTTGTGGGCCATCCACCAGCATGTTGTTATCCTGTGTAGTTTATATGCTATCATGTTTATTCTTTCAAGTGGGTCTATCCATTATTCTTCCATGGCGTGTAGGAATACCATAGGATCTCCTTCTCTGGTGTAACAAGGTACCAAGTTGTTACCTATTCTCCTAACATAACACAATTTTCTACCTCTAGGAAATATGCTCTTTACTTTGCACCCTACCAACTCATAAGTGTTATGAGCCCAATCATCACAAGAAACACTTGTAGTATTGCTAATATATTGTGCATCCTCCCACTAAATTATTCCTTCTTTGGTTGGCTCAAGTATCTATGAATCTCGGATGGTGTATACATAAATCCTATTCAGATCTTCTTCACTTAAGGGCTTAACATAGGGCGTAGATTTTCCATCTAGTTAACGAGATAATAACTCTCTCCTCCTTTTTTCAAAACTAATATAGCCCTTGTTGAACCAAATATTAGCATTATTTGCATAGCACCAAGGATGCCCCAATAGAGTTGGGAATCTATCTAACTCTACCAAAGCACTAAAACCTCAAAGTCTCCAGTGAACTTGGCCCCTTGTATAGTAATGGATGTGTCCTTCAAACCCCGATGGGAGTGGCCTTAGTTTTATTAGCCATGAACAATATATTAGAGGATGGATATAATGGGGGTCTTCCCATTTGTACCCATGCATCTAAGGTAAGAACATTGACTTCCATGCTTGTATCAATCAATATATTACTCAATAGCCAACCATCCACAACAGCATTTAGAGTGATTTCCTTGTCATAATCTAGGCTATGAGGGGGAAGATTCGCATGCAAGATCTTTCATCTAGTCTCAATACTTGTGAATGGATTGTTTCCCTTTAACCAATCCCCTAACAATGGAATGATATTTTCCTGGTGCAACATTTTAAACACTTCCCTTAAGTCATCTATATCATTTTAGACCATCTCTGATACTTTATTTTGCTCCATCTTCTGTGATTGCACTTTTAATTATTATATCTCACCCTGAAGGTTCCTATAAACTTCCATGATTTCTGATAGACCTCCTTTTTCCGGGTAGGATTGGGTGCACCGTGCATGTAGAACCTCCTCCTTAGTGATGCTAGGCTTCTACTACAATACTTCTCTGGCACGTGTCGCCTCGGTGCAGGTCCTAATCTTCACTTGCAACACCTCGAACTCGCCTATAACTTAAGCATCCACGATTTTCAACTAAGGTCGTTGTATCCTAACCATCCTTGCACCTTTGTTTTCTTATTTATGTTGTTTACTAAGATGCTCATATAAGTCAAGGCACTCCTCATAGCTCTAGTTCTTTCCACAAAAAGAACATGTAATATTCTAAGGACATTCATACTTGTAGTGGTTAGGATATCCACATGTATAACATGTTCTACGAATAAACTCACTTCTTCAACTACCATGGCCTCATCCTCCAAATCCACCGTGGTATCCTTGACCTTTGCCATGACCACCTTCAAAATGCCCTTCATTCCACTCATAATGTGCCTGATTGTGATCCTGGTCCTGATGCGCATTCTTTCCCTTAGAGTTATCTAAAACTCATGTCTGTCATACACCAATATCTATAGCATCATGGATCTAATCAATCATCCGGTAGTCTTCTCGTGTCATGATTTGTGGACTGGAGATTTTACGGAGTTTGAAACATTCTTCCTTATCGCTCATTGTAATAATGGGCAAAGTGGCTAGCATCATCATGGTTCAAAGGGCATATCTCACAATCTAGAAGCAATGAGTGTACTGATTTACAAGGACAACTATCCTTTGTGTGACCATCTACTTTATAATTTGTACACCAAATCCCTATGCACGTCTCGTGTGCTGAATTTGTTGATAGTTTCTCCAAAAAAATTTCCATAGCTATTATCTCGTGCTTCTAAAAATGGGCTCACCCAAAGATCTATACTTCCAACCTGTCTCACCGTGTAGGGCTTCTTCAAGTTTTTACGTAGATCATTGTATGTCTTATGTGACAATGCCCTTCTAAAAGGGGTAATTAGGCCCCAACGAACCACTTTGTGCATGATGGTGGCATGTATATAATAAGAAATCTTAGATAATAGTTTTTTAAAATAGGCATCATACTCTCTAACACTCTTAGTAGTGCCTTGCTTAATATCCTTAAGTGCACCGATACTCTTGCTCAAACTTAGGGATGCAAAACTCCTTAAGGAAGGCCTCTTTTAGAGCTATATAATCTTCACAAGTCTCGATTAGGGTCAAACTTTCTATACCGGATGTGTGTGTGCCCTTGTAACATAGTAGTAAATTAGCTTTCTCTACACTCGAAAGTCATGATTCCTTTTGTGTGCCATAGTATTTCACACATGTGCACATGTTTAGGAGCATCTTCTATGCCCCTATACTTTAGAAGACAAAGAGAAATCTCCATGTAAATATTCTAGGGTTCGTGCGGACCCTACCCACCTGTTCTAGACCTCCTGTGTTTCCCCTACCTCTAGAACCACCAGATCCACTGGAGCCAGAGCTACCTATGCCTCCTGATCCTAAACTTGTGACTGGGGTTGGACCAGAAGATGTACTTCCCTATTTTCAAATAGTAGAAATCAACTATACCCCATAGTCCGTGATGCGTTACCACTCCCGAAGTTAGTCCAAAACACGTGCACTTGTATTATGCATGCGTTGATGATACACCGAAAAAGTACTCCCATATAAAAATGAATCTATTTGTGCTACCATTATTGTAACTTTCATAAGACTCGCTCCTAATCTTCCACTGTTTGAATTAGCGTGTTGACTACTTGTTGTACTAGATGCTGGAAAACCAAGCGCAAGGGAAAATTTTCCAGGTGGATTCAGATGTGTGCCCATGGCCCAGGTCGTCTCTACTTGTGCACTTCTATGTGAGGACAAGGAGGGTTCCCTATCATGTTTTCCCAAATGGGGGAGTTCTTAAGGCTCGGGTTCCACATCTTCTGCATGAACTTCAACTCCTTCCCGAACTATCTTTCTCCACAACGCCATTTGTTCTGTAACCTCCCGCTACTTCTTGATCTCCCTCTCGCGTGCCTCATTATACTTAAGCCTCCTTTCCTCTCTCTACCTTTCTACCACTAGGTCTATCATCTTTCACCAAACCTACTCCTACCCCGCACGTGGTGGGGTTTAGTTAGTCATTGGTTTACTTTCCAAATTCAAAGTTACCATCAGGATCTTGTTCGCCATTGGAATGCCTTATAGGTAAGTTCCCTTGGATATCAGTAAAAAGCTGGAATTCAACTCCCTCGGGAATGAATAAGTGGAAATTGATTACTCCAAGATATAACTATTCAAAACACCAGAAAACCATGTATCCATAGCTCGAGTCCAAATCAAATTAGCATCATAAAGGGCCTAAAATTCTTCCTGTGTCCAAACAAGTGTGCAATACCTCCAATTCTTCTTAGATGCATACACAATCAACCACTCATACAATTCTAATAGGAAGATAGTTAAGAGGATCTTATATAAACTTTTATGCGGGTTCTATTCCACCCACACGCATGTGTTAAACTTAGATCCGGTGTTCAACTGCTGTGCACATTCTTCTTCCAGATCATGTATCCACTCCTCAACACTTTCTAAGGTCAACCAATATGTCTTCATCATGAACCATCCTGAAAACAATCGAAGAAGAGGTCCGGCAATGAAACTAATGATGCAGTCTAGAATTTAGTAATATAAGCCCGGGTGTGTTGGCACATCAATCACCCTAGATAGAGCACTCACCTAAAGTGTGCAAAGGTACCAGGCCCCTCTTTAGAGTTGTTATTGTATGATGTTAGCATGAAGAATAATTTAACCATGCAGAGATATAACTAATATATCTTCCATATAGTGCATATTCAGACTTGAATCTAGAACATAACAGATCTAACATATAACCATAAAAGAATCAAGCATGCAATACTAAATTATAACCATAAGAACACCTTGTTTCAGTCCATAATCACCATTATATTAATTGTAGTAAATACACAGAAGCTTCATTACAATAACAATAGTATATGCTCATGCGTGTGACAGATCTAGCAACATAATCTCACTAAACCCTAGTTCTCACACGTATAACTATGCTCTCTCTCTCTCTCTCTCTCTCTCTCTCTCTCTCTCTCTCTCTCTCTCTCTCTCTCTCTCTCTCTCTCTCTCTCTCTCTCTCTCTCTCTCTCTCTCTCTCTCTCTCTCTCTATCTCTCTATCTCTCTCTCTATCTCTCTCTCTCTCTCTCTCTCTCTCTCTCTATCTCTCTCTCTCTCTCTCTATCTCTCTCTCTATATATATATATATAATAAGGGTTGGGAATTTTAGACAAACTCGGTGGGATTATTTTTATATCCTTAAACTCAGATAGAAAGAACCTTGGGTCAGTATTATCCCCATATTGTAATATGAAAGCATTTTTCATCTCATTCCATGAGTCTATTGAATTGTATGGTAAATATTTATACCAATCACGTGCATCCTCTTGAAAGTATGAATGAATAATTTTATATACACATCCTCATACTCAATTTCAAAATCTTCCATCATATTAATGAAGAGTCTCAAATGTTGATCCCCAATAATGGCATTATTTCCCTAAAATTTAGGCAACCTATTTCTCACATCTTGGGGTACAACATTAGGATACCCAACCATGCCTCTAAAATTTATTGGTCCAAAATTATTGACAACAAAAGGAGGTCTAGGTGGAGGCTGAGCCATATTATCTTGAGGAGGTGATCCTATAGGAGAATCAAAATGATAGGGGACTAGGGGCCTTTGGAGCACAGGAGTATAACTTTCCAAGTAAATATCCTCTAATGATTCAGTTTCGTGAAACACCCTATCAGTCCTGGATGATAAAGGGAAAAAATGAGGGATACATTTTTCAGACACAAATGATGGCCCTTCACCGGTTGGAGAATTTAATTTTACACAAGGACTATTTGATTCAAAGTTATTTGAATATGTAGGGTAATCCTCAACTATAGGTTGATCACCTTCTAGAATTGGTACTACCTTCTCTCTTGACTCTTGATTCCCCAATACTCTCCAGACTCATCTTCCTTCTGAATTTTCCTTCCCAAGCTCTGGAAATAACTTTCTAGTAGGATCCCTAGTAAAGAAATATATTCTTCCTTCTATCTTTATGAATATTAATGACAAAATTTACTTGACAAAGATTAAGACACTAGTAATTGCCAAGAATTGTAAACTAACACGGATTCGCCACCAAGGATTTTCACCTTAGATATGCTAAAGCACTGTAAGTAATTTGTCAATTATCTATCAACACTCAATTTCTACAAAGCTCGATGGATCTGATCATCCTTTGTTGATATTTATCAATATCCATACAATCTAGTGCAACATTTACTAAAACTAGAAAATATTACACAACAAACTCCTGATCTCATGCAATTCTCACAAATTTTAACAAAGGATGACATTTAAACAATGTATTTACATAAGAATCATTACCAGAGGTTGATGTGCATATGTATTTACACAAATGGTCCATGACAACGACGCCTTGATTAGTATCGTATCCAAATTGATCCTTCCTTTGAAACCAAGCAGCATCACAAGTTGATCAGGATGCTTAGAGACAAACAAATCATAATAGGATTCATTTTGTAGTTAGGGATGGATTTTAGATGACTCTTTATTACTCTGGTTTGGAAAGGACTGGATAGCACCGTGCTAAGGGTTTGACCTACCCTCACTACTTTAGGTTGTGCCTTCAACTAGGGTGAGAGGACCCATTTGTAACCTATGTTGGTGAAAAATATCAATGGATTAACAAGTGTTTGACTCTCCCTTTGTAATATTTGAAGGAGACCTTGAGAAAACATGGTCAATACAACATAACCTAACTCTCATGAGTTGTCACCTTAGAGAATGAAGATGTTTTCTAGACAAGGTCTAGGTTACTAAAGACAATGATAAAAATTGATTGCATCTACATGGATAGGAAAATTTAATTAATTTCTTCAACATTTGTGGATATACAGTGCAAGCAGGGATGGTTCATGTATGATTTATTACTGGATGTATAATTTGTGGTTGGGAAGTTAAGTAGGATAAAGTTGATTATACCAAATTCTTGAGAACTTTTAACAAATGTTGGAAAATCTACAAAGAAAAATGACAAAAGGCTTCAAATAGTCAGAATGAACCTTCAACTAGAGGATGTGCATAAAAAATATCAAAGACACATTGTTTCACACATTATTCAAGGATTAAACACAAAAGCTCATGTTAAAATACTTAATTAAACTTTAGAAGTCCCTGATTTATCATGCCTATGATACACTCATATCTTGTGACAAACAATCTGTATCATCAAAATGAAAGTAAAGTGAATTTAAATCGTTTATTGCATTATGAAATGAAAACTCTCTTCATAATGTAATTGTAAATTCCACAATACTATCACGAGGACAAGATATTTTGTGATTCAGAGGAACTCCTAACATAAGATTGTAACAAGAACAAAAATAAATATTTGAAGATATCTCAAAATGAAAGTAGACACAACTAGGTTCATGATTAACACGATTTACTCAAGGTTCTTCAAATTGATCAACAAGGGAAATTTTATTTACAATCTCAAAGCTTATCAATGGTTGGACACTTGCAACCATCTTGACATGATCAATTTCAAAGATACACAGGAAATAATTGGTTTCTCAGATAAGTTCTTCGGAAAATGGCTTCTCTCGGCTTTCTCTCCTTCTCTTTTCTTTGAATAATTCTCAGAAAAATTAACCCCCTTTGGCATGATTATCCTTTTGCCTTTTATATCACCCTCTTCACTTGTTAACCTTCAAATTTTTTTCCCCCAAAAGCACGAATATTCCAAGGAATATTTCCCTTTACAAAACTTGTTCTAGAACATGACATTTAAAAAAATTCTTTTAAAACTGCCAGATGTACAAAGCGCAAGTCTTTTCAATCAGCTCCACTTGTGCTCGACTGGGATATCAGGTCATCATTTCTAGTGAATTAATTTAATCATTCTTACCTAATATTAATTAGATAATCATTTCAAATAATCTCTTAATACTTCTAGATGGCTCGATATGACATATATCCATATTCACTTTTCAAGAATCCACCTTGGGCACCACACACTCTATTTTATGTCTTTGGCTTAATTTCCACACATAGTTCCTGTCGAATCACCTTTATTTATCAGCTCTACTCATTCCTAACCTTTTCCAATTCTTAAATTCCTTTTTGTGCAAACTAAACAAAATCCTCTTCATCTCATGGGAAATGTTTTACAAAATCCAAAACATATGTCTCCTTTTCATTATAAAACCTAGCTCAATTTCATTGTCACCATGAATTTCCATTCTTTTTATGAGTATAAGGAATTTCATCAGAAAAATGGTGAAGGTACTTGTAGCACACAACCTGAAGGAAATTTCTTTAGAGGACTTAAATCAGATTTTTATTTGAGCGGTCCTAATGAAGCCTTTGTCAAGGGCTCTGTTTGATATAGAGTGTGTGGGTGACACCAGAGGACCCTTAACATATCGACAATTCTGGTTAGCACTTCTTACAAGGATAATCAAGATCAATCCTATGTTTGTATCCTTTTAGGTTATGTATTTCCATCTTTTTAGATGGGAACACTTGAAATCTCCCAAATATTTAAAGAGATACTGGGTCGAGAGAAGACCTCAAGTTATTTGGGAAAACCAGTTTTCAATGTCCCTTTTTATATGATGAGGGATTTGTATCAAAAAATATTCTCGAGGAATCCTATGTGTTTTATGATAAATCCTCCATCGACACAGTGTCTGTTATTTCCCACAAATAGATGAGTTGGAACGGAGAATCCATTTCTGGACAAAAAGTAAGTAGAGACTGTACCTTCACAACCATTTTTAGCACCAAGATTATCTTCAGGGAAGAGAAAGGGTGAACCACAACCTCAACCTATAATCATTATCTCAGATGGAGAAGAGGACTGATCATTATCTACTTATCATTCAAGGATAGTAATTGACAATAGCATGAGATTTACAATTTAGTCATCCACCCACTTAATGCATCATGCTCCTTAGTTAGAGCATGAGTTTTTGGGGCCTCAACCAATTCCTTCTCTGAAATAAAATCCACCTTTCACAAGGAAATGGGAGGTTGGGTCAAGTTCAAGGCCTCGCAATCATCCCAGTCAACAACATGCAATACTTGCCCTTCCAATCACCTCGGGCATCCCCTCTCAAACTACTCCTAGCACATCGACCCTTCATAAAGGGAAAGGAAAGATGGTGTTCTTCACAGGAGGTCTATATTTTTGGATTGGGTGTCATCACAACAGAATAAATTTGAGCTTGAGAAAATCATGATTCATCCTAGAATGACTCTGGAAGTGTTGATAGACATGGGAATGTCCGGGACCTAGCAGGGTCAGTAATTTTTGTTCAAACCGCACAAGGCTCAAGTGAGTTTTTGCTGAGGAAAAACATGCTTTTGAACAAGCTTCTCCTACTAGGAGGAAACTATGAAATGGGTCTAAAAAATGTATAAATGTTGTCTTCGTTTCATTGTCTCTATTTTTGGCATATGTATATATTTCTTTGTCATGGGCAAGCACCCCTATAGAACCCCATTTTGTTCCTTATTCAAAATGTAAAAAGCAAAACAATATCAATCATTTTCATGTTTATCCAAATGTATGTAAGACCTCATCAAAGTAAATATGAAACTATTGCATTCTTCCACTTTAAAATTGGAATAAAGGAACAATAAAATTTAGAAAAACAATTACATCCCATGTAATAGAAGTATTAGTTTAAAAGAAGGAATATGATAAATACAACTTAAGGAACAATGCCTGAGCATGTTCATCATCTTTTTTATCTGCATTTTCTTTTTCTTCAGCCTCCACTTCTATATCTTGTTCTTTCGGAAACCTTTCTACATATGCATCATACCTTTTGAATAACTCATTAACCTCATCCTCATTTGGTCTTGTATGATGCTGTAAAATTAGTGCCTTCCTAGATATTACATCAATGCAATGGCCCATTTTCTATTTGTATTCCAGTGGTCTTGCTTTTAACTCTACAATTCTATTCTCAATCCTTCTCATCATTTTAATGATTTCATAGAAGAAATAATTCTTCAGAATATTCTTTTCAAAGGAATTAAGTAAAAATTCAATCTTCATATCCCCGTAGCTCTTTTGAACTTATCAACTACCATATCCTCTAACTTCAAGTCAATGGCATCAAGAGTATCATCAACCTAGTTTCTCTTGATTTCAAGATTTTCCTTGATCCCATTCAAGGTTTCTACTCTAATATTTGATAACTATTCAATATCATGTTCGCTTCCTTTGATCGCTACAGCACAATAGCCTCTCTCCCGCTCAACTAACTCATCACTAAGTTAGGTAATGCAATCTATGTTGAACCCTAGAATATTGACCAAGTATGAAGATGTGTAGGCATGCAAGGTCCAAGAATGGAGTGGCGCGCAAGGAAAAAGTGTGCAAATGAGGTTTTAAGAGAAGGGTTTAAGGAATCAGATGGCGTACACGACGTGTGACGATAGAGCCAAGGGTTCGAGACTTAGTCAATTTGGACATCCAGGAGTAGAACATATAAAAAGCATGACCAACCAGTGTGCGTGGATAAGGTGCCATCCGGCGACATGTTGGCCCAGAAGGAGCATGCTAGAAGCTTCTAGAAGCACATCATGGGATAAAGTGGAAAGCTTAGGCTGGAGAAGCATGCTCATATGGAGGACCACATTCAGACACTTGGCACTAAATCTAAGGGCGCTGGAGGGTGAGTTGGTAGTCCAGGAGAGATATAAATACAAGCACCTGTAGAGTAAAAGAAGAGAGACAAAGAGTATGGGCGGAGCTCTGTAGAAATACTTGTGAGGACTTTATTAGTGGATAGTTGTATTTGGGAGAGAATGCATTAGGCTTAGGGATTGTAATTTTCTTTTGGTACCTTAGTTACATAAGTATAGTATTGCATGATCACTGCGGTTTGCTTCTTTATGACACTCTATAATGTCTCAATAGATGTAATGAGGTTACTTGTTATATATATACATGAATATTAATGATTCTGATGCATGCTTCTCTCTCATGAGTTCTCTTTCCTTTCATGTTAAGTAAGGATGCTTGTATGTTTCTTTCTATCATAATACATGTTATGGATTCTGTAAGTACTCGATCTGAAATGACTGCAAGGATCTAGAGGTCGTTCTGAGCCCTATGGTTCTTGTATGTCCTAACTTCCCTTCTGAAATATCTTACACAAATCATAGATGATGTTTCCCACTAAACTCACATAAAGGAGAGACTCGGTACCCATGCATGCCTCGGGTGAGTGCTCAGCTTTTGCTGGGTGATAGGCCGGTGCACATGGGGTTCCTTTCTTTTGTAATAGGGATAAAAATGACTACATCTTGGTTCCGTTCTGGGACCTCCTTTCAAAGTTGTAGTGGGATTTAGCATACACCATGATCTATGTAATAAGTAATGACAGAGTGGTTAACATTGGAAAGTGTTGAATCATGATTCAAGAGCATAGAGGATGAATTTTCTCATAGATTTAGCATTGGACCTGAGTTTAATGCACGTAGATGGGTAGAAGAGAATCTCTACCATGATCTGTATGAGACCTTTTTCTACTATTTCCTAGTGGATCTATATGAATGGCTCTCAGCCTATGCATCTAGATCAAGTTGGCATTATGGATCGCATGTGTGGACCCAAGAAGAATACCAAAGGCTACAGGATGCAGATCTCACATGGACCCGTGTTGTGGATCATTGGTGGAAAGGAGTATTGGCTAGATACACACTTTGGAGTATGCCATTTCCACATATTCATGTCTGGAGGTTCTTTGAGTTTGAGTTTTTGGGAGCCCAGAGGATCATTTCTACGTGTTTTCCCTTTGGCTCTGAAGATCTTAATGATTACCATGAGTTTAGAGGCATTCCCAATGGTCGGCTAAACCATTATGTGTGTTGGGAAAGGAAGCGAGGGTGGAGGAAGATGGTAGATGTCACAATGGAGAAGGATAGGGAGGAAAGACGATTCAAATATAGTGAAGTGTGTGAAAGGGAGATTGCTAGACAATGCGAGGTTACAAGTGTGATGGATGTATGGCGGCAGACATTGTGGGAAGGATTTGAGATTCATACAGAGGATGTGGAACCTGAGCAGTCTATGTGACCCCATCTTGGCAAGTGTGTGAGAGAAACCCCTTCGGCTTCTAATGAGAGTTCATCACGTGGAGAAATAAGAACCATTGGCACACATCTGAGCCCACCTAGTAACTGGACCCTGGCGCTTGGTTTTCTAGAGCAAGGGGATAATATTGCTAGTGTAGTTAGTTACATTAGAGGTGATCATTCTACACCCAGGAGGTATAATTTCTCGTTTGGGACTTCTATGGCTGCAAACACCAGCCCAATGTTAGGAATTTTCAGGAAAGGTATAGGCACACAAGTGTTTGGTCTCACGTCTAGGAGTAGCGCGGGGTATACTATTAGAAATGGGGAATTTTCATAGACCATAGATGTGCAACTCAGTGGGAACCGTGGGGACCCTTGGCACAACCACTTCGAGGACCAAGTAGGCTGGTGGATCTCGGTGGTTTAGGATCTAGTGGACACGGTGGATCGGCAATGGGAGGAAACACAAAGCGGAAACCAATGATCTAGCACAAGAGGATTTGGGCCCCAACCACCCCCATAAGTTTTCTTTGAAATGTCTCTACATTTTCCCAATTATAGAGGTATTGAGGATGGTTTGGAACATGTTCACAAGTGTGAACTACTATGGTGTGTGAAGGGTATCACAACCCCAGAATGGAAGGCTAGTTCGTTTGCAACCATGTTGTAAGGGTACATGCATAGCTGGTATAGGAAATATGACCCTCATAAAATAATGGTGGAGTATATTGCTTTAAAGAATGCATTCTTGGTAGAATTCCACATTCCTGAGTTTGAGCATAAGAGCATCAACATTTTGAAGGAGATTCAAAGCAAGGAATGGCAGAGAGTGTGTAGGAGTATGATGTGTGCTTTAAAACTCTCTTGTCTAAATTATCATATGATATTCACCCCTCACAAAGACATGCTTAGTGGTTTGTTGGGGGGTTGATCACTCCTTTTGGAAAGGCCTTATCTCATAAAACTTTTACAAACCCACACAAGGTATTCGAAGCTTCCCTATGCGCTGAAGCTATTGGTAGTGTTGATACTAGCGTTAGCCTGTTCTAGAGGCTCGGATTGCTACTATGGCAAGAAGTTAGAAAAATTGTCTCGCGAACTCAGCCCATGAGACTCGCAGTGGTTTTCGGTGCACATATTCTGAAGTAGAGGGGCACCTTAAGGATAATTTTCCCTAGAGGAAGTACGCACCATGGCAAAAGTAGATTTTGAATTTTTTTCATGGGGACCATGATGGGAGTAGGTGCCACTTACTTTGCAAAGTGTGCAATTTGGAAGAATGTATCTTGTTCTTCGTAAAATTTACACTTCTACAACCCATGATACTAAGGATCGTAGGCTCATTGATCGATTCATGAGGCCATTCATCATGGGGTGCACCAAACCAGATTTGCTAGTAGTTATAAGGGTGATGATCACCGTTATGAGGAGCGCATGAGATGGAGGCATGCATAGAAGAGGTTTTCAAGGAGGATTACGTGGTCATGGAAACTACAGAGGAGGAAAACTAAGTTCCCGCATGGAACCTATTTCAACTGTGGATCTACATATCATTACAAATGTGAATTCTCGGACCTATTGTAGTGCTCATGGTGCGAAAAGAAGCATAAGTATGAGGAGTGCTCGAGAATTGTTTGAACACATGAATCAAAGCAGCGCTTAAAGACAAGAGAAGCGTAATGGTCAAGATTAAGAAGGAAGACATACAAGTGGATGCCTCGTGTAACACAGGATGTAGGTTTGGAGCTCGTATTGGTAACAACAAGGGCAAAAGCCATGCGCGTAGGAGAGATACCAAGATAGAAGAACCTGGTTTCAAGGGAGGAAGTCATTCATGGAAAGTATCTAGACCTGCGCATCAAAAGGAGGTATATCAAGACACCATGGATGTCATTCAGAGCTTAGAAGGGGAAATCCAGTGTCTAAAGGATCACCAAGAGGGAGGAACAAGGAATAAGAATCGAGGTGCCAAAGGATGACTTGGACGAGGTCAAGGAGGTGTGTAAAATGTTAAGGCAAGAGAATATCATTCCCTTGCTAGGATCATGGTTGAGAGAGAAGGTACCATGCACCGGAGGAGAGCACAAGAGGTAGGTCTTGCACACAAACCTTCCCCCTCATAGCCTTGACTATGACAAGGAGATCATGTTGAATGCAATTGTAGATGGATGGCTCCTCAACAATATCCTCATTGACATTGGCGCAGAGGTTAATGTTCTAACTTTGGATGCATGGCATCAGATGGGAAGACTGCATTATAGCCATCTTCGAATGTGCTGTATATGGAAAAAAATACTAAGGCGATGCCCATCGGCATCTTAAAGGATGCAACTATTACTATTTAGGGAGCTAAGTTTACTGGGGACTTCAAAGTCTTGGTGCTCACCGAGGTGGAAAATTTCCCAGCACTACTTGGGCATCCTTGGTGTTACAAGAACAATGTGGACCTTTGGTTCAACAAAGGGTACATCAGCTTCGAGAACAAGGAGGAATGGGTCATTATACCCCTGGCTGATGGGAAGTTGACACCCTATATTGAACCATTGGGGGAAGAAGTTCTGGATAGGATATATGTGTGCTCAATCAGAGACCCAGAGATGATACACCCTACTAACGGGGTTATCCAGTTTGAAGATGCTCAGTCAATGAGTGATACCACTAGTCTGGCATGTGAAAATTAGGCACATGGAACTTATGAATTGATGGGATGGTAGTTGAGAGGGTTGGTGACCAAGGTAACAAAGGCATGCACGGTTTGGTGCCTTGGAGGAAAATAACTACCCAAGTATTCAGGAGGAGCCTTCCCTAAGATCTTTTTGTAGGAAGTAGAAGCTCAGTGGAAGGGTGAGAAGGAATGAAGAGGGATGTTAAGTTATGTCTTGCTTGGCACAATGGCACGCTTGTGGGCTACACATCAGAAGATCCTTTTGACGTGACACAAGGTAAGAATTTTTTCTCTGTCAGATTCTCTAGGAGCAATGTGCCCACCATCATCAAGGACTACCATGGGAAGGAGCCCACCTCTTTCCATATCCAGGAGTGTGAGAAGTTCTGGAGAGAAGGTGTGAAAGCTTTTCCACCATCCCTTTGGGTGCACAAGTTGTATTCTACATTGTAGGGTTACGCGCGTGCATGGTATATTCATTCGGAGACATGCCTCCAGACAAGGAATTGGCAAGAGCTCATGGCTGACATTATTCACACCTTTGAGTATCATAGTACCAAGCCATTAGATGATAAGGCCTTGCAGGGTATCAAGCGCCTTACCATGGGGGATAGTGCCATGATGGAACATAGGCTATTGGAATTACTAGGTGAACTGGGATTGGAGGTGCACTTTGAAGAAGTAGAGGAAACAAAAGAGTTACAGCTTGAGCACGCGTGTTTGGAAAAAGAAAAAGGAAAGTTGGTGTATGTGATTGATGGAGAGGAATCAAAAGCTTGGATGTTAACCATTCTGTAGGGACACGCGAGGTAGTGGACAGTGCAAATACTCACACATGCACCTACCATGAACCCTTAAAAACAAAGAAGGTTAACATCGGTTCAGGAGAAGAACCTAAGGAAGCTATTATTGGAGACTATTGGTTAGAGAAGGAAGTTTCTAAGATCATTGATCTGTTGCATGAATTTGAGGATTTATTCCCATGTGGGTACCATGAGCTCAAAGGCATTCACCATTCCTTGGGGGAGATGAAGATAAAACTAAAGGACGGTGCGCCCAGTTAGGAAAAGGCCTTACCGAATGAATCCCAATTTGCATGTGAAGGTTAAGGAGGAGATAGAAAAAATGATAGCTTCTGGGATCATTGAGGTAGTGGAAGAATCAGAGTGGATAAGTCTCGATGGTAATCAACATCAAGAAGGATGGGTGGATTAGGATCTGCATGGATTATAGGGAATTGAATGTAGTTTGTGTCATTGATCCCTTTCGACCCCCTTCACTGAATAAATTTTGGAAGGAGTCGTTGGGCGTGAAATCTATTCCTTTACGGATGGATTTTCAGGGTACCACCAAGTCTGGATTGCAAAGGAGGACCAGGAGAAGATGACTTTCACCACTAAGTGGGGAATTTTTACATACACGGTCATGCCCTTTGGGTTGAAGAATGTGCCTATTGTTTTCTCGCGCATAGTGGTGCAAGCGTTCCAAGATTTCATACATAAGTTTCTTCAGGTCTATTTGGATGATTAGACAATGTATGGTCTAGTTAAGGACCATTATGACAATTTAAGGTTAATGTTTGAGAGGTGTAGGCAGTTGAGGATATCCCTCAACATTAAGAAGTGTGTGTTTGCTACACCCTTTGGGACTTTATTAGGGCATATCATATGTAAGGAGGGCTTGCTGGTAGATCCCACTAAAGTTGTAGTTATTGTGGGGTTAGGGGAGCCTACTACCTAGAGCGTAGTGCGTAGATTCCTTGGGCATATGGGTAATTACAAGAAATTCATTAAAGGATATTCCAAAATCGCCGCACCTTTAGAGGAGCCTCTTAGACATAAAATATCCTTCCATCGGGGAGAGGCGCAAAGCAAAGGGTGTTTGATAAATTAAAATATAGGCTTGTCATTGTACTTATACTACATTTTCCCTCTTGGGACAAGCCCTTTCATGTCCATGTAGATGCCTTAGGGACCACTATTGGAGTAGTGCTTGCATAACCAAGTGAAGGGATTGTTGATCATCCTCTGTGTTTTCTAAGCAAGAAGTTGACACCAAAGCGTAACTATACCACAACCGAGTGTGAGGCATTATCGATGATCTATGCACTTTTCAAGTTTGGACAAGATTCACTGGAAACACCCTTTATGTTTTACACCGACCACATGGAATTGAAGTATTTGGTGAACAAGCCTACTCTACAAGGGCACATATGTCATTGGGTGTTGTTGTTTCAAGAATTTGAATTCATCATTGTAGTGAAGCCTAGGAAAAGCAATTGTGGACTTGATCACCTATCAAGAATTGATTCAGGGGATGACACGCAGAGTATTGAGGAAACAATTCTAGACACACAACTGTTTAGGTTGCAATGTGTGCCCTCAAATTTGGAAGAGATTGTAGTATTTTTAAAGGAAGGTGTGGTGCCGGAAGGAATGAAGACATTGGAGAAAAAGTAGTTGGCCATACGCATTGCACCCTACATGTTAATCAGTGGAGACTTATACAAGTTAGGACATGATGAAGTTTTGTGTAGGTGTGTATTAGAGCATGAGCACGGCCATCATAGAGAAAGCACACAAAGGAAGTGCAGTGGGTATTATGTAGGTGATGCCACCGCACGTAAAATATTAATGGTAGGTTTGTGGTGGGAAAACATGTATAAGGATTTTAAAGACTATTGTAAAGCGTGTGACCATTGTCAGCGCATTGGCAAACCAAGAAGGAAAGATGAAATGCCTTTTCACCCTATCCCTAGCGCGAAGCCTTTTGAAAAGTGGGAAATAGAATTTATAATCCCTATTGCACGGTGTGTGTAGGACTCGGGTCACGTTATGTCATCACTTGCATGGATTATCTCGATAAGGTGGGCAAAGGCAGCCCCGACTTAAGATTGCACAAGAGCCACAAAGTGGCAAGGTTCTTGTGGGAGAACATTATCACAAGGTATGAATGCCCTTTGAGTTTGACCAAAGAATAGGGGTATGCATTTCTTGAATGAAACCATGAGGATCCTATTATCGAGAATTCATAGTGGCTCATCACAAGACTACGGCCTATCACCCACAAGTAAATGGAACCATGGAAGCATTCAAAAAAATATTGAGTCATACCACGACCAAAATTTGTGGTGTCAGCAGACAAGATTAGGATGACAAAGTATCGGCAAGATTGTGGGCTTACATGACAACGTATAAAAGGTGAACAAAGCCACACCATTTCAATTGGTGTTTGGTGTGGAAGCTTTTTTCCGATTGAATTTATGCTACCTTCTCTCGTGAATAGCACACGCATGAGGGTTAGCCAATAAGCAAGCATCGGCGTAAAGAATTGAGGAGTTAATGAAATTGGATGAAAGAAAATCACTTGCCAAGTGGAGCTAAACAACGAGAGAAAGCAAAGCGTAAAGCATGTCATGATCGCCACATCGGGAACAATAAGTTTGAGGTTGGGCAGATGGTTTTACTATATAATTCTAAGTTTTGTGCCATCCTTGGAAGTTGAAAGCCCATTGGTTGGGTCCCGACACAATCTCATACATCCTTGATTTAGGCACGTGCCATTTACAAGCATTAGATGGGACGAAGTTACTTGGACACTTAAATGGGAGTAAGTGAAGCCTTACTATAAATAAGTCTTCTCGGTGTTTGTAAATAAGGTAGTTTTTCCAATTAGTTTAGAAATTTCCTTTATGCATTTCCTTTTGTGTTTCCCTTTCACGTTGTTGTTTTTTTTTGTGCCTTGGCCACTAGTAACCTTATTGCTACTTTGGAGAATTTGTGAGTGTGTAGAGGACCGTGCATCGTTTTAAGTGTGGGGTGGAGTAATGTGAAGGATCACATGGTTAGAGTGCCAACGAAGTGTATGTTAAAAATCCCGTTGAATGGCCCGGATGAAATAGGTGTATGGAGAGAAAAGAAGAGAGAAAGGATGGTTGGTGCCAAGATAAAGCTAATTTTAGATCCCACGTACTAAGGAGGAGAAAGAGCATTAAGCAACATGAGGTAGGTGAGAGAAAAAATCAAGATGGAAGAAGTGCCTTCGGGTGCGGGTTTTTTGCGCGCATAAGAATCTCCTGTCGGGTTAGATTGGTTACGAGCCGAATGTTGGAGGAGTTTTCACACATGTTGGGCACGTGAGTGAAAGCACCGAGGTCGGGCTTTGTTTGAAAAAGCACATTAAATGGAAAAAGTATGGTGGTAGGTGAAGTAGCATTTAATGCTCAAAAAGGGAAAAGCTATAAGTAAAGGGTCGAGGAACTTTCATATTCACTTTGTGAATAGAAAGAGAAGTGATTTTTGCATCTATTACAAACTAGGATTTCCAAATTTAATCGTGTGAAGAAAGATCTGAGAGGTTGAAGCGTGAGCAGCTAGTTTGGATTTGTAAACCAAAAGGAAGGGGTTTCACGGGCGTGAGAAAAGTTGTGAGGAGGCGATGTCTTGTGGAAGTTTTACCCCGCTTAGGGTTTCACAAACTAGGGCATGGGTTCAAGAGGTTTTTCATCACAGGAGTTTGAGATCCGAGGTGGAAGAAGTGAAAGAGTATAGTAACAAGGAGGGATTGCGCAGTGATAGGAGGACCTTGACAATGGCACCCAAGAGAGGAAAGGGCAAGGGCAAGGCCAAGTAGAAAGAACTTGACGTGAATACGAATGAAGAGTGGTATGTAGAGATGCAGTACCCAAATGGGGTAATGATGGGTAAGGAGTGGGAGTCCCACCTGAGGAACGTGCTGTGAGTGACTATAACCATCGAATAAACATAATCGAGAAGGAAATGACACTAGAGTTAGTGTGCCCCATGAGTAAACGGACACCAGAGGGCTTTCCCATCTATAATGATGATGTTAAGGTCAAGATGGAGAAGGCAGGGTTGTTGCAACTCTATGAGTTGCCCTATTTTGGAAACAAAATCACCTATACCAATGGCTAATGTTGCGAGTACATGAAGATTACTTCCATTTTGTAGGGCACAAGATGTGCATTACTCCTCAACTCATCTCACAGTTCACAGGCCTCATATGTGAAGGAGACAGCTTAGAGGATGACCTAGGTGATAAGGAGGCAATTCAGAAACCATCACCGAATATGCCTGTAAGAAGGGGTTGAGGTACTACAACATCTCAGACATCAAGGACCCAGTGATGAAGATGGCCGCACATCTGGTAACAAAGTTGAATGGCTAGGAGAGATGGACCTAGGTCAGTAAACCATGGTTACATGTTTGTAGAAAGATTACAGAGGGCACCATATACAACTTGTCTGCATACATCGCGGAGGAGATTGTTAGTTGTGCAAAGGAAGGTGATAGAATCCTCTTCGACAACATCCTACTAACCATCGTGTTTTTAGAGATTGGAGTGCCTGACGCATCAGAAAAATTTGTATGAGAGTACCTTATCGAGGATCCTTCACCCGCAAAGAGATTCGAGAAGTATGCATGCGACACAATGACAACACCCCACAAGGCGCGACTAGAGAAGTGGTATACGTGCTTGAGGAATGCATTTGGGGTAGAGTGGAGGATTCTTGAACAACTGCCAGTAGTCACTGAAGGAGAAGCTGAATTTTTAGTATACCAACATTTCTACCTGGGTAGGTTCAGGCTAATAGATGAATCATGGAGCCCATGGTGCAAGCTTCCCTTCGCTTTCACAGTTCAATACTTCCAAGTGGGAGTAAACAGATTCAAGGAATCCAAGAAGCTAAAGCTAGAACTTGGAAGCATGGATCGTGACCATAGAGAGTTGCGTAAAAATTTGAACTACCCTGGTGGCAAGACGCGTACGTAGAAAGATATGTATCGCATGACGTACAGATGACTAAACCAATACCATTTCCCATTACAGAGGATCCGTGGAGCGCATATACCTCCACATAAGACTAAAGTTTGAGAAAGGTGCATACGGGGAATTTTTTCTCCATACCGAAGATCCCATGGGTAGGAAGAGGCGCATGGCCAAGAAGAGGGGAAGAGGTGAAGAAGCACCAAGTGTGTAGACTACTTAAATGGTAAGCATGCCATCAATGAGTGCCAAGCGTAGCACCTACGTGTGTAGAAAGAAATCACCGGAGGAAGAGGCACCGAATAACCACTCACCAAGGAGAAGTTTCCAAATAAAGAAGAGAAGGTTGAGTCCCCTATCAAAGAATCACCTCTCAAGAAAAATCAGAGGATGGAAGAGGAAGCTGACTCGGAGGAGACCGACAGCTTAGAGAAGTACATGGGTGGAAGAGAGGATGAGAGTGAAGAAGATGACAGCAAGGAGGATGAGCTTGAAAGAGACTAGGAGCCACATGTCTTCAGTGTGTACAATTCAAAAGAAGAGAGTGGAGAAGAGAAATAGGAGTTTGTGTTCAGCGTGCAAATGTAACGGCTGAGGATAAGGAATGCACCGGGACATGGGAAGGAATGAGGAGATTGGTATAGAGAAGTAGGAGCCCATAAGCTTCACAAAGGAGAAGATAACTGAGGTAGTAGAGAGAGAGGCAAAGAAAATGCTCGAGGCCTTAGTAGACCAAGATTTTGAGTGCAGCGCTGACATAGTTCTCCGGGGGAAGGAAAAGAGGAAAACATTAAAAAGGAGCATTACAACCCGGGAGGAGGTCTCACTCTAACGGTGAGTTTTCCCAAAGGCACACGCTTGGGTAGGAGGACCCTTGATACAAAGCAAAGACAAGTGATGGGCTACATTGATGACTCAAAGAAGGTGCTACGCACATAGTTCCAGAAAGCACTATACCCACATAAAGGCTTTTAGCCATGGGGTCATTTGAAAAGGAGGGCATGTACCCCAAAATGAAGAAGATGCTCTCTTGGGCGTTTGAATCCCACATTGACGAGCTAAACTTCAAAGTCTACCAAGGAGCAATCATAACAGTACCAGATTCTAAGGGAGCCAATCCCTTGGTAAATTCCCAGAACTCTCGGATGAGCAGGTCTGTAACGCACTCAACAAGGTCACTAGTCAAGATAGAGGCTAGGCTCTTTGTGCGTAATGATAGAATAAGAGTGCTAGAGGGAAAGCTAGGGAAGAAAGAAGAGGAGCTAGCAGAGAAGGCCAAGAAATTGAAGCAAGAAGAACTGATCGGCAAGATGTACTGAGGCGCAAGCTAACAGATGAGAAGACAAAGGTGCAGGAGTATACAAGAAGGTGGAGTCTATCAAGAGTGCCATCATTTTAAAGCATCCAGACCTAGCGCCACCCGCGTAGAAGTACACATCCACTCTAGAAGATCTAATGTGCATCCTCACCATGCAGAGATGACATTTGGCCCTAGATTCTGCAGAGGAAGTGGCCGCACACTTAAAGAAAGAGGACAGTTGAGGGTGGTAGTGCTCATTATTGAGTATAGCAAGGTGCTCACAGAGGTTAAATTCACTACCCAATCTGTTGAGGCCACATATGATGCTTGCATGAGATAGGGATAAGGTAGTAAGAACCTTGGTCACCACACATGAAGTGGAGCTAAAGGAGTTCCAAGAGAAGAATAAAGGAAACATGGCGAGAGAGGGACAAGGTTCTTACCGAAGTAGAAAGAAAATATGAGGCAATTGAAACATTAAGGGGTTCAATCAAGGCCCGGCTGAAAGAACTATACCCTCAGATTACCAGGAGGATGGACACACTCAAATACCTAGGAAAGGAGATGGAGAATATTGTTGACACTTTGGGTGCCTAGGGAATTGGCTTAATTTTTGACAAAGTGAGCACCCTGATCGGCAACCTCTATCAGAAGGTAAAAAGTGAGGTCAACGTATGGAACAAGCTGGAGGCAGACTTGTGGAAGGATTTTCATAGCTTGCTGAGTTAATGCCCCCTCATTCTTCCTTCTCCCCCAATTC
This sequence comes from Taxus wallichiana var. yunnanensis, assembly GCA_018340775.1. NCBI lineage: Eukaryota > Viridiplantae > Streptophyta > Pinopsida > Cupressales > Taxaceae > Taxus > Taxus wallichiana. The sequence goes on from CM031235.1 coordinate 565,021,808, forward strand.
TTTCATTCCTTTATTCATTTGTAAAATGTAATACTACACCTTGGTTCCTTAAGGCAAGCATACATCTTGGTTAAGTGGAGTGTTTCCAGATGGAGAACAGGCGTAGTGTGGGGTGATGTTGGACCCCTAGAATATTGACCAAGTATGAAGGTGCGTAGGCACGCAAGGTCCCAGTTATGGAATGGCATGCAAGGAAAAAGCACGTAAAGGAGGGTTTAAGAGAAGGGTTTAAGGAATCCCGTAAAGCACATGTGACACGCAAGGACAGAGCCAAGGGTTCGGGACTTAGTCAATTTGGACGTCCGGAGCAGAACACATGAAAATCATGACCCAATTGTGCATGGATAAGGTGTCAGCCTAGCGATAGGTTGGCCTAGAAGGAGCATGCTAGAAGCTTCTAGAAGCACATCATGGGATAAAGTGGAAAGCTTAGGCCTAGAGAAGCATGCTCGCATGGAGGACCACATTCGGACACTTGGCACCGAATCTAAGGGCACTGGAGGGTGAGTTGGTAGTCCGGAGAGATATAAATACAAGTGCCTACAGAGTAAAAGAAGAGAGATGGAGAGTATGGGTGGAGCTCTGCAAAAATATTGCGAGGACTCTATTAGTGGATAGTTGTATTCTGGGAGAGAATTCATTAGGCTTAGGGATTGTAATTTTCTTTTTGGTAGCTTAGTTACATAAGTCCAGTGCATTGCATGACTACGGTCTACTTCTCTATGACACTGTAATGGCTCAATGGATGTAATGAGGTTACTTGTTATATATATACATGAATATCAATGATTTTGATGCATGCTTCTCTCTCATGAGTTCTCTTTCCTTTCATGCTAAGTAAGGATGCTTGTATGTTTCTTTCTGTCATAATACACGTTATGGATTCTGTTAAGTACTCGGTCTGAAATGACTGCAAGGATCTAGAGGCCGTTCTGAGCCCTATGGTTCTTGTATGTCCTAACTTCCCTTCTGAAATCTCTTACACAAATCATAGATGATGTTTCCCACTAAACTCACATAAAGGAGAGACTCGGTACTTGCACGTGCCTCGGGTGAGTGCCCAGCTTTCACTGGGTGATAGGCTGGCATGCATGGGGTTCCTTTCTTTTATAATAGGGATAAAAATTACTATAGTCTAGCTTGGGAAGAATTCCTTCAAAATATAAAATCTCATTGTCACACTATTCAACTATCTCATCAATTTCATTGAGTCTATTTTTGAGATCTTCATACTTTGACCTGGCCTCTGCAATTGCTTCCTTTCCCCTCTTGGTTAATTTTTCAATCCATGTGTCCACTTCCTAGACCTTCTTGATAGCCTTGTTTATTTTATCCATTCCCTCAAGGGTGTCTATGGAGGCACTTGTCTGAGCTTGACTAGGTTGCCCAATCAATTGCTACAAACTTGAGCTCAAGGCTTTAACTTGTTCTTTTAACTACCTCTTTGTCATTTTATCTTCATCCACTTTTTGCAAAAGTTCATTGACAACTTCAGATACCCCTTTCTTTAGTTGGTCCCTTGAGGCTTTCCCAAGGGAATAATTTGGACATTATAATCATTAGTTATTATGTCTTCCCTAGTCTTTCCTTCAAAGGGGATTGCCACTTCAAAAAATTTAGCTCCTGATGAGTCAGTGTGGGTTTAAGTGATACTTCTAGCTATTTTTGAGGCTTCGTTCTCTTTGGAAAAGACAAAGCAAGAAGGTCAATAGCGTGCATAGGAAGGAAATCCCCCAAACTCGATGAGTTTTCATCCCGCCTCCTCGTACTCTGATGATGCTCCTAGTAATGATGTGGTAGGTTGTTCATCTAAAGCCAACTCCACATTTACATCTAAAGGTTGCATGTCCTTATCAACAATGTTTATTATGTCAGCAGTTGTGGTTTGTGCTACTTCTAATTTCTCTTCAAAAATAGATTTTCCCTTTTGAGAAAGTTCATCAGCCTTAGTAACTTCAATGAAACATAAACAATATCTTTTGTTAACACCTCTATATTAACATCTTCTCCACTAAGAAATTTTGGTTTATCTGATTTTGCAACCACTTATCTTATAGAAGGAACATTTGTTGCTTAATATTTTCTTTACTAATTAATGGATGATAATTTCTCTCTATTTCCTTACTTGTTTGGAGTTCATCTATCGGTGTCATCAATGGTTCACTCATAGATAATTTGAGTGCATCTAACATGGAAAATCCCTCACCAATATCAACATCAATTACATCATCTTGGGCCTTTGCAGATTCATACAATGTTCCAAACAAAGGCATACTCATATCTTTAGTAAGGGGTCTCAGATGTCTTCATACCTAGAGTTAAGATTTGGTTGTTTACTAAACTATCTACAACATTTTCTTGGGTTGCTTGATCTTGAGTGGATTTCATTGTTTCTTCCTCCACATGTAGAGGTGGGAATAGAGACTCTGATTGTCCCACTTGTGGCAATGATGGGGCATGTTGTGCCTGATAAACATCACTCCTTTCAAATTTAGGAGGATCAATTACCACATCTCTGTGCTTGTGCTTTTTGGGTGTGTGGGCACCTACTCTCACTAAAAAAAGGGTACATGAGCAACCTTATGTTTCTTGTGCGCCCTTTCAAACTTTTTTAGATTAGGAGTTTCTCTTTTCCCTTCCTTATGTGGCTTAGATTGAGTAATACCACTTGTTATCACTCCACTCATTAATTTCTCAAGTATTATGAGGCTTTGGTGAAACACCTGAGAAAACTACATGGGATGTTAAGCCCTTCCCCTTTTCCTAGATTGGCATTGCAAAAGTAATGGGGAATTTTCCTAAGAACCGAAATGGGAGTACCGGTCCACTAGTGGTCGACGCGTCCATTCATCTATGAGTTCAGGAGTGGGCCTTTTTTAGGGAAATTGAGGGGCCTTTCCTCCCAGAGGATCCATTCTATCTGCTCCCTCCTTCAGGGGTGGAATATCATCATTCAAGTTTCCCAAACTCTTAAAGTTATTTAAGATTCTAGTATTCTGAATTGATAGGTCAATGCCCTTCTAAGTTAACAAATTCATAGTTCTTCTCATTACATCAGTTATCCTTATATAGGAATCATCATATTCTTTTTCATTCCAATATAGAGGGATTGGGATGTTCTTCCACCTTCTGATCAACATAATACTTGCTTATCATATGTGGATCATCCATAATTCCTTCTAGAATAACTATAATTTTTAAATCTATTATTTGTGAAAGGGTCATTCTAGAGAAATTCGTTAATCTTACCTATTCTTCATCCTTACAGTTCATCCAATAATTTTCAAATTGAGGCTCATGCTCAAAAGTATTCACAATTTTGTTGAATACCCATCTGATGTCATAGTTGGCCCTTGCCTCAAACTTTTCCATGTCAAACTTTTGTATTCCATCTTCAATCATCATGGTCTTTATGATGGAAGGGCATGAATACCTTCCAATTCGAATAGGGAATTTGATATTTGTCTTATGCCTCCCAAAATCAATTTATGTATAGGTGTTATTTTTCTTGCTAGTTCACATAAATCCAATTTATCATCTAAATACCTAGGTAACTTACAAGGATTTCCTTCAAAACCACTAACCCTTATGTATGTGAACTTTTTATATTGAATGAAGTAGCATCCATACTCCAAATCACTTGTCTAGCTTGTTTAGAAATTCTATATTGTCCCCACTCTAGCTTGAAAAGACAAATGATTGGGAAAAGAAAGCATCATTAACTAACCTCACATTCCCACTCCAGTTGATCAATTGACGTTGGGGAATATCTCATGCATTTTGCATTGCTTGAAATCTGCACTTGGTGACAAACCCGAGAAACATCTATGCCCAAAGAACATTGTAAATTAAGTAATTCATTATATAAAATTCTAGCTCTGAATTATCACCCATCTCAATCTCTATTGCTAAGGTGACCATGTGGCCATGGAGTTATTCTATAATGAAATTAGCCAAGTAAATGCTCCCCTTTCTCTCTCCAAAATGATCCATATGTAAGTAACCATCCATTCCTTAAATTCATTTACAGTTTCCAAACCCGCCATTCGACTTAATAACACAATGACATCTTCAACCTCTTCAACAAATTGTACCCTAACTATTTTTTTAGGGATTCTATCCGTTGTATTTTTGTAATGAGCCACTTTTTATTTATCATCTTTACATAATCCTCTTTTTTGCTTCATAATCTTGTAGGGCTAATTTGATAGAAATGGTGATCAGGTTGGTGATTATAGGAAATTTTAACATTATTCTAATAGCTGCAGGCATCAATGTCAAAACTGTATCCCCACTCCTATCTAAAACTTCCCTCTTTTCAGGATCATAATTCATAGCACAATGCCACACCAACTCTGGGAAATAAACCGTTGGTGGGATAGCACCTGCTAAGGCAATTCGCTATCTTGAATTACCTTTAGGGATTCACTCTTATGGGGGATATTAAGTCTCTAAAGAAAATCATCTAGATCAACACACATCAAGTTTGTGTTTGTAATCTTTCCAAATCACTCATGACCCCTGACACAACCAAGAACAAAGATGGCATGGTCTTCATCTTCAAAAACCCTAACTTTTCTTTAAACCAACTTGCCACTCAAAGAGAAACACGGGAGTTTATAATATCTTACCAAATAATCTGCAATCACCTCGTAATTTAAATCCAAATCAATAGCCTTTTCAATCCTCAGGTTCGCAATTCAAGCTTCACAGTTTAAAAATGTGATAATTTTCCACAAAAATCACAAAAGGTAGCAACAAAAATCCAACAAATTGGTAATAAAAGATGAAAGCATTCACAAACTTTAAAACATCCTTGATTTGCATAGTAACATTAATGGCGGTAGAAATAAATGCATTGCATCATGACCATTCAATCTGTCATTCTCAACTTTGAAAATGAGTCATCCACGTGGAAAAGACTTTTCACTAACATGGGCTCGGGGGCACTTTTTGTAATTTTGCAGCATTTGAGAACTTACACACTTTTGGCTAACTTGACCCACCCATCCACTTTTTGACTTTTAACATGGGCTCAACACGTGGTCACACTTGGGTGATAGCGGGGATGTGGCCCTTTTCTACAGTTTTATTTCATTTCCAATTCAAACCAAAAATGTTTGAGTGCCCCGACAACCTGCACCTCCACCTTTTATATAAAAGGAGCCATGTGTCCTCATGGGATTTGGGAACCCTTTACACCTTTATTCTTTTCCTCCTAAATGTGTAAAACTACAACTATGCACCACTACCTTGCATCCACTCAAATTATGACAAATGTACACTCCTGGATACCAATTGAGAAATTTTTGTGCTACTTTATGATTGCGAATATTTGAAGAATATTTATCGGGTAACGGGGCTGATTTTTACTTTGTGAATATGATATAAAATTTATAAGTTTGAAAATATGACTCGTGATACCACAATCAATTGGGAGTTGCTACGTATCGCTGGGAAATGTGAGACAAAATGTAAATAAAAAGACAAGACCTAGGAACATTTTACAACAGGTGATCCCTCCAACTTCAAAACTTAAAACACAATGGGTTCCCCACAAGAAACTTCAAAATAATACACATCTAGACATGATCCTTGACTGAAAAAGAGGAAAGACTAAACCATACACAGAAGAACCAAAAGGCCAACTCACACCCCACGGGAAAGTAGAAAAATATAACAGACAACAATGGAAAATCTTAACCAAATAGGGGTAGATTAAATCAAGCACCAATAGTAGGAACCCCTAATGAAGAATCAAATGGTCAAGACACAACCATTACAAAATAATATGCAGCACAATGAGGAGAGGGCACACAAGAGGGAATGAAACTTAGTTGATTTATGGAAGCAAGGCCAAGGCGCGCAGAGGGTGAATGCTATATTGGGAAGAAGGTGAATGCACCAAGGTACACACAAAGGCGAAAAGGAAAAAATAGGAGAAGGAGTGCACAAGGCATTTGGGGAATCTATAGCCATGGAGATGTGCCAAAGAGACAATTAAAGTGTGCACAACCTATAATGAAGATCTCAGAGCCAAAATATGAATGTAAGTTGTCTAAATAACTAGGAGAGTTATTTGGATAACAGTTTTGGTGACTTTCGGGGCCATCTGCTTGCTAGATGAAGGAGATCAAGTAGCCTGGAGCATCCATTGGGCATGGAGTCTGCGTATGTAATCATGAAATTATGATCTGCAGCTTTGAAGAACTACCCCTTAAAGTCACTTGAAGAATCATTTCTTAACTCTATTCGAATCTTGTAAAATTGTTGTGAGCTTGTTGGAAAACAACCGACATCATAAAGCAATACAATAGCATGTGCAATAAGCACATCGGAAGAAAGAACTATGTTTATAGGAATAATATGCAAGTAGCACACTTAGAGGAGCTAAAACTACTCTAATATATACAAAATGATGCAAAGAGACTCAATGGAATGGTTTGAGATAGATCTCATTTACTGGGATTTGCGGTGCACCTCTATCAAGATGAGTTAACTCAAAAGAGTTAGCCTCCTTACATGAACTAATGATGTATGGGACACTCCAAAGTACATCAAACTTTGAATGGAACCTTGGTTTAGCTCTATCAATATCCCATTTCAAGAATAAGTCCCTAAATTTGAAAGCTTGAGGCTGGCCTTCTGTCAAACCACTTCTTTTTTGCTTTTGATGTTGTTCTAGCTTCATTATGGTGGAGTTCCTTGATTCTTCAAGACTAATCAGCTCGCCATTCTAATTTCTCTTTGGTTTTCACCTTCAAATTCTATTTGTTAGGAAAGAGCTAATGAGTTCAACTAAAGCATTAAAGGAAGATTAACCTCCTTGCCATAGACAATCTTGTAAGGAGAAGTTCCTATTGCTTTTTAAACTATGATTTTATCTACCCAAAGCACGTGTGAGACCTTTATTCATCAGGCACTTCATGATGCTAATCATGTTCTTGTTTGTTGATTCTACCAAACCATTACCTTCAGGGTAATAATTGGAAGAAGTCTTCAGATAGATGCCCAAATTTAGAGCCCAATCAAGTGATTTTAGTGCCAAGGAAGGATTTTTCATTATAAAAGATAATGTTTTGAGGGATGCCAAACCTTGTTATGATGCAATCGAAAAATTCAAAGATGACTGACTCGATTGATTCTTTGAGCACGATAGCTTTTGTCCATCTAGTGAAGTAGTCCATAGTTTTTAGCACCCACTTATTTCCAGTGCTTGAAGGATGATTGATCATGCCTATGAAGTCGAGACCCCATTACATAAAAGGTTGATCCACTTGGATTGGTCGGGGGGGAAGTGTTGTCAATCTCTTTTTACCTACAAAGAAAGTGCATTCTTTGCATTTTGTGACCCACTTGTGCACATATGCAAACAAGGTATGTCAAAAGATACCTACCATTATAATCTTCATTACTAAATTTTTGACAGAAAAGTGCCCACTAAAGAATCCATCGTGAAATATAGCTAACACTTTTTCAATCCGCGTGTCATTGATACACCTTAACAGCACACCATAAAGACTCTTTTTGAAGATAATACCATCAATCAGCACATATGAAATAGATTATAGCCTCAGATGTCTCCTCTTTTCTTTATTAAAATTAGGAGGGTATGTTCCCTCAGAAAGGAATGTGATCATGTCCTTAATCTAACCACATGTGCCAGGATATTTATTATGTTCAAGTTCTGTGCATGAGAGCTCTTCATCAAAAAATAATGAAGTCTCATATTCATTTTGCGTATCCTCAATAATTTTCTTACACAATGCGCTACCTCATACCACCTCTGTGGCTTTGATGGTCATATCATACTCCATTATTTTGGTCACCCATCGCACTCTCTTCTCACTTATTTCTGCTCCCATGATGAAGTCTCTAACAGAAGAATGGGAGACTAACACCTTGATATGATTTTTGGAGACCATGATCTTGAAATTATTGAGCATGCACATGATGGTGTAGACCTGTTTCTCCATGTGAATGTATCTTAATTCATAATCCTTCAACGTCTAGATGAAGAAATCCACTAGCTTCTCTAGCCCTTGTTCATTTTCTTGTGTTAGGACAGCAGCAACACTTGCAGACGGTGCCATAAGCATAACAAATAAAATCCTTTGAGTAATCTAGGTTGATGAGTGTTGGTGTGCAAGTAATCTCTTGTTTGATCTTTTTGAATATTTCTGTTCCTTCTGTTGTCCATATAAAATTTATGTTTTTCTTGAGCATGAAGGTGATTGGCCTTACCAATCCTGCAAAGTTTGGAATAAAGTACCTAACAAAGTTGATTTTTCCAATGAAGTACTGCAAGTATTTCTTGTGCATCGGAAGGAGAGGACATGGATGGTGAAAATGCACTCAGTGGTCAATTGCAATGCCATCCTTTCAAGCTACATTACCCAAAATATTTCCATGTGCCACCATGAAATTTCACTTCTTGGGGTTAAGAGACACCCCAAATTTTCTGCATCTCTCAAATAGTTTCTCCACGTGCATCATGTGATCTATGCTTTTCTTTGAGAATACTTTGATGTCATCAAGGTAAACCAAGATAAACTCATTAATATATCCCTTTAATGCAATATCTATGACATGTTGAAATGTTATGCCTGTGTTTAATAGACCGAAGGGCATCTTCTGATATGCATATTTCCCCCACTTAGTTGTAAATGCTATGTTGAATTGATCCTCTTCCTTGACTAGGATCTAATTGAAGCCGAGTATCCATCCAAAGCATTGAGAATATTTTTGTGCCAACCACACAAATCGTAGAATTTTCTCCATATAAGGTAATGGATAATGATCCTTTAGAGATGCCTTGTTCAAATCTCTGAAATCAACACAGAGTCTGATTTCACCATTCTTTTTGCATACCAGAACAAGATTTGTGACCCAATTAGAATACTTGATCGGAAATATTATCTTCACCTCAATGAGATTGGATAACTCCTTCCTCATGAGGGGCTCTATCTTTGGATTGACTAGCCATTTTTTTGTCTAACTGGCTTGATACCAGGATCAAGGTCAATGGAGTGGTGAGAAACACGTGGATCAAAACCTTAGAGGTCTTGTAATCCCATGAGAAGATATCGTTTTATTTTTTATAGAGAGATATGAAGGCATTCTTTTCATCATGCACATAATCTTTACTAAGCATTAAATCCTTCCCACATGTAATAGTGACAGGGAGCAGCCTTCTTAAGTGGCGCACATATACTTCTCTTCACCCTTGAACTCATCATCAGGGCTAAAAAATTTCTCTACGGTGACCATCCCTTTAGGAAACTTATTTGTCTTTAGTTGAATTACTTAGTCGCCATAGTTGTCATGAAATTCAACCTGGCATGTTTGAGTAGAAATCAACTTCATTCTAGATGAATTGGATGATTTGCGTGTCATTATTAAACACTTTCCAGATGGTGTTGTTGTTTGGGATAGCTTGTATAATCACCATCTTGATGTGTTGAGTTTTTTCTTTGAAAAATTCGTCGGTAGGGGAGAACTGGGAACCGAGCACAGCCATTTGATCAAGATCCTTGTTCATCTTGCACGGCACCACCTACACATTTTGAGCATCAAATCTCTCAAGGATATCCCAAATTATGTGTTTATAATCTTTGAGAAGTTACTCTTTTTCATGTAATTTTTGATGACTGATGTATAACCAATTCCGTGTCTCTAAAGACCTGTAGCACCTTAATCTTCTTCTTTTAAGCAATAAGTAGACCATGCACTAGTGCTTCATATCCTACCACATTATTAGAACATGTGAACTGCAACTGTGTGAAAAAAATAATTTCTCATCCTTAGGGGAAATGAGAACAACACATGCACACTGTGCATTTTCTACTTTGGATGCATCAAAGTATAACTTCCACATACCAACTTTCTTTTCACTTTGCTTGAGTGTGTGTGGAAGTATAGCTTATTCTTCAAGGATACAAAGTAACAAACCCAGTTTCAGTAAAATTCTAGCTCCTCAACATATGGGTCAAATCTATGGTGTCTCTCCCCATTCATCTAGTACTAAGTCGTGATGAGGAGGTGCGAGAGGTTGTTCTTTATAAATTAAAATTGTTTCTTCTTGTATTAAACAATGGCTTGGAGAGGGATGGAACATATGATTCTACATGATAGGAAAATAATTTCTCAAACTTATATGGTAAACGAGGTACCATATATTATCTTGAGTAACATATGGGACCAATCGGAAGACAAGTAACCACCCACTTTAGCACTAAAGTCCTCGCGAGACAAAGGGTAAATAGAGGGGGAAGATCAATGATTGACACATCTTGAGTTATTTTTAGACATGGACATGCATGGAGGGTCAACTCAAGATCCTTGATGATTCCTAGGGTAGTGATAGTTGAACCATCAAGTTACAAGATTCCTTTTGGCAAAGGACTATACTTAAGATCTAAGACATCAACAATTTTCTCGGCATTTACGTAAGTACTAGAGCCCGAGTCAATCATATAATTATAGACAAGATGTTTTCCTATGATTAAGTACATAAAGAAAGGTGGGGTTTTGAAAACTTTACTTACTTTCTTCTCCTCCTCTTGGTGGATATTGATAGAAGTGTAGGGCTTCTATATAGTGGTCGGTGCATGGAAGTTAAGCCAAAGCTTCATGTAGCAAGTCACACTGAGATGGAATGGTCAGGGCATCTCACATTGTAACATTTATGTTTTTATTCTTCATCTAATCCACAATGTTGAATGGAAGACCCACTGACTTGTGCATTTGGGGCATAGTAGCATCCTTTTTCTTTTGTTCAGGTATAGAGGCAGGAACCTTAGATGGCACAAAGGCTTGACCTACCAAAGGAGGGGTGTGTGCCACTTCAAGGAAAGATTTGTGTGGAGCCTTGCATGTAGGAACTTAGGAACTTTTACTACTGGATGTCTTAGTTACTTCCTTCTACTTTTAAGGATCGACCTGCATTTTCAGGATTGTGACATGCACACCGGACTTAAGTATTCTCTTCTTATATCTTATGTTCTAAAGAACATGGGCACATGGTTTGATTACATCATCTACAACTTGGTTGATTGCGTAAAGTCCTCGACTCCAAAAAATATCAAGTTAGCTTCAGAAAGAGCCTCTATATTTTCTTGGTTCTCAGGCTCACTCAGGCTTATGGAAGGCTCACAGTTAGAAGCATTCTAGATCATATAGGCCTACGTAAGCATAGATTGGTGCGGTGATACCGATTATGAGCCATATTGCGCAAGGAAATTCATTTAGACTCTTCTCTGTCATGTTGTTTTGAACTAGAACAAGCGCCTAAATTATGTTGGGAATTGGAAGGGGTTGTGCACAAGGAAGAACTTGCAAAGGGAAGTGTGTGTTAGCATGTCATCTATCATTTTACCGGTTTTTCCCATATTTTTATTTCTATATTAATTTTTCTAAGGTTGATTGCTTTGGCTTTGTTCCTGATTAAAACTACCTCTATAGTCTTGCATCTATTGTTACTCCAATGATATGACTTTATTGGACAAGTTTCTAATCAGGTCCTTCAATTCTTCATCTTCTTTCTGATGCACGGGAGGGTAGGACGTAGATGTAATAGGTTACATATTTTGTACTAAAATAGGGGCAATAGAATGTTGGGGCACTAGAGACATCTCGGGAATAAGGGCGCATGAGGCCTAGGTGCAAACTTATCCCACTGGATGAGAGTATTTTTTTCCCTTACTACAATGTTGTAGGAACCAGTAAAGTTCTGTCTCCCATGGATTGAATCATAACCGATATGTCACTATGCAAGGCTCTTAGATAATACAAGAAATTATATTGAGTTGTAGGCCTTACCACTTGAGGAATTTTGTCCCAAGTCTTCTTGAATCTGATGTTGAAATCATTCATCTGATCGTTGGGAACCCTCTTGGTTGTAGTCATTTTTTCCACCAAAGATAGGTGATCTGACTTGTCCTCAAAGTAGTTACATAGGGTTGTTCCAAGCTCATCCTAGGTGGAAATAGATGCAAGTCTCAAGCCTCGGTACCATTGGAGCACTTTACCCTTGAAAGAGGATGCAAATAGTCTAACTACAACATCATCATGCATGATCAGATAGACATAACACAAATTTTTCACATCTTGAATGTGTTCAATAGGGTTGACTTGATTCTCTCTTGTGAATTATGGAATTCTCTTGAGCATGGCTACTAACATATCATGTTGAACGTTGAGATTGAAAGCGAGGCTTCCACTAGTGAAGCTAGAAAAGTTCCTCGGAGGAGGAGGTTGAAGTTTCATGGTATGGTGCACTTATCTATTGTGGCGAGGAGTAGAGTATGTTTGGCTCATTGGATATGGGGACCCATGTGCAAGAACTCGCAACATGTACTTCTTGGCAAAAGTTGAAGGTACTCGAAAGAACCTTCACTGCAATACTTTGTCTCATGTGCACTCTTCTCATAAAAGGTGCTCTAGCTACTAAAACAATAGATCTGAGTGTTGGGAGTCACCAGATGTGTTCTAAATGAGCCTCTAAAGGCTTGAAATTGCTAAGTCACACACCAGACTTAGCAATGCTAAAATCTAATCTTTCACTACTTGTCCCACTAGGCGTGCCAAAAAAATTTGGTCATTCAACGTGCACCCACATCTCAGCTCTAAGGAATTGAGATGTTTGAGATAATAATGGAACCATCTCCAAGTTATGGGACCTTACATGCTTGAGATGGATCTCTGGAGAAGGTTGGTTCCTTTATCTATTTATACTACTAATCTTAATGTTGGAAGTGAAAACTAATCTCACAATGCTAAGGGAGTAGGGATAAAAGGATAATAGAAAGGAAAACTAAACTCAAAAGGAGGTGACAACACTAGAAAAAGAGGGATGAACACTATCTATTCTGAGTGGAAATGAAATATAAAGCATGATGGAAGGCAAGGCATGCGTAGCACAAACCAACATGCATTTACAACCACTTCCATGAAACACAACCGAGAAAATGGATTTGTAAGGGACATAAGATGACACAACAAACACACAATGTAAAAGGAAGGAAAGAAGAAGGAATGCAAACATGTTAGGATAGAGAATAGCCACAAAATAATGCTTCCATTACTTCTAGAAATGCACAAACTGTTACAATGGTGAGATAGTTTGATATCCACATGCAAGAGCCAAATCTAGAGGTCTGCAACTCAATATACAAAGATATGAAGTCCTTAGCCAAAAGCTTAAGGATTCTAAATTTCCAACAACAATAATGAGACCAACTCTTACATTTATTGATGAAGCAACAAAGGAAGAAGAGGAGAAGGAGGGAAAACCTAAATTTGAAATAAAACCACCAACAAGAAGCATTCAATGCCTACAAATCTATCAAATGTGCTTCCCCAAGTTTGTTTGGCATGTTGGAGAAGGAAGGAAGGTGGATCAGATCAAATCGAGTGGTTGGAGCAATCAGATCTACTCATCAATTCCTAGAAAGACATTTTCCCATTTCTCACCTACCAAATCCACCAAGAATTTGAATTTGAATATCTAGCATTGTAGTCTATGTTAGTAACTATCAAGGAGACAAGGCGCACAAGGATCTAAGAAATGATGCAAAAGTTATGACTGTTAGAAGTTTTTCAAAGCCACCGGGCAAGTAAAACAAGTGGTACACACCGATTAGCTAAAAGGATAGCCAATCGTGTAAGTGATTTGTCTTTTTCTACCACGTGTCACTCATTGATTTATTCTAAGGATTTTGTGCCCAGATAGCACATTTTGATTGGTTACATGTAACACATTCTATCTTATAAGATGATGACATGGCACAGAATATCTCGAGTGGGGCACAAAGGCACGTGCATAGAATAATGAAGCATGGGAGGAAAACAGAGGAAGGGTGCACACAAAGGTGATGCGTGCACGAGAAATGGGAGGAACCAATAACAAAGAAGCGTATGGTCAAGGCATGACTATTATAAAACAATATGTGACACGTGAGAAGAAGGCACACAAGAGGGCTCGAGACGTAGCCGATTTTTGGAAGCAAGGCCAAGGTGCACGTTGAGGGTGAATGCTATACTAGGAAGAAGGTGAATGTGACAAAGGTGTGTGCGAGGGGTAAGAGGAACAAAGAGGAGAAGGAGCACGCAAGGCATGTGGTGAATTTGCAGCCATGGAGATGTACCAAAGAGACAATTGAAGTGCGCATAACCTATAATGAAGATCTCAGACCAAAATATGAATTTAAATTTTCCAAATATCTCAGATAGATATTTGGATAACAGTATCATACAAAGTGTACCCTCCACACTGGAACTTCCTAAGCTCCTCAAATTCTATAGCAAAAAAAACCCTTAACCACACATTTGGGCCTTCTGACATGCTTGTTACCTTATAACACACGACCCGGGATCTCATGCTAAGGACATTCCTTATGTCCTTAATCTGGACCTTCCTTAGATTAGTACAACAACATTGCTCAATATTCACTTTTCTCCTTCACTTAACTCGCGTAACTTTTCTTAGAACATTTTTCAATTAACTGCGTACAAAATCACTATCACCGACCTATCTACCATCAATAAATTTGAAGATGAATCTATCACAGACTTCGTCACCTATTGGAGGAATTATCAATCAATTTTCCTTTCCCTCTAACATACCAAACTAATCAAATTATTTTCTTGCTCATATGCCAAACACATATCCTCCACATTACAAATCCCAAAGATTTTCAAGAATTTAACGAAGTCTTCACTATGGCTCACAAACTTGAGCTTCACACTCTCGAAGATGGTAGGGTTAAGCTTAGATTAATGAAACCGAAACCTGATTCTTCCTTCAAAGCATCTTCTAGCCACAAAAATATAATACATCGGGAAATACAGTTTGTTGTAAACACCTCTTCCAAATAACATTTCACTTCCAAATGCACCCAACCTCAACGTAATTACACACTGTTGTTGAACTATACATCACAACCTTTGATAAAATAATGGTTTCCAACATGATCACCCTTCCTCCCATCCATCCCAGTGATACATCTACTACAAAACCCTCTTGGTATAGAGAAAATAATTATTGTAAATAACATACGGTCAAAGGCCACATATCAAAAGATGTTGTTCATTTAGGAAGTCACTTCAAGAACTCATTGGAAAAGGTGTGTTATAGTTGCATAACACAAATGTACCTCCAAATCAAAATTTGGACATTTTTAAACAAACCTTTCCTAACCACGCCCCATCCACCAGTCAACCACAATCTAATTTCATCCATTCCTATCACACTATCAACACAATCAAAGATCAATCATCAGTATCACTAGATTTGAGGCCTATGCCACAAATTTGTCATCCGAATCATCCACTAGTAACTATGTTGTCAAAAAAATAGATGAAACACCCATTACCCCTATTAAATAAGGTACATCCCTTGGTCCTACCCTTGAAAATATTACACATTCACCTACATCTATTTTCCCCCTTCAACAAGCTCTTCATAGGTTGTACAAAATAAACCCATCTTACAATATGTGAAAATCTCTTACAATGATCATGTCACTCAACATTATATATGTAACCTTTAAAAGCCATCACACGACCATACATCCCTTCATCTAAAAAAGTGACATTCATATCACGTGATCATATGACTTCCTCAACATAAAAACCAAAATCCTTTCCTTCAATTTTGGGGCCACACCCTCATGAAGATTGTGATGTCACTATCACCCAATAAAAATCATATCTCAACAGACACCTAAGGATTTGCATCAAAAACGACACTTTCAACATCTGTAAAATCAAGAGAATCACCACTTCCCTTGACTTCCATATCAAAAGGACATTACACATTAGTCTTTGGAAAGCTCATTTAACAATCCATCATAACATTACCTCCTCTTAAGCCATCTGGCTCTCAAGAATGGAAACCCTCCTTGTATAACTTCAAAGTTTTTTGTGATTACCATCGTACATCAGGACATCACACAAAGGATTACAAATCCCTTCATGTTGTTATTAGAAGCCTTGATAACAATGTCCTTCTCCCTCAAGATATATAAACATGAAAAAATCCCATCGACGTATACAACCACCACATCTAAACCATCATCTACACTCACAACCACCAAAAGTGGGGATTCTTCTAAGAAATCCCCTCCTCATCAAATTGACGCAGTACATATCACCACTAGAGCACGTACCCATGACCCTAACACTACCAATCAAAACAAGTCTAAAGTATCTATCTCACTTGCTCCTGATTCATCTAATCCAACACCCCCACGAACGATAAAGTATCCATTCTTTCCACTCCTCATACGTAAGCCACTACCCTTATACAAAATAGCGTTATAAAACAACCTCATCAAGCCCTAGTAAAAATGTCTCTTTATGATCTTGTCCAGACTTCACCTCAACATTGAAAACCATGATCAAAGCACTTGGTCTATATCAAGTACCTCAAATGATCCATAACCTTTTGCAAACCTACTCAATACACTCAAAATGTCCACTGCCATCTCTTTTGACAGCTCAAAAATCCCATCATTACAACTAGAGGACCATGACCTCCCACTTTTTATCACCACCCAAATCAATGAAACCCTCATTAAAAGGTTCATGATCGAAAATGATGCAAGCATCAACATCATATCATCACACGCCTTTGATCAACTTCAATTACCCAACACCATCGTCACCCAAACACCAACCATATTGTGATATTTTAATGACATTATCACCCCCATGTTAGGCACTATTGTCTTACCGGTCAAATTCGGTGTTAAAACCCTCCATGAAATATTCTATCTGGTAGAAGGAGAATTCCAATATAACATGTTATTAGATCAGCCTGGATATGAGTTATGTGTTGCATCCCATCTACGCTCCATCGATATCTCAAATACGACCATGAAGGAAAAACTTTCACGGTCCCCACAAAACCAAATCCTTTCAAAGCATGTCACATGACATATCACCCAAATGACATGCTTTTTCCTAATTCAAACTTGGGCTCCTCTAAGGAATCCTCCACTAGTTCATCCATCCCATCATCAAAATCACCAAATGACACCTCCTTCAATGATGTTATGCAACCTATCCTCCACTAGTTCTCAATATAACCTAAATATCTACTCTAGCCTACCCAAACCTATCCCAACTTCATTCCCAATCCTATTTAATCTACATTGGACCTTCCCACCCCTCATTTCTTTCATTTTTACCCATAAATTTACAAAATTAAAATTACACCCAAATTTAAGACAAAACCAATTTTAATTACCTATTTCAACAACAAATGAAGGATCGGGATAGAATCCTACCTCATCTCTAAGGTGTTATCGGCATGGTGGTATGTCTGGCCATTACACTGGTGGTCCACCCAGAACCCTCTTCATCCTCTGCCATGCACAAATCTTAAAATTGGTTTTGTGTAAAATTTGGGTGTAATTTTAAATTTTTTAAATTTATGGGTAAAAATGAAAGAAATGAGGGGTGAGAAGGTCCAATGTAAGTTAAATAGGATTGGGAATGAATCGGGATAGGTTTGGGTAGGTTAGAGTAGGTATTTAGGTTAGATTAGAGAACTAGTTGAGGATATGTTGCATAACATCGTTCAAGGAGGTGTCATCTAGTGATTTTGATGATGGGATGGATGAAATCACTCAACCCTCACAACTAATCAAATAACTTGACCCAATCTCATGGACCCACCAACTGAATACCAATCACCCACTACGAGGATTTCCAAATCATTTGTCCATCTCGTTTTGTTGCTTTCCAACTTTCCACTTCTCTTTTGTCGTTTTCTACAATTGGAAAATGACAAATGATTTCGTAAAAAGTGGAATTTTCATTTTTAGCCCCAAATTCAACATGACCGATGTCAGTCCTATATCTATGCCCTAGCCTAAAATCACATGCCTATTCTTCCTCTAACTACATGCCCACTTATCTAAGCGTAAAATTCCATTTTGATCTATGATAATGGATAGAGTGCCAAAAAGATTGCCAAGATCTATCATTTTTAGTAGACCTAGGATTTCCTGCCTTAACTGACACGGTCAACTGAAACCAATTCCATTCACCCTAAACCATCATCGGTTAGCATATATTCACTTTGGTAACCTTGTTTGAGATTTTGGAAGAATTATACGAGTTTTGGAGAAGAGATATATGCATGCAAGCACACACCATAGCAAGTTTCGCACATCCGGACATCCTAAACTAGCACCAAGCACTGATCTGAAAGGAAAACATTCACGGTCACATTCAAGAAGCACATACATGGCATTGACCACCAATTCCATGAATTAACCATCACCTCCATCCAACCACCAGTCGCAAACCAAGAATTACATTTAGATCTCGTATCTTTCCATACTCAAATCAGTTTCTTTATCTCTGTTTGGGATTCCTAGCCTCAATTGCATCTCATCACTTCTCACCTTCCTGTCAATCCATTTACCTAACCACCTATAACCTCATGGCCTTCCATACCTAACTTCGGACATCTCTCGATTGCTCCCAAAGACACTGTCATCTACCTCACAATTATCTCTGTCCATTCTTTGGGTAATCCTAGAGAATCATCAAAACCCAACTTCATTGAGTTTCTATCGGCCCGACCCTATCGATGATGGTTAACCTAAAGTGTCATTGGTCTCCTCTCAACCGACATCGGTCATACCATACCAATGTCACTCTCTATATCCGATAAATCTAATATAATAAAGCAACCTCATGCCTTTTACCCAAATCACCTAAAGCTTGACCCTAACTCCGTCCCAACCACCTTATTTACTTGTCTAACTTCCAGATCTGATCGTAACCTAGCTTTGTTAGATTATATTTTTCTATCAGTAATTGAATGAGACACCTAAATCATATCAACTATAGTAAGACATTATTGGTTCACATCATTTCTTACATTAAGTTGTTTTAAATAGTGGATCGACAACCATCTATAAAGTATCGCCTTCCCGGATCTAGCATACGCTAAAGGTCCATTGACATATATTGTTTAATATTCCTCTTGTAGTCTTGTTTCGTATTTAAAGGTAGTTCCTCCTAGCAAAAAGGAATTTCTCGCAATCAAGCATTGGATTGGGAAATCGTAACGCGTGCACTCTACCTTCCACCTTCATTCACGAGTGTATTCCTCCTCGCCCTTACCCTATCTATTTTTCTCTTACATACACAACTATTCGTCAAACACTCTTTGGTGTCCCGGGAGAACCGATGACCAGTTTGAAAATATTGTGACAGCAGATCCTCGTGACCCTATCGTAACCGGCAGATGTAGTGACAAATGTGAAGGAGAAGGATAATAGAAACAACCAAAGCAAGCAGATGGACTAAGAAGTGTGTCACCAGTGAATACTTTTCTTACTTGAGATCCATGCATATAACAACATACTTGGTGGTATAGTAAAATAATAATATGTGCATGATTTTGTGTCTACACCCATGAATACCGATGACACCATTTCCATCCCATCTAAAAAAAAAATTAGTCAATACTATCGGTTAAGCACCATAGACTTATCAAAATAATCATGTTATTAAAACCATTCCTCTCATTTGGCCTAAAATGATATAAGAGGATTCACCCACCATTAACATTATTCAATGCCAAGATGACCAAGCCATCCTATCGCACATGGGAGCAAAGGACCATTACCTTCAAAAACCTTACCACCTGATACATTGACACTTATCAACGAATCCACTAGTAATGTTAATATAGGGACTCCACAAGTAACCTCGTATATTTAAATTCGGTCAATATTTAGATCTGTAGGAGTTAAATGAATTTACCACCTTCCTATCTAAACATAGTCAAGCCTTTGCATGGTCATATAGTGATATATCAGGCATCAACCCCAACATCATCATCCACAATATCGATGCCAAACTTGTCAAAAAAAATCTATGTAGGACACACCCTTGTATAGATCTTCTCATCAAAGAAGAGTTACAACGTCTACTCTCCACTAATTTTATCATACCCATTGACTATCCACAATGGGTCTCTATATTATGTGCATGACCAAGGCCTCAAGAAATTTATGAATTTGCACCAACTTCTCGATACCTCAATATAGCTTTCCCTAAAGATGACTTCCCCTTCCAAACATATACCAACTCGTTGATCTAATGGTCAGATCCACAAAACACTCTCCCTTATGGATGGATTCTCTAGTTATAACCAAATCCTCATCACAAATTTGATGATCAACACAAAACATCCTTCATCACTCCTTGGGGACTTTCATTACCTGTAATGCCCTTTAGACTTAAAAATGTTGGAGCCACTTATCAAAATGTTATAACATACATCTTCCATGATCTTATCCATGAAATAGTAGAAGACTACATTGATGATCTTTTAGGAAAATCTAAAAATGCAAGGATCATTTCCCTTCCTTAACGTAATCTTCAGTCATCTTATTCAATACTTCCTTCATCTTAACCCCGCTAAGTATGTGTTTGGTGTTCTCAAGGGTAAATTCTTAGGGTTTATTGTGTATATTCATGACATTGAAGTAAACCCCACTAAGATCAAATCCATCATCGAGATGCCCCCATCAAACCTCAAACAAATTTACAGCCTTCGGGGTAAGCTTTAATCGATCCATTGTTTCATCTCACGGCTTTCAGATCACTTTCATCCTTTTCATCACCTCCTTCAAAAAGATGTAAACTTTAAATGGGATCTCAACTATCAAAATTCCTTTAATAACTCAAGAAATACCTTCTATAGCCACTTATGCTCATACCTCCATGCGAGGGGTAGTCGTTCCACCTCTATATATATTATTAATCATGCCTTGGGTGTTATGCTCATTCATCAAAATGAGAAAGGTCATGAGAAGGTTGTTTACTATATAATTCATACTCCCCATGACTACGAAACTTGTTATATTGAAGCCAAAAAGTTTTTTTGTGCCTTGTACTTCACAAATTCTAAACTTCAACATTATCTACTCAATCACAAGACTTACATCATTACTAGCTTCAATATGCTTAAAACCATACACTCTAAACCATATCACAATGACTAGATCACTTGGTGGCTTATGCTCGTGACCGAGTTTGATCTTGAATTCATCTAGAAAAAATCTATCAAAGGACAAGCTATCACCGATCATCTCATGAAGCACCTCTACCTGAAAATCAACCACCTCATGAACAATTCCCTGAAGAATCTGTCAACATTATCGATCACAAATACACCCCTCTTAAAATGACACTTTTCTTTGATGGATCTAAGTGTCATGAAGCGGGAGGTTCGGTCTTGTTATCATACCTCCCTGGGGGACTCCCATCCATTTATCATTCAAACTAAATTTTGAATGTACTAACAACATGGAAGAATACAAAGCTTTAATCATGGGCCTCGAAACCGCCATCATGCTCGGTGTTGAAATATTGGACATATATGGACACTCACAACTTATCATCAACCAAATCAAAGGAATTTATCAATGTAAAAACAAGATTCTACAAAAATATAATGCCATTATTGAATTCCTCTTACATTTCTTTGACCGTTACACCATCCAAACAATGTCGTGATCCTCTAACAAGTTCACATACAACATGGCTTCTCTTACATATCTCATTCCTCTATCAACCGATAACTCTAAATTGCTTTTTTTTGTGCCTGCAGTAATTAATCAACCATCTCATAAAAATGAACTCCCTTCTATCAATATCATAGAAAACAATCCAAGATACCTCTTGTATAATCAAACATTTAACTATCTTTCGGAATAAAAATTCCCTAGACATGTCTAGAAATGCTAAGAGATATTTTCTTCAACGCGCTACCCGATATATCATCATAGGTGGTGTTCTATATAAATGTGGATTTGATGGTCTCTTGTTAAGATGTCTCAAATCTCATGAATATACTAAAACCATTCAATAAGTCCATGATAGAATATATGGTGGACACTTTAATGGTGATCCATAGGGATCTAAAGAAATGCCACTTCATCAGAACAACCAGAACCAAAAGAAAAATCGATTAGAAAGAGGATCATATTGTTAAGTTACAAAACCGCCACTTTGTGTAGAGTAGCGGTTGCATAAATTCCCCTTTGCAAAGAATGGCATTTTATGTAACCGCCACGGAGGTTACATATCTCTCGGTCGCATATATTGGCAGTCCTATCACTAATGAATGGAACAATAAAAAAACCCATGAACAATCACAGATTTGGAACGTCTGGAGTGTGTCTCTTCCTGTCTGATAACCCTTCATATTCTCCAAGTACATAAGAGGACATGGGAACCAGCTATAAATACAAGGAGAACAAGTGGTTTGGGGGAATCGAAGTTGGAATGAAGAAAAGTGAGAAAGAAACCATTGAAGTTGTAAATAAGTGGGAAGAAAGATCAATCACCCTTCCCGATTGGTTTTCCCTTAAATGTTGGGTTTTAAGGATAAAAATATTGTGTGTGTGGGTGCTAAATTTCATCTTTCCTTTATGCAAAATAGTTCTAAGTTCATATTTCATTCACTAGCATTAAGAACTATCATTTTCAAATAATTGGAAGTAGAACAATAATTTTTGTGGTCTCGTAAATTTCAAAGCTATAGGTTTACAAATCATTTTGGTATCAGAGATGATAATCATCTAGAATTGTGGTATCCATTCTTGTGATTTGTATGACAGTGACAAGGTCTAAAGGCACAAAATTTTTACCTTGTGATCTAAATATATCTACAAAGAAGTGGAAGAAAAGAGTTAGAGATCAAATGGAGGAAGATAACTTGGTCCGTAGAATTGAGATGCTGGAAAAAACGATGGATAGGTTGTATAGACACCAACAAGAACTCTCGATCTACAAAATATGGCTTGATTAAGTAAGATTCCATGGAATTAGTGCTTCGAGCTTTGGCTGAAACATTTGGCATAGGGAAAATCCATGAAGAGGAAGAAGATGTGGAAGAGCGTGAAGAAGAAACTCCAATTGGAAGAGAAAAGGTAAAATTTGATCATGCTCCTTTTAAAGTTGAAACTAAAGTTGAGATAAAAAAACTTTGAAAAAAAAGTAGATGCAGAATTTCTTGATAAATTTGTTAAAACAATTGGAGGTATATTTTAGTGTATAGGATGTCACTGAGGCACAAAGGATCATCTTTGCACGTCTCAAAATGGAAGGACATGCTCTGATTTGGTGAGAAACCCATCAATCCAGTTGTGAGAAGAAGAAACGTCCTATTGTAAGATCTTGGGAGGGTTTAAAAGAATTACTTGGAGATAATTTTTATCCTATTGGCCATAAGATTGACCAAATGATTAAATTGCATTATTTTAGACAAGGTAGTGGTCAAAGTGTGCAAGATTATACTACGAGTTTTGGAGACAAGCCATGTTGCTCAATATGGACTTAGAGGATGAGGATATTCTAACCAAGTATTTGGGAGGACTTCACACTCACCTTCAAAGGAAGGTCATCTCCATAAATCCCAAGGATCTCAATGAAGCATGTGTGCAAACATATTACATTGATGATGAAAAGAAGCAAGGAGAAATGGATTCAAGGAAAAACACTTAACAAATAAGCCAAAGAAAGAACTTAGGGATAAATAAGTAACAAAGGTAAATGGAAAGGAAAGGGAAATGTAAATAGATCACCACTACTTTGAATACTTGTAAATATCCTAATAATTTTGATATCAATGGTCATACTGATGCTACATGTTGGAAGTTACATCCGGAATTACACCAAAAGAACCAAACCAAGGATTCAAATAAATCTATGATAGATGTAAAGATGGATGGGGAGATAGAGATTGAGGATGATAGAGGCTTAGATGCACAACCACCAACATGGACATCCAAGAACAAGAGGAAGAGATGAGTAAGTTATTTCATATCAAAATCCAAATCAAGAGAACTAAGGTAAATGCTTTGGTTGATATTGTTTCTCAATCTAATTTGATTTCTGATGCGGTTGTAAAGATTCTTGGTCTTAAAACTTATGAGCATCCACATCCATATCCTTTGGGATGGGTGAAGAAGGGTGTATAAATTCAGGTAACAAGAAGATGTAGGTTCATGTTTGGGATAAATTCTCAGTATATAGATGTATTGAAAGTTGATGTAATTCCACTTGATGCATTTGATGTTGTTTTTAGGAGTCCTTACTTGTATATCAGGGATGTTATATTCATGAGAAGGGAGAACCGATACAGATGGGTCAAGGATGGAGTCACACAACATGCAAGCACACCAACACAAGATAAAGATTGTTATGGTACTTATGCTAACCAAGCAAAGAGACTAATTCAATCAAATCATAATTAGTTTTGTTAACTATTATTGAAAGATAAAAAAATATGGGATAGAAATGTCGGATATTTTTAACAAAGGGATGAAGGATTTGGATATCATAATTTAATATTTTCATGAAGCATTCTAGACTCCCAGTGGGTTATCACCAAAATGGGAGGTACAACATGAGATTCAGATATTTTTGGAGTCCCCTCTACCAAATATTGGGTTGTATAGGAAATCCTTGTTGGAGAGTACGAGAGGTAAAGAAAAACTCCATGAAATACTAGACCAAGGGGTAATACATTTGAGCACCTCATCATGCGGTTCACCTATTGTTATGGTTCTAATGAAGGATGGTTCTTAGAGGATGTGCTTTGACTACTGTGATTTAAACAAGATTACCATAAATAATATATATCCACTTACACACACGGATGGCCTCTTGGACCAGACTTCAAGATGCAATATTCTTCATGAAGTTGGATCTTAAGTCGGGGTATCACCAAGTCGGGATGAAGGAGGATGATGTATGAAGACCGCCTTCAAAACAAATTTGGGTTTGTATGAGTGGTTATTCCTTCAATTTGGTTTATGTAATACACACGCTACATTTACGAGATTGATGAATGATGTATTAGGAGAATTCATAAATTCATGTGTCATTTTTTATCTAGATGATATTCTAATTTTAAGTGCCACATGGGAGGAACATCTAACACATTTGTAGCAAGTCTTGCAAGCTCTCATGGAGAAACAACTTCTATGCAATATGAAGAAGTGTGAATTTTCCAAACAGTCACTTATCTATCTTGGGCACTTGGTTGGAGGAGGAAAGCCATGAGTGGATCTCGAAGAAGGTGGAAGCCTGCACTAGCTGCCAACACCAACAGGAGCTACAAAGACTAGAATTTTGTGGGAGCAAAGACAAGACATGAGGAAGTTAATTCCAAGATTCTCTATTATTGTAGCACCTCTACACACACGGCCATAAAGAGTAAAGGTTTTAACTGGGGTAAGGGACAAGATTAGGATTTTGAGTTAAAGTACAAAATTATTCATGCTCTAGTACTTACTCTTCCTAATTTGCAGCAGCCCTTTGAAGTAGAGATAGATGCCAGTGATTATGTTATGGGAGCAGTGTTGCTACAGGGAGGTAAACCAGTATGTTATCATTCGAAACTTTCACTTTAGAAGCTAAGGGATATTCAAAGATCTAATAAAGAGATTTATTTACTAGTTCAAGTAATAAAGAAATGGAAACATTATTTGTTTGGTAAATAAAGTATTGTGCACAGTGACCACAAACTTCTCTAGTATTTGCAAGCACATTCTAAATTGTAGTAGGTAAGGAACTACAACCTGGATGGGATTCCTCTAGCATTTTTATTTGGTGATCAAGTATAAGAAAGGTAGCAAAAATTTGGTGGCATGCATGTTGTCTAGGTCACCCATAGAGGAGAAAATCTCTAGTTTGGCCACGATATCGATTTTGAGACCTTCACAAAGGAAGCTTACAGAGAGGCATATACTCAAGAAAAATATTTTGTGGTGACGTATCGCAGATTCTATCAAAAAGGGGCTGAAAAGATGGGTATTGAAGATTTTTATCTCAAAGATGGTCTACTCTACCGATGGGGAAAGATTTATGTGCCAAAAGAAGAGGATATATATTAACATGACATTTTTGTGTTGGCAAGACTATGGCCCACTTGCAAAGGTACGTTTATTGGCCCAATATGCAAGAAGAAGCATATAACTATGTTTTACAAGTAAGCCTAAAATCAAGAAGGAATGTTTGTATATGCCTTTACCGGTCCCGACTCGTCCTTGGAAAGATGTTTCTATAAAAATTTAGGAGAACTATCTATGTCTAACTATGGCCATGATTATCTATGTGTTTTTGTTGATAGATTTAGCAAGATGTGTGTTCTTATGGAATGTAAAAAGATGATAAAATCATATGAGGAAACTAAACTTTTCTTTTCCAATGTATGGGTGCATTTTGGTTTACCAAATTTTATTGTTTATAACAGATATTCCAAGTTCTTGGGGAATTTTTGGACTACTTTATGGGATGAGATGGACACCGGTTCTACGAGGAGCACGAGCTTCCATCCATAGATAAATGGACAAATGGAGGTGGTGAGTAGGAAGAAAAATCAATAAGAAAGAGGATCAGACTTTTAAGTTATAGAACCACCACTCTGTGTAGAGTAACGGTTGCATGACCTTCCCAGTGGTTAAGTAACCACCCCTCTGCATAGAACTACATTTACGTAACCACTGTGGTGCTTGTGTAACTACCGGTCTACATCCATTGGTGGTCCTATCACTAATGAGCGGAAAAATAAACAAATCAATGAACAATCATGATTTGGAATGTCCAGGACTATGTCTCTTCCCTATACGACCCTTCTTATTCTCCGATTGCAGGCACCTGGAGGATATGGGAAGCAACTATAAATACAATAAGAACAAGTGGTTTAAGGGTATCGAAGTTGGAATGAAGAAAAGTGAGAAAGAAACCATTGAAGATGGAATTGTTTTGTAGAAACAATGTGTGAAAAAAGAGAAAGAAAGTACAAAAGGGATGTGTTGACATTGTTTAACTTCCTTCATCTTATTGTAATTTGTAGTTCCTTCTAATTTGGCCAATATGTAAGTGGAAAGAAAGAGAAATTACCGTTCTCAACTAGTTTTCCCTTAAATTGTGGGTTTCTACGATAAAAATATTATGTGTGTCCTGAATTTTCATCTTTCCTTTACTACAAAATAGTTCTAAGTTTAGATTTCATTCACTAGCATTAAGGCTGTCATTTTCAAAGAATTGTAAGTAATAGCAGGTTTTTTGGTCTCATAAATTTCCAAAGCTATAGTTTACATATCAAATGGGACACTTTTCAATAAGCGCATCCCGTAAATGGGCTACTATTGGCTTACTATCAATCAATATTACTATGCATATGTCAAGAAAAGTGTTAAATGCCAACAACATTCCAATCTCATTCACATTCCCAGATGAAGGATTTACCTTCTTCTCAATACCTATGGCTTTTTTCATAGTGGGGTTAGACCTCATAGGCCTCATCAACCCGTGTTCATCACAACGACACCACTCTATCATCACAACTACGGAATACTTCTCTAAATGGGTAGAGGTGATACCTTTCATCTCTACTAAACCTAACAAAAATTTTGATTTCATCTACCAACATATCATATGTCGCTTTCGACATCCCCCATAAGCTAGTCACCGATAATGGAAAATCGTTTAAATACAAAGAAGTTAAGAAATTATGTGACATATTCAACATCAAAATAATCTTCTCATTACCATATTATCCACAAGAAAATGGACAAGTTGAGGCTTCTAATAAAATACTTAACAAAATTCTCATGAAAACTATTGATCAAGCAAGAAGGAATTGGCACCATAAGATCTCATTATGTCTCTAGGTTATCGTACTAGCATTCGTACTCCTATAGGTGATATGCCCTTTTATCTAGTCTATGGATCTAAGGTAGTTTTACCCCTTGAAGTCCAAATCCTATCACTCCATATATCTCGAGAAATTTTATCCATGGTGAGGATTATCATCAAGAACGTCTAACACAAATACAATTACTAGATGAATGACCTCTAACAGATCTCGAACATCATCACGTCTATCAAGAGCACATCAAGGGAACGTATAAAAAACATGTCAAAGAACATGACTTTAATATAGATGATCTTGTTCTCAAATAAAATAAAAATGTCACTATTATGGAAAGGAGTAAACGTGGAATTTTTTCCCCTAGTTGGATTGGTCCATATGTCATCACTCACAAGTATGAGTTAGGAGCTTATCATCTAGCCTCCCTTGATGGTACACCTAAAAAGGAACCTTTGAATTCTTTGGACTTTCATCCTTTGTACTTTTAACGCATCGACTGTTATGATAGTAGTCACATCAAATATCTTATTCCACCACCAACCCTTCACTTCATTACTATAATTATGTGAAAGCATGTGGTTTTTTCCTTCATTGCCCTCAAACACCTTAAAGATGAGCACCATAGATTTGTTCATCACATCTTTCACAAAGACAAGTTCCTCCTTAGAAGGAATCCTACAATCATTGCATCCATCCACCTTATCTACCAACTAAAAACATGTTATAGGACACACATGTGTAGTTGTGTACACTTCTCTTCCCCTCCTTGAAATGGTCTATTAGGGATACCCTGAGCATAAAAATTAAGTCAAAAATATTCATGAATGCATCTTATCAAAATAAATAGACTAATCTCTTAAAGGAAAACTATCAAATATCAAAATCATATTGTAAAAAAGAAAGTATATTAATCCCTTGAAAGATGGCTATCCAAAAGTCAAAAATTGTAGACCACTCCCTCAAAGGATGACTACCCATGTAAAAAGGCTTCCCCATCGATCAACCTTCAAAAATTCAAAGTATCAAAATCATCCTAGGAAAGCTTCCCGCATCGATCAACTTTCCCATCGAAAAAACTTCCCGCATCGATCAGTTTGTGTTAAAATAAAATGTATAGCTGGGGCATCTCCCTATGAAACCATTGAAAGGAGAACCTACTCTCCCACACAACCTACATATGTCAACCCTTCCCATGTTATAGGAAGGTATACATTATTTTTCCATATATGTCTAAGATCCTACATGTAACTACCTATTGTTAGTCATATGTTAACATTTGTTATAAGGCCAAAATTACAAAAGCCTTCACTCTACTAATTCCCATCACATATGTATCAAATACATAATAAAGCAATCACTTCATGTTTTATTCTTATCCACAATTAAGACACATTTTGATATACATTATAGTCACTTTAAAACCAAATATTAATGATACATCAACATGTATCAAATAACATCAACATCTATCAATATCCATACAATTATGATCACATCTCAAAATTACATTACCACATCCAAAACATCACATTAAAGTAAATCAAAACGTGGATCAAAAATCAAAATAAAATCATATATCATATCAATTTTTCTTTATACATCATCATCGGAGTCACAAAAACGTCGTATTTAAAAAAATATATATCAAAAATAGGCAGAGAGAGAGTCAAATATCATATCTACTCGGTAAAATGGGCATCCATCAATCGACACCTCCTCAATCACTACTCCTCTGGTCACCACCCTCACCTCCATCATGTCCTCTACTAGAACCGCCTCCATCTAGACCTCGTAGTGGTTGACCCACATTCACCGTGACCGACACTAGGTCTCGCTTGTCTTCACACCTAGCATACAACAAAATAAGGCTCATCAAGAAGCCTCCGCCGAACTATCTCCCCATAATACCCTAAATCCTCACATAAAGATTGGTAGTTAACTAAGTTAACACTACCAAGTGGTCCCATCTGCCCACTATCTTGAGCCCTCCTTACTTATAGCTCACCTCCCGACACTTTGAAGTAGTTGTAATACCGATGTCATTTCTCAAGAACTCTCAATGATGTCTATATTGGTCATGATCAGCTATGGCCTATGCTAGCTCCGCCTATACACTCACTAGCCACAAACCTAGGCCATCCCACTCACCTATCAAACTATCTCTCTCTCATGGTCAAGGTGGCCTGCTCAGCCAATAGTGTGGCCTTCTCGGCCTCTACACGAGTAATGGTAGCCTCCAAAGCTACCTTTTCATCACCACCAACATCCTTACCCCCACCTCCCTCACCATCACCATCACCTCCCTAATGATTAGCCTTCACTTAGGCCCGTCGTGTCTATCGGCTCTAAGCGGTGATCCTACCACCATGTGGTAAACACCTTAATAACCCGGCATCATCCACAATCGTGGGCACTCTAAGATCATCTAAACCTATCACCCCCTCCTCATCTACAATGGAATGAGGCACATTGTAACTATTGGTAATGACGTATCTACATCCCCGTCATCATGCCTATATGTTATCATTTCCTCCGGCACATCATGAACTAGCCCAAATTCTACTTTGATGTGACTAAATTGAACCAACTCCCACTCTCCATATCATTGGCCCTACACCCACATATCTTTTTGGGTGGCCCTAAGCTCACCCTCCTCCCCTCCCATACTAGAAACCCAATATATAGTCTCCATATGACATCACTATGTTGTAACCTAGCCAAGAGCTCCCAAAATTGTTCCTCATCTCACACCATCCCTACCTCTCCTCTATCCGATTGTCATCAAACAAATATAGACAACTCATAAAATGATTCTATGCCTCCCCATGGTAAACATCTAGGCCGAGCCACTGCAATGTGCTTCAGACGCCCAACGTTTTAATAGAAAACCAACATCAATCCTAAACCTCTTCTTGATCCTCCACACCCATAACTCCCTATAGGTGGGCAAGTAATGTAGGGTCCCATGCAAAGATAGTCCTCTGCTCCATCATATCAGCCACCACACATGTCATCATCCATAGAAACCGACCCCTAATGGAGTCGGGAAAATCATAACAAGTGATCCCTATCATCATCAAGGTCATTAAAGCACAACCATTTATCTCAGTGCATATAAATCCCCATATGAAAAACCACCCGATGAAAACTCCACACCATCAAAGCATCACCACCATACAATATCCTCATCACACCAGTTCCATCTATCTCATTGATAAAAAAATCCCATCTCCCTACACAAGTAGCCTCGTAATCATGTGCATACCTTCTAGGGTGATATTCATCTCACCTATTACCTACCAAAATGTACATGTAATGGGATCCCATATTTCTAGTAATGCAATGAATAACCCCTGTTGCCTATGGATCTATCTACAATGATACATCGCATTGAACCTTATGTCCTCCAAATGATACTAATCATCATCTAAAAAAGAATCTCATACATCATATAGGATCATAAGAATCATGTCACGGATGGTCAATTTGTCCCTTGACTGCATCCACAAAACATAAATCATTCATTAGCACAATGTCTAATCACAATTTTATGAAACTAACAAAAAATAATAGTAGTTGCTAGTGATTCACCATAATCATTGGCGTTTCATCCAAATCGCAAGCAATTTGCCAAAATCGTAGGTGATTCGAGGTCCCAAAAATGTTCTCGACATGGGCCCCAAACCTAAAAAACTAACCAAAAACACACAAAACATCAAAAATGATACTTACCTCCCCTTGGGTGGGCCTCCTCTACCTCCTTCGATCCTCCTACAGCCACCATCTCTCAATTATCGTTCAAAAATCACTAGATCAGAGCTCTAAATCTCTCAATTCGCATGATCAAAATGAATTTTTTTGTGATCAATCCAAATATTTATAGGGCATCGATTTTCCCACCCTAGAATCGCCGACGATTCCCATAATTTCCTCGCGATTCTCCTTAATCATCTATGACTTACTTGAATTTCCCGCGATTCCCCTTAATCATAACAAAACACACCTTTACAATAATAAAGCTATTCAAAACACTCTCTGTAGTGCCCACTTCCCTTTGACACCTTTTGATACTGATCTTGAGACTGTTGATTACATTATGGACATTATTATGGTTTTGATTTAGTATGATGTTAGATGTTGGATCATGGATTATTGTTGATCTTGATTTAGTTATGATGCATGATGATTATTAGAGACACTTCATATGTGGATGATGCTATACTATTTGACATGGATATATTTTGAATGTTGTTCGGACATGTGATTTTGGATATTGTGAGCAGACCTAGAAAATGGACATTATATGATGATGATATAGTTGTTGATATAAATTGTAAGTGATATTGTTGATTGCCTTGATGTTGTTGTGATTCATATGTATAGATGATTTTGTGATTATATTTATATCATGTTGAATGTTCTGATATGGCCACGAGGTCAAGGAGGTATTTGTGTTTTGTAGGTTAAAATATCACAACAAACATCGAGGGATTGGAGACCAACCACATTGGAATTCTAGATGAATTCAACAAGGTCACCATGGCAACATGTTTTGTGTGTGTGTGTGTTGTATTTTGTTAGGGATTCCCATGGGGGATTACCTTTGAATGTGACCAAGGGGTTATGTGTATTTTATTAATGTGGTTTCTTTTATTATTGTTTGCATGTGTTTATTTTGTGATGCATTTACCCCTTTCATTATTCTTTTAATTGTGGAGAATTAATGTGAGTAATCATATTGTTAAAATAAATAAATAAATCAAATTTGGGATATAAGAAAGTAATTATAGAAGTTGTTGGCTTTTGTATTAAATATGTAAGTATGTGTAAGAGTTGTGTAAGTCAGATTTTGGAGTATGAAACACTCCACCTCCTTAGAAATTCGAATTTGTCCTTGGAGGTTGTTTTTGGAGGCTTATGGGACAAGTAAAACTTGTCCCATGCCTCTTAATGTTATTTACCAACCATACCTATGGTTGGAGGGTTGATTTTAGACCCTTTTAATGCATTTTTATAAATCAAGTTGCATGTTTTAATTGCACTCTTCTTACATTTTATTAAATTCAGTCCTTTGGGGTGTGGGCTTTTGGAGTGTGTAAGTTTATTTGTCATATTTTCACCCACCTCTTTATTGTGCTTTGGAGAATGAATTTGACTTTTGTGTTGGAGTTGAGGATGTGTGATGTGGCATCCTACATGGATCCACCTCATCCTCTCCTCTTCCCTCTTCTATAAAATTGAAACTCTTTGCTTTGTTTTGGGTTGTTGAAACATTTTGCATGCTTCCTTGGGGCAAATTTTCTTGTGGATTGGAGCTCTTGATTTTGGAAGGAGATTGGAGAACTTTGCATGCTTGTTGGTTGTTGATTTTGGGACTGTATTTTTGACATTGAAAGCTTGTTGTTTTGGAACAAAATCTACCATGGAGAGGTAGGAGCTTAGCTCTTCTTTTATGCTTTTATTTCTTTTTATGTTTGTGTGAATGGTGAATGTTTTGTGTGGTTGTTGGTTGTTTGGGTAGACTGCCATAGGAATGGTGTAGGAGAAGGCTATGGGGAATCCATGTGGGGGGCATAAGGGAATGCCAGTGGCATTAGAATTCTTGTGGAGGGAGTTTGGGATTGGGATCCACCATGAAAATAAATAGCTTGCATTTCTTACTTTGTGGGGGGCATAAGGAAAATTGTGGGGGCATAAGGAGGGATTGTGGGGGCATAAGGATATGTGTGATGAATATTATTGGTAGTTTGTTATGGGTGGATGCCCAATTCCCATTGGGAGGCATAAGCAGCTTCCCCCATAGCTCTTGCTCCTTTGGCTTGCATGATGAAGCCTGAGTTTTGTCTTAATGTTTCAATGTAGTTGTAAACTATTGTGTTGTTTGAACTGTGTTTTTAATTTGAAATGTGCATGTTGAAAGATTGTTGTGTGTATGTTTTGTGGAAGCTGTTATTGCCATGAGTTGAATCACACCTTCTATTGCATTGTGGTTGGGGCTCAGGGGCCAATGAAGAAGGATGGCTTCTCCTCTTCATTGGATGTCTTAGTTGGGTGGAGAGCATTGCCTTTCCCCTGCCTTTGTTGTGATCAAAATTAAAAATGGAGGATCTCCATGTTGTTGTTCTAGAGCAAAGGAAAATACAGAAAGATGACAAAGATTACCTTGAGAAACAAAATCTTTTGTAACCTTTCCCACTTTGAAGTGGATGAAATTTGTAAATATCTTGTAATGGAAAGATATTTGTATTGAGTTATGAAAGTTGTAAATTTGAAATGTGACATATTTATATACTCTATTCTGTTCATTTGAAAGAAAGAAATTGAAAATCGTTAATAATGTATACAAGGAATTGAAAGATGTAAAGTTGTATATTCGAAATCAATAAAAGGATTGTAATACCTTTCTTCATTTGCATTTTTGCATTTAAATCTGATTTTTAAATGTTATTGAAATCTCTGGTTGAAAGAAAGGAATACATATGAAAGGAATTATATTACTTTGTTATTTTGAAAATATGATAGAATTGGGAATCGACTTTGCATTTTAGTTAGTAAATGGCTTATTGAATCAACTAAATGGATTTGACTAAGATTAGAATAAATTTCCATACTTGAATGATGAAAAATGATAAATAGATCCTTTAGAAATTGATCTATGTCTCAAAATTTAAAACTAGCAAATAATTCATATAAATGCATAGTTCGAGCCTGCAAACAATAATCCACATTAAAACATTAAAATTTGGCATGCTATGATATCAATGAACTCAATTTGTCAATAAAACACTTAAGGAAATAATTTAAAACATTGCAAAAATCAGGCCCAAACTTTTCAATTTTTTTTGTCAATTGTTGGAAAATTTGAATTGGAAATCAATCAAGCAAAATTACCCTCCAAATGCATCCTAAATCCTTCTTAGAATAATTCTCCATGTCTTTTTGGCATGTTGAGTGAAGGAGAAGATCAAATTGAACAAAATTTATAAGTTAAAATTTACTAGTTTGCTTTTAAAAATCCTGCAGGCCGTTTTCTTAAAATTGACCCCTTAAACTTTATCAAAATCTAAAATTTATGATTCTTATGCAAAGAGGGCATCGAGAGCTTTCCAGAAAGTCCTCATTTTCCCAAAACCGAGCTTTCTATCAAAAGTTATGGCCTTCTGAAGTTTTCTTCACTAAGCATTAAAATTTTGGGAAAAAAATCTCTTGGTTGGCCTGCGGCCCAAATTTTTCCTTAAAACACTTAATAAAATTTTTGGGAAAATTTTTAACATTTTCCCCCGGCCCATGCAACCAATCGTAGGTCTGTCATGTGGCCTCACGAGGCAACAGTGGAGGCATGTCACAATTTTCTTCCTTGGAACTTTTTTAAAAAATTAGAAAATTTTATTAGTTTCCTCCGCCAGCCCGCAATCCCGCAACCAATGAAAGGCTACCACGTGGTAGCATTGGGTGACAATGGAGGGGCAGAACCCATGCAACTTTATCCTTTTTGGAAAAAAAAATTGGAAACTTTTTGTGTTTACCTTTGTGGCCCCGCACTCCCACCCTTGCTTTGGAGAACTCCTTCCCGCAGACACACGGCCCGCGCATGCAACTTACCCCTTATCTCCCGCTTTGGTGATATTCCTCAAACATCTCCACCACCCTACCCTTCCCTCATTTTTTTCCCGCTTTGGCTTGAAGCTCGACATGTGTCCCTAGTGGTCCCACGAAGGCACGGGTGCAAGGTGGATTTTTCCCCCCCGCACAGGAAAAATTTGCAATATCTTCCTGCGACCCTCTAACCCACCCTTTTGGGCAATTTTTCATCCCTGGGCCCGTGGGCCCGCTCTTGGGGGAAAAAAATCACCCCAAGGCCCATGACCCATAACTTGAGTTTTATGAGGAATTAGGAGGAGTTCTTTATATCATTGGAAAGGTGAGGAAATTTCCTATCCAATGGAAATGATTTAGAGAATTTTTGAATGCATTAAGTGTGAGAAAAATAAATTTGAAACTCTAGTCCTATTAGAGAGTGGGTATGGTGATAATTTACCCTCTAAACCTAATTGAAACTTTTAACCCTAAAATTTGGACTTAGTGACCTCTATAATCGTTAATACAAAAAAGTATGTTCTAGTGGAATAGAATTGTTCTGGAACTTGTTAGTGATAGTTGTTGTCTTCTGCAACCCGATAGTAGACTCTTTTAAACAAAAAAATTATTCCATAATTTTCCTAACAAATCCTAGGTTGTTTCTTGGGTCTCAAGTGGGTTGTTTTAGCAGGCATCACACTCTCATACTCATCCAAGTGACACATTTCTCCACCATGTGTCCCATTTTGAGGGTCCCGATTCCCTCGCAACATCGATAAATCAACCAATCAACAAAATCCTCAATTACACATCCTAAGCTCGGACAAAATATAAATTTGTACTAGAAATCCATCGTGGATTTGTTTTGGTAACCTCAAAGATCGGTAAGTCATATGTATATAGGACATGATCCCTTTGGTTTCCCTATCACTTGGCTTCATTGTCTCTTTGCAACCATGTTTTCTTCCTATGAATCATACGTCTATAAGACATGAACCTTTTCATTCCCTCTATCACTTGATTACATGGTAGCACCCATATTGTTTCTATACCTTGTCTTACGGTAACTTGAAATGAAGCACACATGTCAAAACTATCCAAAAACTCAATCAAACTAGTGATCATCGCACTTTGTCATATTAAACCCCAGTTTAAGGGGGATCACCCATCTAAACACAAATCAAACCATCTCAAACCATTTTTTTCCAGCAGTTTGTCCCTAACAAACCACTCGACAAAAAGGGGAAAATGTATACATCAGGTTTTTGTCACCTGTATATGCACATTACTTAATCAAAACCTAGCATTACAAACACTACCTAAGTCATTAATCTCACCACGTAAAATCAACTTTTACCCCCTTGTAAATCATATTTCACTCATCTTAATTTACCTTAACCCATCCTAAAAGCACCTAACCATTTCTAATTTAAACCATACCCGACCCATTTTATCCCAACCTCCCAACTTTTCCAATCTCTTCCTAACCATTTTACCTCAACCATATACCTAAAAATCCCATTTAGGAAGTGGTTTCAACCACTTCTAAACATTATCCCCAAAAATCCCGGATCACCAAAGCAATTCCAACAAATCGCTAGCGATTATACATAGGAGATCCAACTCCTTTCTCAATGATCTTCGAGAAATCCAATAAGCATTTGTATATCTCTTATCTTTGAGCCAAGTAGAAAAACTCTTCCACTTCAATGATCACCAAGCACAACAACATCAAAACCTCCTTAAGAGCATGCACACATCAATCTTTGCAGTTTGGTCTTCACCAATCCTCCCAGGAGATCAACAATCGACACATCAATCTTAATTCATCATATGTAGGTGTTTTATGTCTCATCAACACTCTAAGATACTCATGTTTATTTCATCCTTGATTTTATCATGTCAACTTTTGTAAAATTATCTACTTAGATATATTTTTGTACTAACTTGTCATTTTATAGAAAATTAACATTTTACAAAGTAATTGCTAACAATTCCTTTCAATCACCTAAAATTATCCTAAATTTTTGGTGATTCCTTTAAATCACTTGCAATTCCTATATCTTAGGACCTTTTTAATCAATTAGCATTTCATCAACTTTTATCTATATCTCTGGATTTCACTTGTTTATGTAAGTATGTCTTCACTTTAGATGATTGTTCCTAGGCCAATCACACCCCATCACAAGCATTTACAATATCCCCATCATCCAACAACCTTTTTTGTGGGATAAATCTAACATCCTTCATGATCTCACATTGTGTGCCATCAGGTTTGCACCTAACATTGAGGATATCAAGAATCAACTTGAGTTCCTCCAAGAGATTTAACAAGAAACCACAGACTACTGGTACTATTATTTCAAAGTTGTCCAAATAGCCACCACTTTATCCTAGGCCACCTACAAAGTAGAACATGATCTACCTTTAAACCTTGAGCTCTAGCTCATTTTTATCATTTTATCAATATCACCGACTCACTTAATTGTTAAAAACAAGATGACATCCTCCCAAGAAGTCCCTTTGGATTCCTGGAATTAGCCTTTGTCAAGCAGCTCGTCATCCCATCTTATATAATATTTCTTGTTTGGTTGTCTTTGGTTGCATGTCTCTTCATTTAGTGAAAAGAGGAGTGCTTATCTACTATTAT
This sequence comes from Taxus wallichiana var. yunnanensis, assembly GCA_018340775.1. Lineage (NCBI taxonomy): Eukaryota > Viridiplantae > Streptophyta > Pinopsida > Cupressales > Taxaceae > Taxus > Taxus wallichiana. The sequence continues at coordinate 565,059,736 of CM031235.1, forward strand.
ATCCTACCATTTCGACATTGCGAATGTCGGCGCAAGTATTATTAAACTCTACCTTGTTTTGAGTTTTAGGTATATTCCTCACTTAATAGCATAGACCTAAAATTTACCTAATACAGAGCAAGCTAAAGGAGAGTGTGAGAATGTGGTGAGGACTCTAGAACATAGCCGAGAAGAGGTACTGGGAGTTGAGAAGGGAAGAGAACAAGGGCTATAAGGTCACTTGACCTAATCAACATTTTATGATGTGTGTATGAGAAAAGAAGGAGAGAGTGAATTTTGAGAAGGTTTTGAGTGAGAGGAGTTGACAAAGTGATCACAATCAGTTGTTGAAGAAACAAAGACATCAGGTGATCTTCATATTCAGGTGGCTAGGTGGGTGCTTAGTCATCTTATGGGGTTGTAGCCTCCTTGTAGGATTGATGCCCTACTAAACTAGGGGTTTGTGCTCCTTGTGGGGTTGGTGCCTCACTAAAAAAATCTCTTGTGATGTGTAATATTCACTTGATTCCTTTGTATTGAGTAATATATGTAAAGGTTCAGTGGGTTTTCTTCCCCTTGAGGGTTTCCCACTTTATATTACGTTTTTTTTGTTCTCTATCATTTCGTGCTCTTGTGAATGGTTGTTTAATACTTAGTAAGCTCACATTAGATAATGAATGTTGAATGGATGCTTTGAATGATGTGTGCAAGTTAAGATAAGTGAAGTAAACATTTTTAAAATACTTGATTCACCCCCTCGGTTATTATTCTGCAACATTATTGAATGTGTTCAATGATGATGTCGATGACAAAACACTAACCTAATGGCATCAACCATGGTCATTGTCATCAACAATAGGAATATAATCAAAAAACAACATCAACCATGATCGATGTCATTTAGGATAGAAAGGGGGCATGAGAAAGCCAATAAAATAGGTCAAACTGATAAGAAGGGACTTTGGAGTGTTAAGGAATATAATGATTAATGTTTGAGTGTGCTAAAAGTAGCTATAAGAGTGGAAGTAATTAGGAATGATAAAATATCATCAAGAGACTATGAAAGACAATTGTAAAGAATATGATGATATGTGAAATGTAGGATGTAATCAGTCTACACATCAAAAATATCTCATAAGAACAACTCATGACCAAGCTAATGCAACCTAAAGGATCTACATAACCATTTATGGTTACTCCTCACTCTCTATAGTGTCCATGGAGACACAACTTCAAGAATATAATGTGATAATGGTGTAAGTGAAGAACAAAAGTCAATAAAGTGAAAATTTATATGTATATCGAAACAATTACTAAAATTGAAACTATTACAATTAAATATTATTATCCCTCCTCTCCTCTTACAAAGGAAAATACTAGAATCGAATGTGTTATCCCTTTTCTTCTCATTAAAATAAAAAATGATGCATCTACTTGTGTTACTTATCTACTTCTTACACATGACAATGTGGAAAATACCATCATTGAATCTCTAGAACATATCATGAATGTTTCTTCTACTCTTTATATTATTAAAAATGATTCACTTACCTATTTTAAGCCTATTAAAAGTGATTTTCATATAATTATTGATGATGTAGCTCTATATCATATATGCGGTGTTAAGACCTTAGTCCATGATAATCCACCCCAACCTACCATTAGTGCTCTTATGCATGATGCTTTACTTCTTAATCCTCCTTCCCCTAGGTATAATAGTGTTCCTATAGCTTCTATTAGTGAAAATATTCAACCCTTAATCAACCACTCCATATTTATTTTTATATCTCATCAAGAATTCATCTCCTTGATGTGTTTCATAGATGTTTTACAACATAAAGTGCATACCTTATATTTAGAAATCAAATACCATAATGTTTGGATTGAATCTAATGTTGTATATGAAAATCTAATTGTGTGAAATATCCCTCATTTTGCATTCTCTCAAGATTTCATCATGCCCAATTTTCAATTTTTGATGGGACCAATGATACTTATTTGTATCTTAAGAGCTATAGACTTTCCACAAACTCCTTTAATACTAATAGGCTATTACTAAAATCCTTTACTAATATCCTTACAGGCATCACTTCACATTGTTTTTATTATCTCTCTAATGTATCTTTGAGTACATTTTTAGAAGTTGAGGAGGCATTCCTCATTTTCTTCATTGATAACAAAGGCCCTAAGGTTACCTATGAGAATTTTCCTTCCTTAAATCAAGGAAAATTTGATCCATTTATTAATTATATTTTATTCTTCAAAGTATGTATGCAAAAATTAATTTACCATCCTATTGATCTAGAAGGTCAGTATATATTTTTGGTGGCCTTATCTATCCTCTTAAGGAGAATTTTCTCCATCATACATGTAATTATTTTCATGATATTTGCATTCGTGTTCTTTCTTTGGATGAAGAACTTTCTCCTCCATGAGATTCAATACCATCGCATATTGATCTTCCTATCCCTTCCAAATAATATGATACAAGTGTTATGATTGATTCATCTTATAATTCTATTCAATGTCTTATATTGAGGTGATACTTTCTATCATACTAGTACTAGACCTAATGCACTCACGATGCCTCCTATTGTTCCTAAGTAGAAACCAATTTACTTTGATAAATATCATGATCAACGACATGATATTTTCCTTATCTTAGTGTATAAATTCCTAATCAATTTACCATCTAATTCTCATCCTCCTCATCGGATTGAGTAATAAAAAGGCCAAACTTATTACAACTATCATTATATAAGTGGAAATCACAATAATGATTGTGTTATGTTCTTAGGGATGTGATATTATAATGTATATGGGTTGATTGAGATTCCAAAATGTGATGTATATCCCCTTAGTTACTTATATGTTTATAATATATGGTGTCACATAGGAATTAGTTATATTAGATAATAAGTCAACCTACATTGGGATTAGGTGGTACCCACTAAATAAGAGTAATGTATTCTTGTATAAAGAAGATGAATATCATAATTGTTGGTCCGAAAATCATCACTTGGGCAGATCTATGGATAGATGAGCCAACAGTGTGCAGGGCATAGCCCCTCTTTGAGTCAGCAAAGCGAAACTAGTTTATTGCTATTCTACCATAGCAGAATCTATGCAAGTCTCACAATATTCTGCCTTCGGGGGTTTGGGATCTCATCCCAGTAGGGTGTTTCCGACTGCGGAAAGAAAGGAATGGAAGAGATGATGAAGAAAGATCAGATCCGAAGAAAGAAAAGAAATGAATTCCAAAGTAGAAAGGTCAGAGGGTTTATGTTTTGGGATTGGTAGTAAACAGAGCCAAACCTACTTGCATAAACGAACAAAGCAATACTGATGAATAAATGACAATAAAACAGAAGTAGATCCAACAGAATAAACACACAGATCTGACATAAGAAAGATCTAATGCATATAACACATGTATTCAACACAAAGTCTAAATATTGTATTAATAATTCTTTCGGTTACAAAAAGCTCAAAGTCTTTTCTCCTCACTTCTATTTTTCATCTGAAAGATATCCACTCATGCCCAATACAACAAGCATTGGGGTATTTATAGAAGAAGGAAAGAAAAGAAGGCAAAAAGGAGCCAACCACCTATTTACAAAGATATTTACAAAATATCTACAAGGATATACAAAATATCTCAAAGTCATGTTGACTTTTGACAACTTGATGGATGACATCATCCCATGGTGCAACACGGATGATGTCATCATTTGTGCCAACATACTCTAGATATTTACCAAAAGAAAGTTGAAGAAGAGAGAGAAGAAGAAGAAAGAGAAGCTATTCATCGTCATCATCCTGCGGCCGAAAGGGGGTAGCCTGCTTTTGCTGCTGCTCAGGAGACGAGATGTGGAATTGAGCGCGGTATTCCATGAACTTGCTGATCATGGGCCCTAGTTGATCCTGGGAAGGATCTTTGTGTCGCTCACTGATCGCCTCGCAAGTCTCCCACTCGTCTATGAGCTTCTCTGGGAGTTTGGAATATTCTTTCTCCGCTTCTATGAGGAACCCGATGAAGTCCCGACAGGCCAGCAGGTTATTGATGGACTCCGCGTCAAAAGTGACCTCTGGCCCCAGCCCTTGTGAAACGATCTCCTTGAAGATCTGGATGGTTTCCTCAACTTTTCTTAAGGCGAAGGAAGGAGTAAGCAACCCTGGTGACATGTTGAGAACGATTTGTTCCATTTGGTGCATCGCGTCCAGGGCTTCTTCCTTCACCTTATCGATCTTTTCAAGGACAAATTCCAGTTGATCCACCCGGTAGTCTAGGGTGGAAATGACTTTATTGAGGGCCCTGGGATGGCCGAAGATGCCGAACTTGACAGATCTTTGACTGAACAGTCGAACATTTGTTGAAAGGTATCATCATCTGCTGCCTAGCATGGTCAGCTCTTCCGATATGGGTCTCGCTAACGCTTGGAGCTCTTTATTCGCCTCTTGCTGATGTTCGAGATACAAATCGAGAACTTGGCGATTACTTTTCACTATCTTTGAGGATCTGGCTCCTCCAAGCTGAAACTGCCATGCCCTGCTCGCCGATCTTTGCATATTCATTAATTTTATCCTGGCTCAGAGGCTCAGGAGTCTCGGCGGTAGTTGTGGGAGGTGCACTGCCCATCTTCTGTAAGGCTTGGAGCAGATGTTTATTTTTCTCTTTCAATAGCCTTTTCTCTTCTTTTGTTTCTTGAAGCTTCTTGCAGAGGGCGTCAACTGCAGATAGGGCCTCTCCCTGAAGGCTTTCAGAAGACGTCCCCATTGTGACTTGGGTCACTGTATAATCTATTGGAGACAGATCCTTTTTATCCTTGAGGGGATTGGGGTATGCGATCTCCATTACCCTCTCTCCCGAAGCACTCTGAGAGAAGTGCGTGACGGGCTTCTACTTCTTTGCCCCTTTGGACGGGATTATGGAAAATTCCATCAGAGCGATGGGAACTTTCCTTTTATGCTAACTTAAGTGCTAGGAGATCCAGGCTGGACTTATGGGAGAAGGGTCGGAAACAGAGAAGGGGCAGGCTGCAGGTAGTAGAAGGGAAGAACGTGGAGACACTTGGAGGTGGCATCAAGAGGGAGGCTGAAGAAGTGCTCATGGGAGGAAGAGATACTGTGGGAGAGGAAAACATGGGAAGGGAAGGGAGCTTAGAGATGAGGGAAGAAATGGAGGGGACAGTCCGCGAGAGAAGAGAAGATGGATGAAGAAGCGGGAGGAACAGGTTGAAGAAGGGGAGAGGACACGACCAAAGGAATGGTCGCTTGAGTCACTCGAGGATGGAAAGGAGGAGAAGAAGAAGGGACAGAATGGACCTTAATTGTTGTAAGAAGTGCCGACATCCTGAGTGGATGGGCCTATTGGAACATCCTCTTCTGCTTCTTTCTCTGGAGAAGCCAGAGTTACAACTTGTTCTGGTGCAGCGGAAGGAGGACTTTCAGGAGCTTCCTCTTGAGTGGTGTTGGATTCACCCTCTTTGCCTTTTCCTTTGCCTTTAGGCTGCTGTTTTGATCTAGGAGGTGCGTTACCCAATGGAGAGGTTGTGAAATTGACTCGAGGTAGATGAGCCCGTTCATTCGGCACCAATGCTCTGTTCTGCGCAGAGTTTCTTTGACCCTTTCCTCAATTGTCTGAGGTGCTTTGTTTCTATCAATCACTGCAAAAGGCCAATCGTCCCCGCCTGTGTTAAGATATACTTGATCTACTTCCTCCTCAGTAGTTTGGAAGCCTTTGGGGACGATGGCTACCCCGTATTGGATGATTTCTGCCAATGCCAAATGAGAATGGTCCTTCCTCCTGAGTTCCACCTCATGATATAGGTCAATGTAGATATCCTCGATCTGAGGGATGTGGATTGGATCGAGCTTAGCCCTCGACAAACAATTCCTCGGGTCGAAGGTGGGTCTTGCTGGGAAGTCATGTTTCAAATTGAGCAGCTCCAGCTCTACAAACATGTCTTTTGCCTTATGATGAGTAAGACATGTATATCTACCCATTTGTGAGGGGAAAGGAGTTCCACCCTCCTTTCTTTTTAGGCACTTTTCGTGATAAGTGATTGGGTGTCTTGATGACTCTAGTAGAATCAATTTGGGCCCAAACATACCTTGGTAGTCTAGTTGGCTCTCCCAAGAAGTTAGTTGCCCTCAAATAAGTGAATGTGGGAAATTGGGCAAATAGGGCCCCCCATTTTTCAGTGGCTGCCATGATGCTCTTGGTCGTGTGACCGTAAGTCATATTTGGCCTTAATAAGCGAGATGATGAAGTAGAAAAATGCATCGTTGATCTTTGTAAATTGAGGGATGTTATTTTCCAGTTTCAATTCTAGATAGTATTCATAGATTCTAACTTGGGGCCGAACCCCACTCCGCATCAGAGCTGGATAGTCCCTTTCAGAAGCTGCAACATAAACAACATAGGAATTCATGTAGAATCTCCCGTTGGGGAATTGTTGCAGATTATTGTTCGATATCGTTTCGCTTATAATTTCGCCCATCAAAGCGTTGATCAGGCACATTTTTGTTCATGGTTTCTAAATATCGCAGCATCTATTTGTGGAAATAGTGGGCGTCAGGAAGCCCAAAGACCACCTGCTCAGAACGTGATGGTGTCACTGAGCTCCTCCAGAAAAATCACTGCAGGTGAATGATTTATGGCCAACGGGTCACTACTTTCTTGTTCTTCAGATAGACTTCATTCATCAGTTGCATGCACTGATCTTCATGGTCGTCCCAGGCTTTGATACAATCCTCTCGGCTGACGGCCACAAAGTGTCGGTGATGAGGAATGCCGAGTATTATCTCGAAGTGGTGGGTAGTGAGGTTGATTACGACCTCACCCTTCTCATTTACGACACACCTTGTGTCTTTATTATAGCACCGGGCAACCACCATCATGAATTCATTGTTAACGGCGCTGACTAGGATTCCCCCAGCAAAGTGCAGGGCACTGCCTTTTAGCTTGTCCATCCATGGACTTATTGTGTCCTTCTGAGTCCTGACCCAGAATTCCTCCATATCAATATGACCCAACTCTGAGTCTCTGATGTCCAGGTCACATTCGGCCTGGGAGTCGGGCATTCTGACCCTCTGATACTTATATTTCATTTCTTCCTCTGTAAGCTTGGCCTTGCCTTTGGATTTGGTAGGTCTCTTGCTTGATGTTGACATATGTTCTTCTGAGCTTAATTGTTGATCTACAAGAATAAGACATGAAACCCAATTAAAGAAAGCCGTGTCAAGCACTTGATTTTCCATTGAAATGTTGACAGAAGAAAGAGTTAGTAATTTTGAGGTCTCGGGGCGCATGGTGCATGGATATTATAGATTGCAGAGCTAAATAGACAAGGCGCACAGGAAAAGGGTGTTGCAAGGGTTAAATCAGCACCAAAGGGCACATGGCGCATAGATTCTGCAGGGTGCATTCTTTGTTGCTGTAAGCACAAGTGCGCCTGCGCCATGTATTCATTTTATAAAGGGTACATATTATTTTCATGTTACACGGGTACAGGGTGCGCCAAAGGGCACAGGAATTTGTGATTTTGCACTTAATTTTGATGCGCTAAGAGGGCGCATGGTAAGCGTTGCAGAAAGCAAGCAAGGGAAGTGCGCCGTGAGGGCGCAATGGCTTGCACTCTTTGTGTGAGCACGGTGGGTGCGCTTGAAGCATGGCGCGACTGTTGATCATGTTGCAGGGGTGACAGATGCGCCAAAGGAGAGAAAAAAGAATTACAGTTTCCTCCCAAGCCATGACTTCTTCACTAAGGTGTCTGCATATGGTTTAAGCTTCTTTTAAGGGGTCATTTGGGTGATGAAGAGGCTTAAACCAAGATTTTTTGAGTCATTACTTCAGGACAGAGCCCCCTTCCCAGCAGATCTAGAAAGAGGGGGGAAGGACATGGTGAAGGAAAGAAAAGATAGCAGCAGGGGGATAAAAACATGATTTCATAGTTTATATTAAACCCAAACAGCCAAAGCAGATAAAAACCAAAGCACAAAACACACAAAAGGAGTGAGGACCTCTTACCAGGATATATAACGATGAAAAAGTGCAAACGGGTCCACCAAGTGATTTGAAAATGACGGGGCAGGTGCGCTGACAGGCTCAGAGAAAATATCACGTGATTGTTCAGGTGATAATGACAGCGCAGACATGCCTATATATAGGCGAGGGGGCAATAAATGCGCCACCAACCTTTTAAGTGGCGCATGAAAAGCAGTGTCGACATATGAAAGCATGCGCCCTTGGCGCACCAAAAGCCATGCAAACACGGAGTTATGCGCGCCTTTGGCGCACCGAGAGGGGTGTCGACATAAGATTATGTGTGCCTTTGGCGCACCAAAAAGCGGCGCAACAAAAGATATGTTGACAGGAAGGCGCATGCGCTTTGGCGCACGCAGGGAAGCCTCAACATAGAGAGGCACACCAAAATGCCTGTTGACACATGAAAGCATGCGCCAAAGGCTTAAAGGGGGCGCATCAACTTTTGATGTTGCATAGTCATTATATGCGCCCGGCCAAAAAGACCAAAAACGGCTAAGTTTGGAAAACTATATTTCCTGGAAAAGGATTTTGCAACGTTCCGAACACAAGGGATCCCTAATGAGGGATCGGAACAAAATCCCTTTATGGTTATCAGTAAAATTGCCCTTGCCAATTTTACGGGATAACAATAATGAGATATTTCATATATGTGTTGAGTCTTCTACTTGGTATAAGGATATTGGATGCATCCCCTCGAAGTGGAATTCCTATAGTGGGAGATCATGGAGTTATTCATTCCTTAAGGAGTATTGTATGGTGTTTCCCTAACTTAAGGGTAGTCTTCTCTTAATGAATATATTGAATATTAAGAAATATTTTCCCATAAATATATCTTGCATTGTGTTGATGTTGATTATATTCTACATATTTCCGAATTATTACATGTAAAGTTCTTACCAAGTGGTATCAAAGCCCCAATTTAAGTAACATTTGGATTTAAACCCCAATTTTAAAGATTTTATATATTTTGTAAAGGCTACGATTTTTTAAAATCTTTTTTTTTCTACTATATTTATGACAGTTTTGGAAGAAGCTACACTAAAATGTTAAAAACAATTGGTTCTTTTTACAAATTTATTGCAATTTTAGAGTTTCTCCATGTGCCAATTTTTTGGAATTTTCCTAAGTTTTTTATATTTTTGAAAACATTTCAAAAAATTAAATTGTGTATACTCTTTATATTTTCTGATTTGAGGCCAATATCTTGCCAAAAATTGTAGGTCAAACATTGGTCAAATGAAATTATTCTTGAAACCCTAATCTCTACGGTGAATCATGGGATTGAAATTTTTTGGTGGAGAGGGTGAGATTGATGTTAGAAAATGGTGGATCCAATTTAAGGATATTGTATTTCCATCACATATTTGGTAGATAAGATTGTAAATTTGGCTTCGTGGTCCAGCATGAAGTTGGCTCTCTTAGTTGGAAAACAAGAGGTTTAATTGTCTTGGGAGGAAATGGAACATGTTTAATTATCTATATGGGACAAAAAGAAAGAAGAGGAGGATGAAAATAATGAGGATGTTACATACAAGGATGAAAAATAAGAATATGATGATGAAGATGAAGAGGTTGTGAATAATATAAACGGAGAGGTGGGGGATCAATATGAAGAACAAACATGGGATAAGAGTTTATATAGTTTAGCTCCGATTAAATAAGATTATATATTTAAGTTTCATGGGCGCATTCAAATGAAGACGATACTTGTGTCCAAAAACCCTAATAGCAAGTATGACTACATCAACACAAAGGTGGATCAACATTTACATATTCCAACAAAGAATATCAAGAAAGCTCAAGTGAATAGTAAGAAAAATCATTTTTTTGAATATTTGAAGCTCTCCATGGAAAAATATGTTTTACATTCAAAGGATGGTTGGAATATTGCTATTGGATATTCTTGGTTATAGGCATTGAGAACAATCAATATTAATGTGCAAAATAAGTTTATGAAGCTCTAGTATAAGAGAAAGAAGGTTACCTTGCAGGTTATCACATTTAGTGAAGAATAAATAGGTCAATGTTGAGCATGAGGATGAATCTAAATATGGAGAAGAAGAACATAAAGAAGACTTAAAAAAGATAAAAAATCAATTGATGGAAAGGGTGAAAAAGAACAATCCATATATTCAAGAGATAAAGGCACTAACAATTAAAAAGGTAGAAGAGGAAAATAAAGTATAATAAAAGGTTGAAGTTTAGGCATATATACACCCACATCGTTATGAAAATAAATGGCGCATGTGCATAACTACCAATATGGATATACAGGTCATTGGAGGAACAATCACTATGTTTATACATGGAATAAATGGAGGAACAATTATGTGATAAGGAATCATGGGATTAATTATTATGTATATGCATAGAATTTAAAGAAAAACAACCATGGATGTGGATGACATAAAATTAGCGCAATGTGGTATAAAACAAGGTTTAGATATGTATCACCCACTAAGATCACATTTGGTTGGTTGGTTGGATGATCGGGCATGGAGATAAGTGTGTAATGATTTAAAGCACACTCATTACATGGTTTCTTCTCATGTTTCAGAGATAAATAATGTCAAGGAGGTATGGAATGTTATGTACTTAGGGACATTATATTATAATATATATGGGTTATTAGGGATGTCGACATGTGGCACACATCCCCCTTAGTTATATGTTCATAATATATAGGGTTACATAGGAATCAATTATATTGGTTAATGAGTCATCCTGCGTTAGGATTAGGTGTTACTACCCAATACGAGTAATATAATACTATATAAAGGAGGTGAATATCATTATGAGAGATGTCATGTATGTGTTGAGTCTTCTACTTGGTACAAGGATATTGGAGGTATCCCCCTCGAAGTGGAATTCTCATATTGGGAGATCATGGAGTTATTCCATCCTTAAGGTGTATTGTATGGTATTCTCCTAACTTAAGGGTATTCTTCTATTAATAAATATATTGAATATTAGGGCATATTTTCCCATAAATATATCTTGCATTGTGTTGATGTTGAATATATTCTACATATTTATGAATTATTATCTATAAATATTTTACCAAATTATTACACATTAGATCAAAATCTCAAACAACTCAAAGACAAGAAAAATATTTCTTTTGACACATGTTATCCTGCGTCTAATGAATCTTCATCTCCTCCTCTTGAGCGTCACTCTATGCAGACCAAAATATCCCAAGTTACCCCTTATTGGGAGCACTAGTTTATTGGTTTCCTATTAACGATGTTTCTTAGAGATAATTCTCTCCTCTTCGACCATATTAACCTCCTAAGTTTAAACGGGTTTCTAAAGCTAACAAATTTATTTTAGAAGATAATAAAGAAACCATAAATGACACATACATTTTTTTGCTTCAAGAAAAATATAATGTGCAACTAATAACTAATCAAAGAGGATATAATAATAACATTCCATCCTTGGGGCTCGAGTGACCAGGCATCCATAATTTTGTTATCTCTTACATCACTCCACATATATTTTCTCAATCATGTTAATCTATTATAATCATATTCAAATTTCAATAAAGCAATAACACAAGACACAAGTCGGTAATAAAAAAACTTACACACACATGCATATATACACATACACACACATATAAACATATACACATACATATACAGACTCATATATGTATACATATATACACATACATATACATACATATGTACACACACATATATATACATACATATACATACATCATACATATACATATACATACATAAATATACATATACATATTATACGCCTAGATTTGGATCACTTGCAAGATGTATTTACTAGATATGAAAATATCCAAATAAATTCTTCTAAATAAATGGGCTTACATTGCCATTGAAAAGAGAAGGACAATCATGGGTTCTTTCAATGAATAAAGTGGGTAAACTTTTTGATATGAATCTATAACACTGTACACAAACACACTTAGAAAAATATTAGTTATTTTTTGTGGTTAGGGGACTTGCCTTGGTTAGATCCCTAACCATTTAAGGAGATAAAATACATTTTATTGGAGATAAAATACATTTTATTGCAGAAAAATGATAAAACAATGCATAAAATGAATGGTATACATGACTCGATCGCCGATGTAATTTGCCAAAATTGCATGGAGGTTGCGAGCCATTCGCGGGAGCAATTGAAACCTACATTGAAATATCACCAAAACAGTGATGTCACAAATTTCACCAATCATTTGTGATTTGCCTTCACCTCTCCAAAACTTGAAATACTTAAATATGCGAGCAAAGAATCAAAAGACTCTAGTATGGGCTAAAGTGCACAAGGAGTCAAGGGGTTGAAATGATGGGGGTGAGTGGTGTTTTATAGTTTTTGAGTGCATAGAATATTGTGACACATATGGGTGCAATGTGCATAAATGGGTGAGATGATAAGGGTCCATAGTGCATTGGGCATGAAAATGGGTAGGTGAGATGGAAAAAGTTAAATGTGGGTACGTGAGGGTTGGTAAATGAGTGATGATGTATCTTTTATCACCTATTAGCGGGGTTTTATATTTTTAGTTGCTTTTGTGGATTATTTAATTTTTGGGGATTATTGTGTTTTATGATGTTTTTGGTAATTTTGAATAGGAGACCTTATGTGCAAGGTGTATTTTAAAGTGTCTACACACACATATATACATATGACACACTCTCTATATCTCCATACGGGTCAATCGTGTATTCACATTATTTTTCACAATCTAGTTACTCTCTCCACATGCCCTACTATTTCACTACAAATTATTAGGCACACTCTCTTTTATCCTTTAAAAAAGTACATTGCATTTGCTCAATTGAAAGGGGGAAATGTAGAAACCTAAATTTAGCACAAATCATTATTACATAATGCTTTTGGAAAATTATACATATATGGGTCATAAACTATGAAACGGGAGTTTAGTAGTGCAAGTCTTTATTTGGTTTGTTTTCATGTGACTTTATTGACTCGTTTATGTATTGTTTTGGTATTTTATAATTTCTTGTGTTATGTCATAAAGATCTCTAGATTTTGGTTTTGACTATCTTAGGTCTTGGTATAGAACCACCGGTTTCATATTAAACTACTAAATGATTTCATCCCTCTTTACTTTTGGATTTTTTTAGCATTTGGCTTTGTTGTTACTATTATTTTATTTTTCCTCTTATGGTTTGGGTGGGTATTACACACCACTAGGTTTGATTTTCAAAGTGAAAAAACCCTACATATAAAAAATTGCTAAGAGCATTTATCATCTATCCACCTTGCTAGAAATCATCTAATAAAGATCAAGGAAGTGTTATAACATATCTCAAGAACACATCACAAGGGAGTAATCAATAATTTTCAAGCATTGTATTTCTACATACAAGGATTTAATTGTGGAAAATTATACTATTTAGCCCGCTATTTTTGTTAAGGAACGAGGAAAAACATAGGACAAGGGAGCTAGTTTGTATAAAAATCCATTACACACTAGGAGAACTACATGGAGTTTTAAAGGTTATGCAACACTTGGAAAAAATCAACTTGGGTTGTGTAGAAACTCAAATTTTGTAACTTATCCTTTTGGAAATGAAAAGTTTGGCTATGATCCCTTGTTAAGATAAATGCTCACATTTTAAGTCTAATCAGTACATCACTTTAACTCTTTCTTGACTAGCCTATCTTTACACTTTACTCTATCACAAAATTAGAAAATATTAATTAATCAAAGTAGTAATTAATCCTTATGCATCATTATATAATTTTTTTGCATCACATATGTGATATTATGGACCAAACTATTTGGTTAGAATGTGTTTTACAACCCTAGTTGACTCGTACAATCCTATCCCTTCTTATTTTCCAACTTTGATTTCAATTTGAATATTTTTATTGTGTTTATTCATCTTCTTAGGGCCATTCTTATCATAATATTTCACCTATGGAAGGTTATATAATAAATTCAATATCACTTTATAACTCACTTGACACTCTTACAAGCTACTATTGCAAATATCACTCCAAAAGCACTCAAGGATTTCCTAGATCTTCTAAAATTAGTTGCACATCATTTATAACAACCACTACCATGAGTCTAAAGTACTCAACCAAGTCAAATAATTTATCTTCCTCCATTTCCAAGCATGCAAATGTCATAGAGCAATGTATTAGCAAGAGAAAAGTCACTCCAATAATTATCAAAGGGTTTTCAAGGGATAAAGGATTAACCCATGCAACAAAAGTACACTACCCACGCTATTACCATGTTGGGTACATTATCTATTCTATAGTTAACCCACAATATTTATGTCAAGAGACATGAGAGAAATCATAGGGGGTTAGCTTAAATCACACTCACACTTGTGCATGTAATCAAAAGAACTACATCAAGCTTGATCCCACTCAAAGGCATGTACTGCAACACTTGGACTGGTTTGGTAGGGTCAAACATCAAGGGTAGTACACCCTCACCACAAACATGATTTCTCCTTTTGGTTATCTAATGCTTTGGTGAAGGGTATTACAATTGTCTAGGGTTTTCACTTTGTTACAGGTGATTATAAGTCATCCTGAGGTTGTGTGAGAAATAGTGACATACAACAAAGTAAATTTCCAGGTAAGTGAAGCACACTTTAAGTTTTAGAACTTTAATGCAAAAGAGTTTGAGACCATACATTTCTAGTCGAACCATATAATTTCAGGTTTGAGCTAGGTTGAAGTTATCTCGGTCTGCACCAATTCGTGGCAGTTTCCACTTCCAATATTAATAACAAAGCATATATAATTTATGATCTACCTTTTCCACTTGTCTCGCATATCTCGATATTTTCTATTCTGATTTTTATGACGAAGTCTTCATCTCATCTTGTGTATTTGAGTTATCATTTAATCATTAATCAATGTTGTAAGTATTAATACACTATTCGATTATGTACATGGGTAAATGTAAATTAATTAGATTAGAATAATCTCTTGTAACAAACCCTCACATCCTATATATTGTTGTGCACTTGCCATAACATAATTTAATTAGCATGTAAACAGTTTGACCATCATGTTCATTTGAACTCAAGAACCTAACCTTGTTTTTTAATATAATGTATTCTTGAGTATCGTTGATGAAGTTAGGGTTTTGTGAATACTAGTGTGTATGTGAGAATTGCATGTTATTTAAACATACCAACAAGATGTGTAGACAAAGGTGAACAAATTTAGATAAAACTTGGAGTGCACCATCGATAGATTCAAAACTTCCGATTATGTACGAAACTACCAAATAGTTCGGACTTTAGGCAAAAAGAGCTACAATGACTTTTTAAGAACCTTCTTGGACCTACACACAACCCAAATAAACTAACGACACATCTAGATTATCTTATTGATCAAATAAGTTATCTCTTTAACCCTAATTACACCTCTACTTATTTATTAGATGTTTGTGATTGAAAACCCTAGTTTTTAATTATGTAAATCAAATGTATATAATTTGTTTATTCATTTATTATTGTAATAACATAATCCTAGATTAGTAATAATATCACATATTATTAGTTTTAGGGTATAATTAGTAACCCTCACAACTTCTATAACCCTATGTTATCTCAATGCAAGTCTTGTTGGTTATGCATACTTTCATCCTTATTTATGAGTCACTCACAACACTTCATCATAAGGCACTCACAACACCTCTAGTATTCAACTAACTCCCTTTATAATGCAACTATTGTAATGTAATGTATACAATATCTAGAATTTCTACAATGTCGCTCACCTCCTTACAAAGCTAGCAACTTCTTGAAGCCTTGTGAAAAACTTACATCCCCAAGACATGTCGACACACCAACACATTGCTTCTTCCTATGCAAATGGTGTTGTAGAATCGTGGAATACGTTTATACTCAAAGTATAATTGTCAACACTTCATTTCTACATGACATGTTATGTGGCACACTTTATGCCCACACCTTATCGAGCATGTCGTCACCAATGTTGCACATCATATCACAATCTTGCAAAATTTTATCCCGCAATTGTTGTTAGTTGTAAATGTCATCAAGTAATCACACATTGTACATATATGTTTTCTAAGCATATCCTAAACAATATGTTATGCACTTTCACCTATGCATCCATAGAGCTAAGAGAACATACACATACCAAATATGAGGTAGTTAGCATAATTTGAGTATCTATCTTTAAACACGTGTAATTTTATATTCTTTCACACTAGTATGAGTAAATCAACATATACATAGTCTTGTTCTCATCATAAGATCTTGCAGTCTTAGCTTTAGTAGTATATGTCCACATTTTTACTTTCCCTAATTTTTTTATTGAATAAAAGTTGCATTTTTGTATATGAGTCTTTCACATTCAATTGTACTAATTAATTTATCTATCTAATCTCTCTATGCATTCTACAACACACTACTTTTCTCTAAGTGCGTCATTGTTCATTGCATAGAAATTATTGGGCACCAAGTTGTGTGAATCATTTCCACCTACCTTGTTAATCGAGCACATAATTTGTTCAATTTTTACATTAGGTCAAAGGTTTCAACAAGTAGTTATATTAAATAATTGATTTTCATGGGATTTTTACTCGTGTATATTTTGGTCATCACCCAAATAACTTCCATGAGTAGTCACTACCCTAACGATATATTTACTCATGCATTTATGGTAACAATCACATTTGTTTAATTCTATTGAGTATATTGAATGCTTTCAATAAAAAAATATGGGTACTAGTATTTTTGTTGGTGCATGTAAGCCCTCCCCTCCTCACCCACCTTCACACATCCACATTTAGAAAATAGTAGTATTCCTTGGTCCCTATGTATGGAGCGAGTCGCCAACAAGAAATTAGAACTCAAAGAGTTCACCCTCAAAGTTATATCAAACTTAGACACTAGGCTTATGGAGCTACATCATTAAAAAAAAATTGGTGTTCTTAAGATAATTCAGGAGCAAGTGTGGTCTGTATATTTTTAATTTGAAAAATCATACTTGCATAAATTTTTTGAGTATGGATCATTACAAAGAATTGATAAATACTCATAAATTAATGGTGATTTGTTGTAAATTAATATTTTCTGAAATATTTTTTGCAAAAGGGACATAAATATGGGTATTTAAGATGAGATCTATAGAGCTTGCCTCTAGTCCAAATTGTTAGAGCCTTGTCAACGTCTTTCCTCAAAGCTTCAATATTATTGCAAAACCTATTTCACTTTTAGGATGGGCTCATCCAACCTCCATGCTACACCCAAATCCAATTATCTTGCAGATTGAGTGTAATTTAATACAAAATGAATAAGTTTTTTTGTAAGAGTGTTTTACGTACTCACTTTAGATTAGGTTAAGAACAACACATATTCAAATTAATTAATATAATATCAATGTTCATATCATAATATAGGTCTATTTAGTTTATATGCAAGATAAAATGATCAAAACAAGTGCTAAATAAGATAAAACACAATGAGGGGAGATGTAATTAGCTGATTGGATGCTTAGGCGATTGATCTAACAATGTCATAAGGGTGAAAAGGAAATAATTAGTTTGTAGATGCTTTGTTTTTGGAACTAGGAGTGCAAATTGAGTAGGATAAAACCATTGGATATGTATGGGCTGTTTGGCACTTTTATACCTATTTGGTAGTTTTATATATAGATTTATTAACATTTTAGCACAATCTATGCACGTGCGAACAACTAAAATATGCTTCTTTGTGAAACCCTAGGTTTTGTAAATGTGCAAAACCTTATGTATGACCCATAATAGCTAAAAACCCTAATCACGAGTAGGAGGCCCTATAAAAGGTTAGTTGTTGGGTTGAAGTGCAATTCATACACCACCTACATTGGTAATTCTCTAAAGATGCCTCAATTGCACATAGTTCTCCACAGAAAGTGATATCTACATGGATGCAACTAACATTTACAATGTACACTTGCCAATGCTTTGTAATGGTTTGGTGTGTTTGTTCTTGACTTAGCTTGGAAGGCTTGTAGCTTGGGAAGCTAGACTCTTGAACCTAGTTGGGAATGCTTTATACATATATAGGGGCCACTCTTAATGTGTGTTCTTTGCTTTAGGGTAATTTATGAGAGATTTGAGTACTACTAAAATGATATTTTGTTATGGTGCTCTTGAAAGTGTCGGTGAGTAATCGAGTGCATTAAACTTCTTATATAGGGATACATTGGTA
Organism: Taxus wallichiana var. yunnanensis; assembly: GCA_018340775.1. Taxonomy (NCBI): domain Eukaryota; kingdom Viridiplantae; phylum Streptophyta; class Pinopsida; order Cupressales; family Taxaceae; genus Taxus; species Taxus wallichiana. The sequence continues at coordinate 565,077,973 of CM031235.1, forward strand.
CAATTTTGCATTAAAATTGACTTGTAGAAAGATGTCAAATTGAGAAAATGATTGTTGGGTGAACAAGGAAAAAACCCTAGTTGCATACCAAACCATTGGGACGGTTTGGTCCTTGTTTAGTGGTCCCATATGAGTAGAGAGTGAGGTCTTTGAAAATTCTAGATACAACACTCAGAGGTGATAGATTGTTGTGGGTGATGCTGAAACAATTCTATGAATGCCTAAGCATTGTAATTGAGGAGAACAAGTCATGTAATGAGGCTAAGGATAAGTAATTGAGCGTGAAATGTGCACACAAGTCATGTTTTAAGGGTTAAGTGAATCTAACATTATCAAGTGATAAGTTACCAAATTTGGGTGTCAGAGAGGGTTCCTTTGGCACAATTTAGAGACTTTGTTCGCATCACCTATACATAAAGACAAACCACCACATCCCTTAAGATCATCTTATTTGTCATATTTGTTCTTTGGAGCCTGAAACTCGAGGGACCATTTTGTATTTAAATGTTCTTCTTATTATGATATTAGGGGTTATTCTTTTGCCTCTTCAAAGATTCGTATAATTATCTCCCTAACTTCATGGCTTAAAAGGAGTAGAGATTGCTTGGCTATTTTTTGTCAAGAGATGTTTGATTTTTGCCAACATTTGGCTATAGATTGTACTTCTTCAATGGTTGGTACTCAAATAATTGCTTCTTTAATTCAACTTATTTTTTCAAGATCAAGTAGGAAGTGATCCTTGTGAGAGTTGTAGATATGATGAGATCAATGAGGTATCGTATGACATGACATACTTTCTTAGTTGCTTGTTCTTTTTTATTTTTGTTTTGTTGGAGTTGCTTTTGCATTCCCTTTTCCTTATTTCACATTGTAGTTTCTCAATCCTATAGACAACTTTTGGCCTTTCGTGGATATTAATAATATTATCCACACATGTACCTACCAAAGTCTGCAAATCCTCCCTATGAAGAACAACCACTCCTAATTTTTAAGTAAAGATACTTATATTTGCAACATTTATTGTTTTAAAATTTTATTGAACCCCTTGTAGGTGGAAAAATATAATTGGTTGCCCCCTCCATGGGACTAAGGGCTTTAAAAAAAATGAACTTTAACCTAGTAGTTTCCGACCACGCTTTAAATTTGACAGTCGTTTATGTCCCTCAAACAATTTTTAACTCACGTCAATTTTTCAATATTACGATTTTAATATACATTTATCTATGTCAATATAATTGTATATAAATCCTTATAAAAATGTCGGTCACATTTTAAATGTGGAAGTCGAAAGAGATAGTCATATTAAAAATTTACAAAGTATTTAATGAAAAACGTGTAAACGGATGTCAAATTTAAATTAAGCTGACCAGTCAAAAACAGTATCAACTATATTTTCTTTCTGGTCAAGAAGACGAGTAGGACGTTGGGTGTGCAGTGGGATTCACAACTCATTAGTCCAGTCGAGATGGTACTGGACTGGACGGACCGCTAGCCCCAACTAACTTCCATAACAGAGTACAAGGAGCATATGTAGGCCTATTCAATTTCACATGGCACTTCATTAGAAGTGTCCAACATTTCGGATTTTGGCATTGAATACAAGGAAGAAAATGAGCTTTGCGGATCTAGAAACGGGTCGCCCTCTGTCCAAAAGAAGAGATAGTGCATCGATGCATTTGCAGAACCCATCACAGGCCGTAGCCGCTGGCATCTTCAAAATAAACACTGCTGTTTCTTCTTTCAAGCGCCTTGTCAACGATCTTGGCACACCCAAAGACACCCCTCAACTTCGAGACAAGTTGTAAGTTGGAATTTCGGTTTTCTTGGTATCTTAATAATCTGAATTTTATCAATTTTTCACCGACTCAAAACCTACAGCCTCTCATTTGCTGTCGCGATGCTGCTTCAACACATTTTAGTGAATAGATTGAGGTTATGTGGGTAATTGAACTCGTGATCACTGTGCGAGCCCACTTTGTTCTTTTTTGTTCTGTATAATATTCATATTCTTAGTCTAGAAGTGCAATTATGCCATTGATTACTCACTTTTAACACTTCACACAACATTTTTATACTATTGCAATTTGTGACGAGTCTTTTATAATTAGAAACGTAGTAGCTGGAATTCATCCTAACACCAGCAGCTCCCTTTCCATTCCCACCCAAAGTCTCGCACGGTTGTAACTTGTAGCTAGGCAACTCGGCACACTAGACGAAATGTCACAATGCAGTTGCTATTGCTAGAGCCCAGGACCATCAACACTCAACTCCAGGACACAAAGTGGTTTTGCTTATCTAATTCCCTAAAAATAAAGGACTCATTGCAGGGTTCACTAGTAACGACAATGTGTAACACATGCAAATTTAAGCATAGTAATAAAAAAGGGTAGTGTGGCCCATTTGGAGATTGTGTCCTCTAAAACGCAGACTGCTTGTTAGAATATGATTTTAAGCATACTAAAGAAAAAGGGTAGTGATTGTGGCCTCAGAAACGTAGATTGTTTGTTGGACCAAGATTTCTTTGTTTTCTATATTGGCAGTAAAATGCTATGCGTGGTGGATATACATGGTTAAGTATTTGAAGTTGACAATGACATGCCACAAATTCTGATGCACTTTTTGCTTCTTGTTACTGATGGTGAATTTGACATGCTTAACAACTTTTCTATTTATTTCTGCCAGTCTTTTTATGTTTTTCAATGGCAATTACAATTGAGATGCAGCATTAGTCTTCAATGAAAAGGGATTTTCATTTTGTTACAAGGTTAAACTAAAACATATTTTTCTCATTTCATCAGAATATCTATCTGTAAAATCTGGCAAATATGGTCTTTGAACATTTAAATGTTCTTCATTTAGGGTTCGAAGTGTCTCAACTCTGTATGTTATATGTTCATTTTGTCAAGTGACAGAAATTGACACCATCTTTTCCTAGCAATGCAGGGATTTATTACTAGAAATATTAAGATATCATGTTGTCCATGTCAATTCATTTAACTGTTACGGTTGGGTATTGCAACGATTGATTTCTCAAAGATTTCTTGATTGTTTCAAATTGTCCAAGATGCATGGTAGTTGCACATAGTGAGATTGATGGATTGGGATGATTTAAAGACCAATGACATGAATGTCCCATCATCCGTTTATTATACTTGCTTTTAGGGAGTAATTGTTTATCAAAAAAATATATTTCATCGATCCTCCAGTCCATCTTTGTTCCTGTATTTATATATATTTTTTTCTTGTTCTTGATTTGTCTTTGATTTTGTAACATGTTGTGAGAGCTCTGCACATTTGTTTTTTCCATCAATATCAAAGCCCATGGTTGCAAGGGGACATGGTGAAAATGTCTTTTGATTTCTGTACATAATTTTACAATCAACTAATTTGGGGAAATCTTTATGGAGCTTAACATTAACATGGCAGTTGCTGGTGCTAGAAATCAATGCCCCTCTGTTGCAGTATTAGTTGGGATAAAATGTACTGACTGAGCATCCTGGATTGAGCATTGTTGCTTCATTGGTGGGCTTGCCTGGGCAATTTATCAGAGATGTTTGACCAAGGGGAGTGGCAATAGACCATTTTAGTCACGGACATATATGTAGCATGGCAGAGGCCTTCATGACATGCACACCTATATTATGGCAGAGTAAGAGAAATATGACTGCAGCCCTATCTAATGACGGAGAAAGATGGGGAAACATGAATTCATATTTGTGTGAAAGGAGATAAATTGCATGTTTTTAGACAAACACGGTAGGCGCTTGATAGAAAACAGCTGGCACAAAATATTTTAGTATTTAGTCTGTTTCTGGAGAAACATAATTGGACATCAGAGCTCTATGTCATGCGAAAAACAACATCAAATTTAAGGAAGGGGATTGATAAATTTATCTCCAGCAAGTAGTGCTTTCAACTCACTTAAGATTTGATGATTACTAAAAGTTCCAGATTTCCAGGGCATTAAAGCATTCTTGACCTCATGAATCATTACACCAAGGATGTTCAATTTTGTTCATTGTGGGAAGTCAATGACTTGTTTGATGTTTGGGTTTGGCACCGTAGATAATTTTCCTTGAAAAAAACAATTTTTAAATGTTTTGAAGTTTTACTTTTAAGAAAAGATAAAAATAAGTGTGGGAGCTAGCTAGTGCGCACATTACTTCTCAATGTTACTATAAAGACCAAAAAACTTGAACTTTCAAAAACTTTAAATTTCGAGGAGAACACTTCAAATACCATCACTTCAATGGTTTGTAATTGTCACGCTTCCCGTATACACATGTACTACTTCAACATGTTAAAGAAGTAGAATAACTTGACGCATGGGTTTCCATGTCACATGAATAAAAGACCACAAGGAATGTAAGATGAATCCGATACAAGACTAATTACCATCATACTTGCCCTTATTAACCAACTTAGGCTGTGATGCAAAACATACACAGGACTGAATAACCTTGCATATGCCTTCCTGCTGATTTAAAAGAAAAGCCATCCATGGGAATCGCTACACTAACCCCTGCAAGGTTGTTCGTATAGTTTCTCAATTGCCATCTGAGGGCTTTTAATGACATTGTTGGCCATCTAAGGGCTCTTACACCAGTCTTACCATAGCCTTGGCAAAAGAGAAACTCATTTACCTATTCCATTTTAATGAGGGGAAGCCAACAAAGTGACATCACATAAAATTCATCTCAGATCTTGTATACACATTAATCTGTTGATGGCCCTCTATGCAATCCACTGCACTACACTAATTCCATGCGAGTAATATCTAGGAATTCCAATACCATTCTCTTACATGCACCCATTTCCTTTTGATGCAGTCACAGTTAGAGAATCCAATGAAGGACTGTGTTAGACTGTGCAGCCTAAGTACTCACATAAACAATCACTGGATGCACACAACAAAGGTCCATGCACAACATGAAACAACAGGCTTCACCTTATTTAACTTCAATTGAGGAATTACAGTTACATGCACAATGATAGTCTTGTTACAGACTTCAAAGCTCAAAATCTACAACGTTCCCACAAGGGACCTGCTACACACCACAAGTTAGACTTGCAGGTTTCCACAAATCTCCATTTTAACCTGAATAGATTCTTTGGTCTGGCTGTTATTTGTACAGAATTGCTAACTCAGTCTTTGCTTTCTTCAATCTTTACAAGCTCTACCAACCTCCACATATCCAACCAACCCCTCCAATGGTGTTAGACTCGCATATTTATAGGCACATACAACTGTTATGGAAGTTGAAACGGTTTATCTTCCCCTATCAGACAGCCATCAACTTGTGGCTCTTTAGCTTCCATTAGTTATGCAGATCCAATTTTCAGGGAAGTTACAAATTCATCTTGCATTGACACACAACACCATTAGGTGAATGCTGATTTGAACTGACATGTGACATGTGTTGTGATTCGCCTCACAGGAGTGCACAGACAATGTGCTGCATGCAAGATTCTTCGACCAAGTGACTACGCAAGCTGTGCAAAACATTGCATGGTGCGCAGATCTGTGTGGGACAAGTTCCCCTGCACAAGACCTCAAGTTGTGCATGATTTCAAATCTACCTGCGGGGAACGTACAGAGTTCTCCATTATATTGTTGTGCAAGACTTTCAAAACCTTATTGCGATGATCTTTCCAAACCTTTGCGCAAGACTTCTAGGACAAGTCTTTTATTCCACAACTGAAAGGCTGCATGCACACTTATTGCTACTCTTAAGTATTTTTGGGTGCTGCAAGATAGCTTGTGAACCCACAGGCTCCTGCATCATACAATCCAGGTAAGAGAAATGAAACTTGAGCTCGTGCTCATGCATGTTCCATGAAATTTTGTATGGACGTTCCATGCTTAGCAACTTTTGATGCGCTCAACCATGTCGCATCTTCGACTTCTTGGCCTTTCATTTCACTAAATATTCTTTGTATTCCTTTCCTCACAGTCTTCTACCGACTCTAAAATTAATTACCATCTCAATCTCTTCACTCACTCGCTCTGGTAATTGCTGTCTCTAATCTACATCTCTAGAATTTGTGCTACCATTTTCTTCACTTATTTACCCCTCATGGCATGGGCACAAATCCACAACATTGAAGATAGTTAAATTTTTATACCCTCTAGCAACTCTATCTCGTATATGCTGGACAAACTTCCTTACCACTCTATATGGTACAATTTTCTTCCATTTCAGCTTGTCATAAGTTCCTCTCAGAACCTCTCCTTCCTTAGGTTCACTAAGACCATATCAATCACTTGAAACTCCTGGTCTCTCCTCTTCATATCTGCGTGCTGCTTATACTGCACATTACTCCTCTCCAACTGTTTGTGCACTTGTAGGTGTATGTCACACATATGCTCAACAAAGTCTTCTACTTCTGCACACTTTGTCATGTTCCCATTTCAAAATATTTTAATAAGGGAAATAAATTAAGTAACTTAAGTGGCCAAAAAGTAACTTTAGGTTATATCATAAAAAGAGAACTTATGTTTTATTATTGAAATAAAGTAAGCAACTCAAAATTAAAATAAAAGTAGGTGAAGTTGCTTTATGGGTGTCTTTCCTTGAAAAAGGTGGAAGGGAAATTATAAAAAGGGGCATTGGATTCATTTGGAAATAAATCTTTTATCAATCATTTTTTACTCATCCAAATTTTGCAAGTTTGAGCATTCCACTTCAGCTTTTGACCGCCGAGGACGAAAACCCTCCATTGAAGTATTAGAGGACGAAATCCCTCGGCTCTTTGTGGTGATTCCATCTAGGAATCACATTTGGGCTTCAAATCTGATTTTTATCACATTTCAGCTAGGGCAGCGTTGGGCTTCAGATCTACATCAACATCAACTTTCAAAGTGACAGAATAATTAGGGCATCATTCAAAAATTCAGATCTTCATCAAAATCAGTCAAGGAAATATCAAATTTTCATCCATATTTGCTAGGGCATCCATCCAAGGGTAGCATTTGGACATTAGATCAATGATTTGCAAATTCAAATTAATTCTAATAGCTTGGGCATCATTTACAACAGCTAGGGTATCACTTCAGGCCAAGTCTTTGCATTCGAATTCATGTTCGAATTCGCGATGATTAAATTCATGAAAAATTCACTTTGGTAAAAAATCGGTGATTAAATTCGACTATGAGAAATATACATTTTTATTAAATATATAAAAACTAAAGATAAATTCACATTTCAAAAGAGAGATAATATCACATTTCATTGATTTCATAAGTAGCTATTACAATAATGTGATTGAAAGCAAAAACTTCAAAAACATGTGCTCATGCAGGTTGCGACCAAGGTGGCGGAGTGGGACGATTAGTCCGAGCATGGGAGAATACTCGACGAGTTTTGGAAAGCTATCCAAAGTATTTTTAATTACTAATGTCTACAAAGCGATCAAAGCTCATGATTCTTTCAAGAAGATTAAGAAGTTGCTTGGTCCAAAAAGGTGTAAAAATGGATTTTATGAAAATAAGAAAAATATTGCCATCAATGCGTAGAGCTCGAGAAAATATGCACTTTTAGAGAAAACGACACCTGAAACGGAGCCACAGAATGAAAGTTATGGCACATGCAAGTTTTTGCTGCTACATCTTCCGGACCCTTTCCAAAAATGGCAATTTTTTTTCTCTAGTATTTTTCCATCGAAAATCCAAAAACAGAAAAAATTGCCAAAAAGGAAAAAAAACGCGAATTAAATCATGATTTTCAACTCATTGTTAAAATTCGGTGAATTTTGAATTTTTCCTTCAAGTTCTTGAATGCGGCAACACAACTTCCAGGATGATGTCACCATTGGGGGAAGATTTCTAGGGCTGATGTCATCTACAGCAGGCTGATGCCATCATTTCCGGTTTTGGGGCCAACAATTGGTCTATTTCATCCGTTTGGAGTGTCATTTGCCAATAATTTTGGGTGTTTGCGGTCAACTATAATTTTCTTGGGGTTCTCGAATTAAAAGTAATAAATAAAAATCCAAATTTCAGGGTTTAAATTCATATTTCAATATTTATTTTACAGTAAAGCGAGAGGCCATGATAACTACCGGGAGAAGGTGCGGTGACGAGGTACTCAGGCACGCTGTTATTATATTCAACAAATATGTATATTTCCAAGGGTTTGGAAATTATTTCCCATCATTTTCCAACAATTTCAATCTCTGCTATTAGGGTTTGCAATAAAAATCAGTTTTTATTAATTCTGCCTTAAAGGTTTCCTATAAATCCAAAATTATTTAAAAATGTCCGCTTAGGGACATTACAGTGGTATTCGAGCTATGATCTTGCCAGCTTGTGAGTCATAAGGACAGTGCAAGAATCCATGTTAGAAATGTTGCAAGCTTTACAAGAATATCAAAAGGATCTAAAGGCATGGATGGAGATAGAAATAGAAAGGGGGGGTCAAAATCTAAGCCTCGAGAATCTGGCAAAGAGTCAAAACCAAAAGAGTTTCTCTTGAAAGAATAAAAAGAACCAAAGAATGTGGTTGAAAAGAAACTAACCACATTGCAGACAAGCGCAGAGGATGTAATGGGGACCTAGAAAAGGTGTGATGAATGGATAAGAAGAGCTAAGGAAGTTAAGTTGATAGCCACTCAAGCAAAACAACACCTACAAAAATTCAAGGAAAAAATCTCCAATTGTAATGGTGGAGCATGAAGAAATCAGGAAGCAAGAAAATTCAGATCCGAAAGAAGTTAGTGAGCAACCCATAAAGGAATCCACCATGCAAGTGGAAAGTGAAGGATCTTCAATAGAAAAAGGTATGACTTTTGATAAACAAAATGTTTGTATTAACAATGTAAAGGAAGAAACATTACATGTTGAATGCCAAGTATCCAAAATTAAGGTTGTTTTAGCCCTAGGAGTACTTGTCAATCTTCCAAGCATTGCAAAGTTTGAGTCATTACCATATGAGATTGATTTTCAGAGTAACTATAGTGATGAGCATGCAAGTAAGGAGAGTGTTTCAGTTGATGCCACTAATTCTGAAATTCTGAATTACAAGAATGGTTGTGTCAAGGCAAATCTCTCAAAAGCTCCTACTTCTAAATCAGGAAAAGGAGGTAAGCATTTTGATTACAGCCCAAGGTATGAAAAGGAAAGTCATATTTCAGATTTGTTGTTTCATACTATGCCATTTCAGATTTGTTGTCATCATGGTAAGCACTCTAAGAATGGAGAAAGGGTGAAGGACACAACTTGCAGTACAGGGCATGTGGACTCTTTGATTCAAGTTCAAGATTGTTTTTGCATATGGGATTTGGGTGATCTTTTGAGGGTCAAAGTGGATAGAGGCATTAATATCACTATTGAGTTCTCCATCTCTTGCAATTGGATAGAAAGGAAGTCCATGAGGAATCATATAGGGTATGTGGTGTATTCTAACAAAGTTGTGAAGGATCAGCTCGTAGGACACTCCTTGGAGCCAAGTTCTACTCTTGAAGAACTCACTATGGAGCTGAAATTCAAGGATGAAGAGAAAGAAGCAATACTTCGAGGTATACTGAATGGAGTCTCAAGCATGGCTACAACAAAAAGAAGGGAGGTATATTTTCAGAGAAACCAAGTAGCTTGAAGCACTCAATGCATAGAGACAACCGAGGGTCTATCCTTAGGTAAGATACTTCATTATGATAATGTTTGGTCTGTCTTGGACATACTCAATATTACTCCCCTAAGGTGGTCACCAAATGAGATACTTGCAAAATGGAGCCTTCTTGTTGGAAGTCACCAACTATACATGGTAGGGATAAGTGTTGGCTGCAAGAAACATGAACCAAGGGCCAATATGAAAATGGTTTCCAACCTTAGATCTGTTGTTCTCAATGTTTCCAGCCTCTTCCACACTTTCTTTGCAGTCATAGAAGGGTTTTCAATCACATGGTGGAGGAGTTTTCAGCCCATTACCATTGTTGAAGTGTTCTCAGCTAGTACAGGGCGGTTTCCAGCTTTTACATTTTTATTTTGAGTAAGGGAACTCAGTTTGGCAGCCATGGTACTATATTCCTATTGATCATTTTGATAAATTCATGTTTTGGAATAATGATATCTTTCATGAGCAGCTATAGATCTGCAGGTATGGGGAAAATTTCTTTGTTTGATGTGGTGTGTAGGAGGTCTCACATATTGAGATCATTAATTGCAAACATTCCAGCATCTTTAGTGCTGATTGGGGAGAAAGTCAGAGCAATGTATGACTGTTACAACCACTGATCAGCTAGCATACAATCTGATCCGAACCATTTTTCGAATGGTATAATCTGGGGCATCAAGATAAGAACTTTTGGAGTCCAAGATAATTAATAACAACAATCTAGAAGAAGTGAGCGTAATTATTGGAATGCATTTTGGTCACATTTATCTGAAGGGCTCATTGTCAAGAAAGGGTTTAAAGTAAAGGAAGTTGTGTGTCGAGACAACTATCTTAGTGAGGGAATCATGAACAACACAAGAAGATCCCAAGGAGAAGCTCACATGAAAATAAAAGTAACACAGCGTAAGCATGGTGAGGTGTCTCCAAATATGGATATTTGTGTAAGGATTCATCTATCAGGCACAAGGAAAACGAGTAATGATGATACCCTCCGACCCAAGAATGGAAGGAACACAATTGGGACAGCCATGTACCAAATTTCCAGCCTCAATGCTGCTGTCATAATCATTATCAGCCCCTACAGTACTTCAATTACATTTATGCACTTGGTTTTGCAGGGACTCCCAATCATGAACAGGAAGGGGTTATAGTCTATGATTGTTGATAGAGCATTTTCAGCTCCTACATTGTTCACACCTTTGATTTTTGCAAAGGAATATCAGTTTTTCTGCTGTTATAGCATTGTCAGGTTGCTGGAACAACTGTTATCAGTCACGAACAGCTGCAAGTTGGCACAATTCAGGGGAATATCCTTAATGGAAGAAGTTGGAAAAAGGTTTCAGCTGAAGAGAATCATCATTGCAGCCACCAGGGTACCTAGTTGGGTAAAATTTCAAGTGAATTGTGACTGTTCTAACTTATTTCCAGCCCTTACACAATGTGATTTGAACTCTACTTTGGAAGGTATACACTGCAATCTCTTTGAAGAGGCCATAGGAACTTACAAGTTGGATCATGAAGCTCAAATAAGTGTTCCAGATTCTCCATCACATGGGAAGAACCAAGAGGTGCAACAAAAACACGGTGGTGAGTACATGTGGCAGCTTTTGGTCTTGTGGGAACTCGTGGATATTTTCATACATTGTCAAATAGAAAAAGAGCATCTTGAGAATGAATTGCATCCTTTGTGTAATACTTTTTGGGGTTTGGAGGAAACTCTTAGAGGATTCATATCGGATACACTCTTGATTACTGAATTTTTTCCTAAGTTGCAAGGGTTGCCTTCATTGCTTGATCCAAGTCGAAGGTGGAAAGGTATAATCATGCACCGCCTCACTGATCTCCCTAAGGTTTACATTTATGAGGTTGGGAGTCATGAGGTCAAGTTGTTTTTCAAAGAGGTGATAAAATTACATGGGCATTTAAGCTTGATTCATGACATAAGCTTGGTGACACTTGAGTATCTAGGTTTACTTAGTAAATTTTTATAATAATAAAACTTTATCAAAAAATTACTTTTTATAATAATAAAACATAAGTGTCTTTTATAAAGTTACTTTTTGAAACTTAAGTTATATTATTAATTTATTATACTTTATTTGAAAAAGGGAACATTACACAATCAAATCGGAACTAGCATAAAGGAAACGGAGGTTAGAGATACTTACCTTTATGTAGACACTATTGATGCATTAACTTCCCCCTAGGATTAGCAACACCATATGAGAGAGTTGATGTGGGGTACCACAAGTAGGATAAGAAGAAGATCTAAGTAGATCATAGTTGAGGACTCCAAAGACTTGATGTACCTTGCCGGTGCAACTCCTATTCTTGAGTGTCCTAGACCAAATTGTATCGACCCCCAGACGGGTGATTAGAGAAACACATCGTGTTTTTTAAAACCAGAATTTCAAATCACCCTTACATAACCAGGGACCAACATTCATACCTCTCGATTTCCTAGTCCTATGCTCAACAAACAAGCATATGCGTGAAGCAATATAATAGTAATACAAGTAATTCAAAGTTATCTAACATGGTAGATTAAGTCGTGTCATTTGTTTTAACTTGTATAATTTGCTTCCATTATAAACATAAATGAATTAACCGTGCGTATAACATTAAGTATAATTACCTACATTTTTTCGCATATAATTGTTCATCCAAATTAAACTAAGACATTGTAGCCATCAAACATGTGTATACATTTCCATCATTTCAATAGTGTGAATAAGAACATTACAAGTACAATTCCATTTAATAGGTTCATGTATCACCTTAATCCTAATGCATCCACAAAGTGTTAATTTATAGGTTACTACTTAATCACAAGTCCATGATAAGAGTTGCAAAAAGTAAATAATTGGATTCATTCCTAAATTCCATGTGTTACAATATTACATAGGTCTACATCCACCATCATGTTACAAGTTTATTACAAATGAATAAATGATTCATTTTACATGGTTTCCAATACATAAGGATTTACATGGTTTCAATATACAATGTTTACAATTTATTGTTTTAATATACAATACAATAGATATCATGAAATACAATACATCACAACTATGTTGTGACACATTTGTCGCCTTTCGCTAGAGATCCATCTTGATGTCAAACTACACCATGAGAGAGAGTATCATTGGCACGCTCTACCTCCAACCATGACCCTTGTGGATCCTCGTGCACCTCCCACAAAGTGAGAGTGGCCCTACTCTTCCTAAAAAGGAAGATACAAGTAATCAATAAGGTAAGATAGAATACCATGTGTAGTGCAGTCACCCAAAAACGATAGACCTATGAACAAGGTAGGAATATAAGATCCTAAAAATAATAGTACTAATGAATATGTTTTTACCCAAAAACTTAGGATAACAATAGGTACACATTCCTAATGAAATCCGACAACATAACAGGGCATGAAATAATCCTACCCGACTAATCATGAGGGAAGACCTTGATTCTATCCACAGTCAACCCCTAACCCCTAGCACTTGTCATATGTGGAAAACTGCATTAGGTAATCTAACCCATCCATACAAATCACTCCCTAGTCCATATACACATCTCTCAAAACATCCCCTTTTCCCATAAGCAATTCACAACAGGACATCTCTATCTCTAAAACAAGTAACTTGGGAAAACTAGAACTAGGACACAAATAATAATAACCTTCCCGAATGTCCCATACCACTTGTTCACATTATTATTATTATAAGGACCCTAATCCCAATTTGTTATCCCCAAAACAACACAAGACAACCCATGAATAGGACTTTGAGCAATCTCAACCCTCATGGATGTCCCATACCAGCCAAGAATGTTCTATATTGTAGAATCCTAAGCTTGGTTTTCCAACACAAGCAAAGAACTATAAATGCCCGTAATAGGTTTAATACATGTTTCAAGTTTTAAGAGAATCCAATTTTGATAATTCTTCTCAAAGGTTTAAAAATGCCGTACAAGCAAAATTTCATTCATTGTCTTCGTCATGGTCTATACAAGTTTAAAACATACAATTTCCATTCATATGTCAATAGGTTTTTGTCATCCTAGTTTGACTCTTTTTGATCCCCATAATGAGATTCCTTGATCATAATTGTTATTCCTTTATTTACGATTTATCACGTTATGATATACGGAATAAGTGTATTAATGTTTTCCAAGACGATCATAGTTTCTTATTGTCCAAAAGTTATATGATGTTGTTATCCGTTAAACTTGGCATAAATCCATATTCTATATTTCACATCCTATTTGTATAGTAAAAACCTCTTGGACTAATATATATATGCTTTGTAAGTTATCTTTCCTTGAAACTTCTATGCATACAAATCATATGTTATACTATTTATAAACCCTTAGTTTTACTCCCTTTATTATTATGGTCAATTCGAGACTCACCCTAATCCCATAAATATAACTAAGTTTATCCAATCCTACAGTTATATTTTACTTTTCATGAATTTAAACTTAAAAGGTGGTTTTATAATTCAAATTCTTTTGTAGAACAAAAAAATTGATGGGAGAGGAGTTGACCTTGGTACCCCCCCTAACACTTTGCTGTAACCATTCATTTGAGCTTGTGACTTTGTCATAACAAAGGTTGGGTGGGTTTTTAGTTTAAGCCCAACCATAATTTGGTTTTAAACAATTGAAGTAAAACGTATTGTGCTTGAGGTCATGTGGGTCGAATCCATGACCTCATTGTCTTCGGCTAGTGTCTTGATCATTGTGCCAAGTCTTCAATTGTTTATGAAAGGCTAGGGATTCCTAATTAAGTTTAAGTAATTTTCGAACCAAGGTTTGAAACATAAGGCAACTTGAGGGTTTGAACCCGAAACCTAGCAATAACAATTCATATGGCCTTATCAATAGACTAAGCATGCACACGCGTCGATGAAATAGAGCTAAATCTATATAAGGTTTGTACTTGGACACGATGCTAACTTTCCTTATCTCCTCCTTTTTCTTCCCTTCTATATATATTCCTTTCCTTCTCTGCCTAAATCTTCTTCTCACTCTCTTAATCTCTAATTCATGTATCCCCAAGCTCTCCTTTTGCTCTCTGGATCTGCATGTCTTATTTCTCCCTCTCTATACTAATATATCTCTTACTTTATCTATTCCCAGCCTTCTCTATTTTCACTCTTCCTGTTATATACTCTAATGAAATTACTTAGATCTGAATATCAACAACAATATAACACCAAAGAACACCAAAATATAGAGAAATGATCACAATATGCAAGTAGAATGACTTAGCCACTTCGAGGGGGCAACCTCCAAACTATATAATAAGACTCAAGTGCTCAATATGATGATCATCTACTAGCTACTAACTCCTATATATACCCTACTATGCTATGCAAAGCACCAAGGCTGACCTACTAAGCATATGAAATCATAAATGAATGTGATATGACATGATAAAAGATTATGTTAGCCACAAGTCGGCCATCCATATCTAATATATGACCTAGGGTTAAGGGCGTAACATACCCCTCCCCTTTAAAGAAACATTGTCCCCAATGTTGGTAATCTCTGGATGCTGTTGCCGAAATGCTTCATCTTCCCATGTTGCATCTTCAATGTCCAAATTCTTCCACTTGATTAGATACTCGGTGATGACCCTTGTCCTCAACTTCTTAGTGCGTGTTTGTAGGATTCCTTCAGGCTCTAAGATGATGTGTCCCTCCTCATCAAGCTCTGGTAACATTGACTAAGAAGACACCTTCTGCCCAATGACCTTCTTCAAGCAAGAAACATGGAAAATTGGATGTATTTTAGTTGATTGAGGAAGCTCCAATTTATATGCCACACTATCAATTTTTTGCAACACTTGATAAGGGCCATAGTATTTAGGTGAAAGCTTTTTATATTTTTTCTATTGTTTCAAAGATAGTTGCTTATATGGCTGCAATCATACAAAAACAAAGTCTCCCAACTTCAAAGTTTTGCTCACTACGATGTTGATTAACTTGTTGCTTCGTGTGGTTTTGTGCCATTACCTAGAGAGCACCTCCTGTTGGTGTTGAATGTGCTCTTCAACCGCTCTTACTTTAGGTTGGACCCTCAAGTTAGAGGTGAGGGATGGTGGATGTTAACCATACAATGCCAAAAATGGGGACATTTTAGATGAGGTATGAAATGAAGTGTTATACCACCATTTCAGCTGGTACCCATCGAACCCATCTCTCTTGCTTATAATAAGAAAAGCAATGTAGATACCCCTCAAACATTTGTTTACTACCTCGGTTGCCTATCAAATTAGGGATGATATGATGAACTATGAGCCAATTGAGTACCCAAACATGAGAATAAACCGGTCAAAAATTGCTAGTAAAGATAGGATCATGATCACTTACTATAATCTTGGGTGTTCCATGTAGCTTCTAAACTGTATCCATAAAAGATATGTCGACTATACTCACTGTAAAGGGATGTGACAAGGCACAAAAATGAGTATATTTGGTGAGTCTATCCACAACCACCATAATTACACTTTTCCCTTTAGATTTCGGCAATTCGTGATGAAATCCATGGAAACCTCTACCCACCGCTCACTAGCAATAGATAAAGGTTGCAAAAGGCTTGACAACTTAATAGTTTCTCCCTTGTTACTGACACACCAAGCATTCTACCACAAATTTTTGGACATCCCCTTTCAACCCTTCCAGAAGAAATCTTGTGTAATTCTGTGATAAGTTTTAAGGAACCCAAAATGGCCACCCACCTGAGAAAAATCGAGCTTTGAGAGAACTTGATTTTTAAGGGTAGAGTTCTCGCATAAGTACAATCGATCCTTGTGCCACAAATAATTAATCTCCCGTAGAAACAAACCTTCGGAATTAGTCATAATATATAGACCATAAACAAAAAGAAATGGATCTCATTTTTTTTCTTACTATTAAAATAAAATAGAAAATAAATCGTATTTGACTTTGTCAAATTTTTTTATGATAAAGAATTTGTCCGTTCATCCCTCTTTGGTTCTTAAAGAACAGAGAGGATCTGTTGAATCTCAAGTATGTTATTTAACCAGTCGAGTAAAAAAACTTACTGAGCATTTGGACCTGCACAAAAGAGACTATTCTTCCATACATTTTGGAGATTCTAAATGAGAGTGTGGGTCTCTGTGTTATTTTGTCACTCTGATCTTGCTTGATCTACCCAATTTGCTTGTAATATGGACATCATCTCTCCTAGATAGTGCATGAGCTACCAAATTTTCTTTTCCTTTCTTCTAAATGATCTCAAAGTCATATCCTAACATCTTTGTGAGCCATTTGTGTTGTTTTTTAGAGGATAATCATTGTTCCAAGAACTATTTCAAGCTATCGTGATTTGTCTTCACCTTGAAGTGATGACCCATGAGGTATGGTCTCCACTATTCGATTGTATGAAGAATAACCATCATTTTCTTCTCATAAGTTGGTTTTGATAGGTTCTTACTTTTGAGTTGACTCTAAAATGTGACAGGGCATCCCTCTTGCATGAGTAACACCTATGCCACACCTTGAAGCATCACATTCAATAATGAAAGTTTTGGAGAAATCTGGGGTATCCAGAATTGGAGTGGTACACATGGCTTTCTTCAATATCTCAAATACCTAGGTTGCTTCCTCATTCTAATGAAAATAGTCTTTCTTCAATAACGTTGTGAGTGGAGCTGCAATTCTACCACAATTCCTCACAAATTTGCGATAGTAACATGTAAGCCGTAAGAAGTCCCTAAGGTTTTTGAGGTTTTAGGAATCTTCCAGTCCACCATGGCCTGGATCTTATGAGGATCCACTTGTACACCTTCATGCGAAATGATATGACCCAAGTATTCTACCTCCATGACTTGAAAGCACACTTGGAGGGCTTGGCATAAAGATGTTGTTCAAGAAAGTCCAAAACCTTATTAACGTGATGTAAGTGTTCCTCCCAGGTCTTGTTGTAGATTAATATATCATCAAAGAATACCAGGAAAATTTTTCGTAGAAATGGTTGAAAGATTGAATTCATGAAACTTGAGAAAGTAGAGGGTGCATTTGTAAGGCCAAAAGACATTACTAGAAATTTAGTGGCCCTCATGTGTCCTAAATGTTGTTTTATTTTTATCTTCATCACGAATTTTGATCTAATTTTGTAAAACAAACAACACCATGCAACCCATCTAACAAATTCTCAATGGCGGGAATAGGAAACTTATCTTTCATCCTGTATTTGTTGAGCTCCTTGTAGTTTGGACATATGTGCCAACCTTCATCCTTCTTTCGTACCATCACCATTGGAGAAGAGTAAGCACTCTGACTATGGAAAATAATACTTGCTTCGAGCATCTCTTCTACCATCTTTTTGATCTCACTTTTCTCGTAGAGAAGGGTACCGATAAAGTCTAATATTGGGTGGTTGGCTTCATGGTATTAGGTGAAGGTAACCCTTGAATAACATGATCATGATCTCTTTTGGGAGGTAACCCTTTTGACATATCCCAAAAAACAATTGAGTGCTCATTAATAATTGCTTGTAGATCTGATGGTATAGGACCTTTTGATGGTTGAGCTTCTAGTGAAAATAGTTGTGCCACAAACCCATCTTGCACCCTTCTTAAGCATTTTCTACATTTGATGAGAACTTACCAATTGTGGAGCTTTTGCCTTCATCCCCGTAGCTCAAAAGTCCTCCCTTCATAATGGAACCTCATGAAAAAATCTTGGAAGTTCATCTCAACAGTTCCCAAGGTAGTAAGCCATTGGACCCCTAACACAATGTTTTCTCTCCCCATTGAAATGGCATACATGGGGCCCTCTAGTAGGTAATCTCCCATGGATAGCTTAATCTTATGGCACTTTCTTGAACAACTAACTTTACCTCCATCTGCAACCATGACTTGACACTGGGGCTAGATAAATGAAGCAATTTAAGTGCAAGGCCAACTTATGATTGATGAAGTTATGAGTACTTCTAGAGTCAATTAGTACTGTCACCCTTTGTTTTTCAGAACCCAACAACCTTGAGGGTTTGTGGGGTGCTAATTCCTAAAATTTCATGGCAAGAGATGGTTGAGATTCTTCAGCCTCGATCTCAGTAACCTCTTCCTCACCAGTTTCTTCCTCCTCATCTTCTTCCTCATTAGGACCCTTAATTTAGACTAATTTTGGTTGAGATTCTTTAGCCTCAATCTCACTAAGCTCTTCCTCCTCACCAGCTGCTTCCTCATCTTCTTCCTCATTAGGATCCTTTAGACTAATTTTTACTCGAGACATTTGTCCCTTGCCCCTCTTGCTATCACAACTGTAATATAGACCTTATGCTCGCTTCTCACCAATTTGTTGAAGAGTCAATGTGTCGGTTGGGGAAGTAATGGTGCTGAAATCATGCATTCCTTGTGAGTAGTGATACCCCTTCGTTTTACCAGATCTCTTTCCTCCACACGATGAACAACTATCATGGATTCTAATATCGAACCCAAATTAAGAAGGTGAACATCAAGTTAGATGTTATCCTTGAGTCCACCCAAGAAGAGATCATTTACATGATCCTCTGAGATGTCATCCACTCGAAGAATAGATTTTGGAACTGCTGGATATAGTCCTTGACCGTCCCTGTTTGTCTTAGTTTAGCTATTTGGCTAAAATAGTTCGCAGCATTACTATTATTGTAGTTTGTCTAGAGCAAATTAGTGAACATAGACCAAGTAATAGGGAGACCCTTTTTCTTTTTCTTACACATCCATCTATACCAAATGAATTGTTCTGGTTCCAAATACAAGGATGTCATTACAACCTTTTGTCCACTTGGGACTTTATGTAGATCAAAAAAATTCTCCATTTGGTTGATCTAGGTGATTGGATCATTCCCATTGAACTTGTGCATTTCTACTTTTGGAATCATGTTCCACCACCTGGCTAACATTTCCACCGAGTTGTGTGAGAGGATCCCCCCTTGGTGTGATTTAAATTTGAGTGTGCATTGCTGAGGAACCCATGTGACTTGAATGGGAATTCATGTTAGTCTTCATGCTTGAGATAGTGAACATCAACTCCTTCCTCATTGATTCAAACTCGTCTTCATTTCACCCTTCATTTCATGAAGATTGTGGTTGAGGTTACCCTTCAGTGCTTGAAGCTCTTGGGTGAGGTCATCCTTATTCACCATATTATTAACCTTTTCCTGAAGTTGGATGACTACCTCCGATACCCCAGAAGCTGAATATTCACAATCCATATCTTCCTTATTTGGAGTCATTCTTGGAGTGGCTTGACCCTTCCCTTGGGCTTTAGTTGATCTCCTTGTCATGATGTAGGGTTTGGGTCTTGGGGTATAGGTATTAGGGTAGCAATTTAGGGTTTGGAGTTTCATATGGTTATTGGCCAAATAGAGAGAAACACAAAGAACAAAACCTAGCTAGAATCTTAAAAAAAAAAAAAAATTGTAGCCTATGGAGCGAATTTATGAAAACCACTAAAATGATTATAAAAATTTAAGGGATAAATAATGTTACAAATTATAAATCCACAATATAAATTGCCGAAGATTATAGTTTATGAAGTGCAGTAATTAAAAACATAGATTAAGATGTTTATAATGTAGATTACAGAATGTAAACACCATTTAAAAATAAAAGTAAATGAACACAAGTGACACAAGATATAAGTGGGAAAACCTTGGAAAGAATAAACTTTCACCCAACACTCCCACTATTTCTCTATCATCTCGCTCATATAGCTCGCATAAATGTTACCATCAATCCCATTATGTGTAACCGATCTCTAATGAGATCACCTTGTTATATACAAGTGTGGTGGTCATGATCCACTCTTAAAGCCGACCCACTTTTTGGTCTATCATGCTTATATTTTAAATATAAGCTATAAACCAAAAACATATAGTCTTTGGTGGGTTTCTAAAATAAGTAGTTTCCTCTTAATATTATAAACCCAACACTCCCCCTTAATGTTAAGTAGGAAACACAAAATTGTTTTTACATGTCAAAGTTTGTTCCAAATAACACATGCCAAGTCACCTTTTGGTACAAAAGGAATTACAATCCATAAATCAACAAGTGATTTAGGCTAGCATCATGCAAAAAACACTTGTTCCATGGGTTTTGTAATTTTGTGGTGCACTACAACAGTGTCCCATGGGTTTTTCAACTCTATACTACCACAAAGTGTCCCGTGGACTTATACAAGCCATGAACAATTGTAACATGCATTGCGGGTTTTAGAGAAGCCATGACATTGTTTTCCATGGTTCAAAGTAGTGTTCCATGGATTCTATAAAAACCACAATACAAAGGAACATTACAAATTCTCAAGATAAAGTGATTAAGGATGAAGTCTTACATAAGATTATGGAGTTAATAAACTCTTCATATCTAATGCTTTTTGGGGATTACAAGTAAACTTCACATACATGACAATTTACTTAAACAACATAGAAATAGTCTAGGGAGTATCCATTTTGACACAATCAAGTCGTTAAGAGATGGCATTGCACAAGAAAAAACATGCAACATGCTCATTTCTTATTTCCCCCTCAAGGGAAGCTCTGAAAGGCCAAAACTCATATGATTTAGAGGTGAAGATCAATGTCATTCACATGATCATAAGAGCTAAACAACATATGCTCAATTGATTCAGAGGTGGAGATCAATGTCATCCACATGATCATAAGAGCTAATATCTGAAATGCCCAACATAGCACATGGAATTTTAGAACTTTTACAGCACCCAAGGGCTTAGTAAAAATGTTTGCAACCTGCTCTTCAAGTGGAACAAAACTTGAGATCTATATCACCATTGAGAACTTTTTCCCGGATGAAGTGCATATGGATCTCAATATGCTTGGTTCTTTGATGTTGGACTAGATTTTTTGCAAGAGCAATACAACTTTGGTTGTCACATAGAAGAAGTAGAGTGCTTCCTTTGACACCCATATGAAGTTTCTTCCAACATATTTTGAGCCACATGGCTTTTTTTTTTCTTCCATAACACTTATATACTACTTAGAAGAGAAGAGATATATATTGTTGGTTCTTCTTCTTTTGCTCCAAGTTATTGCACTGCACCCAACTTGAAAACATATCCAGAAGTAGATTTTCTATCCACAATATCACCAACATGGTCAGAATCACAATAACCAAATAAATTGCATATCACAAGAAGAATAACACAAACCATAATTGATTGTACCTTTGATATACCTTAAAATCCTTTTTTCCATTTTCCAATGGTCCTCATAAGGATCTGCATGAATCTAGAAACAATTCCAATTGCATAGGATATATTAGGCCTAGTGATAGTTAAATAAATCAAACTACCAACCAAGTTATCTATATAAAGTAGGATTAAATTTATCACAAGAAGGTTTTGGATCTAATTTAACACCAACTTCCATAGGAATAGAGACAGACTTACAATCAATCATATTAAAACCTTTTAAGAAGATTAGAAACATATTGTGATTGAGATGCAATAATAGATTTGTGATTTTGACAAATAATCATGCCTAGAAAATGATTTAATAGTCCTAAATCAGTCATTTCAAAATGTTGTCTTAACTTCTCTTTGATTCTAAGAATTAGATTCTTATCACTACTAGTAATCAAGAGATCATCAACATATAAGACAATAATGATAACATGATTGTTTTTCACTTGAAAAATAAATCATTATCAAAAAAGTTAGAGAAACCAAGCTCATGAAAGAAACTATTTATCTTAGCATACCAAGCTCTAGGAGCTTGTTTAAGACCATACAAATATTTCTTAAGTTTACACACATATAATAATTTTTTCAAGTTCTTCAAAACCTTTAGGTTGATGCATATAAATTTCTTCTTTCAAGTCACCATTTAAAACACATTTTTAACATCCATTTGGTGAATCTCCCAACCATGTTGAGCAACTAAAGCTAGAAGAATTCTAACAATTGCTCATTTTGGCAACACAAGAGAAAAGGTTTCAACATAATCCAAACCAGGTTTTTGAGTAAACCCTCTAGCAACTAATCTAGCCTTGAATTTATCAATCTTACCAATAGAGTTATATTTGATTTTATACAACCATCTAGAGCCTACAATGCTTCTTTTAGGAGGAAGAGGGACTAATTCCCAAGTTTGATTCTTGATTAGAGCATTGTATTCAGCTTCCATAGCTTGTAATCCATCTTTCATCTAGGTTGGCTTCTTCAAAAGATTGAGGTTCAACCTCATAAACAATTGACAAGGCATGATAAGAATGTTGACTATGGGTCATCTTTCTCAAATCATTAGGTTGAGAGTTTGAAACCAAATTTTTGGCCCATTTAGGAATCCTAGATTGAGACAAGGATTGAGAAGACTCCCCCTCAATGTCTACATCCATCATATAGTAAGAAGGATGATTAGTCTTGCAAATCAGTTTCCATATTTTCTAAGCAAGGATTATCATTTAAAAAATCAGTTTTAGACTTAGGAAACTTAGAAGAGGGAAGAGAGACAGATTTACAAAAAGGTTTCTCAAGAACATGCACATTCCTATTTTCTACAATCACATGCTTAACTGGATCATAGACTCTTAATCCTTTTGTTTTGACTTACCATACCCAACAAAAATGCAAGAGTAAGAGGTAGGATCAATTTTTGTCTTTTAACTTTAGGAATAAGAAGAGAAGCAGGCTGCCAAATATCTTTAAATAAGAGATATCAAGTTTTTGCTTAGTCCATACTTCATGAGGTGTGGTTTGATGTAAATTTTTTGGTAGGAATTCTATTTAGGATATGAACAACAATGTTCATAGCTTCATCCCATAGAAATTTAGGCACATTAGAAGCATGAAGCATAGTCCTAGCCATTTCTATGATGTTCTATTTTTCTTTCAGCTATGCCATTTTGTTGAGGAGAATAGGGAGTTTTAGCTCCCTTTGAATTCCATTAGATACACAAAACTCATCAAACTTTATTAACATACTCACCTCCATTATCAGTTTTGATTCTTTTAATTTTTAGATTAGCCATGTTTTCAACAAGGGCTTTAAACTCTTGAAACTTAGATAAGACATCAAATTTTTTCCTAATGTAATAAGACCAAGTCATTCTTGAGAAATCATCAATAAAACTAACAACATATAAAGCACCACCAAGAGAAGGTACTTCCAAAGGACCTCTAACATCACTATGAATTAACTCAAGCAAGCAAGAGGAATTAGACTCATGGTGTTTGTGAAATGGTTGTACATGCTTACCATGCAAACAACTTTCACAAGATTCATGATCTGATTTTATCTTAGGAAGACCTATAACAAGGTTAAGGTGGGACATCTCATACAAACTCTTAAAGTTTACATGCCCAAGCCTTTCATGCCATAATTGAACAACATTACAAGAAGAAGTGGAAAGACAAGATTCAACAACAAATCCATCAAAAAAGTACAATCCATTCTTTTGTAAACCAACAACAATTACTTTACCAAGCTCATTTTAACATACCATTTATCTTGTAATAACACAACTTTATAGTCATCTTTAGTTAATTGTGAACAAGATAAAAGGTTCTTCTTTAAGTTAGGAACAAATAACACATTTCTAATGATTCCATTTTTGCTAACTTAATATTGCCACAACATTTAGACTTGATGACAGAGTTATCTCCTAGATAAATATTTTCATGACATTCAACAACATCATGAAGAATATCATGCATATATGTCATGTGTCTAGATGCACCACTATCTAGGATCCATTCATTATCATTGGAGGTTGAAAGGGCAAGTATAAAGAGCAATAGATTGCTCAACATTATTGGCTTGGTTATTAGTATGACTTTGATTTTTATTTTTCTTTTTTTTTGTTGTTGTTCTTATTCTTAGGATTTGTTATGAGACTTGTTAGCATGACAATCAAGTTGCTTTATGACCAAATTTACCACAATTGTTACAAGTGCCATCAAACTTTACTTTAAACTTTTGATTATTCCTATTGTGCTTAGGTTTAAACTTGGATCTAAAG
The DNA here is from genome assembly GCA_018340775.1 of Taxus wallichiana var. yunnanensis. Classification (NCBI taxonomy): domain Eukaryota; kingdom Viridiplantae; phylum Streptophyta; class Pinopsida; order Cupressales; family Taxaceae; genus Taxus; species Taxus wallichiana. Next base: position 565,102,570 of record CM031235.1, read on the forward strand.
TTTGATTGTTGATTTGTATTATTATTATATTGATTTTTAGAAGACTTTGACTTTGAGAGAACAATGCCTAGAGAGGCATTCTCTTTTGAGTCAAAGTTCTTCATGACACTCTCTTCTTGAATAAGGAGAGAAGACAATGTGTCTAAATCAGGTAAATCATCTTCATTTTGATATTTAGAATTCAGAATAGAGATGAAGTTTCTAAACTTTTCATGAATGTTAATTTGAATAATAAAGTAAAACAACTTATCATGAAACAATTCACAATTACATCCATCTAATTGAGCTTTAATATCCTTAATTTTAGCTAGGTAATTAACAACTTTTTCATCAACTTTCATAGGGGTTGTAAACAATTCCATGATTAACTTAATTATCCTAGAGAGGTGGCTACCCTCATGCATAGTTTGCAATTGATCCATGCATCAACTAGAGATTCCATATGTCCAATATGCAACAAGAACTCATCTTTGATACTTTGCAATAAGATGGACATAGCCTCTTGGGATTTTTGAGAGAAAACACTTAAGTTCTCAGGAGTAGCTTGTCTCCCAAGTGGGTTTCTTCTCAACACCACTAACTAAATCCCATAGCTTTCTAGCCATAAGGATAGCCTTAATCCTAATTCTCCAAATATTGTAATTAGTTCCATTTAAAAGTTGAGATTTATCCATGGAAAAACTAGAAGAACTAGCCATTTTTAAGGAAAACTTAGCAAAATTTGAAAAATAGAGTGTTAGGCGGGTTTTTAAAGTTATAGAGAGATCCGACGGTACAAAGAAAAAAGTCTACAATGGATTAAAACTCAAATAAAATAACTTTTAACTTGATGAAAACACCCAAACAAGGTTCTAATAACAAAGATGGAGAGACCAAAAACACAAAAAACTAAACCCGCATGAGAGAGGTGCAAGGCACTAATAGAGAAAAATATATGGCCTTTTGAAAAATTTTGAAAGTCGTGGTACAAAAAATTAGTGTTCCATCGAGGTTTTTGTAAAAATACAAAAAATCTTAGTAACAAAAAGCCACAGGAAAAAAAGAAAAAGATCAAAAAAAGAAAAAAAGAAACCTGAAATGAAAAAAAATCATCAAAAAAGAAAGAATAAAGTGCCAAACAAAAAAAAAAAAGCCGTGAAAAAGTTTTGAGAAAAGTTTGAAAACACGTGGGTCCAAAGTAAAAGTTCCAAAATGAAAAAAAAAACAAACATGTACATCAAAAATTTTAAAACACATGTAACAAAAAAGAAAACAAGAAAAAAAACTGAAAGTTTGAAGAAAAAACAAAAAAAAAACAAAAAAAAAAAAAGTAAGAAAAAAAAAAAAAAAAGTCAATGAAAAAAGAAAAACTAAAACTAAAAAAAAAAAGTGAAAGCCAAAAAAGACTAAAAAATGAAAATTCAAAAAAAAAAACTAAAAAAAAAAAAAAAAAAACTAAAAAAAGCCATACAAATAAAAAAATACATAAAATTTAAAAAGTCAAAAAGGAAAAGCAAATAAAAAAAAAATGAAATAAAAAATTGCAAAATAAAAAAAGAAAAAACTTAGAAAAAAAAAAAATCTAAAAACAAAAAAAAACTAATTCAAATGAAAAAACACAAAACAAACATAAAAAAATAAGATCATATGAAAAACAATGCAAAGCAAGATCTAAACTAAACTGATTTAATTAGATCTTCAAATCCAAATCAACATTATTTAAAACATGGGAATTGGAGTTTTGAACCTGATAAACTTGAAGCAAGTCACGAAGCAAGCTAGGGTTTTGCAGATTTGAAAATCTTCAAGTTTCTTCACACTGTAAATCAAAAACATCCAAATCTATCCTACACATGCATAAACACAAGCTCTGATACCATGTTAGGAAATTTAAGGGATAAATAATGTTACAAATTATAATCCACAATATAAATTGTTGAAGATTATAGTTTATGAAGTGCAGTAATTAAAACATAGATTAAGATGTTTATAATGCAGATTATAGAATGTAAATAACCAAAAAAAAAGTAAATGAACATGAACAAGGTGACACAAGATATAAGTGGGAAAACCTTGGAAGGTAAAAAAACCCACTGAAAATCACTTATCTTTATTGAGAATAAACTTTCACCCAACACTCCCACTATTTTCACATATTCACTTGCAAGTTACACCTTCAAAAAGGGATTACAAACTCATCATACATTGGCTCGCATAAATGACATTCACATCATGTATCTATCCAAATCTCTATATATATGACATATCATCTTTGATCTCTAATGAGATCACCTTGTTATATACAAGGTGGGTGGTCATGATCCACTCTTAAAGTTGACCCACTTTGTGGTCTATCATGCTTATATTTTAAATATAAGCTATAAACCATGCGGGATTGGTTCAATTGGTTGGCTTGTTGAGTTGGTAAATACAATGCGGTTAAGTTGGTATGAATGCAATGTAATGCAACTCAGTTTTAAAGCAATGCAATGCAATGTAATGTAAGCTAACTTTCAATAACAATGTGGTTGGGTTCACAAGTGAGCTTGGCTAACTCAACCACTTTAAAATCAATTGGGATTTAATCCCACTCATGTCCCATAATAGCAACATATGGTAATTATAAGTAAAATCACTTCCATAGCTAAGTAGAATCGGCGGCTCATATGCCACACCACCCTAGGCCTTTACTAGGCGATGAAATGCATGCAACACAGGCCTTCCTTGATGGTGCAGCCCGACTTGAGAGGAAAATATAAAGTTAGGGAAGAGAAAAAAGGTGTTGGTAGGTATAAGGTGTTATGCGGGAAAAATATAACATAGATGCACAAGGCCACTTAGGACTGACAAGCCAAGTTACCCCCACAACGAAACACCCTTTTCACTAAAACTCATAATAAAATAATTGTACTCATTAGTGTAATTAATACAACGTTCTATGAACTAACACAAATCATACAATGAGTTTATTACGAAGGCAAACATGCCATTGTCGCAGCCACTCAACAAGAGCGTAATGTGACATTGTGCTCCTCGCCAAAGCAAGAGCGCAAAATCCTTTTTGTCGTCGCATTGCGATTGAATGAACTCGCTACCTTACACAAGATGACACCAATAAAGGAACTAGTCCACCAAAGGAAAACTAATGACTGCTACTTACGGTTTACACTATTTTCCATGCATTGAAACACACATGGAAAACTCTCTATCCATACCCATTTGTTGCATCTTTCCGCCTCCCCGATGATACCCTTTCTCGAGATAGAAAACACATTTACACATGTAGACAAGAGTACCTGGTGCATTATCCATTTCAAATAATCAAATCAATTGAAATGAACTATAAAAACATAATCAAAAGTGAAATATAGATCCTTATATCATTTCTTGTTAATCAATTGATTGATAAGAACTGTTTCACTCTCAAAACATGTCATAATGATAACCAAACCAAATCAAAACAATATATAGTGTTGTATCAATGTAACAACAACCACCTAGTCATCTAAAAGTCTCCAAAACATCAAATGTATAAAACGGGATGTGACACAAATGCTCCAAAATAGGCCTTCAAAGATAAGCAAGGCTAACACTCCCAAACCTTTAAGTCCTTAGGAGCAACTTGGCAAGCACACGCATATTGAATGATGAATGATGTGATGATGGTAGAAGCACTCAAATGCCGCCTATAAATAGGGAACATGATTAAGTATTACAACTCCTTATGTCGATGCGGTCGGCAAGAGGTGAAAGCCAAACGGCATCAACCGTATGCACCTTATTTTTCACTCTTATTGACTTCGCTTTGTAGGCATCATTGGTGCATTAACCTCCCTTGAATAATATCCTATAGGGTATCACCAAGAGTGGGGTGGGGTGGGCTGGTTAATGGCGGTACCAATGAGAGAGATTTGAAATTTAGTTAATGGTTCCTTACATACTCTATCCTTTACACTTCCTAGTCATCCTTTTATGACATCACGTTACTACCTTGCTATGATCACCTACATATCCACTTATAGCACGCTTATACCTCTGTCAAATCACTTTTTATCTAATTTTTAGTCTTCATCTCCTGAGCCTTCGTTCTAGGACTCCATGATTTACCAATACCTTGAGTCGGGGACATTGACCATGGTCCATACCATTTGGCTTTCATCCCTCATGGCTGACAGAATCAACCATGTTCAATGTCGTAGGCTATAAGGAATTTGTAATAGCTAATCATGTTCCTTATTTATAGGCAGCATTTGAGAGCATTTATCATCATTCATTCATTCATTAGTCATTTGGTCTTCTTGTGCTCGCCAAGCTTCCCTAAAGTTCCTAAAGGTTTAGATGTTAGTCTTACTTATGGAGCATTCAGTCTAGGAAAATCAAGAATAGGAGCTGCACCAGTGAGATACATCATCTTTGGAGACCCCAACTATGATCTACTTAGGTCGTGTTCCTATATGTCTTGTGATCCCCACAACAACTCTCTCATAAGGTGTTGCTATCCCTGGGGGAAGTTAATGTGCCAATGTTGTCTACATAAAGGTAAGTATTTCTAACCTCTCTTTTCCTTTATATTATTTCTGATTTGATTGATTGATACTGTACATAAGTTAGAATAAAGTAGCATATTCTTAATCTATTGCATTATTTTATGTTGGCCCTTGCCTTACTGATTCGCCATTTGGGCCTTACAATTCGCCCTTTGGGCATTACAACCTTTCGATCTCTACAACCCATGTTTACAACCCTAGCTTAAATATCTTCATGTTGTTTACAATGTATACAACCTATTACAATTAGGATACTAATAATACACCATATGCTATCTTAGACCTAGGCTTTGGGATCTTATGCCTTTGATAGAGAGTTGGTTACCGTATTTTAGATCCATGAATCTTTGCATCTTACGACCCTCTTGTGTGTGGCTCTAGAATGGTCCCCTTCTTATCCTCATCTATATTATCGAGAAGAGAAAGAGCATATTCTATAGACCTTAGCTTGCATGCATCGAATATGGAAGAAAACTCAAAGAGTTGATAAAAAGTGATTTCACAGAGGTATAAGGATGTTGTAAGTGGATATGCAAGTGATCGTAAGAGGGTAGTAAGGTGATGTTGTAGGAGGCTGTAAAAGGATGACTAGGAGATGTATAGGATAGGATATCTAAGGTAACATCGACTGCACATCAAAGCTCTCACAAGTACCGCCACTAACCAGCCCACCTCACTCCCGGTGATACCTCGTAGGATATCACTCAAGGGAGGTTAATGCGCCAATGGTGCCTGCAAAGAGAAAAAGTCAATAAGAGTGAAAAATAAGGTGTATACAACTAGTCTCATCAAACCTAGTCGTACTTGTTCGATGGAACACATGTGCAGGTCACACACTTTGAAGCCTATATCCGAGTCCTGACTTGTATCATAGTCTTTCTCCAGGCTGATTCAAAGGCCCAATTGGGATCTCATATATAGGGTTTTGTACTATTTTCTGAACAAGGTCGTTGAGTACTTGTGCATGGCTTCCATGTTTTCATGTTGTAGGAGTCCTGACTTTGCAAATAATGCCCCCTTCTATCTGAACTCATAGTCACCATAATAGGTACCCTTGGACTACCTAAGTCCGTTGTTTGCAAGCCATCTGGGTCCCCTTCTTGCATTTCATCTTTGGTTTGTTACCTTTATTTCGTGGCCTTCCCTTCGTGCACCTCTTTTGTTGGACCTCCTTTGGTTTGTGGCTCTTCATCCTTTCATGCTTCCTAAACATGTGTGCGCAGAACTTTAGGACTCGTTGGCTTATCCTAGAGCAGGGTCTCTGGACTAACCAGACTCTCTAGACTTGGGCTTTCAGTGCTCGTGCTTGTTTTGACTCCTTCATGTTGTCCTTCGTTGCTGATATCTATGTCAGATCTTGTGCTCTAGTGGTCCTTCTGCCTTCTTGAATCAGGGTCTCAACCCGCGCCTCCCTTTGCACTGGGGTATTGACCTTTGCTCTTACTTGAGCTGGAAGTTCTTTTGTGCAATTCCCCTTACCGGTGTTTCTACTTGTGTTGTCTTCCAAACTTGTGCTTGGCCTTGCACATTATTTCTTCTATGAGAGGTTCGAGGTCTCTTTCCATGCAGCCCATTTGATGATTATCAGTTTGCTTCTTTTGTGGTAACCTTTTCCTTATCCTTTCCTTCCGTCTGTTGCACCCTCCACAGATTCCTCAGTTTTTCTTCTTCCCTCCGTCGCAACATCCTTATCAGTCAACACCCCTCTACTGGTCTTGTTTGTACCGGTTTCTTCATTGGTGTCGCCCTTGCTTTCTTCTTCATCGGCTTCAATTCATTGACCAGGTTATAGTTTTCCCCTTTCACTACTACAAACTGTCTATGGTCTATGTTGACGTTGTTGCCATCAAATTCTTCATGTGCAATGCAATTATGTGCACATCAATTCCTCTATGCCTATCGTTACTTGTGGCAAACCCGTTTTCTTTTCAATGTGCTCTCCATATATTGGACGGGCATGCCATATGGTAATTTAATCCGGCTTGTGAACCTTCCATTCTTGTTTACAATGCTCACCAATGTAAATGCGCTATGACTCAAAATCGTGAAAAACTGTTATGGTCCTTTGTCATTCTAGGTGGACTTCTATATTCCTCTCCAAATACTGCTAACACACGCTCATACCATCACCTCTTCTTAGCTTGCAGGTGGGAATCATTTGATTTCCACACATATGACCCTTGTACTTCAATGCACATGACCCTTTGTCTGCCACAACTATGAAAGACTTACTTTTGAGAGTTCCCACCTCAATCAAATTCAAAAGGAGGACCAATTCCTATCTGAAAGTGGCTCCTATTCCACGTGCTTCTTCCACGCTGCTTATTACTTTCTCAAAATATTTCTTGTAGTTATGCTTAACCTTCTTTGTTCTAACTTGGTATGCCACATACACAACATCTTTCGAAGCTAAGATCCAACGTCTTATTGAAGTTATCTTCACTTCCTCATTCTCCACAGGTGTCAGCCTATATGTGGCCTTGTTCAGTAAACAAGACCTTGGAATTAGATCCATCTGATGACATGCAGTGCATAGGTGGTAATCCATCCAAAATATCCATTGACATTGACATTATATCCACATTCTCACCTAGCATCTCGTCTACTTCATGCGAAAGTGCTCCTTTCCGCATCAGTGTGCCTTCTTTCTCCCTCTTCGCAGGATTGGAAATGAATGCAAAACATTCATTTTTCTCCTCCATCTCATTTAAGAATTGTTTTCCTGAAATCAGTAACACCTTCAAACTTCACTCCACTTACACACTCGTATCCTCCAAAGGATTTAAAGTATACTTCCTATCGTCCTTCACCAAGGTGTAAGTGTTTATGTGGCCATCATGCTGCGATATTCTATCAAACTAGCAAGGTCTACCCAGTATCATATGGCATACGTCTATGGACATTGTATCGCACCATCTTCATATGTGCCAATTTTAAAGCACACTTTACATTGCTCATTCACAAGCAATTGACGCCCCTTCAACAACGAGGACACTTATATGGACTCAAATGCACTATCCTCTTCAAACCAAATTTCTCAACCTTCATATTCGATACGAGATTATCAGTGCTACCACTATCAATAGTGACTTTACAATACTTACCTTCAGGCTTGCAAATGGTTCGAATAGATTCTTCCTCTGCACGGGTGCATTCTCCACCTTAGCTGGCTTCAGCAGCACGATATTCATCAGGAGAGCTTCTCTGTACTCTGGCTCTTCTGTGCAATTACTTGATGCGATACTCTTTGTATTTGCATGCACAACATTTTTGCTAGCACCATTCAGCTTTGCAATGCCATTCTGCTGTGCTTGTGGACATTCGAACACATGATGTCCTGATTCTCCAGATTAGAAACACGATCCAGAAAATCCTTTACCTCTTCCATGTCTTCTTCCTTTCTATCTCCACCTCTTTGCACATGACTTCAATTATGTGAGGTACTTGCCTCACTCTATTGTGCATGATCTGACTTATCACTGCACATTCCTCCACCTTTGTGTGGGAACTTTCCTTTCCTCGCACATTACCTTGTCATCTGTGCAACATTTTTTCTTCTTCCTTTTGGAGCATATGAGAGGCATATTGATTTGTGGGTATAATTCCCAAACAAGTTTGACATTACATCAGAGAGTGATTTCTGATACTCTGGCTGAATCACCCAGTATGACTTTTCATCTGCAAGGAAGATCCCATTTAGCTGCCTTTACCCATTGTAGAGCCTCTGTGTATTTTTGAAAAATCTCTAGGCAGTAAACCAAGCCAAATAACAGTTGCAACCTCAAACATGGAAGTTGGAAAAGATATTTCAATTATTGGTGTGTCTAAATCTAGAATTCTATTTAAGTAAATTTGATGGGATATTTTTCCTTTGAAATGGTATAACCATTGGTGTTTGAATAAATTTTTATTATTGTCAGGCATAAGAGTAGGCAACACATTGGACAGCTAGTGAAGGAGACTTCTGCAAAGCTCAAAGCAGCCAGTGAAACAGATCAGCATCAGGAAGTTCCTGTAAGTCTCATTCGTGACTAATTGAGAATTTTTCTTTGGATGTTGTGCACTGAAAGGGGATTAATATTGTTTGCAGGTGAAACGCATTTGAATTGATAAAAATTTGAATTAATCAGTCTCTTCAATCCAGCTGATTATAGAGAAAGGAGTTAATTTTGATTTTCTATGCAGCATACGCCTCTCCTGTTGTTAGTCTGTCAATTACTATGAAGGTTCCAAGGTCATATTCTCTAGTCCATAAAGCAAATCTGTGCTGAAAGTAGTAATCAGTCTTTCTCATTTCTCTTTGGGATGCCAAGTATGGCCTATATTAAACAATTTACCTTTGCCATTTATTTTTCTTGAAAACAAATGCAACTTGTTCAATATTTTATGTGGTGCCTGCTTTTCCCTCAATTGTTTAGTCACAACCAACTGGTCTGCCATTGTTTCTGTTTTTTTGCTTAGAAGAAAACTAAATTTATTAAAAAAAGATTGCATCTCAAGCTTTACAGTATGAAAAGGACTTTCAATGTCCAAAATATGCTTCCAATTCTTTCTAAGTACCCCCTAGTAATTGTATGGCAGCTCCTTTCAAGATCCCACAAAGAATCATAGTGTGAACAGAATGATCATTCATATCCACATCTTTAGCAGATAATGAGTCTGGTTCAAGACGTGGATATGAATGATAATTCTGTCCAAATATGGATATGAATGCTATTACAAGTCTGGTTCAAACCAAATGGATGGCAATAAGTACTAGAAACCCAGTTATTAGCATCAAGAAAGGCCGACAGTTCATACAGCTGAAAGAATACCGATTCATTTAGCATCAAATATAAGTCCAAATAAAACACCTCTGCATGCATCAACAACATCCTACTGCAAGGTAGGAAGGTCCTGCTACTCCTTACACTTCATAGTATGACAAAGATCATATCCTTTGATTTCCAAAATCAACTTGAAATTCATCTGCAGCTCACTGACCAACTCCAGGAACATACGATTCATAGCTTCTGGTGATGCAACCAGAAGCTTGCTTGGGTATGCTGTAGCCCACCATGAGTAGCCTTCTGTTGTCCAAACATAGCACACAAAAAAATCTTCCATCTGCTCCGGGAATTGCTGATTATCCTCTCTGAGATGCTCCTGGAATTCACGATTCCTCTTCAAAAGGTTCAGCATAAGTGCCTCTGGGAATACCTCTCAAATGACTTCATATAATGCCCATGGCAGTGAAAATGTTTTGGTGCTGTCCAGCCACATCCCTTACAACCAACACTGCAGTCACCACTCTGGCCTTGTCTCCCTTCCTCCATGTGACTTTGAGTTTTTCATTGTGGCTCTCAAAGAGGTGATTTATCACCTCCTATGGTAGTTCTGTTTGTCCATTTGAAGAGACCAAATTCTACAAATGGGTGCGGTGTAATAACAACACCTTGTAAAAGCCTTTGGATTCCAAAGGTTGCATTTCAAAGCCATTGCCTTGAATTAATAAAAGAAGCCTTCCAAACTGGACGTTAAGAGACTGTAATGTCCCCTTTTTCAAACTAGCTCGATTGGAAGATTTTGAGCCCATTCCACTTTCTAGGCGAGAAAGAAATGTGCAAAGGAAGTAATTGTCACATTTTTCAATTATTTTTGTGAGCATTTGCATTCTTTTTAATAGTTTTCTACATAAGTCAGGTCGGTTGGGTTAAGAAGGTGAAAAGCCGAAGAAAAATAAAATAAAAGTATCCTTATGAGGTCGGTCCTAGCTTGGAGGCATTCTAATTGGTTTTGGTGCCACAGAAGGGTATAAAAGGGTGGTCGCTTGGCTTATTTCATCATTATCAAAAATTATAACTTGCATGGTTTTTGGGCTGATTGCTCAATCACTTGCACTTAACGGGCGAAAATCCTTTTGTGTGGCTAACAACGAGGCGAGACCCTTCCTTGCTTGATTGAAGAACGAAAACTCTTCAATTTGTTGTTTCCAAGGGCTTCAAGAAGGTTGATGTTGCAAATTTTCAGCTAGGGTTTGATTGGAGAAGAGCTGCTAGGGTTTGAACACCATTTTTAGGCCCTCTCCTAGGGTAGTGACTTGCTTGGAGGAGGAGTTGGGTGCCATCTAGGGCACATTTCTTCATTTGGAGTTGATATCCATATTCCTCATAATTTTAGAGGTTGATTTCACACTTTCATGAGATTTTGGGGGCTTGTAACCTCCATTTCCAGCCATTATTGTGAGTTGTAATTCTGTTGTCATTAATTTAATTACAGCTGTATAGAACTTCATAATTTGCATATATTTTGGAGTACTTTTGCTTGGTGTTTATTCCATTGGTTGAGTATAATATTTTGGAGAATTTATACATCCATTTTCAGCTTGTTTGGAGGGTGTTTGATGCCCTAAAAGTGCAAATACAGTTCACTGCTAGGGTTTATAATATTCTTTGGTTGGCTGTTGTAAAAATCAGATTACTCTCAATTGGGATTGGTGTTATTTCTTTGTTTTTCAGTTTCAGCCCTAAAAGGGATATTACAGTGGTATCAAAGCATTGATCTTCCCAGCTTGAGGGTGTTTATGCAAGACGATGACAAAGAATACAGACATGGATTGGCGACCTAGGTTCTTACCAAAGAAAGAAGTCATTTCGAAGGTGGAAACACGGCATTTAGTGGGTCACAACATTGTGGCCAGCTATGAAGAATATAGGGCTCTTCCGAATGAGATCCGTGATGCTATTTCGCTTGCCGAATTCATAGGGGTAAGCAAGGGAAGGTCAAGGCCGAGAGCCTAGACCTCATGCGCCACAAAGGGATCTTCAAAATGCTTTGGGGAAGGTGGCACTCTCCACATTTGATGGCTCCAACAAGGGGACAGTTGGAGCATGGATGAAGATGCTAGGGTTAAACCTAGACCACAAGAATATGCCAAGGAGCCAAACCCAAAGGGGTTTCTCTTGAAAGAAGAAAAAGAAAAAACAGATCTGCAAGAGGGTTTTGAGGTGGAGTCCCAAGAAGACCATGTTGAAGGACATGGAGAGGTGTTGCTAGATGAAGAACCAAAAAGGTTTTGATGTAGCAAAATCTCCAAAGAAAGAGGAAGAAGTCATGGAGCATGAGCCAAGGAAAGAAGAAAAATTCAATTTGCAAAATTGTGGAGAGAATTTGGTGGTTGAAGCCAAATCTTCGGTTGATAATGATGATGTTCAACTTGCTGGAATTTTACGAACAACAATCAATAAGAAGCAAATCGATGGTGTTCTTGACTTCGGCGAGAACCATGATGATGTTCCATACATGTGTCAACAAAATATGGAAGGAGTCAAGGCGGGAAGATCTTCACTTGTTGAAGGAGCGAAGGCAAAGGAGGGTGAGCTCCTTGTGGGCAGCCCAAGGTATGACCATGATGACCATATTTCTGATTTGTTGTTTCCTCCTATGTCGCTGCCATATTTTTGTCATCATGGAAAATATTTTAAAAAGCATGTTAGGTCTAAAGGGACAACTAGCAATTATGGGCATGTTGTTTCTTCTATTCAAGGCCAAGATTGCTTTGGCATGGGTGGTCTCCGGAGGATCAAGGTAAATGTCATCTCTTGCACTTGGAATGGAAGGAAAATTATGAGAATGTATATAAAGTTTGTGGTACATTCAAACCTCATTGTGAAGAATGAGATGCTACAAAATGGCTTCATCATCCCTTGCACCAAGAGGATCCAACAACTCAAGCTCACCTTGGGAAGGCACATGGTAAGTAATGATTTCTATGTTGTTGGTATTGGAGGTACAAATTTGGTACTTGAGATTCAATGGTTGCATTCTTTGGGTGAATTTACCCAAAACTATCAAGCTAGGGAGTTGAGATTCAAACTTGGTGATCAAAAGGTTGTGCTTCAAGGCATGACAAGTGGAGCTCCTCAAGTTGCTACAACAAAGAGGATGGAAAGAATTACCGGAAGAAGGCAAGATCTATGGGCTGCACATGGTAAGATAACCCCCACACTTTCAGTTTTAAAACAACAGTCATATCATAGAGGTTTTCAACTCTTAATCCATGCACATGCTCTTAGAAGAAGTCTTCCAATGGAAGTGGATGTTGATTTCATAAATTTTACATTTGGAAGTGAGCAAGATGGATGTTATCTTGCTGCCCCAAGCATTGTAACCCAACTAGAAATTGGTGGTATGAGTGTAAGTAGTAGAAGTCATGTTTTATGGGTTTTAAGACACGTTGTCATAAAAATTCATACTGCTGTTATCAACATTTTCAGTTTTCCCAACATTGTATTTGTAGCCATACAAGTAGTCTCAGCCATACATGGGAGTAATCTTCAGTTTGTTGATGTTGTTGAAGCATTTTCAGTCCCCATATGGTTGAATTTTGTGAAGAATTTGAAGTATGACAGTTGTTATCCTATTCTTTTTGTTGTTGTCTGCATCAAAACCAGCCCGTTAACCCCTTTTATGACAGTCACCAAAGTGTTTTCAGTCACAAGGTGGAAGGGTTTTCCACCTACCATCAATGAGGGATTGTTTGCCACTGTTTTAGAAGAGTTTCCAGCCACCATAATGCTAATTTTGAGTGAGAAATTGCAATGGTACAACTACAACCATACTTGGGACAGCGTGAATGGACCTTTGAGAGTCCATCATATGAAGGGGAATTTTGAGGAGAATGCAAGCAAAGGAAGAAAGCTAGTTCACATATCTATGAGGCATGAAGAAGTAATATTGAGAGCTCTTGTTTCTTTTAATGTGTTAGTTCCATGTGCAAGTACAGGTATGAAAAAGAAAGAACAGTTGAGTTAGTTTTTCCCGAGAAAATGATGGAGCATATGAGATTGCAGCTGAAGATGAAGATGCATATAATGAAGGATAACAAGTTTGGGATTGTAAAATTTCTCCAACAAAGCATGGAGGGGATGCGGGATGAGGTGTTGCTACCACCAAATGTTAGAAGTGCTTCCAAGACAGCCATGTATCAAATTGCCACCATTAATGTCATCACTTTTAGCAGCCCCAACATTATTTTAGTTGCATTTATGTGTATGGTTAGAGGATGCTCTTCCACCGTAGTTGACAAGGTTGAAACGGGAAGTGAAGATGCCACATTGGTATGTGTTTTAGCTTGTCAAGTTGCTGATTATTGCTCAATTTTTTCTTTATGACTAAGGTTACAACAGATTGGAAGGCTTTGTGTACAACTGAGTATGCAAGGAGAAAGGTTGCTAATGCTATTTTGAAAGGTGAAAGTGAAGAGGGCAGAATTGAGGTAGCAGCTGATTTCTTTTTCAAGGAAGTTATTAAACTTCACGGGCTGCCAAAGTACATCAATAAGAAGAGGGACAACAAATATATGAGCTTGTTTTGGCAAGAGCTCTTTCATTTGACAGGTATAGGATCTAGATTATTGGAGTATTATAGTATTTTTTTCACTTTGGCATGATGGTACTTGGGCATGAGAGCTTGCAATTGTTTGTGGAAAAGCAATTTTGGGAGGGGAGGACTGTAATGTCCCCTTTTCAAACTAGCTTGATTGGAAGATTTTGAGCCCATTCCACTTTCTGTGGGCAAGAAGGAAATGAGCAAGGGAAGTAATTGTCATGTTTTTCAATTATTTTTGTGAGCATTTGCATTCTTTTTTAATAATTTTCTACATAAGTTAGGTGGGTTGGGTTAAGAAGGTGAAAGGCCGAAGGAAAAATAAAATAAAAGTATCCTTATGAGGTCGGTCCTAGCTTAGAGGCATTCTAATTGGTTTTGGCGCCACAGAAGGGTATAAAAGGGTGGTCGCTTGGCTCATTTCATCATCATCTCTTATCAAAAATTATAACTTGCATGGTTTTTGGGATGATTGCTCAATCACTTCCACTTAAGGGCGAAAATCCTTTTGTGTGGCTAACAACGAGTACAAAAGCCTTCCTTGCTTGATTGAAGAATGAAAACTCTTCAACTTGTTGTTTCCAAGGGCTTCAAGAAGGTTGATGTTGCAAATTTTTAGCAAGGGTTTGATTGGAGAAGAGTTGCTAGGGTTTAAACACCATTTTTAGGCCCTCTCCTAGGATAGCAACTTGTTTGGAGGAAGAGTTGGGTGCCATCTAGGGCACATTTCTTCATTTGGAGTTGATATCCAAACTCATAATTTTAGAGGCTGATTTCACATTTTCATGAGATTTTTGGGGGCTTGTAACCTGCATTTCTAGCCATTAGTGTGGGCTGTAATTCTGATGCCATTAATTTAATTACAACTGTATAGAGCTTCATAATTTGCATATATTTTGGAGTACTTTTGGTTGGTGTTTATTCCATTGGTTAAGCATAATATTTTGGAGAATTTATACATCCATTTTCAACTTATTTGCAGGGTGTTTGATGCCCTAAAAGTGCAAATACAGTTTGCTGCTAGGGTTTATAATATTCTTTGGTTGGCTGTTGTAAAAATCAGATTACTCTCAATTGGGATTGGTGCTATTTCTTTGTTTTTCAAAATCAACCCCAAAAGGGATATTACAAAGACCATTCCTTAATCTTCTAGTAAACACGTTTTTTTTGGTCCCTACCATTAATTAGGCCACGACAAAAAATGTTGCGGTGGGAGGGCAACAATTGGGATCCAAAGGATGTGCCACATGGAGGTCATAGGTTACTTGGGAGGAAATAAATAAGGCGAAGCCTCGTAAGGAACTCTTGGGCCCTACCCGAATAAAATATTTACGGAAATTCACGCGTCATGTATAGGCTGACTCCATGGTATGGTGGAAGGTTGCTTGCTCCCATGTTGCCCATGTCATCAAATTTTCTTCATCTAAAGATCTTCGCCATTGATGTGGCGGGTTGTAAGAGATAATGGGATCCAAACCTGATAATTAAATCGTGGCGTTTGTTGCTGTGTAGAGAGTCTCTTGCTCTTGGGCGGGATACTTATCTTTATAAAATCGGGTATGCCCATGAAAAGTGGAGATGGTGATGCATAGGAACATCGAAGCATTCAAGGAAGTGGGAGATGATCATTCGGTATGATGAAGACATTCTTATTCTCAGCCAACACTTAAGTTTGTTTTAAAGATTTGTATGATGGGAATACTTGCAAATGGCACTTTGTAATTCCATTGAAATTCTCATGGTTGTATATATTTACGTTCGTGTTACGCCATAAGGGTCTTTTGCCCATTTTTGTAATCAAAGAGCTTTTAAGAGTTCCATTGTGAGTTTTAGCCTTAGCATTTCTCTTTCTATGTTTAATGATTGTTGATCTTAAGAGTTGTTTCAGATTTGTGTATTTGAAGCATTTATGAATATTTTATGGCTATTTTGGACTTATACGTGGATGATTTGATCAATTTACAACATTGAATCTCTTACTTTATGCATTTGGTCATGTAGAGGACTAATATTAATTGGAGTTGAGTAATTGTTGTGTTTCACTCCTTTGGATGGCTAGAAGGCAACACTATTTTGGCACATCACTCTCTTGTAACATTTACATACCCTTTCACTCTCACCCCAATCAGTTTAAGCAACACTAGAATAAGTAGAACTAGAACAGGTAAGCTGGCCCAATCTAGAGATTGCTCTAGGAAAACTCCTTGGGCCTCTCATTGTGATCTCGCCGATCGGTGGAGCGCACCCCCTTTAGGGGAATCGAGACAATTGGATCGACAGATCAACAAGTGGCATAATGGGCGAAGTAACCCCTATTTTTTCGTTGAGGACTTTTACCCCTTTACGATTATTATTTTTAACCAGCATAGTTTAATCTCAATTGACCGATTGTTCTTTTCTTTTAGAACGGCTTTGCTTTCTATATATACGTAAAATGTTCTTTGTAACAACCTAAAATTTATAACCCAAATTAGTAGGGAATTTTTTTCTAACAACAAATAGACATTCCTCTGCATATATAAATCAGATAACTAGCTAAAGCTAGTTAATGTAGCAAGTCATATTAAATTAACAAGTAGACATTCCTCTGCATATTTAAATCAGGTAACTAGCTAAAGCTAGTTTATGCAACATGTCTTAATAAATTAATCCATCCTATAACATAGTGATAAACCTTGTGCAATTTGTAAGGGTTAGTTATCCTTGATCTCCACGATCACCCTTAACATTTGTTTGAATGTTCATACTTAGCCTCGCTTGGTTTTACCGCACTGCGGTAGTGAGAACATGTGACTGATCCTCTAGTGTCTACCTAGAGTTTCATTTAGTAAAACTCCATCATGTATCCTACACTTCAGGATTTGAGGAATCACGATGATTAGACAATGTACCCAACAAGCACATTACTTTGGCCAAAGTTTCTTAGCTGTACTATGTACGCTTAGTATAGACGAGTGCACATAACATCTAAACTTGTCTTCCCATCACCTCACAAACGTCTCATCACAGTTATCTAGATTTATTAAACTTATGTAGGTGAACCTATTAAGACTTTTCTGAATTCCTAACGGGTTCAACTTCATAAGTACAAGGAACCCCAATGTCCGCATTATTGGTTACCTATGGGAGGCCAATCCGCTACTTAATATGTTACCACATTAAGCAACCTATGGGCCACTCGTAGGTAGCTGCAACGTGCATTAATTAAGTAGTTCCTACAAGGGTTCATGACCTTCATGGATTATCCAATTACTTAGTGAAATATAGTTTACGCATCTAATTACTTTGGATAGATGGATAAGATCATGAAGTGATTATCACTTTGCTGCCCTATCCATACGTTCTAGCCTTTCTATAGAAAAGGTATGTTAGATCCCTAGTCAAGATTCCACCAGGTCTTATTAACCTTACAATGTCATGATTTAGTATATCTTGATTCATTATCCATTAAACAAAGTCATATCTATACTTTATTATGACTATATCTCACATCTTGTTTAAAGCTAGAGATAATCTCAACTTAGGATTCATTTCTTTTCTTAATGAAGGAAGATAAGTTCTTTTAAATATCCTTTACATCCTAATAGGTAATAATTGGATTCACAAGACGAAATTAGATCATACTTCTTGTTAGATTCCTTCATATATAATGTTGACTAGTCTCAAATTTCTTTGACTAACTAAATATCAATCACTGATTTATTGCATAAACACTTTTAGATTAATCCAATATGTTACCATGGACAGATTTTAATCCTTTTAAGTTAATATTATCACCATACATTTTACCCTTTCATCGCAGCATTATATCATAACTATTATTTTTTCCTTTACCCATAAATAACTCTATATTGTATTGGGGAGTCAAATAATTATTGGTTTAACTTTATCATCATAATTCATACCCACTCTAATCATAAGATAGTTAAATATGAGAAACCTTAACTTCATCAAATCTACCGTTTAGTTACCAAAACCCATATAACGACAATGTATGTAGACATATAGAAATCAGCCAACACAATTATATATTACGAATCTTGTCCATAAATGGACTAGTACAAAGGACATCTTGTCCAAGACAAGTTTCTAAATCTTTAATTACAAGTACAATAGGATCAATGATCCATAATAAAAATCTTCAAGTCTAACTTCGTTCTTCACAAGCTGGTGATAGAATGTCCATACATCATCACAAAACACGTGACATTGTTTTGTTTGGGGGTGTCAGTTCAAAGAACTAACAAGAAGTTAATCTATTCGCTTAACTACGTTTTTGACAAATAAAGTAGATTAGTCATCACACATAACTAAACTATTATGCAACGATAATGCTTCCGCCAAAGGTAGGAGTTAAAATTCTCCAGTAGTCTCATAGCTGGCGATGAAGAGGCGTGAGGTATATATGTGAAGCATTCTGAAGGAACACTTCGCATACAAACCTCCCGCTTCTTCAATCACAAACCATGCGATTGGCGGAGGTTTCGGGTTCCCGATCTTTTTCAAAACCACTATCTTTGCACATCACATGAATCAAACCAATCAACAAATTAAGCTAACTATCATTCAAGGAAAAATAAATTTGTTTTCATGACAAACATTATCATAGAATAATTCTCAAGCCATCAAAGTCATCCAACTAATTTTATTCCATAAAAATTGACTAAGTATAGAATTCTGACAAAATTTTGCCAGAGTTTCCCCTTGTATTTTCCACTTTTAAAATTTTCTAGAAAGTGGATTATACTAATCTAAATCAAATAATGAAGTAAATGCATTAAATGAAAAGGTATGGATCAACCCTCCGAGTCACAAGGATCTCGGGACGAAATAAAACTAACAAGAAATAACTTACCCAACTGAACCATCAACTTTCATTTACCTTTATTTTAATATCATTATCCAAATGTCCTGCAAGAGGTTAATACATCTGTAAAATAATCAAGAGCTGCTGAATCATTTTATTTCCTTGCATGCCATGAGTTAGTTCCCACTTTTATTTCATAACACAAAATGTAAACGAGCATTTCAACCTATTTTCTTTCCAAGTAATATGTACCAACAAACTTATTACTAGCTGCAACAATAAATCAACATTCAACCACTTGCACACACATTTAGCAGAGTAAAACCGGATTATGCCAGTCTTAGCCTAAGTAATTGTATCATCTAAGTTTATCTCCGTTGTTAAGGAAACTAATAGTCACTTCTAATAGCCTCAACAACTAGAACTCCGTTCAAATTTGGCATAAGGAAATATTTATTTAACAGTCAAAGCCGACCCATGGACAAGCTTCAAAACAGAAAAATCCAACCACCACTCACTTAAAACGATACCCAGTTCGTATTTAAATTGTAGGAAGATCTACTGACCCTTTTCTTATTCACGGTGTGAGTAAAACTCATACCCGTCTTCTAACAAAACCCATTAAGTCTAACATGTCGTTCCAGCTAAAACCACGATTATCAGATTATAGAGCCCCACAGCAAATTTACCCAACACTCCAACCAAACCCACATTACAGATATATCATTTTCTACAAATCACACACAGAGAAAAACCAGTCAAAGAATTTCGTTGGAAGAACCTAAAGTTCGAATACCCACAATTTCACAGAGTTATTTTCCATAACCCAAAATAGCCTCACGATTTCATGGAAGGAACGCAAGTTTGAAAACCCCAAATTTTCACAGATAGTTCCCCATAAACCCTACAACCATACGATTTCACAATATTCTAAAAGCAATCAGAGAACTTTCCATTAAATTATAAGGAAGTAGCAAGGCAGTGTCAGGGTGAAGCAAAGAATATCCATTTATTTTCATTTAACCAGAACAAAATAACATGAAAGGAAGAAAAATCGCCATACGACTTCTTGGAAAGAACACAAGTTCGAAACCCAACATTTCTCGCCTTATTTTCCAAAACCTTAGCACCTATATGATTTTATTGAAAGAACTCACAGTTCTAAAACAGATTCACAACATATTTTCCACAACTCTTTCAAAATAAAACAAAACCACAAACAATGAACAATCACTTTAAAAATAAAAAACAAGTAAGCAAGCGAGTAACCCCTTGCTGCAAATGATTCATGCCTTCGTTTTTGCTACCGGTTGATCTTTGAAAACCCTATCAACTGTCATGAGTGCCAAGAATCTGAGCTCTCCAAACCATCCACACCTCAACATTGCATTCCTCTTTAAAGATAGAGGGTTTCTCATCAAAACCGATTCCTCACATGCAGAGAAAAATCCGGCAGAGTGTCCCCCATAGCTAGAGCTCAAAACTACAAGTCGAATGCAAAGAAACTACCAGACTCTCACTTCCCCCTTTCCACCACGAACTGCAACAACCGTGCCACACATTTACTCCTCGGCCTCCCGCCAAGTGGATGGCAAATGGAGGCCCAAGCCTTCGTGGGAGGGGATCTCCCAATTCAAAAATTGAATATTCAATTAAATAATTACCCCCTTTCCTGCGTGGACTGTCCACTTAAGTGGACATAATAATTATTAAAAATCTTATCCATGCAAATATATGGTATTCATTACCATTTTAAAATAGACTCTATACCCAATAAAGCCTTATGCTCACAAATTTGATGGGTGTGGCCATATGGCCCCCATCACTTATATTATTTAAAAAATAATAATAACATTAACTTTAATGTTAATAGCAATTTTCCCAAGGCTTTTAAGCCTTATTGCCTTTACCATCAAATGCACCTCGAAATGACTCGGTAATTGGTGTGCCCAAGATTTTACCCTAAAATCTGGGACTACCCCTTTTAAATTTTTCGTTTTTTTCAAGTAACAGGTTGTGTTTTGTGTTTTGTGTTGCGTATTGTTGCTTGCATTACTCTAAGATACCCCGAAAGAGTCATAAAGCCAAATTCGTCAAATACCCACATGCCAAAGCTCACTCAATTCCTTCATTAGACTTTGTCTGAAAGTGTTTTATTTATTTTTATTAAATAAATAAAGTTCTTTTAAAAATAGATTGAGCTAAAATTAGAATATTGGGTTATATAAACCACTTCACCCCATCATTGTTACCACACAGTATTACTTTTCACCTCTAAGTGGAGCATTCACCTGGGGAAGAGTTTTTACAGACTAGCTAATTGGCGAATTATTTTCGAGCAATTGTCTGCAGCTTCTGTCAGGTATTTTGTTTTTATTTATTTCTTTTGTGTTTGGTTTTGGTTTTCTCCGTGATCTGTCTGGCAATTCCCCTTGGTCTTTTCTTTGTTCTGCCTAACCAGTCCAATTGCCTAGGGTTTTAGAAGTCATTCATGGCCTCAGACAAAGGTGAAATTTATTGTGAAAGCTGGTTTTTAACGCAGCAGCTTGGGGATAAGTCACAGTTTTTGAAAGGAGGGATTTGTTTGTGCAAAATCATAATTTAAGCTGCCCCCATCATCTAAGGTCCATGCAATTGTTAGGAAAGAAGCTTTTAATCAAATCGTGGTTTTCCCATGCTTATGGCTATTAAAATCAGCGCTGCCTTCCTTCATATTTTCCACACCATTCGCAGAGCAAGTCGTGGTTTTCATAGACATTGTATTTTGTTTGTAAGCTGCCCTTCCTTCATAAATTCCACGCCAAAGTTTAATGAAAAAACACAAGTGCAAGTCGTGGATTTTTAAAGCTGCCTACACCCTTTGAAATTCACACAATTTTAAAGTGATTCTTTTATGCAAGTCACATATCCAAGCTGCCCTTCCACTTGATTTTTCACACAAATTTTAAAGAGTCAAGTTTAAGTGCAAAGCGTGGAAATTGAAGCTGCCCTTCATGTTTAATTTCAACGCTGCCTTCCTTCATGAGTTTCCACGCAATTCCTAGTGCTAGGCATGGATTTTCAAACCTGCCAGCATCCTTCAAAATTCACACAACTTTAAAATAATTCTTTTGTGCAAGTCGTTGAATATGAGCTGCCTGTCTTTCCCAATTTCCATGCTGCCTTAAGTGATGAGTTTTCACGCAATTATTAAAAGAAATTTGCAATGCAAGTTGTCGATTATAAGCTGCCCTTCCACTTTAAATTCCATGCCAAGGTTTAAGTTGAAAATACTAGTGCAAGCGTGGATTTTGAAAGCTGCCTACACCCTTCAAAATTCACGCAATTTTTAAATAAAAGTCACTAAGTTTGGCGTGGATTTTGGAATGCTTCTAGCTGCTGCCCTCCAATTTCATTGCCTTCCTGCAAGGATTTCCATGCAATTTTTAATGAAAAGCTGAGTTTATATCTATTATGTGCAAGTTGTGGTTTTTGGAGTTGTTGTCTTCCAATTTCAAGCTGCTGCCTTCCTTTCATTTCACATTGCTGCCCTCTTTAATTTTCAACGCAAGTTTTTCCCTCAGAAAGCCAAAACGCAGCCCATGTGAAACACTCCAAAATTGCATGCAAAGTCACCCAAAATCTTTCCCAAAGCTCATGCATGTTGACTCCAGTCTCCAGTTTGAACTCATGATTGAGCTTACTTATATCTGCTTGCACCCAGAGTCATTCCAGAATTCAAAGTTGCTCACATGATTTAAAAAAAAATATATGAGGGTGATGAATTGCATATTTGTCTGAATTGATTACAAGAATACTTCACTTGTGCCAATATTTGTGAGAAGAAAGCAGAAGTCAATGTCTAATACATTGAATATATCTTCAAAGTCAGGGGAAGCAATTGCAATTTCTGCACAAATAGATCCAGCTCTCACAATTGCAAAAGCTTCTGGTAAAAAAAAAAGAAGATCTCAGACAAAAGTTGATTCAGGTATGATGAAGGGTGATGACATGGGTAATCTAGCAGAATCATGCATAGTGTCCAGGCTTGCCGAGATTAATGATACAGACATGGGGCACGATTCTCTCAAAGATTTGATTGATAGATCTAGAGCAACCGGCAGGACATCCCTTATGCGGGCTATAAGGGATAGTGGAATTATTCAGGCTGCAACATTTCGGCTATGGCTCAGTTACCTGAGTTTGTTCTAGAGTGTGCAAAGTTCTATCATCCTCTATCTAGAACAATCAGGGATGCAACAGGAAAGACAGTGATTAGGCTGGATACACAATTCATCAATTATTGCCTCAAGATTCCGACAAAACTCGGAGTGATTAAAATCAGCATGCAGGAGGCTTTTGATAGGTGGGAGAAGGACAAGGTGGATTGTGTGGGCATAATGAACAAGAAGTATATGAAGAAGTCAGGGCACCATCAAAATTTCCAAGGACTCTTCCAAGGTCAAATCTGGTGTGGGAAGTTGATGACATTTCCTGGTTGTTGTGTAGGATAAATGGGGAAGGTAATGCAAAGAACTTTCACTCATGGATGTATTCCTTCGTCAGAACAATTGATATCAACAAACCTGATTCTATGATCAATTGGGCAAAAATCATCAGTAACAACATTAGTGAGCAGCTCAGGAATGTGAGGCGGACATTCAATTTTAAAATGACTTCATACCTTGTGTATGCAGCAGCCTCACAGGGGGTATTCTCCAAGCTGGACAGAAGAGGGATTCTTTCAAAGGATCCTATTTATGAGTGCTACCCACAGTTGGTGATTCCTGAGTGCTACAAGGATTATAGAGGCAGTGAATGATGGCTTCTTCTATGGATTCATTTGCAAGCTAAACGGTGATCTGAAGGCCAACAAAGTAAGCAAAGAAGCTTGGGAAGTTGTCTCCAATACGGTTGTATCTTCATCCAGTTTGTTGACTTCACATATCTCAGGGTTAGTGGCTTCTCAGGTGAACCAGTCAAGCTGCCAAGGTACCCAAATGATAAGTGGATTATCATGGAGTTATGTAGGCAACTCGTAGAGTTGCAGGACTTACAATCAAAGCGACATAAATCTATGGTCACTTCCCAATCACAGTGGGCCACTATAGTTGTCAGACTATTCACAAAGCCAGAGGTATTGAAGCAGAAATGTTTCTTTGCTACGAGCACGAGTTCTTCCTAGCTCGGATGAATTTTGATCCTTATGGAATAGCAAGGAAGACATCTCCCAGGAATACTCGCACATCCCTTCATTAGAGGATTTTTGGATGAAGTGCAGGAACGAATACGAAGTCAGAAAAGGAGATTTCAGCAGATTATCAACTCAACAGGTTTTTGACTTTGGTTTGGCAAGGATACCTGCAAATCTTTCAGACGATGGGCATGTGGTACTTGACACATATCATCAAATGGGAGGAGATAAAGCTGCTCTTCAAGCCAGTGTAGGTGGTGGCCAGACAATCGAGGAGAGGACTTCAACAGTCTTGGTTAACACCTCAAATTGGTTGTTAACAAAAGGATATTGTTTGGATGAGGCTTTGATGAACAGATCACGAGGAATTTTAGCACGGAGAATCTCAGCAAAAGAAAGCATGATGGTGAGAGCAGCAGAAGACCGGAGAAGCTAAAAGTGCACAAAAAGTCTCAGGCATTGGAGAAGGGTAAGT
Source organism: Taxus wallichiana var. yunnanensis (assembly GCA_018340775.1). NCBI lineage: Eukaryota > Viridiplantae > Streptophyta > Pinopsida > Cupressales > Taxaceae > Taxus > Taxus wallichiana. The sequence goes on from CM031235.1 coordinate 565,126,917, forward strand.
CTTCATCTATTACACCAGTGCCACTTACTGATGAAGCTTCTCTTGCATCAACTCACAACACTTCAACAATTTCGGCACCCAAGAGTCACGGTTATTCCACTATTGAGGCCAACATCATTCATATACACTCTCTTCCGCCACTCAGTTCTCCACTTCCTCCTCCTACAGAGGAATTGAAGGCACAGATGGTAGAATTTGAAAGGGCACTATCCTTAGATGGCACGGAAGGAGGAGTCATAATACAGTGGTGAATTCAGATGCAACAAAACCCGAGCAAGAAATGGTAGTACACACCGAGGCTTCTCATTCCCCGGAGAGTAACTTCTCATCCTGGTTGGCTTTGCAAACAGTCCCAGAGGCTAGAGAAGAAATCAACCTGGAAGAAGAAGACTTGCAGCTGCTCATGAGCTTAGGAGGAAAAGGCAAAAGGTCTAAATCTGCTAAAGTGACTTCAAGGTTGGTTATTGAAGAATCAGGGCAAAAAGTTTGCAGAATTATCAGTTTCGGCTGAAGGGAAGCAAAAGGGAGAACTAATGACAGCAGACATATATTAGTAACCAAAGTGCCACTAGGGCAAGTCACCATGGAAGGATTGAAGCAGGATACCCAGACATTGATAGATGCTTTATTCCTCAAGCTTGACAGGGAGAAGGCAGAGAAAACCAAACTTCAGATACAGATCTCCCAATTATGTGAGATTATCACTAAGGTTGCTAAACCTTCCTCTCAACCAATGTTAGTATAGGAGCAGGTGAGCTGCCATTTGATCGAAGAGGTTGAGGATGCAGGTAATAAGGTCAAAGCTATTGATGAATGGAAGAGGCAAATCATCCACCAAGCATCAGAGCAATTCAAAGAAGTACCAACTAGCTTGGAAAGTATGCACAGGGCATTGTCTCAGTTGAAAGAACTGATGACAAGTATAAAGGATGAGAATACAGTTGTTGAGAGCCACTTGGAGATCTGGCCAAGATAAATTCACTGTAGAGAGTGTGTTGGTTGCAGAGCAGATTGTACCTGATGGATCGATAGAAAAGGGTAAGCAGTTGGAAATGACAGTGTCTTTCTCATGGAGATTCTCAAACTTATGCTGAGTAGAATGTAATTGCTGGAAGACAAGATGGAAGAAGTGTCCAGAGAGCATAATTGCTTTCACTACAGAGGAGGAAATTGATGGTATTCATTATTATACAAGGTACATTCCAGACAAGTCACCAGCTTCCCTGGAAGAATTTCTTCCAGTCATCCAGAAGAAGATTGATGAAGCCGTCATGCCTTTCACGTTGGATTCAATTGGCAAACTAGTGAGACTTCATGCAGATATCAAGGAATTTGGGCCTAGTTTGGAGAAGGTGAAGGCAAGCATTGATATTCTATCTAGGGAATTGTTGAGGTTCAAGACTGAAAGAGAAGCTATTGCTAAAGCAGATGGGAAAACAATGAATCACATGCTTGACAAGTACATTCAGTATCAGAACAAAGGGAAAGCGTGAAGTGTAGCAGCTGGCATATCTTCTTTCTTCTCCTCTTTCTTCTCTCTTTCTTATTTTCTCGGACAAAATTGTAAAACTAAAGTAATTGGTTAAAAGCCATTACTTTAAGTTGTTTGAAAAGGTCCTTTAATTAAGAATAGGTGGCAGCCATGCAGGACTTTGATTTAGTCTTTAGATGCATGTCATGCTAAAGAGGAATTCCAGGAGAAAGATTGCCAGTTGTTTCCTTTATAGCTTCCACATGTGGGAGTTCATTTATAGTTTCCTATTTGTATTTGCCCTCTATGCATTATAAATAGAGGAAGAGCCTACGGGTTAAGGATCACAATTTGTTTATCAGAATTTGTTTAGCAGAGCATTCTTGAGTTTTCAAGACTTTGTGTTGAAACCCTTGGTGTGATTTCTGTGAAAGTTGGGGATTGAATAAAAGGTAGATTTCGGAGAACTTTGTGTCTACGGTGCTTTGCTCATCACTTCTATTTGAGGTTTTAGATAAACTTTGTGTTATCTTAGATCTAGGTTAGAAGCTATTTCTTTCCCTTACTGCTGAATGTTGTGATTTTTCTCTGTTTATTTAATTTGTGTGGATGAGACCAACTCTGATAGCTATTGGTTAAATTCAACATATCTTCCTTTCTTCTTTCCTAAATTTATTCGCTTTTGCAAATAATCCCAACACAATTGCTTACTTGTTGCCAAATTGCCCAATTGTGGTTCACGAGCTGTGGGAATTAAAGTAAAACCCCTGAAAATAGTTATTAGGATTCACCCTTACCAAATTGATAAACATCTTACACGGGAGCCTCACCATTAAATGAAGGAGATTTATCTCATGACTTCCTAGGTTTTATGCTGTGCATAAAATCTAGCCAACAATAACACTAAACCCAATACCACAACGTATCAAGGCACATTCCAAGCTTGGTTTGCAAGTTGCCTTAGGAGCAATATCACCCTTAGTCCATATGGGCGTCAACACAACCTCATAATTAAACTAAAAGATTAAATAGCAGGATGTTACATTCTTTGCATTCCTTATAGTTGAGCCAACGCCAATCTATAGGGCAAGCCTCTTGTCAGGTATGCAGAGGCAACGGAAATTGGGTTTACAGGGCACATACAGGAGCAAGATTGTGGTGATAACCCTTGCTACTGTCCACATGTTCTTGGTCAGCAGGATCACAGGCAGGCTGGATGCGATTGTTGCAGTGGCACACATTAGGTGGGTAGATCTACACGAGTCTAGGGAGTTGTCCCTAACAGTCGAGGTTAGAACTCAGAGGAATATAATATGCTGGCACATGTGGTATCCATGAGCGTCACCTGCTCAAAATCAAATTCTTAGTCTTCAGAAATGGTTTGTCAGTAGAGTCATAGGACCTTAAATGGATGGCTTCATGTTAGAATTGTAGCTTTACAAACAATGTTCTAGACAGCTAACTTGTTACTTTCAATAAATATTTCAGGCAAGTAAAAAGATTGCAGATGCAAAACTTGCTAAAGATTTCCAGGCTGTACTCAAAGAGTTTCAGAAGGCCCAACAACTTGCTGCTGAGCGTGAGACAACTTACACAACATTTGTTCCCCAACCTGCTGAATCTAGGTATTCGATTTATCATTAGCTTATTCAAATGTTTTGTGTTCTTTTACCTTCACTTCTGCATTTGGAAAAGTACTGTCTTGGCATGGACTATGGTTTCCAAGGTAGCGTTCACTGTTTGAATACTTTCTTCTATCATGCCTTCACAAACAGTGCTAATTTATTATCATGCCTTCACAAACAGTGCTTACTTATTATCATTCCTTCACAAACAATGCTTACTTAGTGGTATGTTAAGGATATGCTTCTTGATTTCATCTTCAGTTTGTTTATTTGGTTCATCTTATTAAGGATGCATTTTTGATAATTGATTTACAGTTACACTTTAAGTGAGGCTGATTTGAGTGCAGAAGTAGATCAACAGCGGCAGAACCGCCTCCAAGAACAGAGGAGGTAACTTATTTCTGAATGACAACCCTCATTTTCCTCCTCTAAACTAAAATTTTGAATTTGGAACTTCATATATTTTTGTATATTTTTAACAATACATGTTCAAGAGATTGGTATTCTATTTGGACTACATTTGTTACATATTGCTGGTTATGTTATACTGTTTGACGATGAAATCTAGTCGAATGTCATTTTTCATGTAGATGTGGTTTTTGATGGTTGTCTAATTAGTTTTTTTATTGTTTATAACAATGGAAATTGTCGTTTGACAAGAAGTTAGAACATAATATAATCCACATTGTTTCATTATTATCTATTAATTAGTCATTTTGATGCTTATGTTCAATATTAATTAGTAAGTGCATGAACATATGGCACATATAATTCATCCACATCTCTAATATCTAGGGGTCTTTGCTTGGGACATTTTCGTATGTGCATTTTCTTATGGAGGTCATCCATATAAAAATGGATGAATATTGTCAAGATGAAGGAAATGAAATGAGATTATTACTGTCCTCAAGGTCCAAAGGGCCAGAGTAGAATTATGAGATTTAGCAACTATTATCAGTGCATAGGAATGAGAAAATAGGAAGTGCAACTCGGTGCATAATGTGTTTAAGGGTAGAAAATCTTATATACTCATACAAAAGATTGCATCTTGTGCATTTTTTTCTGTAGTGTTCTTGCTTGTCACTGAAATTGTCCCATCTTACCATGTTCTATCCCTGAAATTGTGAAGTACTGATTTATGTTTGTTTATTGAACAATATTTTTCAGCAGGCGAATCCTATTGGCTTTACAGTTATAGGTTTTGTCAACTCTTTTGGCTTATAATATCTATAATGATTGCTTTGCTTGTCTTTGCGCATTGAAGTGAATAATTAATTTTTGATTGAAAAGCTTTTCCATATATATAGATATAAACATAGAGTACAAGCTAATAATTCAAAAACGTGAGTGGACGAATCACACTCCAAGTATCACATTAGCCTTAGCCAAGAAAACTACTATCACCTTAAAAGTTTAAACATATCTTTTCAATCAAAAAGATATAAAAGCAAGACTGTAATGTCCCCTTTTCTAGACATTTTTGAAAATAAAGAACTGAAGACCCTCAACCCATTTTCTCTCCCTGTGGGTTCGAGGATAAAGCTTGGGGATTGTTTTGAGGTGTTTGTTGTCTGCATTGTTGCCCCTTGGCATGCCTTGCGCTACAAGGGGGAGTCTCTAGTTAGTTTTAAAATGTGCACATAGGTTAGTTACTTTTTATTATTTAATTAGAAAATAATAAAGTGCACATAAAGTTAGTCTTTTAATATTTTAATTAAGTTTTATTAGTTTTCCCTCCAAAAGGGAAAAGGTTGGCCATTTGAATGTTGCACCCCTTATGTTATAAAAGGAGGTTGCATGGCCATCATTTGGGATGTTGATTTGATCATTTGATATCACTCCATGCTTGGAGAAATGGGATGTATGCCCTAGGTTGTTGATGTTGCTTTCTCTCTCTTGCAAAACTATTAGAGTGGAATTGAATTCAGATTTGAGGATCCATTAGTGTTGTGTTGCATTTGTTGTGTGGCGAATTGCTTGGGAAAGAATTCCTAACCCTAGCGAATTGATTGTTGAGGGAAATCTGAATTTGTTTGCATGTTTTGAGGGTTAAACAAGTGAATTTCAGATCTGCCATTGTTGCTTGATTTATTTCAGTCTTTTGCGCCAAGTTTAGAGGGTGAAAGTCATTGGTTATGCTCCTTTTCTCTTCGCTGGTCATTGTTGGTTATTCCTAGCCATAGCGACTTGGGAAAGAGGGGTTTGTGACACATTTTGATGCTTAAATATTGTGATTTCAGTTCAGATCTGTCCTTGGTATTTTTGTGCATCAAAACAAGCTCTTGGAGGATGAAAACAGTTAAGGGAAGTGCTGGTTATTAATTTATTGAATTTCTTCTAACCCTAGCGCCCAAATCTGGGATTTTAAGTGCTATTTTGAATGGGTTTTAGTGCTCAGAAAAATTGATCTTTAGTTCATTGGAAAGGGAAAAATCTCAAGTTTATTGTGCACTTTGTTTCGTGCAAAAAGACTGAGTATCAAGAGAGTTATGCATTTTTGAAGTTTTCAATTGTTTGCAACTGTTTTAAATTAATTCACTGCTGTTATAAAAATCTGAATTAAGAAGAATAAAAATCTGATTGACTCCACCAATCTAGCTCACCACCTTGACCACTTCCAACCCCATTTGGGTTGTAATTGGTTGACATTGGGCTATTTTAGGTTGATTCAAAAGGATCTAATCCTTCTTGAGTTGATTTTTAATTATTTGTTGCAAATTCCCAATCGTCCTAAAAGGGGACATTACAAAGACCAACAAGCTACAAGAGACATTAAGAAATAACAACCACGGCAAGTATAGGCATAGGAGGCACATGATCATCTTCTTTGTCACCCCAACCTCGTAGCCGCTACCAAGAGGGTCGGTAGCATCAGGTATCGGGTTCTATCCATCATCTTTTTATTTTTCTTTGTTATTCTTAGCATTACCGTCTTATTGCTCAAGAGAATTGGCCAATGCCAAGCGAGTGAATTTACATTATTGTGGTGTTGCCCAACCAAAAGTAGTGATAGTCTTAATGTGGCCTCCGACATTGCTGCCACCGCCCATGAGAGGTGTGATCTTGAGAATGAAACCACTGTCGAGAACCACTCCGGTGTTTGCTATGTGAGCGAGACCTTTTCCTCTAACCAAAGCCATGAACCCGAGGTGAGATGAGTCTGAAGGAACTTTGTTGGACGGCACAAGATGCATTGCCCCAATGATCCAACAATTGTTGGAGGTGAGCAACCTCCTGGGGGACTTTCTCCACTTGCACCTAAATCTAGAGAATGACATTATATACAACACAAACTCTGTTAACAACAAAAAAGTAATCTTCAAGAGAAATATGAGTAAGTTCAACATCATTTCTATCTTTCCATAGCTGAAAAAGAATTTTAGAACGAAAAATGTTCCAAATTTGTGTTATTTTGTAGGAATCATGGCCAAGTCCCCCAAAAGCACCTTCGTCCAAGTGAACATATCAAACCAAAAGGGCTGAAAGATGGTGGGAGTCCAATGCCCAGCAGACTATGCTTATTTCGAGTAACAAAAAGATATTTTTAATAGACTCAGGGTGATGACAACAAGACAAACTAGGCGGGCTATTCCTAAGAGAATTAAGAAAGAGCCAATTGGTAATCCTTGATGAAGAATGCACTAGAGGAAATGGGCTGTCTTGGGCTCAATAATGTCCTCCCACACCCTTGCAAACCTCACTTTTTCACACTTGTTCAATGAAATTAACATTCCGAGTGGGTGTTAAGAGGCCCCACTCGCAAACTATGAGGGGAAACGAGTTGATACCATAGCGGGGTTTTTGTATCGATGGGAGTTTGAACCAACCACTCTAATTAGTCCACCATTTGGTAGGAGCTTGGATGCCAATTTTATTGAGATGTTAATAAGATATGGCATGTTGTATTTCCATAATAGACTCTGATCGCTAGTTTGAAGTTGAAATATACATATCGAGTAGGCCAAGGAATCCTATCTCTTAAGGTCTTGCAAAACAAATCAAAGATGACCTTGATGCCTCTCCAAATTTTTTGATGCTTTGGATCCAAAGGACCATGGAAAACGGAACTTAACAATAAGAAAGCATAGGGGACCACCATATGGGATGAAAATTGATAGAGAGTCTCTAATTAAAGCCATACCGATCTGGTGTCACTCAGATTTCACCCTGAAATCTGCGACTACCCTATCCGAAAATTTTTCGTACTTTTAAAATAATGGGTCATTTGTTGTTTTTATTGCCTGAAAGTTCTTGTATTGCGTCAAGATAATCCCAAAGAGCCATATTAGCCCTTTTCGCCAAATACCCAGATGCCCAAAATTGTTTTATTCTGTCATCGGGATTTGTCTGCGGGAAATTTGTATTTAATTATTTTGAGCCCCGTATGAGGCTATTTGCGCTCCGTTTTAACTCTGTTATGAGCGGATATGTTATTATTCCTATGTACCAGAAGGATTTTAACTTATTTTAAGTTTTGGGCTTTATTTGTAACTTTTGGCAATTTTTCGTGTTTTTGTGGTGTCCCGTTCTGTTTTCTGTAAAATTTCTCTGGAACAACTCCTTTGCCGGGTAAGCCCGATTTTTGGCCTGGAGCAGCTGGAAAACATACACGCACATTTTGCCGGAGGAAGTCGTCATCGGAGGTCTGGATCACTGGGAAAAAGCGAAGTCGTGCACAGAAAAGCCCCTGCGGGGATGGGCGCATTTTTGGAAAACAAAGGATTTAAGTTGCGATGGGAAAAATATAAGCCGCAGGCAGGGTGGGAATTGTATACCGCCTCTGGCAGGTACTTTTCCCGTGTTATAAAAGTCACTTAAGTTGTAGTGGGAAAAATGAGACGCCAGCTGAGCGGTGGGGAATTTATTGCCTGCCTTGCAGGGTAAAAATTCCCATGATATAATAAAAGGAAAGTGACTTAAGTGAAATCATGGGATTTTAGTGCCTGCCTTGCAGGGTAAAGAATCCCATTGTCAAAGTCAAATCACTTAAGTGGATCACGGGATTTTGGTGCCTGCCTGGCAGGGTAAAGAATCCCATTATGGAAAAATTCTTAAAAATAGAATTACATGTGCAAAAAAGTGCGCCCCCTTTGGTGATTGATTAAAAAGATTAAATTGATTATTTTTAATAATCTTTCTTCTTAAAAAAGTGCGCCCAAGCTTGAGGAGGTCAAAAAGTCAAAGAAGGAATAAAAGAAAGGAATTAAATTAATTAAATTTAATTTATTTAGTGGCTGCCCCCTTCCTCTCAAAAAGTGCGCCCCATTTGGGCATTATTTAATGTTTTTTGAAGCATTAAAACATTAAATTAATTTCTATTTTCAGTGGCTATGGTCAAAGCACACTGTGGGGCTTGAGTGAAGTGCTGTGTGAAGGATTAAATTGGATTAATTTAATTTATTGGATGGCTGTCCTTAAACATGCTATTTTTAAAAGAGAAAAGCATGATTTTTAATTAATTAATTGCCTTTAATTGTTAGGGCAATTATTAATTATAGAATTGTGAAGGTTATATAAGCATGGGCAGCCATATGGATGAATTATTTAATTCACAGGTTAAGAATTGCAGCTAGGAGGAAAAGTGCGCCCCATTAGAGGAAGGATTTTGCTCAGACAAAGTGCTAACAAAGGCTAAAAGCTTCCAGATTTGGCGCATGCTTTGGAGAAGGTTTATCTTCGTCTGCATAGTTGTTTTCACAGGTGTTACAGGAGCTCAGGTGTTGATTGAAAGGATTCATGCTCTCTTTATGTGCAAATTAAACACCAATTTTTGGGGCAGCAGGCTTGAAAAGTGCAGATTTTTATAATTTAAATTCACTATTCATGCTCCGGTGGCCATTTTTGTCTGAATAAATTGCAGGAACTCATTACAGGTGCTTTATAAAAGAAAATGAGTTTTTATCAATGTCCAATACATTGCAAATATCCTCCGAATCTGAAGAATTGTCCAGATCTGCACCAGTATTGAAGAAATCCGGCCAAGTTAGAAGAAAAAGAATTATTCAGACAAAGATTGATAAAGCCATGGCGAAAGGAGATGAAAAAGAGAGCACGATGGATTCATGCATTGCTTCCAAACTTTCAGACATAGGAGACACGGATCTAGGCCCAGAACCTCTTTCTGATTTGATTGATAGATCCAGAGCTGGAAAGACTTCACTCATGCGTGCGGTCAAAAGTAGTGGAATTATTCGAGCTGCAGCTTTCCCGTGTACAGCCCAATTGCCAGAGTTTGTGATGGAGTGTGCTAGATCTTATCATCCTTCATCCAGATCAGTGCGTGATGTTGCGGGAAAGACAATAATTCGTTTGGATGCAGAATTCTTCAATTATTGTCTGAAGATTCCAGTGCGAAAGGTGGTGACTTCTATTAGCATTCAGGATGCTGACAGTAGGTGGGAGAAACATAAAGCTGATTGCGTGAGCATAATGAACAGCCGGTTCATGAAGAAGCCTAGATCCCCTTCCAAGTTCCCGAGAACTCTTCCACGATCCAATTTGGTGCAGGAGGCGGATGATATCGTCAAATTGCTATGCAGGTTGAATGGTGAAGCGAATGCCTACACTTTCCGGACATGGATGTATGCTTTCATCAGGACCATTGAAATCAACAAGGTTGATTCTATAATCAATCAGTCGAAATTATTAAAGAACATCGGGAGCAATCTGCGGGCGTGAAGCGTACCTTCAGCTTCAAGATGACTTCATACTTGGTGTATGCTGCAGCTTCACAGGGTGTCTTTTCCAAGCTGGATAGATGTGGTATTCTTTCCAAGGATCCCATTTTCGAGTGCTACCCACAGCTTACTGTACCTGCGTGCGAGAAGGACTTCAAAGTGATCAACGATGACTTCTTCTACGATTTCATCTGCAGGTTAGACAAAGACTTGAAGACTCACAGGGTAAGCAAGGAAGCATGGGAAGCAGTGTCCAAGATTGGCAGTGTATTCATCCAGTTTGTAGATTTCACATACCTCAGGGTTACGAGCTTTTCAGGTGAACCAATAAAGATGCCAAGGTACCCGAGTGACAGATTGATCGCCATGGAGCTGAGCAGGCAACTTGTGGAGTTACACGACCTTCAGTCGAAGCGGCACAAGTCTACGGGCTTCTTCCCACTCACTGTGGGATATTACAGTTGCATCAGCATTCACAGAGCTCGAGGGATGGAAGCACAAATGTTGTCCGAGTATGAGCAAGAATTCTTCCTCTGTGCGGCTTAATTTCGATCCATTTGGAATAGCCAGGAAGACAATCTCCCAGGAGTACGCACATGTGCCTTCGTTAGAAGATTTCTGGATGAAGTGCAGAAGTGAGTACGAGGTTAGAAAGAAAGATTTCAGCAGGCTATCGGCAAAGCAAGTATTTGACTTTGGACTAGCGCAGATACCTGCGGATCTTAAAGATGATGGGAACGTGGTACTTGACACTTACCATCAAATGGGAGGAGATAAAGCTATCTTTGCAGGATAACAACATGTGGCTGCATGCACAATAAGAGAGATCCGAGCCGTGTGTTGGTGAGTACTTCGAGTGGGCCGCTAATGAAGGGATACGCCTTGATGAAGTATTGATGAATCAAATCACGGGCAACTTCGGCGCAGGAGATTCCCTCAAACGAAAGCATGAAGGAGAAAGCAGCAGAAGGTCCGAGAAGTTGAAAGTACACAGAAGATCTCAAGAGAAAGAGAAGACCACTTCTACGACCATAGCTTTGACTCCGACTTCTCCAGTACCTAGAGGATCACCAACTATTGCACCACAGCAGCAGGATGTTTCCATGCCTTCATTGAAACCAGCGACGTTCGTCTTCTCTCCGCAGCCACTTCGTTCAGCACCCGTTCCAGAGGAGATGTTAAAGCTGCAGATGACGGAGTTCGAAAGAGCTTTGTCCTTGGATGTTTCAGAAGATGGCAGCCATGATACTGTGGCACTTTCTGATGGAGAGGATGCAGAGCGGGAGATGGTAGTGCACTCAGCGACTTCTCACTCTCCGAGAAGTAATTTCTCGGAATGGTTAGCTTTGCAGTTGGTTCCGGAAGCAAGAGTAGAGATGAACTTAGAGGAACATGACTTGCAGCTACTTCAGGATCTGAGCAGAAGAGACAGAAGGCCTAAAGTTGCTAAAGCAACTTCTAGGTTGATCATCAAGGATTCGGGAGAGAAGTTTGCTGAGATATCAATTCCGGCGGAAGGAAAGGTAGAAGAGGAGCTCACGGCAGAAGATGTGACGGTGACCAAAATACCACTCGGTCAAGCTACCACTGAAGGATTGAAGCAGGACACGCAGACGTTGCTGGATGCTTTGTTCCTTAGGCTTGACAGTGAAAAGGCGGAGAAAGAAGAGCTGCAGAAGCAAATATCTCAATTATGTGAGATCATAGCCAAGGTTGCTAAATCTTCCGTTCAGCCCATTTCAACGCAGGTGAGTGATCATCTTATGCAGGAAATGGAAGATGCAAGCAATCAAGTAAAGGCTATTGACGAATGGAAGGATCTGATTATTCGTCAAGCTTCTGTGCAACTTGGGGAAGTGCCAGCCCGCCTAAAGGTTATGAACGATGCAGCAAATCAACTAAAGCAACTGATAGAAAGCATAGAAGGAATGAATACAGTTGCAGAGAGTAACCTGAGTATTTTGGCCGAGATCAACAAGCTGCCGGGAGATGTATTGGTTGCAGAACAAATTGTGCCGGATGGATCAGTCGAGAAGGGGAAGCAGCTAGAGTTTGCAGTATCTTTCCGTTTGGAGATCTGCAGAGTTTTGCTGAAAAGGATGCAGGCGCTTGAGAGTAGAACATCAGATTTGCCGGACAGTATCATTTCTTTCACTGAGGAAAGAGTGGATGGAGGTGTTACTTCATACGTGCGGATTGTTTCTAACGAGGTGCATGATTCCCTGGAAAGTTCTCTTCTGATGGTACAAAAGAGAATTGATAAAGCTACCAAGCCTTTCACGATGAACTCTATCAGTAGGCTGGTGACATTGCAGGCAGACATTGCGAGATTTGGGCCAAGTTTGGAAGAAGTGGAAGCATGCAGCAAAGTGTTGAATGAAGGGTTGCTGCAATTCAGGACAGAAAAGGAAGCAGTGGCTAAAACAGATGGAAGGATGCTGAATTATATGTTCGACAAGTATATCAGATATCAGAACAAGAAGAAGATGTAGATGTTACAGCTGGCATAACTTCTTCTATTCTTTCTTCTTCTACTTTCTATGTTCCCGGATGAAATTGTAAACTTCTAAGTTATTGGTTTTGCAACCATTACTTGAAGTCATGTGGAACCTTTCTATTAGTTAAGTGATACATGTGTCACTTAAGAAGAAGTTAGTTGAGGATGATTGCCAAATGTCATCTTTACTTGTTGTTCATGCTTTAGTTCAGTTTGAGTCTTCTATTTGTACTTTCCCTCCTACATTCTATAAGTAGGAGAAGAACCTCCGGGTTAATGATCGATTAGAATTTGTAAGAAGCAATCTTGTGTTCTAGACTTTGTGCTGAACCCCTGAGAGCCACTTGTTGCAGAGGAATACAAAGAAGCAGGTTTCCGGAGAACTTTGTGTCACGGCGTACTGTGTTTCTTGCTTTTAAATCTTTAGATCTTTTAAGTAAACTTTGTGTTATTGTAGATCTGGATCTAGAGCTGCCTTTGCTTTATAATTCTGTGTGTTCAAATCTATTAAGTTTCTTCTATGTGCATGCAATTAGCTCTGCTATCTACTAATTGGGATGCACATCTTCCTTACTTCTTCTTCTCTGTAATACCTTTACTTTCTTCTTCTATGATTTTCCTTTCTTAAACAGCTGCTTACTTGCTGCAGAACTTCTTAGTTATGGTTCATGAACTAAGTGGTTAAAGTAAAACTCCTGATAGATAAAAACACATTTATATTGACAAATCGACACGGGAGCCTCACCGGTTAAATGAGGGAGATTTATCTCATGATGCGCCTAGGTTTGATGCTATGCAGAAAATCTAGCCAACACGATCCCAAATTAAGTGTTGTTTTACAAAATCCCAAGCTTTCCATATGCTTTTAGCCACAAAAGTACCCAAAATTTTAATCGGGACCTATGTGAGCAAAAGAGATTGGAGATTTAAGTCTTTCAAGCTCCCTTTTCCATGGGGCTACCGAGGGTGATGTGATTCACGAGGAGAATTTTCCAAGATTATTCACCTTCAAAAGCTTGAATGATCCATTTGGCACATAAGATCATCTATTTCTAGAGCGAGAAGGTCAACATGAGCATGCAACACTCTCATGTTTTTCTATTTTCAACTCGATCGACTTGCGTATGTCCTGCTCCTTTTCCTTTTCTTCTCCCTCTCAATTCTCTATAAAACTCTATGGAATTCATTGTAAAAGATATATCTACACTTTCTGCTCATTATCCGGAGTTATCTAGCATTTTGATAGGAAGATCGGGGGTTAAGAGAAATCTTTTGTACTGGTTTCACCTCTTGGATCAATAAAGGAGCTATTTCTACCTTCTTACAGCCTGTTTATTGTGCAATATTGTGTTTTTAAGCTGATTTTATCTCGTGATATCGTTTTATCCTTGATTTGTAGTCTAATTTCCATGCCTTTATGCAGTTATATGTTAATTGCAGGTCATAAATTGCATTTAACCAAGTTTTTGTAAAATTCAGTTGTGGAATTCATCAAATTTCCCATGGAGCCATTTGTTGCCCTTCTTTATTCTATCATAGCTTCAAACCCTTCTCGAAGCACTTTTGCATTGACATATTCATTTGTAAGTTGTGTATTGTTTTTGTAATCTGTCTCATGTGTGGTTCAAACAAGTTTGAAGGTCCTCAAACTTTATGGTGTATCACCCCCTTTTTTATTTTCAGTCTTTCCTTCTCCCTTTTTCCCATTTCATGCAGTAGAGTAGAAACTAGTTTTAGGTGTTACACTAGGGAAACTCTTTCAAGACTAACTTCAACTTTAGGTCACACACAACTTAGGAGTGTTTCAATTTTTCCAGTTGGAAGGGGAGTCATCACACCACTCTCCAAAGGGTGCATTCCTCCATGACAATAGTTTCTGGCATGCCACGGTGGGACAAGACAAGAGAATTCGCTAAAGATCGGATGTTGTTCTCAACAAGTTTAAGTGTTTAGACACATATATCCAACATCTGGTGACTCCACAAGTATCTGAGACATCCCAGTACGAGATCGAGTGCTCATTTCATGCCAAAGGTTATAAATAGGTCATAGTTAAAAGGTTTTAACACATATATTCAACATTTGGCGACTCCACTGATCTAAAAAGACCAATTTTCTCACTTTTAGGCCATTTCTTCCATCCTTTCATCCATTTATGAGGTTGTGCATTCATGACTTATTTTTCTTAATGGGTTTCTCGGTTCCATGAGTAATTATCTTCCCCTCCACCTTTTTTTATCAAAACCCTCCTCCATATCAGTATTATAAGCCCTATCATAATGAGTATGCCCATGATCCAAACCTTACTAATCCATATGGTTGTCCCAATAACCACGGTGTTTTTCGGGAGTAGGAATATGTAGATTATGAAGGAAATTTCATGCCTTACAATGATTTTCGTATGCGGGGACAACTCATGGAGGCGAGATATGGTACAGATGAGGGCAATATGCTCCTTTAAAGAAGCCAATCTTGGTTTCAGGGTGCCCTATCCATGGGTTGCTCTTATGCCAAATTGGCATAGTCCTCAGGAGAAGCTAGACTTTATGTCTGGATTGTTACCATAGATATTAGAGTGGAATGAATCAATGGAAGCTTACCAATCTAGTTGTAGGAAACCCTGTCAATGGGGTAATTCCTCACTATCATCCTATAGCCCTCCCATTCCTACTTCCCAACCTACACAATCTCAACCCAAATTTCATGTTCCTAGTTTTTGTAAAGCTTCCCTTAACATCCCTTCTCCTCCACAAGAGAATCTTATACCTTCTCCATTATTGAAACCTTTGCAAAATCATTCAAAAGCCCAAACCCTTCCCTCCTCAGTTTTCCAAACCCCTTTTGGAATAAAATTAATAGCCAAAATCAGTTTGAGGAGTCAAGTAAAGAAGAACAAATTCAAAGTTCCAAGAATTGGTGGCAAGAGTTTAAAATCAACCAACAAGTTCTTCATCAAGAAGCTATCAATCAACCAAATCCATCAAAATCAACTGAGGTAAGCTCCATTGTGGTTAATCATGAATTATCTATTGATAAATGGACTAACTTTGAGCATATGGTTGAAGAAATGGCCCCATCTTTTGAAGAACTACCTACTGTTTTTATTAAAAAATCAGCAAGAGAGGATGAAATAGTTGAGCTCCAAGAGGAGTTTGAAGTTGAAGAGCACGTGGAAGAGGATGATCAACAATCTACATGTTCTGAATGCAGTATCCATGATGGGCCTATGTTCTTACAGGTTGCTAATTGTTCTCAACTTTTTAAAAGGAAGAGTTACTCCCATGCAAACTCATACAGTTGTAGATAATTGTGACTACCAAGAA
Source organism: Taxus wallichiana var. yunnanensis (assembly GCA_018340775.1). NCBI lineage: Eukaryota > Viridiplantae > Streptophyta > Pinopsida > Cupressales > Taxaceae > Taxus > Taxus wallichiana. Next base: position 565,142,510 of record CM031235.1, read on the forward strand.
AAAGTTAGATGAAATTTTCTCAGATCTCTTGAGTTACAAAGTAAGGAGCATGTTTTTGAGGATTATTTGAGTGTTTCTAATGACCAAATAAGCAATCTTGAGCTATATCATCTGTGTTTGGAAGTGGAATTAAGGGGTCGCTTTACTAGTGTCTCATACACTTCTCAAATCAGTTGTAGCAAAGGAAATGATACAATAACAGCTGTTGATTTGTATAATTCTGATTTACAAGATGAGAATGTGCTGACCATGCAACAAGAGCTATCCACAATAAAGAAAGGCAAATCAGATCCAGACGAAGATAAACTTGAACTTAAAGATGAAGAAGGGTTATCAGGTGAGCAAGATGTCTTGGTTGAATGTAATGATTCTCATTGCTTTGCATGTTTAGAGATTGCTTCATTCATGGAAGATTGCAAAAAATCAGCAAGTTTATCTTTAGACAAGGAAATTAATCTGTTAGAGTTGCATGTTGATGAGGAGAACAAGTTTGAGTTATCATATTTTTTGCTTGAGGATGAAGAGAAAAATGAGGACTTAAGTATGGAAACAAATTGGATTGCTAAATAAGAAGAGGAACACAATTCAAATCAGCTTGCATGCACCCAATATGAGGAGGAAAATGTGTTCAAAGAATCCATTTATGAGGGTAAGTTTGAAAAGAGTGAGAAAACCAGAGAAATCAGTCCATTAGCTTTGCAAGTTGTGTGTCCAATCAGATATTTGGCTAGCTTAGAGTCACAAAAAAGTTGTCATCAGTTGTGCTTACTTCAGAGCATGAGGAAAAGCTTCAAGTTGGCAAAAATCAGCCCTACTATCTACAAAGAACAAGTACATATTCTATAGAGGTGTTTATTCTTTTCTTGGCTGATATTCTGATCAAATCAGAGGTGCAGATTATGTTTACATCTTCACCATGTCACCTAGTTACAAAACTAATCTCAGGGCCCCAACTTGTGAGAAAAAAGAAGTTATTTCTCCTAACCAAGTATGTGTCTTTGTTTAGTTTTCCTTTCTTTTTGTTTAGATTAGGAGTAGTTTAGGTTTGTTTCTTGCAAAATAAGTGCTTGAGCACACTTTGCATGCTTCCAGTTGGATCATGTATGATTTCCCAATTTTTATGGTGTTTCCTTCCTTTGTTATTGTTGTTGGAGGTTCCCTCCTTTTGTTGTGTAAATGATCACTGATTGAGTTCCCTCCTAATCCTTTGGTGATCATTTGAATAAGTGCATCGGATGCACAATTTTTGGTTCCTTTTGTTTGTTCAGGGGTGAAAGGCAACTTGATCTCAAAAGTTTCAAAGTGTATACTTGACCTTGTGCTTAATGGATGCTTGAGGCAACCTGGTATTTACCTCTAGTAGGCAAATGTCTCCACGGAGATCACCAAATTGTTATCAGAACCAGCCCTAGCTATTTTAGTGTTTTGACAAGTCATGGTATTGTCATGGATCAGTGAAACTTCAAAACTTTCATGAGTCATGGGCAAATTTGAGTGTTTTGGGCATTGTCCTCCATCTTGCTAAGTCTCACTGTGAGGGAGTTAATCAAATTTTGGAAAAATTGGGCAAATCTAGGCAAAACCTGCCTTTGGAGGAACAAAAGGAATTGTTCTCAAGTTCCTCCAGTTCCCCGCATCTCCTCCTTGGCCGCTTTGCAAAGGAAAATCAGCAAAATCGGGTTTTGTGGGCACTGTGGACATTGTTTCCTTGTTTCATTTGTTCCCTGACCGGCCGCAACCCCCGAACCAAGCACTAACAGTTCACATCGGTTTAATCAACACTTTTGGGAACCTTTGGAATAATTCCACGGTTCCAGAAGTTCCCCGCGAACTCGCAAATGTCGATAATAGTGGAAAGGGTGAAATAATGAGGACATGTCAGCTCCGCTAAGCACAAAAGGAACAATGCCAAGGTTTCATCTGTTCTCCGAACTCCTAAGGCGACCAACTCAAGCACAAAGGGAATAGTTCAAGCATTCCGTCAATTCCTCGAAACACCGCCCATGCCGCAAAAGGTAAAGGAAATCAATTAAGTTGGTGATTGGAGAAACAGAAGAAGAAGCTGTTCCTTGGTTACTTCCAGTTCCCCACATCTCCGCCATGGCCGATCAAATGGTTAAGTCGGTGTTTGAAAGCCCATGAGGTGTTGTTCTCCTGTTCCGCCAGTTCTCCGGATCACCGCACTGCCCGACAAACAACCTTGAAACGCTCAACGAGCTATTTTTCATTGTTTTCTTCACCTAAGTTGCTATTTTGAGCATGCGTAGGTTAAAATTGGAAAAATCATGCAACGAAACTCCATTTTTATCATGCAAAGACCATTAAAATCAGCAGGAGCATGCAAGGGGACGCCAATTCTATTTCGAGCGTGCATATTCATCCATAAACGTGGACCTTGCCTATTTTTGGGCATAAATTACTCATTCCAAGTATAAACCTGTTTTCTCCAATCAAGTTCATCTATTTCGGAGCGGAGAAGGGCAACATGAACATGCAACACTCTCATGATTTTCTATTTTCAACTGATCAGACTTGCATGTTTGTTCCTTTTCTCTTCTTCTCTCTCTCAATTCTCTATAAAACTCTATGGAATTCATTGTAAAATTTATCTCTATACTTTTTGTTCATTATCTTGGAGTTATCTAACATTCGAGTGAAAAGCGGGGTTCAAGATAGATCTTCTATATTGGTTTCACCTCTTGGATCAATAAAGGAGTTATTTCTGCTTTCTTACAACATGTTTATTGTGCAATATTTTGTTTTTAAGCTAATTTTATCTTGTGATATCATTTTGTTCTTGATTTGCAGTCTAATTTCTATGCCTTTATGCAGTTATATGTTAATTTGCAGGTCATAGATTGTGTTTAACCAAGTTTTTGCAAGATTCAGTTGTGGAATTCATCAAATTGCCCTTTTGGAGCCATTTGTTGCCCTTCTTTATTCTGTCATAGCTTCAAACCCTTCTCTGAAACACTTTTGCATTGACATATCCATTTGTAAGTTGTGTATAGTGTGTCTAGTTTTTGTGGTCTATCTGCATGGTTCAAACAAGTCTGAAGATCCTCAAACTTTCTGGTGTATCACCCCCTTTTTATTTCAGTCTTTCTTTCTCCCTTTTCCCATTTCATGCAAGTAGAATAGAAGCTAGTTTTAGGTGTTACACTAAAGGAACTAGCCCTCTTTGGAGACTCATTCCAATTTTAGGTCACCCACAACCTAGGAGTGTTTCAATTTTTTCAATTGGAAGGGGAGTCATCACACCACTCCCAAAGGGTGCATTCCTCGTGACAACACTTACCAAACAATGTGCTTCCCATGAGAGTTGCCCTCTTCTAAAATCTCTGTCCATCCTTATTGTTGTGACCACTTGAGGAGCTCCATCGGCCATACCTTCAAGCACAACCTCTTTATCATCAAATTTAAATTTCAGTTCCATTTTTGATAGTTTTGCGTGAATTCCCCAAAGAATGCAACCATTATACCCCAAGTACTAAATCCATTTCACCAATACCAACAACATAGAAATCATTGCTTACTTTGTGCCTTCCAAAAGTGAGATTGAGTTGTTGGATTCTTTTGGTACATAGGATGGTGAAGCCATGAGCAACAATCATATGAAGCCTTTGAAATTTTCCGCTTTCAACGCCACCCTTATCACCAAGTCTTCACTAATAAAATTGTGGGTTGCCCCACTATCAATCAACACTGTGACCTTTTGCCCTTGCAAGACTCCTCTTACTCTAAAGGGATGATATCTAGGAGCACTTGACAATGTGGCAAGAGTGCCACCCGTAACATCTACCTCTTCTTCTTTTGGTTCTTGTTCTTGTGTTGCTTATTCAACTTCGGCTTTTTCTCCTTTTGATTCACAATCTGATATCACCTCTATGTAGTGAACTTGTCCTTTGCCAAGACAAAGGTGACCAGGTGTCCATGGATCCTTACATGTGAAGCATAAGTTCTTCCTTCTTAACTCATTCCTTGTTTCTAGCTCCTTACTTGTTCTTCTGGCAGTTGTCTTTGTTGAGGCCCTCCCAAATGGAATGGCCTTCTTTGCTGACCATAAGGTGTTGTCCTATGTTGCCCAAACGGTGTTGTTCCGGGCTGCCCACTTACTATTGTCCTTGGTCAGATCGAGACAAAGTTTCCTTTGGAGCTAAAACTTCCAAATCTAATGCCTTCTTAATTGCCTCTTGAAGAGAAAGAGGGTTAAAGGCTCTTACCAAACCCTTGAGTGGTTTAGCCAACCCCTCAATGAAAAATACCACAAGTCTCCTTTTTGTCACATCCGATACCATCACGATAGCTTTTGAAATTCAGCTACATAGTCATCCATTGTGTTGCTTTGCTTTAGTTGTGCCAATTCCCGAAAGTGAACTTCCGGATCAGTTCTATCAAATTTCTCAATCAACCCCCTACTAAACTCATCATATGTTATGATCCTCATGTGCGGATTTCACTAACGCCTCGAGGTTTTGGTGTAATGGTTCGTTACATTGGGTATCAGAGTGACCACCCAAGTTCGAGTCCCGACACGGGTAGTTATGCCGGCATTGCAGTGTTCGCCCGAGGCTCGTATAGTAAGGCGGGGTGTGGTCCCGTTATTCAAAGCGCAAATCTAGCCGGGGTCAGGGATACGGAAACATGGTGGGATGTTATGATCCTCATGTGCGGATTTCACTAATGCCTTGAGGTTTTGGTGTAGTGGTTCGTTACATCATAGGAATTAATGAGATTATGCCCTTGTGTGATCAGCCCATGGTACCACCATTCATGTGCAATTCCCTCAAGATGAAGCATTGCAAACTTGATAGCTTCCTCTTCCATCATTGGCCTAAGAGATAGATAAGTATCTAGCTTTTGTATCCATGCACGAGTTGTACCCTTATTGGAACCATCAAAGGTGGAAAGTGTTAACTTTCCCAAAGCATGTTGAAAATTTCCTGTGTAGCTTGTTGTCTCGGCTCCATCTAGATCCAACTCAGTTCTTCTTCAACCTCATAAAGTTTGCAAGTGATATTTCTTGACGGATCTGAGTTGGAAGAGCTCTATATTTTACATAGCCGACAACAATTTCATCCACCATAGAGGGTGGAATTTCCACCTTTGGAATAACTTTTCCCTCGATATGAAATTAGGCTTGTGATTTAATCTAATTTGAATTAAATTTTATTTCAGAGTAACTTATTGTAATAAATGATATTCAGATGATTAAGTACAGTAATGTGCAAGCACTAAGCATTTAACAATGTAAAACCCTAAGCAAATGAGAGAGAGAGGTGATGACTTAGCTGATTCCGTGCAACCTGGGAATGATTGGGATTGTGTATGGGAATGATCGGGATTGTGTATTTGTTGGAACAAGTGGAAACAATGTCGTAAAGGCTCGATGAGGGTTTAAACCCTAGGAATGTATAGGACATAAGTGCTCGTAGGAGGACGGGGAGCGCCTAGAGTGCCGATGATCGATCTCGGCGCCGTCTACTCAGATGCTTGGAATTTGGTCTTTTCTCGGGTCGGAAGATCCTATGTGTTACTCACTCTTCGTCGCTCTGGTTTCGTTCTTAAGATTCCACCGTGCACATGTAACCTGTAAAACAAATGACTACCTGTACATGCCCACAAACCACATCAAATCTAATAAAAAGATGCAGAATGTGGAGTCGACTGACTACGACGGTCACCCAAAGAGTGAACTTACGACCGAGCACTGCACTACATCTCAGACTCCATGTAGTTCTTTGTGTGTGTTTGTATCCATGTCCCATGCCCTAGGTTGCCCTTGTGCAAGTTGCACAATGATAGCGGGCTAGATCTAGATTGTCCCAAGTATGCAAAATGTGTGTGATGGAATAGAATGAACTCCCCTCCTATGTAGTGTATGCAGATCAATGCAGCCCTTTTCCCTTGTATGAATGTGCTAAATGTATGCTTTGTAGTGCTCTTTGTGCCTTTGTGTAAGCTTAGGTGGTGATAGATAATGTTTATTATGTTTTGCCCCTTATTTAGAAGAAATAACTAAATATATATATATGATTCTTTTGTTTGAATTTCGTAATTGACAATTAAAAGGCCGACCCAAAGTGTTAAAAAGTGACCAAGAAGCAAAAAGGACCCAAAAGAGTAAGAAGGAGAGAGACAAGAATGCCCGGGAGGGACAGAGGCGCTGTGCACTTCTAGCTGGGTGCTTTAATTAGTCAAGTGCCGACGGAATCTGTAGGATGTGTAAAGCCAAGTAAAGTGCAAGAGATAAAACAATCAAAAGGCTAAAAGTAGTTATCAACCACTATTTTTCTTGCTTAGGAATTGGTGTCACCTGATTTCACCTTGAAATCTGCTGACTACCCTATCCGAAATTTTTCGTACTTTTAAAATAATGGGTCATTTTGTGTTTTTATTGCACGAAAGTTCAGATCGCGTCAAGATATTCCCAAAGAGTCATATTAGCCTTTTCGCCAAATACCCGGATGCCCAAAATTGTTATATTCGCCGTCGGGATTTGTGTCATTGGAAATTTGTATTTAATTATTTTGAGCCCTGTTTGAGGCTATTTGCGCTCCGTTTTAACTTTGTTATGATCGAAAATGTCATTACTCTTATGTACCAGAAGGGTTTTAACTTGGAATAAGTTTTGGGCTTTATTTGTGACTTTTGGCAATTTTTCGTGTTTTTGTGTTGTCCCGTTTCGTTTTCTGTGAAATTTCTCTAGAACAATTCCTTTGCCGGGTAAGCCCGATTTTTGGTCTCAAGCACTGGAAAACATATACGCACATTATGCCCGGAGGAAGTCACCATCGGAGGTCTGGATCACTGGGAAAAAGCGAAGTCGTGCACGGAAAAGCCCCTGTGGGGATGGGCGCATTTTTGAAAAACAAAGGATTTAAGCTGCAATGGGAAAAATAGAAGCCGCAGCAGGGTGGGAATTTTGTACATTCGCCTGGCAGGTACTTTTCCCGTGTTATAAAATTCACTTAAGTTGCAGTGGGAAAATTAGAAGCAGCAAGCAGGTGGGATTTTATTGCCTGCCTTGCAGGGTACTTTTTCCCGTGATAGAAAATTCACTTAAGCTGCAATGGGAAAAATAGAAGCCGCAGAGGGGTGGAATTTTGTACCTGCCTGGCAGGTACTTTTTCCCGTGTTATAAAATTCACTTAAGCTGCAGTGGGAAAAATAGAAGCAACAGGCAGGTGGGATTTTATTGCCTGCCTTGCAGGGTACTTTTTCCCGTGATATAAAGTTCACTTAAGCTGCAGTGGGAAAGTTAGAGGCTGCAGGCAGGCGGGAATTTATTGCCTGCCTTACAGGGTAATTTTTCCCGTGATATAAAGTTCACTTAAGCTGCAGTGGGAAAGTTAGAGGCTGCAGGCAGGCGGGAATTTATTGCCTGCCTTGCAGGGTAAAAATTCCCATGGTGAAATAAAAGAAAAGTGACTTAAGTGAAATCACGGGATTTTATTGCCTGCCTTGCAGGGTAAATAATCCCATTGTCAAAGTCAAATCACTTAAGTGGATCATGGGATTTCCGGGGCTGCCTTGCAGGGTAAAAATCCCATTGTCAGAAATTCTTAAAAATAGAATTCTATTATGCAAAAAAGTGCGACCCACCTTGGGTGAATAATAATGCATTAAATAAATATTTGTTAATATTTATTCACCCAATTTTGGCACCCAAGCTTGTGGAAAAGTCAACAAAAGCAAAGGGGAATAAATCAATTGGAAATAGAATTCCAAAATTAAATAAATTTAATTTATTTAATGCAGCCCCTTTTGAGAAGGAATTAATACTTTTTAAAGTATTAAATGATTATATTAATTCCTATTTTCAGTGGCTATGGTCAAAGCACACTGTGAAACTTAAGTGAAGTGAAGTGTGGATGATTAAATTGAATTAATTTAATTGATTGGATGGCTGTCCTTAAACATGCTATATTTAAAAGAGAAGAGCTTGATTTTTAATTAATTAATTGCCTTTAATTGTTAGGGCAATTATTAATTATAGAATTGTGAAGGTTATATAAGCATGGACAGCCATATGGGTGAATTATTTAATTCACAGGTAAAGAATTGCAGCCAAGAGGAAAAGTGCGCCCCATTTGAAGAAGGATTTTACTCAGGCAAGGTGGCAACAAGGCTAAAAGCTTCCAGATTTGGCGCATGCTTTGAAGAAGGTTGATCTTTGTCTGCATAATTGTTTGCACAGGTGTTACAGGAGCTCAGGAATTCATTACAGGTGCTTTACAAAAGAAAATGAGCTTTAATCAATGTCCAATACATTGCATATATCCTCCGAATCTGAAGAATTGTCTAGATCTGCACCAGTTTTGAAGAATTCCAGTTAAATAAGAAGAAAAAGAATTGTTCAGACAAAGATAGACAAAGCTATGGCGAAGAAAGATGAAAAAGAAAGCACAACGGAGTCATGCATTGCTTCTAAATTTGTAGATATTGGAGACACGGATCTAGGCTCGGAACCTCTTGCTGAATTGATAGAAAGACTCCACTCATGCGTGCAGGAAAGACTTCACTCATGCGTGCAGATAAAAAGCAGTGGAATTATTCGAGCTGCAGCTTTTCCATCCACAACTCAGTTGCCAGAATTTTTATGCAGGTGCAGATCCATATCCAGATGCAGATATAGATGCGGATGCAAATCCATATGTAGATCCAGATCCAGATCTCATAGTTGCAAAAGCTTCCGGCACAAAGGCTTCATCCTCTTGTTTCAAATGCAGCCCGTGAAGAAGTCAGTGCGTGGAAAATTCCTTCCAAGATCCTGTGCATGTGCTCTCATCTTCCAGTTGAAGCTTTCATTGAATTTTCATTCACCCTGAGTGCTTTCCAGAATTTTTAATTGCTCATATGCAATTAAAAATAAAGATGATGAGTTATCTACGACAAACATTGCACTGATGCATGTACAGCAGAAGAACTGCAAAAGCTTCAAAGGATAAAAGAGAAGACAATGCGAAGGCAAAATTCCAGCTTGCTTCCAATTCCAACTGCTTGCAATTCCAGCTTGTTTCAGATCCAGCTGCTTCCAGATCCAGTTTGAATCAGCTGCATGCAGACATGAAAAAGGACAAAGTCAGCTTTCTCTCCTTCTTCTTTTCCTCCGACAAAGTCAGCTTTCCTCTTCCTTCTTCTTTCCTCCAACAAAGTAATTGAGCGATCAATTAAATTATACAACTTAAAGTGATTGGTTTAAAAGCCATTACTTGAAGAAGTCAACTACTTGGAGATAGGTGGCAGGCGTGCAAAGTAGAAGGTTCTATTTTTAGTTGCAAATCATACTTGTCATGCAAAGAGGAATTCCAGGAGGAAGATTGCCAGTTGTTTCTTTTTCGACTTCCACATGTGCCAGTTCAACTAAAGCTTCCAACTTGTAATTGCCCCTCTACATTCTATAAGTAGAGGAAGAACCTTCGGGTTAATCGATCAGAATTTGTAAGCAGCAATCCTGAGTTCTAGACTTTGTGCTGAACTCCTGAGAGCAACTTGGAGCAAAGGAATACAAAGGAGCAGGTTTCGGAGAACTTTGTGTCACGGTGTACTGTGTTTCTTGCTTTGAATCTTAGATCTCTTGATAAACTTTGTGTTATTTTAGATCTAGATCTAGAGCTGCCTTTGTTTTATAATTTTGTGTGTTCATATCTATTAAGTTTCTTCTATGTGCATGTAATTAGCTCTGCTATCTACTAATTGGGATGCACATCTTCCCCATTTCTTCTCTCGTATTTCTTTTACTTCTTCTATAACTTTCCTTTCTTAAACAACTGCTTACTTGCTGCAGAACTTCTTAGTTATGGTTCATGAACTAAGTGGTTAAAGTAAAACCCCTGATAGATAATAACACATTTTTATTGACAAATCTGACACGGGAGCCTCACCGGTTAAATGAGGAAGATTTATCTCATGATCGCCTAGGTTTGATGCTATGCGTAAAATCTAGCCAACAGGAATCATGTATATATTAGTATGCTTTAGGACCTAAAAATGTACCCAAGTGCATAGATTTTGTGCCTACATTTTCCCCCACTTTATGTTGAGTGAATACTTGATAGCATAAAGTAAATAGAAGATGTATACCTTGTAATCCGGAGAAGAGTGTAGGCTGATAGCGTGCCGAGTGGACAAGTAGCCATGTGAAGCGTGGCAACTAGGAAAAGGAGGTAGACCCTAGGGGTGAATTGTATGCATAGTAGTAGCGCATTTGTTGGAGCTTGTGCTTGTTGATGTGAGTTGCTTCTTGTTGCTTGTAAGGAAGGACTGCAAAAGAAGAGCAAGAGTAGTCAAAGTCATGTATATGAAAAATTAGAGTAACATATGTATAAGTAAGTAAAAGTGTGTAAAAAGTAATAGCTAAGGAAAGAGTGCACCTAATGTATGAGAGAGTATAGGATAAAAAGTTGTCTGTTTGTCTTGGAGATGTTGTTGGATGGGGTTGGGAGTGATTAATTCCCAACCAAGAAAGCGTTGAGCCATGGATTTGAGTGTCCTGCCGCCAAAGATGAGGTTTTGGGCGATCTTATGCCAAGAGTGAGGTTTTGGGCAATCTCACGCCAAGGATGAGTTTTTGGGCGATCTCACGCCAAGAGAAGAGTATTGGGGAGAGAGGTATGTTTTCTCTCCTTCCATGACGCTTCTCAAATGATAAGTGCCACTACAGATTGACACGTCCCGATTTGTAACCGAATTGTAACTAAATTGTGTAATTGAAGTCAAGTGTCTAATACTGTAGATCTGTATTGTAAATTGCTGGAAACTGTGTTGAATTGAGAAACTGTTTGATTTTGCTCCCAGGACACAAGTGCCCATTGTGAAATGTCCCTTTCACGGGATTAAGCCAACAACCAAGGAAATTAGACAAATCACCAATTAACCAAATCTGATTTCTATAACCAGCAGACTGAAATAAAAGACAGCGAACTGATTTCTCCAAGTAGCAATATAAAATATATGCAAATCACCAATTTCACTTCAAATAACCTTGCCACAAATTAAATATATATTTTAGGCATCCAATAGAACCATAAACAATGAGAAATTTGAATCAACACACTGCTGGAAATTAATAAATAACCAGCGAAGAGCAGCCACAACAAAATTATGAATTATGGGTCTAGAAACCCCAAAAATCAAGAGAATGTAGATTTCGGCCTTAATAAATATGCCAAATCAGATTATGAACTGAAAATGCAACTTTATGCCCTCTAAACCATCAAACCCTACACCAAGGTAGGTCGCTCCACATGTAGGAAGCAAATAAAAATCTGAAAGTGAATGTTTTCTCCACAAATCTGCCCTTTACTTCAATACCAAGCAATGATGAAGGGTTTTCGTCCTTCACCCAAACCACTAGAAGGGTTTTCGTCCTTCTAGGAAGCCACACAAGAGGGTTTTCATCCTCAAGTGGAAGAACAAGGAGCAACAAGCTCTCAATGCTCAAGATTAGGAAAATGCGCCAAAACTAGATGCCAAATGATGTCTCAAGACTCCTTTTATATTCCTCCATTGGCGCCAAAGCTTGAAAAGGTAAGGCCGACCCATAAGAGATGTTCTTTTCCTTCATTAGCTTCCTTTATTTGACTTTAACTCAGCCGACCTGCATTAAGAGGGAAAACACTAAAATGAAAACATAAAAATTAGAAAAACGAGAGCAATTGGAAGTTAAATGTTCTCCTCCAACTCCTCTACTTCTTTGCCATGTAATAGGAATGGTAAGAAGTCCAAATAGTGACCCTCAAGTGGGAAAAATGGACATTACACACCATTCCTCTCTACTCGGGCGCTAGTGTCTGCTTTGTGTTTGTGATCCAAGTTTGATTCTGGACCACTCTGTGACTGTGTGCCTTTGCCAATTCTGTACTTTGTTGTTTTATTTTGGAGTTCTGAGCTACTGGAAGGGTGATTTTTTCACCCAATAGTTTCCCCCTCGTTTGGGGGCTGTGACGAATGTAGGAGGAGGCAGCCCAAACGAGAGGACCTGAAATTGATATGCATATCGTGGATTGGATACTTGCGGGGGTAGGGGATGTGCATGGTAGAAACCAAGGCACATGCAAACAAGATAGACTAGAAACAAGTGTTAGCATAATAACTAGCATGCAATAGAATATAGTGTAATAAGCAACTGTGAAGATAAGAGGGATTGCGAAAAGCGGGTTGCATACATGGGACATCGCTCACAATGTCACAAGACAATCAATGAAGCGGCCATAAACAAACAATGATCAAGCAATACATAGGGCATAGCCCACAAACAATGGCAAACAATAACAAATAAGAAGTGATAGATAACCATGGTTGTATAGAATCCTACAAGGCAAATGCTACACATGAAGCACCCGTTAGCATGTTAGAAAGATAAATAGTATGTCAAAGCATGTATATATTAGTGAAAAGTAAGTGAACTGTAACAAAAACTAGTAAATACTGGAACTATAGGACCTGTGATATGGAGTAGGAGAATAGTAAAGGTAGATGTCCCCAAGAGCCTTAGTGGGATTGGTAAAGAGCAAGTGTCGAGCATTATGCATCGTGTAAGAATATGTAAAAGTCCTGCATTCATCTCAAGATACCATGTGAATGCGCATATGTGTATAGAAAAAGGTAATGACATGCTAAGTATCTAACTAGCATAGGAAACTGTGCAACATGTAAGTATTATAAGCTAATCAAGAGTATATACAACCAAGATAGGTAGATGTTGTGTGAATGTGATGGTGTGTTGCGATACGCAAGGGGTGCAGATGGGAGGAGCCACGTTGCCCCCTAGTGGATGCATGGGACATGAGGTTCATTTAGGAATTGCACCCTCAACAGTCAAGTATGAACTGTAGAACAAGAGTGCGTCATCTGGTAACAAAGGTAGACTAATTAGTAGCAACATTGTGTTGTATAGATAGGAAGAAGTAATGGTATAAGAAGCGAGGAGGGGGGAAGTTTGATGCCCCCAAGTGTGTATATCAAGAGTCTGTTTGGCAAATAGATGTGATCATTGTGAGCAAGAATATCCAGAGTATGTATAGTGAACAAAAGGATGTATACCATATATATAAAGTAGTATGTGTATCATGAATAGAAGGATCCATAAGTAAGCATGAGGAGCAAAGCGTGTATGGAGTGGCATAGGAGTGGAAAGGGAAGCCATAAACATAGATAGATGTAGCAAGGTGTGCTCATAATGTAGATAAGAGAAAGTGCTTCTAGAAAGATTGACTTGAAGTGCAAAGCAAAAGTAAGGTATAGGTGTGCATGTGAGTAGTATGGATAGGTAACTGTTGATTAGAACGTGCAACTATGGGGGATTTGATGCCCCCAAGTGTGCAAGTGATGGAGATTTATCCGATGATGGTAGAGAGACCATGCCATGGTGGCGGATGTGGAAATGTATTAGGAGTATCGGTATTGGTGTTAGGAGGATCAAATTTGCCAAAGTAAGTAAGTTGTAACATTGAGAACAGATGGAAAACACTTTTGTGATGGTAAGGGGGGAAATGGTCGTAAGTTCCCATGTATTCTAATAGAGCATCATCAGTAAGGAATGTATCCAATTCAGGCCAAGTGGGAGAAGCGGGATCACCAATAAGCTTAGGGTAAGGAAGATTATGAGTATGTGAAGTAGTGTAAACCTTAGGAGAAGATGTGGCAAGAATAAAAGGAGCAAGCGAAGAGGGAGATATCCGATGCCGAGTTTGGTGGATTGTGTGGGAATGGAAAGAGGCTCTGTGACTCCCTTTCCATCTTTGCCTAATCCGGTGCCAATGAAACCGTAACGAAGCATATACTAATACCTAGGACCATACTTTGTGAAATTAGGAGATGTGGCGAAGTAGGGGCTTTAGGTGAATGATCAATAGTGTTGCAAAAGGAAAATGGGGAGGGATCTGCCAAGGCCTCATAGACCACACCCTAGTATAGGAATTTAAGATGCACATGAAGGGTTGAAGGGACCGCATGCATGACATGGATCCAAGGTGTCCGAGAAGAATATTATAATTAAGATTATTAGGCATTACATGGCATGGGACGGGAAAAGTGCATGGCCCAATAGTAATGGGAAGTGTGATTGTACCTAAGACCCTTTTAGGAATATTATCAAAGCTGCGAATACAAATAGATGAGGGAGTTAAGGAGGCTTTGGAAAGGCCAATTTTTTGAAGGAATGATAGATTACAAATGTTAAGACCGGATCCATTATCAACTAAAGCTCGTTTAACCCCTATATTATGGATGCGAACTTGAATATAAAGGGGTGTATCATTATCTAAAACAGATTGAGAAGACATTTCAATAGATGTAAAGGTAATATGCAAGACTAATATCTGGTGTTCGAATAAGGATTCGAGTGGTCGATCACGAGTTGGGGTTCACCAAATGATTTAATCTAATTTGAATTAAATCTTATTTCAGAGTAACTTACTGTAATAAACAATATTCAGGTAATTAAGTACAATAATGTGCAAGCACTAAGCATTCAACATTGTAAAACCCTAAGCAAATGAGAGAGGGAAAGATGACTTAGCTGATTCTGTGCAAGTTGGGAATGATCGGGACTTTTCGAGTGTTGGATCTGACCGAGAACAAGTGTCGAAATGGATCACCGAGGGTTCAAAACCTAGGAATGTACAAGACAGAAGCGCCTGTGGGAGGACATGAGCGCCCCAGGTGCTAATGACTGATTTGGGTGCCTGCGCTTGCTTAGATGCTCGGAATTTGGTCTTTCCTGGGTTGGAAGGTCTTCGCTATTATTCGCTCTTTGTCCCTCCGGTTTTTCACCGTTAAGGTTTTGATGCACTGTAACCTATAAAATAGATGACTACCTACACATGCCCACAAACCACATCAAATCTAATAAAAAAATGCAGAATGTGGAGTCGATCGACCCGATAGTCACCCAAAGAGTGAACTTACGATTGAGTGTTGCACTACATCTCAGACTCCATGTAGTTTTTTTTTTGTGTGTGTGTATCGTGTCCCTGTGCCCTAGGTTTCCCTTGTGCAAGTTGCACGATGATAACAGGCTAGATCTAGATTGTCCCAAATATGCAAAATGTGTGTGATGGAATAGAATAAACTCCCCTCCTATGCAATGTATGTAGATCAATGCATACCCTTATCCTTTGTATGAATGTGCTAGATGTATGCTTTGTAGTGCTCTTGTGCCTTTGTGCAAGCTTAGGTGGTGATAGATAATGCTTATAGTGCTTGGCCCCTTATTTGAAAGAAGTAACTAAGTATATATATGATTCCCTTGTTTGAATTTCGTAATTGACAATTGAAAGGCCGACTTAAAGTATTAATAGGTGACCAAGAAGCGAAACGGATGCAAAAGAGTAGAAGAAGAAAGAGAGGGCCATGAACGCCTAGGAGGGACAAGAGCGTTTGGGCGCTTCTGTTCTAACTGGGCGCTAGTATTTGAGGCCATCAAAAGATAACCAATCAAGCGCCGATGGGTGTAAGATGTGTAAATCCAGTAAAGTGCAAGAGATAAAGTAACCAAAAGGCTAAAAGGAGTCAAATCAACCACTAGTTTTCTTGCTTAGGAATCATGTATATATTGGTATGCTTTAGGACCAAGAAATGTACGAGTGCATAGATTTTGTGTCTACAACAGGAAAGGTCTAATAGGAGAACCAATAACAATTCTTTGAGGCTGATGGTTGTTGTTTACCCTTGAAGAGCTTCCTTCACCATTCTGATTTTTGGGTACCTGCATGTTTTGCATGGTATGAACTAAGCCATCATATCAGCCAATCACTCTTGCCCTTGGACAAGCCTATCAATCCTTGCATCCTCTGCATTCCTATCAGTCATAGATCAGTTTTTCAATCCCTTCCTTTGGTTCTTCTAAACCCTTCTTTTTCTCTCTCTTTGGCAATATCTTAATTCTCTATCACTACCCTACACGAAGATTAATACCCCAACAAACTGGAAAAGAAACCAGCTCTGCTACCATTATAATGTCTCCTTAGGGCATTAATTAAAGAAATCTAAATTTTCCCACAAACCCTTATTCAAAAATGACAACAAGCTGATTTTCTTATAATTATTACAACTCTTCAAAATTAAAGCACCCAAGACTAGAAATCATTGAAAACCCTCAAATATATTTTATAAAAATGTTGGAATCAAATACAATCAGAATACATTTTTTCTAAATTTATTTGTTGGCTGTAAATTACAAAAATGACAGCTGACCATACAAAGTGAAATATTACGGAAATGTAGATCCAATTGATCAATGGATTGCTTGAAGTAGAAAACAACCTTTAGCAAACCCTCAAAGACAAACACTGATGAATGGCAAGTTGCAACACCTCCCCAAGGTGATGGCAGCTCCTAGATAGGTGATTTCAGTGTATTGTCCCTTTTAGGGAAGATTTGAGAAATTTTAGATTTTCCTTTAAAATCTTACGAGTCAAATACTTCAAATTCAATTAGCAAACTGAAACTTATCTTCAAACCCTAGCAACAATCTATTTTTTATTTTTTACGGCATCATGCATGCAAAAACAACTGGAAATAAATATAGAAGCCCTCCAAATTATTTTATTCAAAGCCGAAACAAACATAACACAAGAAACCACAGAAAATATGATTTTTGTACTTTTTAAATCAAGCTGGAATTAAAATATGACAACAAAAATATATTTTACCTATACTACTTGGAAATAATGATTCCAAGCCCAAACACAACCACGGAAGAGTGCAAACAACTCCAAAAATTATGAAGAAACCAAATACAACTGAAATTTGGGTTCTTTGTGCCTTGGAAGCCCATAAACTCCTCCAAGATGTAAGTTGCCACCCTAGGAGAGGGTCTAAGAATTGATGCCAAAGCTCTAGCAACTCTTCTACCCCTTGCACGAGCCAATGATGGAGCTTTTACCCCTTTTGCCAGCCAATGATGATGCCCTAGCCCTTTCCGGGTTGTCCTTATGCACAAATATGACTTCGAGTGAAGCCACCAACAAAAATTGAGGGTTTTCGTCCCCAAATTCTGATCACAATGAGGGTTTTCATCCTCAAGTGATGAATGCTAAGAGGGTTTCCGTCCTCAATAGCTGAAAGTAGAAGCACAAGTGCTCAACTCCTAAAATCAAGATGATAGATCCCCAAATGAACCCCTTCATCCTCCTTTTATAACTTCTCTTTCCTCTTTCTTTCAATTTTGGTGGCCAACTTACTTTATTTAAAAGTCACTTTTATTTTTAATAATAAACATAAGTTGCCTTATAATATAACATAAAGTTACATTTGGCCGACTTAGTTAAATCATTAATTTTACTTTTAAGTATTTAAAAATATTTTTAATAATAATAATATTATTAAGTTGCCCAAAGATTAGAAATGACCAGGCCCAACTTAAATAATATTATTAATCATCTTTAATTTAAAAGAGGGACATTACAGTCCTCCCTCCCCAAATTTGTTTGCCCTCAAGCAAATGCAAGCTCACATGCCCAAGTACCATCATGCCCAAGTGACAAAACATGTTGTAATGCTCAAGGAGCCTGGATCCCATGCTTGTCAAATGAAAAAGCTCTTGCCAAAATATGCTCCCACACTTGTTGTCCCTCTTCCGATTAATGTCCTTAGGCAGCCTGTGAAATTTAAAAACTTCCTTGATGAAGAGATCAACCATCACCTCAAACCTGTCATCTTCGCTTTTACCTCTAAAAACAACATTAGTGAATTTATTCTTTGCATGTTCAACTGTGCTTAAAGCCCTCTGATCTGCTGTAATCTCAGTTTTAGAGAAAAGAATTGATGAATAATCAACAACCAGACAAGCTAACACAAACTCCATTGTGGCATCCTTACTCTTCATTCCAACCTTGTCAACTATGGTGGGAGAACATCCTATATTCACCAATATGAATGCAACTGAAATAATGTGGTGGCTGCTAATGATGATGACAACAACATAAATGGTGGTAATTTGGCGCATAGCTACCTTGGTGGCTGTCATGAAAAATGCCTTGAA
Source organism: Taxus wallichiana var. yunnanensis (assembly GCA_018340775.1). NCBI lineage: Eukaryota > Viridiplantae > Streptophyta > Pinopsida > Cupressales > Taxaceae > Taxus > Taxus wallichiana. The sequence continues at coordinate 565,160,499 of CM031235.1, forward strand.
TTGAAACTTTTTTCCAACCTTTTCCATCAAGGATTTTTCCAAACTTTCACTAAAGTGGATTTTTCCAAACTTTCACTAAAGTGGATTTTTCTTGCAAAAATCAACAATTTGGGCAATGTAGGGGCTGGAAACAACCATACAAGTACTAAAAATACCATACTAACCATCACCAATCGGATAGAACTCCTCATGTTTGAAGGAATTTGTAAACTCCTTTGTATGCAAGCAAAGGGAGTAATCAAGTGGCTAGTGAAAGTGATGGCAGCAATACCAAGAATCAACCTCATTGCTGTCCCAAATGTATCAAACAACTCTTTTACCTTTGTTTCCATATCAATTTCTTCCCCGTGTGCTTCTTGGGCTAGTAAAAACATTCCTTTCACCCCGTCATCTTTAGCTGCAATCTCATTTTCTTCATTATTTACTTGGGCTGAAAACAAACTCAGTTTCTCCTCTGTCTTCTTCATTCCTCATACTCTCTACCCACTCTACTAAGGGGAGTTGTGATGCACATATTCCTCTATCCACCACTGTCCCATTGAGAAGGTATCCCTTTTTTTGCCAAACTCTTTCACTTGTTGTTATGCTATCATCTTGTTTCACCTTGTTGCCTTGCTTCTCATATATGTGAATATGCTGGACTGAATCACACTTATGCCTTTTCTTCTCTTTCTTCTCCATTCCTGGACTTGCACATAGAGCAAACACATTAAAGGAAACAAGAGCTCTCAACATCACTTCTTCATGTCTCATAGACATGTTAACTAGCTCTCTTCCATTGCTTGCATTCCCCTCATAATTCCCACTCATATGATGGACTCTCAAAGGTCCATTCATGCTGCTCCAAGCATGGTTGTAGCTATAGCATTGCCTTTTCTCGCTCACAAACAGAATTTTAGTAGCTGAAAATTCTTTTATAACAACAACAAACAATTCAACATTGATAGTAGGCTGGAAATTCTTCCACCAGGTGATTGGACACTCTTTTATGACTATCATAAAAGTGTAAAAGGGGTTGGATCTGTTGCAAACAATTAAAAAAGAATGGTACAACAACTGTCATATTGTAAACCCTTCGCAAAATTCAGCAATGACAATAATATAGGGGCTGGAATCAACCATATACTGACTGAAAGTACTTCAACAACCGCATCAAACTGAAAATTACTCAAGTGTATGGCTGGAACTACTTGTATGGTTGCATACAAACTGTTGGGCAAGCTGGAAATGTGGATGACAACTCTACAACCCAGAATAGTGAAGCCCATTTGAAGAAACACATCCTCCTTGAGTTCTCCTTCACACATCCAATGGTGGCCACCCGTATGTAGCTTGACTCCATCAAAATCATGCTAAAACCTTGAACAATAGCAAAACATCTATTATGCTTACCACCTTTCCACATCAAGCATCTTGTTGCCTCGGCAATGGTGACTATCTCCACGACCTTGTCTTCAAATGTAGGGCTTGGTCCAAAGAGTGACCCTTCTTGTATCTCCAAAGATCACTCATATCCCAACAATTTTGAACTTGTACAAAAGGATCTATGTGCTCTTTGCTACTCCATGTGTCCATCTTATCACCATTTTTAGCATGTTGCCCATGATGACAAGCTTCATGCAATGACATAGTAGGAAGCAATAAATTGAAACACTTTCATATCTTTGGCTTTCCTCAAAGTGTTCACCTTCCTTTGCCAAATTGCAATGTGTTGAGATATCCTCAACATCCCCAACCTTGTGACTCAAAATTTCTGGGTTAGGATCAACATTCTCCTTCACCTTGAACTCTTCACATTCAACAAGTGAATCTTGTTGACACATGCAAACATTAGAAGTCAATAAAACATCTTCACGATTCTTGCTAAAGTCATGAACACAATCAATTTGCTTCCCATAGGTTGTTGTTTTGAAAATTCCAGCAAGTTGAAAATCAACATTAGCAACCGGTAAAGCCCTTTTCTCATGTGCATGCCCCTCAACATGGTCTTCTTGGAGCTCCACCTCAAAACCTTCTTGCAGATCTGATTTTTCTTTCTTCAGTTCATGCCCCAGGATTTCTTCCTCTCTCCTCATCACTAAGGGAGAACTCTTTAAATCACCCTCAAAAGGTAATGACTCAGACTTTGCAATGTTAGGAAGACTAACCGGTGCTTGAGATCTAGGCTCGGGCCTTGATCTACCCTTGCTCACTCCTATGAACTCTGCAAGTGAAATGACATCATGAATCTCATTCGGAAGAGCCCTATACTCCTCATAGCTGGCGAAAATGTTGTGACTCACCGAATGTCGTGTTTCAACCTCTAAATGACTTCTTCTGTTGGGAGGAAGGTAGGATGAAAAGGCCTAGTAGTAGATCCAAAATTTGACCCTTGGGGCTGCTTCATATTGTGAACCCTTGATGAACTGCCCTCACCATTGTGATGTTTTGGCCCATGAAGATTTTGCAAGGTTAGGGCTAGCAAATCCATAGTATCTGCCAACCTCTCTTGCCCTTCGATAAGTCTATCAAACTTGGCCTCTTCAGAACCTTTGTTTGCCATGTTAGGCCCTTCAAGTGGTGAATTCTTCTTTGCTTTCCTTTGATAGCAAATGTATTCTTGGTTACCTTCTTGCATGAATACCCTTCAGGCTGCGAAGATCTTTCCTCTAATATCACAGTAATGTCCCTTTTAGGGCAGATCTAGAAAATTTTGGATTTCCCTTGAAACCTTTATGATTCAAATACTTCAAATTCAACTAGCAAACTGAAAATTATCTTCAAACCCTAACAACAATTTGATTTTTATTTTTATGGCATCATGCATGCAAAAACAATTGGAAATAAATATAGAAACCCTCCAAATTATTTTATTTGAGAGACAAAACAAACATAACACAAGAGAACACCGGAAAAAATAATTTTTGCATTTTTCAAACCAACTGAAATAAAAATATGATAGTAGCAAATATATTTTACCAACATGGCTGGAAATAATGATTCCAAGCCCACAAACAATTATAGAAGAGTGCAAACAACTCCAAAAATGATGAAGAAGCCAAATAAAACTGAAATCTGGGTTGTCGTGCCCTAGAAGCCCACAAAATCCTCCAAGATACAAGTCGCCCTAGGAGAGGGTCTAAGAACTTTTTCCAAAGCTCTAGCATCTCTTCTACCCCTTACGCGAGCCAATGATGGAGCTTTTACCCTTTTTTGCCAGCCAATGATGATGCCCTAGCCTTTTCCAGGTTGTCCTTATGCACAAATATGACTTTTGAATGAAGCCACCAACGGAAATTGAGGGTTTTCTTCCGCAAATTCTGATCACAATGAGGGTTTTCATCCTCAAGTGATGAATGCTAAGAGGGTTTCTGTCCTCAATAGCTGAAAGTGGAAGCACAAGTGCTCAAATTCTAAAATCAAGATGATAGGTCCGCAAATGAACCCCTTCATCGTCCTTTTATAACTTCTCTTTCCCCTTTATTTCAATTTTGGTGGCCGACTTTATTTAAAAGTCATTTTTATTTTTAATAATAAACATAAGTTGCCTTATAATATAACATAAAGTTACATTTGGCTGACTTAGTTAAATCATTAATTTTACTTTAAATATTTAAAAATACTTTTATTTTAATAATAATATTATTATTAAGTTGCCCAAAGATTAGAAATGACCAGGCCCAACTTAAATAATATTATTAATCATCTTTAATTTAGAAAAGGGAACATTGAAGTTAGCCCTCAAACAACCCCGAAATCCACTAAAATTATCCTCTAGCCGCCTTGGAAGATGCCCTAGCTGAAATGGCTCTGTCAAACTGATGTGAAGCCCAATTGTAACCCTTAAATGAAGATACCCTAGCAGATTGGAGATTTTTCGTCCTCAAATCTAGTTGCAATAGAGGGTTTTCATCCTCAATCGTTGAATACACAAGAGGGTTTCCGTCCTCTAATGCAAAAGTTGGAGCAACAACTCAAACCCTTCATGAAAATTATGATAATGGCAAAAGATGCCAAATGACCCCAAACGACCTCCTTTTATGCTTTTTCATGGCTCATATCTCAATACAAAGTCCCCAAATGGGACGCCCCACTTTGGCATTTTAATTTATTTAAAATAAAGTAATACTTTACTTTATTTCAATAAAGTAATGCTTTTATTTTTTATTTATTTAACTTTATCTTATAAAGTCACTTTTTAAATTAATAATAAAACATAAGTGCTTATAATTAAAGTTACTTTTGCACTTAAATTATTAATTTATTTCCCCTTTTTCCACCCCATTAGCCCACGGAAAATACTTGGATAGTTTAGAGTCTTCTCCAAGATTAATCTCAAGAAGGGGACATTACAACAATAGGGAACCAAGTAATATCTTCGAGAAGTTGCACCATTTTGCTTGTGACAAGGAATCACATTTAGGGACTGTGATGCGGAGGTGGAACCAATACATAGATGAATTAAAAGGCACACTCAAATAAGATACAATTTGTAGGCTGAGGGAGGAGAGAATTTAGGCTGAACTGATTGAAAAAGAGTAGGGAGTTTTATATACACCTTATTTTTCTTTTTCTAATGATTTCTCTTTTAGTTTGTCAGCACATTAATCCTTGAAGTATGTGCCTCGAGGGGTGCACCGAGAGTGAGGTTTGGGATGGTTGGAGGTACTTTGTGAGACATCGTCTTGGCATTGCCTTGAATTGTTGTAGCGTGCCTTAGCCTTCTTACTACCGCTTTACGTCCACTTGATATTTTTGTACCAACACCTTCATATTATCCTCTTATAGCACAATTAGATCACCTTTAGATCCCCTTTAGATCACCTTCACACGCTGTCCAAGTGATTTGCTCCACCTTACCTTTTATGGATTGTTTTTGGTTGATTTTTTCTTGAACTAGAAGAGCTCCTTGCTCAGGACGGTCAGGGGCAAGCACAGTCTTTGGGAATCACCCCTCGACTTCAGATTACGACTCTGATCTTGCACACAACAGTGAAACCTGATCTCTGTTACCTCCCTGCTGAGTAACATACATCGTCTGTTGTATGCAATTAGCGATACCGACCCCACCATGCAGGTGGGAGTCTCCAAGGAATGCTCCTGGTGAACACCGTATTGCTTCCACCCAGCCTTAAGGAGGCCTTGCGGCTAATCTCCCCAGTCCCGAAGGACAGGGGCCAAGTGAAAGAGAAACTCTTCCAGTTGTGTTCCTGACGGGAAGGCATTGCCCTACACAATCGTGCGTTGACTCGTTGGCTAAGTGAGATAATGAATTCAGGTTATGTTTTCCTATTTAAAGGTGTCATCGTTGTCATTTATCATATATATTATCACATAGAATTGCTCTTTCGGTGCTCGAAATGTGCCCTTAAAGGTTAAGAGGTCTTAAGGTCTAGGAGAGCTTATGCTTGGAGGTCATCATTAGAGCATTGGCTTACTAGGAGCCATAAGGATAGGAGCTGCACCAGCAAGGTCTATCTTAGTATTTAGAGTCCCAGACTATGGTCTACTTAGGTCTTCTTCCTATCCCTCTTGTGATTCAGCTGCAACAATCTCTCACATGGTCTTACTAACCCGGGAGGGGGATTAGTGTGCCGACAATGTCAAAGGTAAGTATCCCTAACCTTAAACTCTTTCTTTTATGTTAGGTGATTGATTATGTTGATGTATCGTTTATTCGATTAGGATAGTGTACCATATCTTTGTCCATTACATTATTATTCTCTTTACAATACATGCTTACGGTCTAATGTCATTACAACCCTTAGTTTAGGATTAGCTTTTGCTTCTTAATTCTACCCTTAGGATCTCGGTAAGATCTCATCCCCATATCTTAAATACAAGCTTTGGAACCCTACATCTTTGATTCGAGTGTAGATTACCCTTCAGATCTACGACTATCATGCCTTTAGGCTTCATCTTTAGCTTATCCCTAGTATGGTCTTCCACTTATATCTTATTTTTATTCAAGAGAGAGAGATATGATAACCATATTGAGTATCTTTAACATGAAGATTCCAATGAGACCATTGTAATAGCCAATTCCATCGAGAAATTTAGGGCAATTGAGTCCAACACTAAAGGAAAACATGTAAAAGTTACCAAATTTCATGGGTTTGGGTAGCCAAGACCTTGTGATGCACTTGTAACATGTGTTCCAATTTGTACAATAAATGAACAAAATGATCAAGGATATTGTTATAAATCCTTTCCAACAACCTTGAGAGGGATTGCAAATGATTGGTACGAGTAGGATAAGATGAATACGAATAACCGGGAGAATTTAAGAAAGGACTTCGAGAAAAAGTTGAAGTTGCTTTGAGATGACGACAAGACTCGGGAAGAATGGTTTCTAAAGAAGTATAGTTTGAAGTTGAAGGAAGTAATATCAATATTTGAAAACTTGCATGTGGATGGCTTGAAGAAGAAATAATGTAGATTGTTAGTTCTTGTGGGATTTGACCCTCAATTGTTGTAAATCAACTCAAGATGACCTCCATTAGTGGTCATTACACTAATCACATTTTTCTCATGTATGTTGATGAGAATTACAATGCGAGGGGATCTGCTTAGCACTCAAGCACCTTTAAGCATTTGTTATTGGGGGAGGAATGATGAATATAATCGATCGCTTTGGGATTTTTTTCCCTCCGGCCTCTTTCCCCATTGGCTTGTTCAAGAGAGAGAAAACTACAAAAACAAGTTGATACTAACAACATATAGTGATGTGTGTGATTGAGCCATAAAAATGGAGAGCGAAGTCAAAGTGGGTCAAGTATGGGTAGCCAATTGTAGATAATAGGTTGTCGTAAAAGTAGGACTAGGTTAGGCTCGAATAGCCTAAAAGGGAGGCTCAATTAGAGCCAAGAAACCTATAAATGATAAAAGGTGCATCAATGAGAGTAACTCGGTCTAACAAGATTGAAAAAGATAAAACTAAGGGAAATAAAGATGTAAGGTGTGGTGTCGAGTGACATTGTACAAGGATTTTGATGTACTTTTGAGCTATTGTATATGTATATGTGACAATATTTTGACTTAGTGTACATGGCTTATATTATATTGGATGGTTGTACTGTATTACATGTTGATCTATGTTTTCATTTTTTTCTTGCACAAATGTGATAACGGTTATGACTAAAAATGAAAAAGGCAAACGGTAAAATAAGTAGGTAGAAACAAAACATCTAAAGAAAAATAGATAGATCAATTAAATTGAAAGATGTGTTCGTATAGGTAGGTAAGAAGACATCTGATGTAAAAGAAAATGAAATCTAAGAAAGATCAAAGAAAGCAATAGATATGATAATAGGTGAAAATCATAAGGATCAAAGAAAGCAATAGATATGATAATAGGTGAAAATCATAAGGAAGCATCAAAATGAGAAAAACCAAATCAATGCATGCACATGACTTTCTTGGGAGGTAAAATGTGACCATATAATGTCATAACTAAAGTGAATGAAGATGGTACGGATGTAGAGAGATTATTTGTGAGGAAGGCCCGAAGGTCCTACAATCTCAACTCACAAACTTTTGGTTAGAGTTGACACTAAGGGAGGTAACAATCAATAGTAAGATAAATAATAGGATGTCGGGAAGAATAGGGATAGTCAATTATTGAGATTATCCTTCAAGGGGATAAGGAAATTGATCATGGAAAAGGAAGGCACCACACCGACGATGTAATATCCTTACCGAAGAATGAGACACTCTAATCAACAAGACACGACTTAAGGTTTTTCTCATCAATGTATGAACCCAATTATGCAGGTTTGGCTTAGACAAATTGGCTAGGTATTAATCTATCCCTTGTCATTCTATGGGATGTGAGAAAAGTAAAGGTTCCTACCTTCCCACGACGTGTTTTCAATTCCTCGGGGTCTCTATTGAGGAGCCATAGGACAACTACGAGGATTAGATACTTGTGTGAAAAGGAAAGGGTACTAATGATAAATATGTATTCTCTTACCCAAGTCAGAAAAACGTGTTGCACCCCCAAAGGACCTCTCGCTCTGTGATAGGGCCAATTGTAGAGTTTGAGCTTTCAACTAGGATAGGGGACATGCCAATGATATCACATCTTTTTAGTTTGTGATTTACTTTTGATTGTGTAGTTGCCTTTTTGTATTACCTTTTGCTTGACTTTCTTGTATGCTCTCATTTATTTTGACTTTTTGGGCTTTTTTGTTTCTTATCCATACCGATTCAAAAGGATGATCAAATGGACAGGAAAAATGACAATGTTAGAGAGATTAGATTTAATTGTGCTATAAAGGAAAACCTAAAACCAAGATGCTTAGGTACTTCTGGACCTACCCTACGGAAAGAGAATGGTCTCATCTCTGACCTAAGTTTGTCTTAAGTGAGAGAGAGCGTGAAGACAAGATTGGACTCGGTGAACCTAGGAGACGAATGCAAAAGACACATGTTGAGCATTTGAGCTTGAGTGAGGGGCAATGTAATATCCCCTTCTAGGACAAGTTAGGAATTCATACAAATCTGATCACACAGCTGAAAATAATTAATTTTCAAACCCTAACTGCTGCAAACTTCAAAAATTCATATCTTTGGCTAGAGAAGTCCAAATGAGCTGAAATTTTGGATAATGGACCACAAAAATATGAGGAACAATATGCAAAAATCAGATTTCGCACAGCCAACCCGAAACCCTAATTTTGACCTAAAAAGTAGGTCGCCCAGCACTTTTAGGGCACCAAAACTCCTCCAAAAATTATGAAATCAATTTATCCTTATTCCTCCTAATTTCTATAATCAGATGCAATATTAAATCAACCCCCAAACTGCGTGCGAGATTGGACCGAGCTGGTTTTGAGATTTGTTTGAAGTATTTATTTGTGAGATCCATGTCTTTGGCTTTGGACAATTTTTAGATGAAATTTGCAAGTGAAATCTGCCCTTTTTACTGTAGCGAATCACTGTAGCAGCTGGATTTTTGATATAAATTGGAGTATTTTCATGTGCTTCGCAAGTCGATGTAGTGGTGTGATCTCTATTGGTTTTGGCGGATCTCTTTAATGGTGTTTACGGTCTGTTTGCATACATCTTTTGGGTAAAGAGCGATCAGATTTAGCCTGTGTTTTCATATCCTGTATGGCAGCGACCTCTTTTATGATGTTTATGGGATGATTTAAAGGCAATTCTTTGTATGAATCACTGGCTGACTGTATGTTATTGTCTCCAAGTTTCAGCGACTCCTTTTGACAGTTATTTGAGTGTTTTTATGCACATTTGGTGCCCTTGCTAGAGTGATCCCTTGTAAGACAAGTCTGGCGCTAAACTTTAATATATATATTGGTTGATTAGAGTGGACTTTATGCTACTGCTGCTCTCCTTAACTCAGCAACTTCCTTTGGAGTTTATTAGGCACTTGCATGTGTATGTCTAAACCATATAGGGCCAGCGAACTGTGTGTTGATCATTTATTAATTACAGCGACTTGATACAAGCCCAACTGATAAGTATTTTGCAAGCTCAGGATCTGACTTCATTGTCTGACTGTTTGGGCAGCGAATCATCTTAAGCATTGTTGGAGTGGAACGATTTGGCTTTCGATCTATTCATTCTGATTTTGGCGACTTGTTTGAGGACCTTATGGGTTCGTGTGGTTGGAAGAACTCAATAATTCCCAGTTGCAGCGATCAGTGCTGAGTATACATGTGAAGGGTAAGCCTGAGTCTAATTACCATCATTCAATATTAGTTGCACCATTTACTTCATAGCATAAGAGGCATGTTTTGCTTGTATGGGATATAGATCATTGCCTTTCTAATCAGCTGAGTTTAATTAGTTTCAACTGTGCCCTAACCAGTTTAAGGATCAAATCCATTATACTCTTTGATTGGGATCCATTATTTGAAGTATAGTGCTGTCCTGTTGAGTAAACAACAGTGGGGTTTATCTAGAGTTTCCAAGTTTTCTCTAAAATCCTAGAAGGGGATATTACAGCCAAGGAGGCCATAATGAACTATTATGGGAAATATTAAAGAAAATATGAATCTATTTGACGCATAATTAATGAGAGATGGAACAAGAACCTCCATTTATAGATCTGTGCATCGACCAACTACTTAAATCCCAACTTTTAATTCTCCGATTCACCTAAGGCGAATGAGGAGGTTATAGATAGCCTCAACACATTTATAGGGAGGATGATCCTTGATGAAGCCACTAGAGACACAATTCTTAATGAGTTGTAGATTTAAAGTGTAGAGGGGAGGCTCTTTTCTTTGGCTCTATGCGTTTGAATGACAATAAACCAACAACCAGGTTAAAAAAATTGAGTCATTTGATTGTATTCACATTACACTTAGATAATAGACTTATTTAATAAATGCAAACATGATTGACTTACAAAGTTATAAATGTCTTATTAGTAGACTTGTGGTGAAAAGATTATGGTGCCAAAACATTAAATTTGTGACTAACCATCCTCATTTTGTGCCAACCATGTAGCTCTTAAGGTGTGAACATAATATAAGCATGCTTGAAGCCATTCAAACAAAAAAGTGCAACAAGTTGATGCCACACCTCAATGGCCTTGTTTTTGTGCAGTATAATCTTCGTTTTCGTGTGAAAGAGGTGGAGAGGCAAGAGAGTCACAATGCAATTGACTTACATGATACTGATCAATACTTAGATTGGGTTGCTGAGATTATGGAGCCCATGTTCATTGAGGAGAAGATCACTGATATTGAGAGGGAAGCAGTGGAAGGGGTGCCCAAAGTAGACGCAGAAGTGTAACATCATGAGGTGCAACAACAAAAGTGGTGGAAGCAAAAGCATCAAGAAAGGTTGGTGAAGACGATATATTTGTGGGTGATTTACCTTCCACTTCTAGGGGGCAGAGACGAGTTGGAGATGATATTATGGTGCATTAATGAGCATTGTACTCTTATTTCATATTTGGTCTAAAACTAGGCATTGTGCTCTTTATTGGCCTAAAACTAATAGAAAATATACTTGTGTGTTCTCTACGTTCATTTCTCATGCTTTTTAATAGTGTTTTGTATACATGCATGCATGCATATATGTATGTGTGTATGTAACTTGCTGAAAAATTACTAAGTAATTACTGAGTCGTGAGACCAAACCAAATTTTGGGCTGCCTAGTAATTGCTAAGTACGCATTTTTGAACGGTGAGCTTACCAATCATAATGGATGGAAGGAGTTCAAAGGTCCTAGACATTAGTGTTGGGGACAAAGCAGCCTTGCACTATGATTAATGGGGCTAGAGCCTCTCTCTAGCCTATTTTCAGTTGTGGTTGCATCTGCCAACTGCAGTAGTTTGTTTTTCAACTTATTTAGTATTTTTTTAGTATCTTCATGGAAATCACCTCATTAGACCAATTAATCAGGGAAAACATCATTGGATTAACTTTAAATCCTCTTTCTTATATGGCTATATGCTCACTGGAGAAACTTGTCCATGATCATCTTCATCCCCAACTATGCTCTTTCTTTTCCTTTCCCACTATCAAATACAATATTAAAGCATGGTATTGTTTAAAAATAAAAGCAATTTAATAAAAAAATGTTTTGTATATACAAAACCAAAGCCGTGTACTCATTGGAGATACTATGACAACTACAATTCCAATTTGGTATATAAAATTGGTCAATTCCCTCAATCTCAAAACTACTGTGAAGGGATGAAAGCAACATCTACTAGAGTCACTAACATTTCATGACATAATGCTAATATCCTTGTCTCTTTTCAAAACACAATTATGTGTCCTACGTCCATCATGGTAGTCAATGTGACCACATTTTGTGATTTGTTTTGTCAAACAATTCACGTGCCTTGTGTATGCTGCTACATTTTGCATACATGTTTATCAAGGTCTTTTAAACTGTAACATGCGACAAACATATGTTTTCAATTATGCTTTGACAGATCTATTAAAGTTATTAACATAATAGGCTATAATGCTACTCAAATACACAAGTAACTATCCTAAACCCATCATTCGATTATGCTTGTGACCATATTCCATTGAGTCAATTTGTCCAGCAATTCACGTACCTTGTGTATGTTGCCACATTTTATGTACATGTCTACCAAGGTGTTTGCAACTACAACATATGGTAAAACTCTGCTTTCAATTCTGCTTTGATGGATCTACTAAAGTTACTAACATATCATGCCATAATGCTAAGATCTTCCCTACTCACAAAACACAAGTAACTGTCCTGATTCCATCATTCAATTATGATTTTGATGGATGAAATCACATTTATGTAGCAACCTTAAATTATTTGAAAAGTAATCAATGCTTACGCAAGTTATCCAAATGCAATGAGTGAGATAACCCTATTAATGCATTATCAGTTGCAAAATGTGGTAGTATAGAGAAGACACATGGATTGTTTGACAAATCGATGCAATGATTACAACATATTCTAATGCAGCAAGAGGCAATTCCCACATTTTCATAACCAACATGAAGGCAACAAAAACATATGGCATACATATCAGGGTGTTTGTAATTAAAATAAATTCCATACGTCTTTTAGTGTGTTTTGCGACTAAAATGTATGCCAAATATTTGTTTTCGATTATGGTTTCATGGATGTATATATCCTTATGTAACAAACTTGAAATATTATGAAGGTACAAACCCTTTAATGTAATATTTGACAAACTACAACATGATTCATATGCCATTGTTTTGACATCTACCAAAGTTCTTGTTATCCCAAAATACCCCCGGGTTATTTTGGCTTTAACAAGGTTAAAAATGGATTTAGTCATTTTTAAGGGCAAAATACGTTTAAATGGCCGTCAAATTCCACCGCTCCAAAGCACTGACCATTGATATTTAAAAACCCGCAAGAGGCTCAACTTTAATCCATTGACGGGTTATATTTAAAAGGCCGCGTGATGTTCATTTGGCCGTCAATTTCGACGCCAAACATCAGACAGGGGCCACATGACATAAGATCAACGGTCAAGGCAGAGACACACGTTGCCATTCCGGCTCTCCTTAAAGGTTTTGGGCTCGCGGACATCAAAGCCCCAAAATGAGCCCAATAGATAATTCCGTCTGTGTGTGAGCATTAGCTAACAGGTTGAAAGGTCAAAGGACACACTATGGGTTTGGAGGCAGCCACATGGTGAGGATCCAATGGGCGAGGAATAGACATGCGTCACGTTTCCACAAGACCTCAAGTCCGCGGAATTAACCGCATTGAATAAAATGTCGGGTTCGGATGGTTAGCGGGGTAAGTCAAAATGATCTGCGATGAATCACACGTGGCTACGCACGTGTCACGTTCTGTGCTCCACGACATGCAAATATTCAAATGCTCATATCTTTCAATTCCTTGCTCCAAATTCAATAAAATTGGTCTCGTTGGAAAGCTCTCGTCCTTCTCTTCATGTTGGCACCAAGAAAATAAAAATTGATTAGGTTTGGTGGGTCAAAATGGCAAACGCGGCTTTAGAGGGAGGGAGCACTACCCTGAGCACGAAAACGGTCAAATCTCACTCTCAACCACCAAATTTGACGAAGTAGGCTTCCATTGCCTTCTGCAAGACAAAATGGACATAGGAATGGCCTTGCAGGGTGCCCATGTGTTTTGGGAGAATTCAATACAGATTGTTGGTGGTTGAAAGTTGAAAAAGCCGTGCACTTCTTTTTTTCCCTCTTCTCTTTCTTCCTTGATCTATATATTGTAAAAATCTCTAATTTTGAAAGCAACATGTTCTAAAATGTAAAGGAATTGTGTCAAAATGGTTCTTGAGCAGATGTGAGCCGTCAAACCTTCATTTTGGGCTTGGCAATGTGTTCTTGTGCCTTCCTCTGCAACTGTAATGGTCTGTGCATACTTTTATTGCAATAAAGCTTGTTTTGTGGTGTTTTCTCAACCTTGACTCGTGTTTATCTGCAACCTTGCCTCTCTTTTACTTGATGTAGTGTGTTGTGCATGTATTTCTCCTTTACAAGTTCATTTATATTGTTTCATGTGAGAATAGATGTGAAATGTTGTTTGGGTTTGTGCCACTGTTTGGCCTCTCCCTTCTCCATTTCCTTCTCCCTTCTCCCTCATTAGAGTGACCTCACCCTTTTCTAGTGCTATCACCATCTTTTAGCTTAGGATTTCATTTCCATGCATCTTTGTAACCCTTCTCTCTCTCCTGGTCCTTTAGAATTGTTAGTGTAGGATTAGTTAGTTTGCATTTCAGCATTAAGAGTAGTGCTAACATTAGATATAGGTAGAGGAACCAACCTTCTCTAGAGGTTGATCTCACTTATGCAAGTCCCACACTTGTGAGATCATCCCATGTTAGCCAAAAATACGGATCTATAATGAGAAAATCCTAGGGTGCTACTTTTTGGTGATAACAGTTTTGGCATGTCCGGTGGGACAATGCAGAAATTTAACATTTTCATTTCACCAAATTTGATGTGTTCTTGGTGAGATTTCAGCCTTTTGAGGTAGTTTAAAGCACATCCGGTGACTCCATTGGTCTAACAAACCCATTGTCTCATGTAGCAGACCATTTCCCTTCTTTCCATCATTTTATCTCTCTTTCCCATGAAGTTGTGCAATCATGACTTCATTTTCTCAAAGGATTTCACACTTTCAATAGTAGTATCATTCAAATCCACCTCCAACATTCCAAAATCCATCTTCAAACTGTTACAACACACCTCCAAATCAGTGTAATACTCAAAATCAAATTGAGCATGCATGTTCTTATGAGTATGCAGACTTTGGAGGCCATTCTACACCTGAAGATGACTTTGAAAGCAATTTTCAGAGAATGGAGCATATCTTGCAAGCTATCAAGGAGCAACTACAAATATTGCATGCTAAACAACCTGGTTATAGGAAGCCCTGCCCATGGGGAGGTCCTATACCTAGTTGGTTTAGACCACAACAAAAGCTTGAGGTAATGAGTGAATCCTTCACTCAAATGGTTGATTTCATTTCATCATTGTAGGCATTAGAGGCTAATCAATCTAAGGTTGAGGAACCCTATCAATGGGATGTTCCCACTTACCTTCCATATCAGTATCAATGCCCATTCCTTATCAACCATCTCAGCCCAAGGTTAAAATTCCTAGCTTCCTTAAGGCTTCTCCTTCCATCTCCTCTCCTCCACAAGAAGATTTTACACCTTCCCCTTCATTACAACCATTGCAAAATCAGTTTGAAACCCAGTCCACCCCTCCTCTTACATTCCCAAACCCATTTTGGGAAAAAACAATAAAAAAATCAGTCAAGGAGGGCAGCCAATTGAAGAACCCAGCAAGGAAGAACTCTTGTAGAACTTGAATGATTGGAGTTCAAAATTTGAATCCAATCAAATAACCTTCAACAGAGGCTGGGATTGAAGAGCAATGGGTGGAGGCTGATTTTGTACAAGAACAAACACAAGAGGAAGATGATCAACAATCTCTCTGCTTTGAATTTAGTGTGCATGATGACACCATATTCATAGAGGTTGTTGGTTTGTCTTCACAAGAATCAGCAATGGAGGAGAAAAAATCAGATTCAAAGGTCCTGGATGAAGAAGAGATCATAGAAAGCTTCTTGCTTTCTTTTGGTAATGAAAATTCATATCTATCTTTTCCTTCATCCTTTTAGAATTTGATTTTGTTGATGAACCTGCCATGGAGGAGAACATCAAAGAAGAGCCTACTGAAATCAATCCTCATGAAGAACAAAAGGATGAGTTTGATCTTTCAAACTTCATGATGGATGATGGGGAAAAGGAGGAAAACAATGATGACACCATTGCAAAATCAAAGGTCATCATGGAAGAGACAAAGTTGTTTGTGGAAGCAGAACAAAGTTTAAATTAGCTTGCAGACATGCTCAATGATGAGAAAGGAAGAAAGTGCTCCTTGTAGCTCCATTCATGGAGTTGCACACAAAGAAGACAGCAAACTCGTGAGTACTAGTCCTTGCCCAATTAAGTATTTGGCTATTCTAGAGCCAAAGAAGGAGTTGCAACCGTCATGCTCACTTCAAAGCATGAGGAAGAGTTTCAATACACCAAAGATCAGCCTCAACTCTTCCAATCAAATGAAGAACTTGAGGAGGTATGCATGTTGTTTTTGGTTGATACTTTGGGAATTGGAGAGGGAAAACAACTTCAAAACAATTTTCCACTCTCATTAAAGGCCATGTTCAATGCCAAATTCTTTACATGGCTGCATTTTGTGAGAAAAGGATGTTATTTCTCACTACCTGTTGTAGGTTTTGTTTAGCTTCTCTTCCTCTGGTTAGAGTAGAGTAGGTAGGTTTTCTTTTACAAAAGAAGAGCTTGTGCACACTCTACATGTCTTCCCTTGAAGCATGTATAATTTTCATGTTTTGTACATAGTTTTGGCCTTTGTTGTTGTTGCACAGTCCATTTTGGGTTGAGAGAAGGAGTTCATGGTCAAAACAGAGTGTTTTAGAGCTTTTTCAAATGCATGCACTCTATTTCCAAATCAGCATGCAATTCAGAACTATGTAGTGCTTTGTCCTTGATAGAAATCGTGTTTTGGTCCAGTTGAATAGTTTTCCACTCTCACTAGGGATTAATGCTGTTGTTTCTCCTTTCTTGGGAAAACCAGATTATGGGGGTAGTTTTAAATGCTCATATGTCGGCCCCAACGAGATCAGTTTGAGTTCAGAGTTCCGCGCTCCTTGGTAAAAATTCGGTGTTTGGGGGCAAAGTTGCGAGTTCTAATAAAAATTCCCAAGCAATCAGCTGTAAGTGCACGACCAAGGAACCCCAAATCAGTTTGGGTAGGTTTAATGGTGGAATCGATAATTACAACGATTCGGACATCATTCAAAGCTTCGATAGGCCGTTCTAAGTCCATTACATGCTTCACATGGCTCAAGGGTAAGAATTTTAAAAGCTCGATCAAATTTATTGTTTATCGGGCTCAATTGCATGCCCAATGGATTGCAAAAGGCCACTGATCTAATCTAGTAGGAAGATTACCCCTAGAGGTCGCCAAATTGTTATCCCAAAATACCCCTTAGGTTATTTTTTCTTTAACAAGGTTAAAAATGGATTTAGTCATTTTTAAGGGAAAATACGTTTAAACGACCATCAAATTCCCCTTCCAGAGCACCGGCCATAGACATGTAAAAACCTGCGGGAGGCTTAACTTTAATCCATTAGCGGGTTATATTTAAAAAGGCCGTGTGACGTTCATTTGGCCATCGGTTTCAACGCAAACATCAAATAGGGGCCACATGGCAAAAGACCAATGGTTAAGGCAGAGACACGTGCTACCATTTTGGTTCTCCTAAAAGGTTTTGGGCTTTGTAGATGTCAAAACCACGGAATGAGTCACAATGGATAATTCCGCCTAGTCCGGCAACAACCAAACAGGTTGAAAGTTCAAAGGACATGCAACGGGTTTGGAGGTGCCCACATGGCGAGGATCTAACGGCGATGAACAAACACGCATTGCATTTCTGCGAGACCTCAAGTCTGCAAAATTAACCACATTGAATAGAATGTCGGGTCCGGATGGTTACGGGGCAATTCAAAACGGTCGTGAATGAATGACACGGTGCCACGCGACACAATCTTTAGCGTCCAAAAGAACATGCGGCAACATTCCACCACTCATAGTTTTTAGCTCGGGCGGATGTGAGACTCATGGAATAAGTCGCATTCCATAATCTTTTGGGTCCGTCCGTGGGGCAAGGCAGAGTTAGTGGACACGGTGGAACATAACAAATAGATGGCCCGATTAAATGGCGCGCATGGCGCAAAATCAATGATCCAAGGAGGACACGTGGCCGCATTCCGTCACACTTCAGAGCAATGGAAAAGGAGATCTCAAGCCCCGAATAAACGGAATTTGGTAAAAGGTGTTGAGTCCGAAGAGGGAAAGGGCATCAAAGGGTCAAGAAAGAAGACACGTAGGCAAAAAGTCGACCCTGCAACCAACTAGAGAGCAACACGTGGCAAAGTCAAAGAAAGTATCACATAGGCAGAGGCAATCTCTGAGGCCAATCAAATGTTGTCATGTGTCACGTTTATGTGCTCCACGGCATACAAAGATTCAAATGCTCATATATTTCGATTCCCTGCTCCAAATTCAATAAAATTGGTCTCGTTGGAAAGCTCTCATCCTGCTCTTCATGTTGGCACCAATAAAATAAAAAATTGATGAGGTTTTGGTGGGTCAAAATGGAAAACATGGCTTTCAGAGGGAGAGATGATAGTCTTGAGCACGAAAATGGTCAAATCTCACTCTCAACCACCAAAATTGATGAAGTATGGCTTCCATCTCCTTCTGCAAGACAGAATGGACATAAGAATGACCTTGCAGGGTGCCCATGTGCTTTGCAGGAGAATTCAATACAAATTGTTGGTGGTTGAAAGTTGAAAAAGTCGTGCCCTTATTTTTTTCCCTCTTCTCTTTCTTCCTTGATCTATATATTGTAAAAATCTTTCATTTTGAAAGGGGATGTTCTAAAATGTAAAGGAACTATGTCAAAATGGCTCTCGACCAACCGTGAACCGTCAAACCTTCATTTTGGGCTTGCAATGTGTTCTTGTGCCTTCCTCTGCAATTGTAATGGTCTATGCATACTTCTATTGCAATAAATCTTGTTTTGTGGTGTTTTCTCAACCCTGACTTGTGTTTATTTGTAACCTTGCCTCTCTTTTATTTATTGTAGTGTGTTGTGCATGTATTTCTCCTTTGCAAGTTCATTTTGTTGTGTTTCATGTGAGAATAGATGTGAAATGCAGTTTGGGTCTATGTCACTTATGTCTGGCCTCTCCCTTCTCCATTTCCTTCTCCCTTCTCCCTCATTAGAGTGTCCTCACCCTTTTCTGGTGTTATCACCACTTTTAGCTTAGGATTTCCCTTTATGCATCCTCCGAACCCTCTCTCTCTCCTTGGTCCCTTGGAATTGTTAGTTTAGGATTAGTTAGTTTGCATTTCAGCATTAGGAGTAGTGTTAGCATTAGATTTAGGTAGAGGAACCAGCCTTCTTTAGAGGTTGATCTCACTTATGCAAGTCCCACACTTGTGAGATCATCCCATGTTAGCCAAAAGTAGGGATCTGTAATGAGCAAATCCTAGGGTGCTACTTTTTGGTGATAATAGTTACTAACATATCAAGTCATAATACAAAGATCCGTGCCTATTCACAAAACAAAAGTAACTATCCTAAGTCCATTATTCGATTTCTTTGTTGATGGATGTACATATACTTATGTAAAGAACCTCGAATTGTTTGAAAAGACAATGTAATGATTACGAGATATTCAAATGTAATGAGTGAGTTGAGCCTCTTGTAATGTCAATGACAAAATGTGTTAGTATAGAGAAGGCAGATAAATTGTTTGACACACAAATGCAATGATTACTAGATATCCTAATGCAACAACTGGAAATCTCTCTCAATTTCATAATTTGTTTGAAAGCAACTAAAACATATGCCAAATACATATTAGGGTGTTTGCAACTAAAAGATATGACATATCTAGTTTTGATTATGCTTTCATAAATGCACATAGACCTATGTAGAAAAATTGAAATATTATGAAAGTACAAACCTAATGCAAAGTTGTTTGACAAACGTTAGTGCTCGTATGTTGTTGCATCGACAACATTTGCTAAAGTTTCTCACATATCAAGGCCATAATGCTAAGGTCCTTGCCTACTCGAAAACATAAGTAATTGTACTAATTCCATCATTTGATTATGTTTTGGATGTATGTACATATACTTGTGTAACAACCTTGAATTGTTTGAAAAAATTATGTGATGATTACATCAAGATATCTTAATGCAATGAGTGAGTTGACAATATTAATGCAATATCATTGCAAAATGTAGCAGCATGGAAAAAGATTGTGAATTGTTTGAAAAATAGATGCAAATAGTAATTGATATCCTAATGTAGCAACCAACAAAATTCTCGCAGTTTCACAACCAATGCAATGACAGTTAAAACAAATCCTATACATGTCTATCAAGGTATCTTTGACAAACTCTTTCAACATTCATGATGAGCCTTGTTGGTTTAACATTTAATCAATCTAGTTGATGTCATTATAACTAGGGTAGTGTCCAAAGGCAATATGCAATAAGTTTTTTTGGAAAATTAACAATTGCTTGGTGATATTCCTTTGTTTGAGGGAGTTTCTAATTCTAAGTTTCTAAAATTGATATCTAAGCTATGTTATGATAAAGATTGCACAAACCATTTGAATTGAATGAAACTAGTTAACTTGCAAAATTTAAATACTCACACAACTTGAAGGAAATTGAAATTCTTGAAAATTAAACTCACAAGGCTTTTAAAGGAAAGCACACTTACTAAAATCAAGTTGAAGGATTGAAAGTCAAAGAATAGAAAGCTTCTAAAAGAAATTTCACACAACTCAAAATAGAGAAAGTTACTAAAAGCAATAGATGTAAAGAAATTGCGATTGATTGTATGAGCTGAACTATTATATATTTACTATCATGAAAGAGTGAATGAATAGTGATAAGATTTACAAGAAGTAAAACTAAAAATGCACAGATTCAACAATGGAGAATTCAATGAAAGCTAGCTGATATAGAAAATACCAAAGGTTCTGGGTCTCGGGGTGAGTGGGCCCTTGCTCTCCGTTGATCGAACACAATAGCACACTATTTCACCAAAGCAACACTTTTATTGAGTTCAAAAGTTTTTAGATCATATAGCAGAATTACAATAGTATAGATTTTCTGTCTAACTTATCACAGTCAGTGAGGGTGAATTATATAATCCACTTCCTCAACTAACGCCTACAAAACTATAAGAAGAATCCTTATTTAGATAGTAGAAATAGAGATTCCAAATCATCTCCATATTTCAGGATGAAATGATGGAGAGGATCAAGGAAATCGATTGGCAAAACAGATTACATGATTTATTCTAAAATTGGCATTTTCCTTATTCTGGCGTGTACTGATATTCATTGGATGCGTGCTTTATAGGTTGGAAGAATTATGTATTTTCTGGTTTGCTGTCACTTAGCTAGAAAGGTCCTGAAGCCCACAGTCAAAACTCTGCAGCATCCCAAAAAGACTTCAAAGCGAGCCGAGATACTCTCAAGTGAGCTGAGATACTCAAGCGAGCTTCCTTTATTACTTTTGTGCCCGAAACTCCGCATCCTGATCGAAATTATTCTTTCTTCGATCTGTACATACACAACTAAGTGTGTTTTGAGGATTTTAGTTAGATCTTTAGGATGGAACAGATTTACGTACTAATCCAACAAAATGCATACAATCTCTACTTTAAATTAAGAAAAAGTTATAAAATGTATTCAAATTCAAACAAGGGGAAATACAAATAATGTCATTATTTATTCAATTAATGGGCTCATCAATTCACATGTCGTTATGTTGAGAGAAATATGTATTAATATTACTAACATATCATACCATAAGGCTAAGATCCTTTATTGTTTAGATTACACAAGTACCTATCCTAAGTCTATCATTTGATCATGCTTTGATGGATGTAGATCAATGTACATACTCTATGTAGAAATCTTGAAATCTTAATGCAATGAGTGAGTTGACCCTAATGCAATCTTAGTTGCAAAATGTGGCATCATAGAGAAGGAACATGAATTGGTTGATAAATAGATGCAATGATTATAGGCTACTTTGCACCCGCACCTTCCCCTCACCCACCGAACTTGTATTGGTACATGTCAAGTATGGATATGTCCCAAGTATGGTATTGATATGCCCCCGGTACACCCGTGTACATCTCGAACATACCCAGGGTGTACCCGCCACATTTCGGCACTGTAGTTGCAAAAGAATCAATTTTTTTCTATTGACTCGGTCAATGCAAACCCTAAAAACTCATAAATTAATAAAAAATTAAACCTTAAACTCCTCTAAAACCTATAAAAAGGCACTCAAGCATTACAAAACACAAACAATTCATTGTTGGTTTTTGCAAGTGTAAGAGCAAAGTGCCAAAGATGAATTAAAGAGGAAGAAGCTCTGCAAGGAGATTTGTTTGGAGGCAGCTATTGCAAGGAGGACAAGATTGGAGGTTGCCATTGCTTGCAAGGAGGAAGCTATATTGAAAGTGGAGCTAGTGGGAGTGGCATGCAGGAATTTGATTTTGAGGAAAATCTAGATGATATTTGTATTCATATTGACATGATATTCATATATCATATGTATTATGCCACATGATTAATGAAAATGTTAAATTTTAAGCATATTGAATGTTTTGAACCTTGATCCTACTATATTTTTAAAGTTTTTTATTTCTTATGGACTAAAAATGAGTAAAATGTGTTTGTAATATGTGTGGGTGTGGGTGTGGGGACATACCCAAACCAAGGGCTTTTGAAAATCAACTTATCCACTGTACCTATATCCTGGAAATTTAGATTATAGGATATCAATCCTAATTCAACAATTGGTGAATTTAGTCAATCATTAGTTGGAAGAGTTTGAGAGCATACTTGTAAAAACAATTTTGTCATTATATAGCTGGTTATGGTGTGTTTTGTAGGACTTTATTAGTTTGAAGAGTTTGAGAGCTTACTTGTAAAATCTATTTTGTCATAGTTTGAGAGCTTACATTGTAAAATCTGTTTTTCCCTTATACAATTGGTTAGGCCCATTATGGTATGTTCCATTGAGATTTATAAGTTCAAAGTGTTTGATGTCATCCTTGTAAAAAATCATTTTGTCATTATACAGTTGGTTAGGGTATGTTCCATAGGGTTTCATCTGTTTGAAGAGTTTAAGAGCATCCTTGTAGAAATTATTTTGCAATATACAATTGATTAGGTATTTTCCATAGGGCTTCATTAATTCAAAAAGTTTGAGAGAATCCTTGTAAAAACGTTTTTCATTATAAAATTGGTTAGGTATGTCCATTGGGCTTCATTAGTTCGAAGAGTTTGAGAACATCTTTGTAAGATACGTTTTTGCACATCCTACAATTGTCTTTGTCTATATGACCACATTTCGATGAGATATTTTTTCAAACAGTTCACCCGCTTTGTCTATGCTCCAATATTTTGCATCCTCCAATTATTTTAGTCCATGTGACCACATTTCTTTGAGACACTGTCAAACAGTTCATGTAGGGTAGCAAAAACTGAATTATTTGACAAAATGATGCAATTCTTACAGGATGTGCAAAACATGTCCTAATGAAGCTTTTATAAAGAAATGCAATGATTGCAGGATATGCAAAGCGTGCTTTAGCAACGCTTTGATAAAGTAATGCAATGATTTTTGGATACGCAAAATGTTTCCCTAACAAAACTTTGACAAACTAATGCAATGATTATATAATATTTCAATCAAATTGTAACATACCCTAATGCAATCTTAGGCAAATGTGAAAAACCCAATGCAATCTCAATCAATCCATGATATATCTTAAAGCAATCTCCATCAAAATAATTATTACTTGGAGACACCCAAATAAAGTGTCTACTACACATATAACCAAGTTTCGTGTAGGGAAATCCTAGCTCTCCTCCGCTGTCCCCCCAACCCCGCGCCACTCCCCTACCCCACACACATATAGACTATAATAAAATAAATAAATAATTTTGACCTGTGGCATCATGTTGATAAAATGTCAATGTGGGTTTCTCCTCTTTCAAACGACCTCTTCCAAATGGACTTGTTTTGTCAAAGACTCAAATGCATTCCGTCTTTTGTCAAATCCTTAATGTGTACCCACAGTAAAAATGTAGTTAAAAAGGTTATTTACTTTGTTTTTTGGTCAAAAAAGTCAAAACTGCTTAAAAAAATAAAAGTGCTAACCCTAAAAGGCACCCCCCCAAAGTCTTTTTAAACAATACTTCTACCTCACGTTGCACGCTTATCTCTAATTGCACATTTTCTCTCTTACCTTCAGATTTCCAATTGCTTAGGGTTGATCTTACACCAATACAAGTGCCAAATAGTTTAAGGAGCTTGCAATAAAGAGAGTAGGTGATTCAAGGTAAGTTTTCTAATGAACCACGTGATGGTTCTGCTTTTAATGAACTATATGATGGTTCTAATGATGCTATTGCTCAATGAATACATTGGAGGGCATTATTATTATGAATATAATTGATATGATGATTTGTCTTGATTTTGTGTATACATTGTAGCATTTGCACAATGTACTTTTTCTAAGTTTGAACAATGAATATCATGACATTGGATTTGCATTATCAGTATGTTTTATGGTTATTTAGCTTATTTTGTTTACTTTATGCACATTATTTGATTATTTTTGCTTATCTGACTGTATTTTTGTACGTCTATACCGAAAGCTGTACCCAAGCCCCCCAAAAATCACTGTATGCTAGGACCCCATACCCGTATCCATACACATACCTACAGCGACTTCCTAGCTTAATTTTTATTTTCAGGTCCATGTCATATGCATTGCTTGTCCATTGATTGTGTTCTTTGGTCATTTCTCTAACACTTTTCTTTACAGGAAGAGATCCTCCAACTAGAAAATGAATTGGTCTTTAACGAGGCCATCATTGAAGAAAGAAACCAAGGAATCAATGAGATTCAAGAGCAAATTTTAGAAGTCAATGAAATTTTTAAGGATCTTGCTGTTCTGGTTAATGAGCAAGGCATGATGGTTGGTAAGAAACTAAGATGCTTGGGTGCATTTTTTCTTTTTGGTTTCTATTTTTTTCTCTCACATTCACTGTGAATTTTCTGTAGATGACATTGGATCTCACATTGACAGCTCATATTCTGCAACTGTACAAGCTAAAAGCCACCTTGTTCAAGCATCCAAGAGTCAGAAGTCCAGAAAATGCCTGGTTTGCACTTTCACTTTTAGGTGTTTACATTCCTGTTTCTTGCAATTTATCCATAGTAGAGCAACATAAATATAAAATTTCACTTTTTTGTTTTCTAAATTTGTATTTTCTGTTCACAATTTGTATATGGTGGCGTGTGCAGAGTTGCTGGGTGCCACTAGTAATTTTAGGCATTGTGGTACTTATTGTACTCATAGTCTTTCTTGTATAATGGGTCATATGTTAATCAAATTGTATTTCATCATGGTCAACAAATTGTTGGAGAAACTCAAATGGATGGAGTTTTGCTCATATCTCATCCTTCTAGGCCATCTATTCATTCTCTCTACAAAGAAGTTAACAAATTGTTGGTTTTTTTACAAACATCTATTCGTGTTCTGGTACAAGAAGTCAATGTAAATTGTTGTTTTCAAGATTTGTCTAGAAATCTTCATCAATTCTTTCTATATTGTATAGGATTTCTAGGTTTGGGCTTTAGTGTATTTATATCTTCATTACGGCTTTTTGATATATTAAATCCTTTACGCTTTTCTTAGTGACTTAATAGAAAGGGCATTTCCTTTCCCAATTGGAATGTAAGTTGCACGGAATACTTATTTTGAAATTTTAAGATACACCTTGGTGTTTCTCATACAGAATGAGAATATTTCATTGTTTGTGTAATGCATGATAAACCATATGCAGATTTATTTTATTTTGTTTCAGAGGAGCTTAATTTTCACTCTTAATATGACCTATCAAATTCACTAGCATTGGCCCATGAATTAGGCCATTTTTATCCCACAAGATATTGTGACCTATCATGCCACATCCTGCTTGAATTTGTAGCTTTTACAGCTTAGTATTTTTGCACATATATGTTTTATGCTATTCACAGTCAATTATTGATGTGCATGTTCAATATTTGAGGGTTCTTAAACATACATTGCTAACAAAATTGGTATAAAGTGCAACACTATCACAATGAGAGAAGTGAGAGTGTGAACAATAGCAAACTTGCATATTGCCAAGCAATGCCAAAGTGCTCATGGCCTTGAATGTCGCAATAGAAAATACCATTTCTCTACTCTCGTATTGTTTTCTCATTCCCAAAAGGCTTGATAGCACATAACTATCATGGGACAGGTAACATTAGTGTGAAAGTACTAAAATGCGGGATTTATAGTGCCACATAGCCCACTAATTTATAGAGCTCTAACATCTTTATTGTCTCCATCGAGTTGCATTCCAAATCATTCACAAAGCAACCTCTTATTGAATGACCTCTCAATTTTGTGGGCAAATGAGCATGGATTTCTAGATTTGTTTTGACCCAAATTTGGGTATTTTTTCCCTCATGGTTCATGACAAATATGTTTAAGTGCTTAAATGCTTGGTGGGTAAATAATACCCATTGAACTGTTAGGAAAAATATGAAAGATGACCAGATTTACAAAAGAAGGGAGCTCCAAAATACAAGATATTAACGCAAAAACAGTCCCACTAAACAACAATAATACCCAGAAAGAACAGACTTGTATTGATAATAACTATTAAATAGATTACAAAAATTGGTGCAAATTTCTTCTACAAGCTGCTGCTATATACATTCGTTTACCTGTGCTCTGTTCTGCTTCTCCTGGCTGCTCTGTTTACTGAGTGTCCCCTTTTTCAGTTGCTGCTGTATGCTCTTTTTCTCTGGGTTCTATTTTCCCCTTGTGTACTCTGTTTCCTTTTAGAATTGCTGTTCTATTCTCTGATAAGTTCCTTCTACAACACACTAGTCTTATTCTCACCTTTCTTTGGTTTTCTTTTTGTTGCTTTTGGAAACTACTGATAACTGCATCCAAAACTCAAAATTTCAAAAATGGGCGCTAAACATTCCCTTCTATTTTGTCTTGTCTTCTAGCTACCAATCAACAATCAACATTAATTAAAACAGTTCACAAATGGCGGCTAAAACATTGGGATCATATACAGCTTTTAGAGGATCAAAATATTAAATGTTGGGGGCAGCAAAGGACAAATCTGAAACTGGTGGTTGGGATTACATTTTTCAACATAAACCTTACTCTTCCCACTGGAAAACTTGATGGCAACAAACTACATGGCCAGTGGCTATTCTCCCGATAGAATGCACCGGCCCTACATCATATCCCCATAAAAGGCATACATGCGCATGCATGGGTGGGCCCCACGGTCACCTGTCATATCATATGAAGATTTGTTTAATAATAAATGAGTTTGAAAACATATAGTTGCATCTGTGAAGCTGCAGCTAGATTGGTGGGAATGCACACCGACAGGTCTCCAGTTCGAATCCCATCACCCGCTGCACTGTGTTTTTACACAATGTTGAAAAACAGTGTGTTTTTCAACATTAAAAAATTTACAAAAAAAACTTACTGTGGAACTGTGGGCGCGCCTGCCACGTGGCATCAGATAGATGGATGGATCTTTTATGGGGCCCGTTGCAATCTACCGGGAGAATAACCATCGCCAAACTACATGTACCTGGATTTTTATTATTATGTGCAGCCCATTGTGACTTGAAACAAGGTAGAATGCATGCATGTCTAATTTGTAATATATCATTTGAGTCTCTAGATATAACTAACAAAAACTGGAGGG
This sequence comes from Taxus wallichiana var. yunnanensis, assembly GCA_018340775.1. NCBI lineage: Eukaryota > Viridiplantae > Streptophyta > Pinopsida > Cupressales > Taxaceae > Taxus > Taxus wallichiana. The sequence goes on from CM031235.1 coordinate 565,187,894, forward strand.
ATTCTAATAACCATGTAGGGGCCTATGTTCGTCAAACTTCCATGCATAATTAATAGCTATGAAATTTCGAGGCACCAAATATATTGTTTAACATGCAACAGTTTACAAAGAATCTAATATTAATATAAAAAATGTGAATGTCATCATTTATTTCACTAGCAGTTGGAAGGAAACTGAATTTCAAGGTTAAACTATGGACAAATTGTATAAAAGAACAAATAAACTAGGGACAAAGCCCAAATGTATGATTATTTCATTATAATAAAATCAAAAGGAATCATTCACACTACAAAATATTGCAAGAAACAAAGGCGAAGTATAAATAATTTCACATGTTTCAGTCTTCATAGTTTTTCTTGTAATTGCCATATTTATTGTATGTGTAAATTCATATTATTGACAACAATAATTGAGATCGTCGAACACATAAAAACAAGAAAAAGAGGCAAATATATAGGTTTGATGAACAAAACTCCACAATTTAAATTGAAATTATGCATTGAGGATGAACAACTATTACAAGGTAATAGATAAAACTATTATGCCCCAACCGCTTCTAACAATTTTTATTTTTCATTCTCATGCAACAAAGAATACATAAAACAAAATATCCAATGTAAAGACATGTAAAAACATATCGTTAGAAAACAATTTCAATTTGTTTGTTTACTATTTTTCAAAAGATATATTATCCATTATAGCATTCTATAAATTTCATTTAAACACAATGGCTTTGAAGAATAAAATTTTAACATGGGTTGGATGTCCCCAGCCATCTTTTAGTCAACTAATTAATTAGGTTCTTAAAATATTGATGTGACCATGGTCTGACAAGTCTGCAAATTTTATTTGATCATCAAACTAATTTAAACATGAAATATTCAAGTAATTATACTTGTGCATAAGGAGCTTCGATATTTATACTTATTTCACACAATAACATTGAATATCATTTTATATATAATGGTAACATGAGTCAAAGCTTCGTTTTATATATACTTATTTCACACACAATAACATCGAATATCGTTTTAAGAAGTCCTCCGCCGTTTTGGGGGTGATTAACTTCTTACACAAGGCTAATAATCACCATCAGCCTTCACACGCTTTTTGGGTTTGCAAAGGCGTTGTCAAGAAGTGGTTTTGGGGAGAAACATTGCCATTTGGAACCGAAGAAACTAGTCTAGTAACAACAATGACAAAATGGGTGGAGCTCCATGCCAAACCGAACCCACTTGCGACCTTGCTTGGAAGGATGACATGGCTCTGTGGACTTATTTGCAAATGGGTGGGGTCTCAAACCTCATTGAAAGAATGTAGGGCCATGATCAAGACATTTCTCTTCAATTCATGGTGGGTGGAAGAAGAGAATGGTTGAATATGGTGAAATCAACATGAAAATCACTGAAGAGTTAATTGAAGTCACAGGGCTTAGCTTGGAAGGTGCTAGATTCTTCAGTAAGAGGGTTGACAAGAAAATTGAAGCCAAGAAATTTCTAGAAGATGGCGAAGATCTTGATTTCATTACTGTAGGCATAAAAGTGGCTTCCATTCCAACGCCCTTCGATGAAATTGCAAGGATGATTGTCAGGTATGTCACTTTAGAAGGCAAATATGTGACGGTTCCTCTCAAACATCTAGTTTTCCTAAATCATTTTAGAAGGAATATACATATTTGCTTTCCGCATTATCTCTTAAACTCCCTGGAACGCTCTGTTCTTGAGTTTCAAAATCACACTCGTGCCACCCCCTCCATCAAGGCCTCATTCTGTTGCTTCACCGCCATTGCCTTTCCCAGCACCCTTCAATCCTCGTCGCCCCTGCCTCCCCTAACCCTGGTCCTTCCACTGCCCCCACTACTCCTTTAGGTCGGAGGAAGATCATAACCAAAAACCTGTTATACCCTATCAATCATCCTTTCCCCTCCCAAAGAAACCTTCGTAGCAACAAAGACATTGAGTCTACTAAAAACCTGCTACACATTAGCAATCCTGCTAGTGCCTCTGCTATGAAAAGGAGGAATCCCTTCTTAATAGAATTGTAAAACGGAAAAGGAGGTTGGGGTTTTGAAAGAAGAGCTCAAACAAGTTTCCAAGAGAGAAGGAAAAAGGAAGCTGCAGAATGATCCTGAACAGGATAATGATCAGATTTTGGAAGTCTACAAGAAGCTAAATTCACTAGATAATGATTGGGAAATGCAAAAGGAAGACATGATTGCACCCTTTCGTTCTCAAGGTTATTTATAACTTCATGGAGCAACATGTCAAAAGCGTTTGTGTGCTCAGTGACATTCCTGCTGCCATTTGGGAGCCGGGACCAGAACGGGACTTGATTCTCTCATAGCTGGACAAGAAGGATCCCTCCCATATCCCTTGACACTCTTCACCTCTGCAGAAGGTGAGGAAAAATATTGACAGAAGACAAGTGAAGAAGACTGTCCTTACTCCTGGTTTTCTATTTTGTTGCTGTTAGGATGTTGTTTTCATGTTGCTTTGTTGCAGTTTTGTTACTGTTTGATTCTTTTTGTATAGTTTCTCAGATAACTATAGTTGGTTACTCATGTATAATCTGGATGTTGATCCAAACTTGATGTATTTACTACATTATTTGGCTTTTGAGCCTTTTTGTAATAGGGTATAGTCCCTTCAAAACTATTGACTGCATTATCTGCTCTATCTGGCTTTTGAGCCCTTTTTGTAACAGGGTATAGTCCCTTCAAAACTATTTACCCCTAATAAAAAAACATGAGTCAAAGCTAAGGAATTTTTGGCTAAATTAATACCATAGAGTGATAACAACTAAATGGAATCTAACATCAAACCCCTCAAATAAACATTTTTCACGATGTGAACTCCTTTCACTAGAAGTTTATTTTGGGCAATCGAAGTGTTTACAAATAAAAGCGATAATATTATTTTTTAAGTGAATAAATCACTTAGACATGTTAGATGAATAATAAAAGTGAAAGAAAAGTTAAGGAACGTATATCCTATAACTAAATATGGATGTTGCATGGTATTAAAATATTTCTCTCAAATAAATTTAAATGATTCATTGTATTAAAATATTTTGAAAAATAAATATAATATTTAATATATATATTTTTGGATAGCTTGAAAGTGGACCTCGGCAACCAAAAAAGACAAAAGTACGAATTTGATAAATGTCAAGATAGGATAGCATAAGTTTCCATATCTAGTCTTAGAAACATAATCATATCCATGATACAAAATATGGTAAGTAGGCCGGAACCAAACATCTATCTTAAAACCTGAAAATATAATTTAAAAAAGAGGTGGTGCATCCCCAAAACTATCAAACAACCTTTATGCATGGCAACAAAAAGCAACACGACCAAATGGACATGGAAACAAACATCAAGTACTAAATTGACAACCAACACCCAACACTTACAGCAAATAAATTTTTCCTTGTAATTCTATCCGATATAGGTAATGAAATCCACAAGATGGCGTTGGCTGGGTCTTTTGGTTCTGATGGGAGCATAGTGCTATTCGGAAGCTCACATCTCGTCCATGGAAGCATTGGATAAAAGTTATTTGATTGGCAACGCCATCCATGGAAGCATTGGATTAAGTTAGCGAAAGAAGCATAATCGAGCATTGATAACTTTTTTCCAAAATGAGATTTTTATTAGGCTATCCAACTCATCCTAATTTGGACAAGGAGGAACATTGAAAAAAGTCGAGCTTAATACTTTGCAACAGAGTTCCACCCCCACATTATGATTTTTATTCTTCAATAAAACTATAATCTAATCCACTTTTTTCTCGAGGGAGGAGAAACTTGTACAAAATTCACTTATTAGAACATTGATAACAAATTTTGTTGCGGGCTTGTATTAGTTCTGTACCGCTAGATGAAGAAATTGTTTGGTCATGGCATCAAATACCTCCTTAATATTCCAATCAAAACTAGATCTTAATTCATCTACATTCCAATGCTTTTACTCGAGTAACAAATTCTCCTCACCAATTTCATCCATGTTAAATTCCAAAGAAAAGTAGGACGACGGGTCAAAGATATCATGCATCACTTCATTTCTAATAGTGTCTCTAGTGGCCTCCCATTCCTCTCTTTCTTACATTCCTGTTACTATTACACTTTCTACCTTGTTTTGGTTCCTTCTTGGCCTCACAACAACTTTCCATTCACAAGGCAAAGTAGATGAAAAATTGGCTAGTATAGAAATTGAAGAAAAAGTGATAAAAAATAAATCTAAAATATGAAACTAAATGTTGTCTCATAATTACATGGAATGATGTATGCACGCATGATGAGAATGACTTATAAAGGATCTTGTAAATTAGTACAAGGTAGAAGACCATTCTAGAGGAAACTCATAAATTTCCAGTCCCTAAAGCGGTTTGGGGCTATAAACAAGGGTCGTGTACAACTGGTTGTAATAGATCTAAACGGGAAATCTATGCACAATCATTAATGATTTATAAGGTGTAGGACTTTATTAGATTTGGGGTTTCATCATATGTTGAAGCACAAGCTATAGGTAATAAGGTGTCATTAAGAGGTCCACAAGAGCTATCTCGATATAAGGGTTGTATAAAGGGGGTTCTAATAGGAAAACACAAGCTATAACAATAAATAGTAAATGACAATAATTCAAGGATATCAATAAGAGAACAATTATATGCTACTTTATCTTATCTAATACATGGTAAAATAATAATCATTAACTAAAGTATAAAAGAAAGAGGTTAGGATTAGGGACACTTATTTATGGCTAAATTGTTAGTGCATTAATCTCCCATTTTGACTCGTAACACCTTGTGAGAGATGTCGCGGTGAAGCCAAGATGGATAGGTAGAAGACCTAAATAAATTTCAAGTTGGGGATTCTAAAGACTAAGGTAGACCTTTCTAGTTCAACTTCCAATCTTGGTGTCTTCAACGGCCCACGACTTCAACTATTTTTCTTTGATGTATGCTCCTCAAAATCTAATTTCCTTAATGTAAGCTCCTCAAAACCCTAAGTCATCTTCTTCCTAAGGCGGTTTTGCATGTGTGAGTAGAGTATATTGTTTGATGATATGATGAGAAATGAAAAATGGGAACCCTATCAATATGGACTTACACCGTTAAATTCACAACTTAATTTTGGACGATGTCATTGGCCAGATCAATGACATTGGCCCAAATAGGGGGTTCTATAGGATGTTATCAGTCAGACTAATGATTTCAACTAAATGTTGGAAAAATGAAGGGGAAAAATGAGGGTTGGCATGGGGAACATAATCCTAGAATAGTTGAAGTTGATATGAAGGTGATGTGAGGTGGTATACACCGATAGTACAAATGAAAATGCCATAAAAATATCTCACATGTTACAAGTCACCGACCCCAATCCCTAATGTAATCCTTAGGACGTACACAAGGAGATTTATGTGTTGACGAGTTTATACAAAAGAAAATGCTAGTAAGAGAAAATAAAGTGTATACATATGCCTCACCGGAAGCTCATCACATATTAGAATAATGTAACATGGGATGGTGCTTTGAGAAATGAAAATAATACCAAAATCAAAGGAAATGAATGTAATGAAATAACCGAGAAGATGAACATATAATGAAATACACATACCTCGACATACCTATCTCTGTCATTGTAAAAACAAAAATAATATATTGTCTTGATCGTGGTGGGCTCAAAAGCTACTTATGATAACCCTAATGATGAAATACTATAGAGAAAAACACAATGCAAGCTTATTTAGTGTAGCCTAAAAACAAGTACACATAAAATGAAAGCTCTCGATGAGAATAGTGCTAGGATAAACCTAGATAGCTTGTAAAGGAAATGTTAAATTAGGTTAGGAAGATCCAAATTCATAATAAAGTGCTTGTTTGGGTGCAAATATCCTATAAAGGAGAGGTTAAGTTAGGTCCAAATGACCCCCAAAAGGCATAAAGGCACCAGTTGGATCTAGATAACCTATAAAGGGAGGCCAAATTTGGCCCATAACCAAAAAGATAGAAATGTACTAGGTCGGGCCTGGATAGCCAATAAATGAGATGCTAAATTAGGTTCAATATACCCAAAAAGTATAAAGGTATTATATTGCGTTTTGATAGCCTATAAAAGGAAGGCTAAGTTAAGTCCGGAAGACCTAGAAAGGTATCTAAGTTTGTAATAAAAATGCTCGGGATCCCAAACATAACCAAGAGGAATCCAAGGAAAAAGAAAAGGTCAAGAGAATATCTTAAAACCTAAAAGATGGAATTGATAGTCAAGTAGGGATTGTTTAAAGGAAAAGCTTGGTTGATTCCCAAGCCTTACACTTTGAAATTGATGAGGATTCATAGAGGGTACATAATGTAGGACAATATTATAGTTGATAGTTTAGAATTCATCTTATGTAATGGAAGAATAATTACAATTGTGGCTATTCTACCTCATATGACTTAGTCTTATAGTGAGTTAAGTCATCTAGTGGGTCATAGAGAATGGTTACTTGAGCTAATATAACACTTGTCAAATTAGATGACACTTGCTTATGGTTGCTTCCTCTTTTATAGAGAGTTATTATTTTGGATTTCTATATATACTCATGTCTCTTAGTTATTTGTAAGAAAGTTTTTATTATATTAATTTATATTAGAATCATTAGTGAATTTGTATATGAATAAATTTGTGCAAATCATTTTCTCAAATCTTATGTTAGTTTTGTATTATGTATTAATTAACTATTAGATTCCTTATATGTGATAAAGCAAAGCAATTTCCAATACATTGGGTTTAGGTATTATTATTAATAATTGAAGGTTTGAGTTTTATGAACTCACTTTGTAGATTTACTTCAAAGCTTGCTAGAAATTTTTGATAACACCATTTATCCAAAAATGGATATGAAATACCCAATTATATGTATTCTCCATATTTGATACTTGCAATGCATATTATCAACATATTCTTTATTCAAGAGATGGTCTAGTCAAGCTGAGGGTGATCCGGACACCTTCGAATGACATCGAAGGCCACTATTGTTTTGTTCAAGAAGTTTCTAGGCGACGGTTGCACAAACCGCCCGACGGTTACATAACTACCTCTTTTCATAGAGCGCGGCGGTCGCACAACCGCCTATAATAGGGACCGGTGGTTGTGTAACCACCATCTGTCTTTTAGTGGTAGTCTTGTCCCCGATATGCTAGAATTTGGGAAACTCAACAGTTATTCAAATGTTTGGGCTTCCAAACGGTTCGGTTCATCTTTCCATCCATCCTTAGGTAGAGCAATTATAAATATATGTACATTTGATCATTTTAGACAAGTGATTTTGAGTGAATTCAAGTGTGAGAAAAGAGGAGTTGGAGTTCTTTCTTGTTTTGTTCATTGAGAGTGAGTTTTTCATTGTTGAGAAGTTGTGAGCAAGAAAATACAATTAGAAGGGGTGTGAATCCTTCTTGAAGGCCAATTGTTGGTAGTACTTTGTATTTTTGGAGAATTACATAGTGAGAGGGAAGCAATTTGCTTACCCATTGGAGTTTTTCCCACCTTGGGTTTCTCTAGTATAAATTCTTGTGTCTCCTTTGCATTCTATTTCTCAATTTGCAGTATAGTTGTGATTGTTTCATGCACATTATATTGGTTAAAAGGAACTTAGTCAATTTTCATTCAATTATCACTAAACATGATCTGTTAATTGTTGAAAAGAGGTAGTTTACGGATTAGATTGGTATCAGAGCAGATTAGATCAATTGTTTTTGTGTGGTTAACTTGTGTTGACAATTGCAGTTAGATGCCCCTTACCCAAAAGGGAAAAGAAAGCGGTGAAGGTATCCTTATTCCTTTTGAAGTAGAGATTTCCACCAGGAAGTGAAAGCAAGGAATCTGAGACATGGCTCGTAGAGAAGATGTAGATGATATTGGAGAAGAACGTTTCTACAAGTTGGAGGTGAATGTGGCAATTTTTTCCAAGGATGTGGGTAGTATTTCCTTGTCCATATGGAAATTGGAGTCCATCATGGGATTTCTCATGGAGAAACTTGGTGTTCCAAACGAGGTGCTAGGATCCATAAAGAAGATACTCGTGAGTATGAAGAAGAGCAGCCCCGTGCCATCCCTACACCTCCTCCATTCAAAGCATAGGAAAAGATAGAGATTTAGCCTTATGATGGAGACATGAATGCTAAGAAGCTAGACCATTGGCTAGCTCAACTTGAGGTATATTTTAGTTTGCATCAAATTAATGAGTCGATAAATTTCCTTTGCAAGGTTAAAATTGACCAATCATGCTTTAAATTGGTTTGAAAGTTATGTTCATTCATTGGTTATTAAGAAGATTCCTCTTATTACTAAGTGGGATGAATTTAAAAGGCTAATAAAAAATTAGTTCTATCTTATTTGTTATGAGGAAGATAGGTCCATGTATTGGTAGTAATATAGGAAGAAACAAGGTCGAACGTGCAAGAGTACACTAGTGAGTTATGGAAGAAAGTTGTCTAGATGGGAAAAGATGTAGCAAATCGAGACCTTCTGATGAAGTACATTGGTGGACTCCATAGTCACTTGAGGAGACCAGTTCTCTCGAAAAGTTGGTGGATGTAGATGAGGCTTGTTCTCAAGCCCACTATTTAGAGATGGATAAGAAGAAAATTTCATCTACCTCTCAGCATGCTTCAAGTAAACAAGGTGACACCAAGAAAAAGGAGAAAGAAAATGGAAAGGTAAGAAAAATGCTACTTCCATTTCTAAGAAGGATACTAAAGTTCATTGTGGGCATTGTGATGTTGACACTCATTCTGAGGAAAAATGTTGGAAGCTCCACCTAGAATTACATCCCTTCAAGAATAAGAAAAATAAGAAGGCTATGGCTTCCCTCCAAGGAGAGGAAGTATTTTACAATGAAGAGGTGGATGAGATTATGTGTTGTAACTCTATCCGTAGAGAGTTATCATTGGGTAGTAGCAGTGTTGTTCAGGAAAAGGAATGAACTAATATTTTTTATATAAAAATTCAAGTGAAGAAAACTAAGGTGGATGTTATTTTGTTGCATCTAAAACCACTTGTAACATGTTTTCTAACAAATAGTAGACACATATAAAAGAGCTGGTTCAACAATTCAGAGAAGTTTTCCAAGAGCCTATGGGGGTGCCTCAGGTCAGGCCAATTAAGCATGAGATACACTTGCTACCCAATAGTCCACTTCCAAACTTGGGATTATACAATTTTCTTTTTGAAATATGCCAATGAGGTAAAACAATAGTGGCATTCTTTGATTAAATAAGGAATACTCCATCCTAACACTTCTCCATGCGGTTCTCCTATTATTTTAGTACCTAAGAAAGATGGTTCATAGAGAATGTGTGTTGATTATAGAGCTTTGAATAAAATAACCATTGAGAATAGGTACCCTCTTCCACACATTGATGATTTGTTGGATCAATTACAACATGCTAAATATTTTACTAAGCTTGATTTGAAATTTGGGTATCACCAAGTGTGGATCAAGGAAGAGGACATCTAGAAAACAACATTCAAGACCATGCGGGGTCAGATGAATAGTTGGTATTCGTTTAGGCTATGAAATACACCAACTACCTTCATGAGGTTGATGAATGAGGTAATGAGGCCATTTATTGATTCCTTTGTTATTGTGTACTTGGATGACATTTTGGTTTTTAGTAGAAATTTTGAGGAGCATATTGATCATTTGCACCAAGTTTTGCAAGTTCTTAAGGAGAATCGACTAGTGTTGAATGAGAATAAGTGCAAGTTTTCTCAACAATCACTTGTATTTTTGGGACATGTGGTTGGAGATGGAGATTTGAGAATTGACCCGGAAAAGATAACGGCCATTCTAAATTGGCTTACGCCATCAAGTTTGACTAAGACCAGGAGATTTGTTGGTGCAGTTCAATATTTGAGGAAGTTCATCAAGAAATTCTCATCCATAACAATGCCACTACATTCAGTGACAATAAGGGGTAAGGATTTTGATTGGGGTAAGAAACAACATATTACTTTTGAGTCATTTAAATATAAGATTAGTCATGCTCCAATTTTGGCATTACCTAACTTACAACTGACTTTCGAAGTGGAAACCAATGCCAATGACTATGCTATGGGGTTTTCTTACTTCAGGGAGGTAGGCCCATATGTTATCACTCTGAATTGTTTCATGGTGCAATTCTGAATTATTGTACATATGATAAGGAATTGTATGCTCTTGTGCAAGCAATCAAGAAATGGAAACATTATCTGATGGGTAAAGAAACTATCATTCACACGGATCACCAACCTCTCAAATATCTATAGAATCATACCAAACTTTAGTAGGCTGACACTATAAATGGATGTTTTTTTACAAAAATTCATTTGATTGTCAAATTTAAGGAAGGCATGACTAACAAGTTATTTGATATGTTATATAGGCCTCTTTTTCTCTCATTTATGGGCACATTAAATCTTCTTGATCCTTTTTTGTGTGAAGCATATTAGGAAGGTTATGAGAAGGATCTAGATTTTACAGAGATTTTTCAACAGAAACCTCCAAGTGAGGGATTTGCACCTAGGGGAGAATACTACTTCAGGATGGGTTACTTTACAAGAATGAGAAAATTTGTGTGCCTAAGGGGAAAGAGTTCAGTTGATGAGAGAAACACACACTTCCAAGGTAGTTGGTCACTTTGGTGTGACAAAGATTGTAGTGCACTTACAGAGGTATGTTTATTGGTCAAACATGCAAGAATTTTTTTCTAAATTCATCGGGGTTGTGCTTTATGCAAGATTGTAGACATAAATATTGCACATTATATAATATTTAGAAGGTTCTCAAGTGTACAAGGTACTAATTAATTCCACCTTTTGACCACCTTTATCTTATCTCTTATTTCATCTTTCTGCGTAGTTCCGATACTTAGCACCCCGTTTTATAACTTCCCCAAGTTTCTATCCCTAAATTATGGTGCCCCGGGATATACTAGGGCGCGCTGAGGCACCCTAGTGCCACCCAAGGCACCTCGGTCTGTGCACAACCTCTTTCACTCCTTTTTGGGTCACTTCTAGTCGTTGGTCATCCTTATCTTCTTCTTAGTTGGCCTTGTCGGGATTAATTACGAAATTAAACTTGAGATCCCTATAAATATAAAGCTTATAAGACCATAAAGAGGGTCCTAGGTCATTGCATCCTATCACTACTATCACTCCATCTAGGGCTACATCCATTTCACCACTTACATCCACATAACACCATACATTCAAGCTAGAAAATTCTGCATCACACACATTCTTAGAGGAGGATTCTATTCATTCTATTATACTATCTACATCTTTTATAGCTACCATAGCTCGTTATTTCACAAAGTACAACGGCACGAGAGCACCTAGGACACGACATACACACACTCACTAGAACTACATCAGGTTCCGTAATGTAGTGCAACGCTCAATGATAAGTCCACCAATTTTTGGTGGCCTGAGGTCATCCGACCCTTCTTCTTCTTCTTCATGTGCATGGTGTCGGATTCATCGACGGAATCTAGTGTGATAGATAAGAGTATTTAGAGACACTTAATGACCGTGCCAAATTAGGGTTTTGAGCATTTATACTATTTCTAAGAGTACCTAGACTATAGACTAGGGGGCTCCCAGAGGTGCCCCAATACATTCACATGCACATGTGTCGGTTTAGACAATCCAAATCTTCCCTTTGTAGGGCCCTGAGTGTTTGTATGTACTACCGAGTTCTAGTTCTAGATCCATGACAACCTACGATAGTCTCTCTCGTTATTAGTGAAGTCATTTCTCTTTTCCCTCTTGCATATTAGGGTTTTGATTTCACTTAGAATAGTTTATTTACATTTATTTCAATATTGCTTTAGTTCATTTACAATGTTTTAGTCCTCCTATTTAGATTAACACTAGAACCCTAAATCCTCCCTTTTAGGTCCTTATTTTTTTAATCATTTTGGTGAACCCGATCCTCTTTCTAAGCACCTTCTAGGTTTTGTATTTCATCATTGTCATTCTATTTTTCATTTTTTTGATAGCCATTTAGCATGCATCCCATTTCGACATCCTACACATTAGTGTTTCATGTGAATTGTTACTCATCTTCCATCTAGGTTATTTCGAGTTTGTATACCATGAATCTCTCTTTATACTTATCTCAAAAAATAACCTTGATTGTATGACCAAGATTAAAAATATTTAGCTACCAAATTCATCCCTCCTCATACTTCACCCAAATATGTCTATCATAAGTTTACTTTCTTTATCTTTTAAATGAAGATCAAATCACTTTCACCTAATGATGAATACTACAACATGACCTACCATTATATATCCAAGTTTGTATCAATAAAGTAGGTGTCAAAAGGGCATTAGTTGATAATGGATCTGGCCTCAATATTTGTAATGTTACCTTTCTTCACCACTTAGGTATTTCAAGAATCATCTCTCACTCCATCATCTATTTCCATCCGTGGCTTTGATAACATCCCTAAGTGTGTGTTAGGTATTGTAAACCTCCCTATTACCATTGGTCCAAAAATAATTACCATTCCATGCCATGTCATGCCCAATGACCTCAACTATAACATCCTCCTCGGAAGACCTTGGATCCATGCCATGCATGGGGTCCCTTCTACACTACATGCACATTTTAAATTTTACATCAAGGCACTATCTATGATGTGTTGGCTGACCCATATCCTTTTGAATATTGTAACTCAATTGAGCAATCTAGTGATCCTTTTGCCAACAAGTCCCAAGATTTTTCTAAGTATGGGTCAAGGTATGACTATTTACAATGTTATGGTTTTACTAATACTAGTACACAAGACCCTAAAGTCACAACCCCTTGGGATCTTCCTACACAAACACATAAGCATGGGTTAGGCTATCCCTCTTTACTCTCTACAGATGTTTATACTACCTTCCATCCTCCTCCACCTAATCAACCCTTATTAGAATCAATTCAGGCTATACATTCATTGTTTCATGACAAGTTTCAAGCTATAGAATCTGTTATTACATCTTTCAAATCTGAAATCCAACAACTTAAAGATACTTCTCAATCACATGTTTCTCCTCCTCTTACATCTCATATGCAATCTAGGTCCACTACATGTCATATAATTGACCCTCAGACATGCCATCACCTAAGCCTCTTATACTTGAACGTAATAATAATGCTACATCCCAATGGATTCCTAGCCCTGAGTCATCAATACCTAATGATCAAACACCACCTCAACAACCTCCTCTAGAAATCAATTCAACACCTCCTTCTCTCAAGTCATCCACAACACTACCAAGTCAAAGTACGCAACCACCTCTCACAAACAGTCCACCTCCTTCTCCTACCAACACTTCTACAACATCACCAATCCCACATAAGCTCCAACCAATCACTGTTGACAAAGACACTACTCCTCCTACTAATGGGAAGTCCACATTTCCAACTCTGTCATCGTCACATGGTTTTAATGTTGTTTCGGCCTACCATTGTGTTGGCCCTCTCTCCTATCATGACACAGCCAATGCTCTCCCACAATGGCATGACACCTCTTGTGTGGCTGCATAGATTGTTATCATCATAGTACACTTGGGGGCATAACACCCTACACCCCCTACTCACTCGCACATATGTCATCTTTATATAGGCATACAATATCATGTGTTATAGCACCATCATTACCCGATGACACACTCTAGTGCTTCGGTTCACACTGGATTGTTGAGGGATTACCATTTACACCGAACCCACACACTTTGCACTACTAGACCCATACATATACATCCTACATCATCCTATACATACCTCATCTACTAGTCATTTCTACCTCATCTATCTCATCCATGCTACACTAGTCATCATCATATATGAGTCTAGTTTTCTATGTCATCCACACATCATGTATATTCTATTCCTATACTAGTCTATTTTATCTTATACTTGGGTCTAGTTCTATTTACATTCTATCATCACATTGCTCGCCCTATACATTACATCATCACACTTTTACTTCTACCTATCATATATTTATTACATCTACATTCACATTCTACCTACACATTCATCATTCATCTACATACATTGTTTCTACGTTTTTTTTTCTACTTGCGCTGCACTCACCACCCTATGACACACTCTAGTTCCTTGGTCCATACTCAATTGCCGAGGGTTTACCAATCAAATGGACCTTACCTACATGTGACATGTCATCATACCACATTCATCGGACTAGTGACCAACACTCTAGGCTATATCGTCACCCATACTTATCATCATATCATGTAGTGGTATACACCTTAGGTTAAATCATCACTCCTTTCCCCATTCTACATTATCTTACTCTATATCACCTATCATCATCATCACTTTCATATTCAATATTATCATATTCTCATTAATTCATTAGTGGTATACATTAAATCACCACCTCTCCATTACTCATATTATTAGTGGTATACACTTTAGGATAAATCACCACCCTCACCTCCTTATTCATCACATAGTGGTCTATGCTTATCTAAATCATCACCTCTCTTAGTGACATATTCATCATCACCTTCTACTTATCTTAGTGATACACAGGGATAAATCACACCTCATCACTCATCTCATAGTGAAATACATCATAGGCTATATCTCATTCACCATTTATTCTTTCATCATATTCTATATATCTTAGGGCTAAATCATCACTCCTCCGAAAAAAAGTCATGATATACGCTTCAGCTATAGGGTTCATGCACATCATCTCCCCATGTCACATTTCATCATCACCACTACACATACACACTCATCACATGTGCTAGACACAACCAACACTACTCGACCATTTCCGATGACACACTCTCATTTATGGTTCATTATTGATTGTTGAGGGGAAAACAAAATGAACCTCATTGCATACACTTCCATACACTCAAGGGGCATGTTGCTCCTATCATTCCATCTTGCATTCCATTCCATCCATCCACAACATACTACATTGTCTTAGTAGCATTTACTTTTTCTTACTAGTGTTTTTCATGCTCATTCTATTACACATGTTATCTTGCTTTCCTATATGTCATTATCATACACACATGCGCATTCACACCTTTTTTAGTGTGATCACAGATACATGACATTTACACATGACATGGATGCTCACCTTCTACCCTTACTATACTGGTCATTTGGGGCATCCACATTCATCTCATATAGGTGTTATTGTTTCATTTTGTACTTAGCATCTTATACTACTTGCTTATACATGTTTTGACATATTGATTTTCACTCTAACATGCTAACGGGTGTTCCATGTGCAACACTTGTTTTATAGGACTACATGTTTGCTTTTACTTATTTCTATGTTGTTTTTTTTGTTTTCATTATTGTGGGATTTTCCCTTTTTTGTGTGCACACTTGATCTTTTTTCAGCCATGATGGCCTTGCGTGTGTCTTGCGACATCGTGAGTGATGTCCCATGTTTGAAACCCACTTTGTGTGGTCTTCTTGTTTTCTTAGTGTGTTTACACTACTATACTTGGTAGTTTTTCTACATTGTTTACATTTTTACACTTATTTGCATGCATGTGTTTTAGACTAACACTTGTATTGGCTAGCCATCCCCTTTTTTGCATGCCTTGGTATCTACCAAAGCATTTTCCTTTCCCCTACGCAGGGTGAGTTTTACAAGGTCGAGTGTGGTTGGTCCTCTTTTGGAACCACATTCTCCTTCTAGGGTCATCACATGCACCCCCAAAGAGGGGGCATCATTGAGGGTTTCTACTAACACAATGTATCTACATTGGTTCACACACATGAGTGAGTTCAAACTAGTCTACGAACTCCATACATAGTGGCCTTAACAGGACATGGTGTCCTTTGACAATTCTGTGGAGTGGTCACAGGATCAGGGGTTACAAAGTGGGTGGCCTCTCTACACTTCTCATGTCCAGTGGCGTAGGATCACCCAAAAAACCAACACAGTATAGAGATCTCTTCAAAAAAATTTAGTAGAAGCGGTTAGAGTTGGAGGACACCAAGCATTTCCTCCCTACACTTCTTCAACTAAGGTGGTGTGAGATCACCCAAAAAACTCGTGACATTACATGATATCCTTCTACACCTTTTTCTCGACATGGATTAGGTGCACATGTTCCATTTTTCCATTTACACTTTCTATTCTAGCATACTTTACATTTGTACTTTACACAACTTTTACATACATACATATTTGACTACTTGATCATTTTCTCCTTACAGTCCGTCGTATGAGAAACAAGTAGTCAAATTGGGGGCAACAACAACAAAAACAAAATGACAACAATGATGACAAAACACCATGATGGTACTTGCCATACTAACCATGTAAGTATACCACACACATGCAACAAATACACATGTTCCACCCTAGGTTCACTCTCATCACTTTTTACACATTTTTCATCTTTAGAATCCACGCTCCTCCACATTTTTTATTTTTTTCATTCCATGCTTCTATTCCATCGAACATTTTTCTTCTACACTCTACATGGACATCAAGTACACTTTTCTATCTACTTTATGTTATCGAGTTGTTTTCTCACCAACATAAAGTGGGGGAAAATGTAGACACAAATATTACACATTAGACAATATTTAGCCCGGTCTTATACTACTATTTAGAAGGTTCTCAAGTGTACAAAGTACTAATTAATCCCACCTTTTGCCATCTTTTTCTTATATTTTATTTCATCTTTCCCACGTATTTCCCAATAACTATCACCCCATTTTCTAACTTCCTCAAGTTTTTAGCCCTAAATCAAGGTGCCCCAAGCTATACTTGGGCATCCCGAGGGGCCCTGGTACCACCTCTAGGCACCTGATCTATGTGCACAACCTCTTTCGCTCCTTTTGGGTCACTTATAGTTGTTGGTCATCCTTATCTTCTTCTCAGTCGACCTTTTTGGGATTAATTACAAAATTAAACTTGAGAACCCTATAAATATAAAGCTTATAAGACCATAAAGAGGGTCCTAGGTCATTGCATCCCATTACTATTATCACTCCATATAGGGATATATCCATTGCACCACTTACATCCACATAAACCATACATTCAATATAGGAAAGTCTACATCACACTCATTCTTAGAAGAGGAGGGATTCTATTCATTCTATTATACTATCTACATCTTCTATAAATACCATAGCTCGTTATTTCATAAAGTGCGATGGATACGAGAGAACCTAGGGCACGAAATACAAACACTCACTAGAACTATATCAAGGTCCGTAATGTAGTGCAACAGTCAACGATAAGTCCACCGGTTTGGAAGCTAAGGCCACTCCGACCCCTTCTTCTTCTTCTTATGCATGGATTCATCCATATTCATCCAACGAATCAAAGTGTGATATGCAGATAGTATTCGAGAGACACTTAATGACCATGCCGAATTAGGGTTTTAAGCATTTATACTATTCCAAGTGCCTAGATTATTACAGACTAGGGTGACCCGAGGCACCCTAGTACATTCCCAGGTGCATGTGTCACTTAAAACAATCCAAATCTACCCTTTGCAGGGCCCCTGAGTGTTCATCTGAGTGCCGAGTTCTAGTTCCATATCTACGACAGTCTCCTATTATCAACTAAGTCATTTCCTTTTTCTCTCCTGCATATTAGGTTTTGATTCCAATTAGGATAGTTTAATTACATTTATTTCAATATTACTTTAGTTGATTTACAACGTTTGAGTCTTCTTATTTAGATTAACACTAGAATACTAAATCCCCTCTTGAGGCCCTTATTTCTATTAATCAAGTACAAACAAACATAATAACACAAAGTTCAGGTTATATATGCTTTTTTCGGTTCCTTCCCGACCATGGGAAAACATCTCCATGGATTTTGTGGCCAAAATGCCTACTTCAAGAAAGGGCATGATTACATTTTTGTGGTAGTAGACTGATTTAACAAAATGTGTATTCTAATTCCTTATAGGAAGACCATCAAGGCCAACGATGTAGCTAAGTTATTTTTTGCTAATGTGTGGGTTCATTTTGGTTTTCCTAATTCTATAATTTTAGATAGGGACTCACGCTTCATAAGAAATTTTTGGTCTACTTTGTGGGAGAAGATGGATACAAAGCTGAAGAGGTCTACCGCTTTTCATCCAAAGATACATGGGAAAATAGAAGTGGTGAACCGTACCTTGATCCAACTCTTGAGAGGGTACAACATGAACCATCTAAAGACTTGGGATGAGAACATCATATATATCAATTCTTATAATATGGAAGCTCATGCTTTTACCAGGAAGACTCCTTTTGAAACATGTTTTGGTTATTTCCTTAAGAGTGCTTTTGATGTTGTTTTAAGATTACCATGCAAAGAAAATGGAAAAGTTTATTTGAAGGTCCATAAAGATGAGAAATTCATTGAGAAAATTCAACAAATACACCTCCAGGTATAGGAGAGGTTGACAAAGTCACAATCCAAGTACAAAGCGTGGCATGATTAACAAAAGATTGAGCATTATTTCCTTATTGAAGACAAGGTATGGTTATACTTGAGAAGAGACATACTTTGCATGGAAAATATAAGAAACTCAAGCCTCTTTGATATGGACCATTTAATATTTTGGAACAAGAGTGTAAGAATTATTTTCGCTTGCATTTTCCTCCTTAGATGAGGATCTATTCAGTTGTGAATGTTGAAAATTTGCGTCTTTTTTATCCCTCCATGTTGGATGAAGAAGAAGAGGGAGTGCTGTTACCATCTATTGAGGATATTTATCCATACAATCAATTAGAATTGGAGGAAGATGTGGTGTTGTAGCAGAAAGAGATAAAAACATAGAGAGGAGTGTAGGACAAGTGGTTGATTGGGTTGAAAAGCCGTTTCCTACCAAGGCCAAGTGGTATTCTAGAGAAGATGTGGGGAAGAAATTTCCTCACCTCATCAATCCTTGAGATTTTAGGGACTTAAAATCCTCAAATTAGGAGTTATGATAAAAAATGCATTTGAAATAACCAATTATATGTATTCTCCATGTATGATACTTGCAATGTAGATTATCAACACATTCTTGATTTAGGAGATGGCCTAGTCAAATTGAGGGTGATCAGAAACCTTCGAATGCCATAAGAAGGACATTATTTTTTCTGTTTAAGAAGTTTTTAGGTGACGATTACACAACCGCCCGATGGTTACGTAATCGTTGCTCTTCATAGAGTGATGGTTGTCAACTTCCGATACTGAGGACTAATGGTTATGTAACCACAAGAATGTCTTTACCGAAAGCTCTTTGTCCTTGGCGATGCCGTAATTTGGGAAACTCAACAATTATAAATGTTTGGGCTTCCAAACGGTTCAGTTCTTCTTTCCATCCATCCTTGGGCAGAGAAACAATAAATATGTGTGCATTTGATCATTCTAGACAAGCCATTTTTAGTAAATTCAATTGTGAGAAAAGAGGAGAAGTTGGAGTTCTTTCTTATTTTGTTCATTAAGAGTGATTTTATCTTTTTGAGAAGTTGTGAGCATTAAAATATGAATAGAAGGGGTGTGAATCCTTCTTGAAGGCCAATTGTTGGCATTACTTTGTATTTTTGGAGAATTACATAGTGAGAGGGAAGCAATTTGCTTACCCACTAGAGTTTTTCCCACACTAGGTTTCTCTAGTATAAATTCTTGTGTCTCCTTTGCATTATATTTCTCAACTTGCAATATAGTTATGATTGTTTCATGCACATTATATTGGTTAAAGGGAACTTAGTCAAATTTCATTCAATTATCACTAAACAAGATATGTTAATTATCAAGCAGAGGCAATTCACGGATCAACCGTTGTATCTTAGTTAATTGAACTAGTAAGGATAAATTTTTGCATACAAAATGAAGCGTTTAAGTCCTCGGGTTTTAACTTTTAAAGTTTGCAAGATTTGCATGATTTACAAGTTGATAAATGAATTTTTTTAGTTTTAAAGAAAAATGCTATTATTTAAAAAAATGAATTATTTTGTGGCCAATTCTTAGTGCACATCCTGTGTACATTTTCACACTATTGTCATTTGAATAACGTCACGTGTAAAATAAATATAAGAATATTCTCATTTGAATATTCTTAGAAATATTTTCTTTTCAATATTTATTTTATATACTTTTATTTTCAAAACTATAGTTTTTAAGCATTTAATCCTAATATTTAGATAGTGTAGACACCAAAAATGGTCATTTGGCATTACATAATATTGATTTTGACTTATATCCCTCATACATAACTTGCGTGCATAAAACAAACTCAAACTCACTATCTTATCATATCCCAAGGCTTATAATGGGTCAAATCTCTCACTCTTTGCTCAGACACCTATATGAACACTCGTATCGTAAAAAACACTTTATACCTCATGTACATACCTCTCTAAACCATCAATTTAATTCTTACCCCTGCAAGACAAAACTATCTAGTAGGGACATGATTTTCTACCAATCTTGTACTATTTTGGGCGATTACATCCTTAACACTCTCATAAATGAATTGGTAAATGCATATATTTTCATGAGCAAGTATTTTCATTTTATGTTTTCCTTAGTGTTAAATATTACTCTTGGACTAGTGTAAATACAAGTCAATCCCATTCATTTTCTCACTAAACACTTATCAAGAGCTCACTAAAATACCTATCAACTACCAAGAAAGCATTCATATTCTTTCTTATTGAAATAAATGATGTTAGGATTATCCGCCATGTTGGATGTGAGCACTTCCAATAGATGAATAACTATGTGGGTTTGGTACCTCTCCAAAGTAGTGCTAAGTAGGTGTGGTGGGTATCATTCAACCCAAAATGCTAGCCCCTTTTACAATACTTTCAAGGAGCTAGGGCTATAAGAAGAAAGGTATTCTTACATGTATTTTTGGATCGTAGATCTCACATAGAGATACACATTCAATATTTGCGAAGAGGTTGTATATTCACATATTTATTTTACATAATGAGATAATTTTGGGAAATAAAGAATAATATTAACTTGCTCTTATGTCCTTATTGGTTGATTTTGTCTTAAGGAAGACACTTATCTAGTTTCATATAAGAATCATCTACATCACTATTATTTCCCATTTCTCTCGGTTTTAAGTACACAATAGTCATAAAATTATAGAGAAATCCAAGTGCACTATCTTCTTATGATGCTACTATATCTTGCATGTACCATAATTGATCAAATGTATTCATCATTTAATGTATATTCATATATGTATATGAGTGTTTAATTTATTAATTTGTATATACATCCTTTCTATATTCCAATCCTAATTATAATTTTATCACCACATAAAATTCAATAAGTGCGTAATCATTTGGTGAAACTATTTATTGATTGAGCTCTTCCTTAGATTTTTCTACCTTTAAGCTTCTTATTTTGGCTCTAGTATCTATGTTGTCTAGCCTATTGGAAGTAGGACTTACATTTATCTTCATGGATATATCATGGTTGGAAAATTTGACAATGGATAATCATTTGAAATCCCCTTGTATGACTCATCTTATGGATCCTTAATCAACTAATTCTTATGATAATATTCCACTCTTCCTCAAGGTTGTGATGGCTTCCACCCCTTTCACGAGGTCCATGATTTCACTTAACAAGAAGGAAGAATATATTCCTCCAATGGTTCATGCTTACATATTAAATCAACCAAATATAAGGGAAAAAAATCTTATAGAACTATCCTAAAATATATTCAAGCATTAAAAATTGAATTTCAAAATAAAATTCAAGAACATGCACATGTCACGAAAATATCTACATAATTTTCCACCTCAAAAGGGTCGTCGTCTCAAGTATGGATTAAGAAGTTGATCAATCTATGTCCAATGGGTTGATAAAATATTTGAGAGAATTATTTAAACATGTGTTTCCTCCTAAATATACATGTTATTACACTTATCACATACTTTTGGAACATCATACCAAAAGGTATCATGATTTGTCACATATCATGCAAAGACTAGTTGATAGTGATCATTTTCAATTAGATACATCTAATATGACATAACTATAATCTAGTTCACTTTATACAATTGATAAAACATATACATTTGAGGATTCATTATATAAGACACAAGAGGAAGTATAAAGATTGCATAAAGCATAATTACAAAAGAAACAAGCAAAATAGAAAAGTATAGAACAATAAAATATTGAAATGGAAAAGTTACAAAAGGAAAAATTGGAACAAGAATAGTGAAAAATTATAAAAGAGAAGTTACTAAAAGAAATGAAAAAATGAACAATTATAAGAAGACAAGTAACAAGTGTGAGATAAGAAAAACAAAATTTTCAAGAAGGGGTTCCTTAAAAAGGAAGCAAAAAGAAAGATATACCAATAGAGGATACCACTTCAATAGAGGTCGATATCATTTCCAAATATATGGTTGTTGAATTAAATCTTCATAAAAATCCACACATGATATCCATGTAGATAACATACATGCAACACAATAAAATTTTTTCACATTATTACACAAAAATTATAAAACACACAAGGAAACATTTATGATTCCAATTATGGTTATTAAAAATATTGGACAAAATGGACAATATTTTTGCAGAATCATCAATAACTTCTTGTTCTAATCGATAATGGAACTTACATAGGCAGCCCATGGTCCAATCCATATAATGAGAATCATCGGTTAGCTCTCTCTACCCTTTTAAAATTTGAAAATATACCAAAATACAAAAACATCAGTAACATTAAATAATACAATAAAAATAAAAATATTCAAAAATCAAACAACCATGTCTTGAGCATGAATTGAGTTACTAGTTTTCTACTTTACATATCAATGTTATTTATTACATGATTTTGTTGATAGCACACTCTATTTTTCTAAATAGATGCTTCTTAAAAAGTGTGTGTACATGATGTAGAACATACAAGATCATATATGGATTTTAAATGTTGGAATTCACCTTTTTCCGGTGGCCTTGCCTCACTAGGGGAATCGTTCTATATATATCACACTATACAAGGTCATGAATATATACTTTTTTATAACTGTTTCTATTTTAAACACCTTTTGCTCATGTTCATAGATTACATTGTAATATGCTTTTGCTAGGATTTAATACTTGCAGATATGGATTATATAGACATGTGCCTATTGTTCTATGTACCTCTCATTGATTGTTAATTTCTTGCACAATTGATTCAATACTAATTATCTCTTGTGTGCAATTTAACAAATATTGAATTTATTTGTAAAACCCTATATATTGTAGATTCACATGTAATAAAATGCTAAAGTACAAATATGACACAAGAAATAAGCTAAATGAAATTGAAACCCTAAGTGAAAGAAGAAGGAATAAGAACTTAGCTGATTTTACTTAATTCCAAAGTACTTTGGATTGTATTAACTAATGATCTAGAGGCGGACTATCATAACCATGCTCGAGAAAATTGTGTGACTATCGAATGAGGCTAGACATGAGCGCCTACAAAATGTCAAGAATGCCTAGGCTTTAGTGACTCGATCTAGGCACTAGTGTCCTGATAGATCCTCAAGTTCTTAATTTTTTTGGGTCATAAAGGTGTCACAATTATTCAATTTTTTTGCATGTATGTCATTGTTAGGGTTCAAATCAAACCTGTAACTTGGAAAAATATATTCACCTGTAAAACCCCAAAACACATCAAACCCTAAAAATAAAAATATGGAAATGGGGAGTCAGAATGACCTCAAAAGTCACCTGATAGAGTGAGCTTACAACTGAGTATTGCATTACATTTCAGACTCCATGTAGTTCTTGTGTGTGTGTGTGTGGAAGAATCATGCCCTAGGTGGCTCTTGTGCAAGATGCACTTGATAGCAAGAAATAACTAGATGTAGAAATGTAGATAGATGTGTGGATGCCAAAATGAACTTCCCCTCCTATGCGTGTATGCAGAAAATGTAGTCCATTGTCCCTTTAATGAAGTTATATGGATGCTTTAATGCTCTTGAAATGCCTTTGGATGTAGCCTTAGGTGATAATAATAGATTCTTAGATCTTGGTCCTTCATTATGGTCACATAACTTTATACTTATATGATTCCCTTGGTTTGATTTAACAATTAACAACTAAAAGGCCAACCCATAACAAAACATGCCCAAAAGATAAAAGAGGCCCAAAAGGGGTGAGTAAGATATAAAGAGTTCAGAGCACTCGGGAAGATGGCGGAGCCGAGGCGCTGGTGTCCAAAGTGATAAAATATAAAAAAATAAAACATCGTCTAGTCTATAGGGTGTAAGAGGCCAAGAAGAAGACATGAATAAAGACAAAAAGGCCAAAGACAGTTGTTAATTTCTATTTTTCTCACTTAGGAATCATATGAATAGTAATATGTGATTAGGACCTAGAAATGTAACCAAAGTGTGTGAAGTAGTGTCTTCATTTGCCCCCATTTTATGTTATTGAGTGAATACTTGATAACATAAAGTAGATAGAAGATGCGTGCTTGATAACCATGTAGATCGATGGTGAAAGCGTGCCGAGTAGACAAGAAAAAGAGTGGAGTGATAAAATGAATTATGGAAGCTAAAGAAGAGGAAGTGACCTTAGGGGTGAAAGTGTATGTTTTTTTTTCCTTATACCTGTTGTCATTGTCACTTGATGTGTTTGATGATGTGAGTCTTGCTTCCCATAAGGACGAAAACCGCAAAATAGAAGAGAAAAAGTATTGAAATATGTGTATATGAATTTTTTTATCCAAAATATGTAAGAAGTATGTAAAAATGCAAACAATTAGTATACGAACATGTACACACTGATTTGTGATGAGTGAAAATGTTAGAAATGTTCTGAAATCTTTGTAGAATACCAAGTTTTTTATTTGATCTCACGCCAAGAATGTTTTGTCGGGCGATCTCATGCTAAGTGTGAATTTTTGGAGTGGTCTCACACCAAGACATAAGAAGTGTTGGGGAGAAAGGTCTAGTGTTATTCTCCAACCTTAACTACTTCCCAAAATTTATACACCACTGTAGATGGTGTGATCCTACTTCATTCTAATTTGATCCATTTTGATCCGACGTGAAATAGAGAAAAGGAGATGACATGCATTTCGATTGATCAAGGATCGTGCACTGTTATGTAAACACGTAAAATGGGCCAATATGAGAAAATCACTATAACTTCCCCTGGTCATAGGCACCCAGGAAGGGTCAGGAGCACCCAGAAACTCATGTTTGTATCTAGGTGCTAGCATTTGTACTATACTAAAGACCCAAGTCAAAATCTAGGTTATTTTTGTACCAAAATACTTTGTTCCTGTACTTTGCAGGTCTGAATTGTGACTGTATACTACTAAATGGGGTGAATGATTCACCCAAGATATAACCCCCCTAATTTTGGGTGCATGTAATGTCGCTAGGAGTATGTGACCCAAAGGAGAGGACCACACATTGATCTGAAACTGATGCCCTATATGGGGGAATGTGTTTGGTTAAAACAAAGGCACACACAAACAAAGTGGCTAGAAACATGTGTTAGTGAAAACAAGACAAATACGCATATAGAAGACAATGTGTAATTTAGCAAGGACCGCAAAAAGTGGGTTTCAAATATAGGACATCGCTCATAATTTCACAAGGGAATTAGGGAAGAAGTGATGAAAAGCGTACAAGAAATGAACAAGAAAGACATAGGGCAAAGCCCCAAACCATGGCATACAATAGAAGAAAAGAGCAAACAGAGTCTAACAGAATGACAACCATGGTGGAAAATAACTCCTACAAAGAAATTGATGCACATGAAACACCCGTTAACATGTTAGAAAGATAAAAAAGTTTGTCAAAGTATGTATGATCTGATATAGTAGTGTGCTAGTAAAAATAGTATAAAATGAAACAATAACACCTTTAGTGTGTATAAAAACAGATGCCCCAGGAGCCTCGATGGGATTTGGTAAGAGGTATATTGTTAAACATCCATGCAACGTGTAACAATATATATAAATTATGCATTCACAACTAGAAGGAAAGTGAACACACATGTGTATAAAAAATATAATGACATAAGAAATATCTATCTAACATAGTAAGAAAAGTGTAACATGAGAGTATAAACAAACAAGAAGAACATGCAACCAAGATATAGTATCTTTGTGAGTGTGAATGGAATGGAATGGAATGAAAAGTGAATGTGATATGATCAATGTTCCTACGAGAAAATGTGGATGAGTATGAGAGGAGTTTCATTTATAAAATATGCATCAGCAATCAAGAATGAACCATAGGACAAGAGTGCATCATCGGGAAATGGTTTGGTAGTGTACGCTAGAAAGATAGATCAATGAATCATGTAACATAAAGAGTGAATGTGGTGATGTTATGCTAGGAAATTAGTGTTCATAGTGTGAACATATGGTTTGAATATTAGTATTATTTAAATATTTAAATAATACATGAGTGTGCAAAATGAGTTGTCATGCACAACTCATAGATAGGGGTGTGGGAGTAAGACTAGGGAATAGAGGAGAGATATTGGGATAATGTGATGGGACTTGACTCCATTATTATAGGAGAAGGAAATTGTATAAAATTACCTTTGATATTAAATAGAAACTACTCTATTATTCTTTATATTATTTCTATTTTTGTATTTTCTCTATTTCATGTGTTGATATCAAATTATTGTTGTTTAAATTCATTATCAAATATAGAGTTTTGATATCATCTGGTATTAGAGAATGCTAGGAAGAGTTATGAGGGTCATTGTAAGACAAAACCATGGACTATAGGATGTATATCTCGAGAGTTTTTAAGCTTCCATCGCCATTTTCTATATTTTGGGTTTGTGACACAGGAATATTTGTCGATTCCTCCGATTATTATCGATTATGATCCAATCCCAATCGATTATGATCCAATATTTGTTGATTTTTCTTATCATCAATGACTTGGCCTATGGATTAAAATATAACATTTGGATTTCTTGTACTTCTATTTAAATCACCAAATGACTCACTTTGGTCGCCGTCGACCTCTGTGTAAAAATAAATGGGTGATTTCAGAATTAAATTTATATGATATTACTTTGGTTAAGATAAAGCTAAATATCATTTTAAGGGTGAATTTTCGACTGTGTTCGACACCTATCATGGAAATCCCTTTAGATAAATTCAATGGATTAAATTTTCACACATGGAAGGTGAAAATACAAATGTAACTAATGAACACAAATCTTTGGGGGATTGTAAATGGAAAAGAAACAAAACCAACAGATGTTGCAAAATTACTTGAATGAAAAACCATGGATGACAAAGCAAAATCCATTATTGGGATTACTTTATCAAACACTAAGCTTCATTGTATTGACTTATAAAAAAATTCTAAGGATATATGGGATTTTCTAAGCCAAACATTGGGAGCTAGGGCTGTGAATGCTAAATTTACACTTAAATTGTAGTTATTTAGGTTGAAAATAAATGAGGGTGCAACTATGTCAAATCAGATTAATGAACTAAGATATCTTTTGAGAAAACTGATAGAAGTAAGTTCTCAAGTAGATGATGAAGATGCAAAAGCTATTTTTTGAATAACTTACCTCCAAAATATAGTAATGTAGTTTTTACTCTTGGAAAAATTCCTTCTCAATCACTTGAAGGTATGATTTCTGCACTATTAGCTGAGGAGAAAATAACAAAAGAAGACATTGAGGAAGCAACTACCATTTATATAAAGAAAAAAAAATTCATTATTTAAGAAACAAAAAAGAATTAGAATTTTTTTATTGCTGAAAAATGGACACAAATATTATTTCTTTATTGTTCGTGTCAAGGATCTTATATTAGGTAAGCTCAAGATGGACGAGGCCGATATGGCTAATGAGGAAAGCACTAAATAAGAAGATGAATCTGAATAGAAGGAAGATGAAGATGACCACCAATACCGAGTAGTGACTCATGGAGGCTGGAGGCAAAGGAGGATGGAGGAAAAATAAACATATCTTGTTAGTCATCGTATGAAAGAAAATCAACACATGACCTTCTTCGCACCCAACTTCCCAAGGTCATGCCGAGACAACCGGTGTAGAATAGAAATGGATGTATGTGTGGTGATGATGAACAAGCTAATGAGGCAACCTTATACCTTCAACACACAATATTGGGATCTGTGAGTCTAAGGCAAATAATGTTGTCCTAAGTTGAAGTTATGTGATGGATCGATCAGATAGAATAGCTACTCGGAGGCTCCAGTGAATATCAAGCTCTACTGAGATTTTGTCCAGTGGTTGTTAAACACGTAGAAAGTGACCTGCGGGCACCTCGTATATATTTCCAGACAAGATCATGGAAGTGAGAATGATAGCTGTAATGAAACCATAAGAACTATGGGCTATTTTGTAGTCCAGTCTAGAAAGTCCTAACGATCGATCGCTATGTTCTATTCTAAAAAATTGTGTAATGATGTCAGGTGGAGGTGGTGATGACCTAAATAATGATGCACACAAATCAGTGTTGATATCTAATTAGTCAAGTAGGCCTTTTGGGTTGTGGGACACGGGATCACAACTGAAAAACTTGTGGAGGCTCTTGTCCTTATCTCGGTCATGCACGTAATCAAACCCTATTGCCAGGAGTAGTCCAATAATTGTAGGCTTGTTTAATAGTAATGTTTAACATGTTTAATTGTTCTATCTTCTCAGAATACTTAGTAGGTGCGTGTAAAACTAACAAGCATAAAATCATATCAATATCGGTCAATAATTCTGGGTCGTTGGGTTGTGGAACCAATGGATCACAACCAAATTTCTTTTCTTGTCATGGACCTTTGATGGTCATGCAAAATGAATTGAATTGATTTTTATAAAACAAACTAACTATCAAAGGAAATTTAATCTATGTTTTTGGTATTTTCACAAAGTATATCTGAACAAAACAATGAAAGCAAACTAATCTAATAAAAGTAAATATTTTTTATCTTTTCTGGTTTTTAAGCAATGCTTCTAATCTAATAAACAAAACTAAATACAAATAATCAACCGGTTGTAGCTAATTACTTGTGTGAGTATGTGAATCTAAATCTAAAACAACTAATCTAATTTAATCAAAACCCTTCAAACCCTACCTTAGAGGTGGAGAACAAATCATAACCCTAGAAGAGCTATTGTTCCCCACTATTTCCCGGTAATGTCAAAGAGCAAACTTTCTAATGATTTTCTCTATTTGTAATTTCTTAATTAATTGAAATGAACAATTTTTCTACTCTATTTGATATGTATTTGAAATGAATAACTCAGAATTGATAATTTGAAAAATGAAGCAAACAAACAAATAATTCCAACCTGGATAAGAAAGAGCTTTGGAAAATCTGGTTGTATTTATATCTGTCCCCTTAGTTTGTTCCTTTATTTCTTTATGTGTCCATATGATTCCAAGGAATTGGGAATGCAAGAAAAACAATAAGAGAAGACGCTTGAGAAATGGTAGCTTGAAGGAAGTCTAGTTGCAATGCAGGTGGAAGAGAGATAACACAAGTGAATAGAGCTTGGCTATGTAATTTCCAAAGTAGGATTGTGGTAGCAATACAATGCAAGATACACAAAATTATCAGGGCCTTTTTCTTGAATACAAGCATGGAATATATAGGAATTGGCTGGGATGTGCCTTCATGCACAAGGCAGCCTTGGAGTGCCAAATCATTGGGTGAAGAGGCAGTTCAAACTAATTAAATCTATTTAAAAATAGAAGAGGGAAGGAAAACTAAGCAATCAAGACTATTTTTAGGAAATTTGGTTTACAAATGCACCCTAAAAGTTAAGTTAAGTGAAACTACACATGTTAAAATTACACATTAAGGATTCTAGAAAAAGCACACATGACCGCCTCCTTGCATGGGCAATGCGGTTTTAGAACCGCCGCCAGGCAGGTGGTGGTCCTGCACTAACAAGCAAAACATGCACAAAATGAAGTGGGAAGCTGGAAGAAAGTGTGGAAAAGCTGAATAAAAATATCTAGGCTATAAATATACACTGCGAATGGTTTTAGGAACTCAAACACCTTCTAAAAGGACATAAATCATCATTGGGAACTTTTGTAACCATTTTTCTAACAATGTAGCACATGGAATTTTGGCTTTGTACATATTGCCTCCTCGGAGAAGCGTCTTAGCCATGAAAAGGGCGTAAAATGTAGATTCTGAGTATGACGTTCCTAAAATGGTGGGTTGGAAGCTATACTTGACATGCCCATGTGTCAAAATTTCACCGTCCAAACTTTTACTACCTGGAAAATGAAGAGAAGACTCAAGTGTAGATAGATAAAATATCGAAAAATAAACACTAAATCAAAACGACAAGAGGACTTACCATTTTTGCGGGGATATATATGTATACTGTGCTAGCACTCCGGCCCGAGTGAACATATGCACTCAAAATGAAGTTATAATAAGATATATATATATATCCGGTGAACATATGCACTCAAAATGAAGTTATAACAACATATATATATATATATCTAAAATAACTCATTTTCAAATTCATTTACGCATATCAACTTGGTGATTTTTGAGCTCTGGGCCCACGGTGACTATTTTTCATTGAAAGTATAGTCAAAACATTCGTTATGAGATCGTGATCATGCCTTCATGAGTGGGAGATCGACCCACATGGTCTAAGGTTGGTTTTTCTCACTTTTGCATTTTTAAACCTAAAATGTAAAAATGTTGAAAAGTTTACCTAGGAGGGGTCATTTTTGAAATTTCTTGTTTTAAATGAGTCTCTAGGGGGCACCCATAGGGAAGTATTTTATTTCGTCTAAAATGGTATTTTTCACATTTTTGGGCATTTTATAGGGTTATAAACCCATTTGGTAAATCGGTCTGAAATCACCGCCCTGACTGGCGACGGTTTTGAACAAAATGACAAACACCTATGCTTAACTTGATTTTTTTGAATTTTTGATGTTTTTTCATGTTTTTGTTGAGCTTACTTCTTGAAATACGTTACTAACTTGCTTTTTTTCTATGTTTTGGTGGATGCAGAAGAAGGAAGAGTATATCCATTGGAGTCGTAAGAGGGAGTGTGACTATCTCCCAACGATATTAAAGCAATTGACTCGGGATGAGACGATACTCTTTCGAGAGAGTGGGCATACGGAGGATTGCACGGGTGCCCTATATTACTCCTATGAGTCACATAATATGTGACTTGTTCTCTTATTGGGATGCAGACCAGAATACCTTCTGGTTTCCTGGTGCTAGGGGTGAGTGGACGATCATTCTAGAGGACATGTATCATATTCTTAGGGTTCTAATACTAGGAAGACGATTGACTCTAGAGACAACAGTATCTAGATCCATGATGACTTTATGGGCCAACTATATGGGGAATCTTGTGGCCTCCTTTGGTTTGAAGAAGGGGATCAAGGTCGATCCATTCCTACTACTCCCATCCATACTATTTGTAAGGCCATCATTGGTATCTTGGCCTCGCAGTTGATTGGGGATAAGGGAGGTGACCCACTACTCTATTACTGGGCTCCCATTATTATGCAGATTGAGGCATATGGCCATATTTATGCCTCGGGAGATGATATTCTTGGCAATATTTATCATGACTGTATTGTGTTTTCAGATTATATGGGAAGTCCTTGAGTCACCCCACATTGGTTATGAGTTGGGTGTAAGAGTGGACCATCACCTATGGGAGGGAGTGGAAATACTAGATTAGGGGGCCGTCGGGGCCACCCAGGTGGATAGGGATGATAGTTCTAAGAGTGCCACATCATCCGGTGTCTTCCTTTGACCACAAAAAACATGATGGCTACCCTATACCGTGACATGAAGGGGTTATGGGGATAGGAGGGGACCATAGTGGCTACTTGTTCCACTACCGGTCGCTAGTTAGTTGAAAGGTCGGGAAACTTTATATTCACACATTTGGACAAGTTCCTTAGCAGTTTGGCCTCCCTTACATTGATATGCTTCCCTAGTGGCACTTGTATACATGACAATGAAGGAGGCTAGAAAGGGGCCTCACAGAGATCTAGGTTGGACAATGGTGGTCCCGGGAGTTCCTATCGTAGTTAGGTGAGTTGTTCATTTTTGATGGGAAGCTCATGATGCTCCCGAATGCTTACTCCATATTAGGGCCACACCTACTCACAACGGAGAGGAGGACGAGCCCATAGATATAGACTCCGAATCGAGGAGTACACAGGGATGAGACGGGAGAGGAGACTGGTGGAGAGGAAACTGGTGGAGAGGAGATTGATGATGAGGGGTTGGGAGGTGAGGCTAGTGAGGTAAATCACATGGAGGAGGAGAGAAATCCCAAGTGGCATGATTATCGGTATGTTTTGAGAGCGGAGCGGGAAGAGATGGCCGAAGAGGAGAAGACACTTGCCTCCCGAGGGACCTCTTTTTCATGATGGAAAGGGGGATGATGAGTCCGTGGTGGGGCATGGTCTTGCTTCCAATTTGGGGAGGCCCCATAGACATCAACAACAACAACATCAGCCACTGATCCTACATGGATTCCTGGAGATCCGATTATGTTGATCCTCTTCTTGTTAGCAGAAATGTTGGTATTTTTTTTTTGTTTTGACTTTCTAACTCACCTGTTTCTTCTTTGTTTCTTCTTGCAATGACCGCATAGGGGTGACGAGAGCTTATTCAATGAGTGTGTATGGATACCTTGTTGATCCCCTTGGGGAAGACCCGAGCAAGCTGATCGAGGATTCAAAGCCAACCACTAGTAGCTTGAGAAGATACACCGATGTGTTTTCACCCATCTTGAGGGAAACGGAGGTGATGACCTCTCTTTGTACTCGAGTGTAGTTGGGTATGAGGTATTTGAGCAATTGATGAGGAAGATTCTCTCTTGCAACAAGACCATGGTGAGTGGCTGCCATCTGTGAGCACTCCCACCATTCAATACATTCTTGGTGCCGTAGCTGTAGTAGGATTCATGGACACATCTGTGCACCATCTCAAGGGTCCCATAGGGATTGATATTTCGTGGGCCTTTTATTTCTTGGTTGCGATTTTTTCAATTTTTATATGATTTTTTTGTATATTTCGGGCTTATTGTGAGCGTTGTGACCATGCCTAGTGCATGATGGCATTGTACATAAACTTGACTTTTATGATATATACAAACTCTTATTTTTGGTTTGGTAATTCATTGTATCTGAGTTTGATTCCTCTTGGTTCACTTCACATGTGTAGTTTAGATGCTTAGAACTTACGTTTTTAAACACTTTTCAGAATGTATGTAGTGGCTATGAATGCTAACAAAATGATTTCTCTTTTTTTTGTAATGATGATATATGATAATGTAATCACATAGTAATGTTGAAATTTAGTTTCTCTAGGCAACTTTTGGTAATTTGTAGTGTATTGGAAAAACATGGAAAAAGAGTGGTATGATAAGTGAATGAACTTGTCCCACTCCTAACTCCACGCAACCAAGTAAGATGCGAGGGCTCAACACCAAGATCTAGAAAGGGCACAAGTTATGGAAATTTGTTGAATGGTAATGATGAGAGAAAGACAAGGATTTGAAAAAACCAAATTGAGACACTACAACCTCACTCTACTCAAGTTTTCTTCATAGTTTAGAATGTGAATTGCTTTCCAGTTTATCTAGAATTAGATCTATAGATGGCCACTTGGTTGACAAAATATGGTTTTGAGGTTTTAAACTCTTTTGGAATTTTGGACATCTAATTCACTTTGTTTTTATTTATGATTTCACAATATTTGAATGAACTATTTCTAACTTTCAAGTTTTTCAAAGAGACCCCCTACACCTTGCCCCATACTACCAGTAGGAAGTATGAGCTCACCACTATGGAAAAGGCATAGGCAAGTAAGGTAGCTTCTCTCCTTTCCAAACCCTAAATTACTAGTAAGAGACACAGGCTCAACATCGAAGGTTGGTAGGGAAAAGAAATGTGTAAAATAAAATTTTCTGTGGATTTGCATTTGACTTATTTATCTAGGAAAAATGTCTATAATGTTCTTATTTCCAAAGATATGTTTATGGGATAGATGTGACACCATGAAGCTTCTATAATAAAATATAGGAAAAGACACCTAACATAAAAGAAACTATCAACAAAACCAAGTGTGCAAGCCTTTGTATGGTCACTATTAAAGCTTTGTCTTATCTTTTTGGATTGATGAAATGATTCAAAAACAATTGATGACACTATGGAGATTTGTAGAGACATGATTTGAATATTTTTCCAATGTTTTTAGAAGTTTTTAAGAATTACTTTAAAAATAAGTCCCTTGATCACAAATTTTATGAAATGAAATAGAAGATGAAAATGCAATGCAGATGCAATGATGTACATGTGGAAATGCAAATGGATCATGCGTAATACCTCTTTAGGTGAAGAGAGTTTACAAATATCCATTGCGAAGATATGATGTATC
Organism: Taxus wallichiana var. yunnanensis; assembly: GCA_018340775.1. NCBI lineage: Eukaryota > Viridiplantae > Streptophyta > Pinopsida > Cupressales > Taxaceae > Taxus > Taxus wallichiana. Next base: position 565,222,296 of record CM031235.1, read on the forward strand.
CCAACAACTTGCCTCCCGTTAAACCAAATGCACATTTTTGTTTGTTTAATATGACACCGTATTTGATTAAGTGAGAAAGAATGATACGAAGCACCTCAAGGTGATCGCAGTGATTTTTGGCCTTAGCCAGAAGATCATCCACGTAGGATTCCACAATCTTATGGATAAGATCATGGAATATATAAGTCATCACCCGTTGGTATGTGGCACCAATGTTCTTAAGTTTGAATGACATGACAACATAATAGTATGTTCCCAAGGAGTGATGAATGTAGTTTTGGTCTGATCCTCCTTAGAGATTTTGATTTGGTTATATCTAGAAAACCCATCCATGAGAGACAAAAAATCATAACCAATTGTTGCATAGACAATAACATTGATGGATGGTAACAAGAAATCATCTTTGTGACAAGCTTTGTTGATATCAAAAAGTCTATGCAAATACGGATTTTTCCATTCTTCTTGAGAACGGGGATGATGTTAGAAACCCATTGTGAATATTCAACCAACTTGATGAATTCCACCCATAGGAGTTTCATCACTTCTTCTTTCACCATGAGGGCCACCTTTGGCTTCATGGGTCTTGACTTCTGCTTAATTAGCATAACATCTAGATTAGTTACGAGGTTATGAACTGCAATATGTGGTGCAACTCCCGTCATTTCCTTGTATCTAAATGTGAAATATTTTTCATGATCCTTGAGGATTTAGGTATGTATTTCTACTTCCTCTGGAGTTAGAGAGGATCCTAGCTTCAATATTTTTGGTTCCTCCTCTGTCTCGATGTTTATATCGATCATTCCCTCGATTAAGGAGGAATTTCCTTCCTCAAACTTAGGCAGGATGGAGGTAACTCTAAATCCCCCTCTTCTCCTACCTCATAAATTTCAAGATCCTTCCCAGAGGAAGATTCTATCATGGGATTTCCAAAATAGGAAGAAGAATGTGGGATTAGGGAAAGATCAACCTTATGATGAGAAAGATGCAATTATGCAAAAGTGTTTAGATATCCTAGAGTTTCTTTATCACTTTGTTAATGTGGTTTGAGATGACAAACTCATTCTTGGCTTCTATGTATGTCAACATTGGGGTTATTGGTATTTTACAAACCAAAGGTTCAACATGAACCGATACTATGAAGTTTGTATCTTCCAACTCACTTCTTGGAGTGAAGCGGGAAGCATAAGTTTCTATAGAGTTTGCAAGAAGGTTTTTCTCTTGTGAAATTTCTTCAATCGATACAAAGTCAAACCCCTTTTTTATATTAAGCATTGTTATTTTGTAGAGTTGTAGATGCTTAGCTCTAGTCTCATATACCTTAGATACTTGATTTGTGACCAATTATGAATCACCTAACACTCTAATATTACCAAAACCCATCCTTTTAGATATAATGAGACCAAGAAGGAGGGCTTCATATTCAGCCCCATTATTTGTACATTCGAAGTTTAACTTGAAGGAAAAAGGAAGAATCCTTCCCTCAGGAGAGGTAAGGATCACACCTGCCATGAAACCAAAACAACATCTAACGCCATCAAAATGGAGAGTCCAACAAGTTACTCAGAAAAATGGATGTTGGATCATTCTTAGTGTCTTCTTCTTTTGCCTCGCCATTACTTCCACCATATAAAATTCATCTCGCTAGAAGAGTAACAATTCCTAGGGTATGTCCCATACCCATAGAATCAAATGAAAGGAGAATAGTTAAATCCTTCTCCAATAACTCGACAATATTTGTTGTGGTTCCTAATGACATTATCTATATGGTGACGGTTTCATGCTTTGTGGAAGGAATTCCCCAAATAAAACCTGTAGTTTCAAACCATGTTTTTTTCTAGACCGAGCTTGTAGATTTGTTTATCCAATTTGAAGGAAGCTCAAAATAAGAATGAACCCTTGACCTCTTCTTTAAATTATCTAGATGTATGTCAAAGGGTTTTGGGTCACCCTATGCCATGAAGACCTTCCCTAAATGTAGGAACCTTACTTCTTGAAACAAAGTGGAGGGAATCACCTTCATGCGATGAATCCAAGGACGAATGAGGATCATATTATAGTTGGTTTCTCGATCTATAATATAAAACTTAGTTAGAACTATCTTAGGTCCAAGGTGACCGACAAAATTATAGTTCCAATTGATGTTGTTTTGAGGTTGTCATAACCTCTCAGTGTGTTTCATGTTGAGGAGAAATTGGTCTCTCCATAACCTAAATTTTGAAGGAAAAAGAAGGGGACTATGTTGACCGCTACCCCATCATCAATCATTGCACGCTTTAGATAGTTTTTGTAAATTTGAACTTGTAAAAAAATAAATATGGATCACCTCTATGAGTTATTTCAGCATATGTGGGCCCTTGATGATGTCAAATATGAATCCAACATCTCTTTCAGGATGCCTTGGAGGATAAACATAAAATTATATGTGATTTATCTGTGTTTTTGATGGAGGGATGACATTAATTAGATACCCAATACCTAGTGCTTATAATAATGTGGCTCTATGAGCAGGGGAATTATTTAACAAATCCAAGAAGGAAATGTGAGAGAAGGTTTTGGTTAGGTCATTGATCAAGTCATAAGCTCCTACTGGCTTGCCTAGTGTATCATGAATGTCATATGATATAGTCTGGGTAGATTGGGATAGGTTGCAAAGAATAATATTTGGTTCTAGTGGCAATGTTAATCGAGGTTCGGTGTCCAACTCTACCAATCCCACAATTTTTGTTTGTTGGCGACCATCCAAAGGAGGTACCACCTATGAGTTTGATGAAGTTGAGGCTTCATGATTGTTGGTTCCTATTGTGATGCCTTTGTTTGAACCGTTGGGATCTATTCTACCATATTTTGGGCATGTGGGGAGAGGATCACTAAAGATCCTAAGCAGTGTGTTCTATGGGGATACCTGGACCCTGTAAGTGTTCTGAGTTAGCATTGTTGGGTTTGCCAAAAACATGTCGTGATGAATAATTTCATTTGATCCTCTGGAAAATGGTGTAGAAATTTGTTGTAATTGTGGCATGATCTTGCGCCTTACTCACGAACCTTATGGAAACCACACTACAAATTGGGATCATAATCTTGAGGCCTTTGGTTTACACCTTGTTGCTGTCTGGAATTATGATTATTATTCAATTGCTGATTGTTATAATTAAAATTTGGGAACCCCTACCCTTGGTTTTTGAATTTGTTCAGATACCCACCTAGGTAATGATTAGGGCATTGGGTTTGCACTTTCCTTGGTTGTCGTTGCTATTGTTTTTGCTATTTTTATTGAGGACGATTAAAATCCACAGTGTTGATTGAGGGCGAGAAATTATTATTCCTCTGATTATTGCCATTGTTGTTGTTGTTGGTAGTATTTACATTGGGACAATTAACAACATTGGGTTTCTTTGGCTGATTGATAACACCATCAGTTGTAACCCCACTATTCTTATTAAGGACCTTTTGTCCCTGATTATTGTTCATGTTTTTGGAGTAACCGGGGTTATTTTGGTTAGGAGTGACTAACCTCCCATTTTTTCCATAAGTCTTATGACCACTATCAATGGTTGCTTGATCAATCCAGAGAGCACCCTCTAGCACCTCTTCATAGCTCCTTAGCGGGAAATTTTGGACTTCTTTATTTGTCTCTCTAGTAAGGGAGTGGAGGAACAAATCAAAAAGCTCTTTCTGATCCATATTTGGAGCGTTTGTAGAGGACTAGAGAACCTGTCGCCACCTTTGAATGAAGTGGGTTGCAGATTCGTTGTGCTCTTATTTGATATGAAGAAATTCTCTAATTCCTATCCTTATAAGTTCTTTCATATCAAAAGAATTAATAAAATCTAACACAAGTTACTTGAAGGAGTGTATTGAAGCCTCCAATATCCTAGTACCAATTGATAACAATACCTTCTAGTGTCTTAGGGAAAATCTTTGCAACAACTGCATCCCATGGGAGCAGCTCTCGAATGGCCATTACATAAGATTTGATGTGAGTGTTAGGATTTCCCTCCCCTTTGAAATTTAGAAGATCAGGCAAGGGTCTTGGGAGCATGACAATCTAGATGGAAAATTCTAGTGGCTCCTTAAGATATTTAGAATAGGTCCCCATTGTGTATGTTTTAACCATTGAAGATCCTTGTTGGGGAGGTGGAGGTTGCATTGGTTTTTGAAATGGCACAACGTAAAAATTTTTTGGGGCATATGGCATCCCCTGTGGCTGTCCATATAGACCTAGGTAAGTGTACATATCCCCCTATGGTGATTTAGAGTACATGTGTATGTAAGGGGGTTGACTACTTTGATATGGAGTTAAAGGCACAAATCCAGGAATGTTGCATTTCAGTTGGTATGGAATTTGAGAATGCACTTTTGGTGGTGCCTATTGTAGATATCCATATGTGGCATGAGGGGGCATACCTAAGGTGTGCGTCCCAGTTAAAAAATATCCAAGGCTTGGAGCGCCTGTATAAACCAAAGGAGCCTGCGTAACTGGTACTTGTCCATAATTCTACGGATAGTGAGAAACTCTTACTTGCCCTGCATATGAATTTTGAGTATGTTGGGAAATCTCTAACTCTTTGAATTTTTCTACTAATGCGAGATGACATCACCTGTTGATGGGGTGGTGTTTTGTTTCAGTTTTTGTTGTTGAACTTGGAGGTTATTGAGGAGTTTGGTATCGCTATGAATTGTTCGTTGTTCTGTCACCCCTCATTGGAAATTTTTTCTGTTGTTGGAGGGGTAGTGTTATTGTTTTGGATCAAGACATCAAAATTTCCTTACAACCTATCAAAAGCCCGGTTTATATTCTAGAAGATTTTTTCACTTCTAGCATATTGTGCTAAGTAATCCTCATCTATAGGTGAGAGTTAGTCTGACTGCATGCTGATGGGTTGTCGGAAAAAAATATGAGGAGATGAAGTTTCCTCCCAAGTGAAATTCATGTTGTTAGAAATTGACTGCTCAGGAGGATGTGTCTATGTGATTTGGTCAAGATCCTCGATACATACGAAGGAACCAACATTGGTTCCTTGAAGAAGAGGATTTTGAGCCTGAGCAGTTGAATGGTTATCTACCCATGTAGAGAGTAAAGATGATTGTTGTTGTCTACCTATTTGATAGTTGTACATATTAAAACCTGGGATGGGTTGACCATACTCATCATATCTTGACATATTCGGGAGGTATAATAATATCCACAAAATAAAGGATGGAAAAAGAAATTGAAAACATTTAGAGACTAGCTCTTCACTTGAGTTCACCAATGTCTATAAAAGAAAATCAACATGTGACCTTCTTCACACCCAAATTTCGAGGTTGTTCCAAGACAACCGATGTAGAATATAATTAGATGTATGTGTGGTGATGATGAATAAGATAATGAGGTAACCTTATACCTTCAACATGCAATATCAGGATCTGTGAGTCTAAGGAAAATAATTTTGTCTTATGCTGAAGTGGTGTGATGGATCGATATGATAGAATAGCCACTTGAGGCTCCAGTCAATATTGATCTCTACCAAGATTCTATCTATTGATTGTTGAACATGCAGAAAGTGACCTATGGGTGCCCCGTATAGATTTCTAGACAATTTCATGGAAGTGAGAACAAGAGGAATAATGAAACCACAAGGACTATGGGTGATTTTATGGTCTAGTACATAAATTCCTAGTTTGATTGAATGCTATTTTCAATACTGAAAATTGTGCAATGATGTCAGGTGGAAGTGGTGATGACCTAATACCGATGCACACAAACTAGTATTGATATCAATTGGTTAGTAGGCCCGTTGGGTTGTGGGACTTGGGGATCACAACCGAAAAAATTGTGGAGGCTACGGTCATTGATGGTCATGCATGTAATCAAACCTTGTTTCTAGGAGTAGTCCAATAATCATAGGCTTGATTAGCTGCAATGTTTAATGTGTTTAATTATTCTATCTTCTTAAAATACCTAGCAGGTGTGCGTAAAACTAACAAGCATAAACCCGTATCAATGTCAGTCAACAATTCTGGCCTGTTGGGTTGTGGGACCAATGGATCACAACCGAACGTCTTTTCTTGTTGTGGACCTTTGATGGTCATGCAAAATGAATTGAATTGATTTTTTAAAACAAACTAACTATCAAAGGAAATTTAATCTATGTTTTTGGTATTTTCACAATATATCTGAACAAAACAATGGAAGAAAACTAATCTAATAAAAGTAAATATTTTTGATCTTTTCTAGTTTTTAAGCAATGCTTCTAATCTAATAAACAAAACTAAATACAAATAGTCATCTAGTTGTAGCTAATTACTTGTGTAAGTATGTGAATCTAAATCTAAAACAACTAATCTAATTCAATCAAAACCCTTCAAACCCTACCTCAGAGGTGGAGAACAAATCATAACCCTAGAAGAGCTATTGTTCCCCACTACTTCCCACGGTAATGTCAAAGAGCAAGCTTTCTAATGATTTTCTCTATTTGTAATTTCTTAATCAATTGAAATGAATTTTTTTTCTACTCTATTTGATATGTATTTGAAATGAATAACTCAGAATTGATAATTTGAAAAATGAAGCAAACAAACAAATAATTCCAACCTGGATAAGCAAGAGCTTTGGAAAATTTGGTTGTATCTATATCTGTTCCCTTAGTTTGTTCATTTCTTTCTTTGTGTGTCCATATGAGTCCAAGGAACTAGGATTGCAATAACAAAAATAAGAGAATATGCTTGAGCAATGGAAACTTAAAATTAATCCGGTTGAAATGCAGGTGGAAGGGAGATAACACAAGTGAATAGAGCTTGGATATGCAATTTCCAACAAGATTGTGGCAGCAATACTATGGAAGATACAAAAAATTATCATGCCCTTTTGCTTGAATACAAGTATGGAATATATAGGAATTGGATGGGATGTGCCTTCATGCACAAGGAAGCCATGGAGTGCCAAATCATTAGGTGAAGAGGTAGTTCAAACTAATTAAATCTATTTAAAAATAGAAAAGGGAAGGAAAACTAATTAATCAAGACTATTTTTAGGAAATTTGGTTCACAAACGCACCTTAAAAGTCAAGTTAAGTGAAATCACGTGTGTTAAAACTAGGCATGAAGGATTTTGGAAAAATCTCACAAGACCACCACCTTACGCAGGGTGGCGGTCCTGGCACTAAAGGCCAAAACATGCATAGAATAAAGTGGGAATTTGGTAAAAAGCATGGAAAATTATAATAAGGATGCATAGGCTACAAATATACACTGCGAATGGTTATAAGAACTCTAACACCTTCTAAAAGGACATGAATCATCATTGGGGACTTTTGTAACCATTTTTTTGACAATGTAGTACATGCAATTTTGGGTGCATACAATACCAAAGCAAAGATATTGATTCATTTTATTAGTGATCATTTATTTTTCTACTTGTATAGTGTGTTTACTTTCATCACATGTGGTATTAAATAAAGAACAAAAGGATAATTCATGTTCATAGTTAGGAACATATATTCCTATATTTTGTTGTTTTTCATAAAATGTGAGTGGGGAAACATGTATGCTACTATGGAGTGGTTGGTGGTTCACTAAAAAACCAATTTGAGAGTTTGTGAATCTCTTTGAAAATCACATACATAGTGGTTAATGGTTCCACTATAAAACCTGTTAGTGTTTATGGTACTCTTTGAAAACCATCATATTGTAGAACATGAGAAGGTACTAGATAGAACTCACATGTGTTCACACTAAGGGGGTGAATGTTAGGAAATTAGTGTTCATATTGTGAACATATGGTTTGAATATTAGTATTATTTAAATATTTAAATAATATATGAGTGTGAACAATAAGTTTTCATACACAACTCATATATAGGGGTGTGGGAGTAAGACTAGGGAATAGAGGATAAATCTAGGGATAATGTGATGAGACTTGACTCTATTATTATAGGAGAAAACAATTGTATAAAATTCCCTCCAATATTCAATAGAAATGGCTATATTATTCTTTATATTCTATTTGTTTCTATATTTTCTCTATTTCATGTGTTGATCTCAAATTATTGTAGTTTAAATTCATTATCAAATCTAGAGTTTTGATATCGAGTTCATTTCAGATTTAAACCCTCCACAAAGGGAGTATGAATCGTGGAACTAGAGTGCATCATAGGGTAATGATGATGTGTGAGAATGTGATGCTAGAAATATTTGTTGTGAATGCGCAAAGTGTGAAATGTGTCATGTGTGAGTTTGATGAATGTAGTATTCCCTAAATAGTCAAGTCCGAACCTTAGCATAAGAGTGAATCATAGGGTAATAATGATATGGGTGTATATATATATATATATATATATATATATATATATATATATATATATATATATATGTGTCTAATGATGCTCGAGAAAGATGAAATATGAACTAAGAAGTGTATGGGTATAAATGAGAGCCAAGTAATGCTAGGAAGGGGGAGTAAACAATATGCCTCCCAAGTGTGTTAATAATGGAGATCTGTCCAAGAATGGAAGAGAAAACATGCCATGGTGGCAGATGTGGCAATGTGTTAGGAGTAGTATATTTACCATAGTAAGTTGTAGCATGGAGAGAAAATGGAAATTTCTTTGTGTGATGGTGAGTATGTGAAATAGTGTAAACCCCAAGAGGAGATGTAGAAGGAACAAAAGGAGTGATCTTATGGTGATATCTCGAGGCCGAATCGATGGATTGTGTGGGAATGGAAAGAGGATCTTTGAATCCTTTGCATGTTTTCCTAATCTAGTGCCAATGAAACCATAACAAAACAAGTACTTATATCTGAGGCCATATTTTGAGAAATGACAATTAGATACAAAAGAGATAGGGTTTATGTGGAATGCTCAATAGAATTACAATATGTGAAAGGGGATGGATCTACTAGAATGTCATAGGAAACTCCTTGATAAAGGAATTTAAGCCATGTATGAAGGGTGGAAGGAACCACATGCATGGTATGGATCCAAGGCTGTTCGAGAAGAAGATTATAGTTAAGATTGTTAGGCATGACATGGAATGGGATGGGAAAAGTGCATGGCCCGATAGTAATGGGAAGCGTGATTATACCTAAGACTTGCTTAGGCACATTATCAAAGCCATGAATACAAATAGATGATGGAATTAAAGAGGATTCATAGAGGCCAAGTTGCTTAAGGACTGTGATATTGAAAATGTTAAAATCGGATCCATTATCGATTAAAGATAGTTTAACCATGATGTTATCGATATAAAATTGAATATAAAGGGGGAATCATTATCTAATATGGATTGAGAAGGAAACTCATATGATGTGAAAGTAATGTGGTCTTCATTGAGAGATAGAGATGAAGTAAACTTATGATAGACATATTTAGGCAAAGTATGAGGATAAATGTAATTATTAGCCAAATAATATACGATTTTATTCACACAATCAAGATTATCTTGCAAGAATTCATGACTGGAGATATCCATGGTAAAAGAAATAAAATTAGAATACAAAAAGAAGAAATATCTATGAGTGTTATCATGTCGGAGTTCACCAAATGATTTAACAAATATTGAATTTATTTATAAAACCTAGATATTGTAGAGTCACATGTAATAAAACACTAAAGTATAGATCTCGACATAAGAAATAAGCTAAATGAAATTGAAACCGTAAGTGAAAGAAGAATAAATAAGAACTTAGCTAATTTCGCTTAATCTTGAAATACTCTAGAGCAAATAAACCGATGAACCTGGGAGGGACATAATGATGTAACTATGCTAAAAAAATTGTGAGACTATTGGATGAGACGGAAATGAGCGCCTACTGAAGGTTAGGAGTGCCAAGGATATGGTGACCTGATCTAGGCACTAGTGTGTTGACATGTCCTCAAGTTCTAAATTTTTCTAGGTCGGAAAGGTGTCACAATTATTCACTTTTGATCACCCATATGTCATTGTTAGGGTTCAAATCACACTTGTAACCTACAAAAATATATGCACCTACAAAACCCAAAAACACATCAAATCCTAAAAATAAAAAAAAAGATACAAATGGGGAGCTAGAATGACCCTGGGAGTCATGTGACAGAGTGAGATTACAACCGAGCACTACACTACATTTTAGACTCCATGTAGTTCTCATGTGTGTGCAAAAGAATAATGCCGGGTAGGTGGATCTTGTGTAAGATGCACTTGATAGTGAGTAATAAATAGATGTAGTAATGTATATATATATATATATATATATATATATATATATATATATATATATATAAATGTCAAAATGAACTTCCCCTCCTATGCGTGTATGTAGAAAATGTATTCCCTTATCCCTTGAATGAAGCTAGATGAATGCTTTGATGCTCTTGAAATTCCTTTGGATGTAACCTTAGGTGATAGTAATATATTCTTAGAGCTTGGTCCTTCATTATGGTCACATAAATTTATATTTATATGATTCCCTTATTTTAATTTCATAATTAACAACTAAAAGGCCGACCATAAGAAAACAAGATGCCCAAAAGATAAAAGAGGCCCAAAAGGGGCAAGTAAGATACAAAGAGGTCGGGTCACACATGAGGAAGGGGGTGCCAGGCGTTAGTATCTTGGCTAGGTGTTGGTGTCCATAGTGATAAAAGATGAAACCATAAAGAATGGTCTGTAGGGTGTAAGAGGCCAAGAAGAAGACATGAACAAAGACAAAAAGGCCAAAGACAGTTGTTAATTGCTAGTTTTCTCACTTAGGAATCATATGAATAGTAGTATGTGATTAGGACCTATAAATGTACCCAAATTGCATGATTTAATGTCTACATTGTTTGGATTTTGGCCTTTTTTTGTGTATGTGACACACTAGCATCCCTTGTTTTTAGCCTTAACATTCTCTTTTGTGTGGCTATTTTGACCTTGTTTGTTTGTGTGGCACTTGTGTTTCCATATTGTGACCTCTTGGCCTTATTTATGTAAATGTGTGTGAATTTTCATGTTGAGATCATGTTCTTATTATACTTGGTTCCATAAACCACATCATGCTTCCCCACACTTTGGTGTTATGATTCATATCATGCAATAATTTTTGTGGCTAGTTATATATCAAATGGGAAACATATGGTTATTATCCACATGTATGTATGATCTTACACATTTCTAACTTCCTCTACATGACATGACATAAATCACATTTCTTTTGAGACAAGCATTTTAAAATATATCTCAATTTCCTTAAAAGAGGAGGTATTCATTGGGTTTATCATAGAAATATGATCTCATTTTTAGAAAAATACATGATATATAATATCGTGAATAAGGGTAATATATAATATATAATATCATGATATATAATATATAATATAATATTGGGTTCATGCCCTCCTAGCGCCAAAATATATGGGTATAGTCCCTTCAAAACTATTTTCCCTTAATAAAAAAATATATCGTGAATAAGGGTACGTACAAGATACATGGTTGTACGTAGTTTTAGATACAACAATTAATGATGGAAAAAACCATCAAACTTGGACAAGATGAACTTTCAATTTTTATCCTCCACCATTTGATTTTATATACTTTGGTTTGAACAATCAATTTCAAAAATAATAAAAGAATAAAAAATATATACTAGTCAAATAGTAACGAGAAAAATGATACAAAATCAGTATAATTACACTAATTTTTGTTACAAATATAAGGGGTGTGATGATTGTTTCAATTTTATTAAAGAGACAATTTGTAAAACATTCTATTCCCATATGTCATTTTCTTTCAAATTCAATTAATGCAAGCATAATGGGATCATGAATATCTTGTGATCCCTTTCGATTATTCATTATTTTCAGTTATTATGAGTATTTTGGGGTATTATTATACTTATATGTATTTAAATCATTCAAACTAAACATCTAGATCCATTTATAGAGGTGTGGTTTAGTTATAATGGGTGATGAACATAGGGTTTTGAAACCCATCGACCTTGGCATTATTCCTAGTGAAACTATGATGGTTCCCCCTTTTTAAGTGGTACATTGTGTATGAATTATCAAATTATGAGTGTTGGGTTTATTACACCCTAAACCTCATTAGCTAGTTCTAGTTTTACAAATTAGGATTGATAAACCCCAATTATCCACCGAGTTCAACAAGAATATTTCTTTCAATATACTTTATCCAGCTGCACAATTTTTATACATCATATTTTTTATACTTTCTAATCATTTATTTTATGTAGGGTTTGTTGATAAATTATTCTCATGAATGGGTACTTTAAGGGGCCTACCAGGATTGGGGTGTGATCATGATTAACCACTTAGGATATACCACAACATTTAAGAGATGTTGTTATTAGCCTTAGTCATCCTATACTTGCCTCGTGTCTTCCCTTGCTCACTAATTACACTCATTATGTCTACTTGTTTATTCTTATTGCATGTTATTACCCTTTCTTTCAGTCACTTTCGATTTTTTCATACATTCCCATTTATTTTAAAAACCCAAATATTTATGAATTAATAAGTATTCATGACTAAAAATTACACTGGGAACATCAAAGGAGAAAGATAGCATATCATTTAAACACTTATTTCAATAAATCTCAACATATTCCAATCCAAGTAGATAAAAATATAACAAATATTGAAATTCAATATTACTAGTTTTGGATTCCAAAACTTTAAATATTGGAATTTACTATACTCCAAAATTACAAATATTAGAATCCAAAAGCACATCTATTGGAATCCAAAATCATAGATATTGGAATCCAAAATCATAGATATTGGAATCCAAAATCACAAATGTTGGAATCCAAAATCAAAGATATTGGATCTAAAATCATAGATGTTGAAATACGAAAAATCACAGATATTGGAATCCACAATCACATAAGTTAGAATCTAAAATCATAGAGGTTGGAATCCAAAATCACAAATGTGTGATTTGAAAAATGGCTCTTTTTAGTTGTAAAAATCCTTTAGGATTGAAATAAGGTGATTTAAATAATTAAAAGGCCTAGTGGCTACTAAGCTTTATTTACGATTTTAAATATGGTTCTTTTAAGTTGTTAAAATCCTATGCCGCTAGGATTTAATTATGATTTGAAATATGGCTCCTTTGAATTGTTTTGAAGAAACTGACATAGGGGGATGATCAATATGTGGTGAATAAGATAATGATGCTTTTAGATTATGAAATTTTGACCTTATTAAATTGTTTTTAGGTAATGGGCTCAAAATAGTTTGGTGTACTTGTTTGAAAAGGACAAAAGATATGAAATAAAGTAAGAATAATAAGTATGAAATGACAATGGGAGAGCCTACCCTTACTACAATCCTTGAGTATCGACATGCTAAAATGTTAATTTATAAGGAATGAAAGAATAATATTCAATGAAGCATCAAGAATGAAACTAGAGATGAGAGTGGAGATGCAGAAGAAAGACTCTATCGTTTTAAGCCTTAATTGTAATATAACATTGCTAAAGAAAGACTCTTACATTATACATAATCATAAACATTTTACGATTGCATTTCCATTTCCACACATGCACATTTATACATATGAGACCATTACTAAAGATATAATCACACACAACAGAAATGAATTCTATGTTTTTTTGTAATGTAGTTAAGTGTAAACCATTTCCAAATATATACTAGCAAATCAGAAAAAGAAATTACATAATGATGCTTTCAAATAAATTTAGGGACATTAAATAATTATAATTGGATTTTTTATTTAATGATATCTCAGATGTCTTCCACATCCTTCAATGGTTGCAACATAGGCCACAACTCATCTATCAAGTAATTTTCTATCGATTTAGATCATATGTTAAATGTCTTAGCAATTAGGTAGTTCCTACATCATTGAACTTTTTTTTCTCCAAAGAGTCATCTATCATCACTGTATTTTTACAATTGTAATATGCATTGAAATTGCACCAAATGATGCTAAGATTTTTGAGAAATAATTTTAGATTCCTATAACCTTGATAATCAGTATGTTTGGACATGATGCAATCTTCTTGTGTAAATATTAAATCTAAGTTGTCCACCTCTAAGCCAGTGTATCGAAGGAATGAATGCATCATGTCATTAATACTTTAATTTCTTTCTAATTTCCATAGTGCTATTTTGAATTTGTTTTTTCAACGGTGCAAAATTCATTGACATTAGGTCTAAGAAAATAATATTTATTTTTGAGGTCGATGCTACAAATCAACCTTGAGAGGTTTTTTTAACATCTCATGTGACAAATCAACCTTGTGAATGATGTGTACAAAAATGCCATTTATATTGAATATTATTAGTTTAATGTTGTATACATTCTTATCTCGTAAATGAAGAAAAACTAATCAAATGGTTTTGGGTGGTTAATTAGCCCAAAAATAAAAGTTACATTTAGGGTTTTCACATTATACTAGGAATAAATTTCTCACAATGAAATGTTCGATGAGAGGACTAATAAAATTGAGCTATAGCTACATTTTATACATAAACATGTTCTACAATGCAACATACAACTCCAATTTTTGTTATTACAAGAACAACATGTGGATGTCTTCAAAAAGTCACTTACATGAGACAAATTTGAGGAATTCAAAGAACTTATCCCCTATTCACTGATACCTTAATAAACTAAAAGAATCTAGGTAGTGTTAATTCACCATGGTAATTAGTTATGTAAGTGAGGTTGATACATAAATAAATCACATATATTAGTTTGGTAAATATGTTATTTTTTATACTTTGTTAATTATTGTTATTCATGTGATTATATTTGGGAATATTGTTTTCCTATTTTAATTTCATTGATCCTACTTTATAGGAACCTTTATTGGTTGTGAAATTTGTATAAATATTGTATCCTTTCATTTAAAATAAAACACTCAAAATTGTTTGAAAACTATGAAATTTTGGTTCTCTAATCACAAAAGGAGATTCAAAAGATGAAGAAAAAGGAAAGAAATAATTACATCCTTCTTTTATCAGGGCCCCTTATATGGAGTAAGTCATTTATCCTAACACCCATGATTTTTGTGAATTTAGACGACATTGAAATTTTTTCCATTTCAAAAACTAGGCTTATTTTGAAATTGAGGACAATCAAGTATTAATATTAATGAGAGAGGGAAGGAAATTGAACAATGACAAAGTCCTCTTAAGAAGATATTAAATTAGGGACATATAACATGGTGGATGATTTTCCATCATGGATTAGGAAAATAATCCTTTATTGTAATTCATAGGGAAATTTAGAGGTAACACCTAAGGAGGAGGGGAGATAATTGGATGGAAGGTGGTGGGATTAGTTTAATATTATTTTATTACGTGTTCATGCATGTCTTTTTAGTGTTTTTTGTTTTATTTTATTGTATTATGATTGAAGAATGGCATAAAAGGTGGCTTGAATTATTAACTTATATTATACTTGGAGTTTTTTCTAGGATGAGTTAGCAGAGGACAAGTTTTCCTAAATTTCATATTTCTTGTCATAACAATTGTTTAGGTAAAGGATTTTGAGTGATGTAGATCTGATTGAACATGCTACAATTTTATCCATCATTCTAGGTTTTAATGGAAAAAATATTGAGATTATTTGAGGATAGGGAAAATGGATAATTCCAATTTTGAGTAAGAAAATAAAATCAATTGGTTCTATGTAGGAATGAAGTGTTTGGGTTATATCACTGTCCTTTGACTTTAATTTTAAGAAAATTATGATGGAGCATGTGGGTATCATATGCCACTAGGAACCAATGGATCATTTAGAGTTTGAGGATAAAATGGTGTACAATTTAACTTTGAAAATTTTGGATGGTTGTAATTATTTAGGAAATTCAATGGGTATGATCTAGAATCAGATAAAGATTTTTTCCTCTCCTTTTAAGAGGGAAGAGATATTATTAAGGATTTTTAACCAGATGTAAATGATTTTTTTCTTGTAATCTTTGTGATTCAGTTAATGGTTGAAAAATATTTTGTGTTAAGGGTTATATGATCATGATACAAGAATTTATTTCTAAGACTTGCAAAGTCTATAATAAATATGATAAAGGTATATCAGCCCTATTTGAACTTAATGGAGGTTATTTTGAGTTTATAATATAGAAAATAATGTTATAAATACATTCAAAATTATGTTTCTAATCAAATATAAAACATATACAAGATAAAAATTATTCTAAGTAGGATTTGTAATAAAATCATAAGTGTAATTGAGATAGAAAGAGTCAATTAGCTGGTTTAGATGTTAGTTAGGATGTGTTGGGATGAGATATGGAATGGGAAAAGCTGGTTTAGATGTTAGTTAGGATGTGTTGGGATGAGATATGGAATGGGAAAAAACCTTAGATCTTGTGAAAATCAAGTTCTATGCCTCTACACGTTCTTGGTCAAGACCATGCAACCGAGGAAATACCATACAACACAACCTGACCCTAATGTATGGTTTTTCCCCTATGGAAAATAGGTTTTGGAAACTTTAGTGTCACTATGTGTCATTATTTTTCACATTTTTAGAATATTCAATATCACATCAAACCCTCAAATTCTCACTTGAACCTATAAAACAAACCCTAGATATCATGTAATACACTTAAGAAAACATTAGATAAAATAAATGTAAATGCTTGAGTAAGACTGACCTTGGTAGTTACACCTTTGTGATGTCACCAAGCACTTCACTACATTTTAGACTCAATGTAATTATCCTAGTGCTTTTGTTTATTTCGCATGAAACTATCCCTTTTCTTATCTTTTTCCTTGTATTTCAAAACCTTAATCACAGTCAAAAACTTGTGTACATATAAGAATAACCAAAATTTATGCCCTCCTATGTTGTAAATGTAACATTTAGAAGTGTTTTTTCCTTTTGAACTCAATATATGATAGATAGATATGTGATTACTAGATATTAAATTATTATTTTAGACACACACACACATAAGTGCTTACTTTGAAATTAGGAACTTAGTGTAAGGAAAGGCTGGCTGAAAATGTATAAAACAAAATATAAAAGAATGAAAATGGGGTAATATGGGTGAAACAATAAAAATAAAGAGATTCAAGACCATACACTATGTTTAGGACTAGATGCATGGTCTTGACCCTATTGTATGGTTTTGAACCAAGATTAAATAATAGTAAGAAATAAAATCAAGGTGCTAGAGATCTCTATATAAATGCTCAAAGTTCGATAAAAACATGAAAATAATAATAGTTTGAGTTTAATCAAGAAATAAAGAGTGAATCAATGAAGAATTGATGCCAATAAGATGTTATTTCATTGTTCAAAACTCATGTACATATGATCCTAACAAAGTAATGGTGTAATTTACTCCCACTATAAAAGGAAGGAATCCCATGTGCACCGACCTATCACCCAGCAAAATTTGAGCGCTCACCGGAGGCATGCGCGGGTGCTGAGACTCTCTTTTATGTGAGTTTTAGAGGGAAGAATTTATCTATGATTAGTGTAAGAGTATTTAGGAAAGAAGTTTAGACATACAAGAATCATAGGGCTTAGAACGGCCTCCAGATCCTTGTAGCTTCTTCAGACTAGATGTTTTAACAGACTCCATAACATATATTATAACAGAAAGAAAGATACAACCATTCATTTATAGCATAAAAGGAAAGAGAACTCCTATGAAAGAAATATACATTAAATCCACTGATATCCATGTCTATTTGCAATAGGTAACCTCATTGTATTCATTGTTTCATTACAAAGAGCCATAGAGGGCAGACCATGAGTCATGCACATCACTAGGCTTGTATAACTATGCCAAAAGAAAAAGAAATTACAATACTAAGCCTAGTACATTCCTTTTTACATCAAAGTTCCACTCGCAGAAATCCTACAGAGCTTCACCCATGTTATCTCTCTCTCTCTCTATGTATATGTCTTCCTCTATCTCTATATCCCCATCTATGTATGATATCTCTGTCTCTTGGTCCCTTTTTTACATTCCGTAGGCACTTGTATTTATCATCTTCTGTGCTACCAACTCGCCTTACCGCGCCCTCGGATCCGTCGCAAGTGTCAAATGTGGTCCTCCAAGCGAGCATGTTCCTTAGGCTTGAGCTCTCCACTCCATCTCATGATGATCTTCTAGAAGATTCCATTCATTGACATGCTCTTTCTGGGCCACTGTTGCAGGATGGCATCTTATCCATGTGAAACCGATCACGCTTTTCACGTGTTCTTCCTTTGTTACATAAATTGGCTAAGTCCCAAACCTCCTTTCATGCTCTGCACAAACCATGTGCCTTCTTAACTCCTCCTCCTGCATGCTTTTACCTTATGCACCCTTATATAACTGGGATCCTGTGCGCCCACGCGCCTTCATACTTAGTCAATTTTCCAGGGGCCCAACATCAGCCCACACTATGCCTGTTCTCCGTCCTCAGAAACATTTACTTGACCAAGGTGCAAGTTGGTTCAATGGAACCAAGATGTAGACATATCTTACAAAATGAATAAGGAATGAAAGAATAGGGGAAAGAATGAAGAATGGGGGGACATTAATTCAAAAGGCTGGGGAAGTCCCGTCGTAGATTTGCCTCCAGTTGTTCCACACTTGACCTCACCCTTCACCTTCTGGCATAGGTCACCCACCAGGGTGCTCACTTCATCAAAGCTTAGGCCAGCTCCCTAGGCACCCAAAGTGTCCACAATTTGTTCCATTTCCTTACCTAGATCCATGAGCTTGTCCATTCTTCTGGTGATCTAGGGGTATAGTTCCTTCAGCTGGGCCTTAATTAAGCTTCTTAAAGCCTAATTACCTCTGATTTCTTTTCTACCTCAGCCAAAACCTTGTCCCTCTCTACCCTATTCCCCTTGTTCTTTTCTGGAACTCTTTCAGCTCTGCTTCAAGTGTGGCAACCAAGGAGCTTGCCACCTTATCTTAATTCACGCGCATGTGTATGTGTGGCTTTTTAGACTAGGTAATGACCTTAATCTTTCGTAAGTACTTGGATATACTCGGCAAAAAGTGCTATCACCTTTAACTGGTCCTCCTCCTTCAGGCGCGCGGCCACTTCCTCCGTAGATTCTAATGCCAAGGGTCGTCTCTCCATGGTGAGGACATGCATTAAGTCTTCTAGGCATTCTAGCGTCGATGCGTACCTCTGGGGGATTGGTGTTAGATCTGGGTGTTTTAAAATGATGGCACTTTTTATTGATTCTACTTTCTTGTAGACCTCCTACACCTTTTCCTTTTCCTCCTTGAGCTCGCACTTCAACTACGTGCATTGATTAATTCCTCCTGTTTTAAGTTTTTGGCCACCTTAGCCAACTCCTCTTCCTTCTTGGCCAATTTTCCCTCTAAAGCCCTTATGTTGTCATTCCATGTGAATAGCCTCACCTCTGTTTCAACCGTGACCTTGTTTAGAGCATTGCACACTTGCTCGTCTAAGAGCTCCTGAGCATTTACTAAGGGGTTGTCTCCCTTAGACTCTGGAAACATGATAAGCACCTTTTGGTAGACCTCAAAGTCTAGCTCGTCAATATGGGACTCAAATGCCCAAGAAAGCATCTTCTTGGTCTGGGGTACATGCCCTCCCTCTCGAATCGATCCCATGGCTATAAGTCTCTCAGTGGGTATTGTGCTCTGGAACCTTATATGTAGCACCTTTCTTTAATCATCCACATAGCCCATTATCTGCCTCTGTTCTACATCTAGAGTTCTTCTACCCGAGCAGCGCATGCCTTTGGGGAAGCTAACTGTCAGAGCGGGGCCTCCTAGGCTATCATGTCCCTTTTCAATGCTCTCCTCCTTCCCTTCCTTAAGTACTATGTCTGCGCTACGCTCTAACTCCTGGTCTACAAGGGCCTCGAGCATCTTCTTTCTTCTCTGCTCTGCCACTTTGGTTATCTACTCCTTGGTAAAACTTATGTCTCCTTGCTTCTCCATGGCATCCTTCTCATCCATCTTTGTATCTTTAGTGCCTTCATCACCTTGTGCACCTTTTCATCGCATGAATACGAAACTCTTTCTTTTCATCCCCACTCTCTTCCTCCGAGTCATAGACACTAAATACATGAGGTTCCAAAGGTTCCTTATCTTTCTGGCTCTTCCTCCTTGTCACCACCTCCTTCACTCTCATCCTCTCCTTCTCCTAGATATCTCTCCAAGTTGTCGGTTGCCTCCGAGTCAGCTTCTTCATCCACCCTCTACTTCTTCCTGAGAGGTGTCTTCTAGTCAAGAGATTCTACCTTCTCTTCTTCCTCTTGTGACTCCTCCATGGTGGTGGGTTGTTTGGGTGCCTCTACTTCTGGTGTCTTCTCCTTTACTGGAGACTTCTTTCTCCAAACATAGGTCTTGGCTTGGTACTTTGTAGAAGGCATGCTCACTTTGTCTCGAGTAGTCGAAACACTTGGTGCTCCTTCCTCTCCTCTACCTCTCTTCTTAAACATTGGCTTCTTCTTTCCCAAGGGGTCCTTAGGTATTGAGATCTCATCCACCAAGTACGTGCCCTTTTCAAATTTTGGCCTTATGCGCATGTACATGTCACGGATCCTCCAGTGATGGGAAGCATTATTGGCCTAGTCATATGGATTTCATGTGACACGTACTTCTCCACATATGCATGCTTACCTGAGGGTAGTTTAGTTTCTTCCTCATATCCCTGTGCTCCCGGTCCAACTTTCCTAGCTCAGCCTTAGCTTCTTTGATTCTTTAAATCTGTTCACTCCCACTTGGAAGTATTGGGTAGTGAACGTGAAAGGAAATTTACACCAAGGGCTCCATGATTCATCAATAAGTTTGAACCTACCCAAGTAGTAGTGCTGGTACATTGAACTCAGCTTTCTCCTGTGTGGTTGTTGGGAGTTATTCAGGGATCCTCCACTCCACCCCGAATGCATTTCTCAAGCGTGTATACCATTTTTCAAGCCATGCTTTGTGGGGAGCCATCATTGTATCACATGCATATTTTTCAAACCTCTTCGCGGGTGAAGGGTCTTTGGCTGGGTACTCCCACACAAACTTTCTGGTGCATCAACACCCCAATTTCTGTAAACACTATGGTGAGTAGGACATTTCCAAAGAGGATCTGTCCCCTTCCTTCACGCATTTAACTATCTCCTTGGCAATGTATGTAGATAAGTTATATATAGTCCCCTCTGCAATCTTCCTATAGACATGTAGCCATGGCTTGTTGACTTGTGTCCATCTTTCTTGGCCATTCAACTTCGTTACAGTGTGTGGACCATCTTCATAATGGGGTCCTTGATGTCTGAGATGTCATAGTACCATGACCCTTTCTTGCAGGCATACTCTATGATGGTCTCTTGAATAGCCTCCTTGTCGCCAAGGTCATCTTCTAGGCTATCTCCCTCACATATGAGGCCTATAAACTGTGAAATCAGCTGGGAGTCACGCATCTTACCCAGAAAAGTGGAAGTAGTCCTCATGCACCGAGACATCAACCACTAGTACAAGTGATCCAACTTCCCAAAATAAGGAAACTCATAGAGTTGTAGTAACCCTGCCTTTGCTTTGACTTGACCTTTACATCATCATTGTAGATAGGAAAACCTTTAGGTGTTCATTTGTTGGTTGGGCGTACCAATTCTAATGCCATTTCTTTCTCTATAGTGTTGGTGCGGTGATTATAGTCACTGATTGGTATGCTTCTCAAATGGGATTCCCATTCCTTCCCCATCATCACTCCATCTGGGTACTGCATTTATGCATACCATTCTTCGTTTGTATCTACCTCGGGTTCTGGTTGTTTAGCCTTAGCTTTTCCCTTTCCTTTCTTGGGTGCCATGGTTGAGGTAATTTTATCACTCCAATCCTCTCCTTGTTACTCTACTTTCCTTCTCCCAACCTTCGATCTTAGATCCATGATACAATTCTTCTAAACCCATGCCCTAGTTTTTGAACCCTAACTTTGATAAATTCTTCACAAGACAACATCTTTTTACTTCTTTCCACGCCCATGTAATTCCTTCCTTCTGGTTCACAATCTCAAACTGGCTCTTCACGTTTTTAATCACACAGATCTTCCACTTGATCAAATCTGAAAAAACCCTAGCTGATAACACTCGCTTATATCTCCAACTCTTCATTTTCACAAAGTAAAATGAGAGTGCCCCGACCCTCTATTTATAGTTTTTCCTTTTTCTAGTCATTAAATGCTACTCTACCTACCCCATACTTTGTTCATTTAATGTGGCTTTTTAAAAAAAATCCCATCTTCAATGCCTTCACTCACACGCCCTTCCTACGTGAAAACCCTCTTTAACTCACACGCCCTTCCTGCGTGAAAATGCCTCCAACCTTCTAGTGTGCAAACCAACCTGACAAGAGACTCTTACGCGTGCTCAACATGTGCCGAAGGAACTTCTTCTATCTAGATTCTTGCTTTCACCTACCTCATGTTGCTTTAACTACGCTTCCTTTTCCTTTGTACGTGGGATCTACAAGTAGCTTTATCCTGGCACCAACCATTCTATCTTTTCTCTTCATCTCTCTTTCAAACTGGGCTACTCAACAAGGCTCTTCAACACAACTTCCTTGGTACTTTTAATCACGCGCTTCTTCACTTTTCTCCACCCCACACTTAAACGATGCGTGGTCCTCTACGCACTCATAAATTCTCCAAAAATAGCAATAAGGTTACCGAGTGCCCAAGGTGCAAAACAAAACAACAACGTGAAAGGGAAACACAAGGAAAGGAAAATGCATAAAGGAAAATTTCTAAACTAACTGGAAAAACTACCTTATTTACAAACACCAAGAAGACTTATTTATAGTAGGGCTTTAGCCTACTACCATTGAAGTGTCAGGAAACTTTGTTCCATCTAGCACTTATAACTGGCACGTGCCTGAATCAAGGATGTATGAGATTGTGTAGGGACCTAACCAATGGACTTTCAACTTTCCAGGATGGCGCAGAAATCTAGAATCATATAGTAATACCATCTTCCCAACCTCAAACTTCTTGTTTCTAATATGGCGATCATGCCAAGCCTTTTGCTTTTCCTTTTCCATTGTTTGGCTCCAACGGGCAAGTGATCGTCTCTCATCTAGTTTCATTAGTTCATCAATTCTTTCTTCTAGCACTTGTTCATCGGCTAATCCTCCTGCACGTGCTATTCATAGAGAAGGTAACATAAATTCAACTGGAAAAATAGCTTCCATGCCAAACACCAATTGAAAAGGTGTGGCTTTATTTAGTCTTTTATACGTAGTCTGTAAGCCCATAAAACTGTTGATACCTTGTCATCCCAATCCTATCTTCCAACATCACATATTTTGGTCAAGGTATGACTCAGTATTTTGTTGAATGCTTCTGCGGTTCCATTTGCTTGTGGGTGATAGGGCGTAGTCTTATGATGAGCCACCATGAACTTAGATAGTAGGATCCTCATGGTCTCATTCGAAAATGCATACCCCTATCACTGGTCAAACTCAAAGGGCATCCATACCTTGTGATAATGTTCTCCCATAGGAACCTTGCTGTTATTCTTTGCCATGCAATATTTAGTTGGGGCTGCTTCCACCCACCTTGTGAGATAATCCATGTAAGTGATGACATAACGTGACCCGTCCTACATGCTGCCGGTGTAATAGGTCCTACAAAGTCTATCACCCATTTTTCAAAAGGCTCTACACTAGGAATAGGACACAAAGGCATTTCATCCCTCCTTCCTAGTTTATAATGCATTGATAGTGGTCACATGCTTTACAATAATCCCTACAATCTCTATACAAGGTTTCCCACCATAAACCTGCCATTAATATTTTACACGTGGTGACATCACCTATGTAATGCCCACCCACTTCCTCCATGTGCTTCCTCCATGATGGCCAAGCACTCATGCTCTAACACACATCTGCGCATAAAACTTCATCACATCCCAATTTGTATAAGTCTCCACTAATCAACATGTAGGGCACGATGCGTATGGCCAACTTTTGCTTCTTTTCAATGCCTTCATCCATTTGCTGCCACACCTTCTTTTAAAAATAAAGCAATCTCTTCCAAATCTAAGGGCACGTGATGCTGCAATCTAAATAGTTGCATCTGGCATTGCTTCCTCAATACTTTGCATCCTCTCCTGAATCAATTCTTGATAGATGATCAGGTCCAAAATTATTTTTTGGGCTTCACTACAATGGTGAATTCAAACTCTTGAAACAACAACACCCATTGACATATGTGCCCTTGAAGAATGGGCTTGTTCACTAAATACTTTAATGCCATATGGTCGGTGTAGAATACAAAGGGTGTTGCCAATATATACTATCTAAATTTGAAAAGTTCATAGATCATTGAAAATGCCTCATGCTCGGTTGTGGTATAATTCTACTCTGTTGGTGTTAACTTCCTGCTCAAAATAGAGAGGATGATCAACAATCCCCTCACCTGGTTGTGCAAGTACTACTCAATGGTGGTTCTGAGGCATCTACATGGACATGGAAGGGCTTGTCCCAAGAGGAAATCATAAAATAGGTGTGGTAATAAGCCTATCTTTTAATGTATCAAATTCCCTCTATTGTGCCTTTCCCTAATGGAAGGTACTTTTGTGTCTAAGCAACTCTTCTAAGGGTACGGTGATCTTGGCATACCCCTTAATGAATTTTTGTAATACCCCGTATGCCCAAGGAATCCGTGCACTGTGCTCTGGCTAGTAGGCTCCCTTAACCCCACAATAACTACAACTTTAGTAGGATCTACCAGCAAGCCCTCCTTACATATGATATGCCCCAATAAAGTCCCAAAGGGTGTAGTAAACACACACTTCTTAATGTTGAGGGATATCCTCAACTGCCTACACCTTTCAAACATTAATCTCAAGTTGTCACAATGGTCCTTAACCAGACCATATACTATCCAATCATCCAAATAAACTGGAGAAACTTATGAATGAAGTCCTGGAATGCTTGCACCACTATGCGTGAAAAGACAACGAGGAACATTCTTCAACCCAAAGGGCATGACCATATATGCAAAAATTCCCCACTCGGTGGTGAAAGTTGTCTTCTCTGGTCCTCCTTTGCAATCCGGACTTGGTGGTATCTGAAAATCCATCTGTAAAGGAATAGATTTCACACCAGTGACTCCTTCCAAAATTTCTTTAGTGAAGGGGGTTGGAAATGGATCAATGACACAAACTGCATTCAATTCCCTATAATCCACACAAATTCTAATCCACCCATCCTTCTTGATGCTAATTACCATCGGACTTATCCATTCTGATTCTTCCACTGCCTCAATGATCCCAGAAGCTATCATCTTGTCTATTTCCTCCTTAACCTTCACGCGTAAGTTGGGATTCATCGGTAGGGCCTTTTTCTAACCGGGTGTGCACCTTCCTTCAATTTTATCCTCATCTCCCCCAAGGAATGGTGAACACCTTTTAGCTCATGGTACCCACATGGGAATAAATCCTTGAATTCGTGTAATAGATCAATGATCTTTGATACTTCCTTCTCCATCCAATAATCTCCAATAATAGCTTCCTTAGGTTCTTCTCTGAACCGATGTTAACTTTCTTTGTCTTTAATGGCTCATGGTAAGCACGCGCGTGGGCATCTGCACTATCCACAACTTCGCGCATCCCTACAAAATGGTTAACATCTAAACTTTCTGATTCCTCTCCATCGATCACATATACTAACTTTCCCTTCTCCTTTTCCAAACACACGCACTCAAGCTATAACTCTTGTTTCTTCAATCTCTTGAAGCACACCTCCAATCCTAGTTCACCTAGTTTTTCAATAGCCTATCTTCCATTCTAGCACTATCCCCCATGGTAAGGT
This sequence comes from Taxus wallichiana var. yunnanensis, assembly GCA_018340775.1. Classification (NCBI taxonomy): domain Eukaryota; kingdom Viridiplantae; phylum Streptophyta; class Pinopsida; order Cupressales; family Taxaceae; genus Taxus; species Taxus wallichiana. Next base: position 565,248,037 of record CM031235.1, read on the forward strand.
GCTTGATACCTTACAAGGCCTTATTAACCGATGGTTTGGTACTCCGATACTCAAAGGTTTGAATAAGATCAGCCGCGAGCTCTTGCCAATTCCTTGTCTAGCGGTGTGTCTCCGAATGAATGTACCATGCACGCACACAACCCTACAATGTAGAATACAACTTGTGCACCTAGAGGGATGGTGGCAAGGCTTTCACCTTCTCTCTAGACCATTCACATTCTGGATATGGAAAGAGGTGGGCTCCTTCCCATGGTACTCCTTGATGATGGTGGGTATATTACTTCTAGAAAATATGAAGAGAGAGAAATTCTTACCTGTGCCACTCTAAAAGGCTCTCCTGATGTGTGGCCCACCAATGAGCTACTTTTCCAAGAAAGACGTAACTCAACATCTCCCTCTGTTCCTTCTCATTCTTCCATTGAGCTTCTATCTCTGCTAGAAAGATCTCAGGGAAGGCTCCTCCAGAGTACTTGGGTAGTTCTTTTCCTCCAAGGTGCCGAACCATGCATGCCTTTGTTACCTTGGTCACCGATCCTCTCAACTACCATCCCATTAATTCGTAAGTCCCATGTACCCAATTGTCACATGCCAGACTAGTGGTATCACTCACTGACTGAGCATCTTCAAACTAGATAACCTCGTTAATAGGGTGTACCATCTCAGGGTCTCTGATTGAGCGCACATAAATCTTGTCCAAAACTTCTTCTCCCAATGGTTCAATGTAGGGCACTGACTTCCCATCAACTAGGGGTATAATGACCCACTCCTCTTTGTTCTCAAAACTGATGTACCCTTTGTTGAACCAAAGGTCGCATTGTTCTTGTAACACCAAGGGTGCCCAAGTAATGCTAGGAAATTATCTTCCTAGTGAGTGCCAAGACTTCAAAGTCCCCAGTAAACTTGGCTCCTGAATAGTAATAGTTGCATCCTTCAAGACACCGATGGGCATTGCCTTAGTCTTGTTTTCCATATACAACACATTTGAAGATGGATATAATGTAGGTCTCCCCATCTGATGCCATGCATCCAAAGTCAAAACATTAACCTCGCACCAGTGTTAATGAGTATATTGTTGAGGAGCCATCCATCCATAATTGCATTCAATGTAATCTCCTTGTCATAGTCGAGGATGTGAGGGGGAAGGTTCGTGTGCAAGACCTATCTCTTGCACTCTTCTCCGGCATGTGGTACCTTCTCTCTCAACTAGGATCCTAGAAAAGGAATGATGTTCTCCTACCTTATCATTTTACACACCTCCTTGACCTCATCCAGGTCATCTTTTTTACACCTCGATTCTCCTTCCTTGTTCCTCCCTCTGGATTGCTCCTTTAGACACTGGATCTCCCCTTGCAAGCTTTGAATAACATCCATGGTGTCTGATATATCTCCTTCTGATGCATGGGGTCTGGATACTTTCCATGAATGACCTCTTCCCTTGAAACTAGGTTCTTTTGTCTTGGTATCTCCCTTGCGTGCGTGTAGCTTCTGCCCTTGTTGTTACCAAGATAGGCTCCAAGCCTTCATCTCATGTTACCCGAGGCATCCATTTGTATATCCGCCTTCTTGATGTTGACTATCGCAACACCTTTGTCCTTCTGGTGCTGCTGATTCATATGCTCAAATAATTCCTGGGCACTCCTCATACTTATGCTTCTTTTCACACCATGAGCACTGTAACAAGTCAGGCACTCATGCTTGTAATGTTCTATAGATCCATAGTTAAAACATGTTCCTCATGGGAACTCACTCCTTCCTCATGGTTACCTCATCCATGGAATCCTCCTCAAAAACCTCTTCCATGTGCACCTCCATCTATGTGCTCCTCATAACGGTGATCATCATTTTTAGAACCACTTGAAAATGCTGGTTTGGCACACCCCATGATCAATGGCCTCATGTATCTGATCAATGAGCCTACAGTCTTTAGTATCATGGGTCATGGGGTGAAAATCTTGTAATAAAAGATACATTCTTCTGATCGTGCGCTGCTGCATAAGAAGGGACATCTACTTGCATCATGGTCCCCATGACAAATTTCACAGTCTAACATCACAATGTGTACCATCCTTCAGGGGGAATTTTACTTAACATGCCCCTATATTTCACAATATGTGCACCACAAACCACTACGAGTCTCATGGACCAAGTTCACAGATAGCTTTTCCAATTGCTTAGCCATGGCAACAATTTTAGCCTCCAAGAATGGGCTAACGCTAGTATCAATACTACCAATAGCTTCGGCGTGCAAGACAGCCTCTAATGCTTTGTGTGGATCTGTAAAAGTTTTATGAGACAAGGCCCTTCTAAAAGGGGTGATCAATCCCCAAAAACCACTGTGCATGTTGAGAAGGATGTATATCATATGATAATTTAGACAAGAGAGTCTTAAAGCATGCATCATACTCCTGCACACTCTCTGCCATTCCTTGTTGTATCTCCTTCAAAGCGCTAATGATTTTTTTCTCGAACTCAGGAATGTGGAACTCTACCAGGAATGCATTCTTTAAGGTAGTGTAATCCACCACCATTTGATGAGGGTCATACTTTCTATACCAGCTATGCGCATGCCCTTTACATGGTTACAAATTGACTAGCCTTTTGTACTAGGGTTGTGATACCTTTTGTGCGGCATAGAATTTCACACTTGTGAACATGTTCTGCAACATCCTTAATGCCCCTGTAATTTGGTAAATGTAGAGACATCTCAAAGAAAACCTGAGGTGGTGGCTGGGGTCCTTGTCCTAAACAGAGCCTTGGTTCCCTCCGATGTTTCCTCCACCACCTGATCCACTAGGTCCATTGGGTCCTGTACCTCCAGAGCCACTAGATCCACCAGAACCAATGGGTCAATAGGGCCTGTAGGAGCTGTGCTCAGTGCCCCCACGGTCCCCATTTTGAACTTTGCACCGATGGTCTTTGATAGTGCCCCACTACTACTACTACTTTGTCCCGTGCCACTCCCTGATGTGAGACCAAAAGCTTGTACACTTGCCCCTTGTCCAAAAAATCCTCCAAATACTGGAATATGTGCAGCCATAGAAGAAGGAATTGAAAAATTATACCTCCTAGGCATGGATCTATCTCTTCCACTATTGGTTTCAATTGGGTCAATACTTCTCTCTGGATCGGAAAACCAAGTGCCGGGGCTCGGTCACTTTAGGTGGGTTCAGATATGTGCCAACGAATCTCCTTTCTCCATGTGACAAACTCTCACCAGAAGCTGAAGGGTCTCCCTCATGCGCTTGCCAAGATGGGGTAGCATAGACTGCTCAGGTTCCACGTCTTCCACATGAACCTCAACTCCTTCCCACAAATGTCTGTCTCCATAGATCCATCACACTAGTAGCCTCACATCACCTAGTAATCTCCCTTTCATATGCTTTGCCATACTTGAGCCGTCTTTCTTCCCTCTCCCTTTTCTATTGTATCATCTGCCATCTTCCTCCACCCGAGCTTCCTTACCCAGTGCTCAGAATGGTTTAGCTGGCCATTGGGAGTGCCTCTAAACTCATGGTAACCATCAATATCTTCATAGCTAGAGGAATAACATGTAGAAATGTTCCTCTAGGTTCTCGTAGAAACTCAAACTCAAAGCAATCTCTAGGCAAGAATACATGGAAATGGCATATTCCAGAGTGTAGCTAGCTAGTACTCCTCCCCACCAGTGATCTACAACACGGGTCCATGTTAGATCTGCATCCTACAACCTCTAGTAGTCTTCTTCGGTCCATATCCGTGATCCATAATGCCAACTTGATCTAGATGCATAGGCTGAAAGCCATCCATATAACTCTATTGGGAAGCAACAAAAAAAAGTCTCATACAGATCATGGTAGAGATTCTCTTCTACCCATCTACGTGTATTGAACTCAGGTCAGTGCTGAATCTCCGAGAAAATTCATCCTCCGTGCTCTTAAACCATGATTCAACATTTTCCAATGTTAACCGATCCATCATTACTCTTTACACAGATCATGATGCATGTTATATCCCACTACAACTTGAAAAGAGGTCCCGATAATGGAACCAAGATGTAGTCAATTTTACTCCCACTATAAAAGGAAGGAATCCCATACACGCTGACCTATCACCCAACAGAAGCTGAGCACTCACCTGAGGCACGCGCGGGTGCCAAGTCTCTCTTTTATGTGAGTTTTAGTGGTAAGCATTTATCTATGATTAGTGTAAGAGTATTCAGGAAAGAATTTTAGACATACAAGAATCATAGGGCTCAAAATGGCCTCAGGATCCTTGTAGCTTCTTCAGACTGGATGTTTTAATAGACTCCATAACATATATTATAATAGAAAGAAATATACAACCATTCATTCATAGCATGAAAGGAAAGAGAAATCCTATGAATGAAATATACATTAAAGCCACTGATATCCATGTCTATTTGTAACAGGTAACCTCATTGTATTCATTGTTTCATTACAAAGAGCCATAAAGGGTAGACCACAGTCATGCACATCACTAGGCTTGTATAACCATGCCAAAAGAAAAATAAATTACAATACTAAGCCTAGTACATTCCTTTCTGCATCAAATTTCCACTCGCAGCAATCCTGCAGAGCTTCACCCATGTTATCTCTCTCTCTCTCTCTCTGTGTGTATATCTCTATATCATCTATATCTCCATCTCGGTCCCTTTTTCTATTCCCGTGGAGGAACTTGTATTTATCATCTTCCCACGCTACCAACTCACCTTGCCACACCCTCAGATCCATCGCCAAGTGTCAAATGTGGTGCTCCAAGTAAACATGTTCCTTGGACTTGAGCTCTCCACTCCATCTCATGATGATCTTCTAGAAGATTCCATTTCTAGCATGCTCTTTCCTAGGCCACCTGTTTCCAAGCTGACATCTTATCCACGCGCAACCGATCACGCTTTTCACGTGTTCTGCCTTTGTTGCATAAATTGGCTAAGTCCCGAACCTCCTTTCATACGCACCGTGTGAACCATGTGCCTTCTTAACTCCTCCTCTTGCACACTTTTGCCTTGCGTGCCCACGTGCCTTCATACTTAGTAAATTTTCCAGGGACCAACATGTGTAACTTTCAATGTCTACATTTTACCCCCTTTATGCTAGCGAATAAAATATAATGGTGTAAAGGAAAGAAGGATCATACCTGTGAGATTGCTAAAGCAAGAAACATATAAACATTCTAAGAGATGATAATCAATCATGGTGAAAAATGTGGGTCATTGGATGATCCATATGGAGATAAGGGAGAAACATGTCACATGTACTAAAGGATAATATTGTAGTTGCGGATAGAAGTATTTTTAACTATGGATATTTGAGCTTTGGAGGTTTATAGAATAGGGGTTATCAAATACATAATAGAGTGTTTGATTTTATTATAAGGTTGGAATTGGGTTTTCTCAACACCAAGGGAAGAGTAACATAGAGCATTCTATCCTCCCCCAATAACGCTTCCTAATAATAGGAACACACCTCTGCAAACCTATCTAGGTCTCGGAAATTTCATGAAACCGATATAAGGTGCTATGGAATGGCATCCCATTTCCCCCACCATGCATTATATGGGTGTACTTATATAATATGTAATGTGGGTGCTTACCTTGTATTTGAATGTTTTCACAATAAGTTCATGGGTCTTGGGTGTTCTCAACACTAAGGGAAGAGTGTCACAAGGTCTTCTATTTTTACCCCAATAACACTTCCCAATAATAGGACCACATAGTTGCAAACATATCTAGGTCTTATAAATTTCTTGAAACCCCTATAAGGTGATGTGGAATGAAACATCATTTCCTAGACCATGCATTATATAGGTGTACTGATAGAATATGTAATGTGGGTGTTTATCTATTTTATTTGAATATATTCATAATAAATGCATGGTTCTTTGGTTATTAGCTTGTTTTGGGTAATCACGAGTGACCACTTGGGTATTTGGGATTATATTACACTATATCATGAGAGAAATTAGCATTGCATAACCAACTTCCCTAATTCATATACGAGGTCGTGTAAAGAAAGATAACCTTGTATGGCTAGCCAATTGTTCTTGCTTAGTGATTTGTAGATAAGAGAGAACAAAAGGTGACTATACATAATCATCCCTATATAATTTCCCCCTTTTAAGAAAGGAAGAGTGTAAGACATGATTACTTGATATAAAAGTAAAGATTCATATGAAATTCATAGAGACAATGATACAAAAGAGAGTAATCGAGATGTATGTAGTGGTAGTTATCATATTAAGTGAGATATCAATGATAGGTAGTGACTAGGAAATGCATAAAATAGAGATAAAGGTGGAGTGACCAATAATAATTGAGTGCACAAATTCATAATGGATGTAACATTAAGTAATGATGTATTAGTGAGGAGGAGAAGAAAAAGATGATCACAAAGGTTCGAAATGACATGAAAATGGAGTAATGGGCCCTAAGATACAAAGTTGTACCATTACGAAGGGATTAGTGAATGAGTACCATAGGCAATATGTAAGTGGATAAAATGCCACCATTGGTTGTTACTATATATAGTAAATATGAAAAGTGAAATGTAACTTTCATGTGTAATTGTGAAGAAGTGCAAACAAGATCTCTAAGAGTGTGATGATCTCACAAGTTGGGGAGACAATTCAACAATGATTTGGGTATGTAGTAGAGGCCATTCAGAATAAGAAAATAAAGGAGTTGATGAGTGTCATCTATGTTGTATTTTTATATAATATTGGCACATTTTAAAAGAATAGTGTAAATTGTTAATTTTGATAGTTTTGTGTAGAAAAGTCACAAAGGGAATGATTGGTTTTGTTTGACACGTGGTAAAAACCATATGGAATTGAATGGTTATGGCCATGAATTTTATGGTTTTGAGTTGTGCTATATGTTTTTGATCCAAAAGAATAGTTTAGTGAGTTTTGAGATTCATAATGTATTTGGTCTAAATTTGAAACAAAATGATGTATTTTGAATTTTGGAGATCTTGATATGTTGATTGAGTGTGTTTTATTTTGGCGGGATGTGCACGCATGAAATTTATGTAGTGGGTGAAACATAGAATAATATTTTTATTGGGTTTATATGACATGGATTGGGAATTTTTGGATAGATTTAGGCTACATCATGTAGTGAGATTGTGGGAGATTCCCCCAAACATGAATTTGATCACCACACTCTTTGAGTGGTAGGATGTTGATACATGTACATTTTATCTCCCCATAGAGGATATGATAGTGAATTTGGAGGATGCATATCAGATATTAAGATTTCCTATCATTGGAGAGAGATTACATGTATTTCCATAGGATACACCATTTAATATGTGATAAGAACATAACTATTTATTGGGACGAGGTTGTACAAGAGAGTCATCTATTAGGATGAGTGTGATCTTGAAAGTTCCTATTCCGTGGTTGTAGAAGCATATTGTTGTATTTATAGAATATTTTGTGGTTGTAGATGGTGGTGATTTGTTGATATCATATAAGGTCTAGTAGATATGTCATTCTATTGAGGATCGGTGGACTTGATACACATGGGGTCAAAACATATTGGCACACTTGTTTAAGGATTTGTATAGGTTTAATTAAAAGAGTCACAATGGAGGTTTCATAATAACTTAATTTTTACACATATGGGAACATGAAAACATTGCTTGTATATGACCTACTGGTGGGGCAAAAATATATTGGTCCCACCTAGAGATTGTGAAGGCAAGGTGGGTAATGCTTAGGTGATTGATTTTTGATAATATGACTTATAGATTGATTATGGATAGGTTGAATACTTCAGATATAATTTGGAGACCCTACAAATATTATAGGGGATTTCCGAGGCTAATGTAGAGCCGAGTAGGATATTTCAGACCATGTTGTTAGAGGACCAATTTTCCTAGCAAGGATAACTTTTTCAAGTATGAGAGTGTGACATGAAAATTTGGTATTACACAAAAGTCGCTATAACACCTTATATTTGGACACTTGACACATGTGACACAAAGAGAGGGGGCATCCTAGGATATCTCTAGATGATCTATCCCCTCCACCAACATGTAAGATAGAACTTGATGCTATACTAAGTGATAAATATGATGCAATGTGTAAAAAATGTATATAACATGATGTGCCAAGAACCGTTGGTTTCTATTATCCCCAGAGTGGTTGTGATCTATAAACAGTCTCTTTTGGACAATAAACAAATATTATTCTTGTAACAAAGTGTGAATAATTGAATAATTTTCTTTTAACCAATATAATGTGCACTAAACATTCACAAAATACTATAAATTGAGAGGTAAAAGGAAAAGGAGACACAAGATTTATCCTAGAGAAACCTAATGTGGGAGAAAATCTAGATGGGTAAGAAAATTACTTCCTCTGTCACTATGTAATTTTTCAAAATACAAATCTACTACCAAAATTAGCCTTTAATATGGATTCAATCTCCCTCTAATTGTATTTTATTACTTATAATCCTCAACAATGAATAACTCAACTTTAAATAAATAAAACAAGAAAATAATTCCAACTTCTCATACTTGAATTCACTCAAAAAACCACGTGCTAGAAATGAAGAATCAAAATTGTATTTAAAATTGTATTTATACTTATAATCCTCAACAATGAATAACTCAACTTTAAATAAACAAAACAAGAAAATAATTCCAACTTCTCATACTTGAATTCACTCAAAAAACCACGTGCTAGAAATGAAGAACCAAAATTGTATTTATAGTTGTTCTTGAGATGGATGGAGGGGAAGATGAAATAAATTGATCTAGGAAGGTGAAATGAACCAACCTGGGAAGTCCAAGTATTTGCAATTACTCATACTCCCATTCAGGGGTCTAGACGAGGCGTCAAGAGTTTGGAGGAGGAATTTGGAGAAGGTGTAAGGCATATGGAAGAGGCATCATGAATATGGAAGAGGCATATAAAGGATATACTCGGGAATCTAGGCATTTAGAGAATGTAACTTGGCATTTGGAGGATGCAACCGGGCTTCTAGAGGATGTAGAATAATTATGACCTTCTTATGTCATCCGAATGTGTCCGGATCACCATCAACCTTACTATACCATCTTAAAAATAAATAACATTCCAATAATATGCACCTGAAAGTATCAATAAGGAGAAAATATAGAATCGGGGTTTTTCAAATCCATTTTTGGATCATACCTCCTTAATTTGAGTCTTTTAAATCCATAAAGCTTCAACAAATGATGAGGTGAGGAAATTTCTTCCCCATATCTTCTTTGGAATAACACTTAGCTTTGATTGGTAATTGACCTTTCAACCCAATCAACCACCTATCCCGCACTCCTCATTGTGTTGTCCACTCTTTCCACTATAACACCACATCTTCCTCCAATTCCAACTATCTTTCTAGAACAAGATCCTTAATAGACGTTAGAAACAACCCATCTTCTTCCTAATCCAACATGGAGGAATAAAAGAGACATATATTCTCAACATTCACAATTTAATATGTTTTAATAAAAGGAGGAAAATCTAAGTGAAATACATTCTTACCCACTTGTTCCATAAATTCAAATGGGCCGTAATGAAGAGGTTTGAGTTTCTTGGATTTTATTTTATCATTTCTCTTCTTAACTACAACCATAATTTTTCACCAAAAAGGAAATAATGCTACATTCTATATTGATCATGCCATTCTTTATACTTTGCATGTGACACTTTTAACCTCTCCCGTATCTAGAGGTGTATCTACTAAATTTTCTTAATGAACCTTCCAACTTTACGAGTCTCCAGATTCACTTTTCCATTGTCTCTTCATGGTAATATCAAAACAAAATCAATTACACTCTTAGGAAAATAGCCAAAACATGTCTCAAAAGGATTTTTACTGGTAGAGGCATGAATTTCCCTGTTATAAAAATGTTGGATATATACCAAGTTATCATCCCAAGTCCTAATATCCCTTAAAACCTAGATGAAGGTATGGCTTACCACTTCTTTTTGATCACCTGGATGTGGATAACATGTGGTAGAATTATTAGTATCCATATTCTCTCACAATATAGACCAAAAATCTCCAATGAACCATGAGTCCCTGTTTATCATAATAGAATTAGGAAAACCAAAATGAACCCACACATTATAAAAAAACAGCTCTATTGTATCACTGGTCTTCATCCAAAAATGTGAATTAACATTTTATCAAGTCATTCTACCACCATAAATACATACACCATTTTTGGAAGTAGGAACTATCCATAAAGTCCATGAAGAAACTTACCGATGGTCAGGAAGAAACTGATTATGGCATATATAACCCTAAATCTCCTTCACTACATGAAACAAAACTCTTGAAAAATTTAACTACTATCAACATGACTAGCCAAAAATAATACCTATATAAGTGTTCAATAGTTTCTGTCACACCGTAATTACCAACCACCCACGAATTTTGTTTTTATAAAATAAATACCGTAACTACTTTTTATTTTCATATGAATCCTACATGGACTACCCATGGAATCCCTCGTCTCGGAAGTAGACCATCGGGTAACATTTGTATCACATAATTGATTGGCCTATACGAGGCCAACCCCATAAGCTCTTCCTTGATCTTCTAGACAACATATTCCATATGCATCTACTATTTATTAGTAACCATGCTATAAGTGGTCTCAAAAATAACTTCCACATCTTGTCTATCCCTTATAATAAGTAAATAAAATCTCTAACTAACATTAACCAATTTCCAGGATTATATGGCACTTACTAGAGAAATATTTGAGTCTCTGCGAAGGCTAAAATAACCTAGCTCTTACTTCCTTCACCAAGAGATACTCGTTGGATCTTCTCATAAGATAACATCCATGGTAGACAAGTATGGACTGTTAAACACTACACCACACACATCAAGATGAAAAGCATCCAAATTAACTTCATCAATGAATTTCTTAGTAATACAAAAACATAATTTTACATTTCTTGGTAACCTTGATGTCTATGCCTTTCTTCACCAAACCCAATGAGTTTGGACTTGGATGATTGTAGTTTTCCAACATCAACCTATTAACTAAATCTTTAGTAACCAAATTAGCTTACGGACAAGTATAAAAAGAGAAGTCCAACTAAATTTTTATATGAAATAACTTAGTAAGTTTATTCTTTTGAGTATTACTACTATTACCTAAACATACCTATTTGTAGATGGAGGTTCAAAACATTGTCTCATCTAATTCTTTACTACAAAATACTTCCTCTCCTTGGAGGGTAGCCACAAACTTCTTTTTATTCTTCTTATTCTTGAAAGGATGTAATTCTTAGTGGAGCTTCCAACATTTCTCCTCAGAATGAGTGTCAACATCACAATGAACATTAGTATCCTTAATGGAAGTAACATTATTCTTACCTTTCCATTTTTATTTTTCCTTTTCCTTAGTGTCACTTTGTTTTTTTGAAGTAGTTTGACAGGTGGATGAACTCTTTTATTTTCCATCTCTAAGTAGCGAGATTGAGAACAATACTCATCTACAAACATCGGATTGACCAAGAGGACTAATCCCATCAATTGGATATGGAGTCCACTAATTTATTTCATCAAAATTTCCTAGTCCATCACATCATTTACCATTTGGAAAAATTTCTTACGGAATTCACTAGTGTACTCTTACACATTTTTGCCTTGCTTCTACCCGAGCTATTGCTAATACATGAACCTATCTTCCTCATAAAAATAAGATAGAATTGATTTATGATTATATTCTTAAATTCATCCCACTTAGTAGTAAGAGGAATCTTCTTAACAACTAAAGAATTAACATATCTTTCAAGCCAAGTTAAAGCATGATTGGTCAATTTTAACCTTGTAAATGAAATCAGTTGATTCTCATTAATTTGATGCAAACTAAAATATACCTCGAGTTGAGATAGCGAATGGTATAGCTTCTCGACATTCACATCTCCATCATAAGGTCAAAACTATATCTTTACCTCTTATTTGAATGAAGGAGGAGTAGGGTTATTATGTGGTTTCCTCATAATCATGACGGTCTTCTTCATGGAATCCTAATGTCTCTTTTGGAACACCAATACTTTTTATAAGAAATCCCATGATAGACTCCAATTTCCCCATAGAAAAGGAAATACTACCCACATCTTTGGACATACTTGCCACATTTTCCTCCATATTATAAAAATGTTCCTTTGTATTACTACCTACATCTTATCTATGAGCCATGTATCGATTCCTTGCTTCCACTTACTAGTTGAAATATATACTTCAAAAGGAATGAGGATACCTTCACCTCTTTCACTTCCCTTTTGGGTAAGGGTTATCTATTGAAAATGTCAACATAGGTTAAAACACACAAAAAAATTGATTTTAATTGTTCTGGTACTAATATGATCCATAAAATTCATCTTTTATATAATAAACATATCATGTTCTAGTGATAAAGAGTGAATAATTGACTAAGTTCCTTTTAACTAATATAATATGCATTAAACATTCACAAAATACTAAAAATTAAGAGGTAAAAGGCAAAGGATACACTTATATAAGGTAAAGGTAAAAGGTAAAAGTAAGAAAATATAATTAGAGGGATATTGAATCCTTCTTGAAGGTCAATTTGGCAGTCACTTTATATTTTTGAGAATTACATAGTGAAAGGAAACAATTTACCTCCGATTTTGTATTCACTTAAAAACCACCTAGTAGAAATGAAGAACCAAACTTATATTTATAGTTGCTTTGCCCATGGATGAAGGGGAAGATGAAATGAATTGATCGGTAAGTGAAACAAACAAACCTTGGAATTTAAATAATTTACAACTCCTTGTATTCCCATTTAGGCATCCAGATGAAGTGTTAGAATTTTGGATGAGGTATCTCGGAGGAGGTTTCATTCATCTAGAAGAGGATCCACCCATTTAGAGGATGAATTTAGGCGTTTGGGCATCTAGAGGATACAACTGGGAGTGTGGAAGATGTAATTAGGTATCTCGGTGTTTGGAGGATATAGAAAAATAATGGCCTTTTAATGTCATTCAAAGTTGTCCGATCACCATCATCGTGACTAGACCATCTTCGAATAAAGAACATGCCGAGAATATGAACCGCAATTAAGAAATGGATTTTTTTATATCCATTTTTGGATCAAGTTAGAAAAAATGGGGGTATGGAACCTTGTGGTGAAGGTAGTGCACATGATCATCCACCCACATGTGGACTAGGTGTGGGAGAGGTACTTAGGGATGATGTTATAGCTACCACAAGTAACACAACATAAGTATGAATTAATTTTATTGTTTTTAAATATGATTTATAATGAAATGGTGGGTGTTGATGGATATGTTTTTGAAATTACAATTCATACATATTATAATACCATTTTGGATGCATACGTGCCTACATTATTCCAAAAATTCCAATAGGTATAGTGATTTGGTGAGCCACTAGAGTGAGTGGGTGATATTGGAATGGATTCTCTATTCTAAAGGGTTATCATTTGATGATTGTTACTAGTTGGATTTCACTTCTACTATGATAAATATGCTACATTCTTCTATGTACTTTCCTTATGTTCTTCCATACTCACTAATTTCTAAATTTGTAAGAAATAGTTATCTTATATAACTAAGAAAGAACTTTGTGTCTTTGATTGACGAATTCATAGAAATTTGTGTCTCTAATTTATTAGTCTTATTGTTCTTCTTAGTGAATGTGAGCCTACTATGAGTACTGTTAATGAGAATATACTAGTTGCTACTCAAAACATTAACCCTATCTTCCTATTTCTCCTACTCCCCTTTACCTCTCTCCAAGCTAATTCCTCCCTTGTACATTATACAAGAAGTTTGCCATAGGTTTAGTGGAGTATTACTTTTTTATCCCCGCCTAACAACCACCCCACATCTTAGTTAGTTTACATTTAATAATGGGAGCCTCCCCATACCCAAGAAGGAGGAGCTTAGCCCCACGACCATTGATAAAAACCAATAATCTACACCATCCATGCATGGATGTGTCCATTAATTGGTTATACTAGAAGCTTCTACCCATTATACAAATCTGTAGTTGGGTTGAATTCCTCTTTAGGCCTATCAAAAATAGGCCCAATATAAACATTGTCATTTGAATGGATATTTTGATTGAAGTATTCATCCATGATAAAAGGGTATGAATCCCATTATATGATCATACATGTCCATGTATTGGAATATTTATTAACAAAAACATTATTTTGACACCCCAACATAATTGAAAAAGGGTTTTTTTCAAGGTATATTCTAGTTAACTATTATTATATAGAACAAATCAATAAAAAATAAGAAGATATAAGGGTTTAATGATACATGCATCGACAATGTTGATATGTAAGGTACAAATGAACACAAGAGACTCCTTCCAAAGATAGAGGGAACTTGCACACGAGATAGATAAGTTGATAAGATAAATGTTATATAATAATATGATGAGTTGCTTGAAAAGGCCAACCCTAGGAACCACGTGGATTCCTTTGAAGGGTGTCAAATCATTTTAGAAAATCAAGTGATAAATGATGAAATAGATAATATGATAAAATTATGATATTAATACAAAGTACAATAAAGAAACAAAATAAGTCTTCCATATGGATATGAATAATTTTTTCTATGTAGTAGATGGACCTGGATAGATTTGTAATGATATAAAGCTATTCAAAATATTCAATGCACTCTTTCTCAAAAACATCATATATTTCTCGAGATGATCCTCAATGTCATCCAGGTTAAGTGTTAGAACAATGACCCAGAGCCTCAACTCTTGTGTGATGTCATATTGGTCCCAATAAAAGGTTTGAAAGATAATCGAAAGGTCATAAATACTATTGATGGGATGTGCTTCACCTAGAATGGTAATCTATAGACAAAGGAGACTTGAAATTTATAAAATAGTAGAAAACATATCATGATAATGATTAAAATGTGCAATATATAGTAAGAAGGCTATGGAGATAGGAATCATGGGTGATTCAAGGAATCTCTTTGTAATTTGTGTGGAAATGACCATATTTGAATAGATTCTAATTGAGATTTGAGATTCTTGTTTCTATGATTGATTTTTTCTTAAAGGGGATGCATAAACAAAATGAAATGTTTAAAGAAAACAAATAAATTTTTTATGATGAGAAAAATAAATGATAATGATGCATGAAGGTGCTTATGGTGGTGTGATATTTTTGAAGGATTGATATGGATGTAGGGGATGTTGAGATGTCGCAAATGATATCGTCTTTAGTATCTAAATCACTAGATATTTTTTGCAGTATCCAAGGATTTATATTAAGGAAGATTAGATATTTTATATAGAATCACTAGTGATTCATTAGAAATACTGGTGATCCAAGAAAGTGGGGTTACTCAATTTAAAGTGGTTAAAAATTCTTTTAAAATGGAGAGTTTGGGTTTGAGAGGAAAAAATGATGAATAAAAATGTGTTGAGGAGGTTGGGAGGTTTTAGAGGTTTTGGCCTTACTAGGATAAAATATGTTCAAGGGGTTTAGAAGGTTTGGGATGGGTAGATAAGTATTTATGGGGATAAAATAGATGTTACAAGAGTGAATTATTACTTAGGACTTAGATATAGTGATTTATATGTGAATATAATTTTTATGGGAAGGTCTCCTTAGGGGTGCTGAAATATTGGTGTCTACATTTTCCCCTTTTTGTTGAGAAATGTTTAGGCATGGGATGCAAGAAAAAAGTAGTGCACGGATGCCCCGGTTTTAGGTTGAGGATATTGTGTTCCCCTCAAACCAATGACTAAAAATGTGGGTCACTAGGTTCGAAAGCGTCATTGTAGATGTTAGATTTTAAAAATTGATTAAGGATGTTCAACTTCCTTAAAATCCAAAAATGACCATGCAAGAGAAATGATATGTATCCAAAAATGATAGTGATCTTGACAACAAATGGTTGGGGATATTGTACATCCTTAGGGGTGATGAAAATTTAGACACATGCCATATTATTGTTGTAGAAAAGATGACTATAGGGGAGAGGTTCCAAAGGGAAATTCTCACGATGATGCGTCGAGCCACGAGATCACTAAATGGGTGTTGGAAAAATAATTTTTTAGGTGGAAAAATTTGTGTTCTCTCACCAATAGTGTATGGGACTAATTCCCTCTGCTTGAATGGGGAAGCTCAATTTATTGAAAATAGGAAATATTTACACTATTCTAATTTATTGGGGGTGATATTTCAACCAAGGATCACACATGAGTACTTCCCTACACTGTGGAAAAGTGCTTGTAGGTACTACAAGGAGGAAACAACTACAAAGAGAGAGAAAATAAGGGTTTTACATAATAAATATCACATAAGAGTTTATTGCCTCAAAACTAGAATATAACCATGAATTCAATGAGAAGAAACCATTCACATATAACAAGGAACAAGATACAAGAAGCACAAAGTCTCATTGCATTATATTCAACAAGTACATGCTTATGGAGTGAAGTTGAGATGGAGAGGAATGCATTAGAATAGGGAATGGAAAAATTCAAATTTATTCTAGAGAGAGTATGAGAGCTAGAGAACAATAATAACCATCCTCTACAACTGAGGAGGTCACCCCTATTTATATATTTACATTAAAACCATTCATCTACGCCTCACATGAGTCTTCATGTTACTATTCCACTTGTGAATTTCTATTTGACTATGAAGTGAGAAACTAAGTCATATTTTTATAAATTAAAAGGGACTTTTACAATGTAACATTAGAAAGTCACTTAATTGAAAAAGAAAACATTTCATGATTTTATGCAATGAATAATTAGAAAGGGGGAGAAGGAAGAGGGGAAAAGAGGAAGAAGGAGAAGGGAGTTGAATAACTATTTGATTAAGAATCATCCTTAAATGAAGAATAAAATCCTATTGGATCTGTGGAATATATCTAATGATGAGGATTTGAACTTTGACCATCTTACTGAATCTAGAAAATGTGAATGAAACTTTCAAACACGGGATGTTCACATGGTTCAATATGTTAAGTCAAGTCTCAGGAATGGAATTGAGATTTCTACATTGATTGAACCATTTTTCATGACTCTTTACAGTATTAGAGATGAAACATATATTCTATGCAAGGGCTTCCAGAGTATCTCCTTTGAAGGAAAGAGAGTCACTAATATTTTCCTGAACAATTATTCAAATGAATCCTAGAGAGTCTTCAAGGAATTTTTCTCACTAATAGGAGTAATAAGTTTGTGCATTATTTTAAAAAGGTCTTCAATAATTCTTGATATCTTTTCTTCACGAGATTCCAAATCAGAAATAGCCTCTTTCATAGCATCACACCTCTAAGATATGGTGTGATACCAAATGGGCAACAAGTTCTTTTAGGTAGATTAAAACACATTTGAGATTACCAAGTAACAAGAATAAAAATCAGTCATTTATACTACCAATGGGAGATTGTTTTCCTAGAGGAATTTTTTTCTTCTTGACCTCAATTATAGTTTTCTTGATTTTTAACTCGTGACAAGAGAAGTGTGAAGAAAGAGAGAATCTCAAGGAAATTAGCATCACCATTTTCCATGATCATGTTAGCCCATTGGTCACATGCCCTTCCTTTCATTTTGAATTCTGATATTGCTTGATGGATTGGGTTTGAAGCTACAGATGGGAGGGATTGCTTCAATTGGAGTAAGAGATGATACATCTAATTCAAGAAATGATTGCACATATAAAGATAAGGTCCTCACATGTTCCTCTAGTTGGTTGATGGTTTTATTATACTCCTCATTCCATATTAGGATCCATGAAAAGGTGAGCATCACCCTCATGAGTGTCCTGCCCCATAGAGAATCTTGTCATCACATAGTCATCAGTTTTCATATATTCCACATGATTGATGAATTTTGGGTGATAAACCTCCAAAATATGAGCTTCGGAAGCCTCAGTGAAGAACCTAGAGATTTTTTTTCATTTCTTACTTATCTTGGTCTTGATGTATTTCAAGATGTCCTTGAAGTTGGGTGTGACTACCTATTGTACTATTCTTGAATACTCTTCAAGAAAATATTTGATCCATTGAGAAGGGCTTAGAAGGAGAAAAATGGATATCACACACCTCGTGAGCTTGGTAGGGAACAAAAACATGACTAGGATTGACTGATTCAACCAGTCTATAGAAGCAGTTGGATCTACCAGATTCTCAAAGGAATACAAAGTATCTATCTTTCCTTGTTCAAGTTCTTCAATGGGCCCTCCTTTGAATTTATATCTCTTGTAAACCCCTATTGAGGGGATGTTTCTTCAAATTTTGTAAGTTTCCTCTTTCTAAGACAAGCTTATGTAGATAAAATATTACCTCAAGTAAAGTACTTATTATACTCATTTCAATACAATATTTCCTTCTCTTTTTATACCACTTTTTGGACCTTTGAATCACATGTATTGTTCTTTGTTTTATGTCTCTAGACTCAGTGATGTGCCATGGGATAGGAGAAGGAGGTGAAGATTGTACATATTCCTACTCGAGTCAAAAATATCAAAATCATCATCATGTACATTTTGCACAAACCAATAAAACTTGAAAGACCTCATCTATTCTACCGAAATCATCATATAATCTCTTTTCCAGAATTCTTGGTCATTAACACAATTGATCCAAAATTATTTTTTTGAGGAATGCGATGTAATCTCGGTACAAGAAAGGAGTACTAGTATGCCCCAACATCAAAGTTGGATCTAACCACATAGGAGTGAAAGTTGAAGGCCATAATTTAGGTTTCAATATTTGAAGAATCAACCACATTATTACATATGTAAAATCCCAAGGATATGGGAAAGGAGACACCTTTCTTCTACAAATCCTTGCATTTAGTGTGTACTTGAGATAGTTTCTTGCAAAACTCAAGCAAGAGAATCTTATGGCTAGGACACCTCAACAACCAAAGAGGGAAATGTAAAATACACTTACCCTAAGGTAAGTGAATGTGGATAAATTTGGGAAGGACCGCTCATAATTTTATATCATTTCCAATGCTTCAGTGAAATTGTTCATTTAATATCTCCTTCAAGAAACTAGATGAGGTACATAGTGATTACATCATTCACTCTTGTTAAGTGTGAGTTGCTCTCCTTGAAAGTGATTTATCGATACTTTTCAAATGCAAGATCCTTATGAGGGACATACTATGTAAGAAAGAGACCATGGAAGGGCCTTGTGTATGTGAGGGCATACACCAAGTAAGATGTCATAGTGAACCTCTTGGTGATAAAGAATTGCTTGATTCTTGTGAATGTTGTCGTTGATAATTTAATGCCAATAAATAATTTTATTTCATTCGGTGATCACCAATATGAATTATGCCATCCATTCATGGAAGTAAACTAGTTTTTATTCACCCATTTATATGTTTAGGAGATCAATTTCATCTAAATATGCCTCTTGGAATTCACTCTGTGATAATTTTTGGGCATCTAAAAGGTTTCTACCCCTGTTTGCACCTTGATCCAATTGCAATCCCTTGTAGGTAGGAGTTTGTCTTTATCCATTCTTGTGATGAAAACTATCATGTGTGACAATGACCATATTTATTTTAGTTAGGATTTACAGGCATTTTTAGATTTCCTTCACAGCGAGAATTGTAAGAAAAGTGTTGTATTTAGTAGATATGGTTTTCGTTGTAAGATCATAGTGCCTCGCACAAGCTATGATTAGCTTAATGATCTTAAAAAAATGGATTTCCTCCTGATTTGTGGAGTCCTCTAGTGAAATATTTATTCTCAATAGGTTCTCTTGGACCCTTCATTATTCTGGTCTTTAGATCATCCAAGTTCGGTGTTCCACATCACCATTTCCTACATTCAGGTACTTGGTGGCCAAAGTAAAAATTGGATCAAAACTAGTGTATTGATCTTCATTGATGATAGTGAAGTGAGGAAATGAGGGTATGGAGATGTTTGTGAAATTTTTATGTGATTGGAGTGCTTATTATTTTTAGTAAGTCACACCTCACCCATACTTACTATTTATAGCCAATTTTCACAATTATCAATTTTGGTAATTTTTGGAGTTTTTGGACTTTAGGAATACACATAGGTTTCTGAATTGTTTCATCTTGATTATCAAAATTTACTATTATTAGTAAGGATTAGATGAAAACATACTAAAAATAGAATCAAAACCTTTGGGTGTAAGATTGTGATGAAATTTGTTTCATTAGATTAGTTTTTGTTTTGCGATTTCATGGTCCAATTTTCAAGTGTTTTTGATCTCCTAGTTTTCCAGGATATGAAAAGGAAAGTTTTCCACTAAAATATTCAAGGGGATGCTATGAAAAAATTAGAGAATGAATTTCAATAATATCTATATCATCTTCAAGGCATTGGGAGCAACATCTATAGGAAATATTTCACAGAAAAAGGAGCCAAAATGAGGGAGATATGAGAAAAACCATGTTTTGGCAATGGGAAAATGGGGAAAATGGACATTAGCCTCTTGAAAATGCTTCATGGGTTAGATCTCCATGAGAAAGGGGTTAGAGGTGAGAGTGGGTTGAAAACATTCTTCTAACACTTGAAGTGGTGACTTAAGTAATGCAACAACATTCTTCATGTGGTGACGCATTTGGATTTCCATCATGTCCCTTTAGCAAGGTGAAAAAGGGATAGAAGGCCTTCAAAAGTGTGCCTAGGGTCCAAACAACATGAGGAAGGGGTTCAAACTCAATGTGAGTTTATAACACTTTTCTAACCCATCAAGTTACCTTTTAAGTGATGCAAGTTTATAAACCAATCCTCTCACCATGGTGGCACATTATGATGTCCCCCACGTGTCCATTGACTTTGGTAAAAGGAAAAAGGGACATCATGGGTCTCCAAATATGCCTTGTTATTATTAGAAGCCTTCCTTCACTAAACACTACAAGAAATAACCACCCGAGAATGTTTTCTTGCCTCAATAACTTACCTTAGAGTTATATAGGAAAAATTTATATGTTTTTGACTCCAAAAGGGCTTATCAGAACATTCCAACCATTTTAAGGAACCAATTATTCTTGAAATTTAAAATTTACCTCCCTTTTGAATTCTTATCAAGCTTGCGTCTTGGTGAAAGAGGCGCCACTAAAGTGTATGGTGATGAAAAGGATTACCAACACATTGGGTGTGAACAGGGACTCAAATATTTCACTTTTTTTTTTTTGAATCAGGTGCTAAATCTTCCTAGAAATCCCAAAACTTCTACCTGAATCTCAACTAGGATTAAGGATCTTCATCTGCACCTTTGTTGGGACCATATCTCAAACTTTGCACCATAAAATATCCTAAAACATTTTGTAATTTGAAGTAAGAATCATTATATTTCCACCGAGTATATGATTTCTTTCTAATTCATCTCGAGGATCTGAACCATTCAAAACATGCTAGCTATATTTTTCATTACTTCCATTTTCTTACACCATGCCACAAATAGCCTAGTGTTACACAAATTGTTCATAAACCTGTTTTTTCTTGTAGAAAATTTCTAAAATACCTCGGAGGATTACATATCTCTACCACACACCTCATATATGATTTATGCTTTCCCTTTACATTGTCAAGGGTTTCTCACCCAGTGCAATAATCCTGAAAATATGCCTTTTGGACCTTCGAGAGTACTTGTATTATTTTAGATCCAAATACCTTCATAAATATCTTGAATTACATCCCCGACACACTTGAAAATCATATTATCACATACCTCTTGTCCATTATAAGGAGAAAAAATATCTAACTTGGCCAACAGGAAGATTTACATTGATTGAGAGAAGGATTTTCAAATGTGGCTTGGGTTGTGATGACAAAAATTGAAATTTTCATGTCAGTAAATTTTGCATGACAACATATGCTTATTTTCCTGGTACTTATTCTAGTGTAGACACCAAAATTGGGTCACACTCCCCTTGGTTCCTCATCAAATAATCACCTTGAACACATTCACCTAACCATGGCCCCTTACACCGTACACTAATATTAATTTAATTAAATTAACCAATGATATCATGATATTTATTATTTAAATATCCTAATTAAGATAATTCTCACACCACCACCTCACATATACACCTCACCTAGCCACCTCACCCCAAATCTATTTTTAGTATGTTGTCATAACTAACTAAGACCTACCTAAAACCTAAAAATCAAATCCTACATTCCCTCTAACCACATTCCCACCTGTTACAAAAGAATATTTCATTCTAATCCGCAAAGGAAAAGGAACAAGATCTAAGAAATCAAGCAGATCTGCCCATTTTAGTAAAACCTAGGAAATCCCACCCTAACCGACATCGGTCACCCTAAACCACTGCCAGTTGACCGGAACCATTGTCGGTTACCTTTTATTCCCTTTGGTAACCTTATTTCAAGGTTGGCACATTTAGAGAGCAAGAAATGAGACCAGAGCTGCATGCAAGTAGAACCAAAGCATTCGCATACGCATCCGAACATCCACAACCAACATCAGAAGTGACCACAGAGCCATTTTGCATTCACGGGAGCATCTTGGGAAGTGCCATCACCACACCAAATTCCATCCATCTGATCAACTTCCATTGCCATCCAGCCATCAAGCTCATACAATAGTAAGTATTTTGTTAACCAACATTCATCTACTTTTGTTTTAGTAGGCTCTGTTACCTCTATTATCAGTTTCTACTTACACCCCCATTCTCCCACCATTTACCTTCATGCAAGTTTGATCATTCCTTCACCCAAACCATTAAATTTCCCATACCTGACTGTTAAACACCTCTGAGTATACCTAAGATCTCCATAGACCTTTCCATTGCCCTCTTCATTTCCATTTAGCCTCAAATTTTTCCTTACACTAAGATTTTAATAAGTTTTTGTCACCCGAATGTACCGATGCTGGATACCCATGATCATTGTCGATCCATCCTGAACCATCATCGGTTACACTAGACTAACGTCAGTCTCTGTGTTTTACCCTTAGAACAAGAACATAGCCTAAATTCCCCACCAAGTACCCAAAATAGCCCAAAACTAGACCCTTGACCAGTACCATTACTCTAACAGAGACCTTTCCCTTCAGATTCAATCATAGCTTAGCTTGTTGTGAACAAATTTGCATATTGTAGTCAAATGAGATACCTAAATTATTATAACTACAGTAGGATTTCATTTATTGTTAACATTAAATTATATTAAATAGTGGATTGACAGCCTTCTAGGGAGTATCACAGTTCCCAAAACTAGCATACACTAGGTAGTCCATTATCATATGATATTTAATCTCTTTTGGTGGTCTTGTTTTTCATTTCAGGTAGTTCCTACTAGCCAAAAGGAAGCTCTCACAATCATCTCGTGGATCAAGAAGTCATACGTGCGCAATAACCTTCAACCGGCTTTAACAGGTATTCCTCCTAGCCCTTTTACCTTTATTTGTTTCGTCACATTCCAAGAAACTCTCTAATAATCAGGTGAAACATCTAGATAAAAAAGTGAGGAAATGATAAACATGAAATCTAGAATCTCAACGCACTCACGTGGGCCAATGCCTTATCCATTGGGATATAGATTTAGAATCGAGACTTTCTTTATTGAAAAAGACACACAACACACACTACAAAATAAAAAAACATGCAATGTGGAAAGTGAAACACACAACCTAAAATAACCTATGGTACATGTAGGGGATAACCCACTTTCATTTTCTGTACAATTTCAACTATTTACCATTGCAAGGTAATTCCAAACAGGTACCATCCCAATATGAGAGATAGAAATAATTTTCTCCACAAGATTCCTAGATATGAAATGGTCCTAACCGCAAAGATTTAATTTTTCTGTGACTTCCTTTGAGCTCTCTTCTTTTATCCCAAAATAAGACAAGATCACCAGTTTGGAAATATATTGCCTTAGCCTTTTTGTCAAAATTTTCTCACTTTCAACCGATGCTCTTTGATTCGATCAACCACCTTCAACCTATCTTCACCATGTTTCTCATGATACAATATTATTTTATCAAGATAATCATGGAATTGGCCATCCTCGATGCTCAGGACAACTAAAGATATTGAAATTCAATTTCAATGGGGATTTTAACATTAATCCCATAAAGTAATCGAAACGTGACATGAAAATTTCCTTTTTAGAGTGATCATGTCTACCCATAACACATCATAAAGATGATTATGCTAATTTATTTGAACTTGATCAACCAACATATGAATAATTGTCATGATATCTTTGTTGTTGTTGGATTTGGCTTGAACTTTCCTTGCATGTAGTAGTATGATGCATGTGAGAGTGAGATTCCATAGCTATAGTAGAACTTGGTCAATTCCATAGATGAAAAATATGTTACATTATCAACCACCACTTTATGAGGAATTCCAAAAGGGACAATGATGTTCTATTTTATGAAATTACACACCATTTCAAAGTTAGCTTGTTTGACCAAGATGAAATCCACCCATTTGGTGAAGTATGTAGCTATGAACACGTAGGAATGACCTACACTCAAGTAAAGATTGAGTACACCAATAAAATCTAGACCCCACTACTGGAAATGTTCCTCAATGACCATCGGTCAAAGAGGGAGTGCGGTAAGTTATAATCTTCCCAAAAATTGTTGACACAGTTTGCACTTGGAAACCCATTGTTGAGAATTTAAAAAAAATGTAGGCTAATGATACCTACCATAAAGGATATTTTGAGAAATAACCATGGAGGATTTCTGTTCATCACAAGCTTGATCATGATAAACCTTTATTGTTGCTCTTTATCAACACACCTTAGGAAACATCCATCCAGTCCTCTCTTACATAGAACACGATTCCAGATGACATACATGGATGATTTCATCTTGAGATTCCACCTTTTCTTATAATCAAGGTGTGTCGGGAACTCTCATTAGGTGAGAAAGTATGCAATATGATATTACCACTCATTGGTGGTGTTTACAAAAAGAAATTGAGGCAATTCCTTACTTATGCATCCATAACATTGAAATTACTTTTCTTCATTTTGAGTCAAGTGATAGTCATATTCAACCATTAACCTACAAAACCATTTCCTTAGACCATATTCAAAGGTTAGATATCCAAGTCATACTCTTGGATCTTGGCCACCCAATTACCTCTCTTAGCTCCTAGATCTTGTTGAGTTAGAATTGATTTTATTATAGACCTCGGAACCATCACCATAGTGTGGGAGTTGAGAATGTAGAATATGAAATTCTTAACTGATTTGACCATGGTATATGCATGATTCTCCATTTTATTTTACTTCAACTCTTGATATTTCAGCATACAACTCATGAAGGAAATGGGTGCTTCAATACCTTCTTCATTCATCTGAACAAAGATCTCTAAAAGAGTATGTTCTGAAGCATAGTAGTAAATAATGAAATATTTGTCAAATTTTGGGCATACCAGTGTAGTATCCTTTGTAATCGCTTCTTTTATTCCATAAAATGCCTCGTTTCCTTCCTTACTCCATATGAAACTTGCTTGAGGTTTCATCTTGATAGTAATGTTCTTTGTCAATTCAGAAAAGTATAGAAAAAGTAATGGAGAAAGTTTACCTTGCCAAAGAAGGAACAAATTCCCTACTTGATAATGTTTAAGGAGATTCCTTGAATTGATTTTATCCTTTTAGGATAAATATTATATCATTCCTTGTTCATGATGTGACCAAGGAGTTTCCCTTCTGTAACTCTAAAAATGCATTTTTTAGGATTAAGAGAAATCCCATGTTTTTAACACCTGATCAATACTTGTTCCAGATGTTTTAAGCAATCTCCCCACCTTTTAGAGAAGACCATAAGATCATCAAGGTAAATAAAAATGTAGTGCCTGATACATTTGAAGGAAATATCCATTTCTCTTTGAAAATTTTCTCCAGCATTAATCGAGGCCAAATGAAATTCTTTTGTGGGAAAAAGTGCCCCATAGATTTATGAAAGCTATTTTGTGTCTATCTTATTCTGCTACCTCAAATTGGTTATATCTAGAGAATCCATCAAGAAATGAAATCACCTCATATCTTGTGACTTCCTATAGGATATGGTCCATGATAGGAAGAGGGTAGTTGTCTTTTAATGAATCTTGATTCAAGTTTCGAAAGTCAACACAAATCCTTATTTCATCATTCTTCTTCCGCACTGGAACAATATTGGCCACCCACGTGGAGTGGTGAATAGGAAATATGATTCTTGCATTCAATATTGTTGATACTTCTTATTTTATCATATCAAAAATATTAGATTTATATGGCTATTGCATTTTCATAAATGTCTTTGCTTCAGGATTAAGTGGTATGGAGTGATGCATTTCTTTCGGCTTGAAGGATTTGAGCTCATCATATGAATAAGCTAGTACATCATAATATCTCCTCAATAATGAGACAAAAATCCTTTTCTCATTTGGTGAATTTTTTTCTAATGTTGTCTTTTTCAAACTCCACGGCACATAGAGAAGTTTCTTTTGCTTTATATTTAATAAACATGTCATGCTTATCAAACAAGTCTTCAAGAAAAATAAGACCTTTTGGAATTTTTTCCCCTTTAGTATAATTAACCCCTTTGAATCAATTCTATCAATCTCACCCTTATCTTTATCTGTAATGAAATCATTATTCGAGCACTATCCCCTTTATAGAAAACACTATCAAAATTATCTCTTTTCTCTAGGAAAGAGATAAGATGACTGTCGTCATTGAACACCTACCATTGATTGATATTATCTCGATACACTTGGCACGAAAATCATCTTGACAAGTAACATTTTCCATATTGAAATATGGATATGGGGTCATTAGAGAAGCTGATACTATGAGAGAATCAAATTTCTCATTTTTCTCAGGGGGAATAACTTGAATAGAGAAAGTATCAAAGAACTTGATACAATCCCATACTCTATTCCTATAATTCTTAAGCCTTGGATTCTTGACTTGATATTAGTCTCTGACTTGTTTGAAAATAAATTCAGCATCACCAAGACATTTCAACTTCTTAATACCCATATATTTAGCTATGTCCATCTGGAGAAGGATGGATTCACATTTTGCGGTGTTATTAGTTTTTTCAAATTACAATTTATAAGCAAAAGGAAACAACTCACCCGAAGGGGAATTTAATACAAAATTGGTTCGTAAATGACAATGAAATAGATTCTCCATTGTCCAAAACTTATTTTCATCATATTGATCGAGGAATGGAATTTTTTTTTCTCTTTCTGATCAAGAAGTAATTACCAAGTCCACTATCCTAGAACAATATATCGACCTTTGGATCGAAGATTTCTGAATAGTTTAATTCATTTTTCTCATGGGAAACAACTTCCTCATTTATACTTTTACTAGAATGGATATAGGAGAAAAATCCATCTAGATATCACCTCCCAAGTGCCTATAGAAACTTTTTATTAACAACATTCCAAAATATGTTGGGATTTACGCAACCAAAATAGTTTACAAAAATTTCTTATCTAGAAAGTCGGTGAGTGCTACTTATGCATCTTTGATTTTCCCTAGTAAGGGAACTTACGTAGATTATATGGAGTAATAAGATCTAGTGGCTCAATTCAAGGTGAGTTCAAGATCATTATAAAATTTTATAGGCATTACATTATCTGAAGCACCCAATTCTATTATACAATTATTCAATTGGTGGCCTTTGCTAACAGGAGAAAGATAGAATGGATAAACTTTGTTTGTCTTAGATGCACTCAAGGAAAGGATGTTTTGAGATGGATGGGTAGGAAGGTTTGGTATTAGTCCTTTGGAATTTGAGGTTACTGAGTATCACGATTTGAACTAATACTCTTGATGTAGTGGATAAGTCTTTTGAATTACTATAGATGATTTTATAAAAATAAATTAAGAAATCTAAAATCTGGACTTGTTTACATGCTCAATGATGTCAAATGGAATTGAAAGAGATGAGGTAGATACCCCTAAGGCCATGGATTATTTTTTAGGTGAAGGAGGTTCTACCTTATAAGTTGGGATAGTTTTAGCAATAGGATTTGCTAATTGAGAATAGTTACTTGATTTTTTAGGTACATTTAGATATTTTTAAGAACTAGATTTAGTGGAATTAAAATTAGAAATAGGAGAATAATTAAGAGACTTATTTGGCACAATAGATTTCTTCTTGTTCTCTATGAGGTCTGAATTCTCTTTCATAGATTCCATAGAAGGCATAAGTGGAGATCCTCTATTGATTTTTTTACAGAGTCACCACCTGAGGATCTTCTTTCTTCTTTTTTGTAGCATTGAAGGAAGAATCTCCTGTTTGAGACTAAGAGTGGGTGACTATTTAATTTGAGAAAATGGGTGCATATTAATCATGATCATCTTCTCTTGAGGAATACTGAATGAAATTGACCTATGCATCACATTCTACCTCTTTAATCTCTAGGATGTTACCATCCTCATTTTACTCTTATGGTTCTTCAATTTATTCCTCTTCCTTTTTATAATCACATGATGAATTTATTGGAGGTGATTTAAGAAAATTCTATATGGCATTGGAATGATCCAAATTCTTCTTAAGAGATAACTTCATTAGCTAGTTTTTATACTAATGAATCTGTTGTTTCAAAACTTGAACTTTGACCCTTCTCCTTGCTCGAGCCTTTCTTGATTTTCCCTAACATTATCAGGTCATCTTCAAATTCAAAAATAAGTTTATTACCTCCTCTAGATCAGTTGGTTGAGATATTTTGAGCATAAAAATCAACTTAGGAATTTGAGCATTCATGAATAATATTAACTTGTTGTTCTCTATAGGCTAGGTAGTTTCGGGGATCTTGTACAACATTTTATTGAATGGGGAAGCTCCATTTATTGAAAAATTGAAAATTTTATACTATTATAATTTCTTGGGGGGTGGTATTATGATCGGGGATCACACAAGAGTACTTCCATATGCATGCGAAAAATTCATTGTAGGTACTACAAGGGAGGAAACAACTAGAAAGAGAGATAAAAAAGAGAATAAAAAGGAGGGTTTTGCATAATAAGTATCACATAAGATTTTATTGCCTCAAAAACAAAATATAAGCATGAACTCAATGAGAAGAAACCATTCACATATAACAAGGTACAATATAAAAGAAGAAAAAAGTATCATTGCGTTATATTCAACAAGTACATGCTTATGGAGTGAAGTTGAGATGGAGAAGAATGCATTAGAATAGGGAATGGAAAGATTCAAATTTCTTCTAAAGAGAGTATGAGAGCTAGATAACAATAATAATCATCATCCACAAGTGAGTAGGTACCCCCTATTTATATATTTACAATGTTACCCTTAATTTACCCCCACACAAATCTTCATGTTACTATTCCACTTGTGACTTTCCATATTCCTAGGAAGTGAGAAAATTAGTCCCATTTTTATAAATAAAAAGTGAATTTTACAATTTAACATTAGAAATTCACTTGAGTGAATTTTTTTTATTTTTTATTATTATACAAAACAAAGAATTAGAAAGGGGGAGAGAAGGAAGAGTTGAAAAGAGTAAGAAGGAGAAGGGAGTTGACTAATTGTTCGATGAAGAATCCTCATCTGACAAAGAATAACCTCATACTGGCTCCCACTTAAGATATCCAATGACGAGGATTTGACCTTTGACCATCTTGCTAAATCTAGTAACTACAAATGAAACTTTCTTAGCTTCTAGGATGTTCACATGCTTCAATATGCTAAGATAAGTCTCAGGAATGACATTGAGCTTTCTCCATTAACTGAACCCTTTTTCATGACTCTTCACGGTAGTATAGATAGAATTTATAATATATACAAGGAATTCCAGTGTATCAAAGACCTTGAAGGAAAGAGGGATACCAATCTTTTCCTAAACTAATTCTTGAAATGAATCCTTGTGATTCTTCAAGGAAGTATTCTAACTAAGAGAAGGAGTACCGAGCTCATGAATGATTGTGTCAAGGTATTCCATAATTATTGAAACATTATCTTCATGAGATTCTAAATCATAAATAACTTCTTTCAAAGCATCAAAGCGCCAAGATATGGTACAGGACCAAATGGGGGACATGTTCTCTGAGGTAGATGAAAACACACTTGAGCTTACCAAGTCATGAGAATAAAAATAATTTATTTCTCTTACCAATAGGAGATTGTTTTCCCAATGGAATTTATCCTTCTCGACCTCAACTCTAGTTTTCTTGATTTTCAACTTTGTGACCAAGAGAAATGTGAATAAAGAGAGAATCTTGGGGAAAATATCATTCCCATTTTCCATGATCATGCTAACCCATTGATCACATGGCTTTCCTTGCATTGTGAATTACTGAGATTTTTTGATGGATTGGGGGTTGAAGCTGTAGATGGGAGGGATTACTTTAACTTGAGGTAGAGATGATAAATCTGGGTCAAGAAATGATTTCAAATATGAAGATACTTTCCTCACATGTTCCTCCAATTTGTCGATGGTTTTCTTGTACTACTCATTCCGTGTGAGGATCCATGATGAATAATCCTTGAAAAGGTGAGCATCACCCTCATAAGTGGCTTACTCTAGAGAGAATATTATCATCACATAGTCATTGGGTGTCATATATTTCATAGGATTAATGAATTTAAGGTGATAAACCT
The DNA here is from genome assembly GCA_018340775.1 of Taxus wallichiana var. yunnanensis. Lineage (NCBI taxonomy): Eukaryota > Viridiplantae > Streptophyta > Pinopsida > Cupressales > Taxaceae > Taxus > Taxus wallichiana. The sequence goes on from CM031235.1 coordinate 565,278,622, forward strand.
CCACAAACTTAGCTCCTAAAGCCTTAATGAAGAACATATTTTTTTGGTTATTTATTACTTCTCTTGGTCTTGATGTACTTCGAGATGGCCTCAAAGCTAGGTTCCACCACCTACTTTACTATTCTTAAATCCTCTACAATTCAAATATTTGATTGATAAGAAGGGATCATGAGGATTGGAAATGAATCAGATAACTCATGATATTGGTAGGGAACTAAAACACGGCGAGGATTGATTGATTCAACCACCTCTAAAGGAACACTTGGATCTATAGGATGCTCATGGGAATACAAAGGATATATCTCTCTTTATTCAAGTTACTCAATGGGTTCCCCTCTAACTTTAGGTATCTTATACACCCCCACTAAGGGAGATGTTTCTTCAACTTTTGCAAGCTACCTCTTTTTAGAGTAAGACGATCCCATGCCTTAATTTGATGTAAAGAGAGAAGATTTCCTCGGAAAATTACTTATTATTATCCTTTCAATAAAAATTACCATCATATTTTTAAGACATATTTTGTAACTTTGAATCACATGCATTATTATTTATTTGATGTTTCTAGACTCAATGATGTGCCATGGTATAGGAGAATGAGGTGAAGGTTTCACAACTTTGTACTCCTAGTCAAAAATATATGAATTGTCATCAAATACGTTCTCTATAAACCACTCAAACTTGAAATACCTCATCTGTTCTACCCACATCCTCATATAATCACTTTTCTTGAATTCTTTGTCATCAATAAAGTTGATCTATAATTATTCAATTTGAGGAATGTGATGCAATATAGGTAGAATAAAAGAGTCCTTGTCTTCCCTAACATTAAAGTTATATCTAGCCACATAGGAGTGAAAATTGAAGGCCATAGTTGAGGTTTTAATATTTGAAGAAGCAACCACATTATTACATGAGTAAATGCTTAAGGGGATAGGAAAGGAAATTCCCATCTTCTTCAAATCATTTCATTTGGTGTATACTTGGGCAAGTTTCAGCATAACTCAACCAGGAGAATATTGTTTCTAGGATACCTCGACAACCAGAGAGGGAAAGGTGAAATTCACTTACTCTAAGGTAAGTGAATGTGGATAACTGTGTGAAGAACCCCCATAATTTTTTATCACCTCCACTTCTTTAGGTGAAATTATACATTTAAGATCTCCTTTGAGCTACTAGATGAGGTACATAATGAATTCATCATTCAATCTTGTGAAATGTGAGTTTCTCTCCTTGAAAGTGACTTGTTGATACTTTTATAATGTGAGAGAATTCCAAGGTACATTATATACAATAGAGATACCATGGAAGGGCCTTGTGTATGTGAGGTCATACACCAAGTAAGAGGTCATAGTGAACCTCTTAGTGATGAAGAAATACTCCAATTTCCTATGAATGTTATCACTGATGATTTGACCCCAATCAATCATTTGATTTACTTTAGTGATCACCACTATAAATTATAACATAAATTCATGGAATTCCCTAGTTTATTCTTCACCCATTATTGGTTTCAAGAGCACAATTGCATCCAAATATTCCTCAGGGATTTCAATCCATGACAATGTTTTGGGCATCTAAAAAGGTTTACGCCCTACTTGAGCCATGAGGCAATTACAATCCATTTAGTGTAGGAGTATGTCTTTGACCATTATTGTGATGAAAAATCCCAGGTGATGATGACCATATTTATTTGAGTGTGGATTTTTAGGCATTTTGAGATTCCTTCGATGTGAGAACTGTAAGAAAATATTTGTCTTGGATAGATGTGGTTCTCTTTGCAATATCATAGTACCTCACACTAGCTATATCTAGCTCATTTCCCTACAAAGAAAGTAGATGTATTACTTCTTTGTAGTTTCCTCAAATGGAGAATTTATCCTCAAAAGGTCCTCTTGGTTTTTGTAGCATTGTAGTCTTGATTATCTAGGTCTAGGTGTGCCACATCATTGTCTCCTACATTCGGGTACTCAGTGGCCAAAGTGGAAATTGTCTTGAAACCAATGTATTTGATCTTCATGGATGCTATAGACAATGAGGAAATGAGGGGATGCATGTGTGTGTTATTTTTAGATGTGATAATAGTAGTTACTATTTTTATTAAGTCACACTTCACCCATACTTACTATTTATAGCCAATTCCACAATTTTTGGAGTTTTGGACTGAAAGCACCTTGAATATTGTAGGATTAGAGATGTATTTTCCTTTCACATCCAAGTTTGTTACGAGGTAGATTACATGGAAAATAACTCTATTTCTTGTGCCATATTTTTCTATATTGGAACTAAGGCTTGACTTGAACTAGGGCAGGAAGTTCCTGTAGAGGAGGGATTGTTTCCAATGGAAGAGGAGCACTTTAAATTTTTCATATGCTATTATGATGGTTCTGTGCATATCTTTGATTATACTGTTGGTTTCTATATGGATGATATCCCTGATTTGAATATTTCCCTTGATTTTGATAATTTCTATATGATTGGGCTTGCTATTTTTCTAGGGATATAACTTTGTTTTTCAAGTTTCTAATCAGATATTTCATTTCTTCATCTTCCTTTTTTATGCAGGGGTTTGTGATGTGGAAGCTATAGGCTATGGATTTGGTTGAGGAATAGGAGCAATGGAAGGTTGTATGACTTATGGAAATTTAGGGGATAATGGCATAGGTGGCCTAGGAGCTAATTTTCTAGCTTGAATTAAACAATTCTCAGCCCTAATGGCCAATGCATAAGTCTTGGTAGGGTTACACCTCCCATATATTGCACCATAATAGATATATCAGAGTTAAGAGCTTTCAAAAAGTAAAGAAATGCACCTTATGTTGTGGTCCTGACAAGAACTATAATTTCATCACAGTCCTTTAGAATCTCGAAGTTGAAATTCACCATTTGTTCATTAGGTGCTCTCTTGATTATGGTTAGTTGTTCCAAAAGAGACAAGTTATCAGATATTTTCCCAAATTGAATGTACAAGGCTGTGAAAAACTCGTTCCAATTCCTGATTGAGCCCATGGTTAAGATCCTAAACCATTGTAGAGATTTTACTAAGTGATGCGGCTAGAATTTTTACCTTGCCACATCCATTTTAGAAATTTCATGGATAGCATAGACATTTGCAATGTCTTGAATGTGGTAAACTAGAGTAGTGTGGTTCTCTCTAGTAAAATATGAAATATTATTTAAATAAGGTATCTGGAATAGGATTATGGGCATTCAAAGCAAATGGAATGCTTACTATGAAGTTTATAAATGGATTCTCGGGGTGGTGGTAGTTGATGAGCCATTCGATGGGTCCGAGAACTCTACTCGATCGGCTGCAAGAAGGGTATACCGGGAGGAGGTGTTGAAAGAGTTTGATTTAGAGGGCATAAAGATATTTAAATATGTATTCCTCTTCTCTGTCTTCCTAGAGATAGATGTAAATACTCAAATATGCCTTCATGTCTTACTCTAGACCTTATTTGGATCCTTCTCATGAATTAGGGATACGCTTGGGTCACTAGTACTGCTGAAACGAGTTGTTATTCTGAATGGATTCTCTAGATGTGTTCTTTGGAGAGCCTCCAAAGGCCAGAGTTTCATCAAGATACACACCAAGCTTGATAAAACTGGAAATATTGATTTCAAGGTCCCACCAGGTGTGCAAAAACTATTTGAGCTCAAATGTGCACTGTCCAAATCACAATAATCTAGGGTTTGAGACAACATGGGACTGCCTCCAAGTTGTGGGACTCGAAAATTGACAGACCTCTAGAGAAGGCGGGATTCCTCTACTTACTCCTAATGCTAAACTACTCCTAGGAATTGAAATGTAACAATCTAACTCAAATCTAGCTTTCTAAGGGACCAGGGTGAGAAGGAGAAAAATAAAAGAAAAATCCTAATCTACAAAGGTGATAACACTAGAAAATAAGGGGATGAATACATTTAGACAAGGGAAAAGGGAAGAAAATAGGACTGGATATGAGACACATGTCAATATCACTCCCATAATCCACTTTCATGATACACAATAGACAAAGACTCAAAAAATGATACATACAACACACCTGTGAATGCAAGAAAGGAAAGGAATGTAAAAAAATAAGAAGGGTTGAACGGGCCATAAGATTAAATTTTATTACCTTAAATTATACAATGATTACAATCACAAGAGGAAGATGTGAGCATTCACTGAATCAAGATCCAAAGGCATGCGACCCTTAAGAAATATACACAACACAAAAGAGAAATCTTATATTATAAGATGCACAAGTTCTAAAAGTATCCAACCCCTAAGAAAGAGTATTACTCTTCAATATATAGAAAATTGTGAAAGGGATAAATTAGAGGGGAATTCAAATTCCTCAACCGACCCCAAATGAATTCATTAATTCTCTTAGGGAACAAGGTACCACTCTATTTATCCACTATTACACACGTTCTCCAAATGAGCACCCATACTGCATTTAATGCTAGTGGTTGTGCTACCTGAAACCGCACCTTTACGTGATGGAGAAGTTTCTTTTACTCTTTCCCATTTTCCTTGATTTGACTCATGAAATAAGATTTGATTGCATAGAGAACAATTTTTTTATTGAATATGCAAATATTTGATGACCGAATTCAAGACAATCGATTTATAACCTCCGAGAAGAAACATCATTTTACCATTTACATGGATTTTTAAAACCTTCCATGGCTTTCCCCAATGTTGTGACTTGCTTATTTGTGACCCATGATCTACCTCTTATTGTTGTCTTAGCCCGCGACACTATTTATTATAGTGCAACTTTGAATATCCACCCGCAGAGTATTTTCTTCATTTTGTGGAAATTTCTTCTAATAACAAAACTCTAGATTTGATGGTAAAATTTAGCAAAAATAATTTGAGATTAGCACATGAAAATAGGAAAAATCCATTTAAAAATAAAATATCAAAAATAATTGAGTAATTTCTATTAAATAGGAAGGTCATTTTATACAATTACTTGCTCCCATAATCATGGAGACAAGTCTTATCTTTTTTATCCCCAAATCTCTCCTCTATTCCCTAGTCTTACTCCCACACCCTTATCTATGAGTAGTACATGAAAACTATTTGTGCACACTTATGATTTATTTAAATATTAAATAATACAATTATTTGAACCATATGTTCACACTATGAACGTTTATTTCCTAACATTCACCCCCTTAGTGTGACCATAGGTGAGTTATGTCTAGTACCTGCTCATGTTATACAATTTGATGGTTTTCAAAGAGTACCATTAACTCTAATAGGTTTTATAGTGGAACCATTAACCACTTTGTATGTGATTTTTTAAAAGATTCACAAACTCTCAAATTGGTTTTCTAGTGGACCACCAACCACTTTCATAGCAACATACACGTTTCCTCATCCAAAACAAAACAACATATAGGAAAATATGTTCCTTACTATGAACATGAATTATCCATATGTTCTTTATTTACTACCACACATGCTAAAATTAAACACACTAAACACAACTAAAAAAACATGGCCACCAAAGCAATATTGCGGCCTCATCGATGGTCCCTGATGAGAGGTCGCTAAAATGCCTCCAGCCTCCATGGTAATGCTACTTAGTTAGAAAATGTAGCTTTTAGGCTCATTACACAATTTTTATGAGTTTCGATTCAACCGATAATGCACCCCCTGACTATGGATGTTGCGTGCAAGAAAAATGCGTCCAATTAAAAAATTACATAAATGTATTATGCACCACTTTTTTTTTTCAGATCCCTGTTTTTATTTCCACTTTTCTCTTAAACTAGAAACTGGGTTTTTGTAAAATTTTAAAATACATTTTTCATATATTAACTAAACAAACACAATAAATTTTGTAATATTTCAAATCTGGGTTTTTAGATACATTCAATCTATAAACGTTTGTTTTAAAAAATAACAAAAAAATTCAATCAACTTATAGAGAATATTACGCATAGATATAAGATTAATCCGAAGTCGATATAAACTAAAATATTGTGCATCTTGTTCTTATATTTCCAGAAAAAAATGAGACATCAATTGGATTTCATATGAGTAAACAACGATCTTTTTACTATGATGTGTCTTCTAGAAATTTTCTTATGGGATTCCTTTAACCATCTTCTTCTTCTTCTTCTTCTTCTTCTTCTTCTTCTTCTTCTACACTTGGAGAAGGAAACACGCTCCGATACTAGATGATAAAAAAATCCAGATTTGATGATAAAATTTAGCAACAACAATTTTAGATTAGCACATGAAAATAGGAAAAATACATAGACAAATAAAATATCAAAAATAATTGAGTAATTTCTATTGAATAGAAAGGGCATTTTCTACAATTTCTTGCTTCTATAATCATGGAGACAATGCTACGCCCTTAATCATATATCTTATATTGGATGTATATAGCCGACTTGTGGCTATCATAACTTCTTATCATTATGTATTTCTTTCATATATGTTATATTTTCATTAGTGGGTCGGCCTTGGTGTTGGCCATAACATAGGAATAGTATATATAGAGGTTAGTAGGTAGTATTTGATCATCATTGGAGCATTTGAGTATTATTGTATGGTTTGGAGGTTGCCCCCTCGAAGTGGCGTAGCTATTATTATTGCATATTGAGATCATTATTCTGGAATATTGTGTTATTGGGTGTTATATTTCTGCTCATGATCTGAATTATACAAGTAATTTCATTACAAGTGGTATCAGAGCTTGAACTCGGCCAACACTGCGTCAAACCCTAATTTTGAAGGTTCGTCCATATCTCAACATCAGTAGCGAATTTTTCTGCAAAATTTTTTTGTGGTGTGGCGAAATCAGTCAAGTAAGCTTCCCTCAAAATTTTAATACTTTTTGACTTGTTTTGCAAAAGTTATAGCGGTTTTATGTTTTTTCATAATTCGGCTACATAGGGTGCAATTTGTGGAATTTTTCAAAGTTATTTACATTTCCAGAAAGAAGATTAAAAATCAGTTTGAGTTTGTTCTTTGAGTTTTATAAAATTTGGCCGAATTCCTATTGAAATCTGAAACCCTAAATTTTGACCTTGATCCTTAAATCTTACTATTTTGGGGCATCATGGCTGGGCCTTCGACAAGAGGAAAAAAGAATTCCATCACTCCGGGTAAAACCCCTGATAAGGATGAGATAATAGTTGAGGAGTTAGAGTCAGAAGGGGTAGCTACAGAGTCCTCAGGGTTAGGGTTTACTTCAACTGACCATAAGGTCAGCTATCTTGAGTTAGAGTTGCGAAACCTTGAAAGTAGAGTGGCCAGCAAAAAAGATGTAGAAAAGATTGGACAACGATTGGAGGATTTCATTCAAAAATTTAGCTACAATATCATGGGTCATCATAGCATTCCTAATGAGCCACAACTCAATCATACTCACACTAACCATGGTGGATCTGCAAACATGACCAATCCAAATACAAACACTCTACAAGCCCGTCACATGCTTCCAAAAGTGGAAATGCGTAAGTTTGATGGAAAGGATCCACTCAATTGGATTAACCAGATGGAGAATTTCTTTGATCTTCATCAGATTCCATTGGGACAAAAGGTTACCATGGCATCATTGTATCTGGAACCTGACCAATTCATTTGGTATCGATGGTTATGTGCTCAAAGGAAAAAGAGTGGCTTCAATGTTACATGGACAGTATTCACCGAAGAGTTGCAATTGCACTATAGTTCTAGTGTGTCAGAGAATTATTTCAGCCAATTAGCAAAGCTCAGACAAACAGGAACAGTCAAAGATTACATCCATCAATTCCAAAACCTTTCCTTACGGGTGGAAAATATTCCTGAAGATAATTTGAATGACTTATTTCTTGGGGGTCTTAAAGAACAAATTGAGACTGAGGTGCGTATGTTTAATCCTCATAAGGTTTCAGACTCTATGATCATGGCACGTAGGGCAGAGGAAAAATTTCTTTCAAGTCGGAAACAAACTGTCAGTACTATCAGAGATCGTAGCACCCTTCCACCATCATTCCCTCGGCCAGTGAGACTGACACCTCAACAAATTGAAGAAAAGAGAGCCAAAGGGTTATGTTTTAATTGTGACAACAAATTTGGACCAGGACATAAGTGTGCGAGAAAAGAAGTTGTTCTACATTGAGGGACCTACTGAAGAAGAAGAAAATGAAGAAGATGAAGAGGTAGAGCCAGAGGAGGAATTAGGAGATTCCCAACCAACAATATCATGCCATGCAATTTCTGGTATTAGCACTCCCCAAACTCTCAAAGTAGTTGGATTCTTAAAAAAACAGAGGGTAACAATATTGATTGATTCGGGAAGTACTCATAATTTCATCAATCATAAGTTAGCGGTACGCTTGAACTGCTTTGTTTATCCAGCTCCAGAATGTCAAGTCATGATTGCTGATGGGAAAACTGTTAGTTGTTCAGGAAAATGCCATAACATTAATCTCACCATGGGAGATTACTTGCTAACTAGCAATATGTATGCCATTGCCATGGGAGGAGCAGACATTGTGTTAGGAGTTCAATGGCTTACCACCTTGGGAACCATTGAAATGAATTTCCAAGAGTTGTTCATGCAATTTCAGTCAGAAGGGAGGAATTTTAAACTAAAAGGACTAAGAGCAAAATCCCCGCAGATGGTAAGTTCTCATCAGATGCAAAAATTGCTTAGAAAGGGTGCAGAAGGGTTTGTGGCACAACTATTTTCATTGGAAGCACATCATTCCAATACATTTATACCCGCAGATATGCAAGAAATTATAGATGAGCACTCAGGGGTTTTTGGAGAAATGCCCAAGGGTTTGCCTCCGAAAAGAGACCATGACCATGCCATCCAGCTAGTACCAGGGAGTCAACCACCCAACATCAGACCTTATAGGTACCCCTATATGCAAAAGAGTGAGATTGAGAAGATAGTTCAAGAGATGTTAGAAGCAGGACTTATTCGTCATAGTCAAAGTGCTTACTCTTCTCCTGTAGTGATGGTACGGAAAAAGATGACAATTGGCGCATGTGTCCAGATTACAAGGAACTCAATAAGTATACAGTTAAAGATAAGTTTCCTATTCCTGTAATTGATGATTTGCTAGATGAGTTACATGGTGTTGTTTACTTTACAAAACTTGATCTTCATTCTGGATATCATCAGATTAGAATCAAGGATGAAGATATTCATAAAACAGCCTTCAGGACACATGAAGGACACTATGAGTTCTTGGTAATGCCTTTTGGACTAACAAATGCACCCTCTACATTTCAAAGCTTGATGAATTCAATATTTAAGCCATTTCTTCGAAAGTTTGTTTTAGTGTTCTTTGATGATATATTAATCTATAGTAAAACATGGGAGGAACACCTGCATCATGTAAATAAAGTGTTGGAAACTCTTGAACAACATCAACTTTATGCAAAGCCTTCTAAGTGTTCTTTTGGTGTCAAGGAGGTTGAATATCTGGGTCATATTGTCTCTTATGAAGGTGTTAAAGTGGATCCTAACAAGATAAAAGCCATGCTTGAATGGAAGATTCCCAAAACCCTAAAAAATCTCTCGAGGATTTTTGGGGCTTACAGGTTATTATCGTAGATTTGTAAGGAATTATGGCAGCATCGCAGCACCACTCACAGCTTTATTGAAGAAGGACTCTTTCCATTGGAATGAGCAAGCTACTATGGCCTTTGAGAAGTTGAAGGAGGCCATGTGCACCACTCCAGTTCTAGCCACCCCAGATTTTTCAAAAACATTCATTGTTGAATGTGATGCTTCAGGGTATGGGATGGGGGCAGTACTCATGCAAGAAGGGCGACCCATTGCTTTCGAGAGCCGTCAATTCAAAGGTAAGAATATCTCTAAACCAGTTTATGAGAAAGAAATGTTAGCAATACTTCATGCAGTGAAACAATGGAGACCATATCTAATGGGACGACATTTCAAAGTAAAGACAGATCATGATAGTTTGAAATACTTCTTAGAGCAACGCTTATCATCAGAAGAACAACAAAAATGGGTCTCAAAAATGTTGGGGTATGATTTTGAGATAATATACAAGAAAGGGAAAGAGAATGTAGTTGCTGATGCTTTATCTCGGAAGGATGAATCTGGCCAGGCATTGTTATATGCCATATCTGTATTACAGGAGGATTGGATAGAGGATGCAAGGTCTGAATGGAAAAATGACCCAGGTACACAAAATCTCATTCAAAATCTCCAACAAGATCCAAACATGTCAGAAAATTTTTTTATGGAAAGGAGATGTTTTATGGTATAAAGATAGATTATATCTATGTAAGAATTCAATCCTTAAAAATAGGGTTCTATCTGAGCTCCATGCTTCTCCAGTAGGGGGTCATTCTGGCTTCTTAAAGACTTATCATCGTATCAAGCATGATTTTTTCTGGGAAGGGTTAAAAGGAGATGTACAAAATTTTGTGGCAGAATGCATGGTTTGTCAGCAAAATAAGGGCGAAACAATTAAGTCCCTAGGTCTTTTACAACCTCTATCTATTCCTAGCCAGAGGTGGGAAGAGGTGTCTATGGACTTCATCACAGGATTGCCTAAATCAGAAGGTAAAAATGTAATCATGGTGGTGGTGGATAGACTCACCAAATATGCCCATTTTTGTGCTTTATCACATCCATTTGTTGCGAATGAGTACAAGAAGAACGGCATTGAGGATACAATTCAGAAGCTACATGGGACACCAAAGATTATAGTAAGTGATCGAGACCCTATCTTTACTAGTAATTTTTGGACTGACTTGTTCTCATGCTTGGGCACACAACTAGCTCATAGTTCCTCTTATCATCCCCAGTCTGATGGGCAAACAAAGGTGGTAAACAAGTTCTTGGAGGGATATCTTCATTGTTTTACATCAGATAAGCAAGCGAGATGGGTCCAATGGTTGCCGCTGGCAGAATGGTGGTATAACACCTCCTTTCATACTTCATCTAAAATGTCTCCTTTCTTGGCATTATATGGGTATCATCCACCATCTATCACTTCATCTTTGAGAGTCCAGCCAAAGGTTCGAGCAGTTGAAGAACATATTCAACACCAACAAGAGGTGCTTTGTAGTCTCAGGGAGAATTTGTCCATGTCACAAAACCGCATGAAGCAGCAGGCAGACCAACATCGCAGTGAAAGACATTTTGAAGTCGGTGATTGGGTTTTTGTGCGTTTACAACCATATAAGCAAATGTCCTTAAAACAACACAAAAAGGATAACAAGCTTTCACCTAAATATTATGGTCCTTATCAAGTGTTACAGAAGATTGGCAATGTAGCATACAAACTGGAACTTCCTCCAACTACTCGAATTCATCCAGTATTCCATGTATCTTGCCTAAAGAAGGTAATTGGACAGACAATATCAACCCAGACAGTGTTACCAGAGCTTGATGAAGAGGGAAGAATCATCCTGGAACCAGAATGCATCCTTCAAACACGCACTAAGCGGTTGAGGACAAGGGTCATCACTGAGTATTTGATCAAGTGGAAAAATCTAGACAATGAAGACGCAACTTGGGAGGATGCAAATTTCTGCAGCAACATCAGATCTTCTCAACATTGGGGACAATGTTGCTTTGAAGGGGAGGGGCATGCTACGCCCTTAATCATATATCTTATATTGGATGTATATAGCCAACTTGTGGCTATCATAACTTCTTATCATTATGTATTTCTTTCATATATGTTATATTTTCATTAGTGGGTCGGCCTTGGTGTTGGCCATAACATAGGAATAGTATATATAGAGGTTAGTAGGTAGTATTTGATCATCATTGGAGCATTTGAGTATTATTGTATGGTTTGGAGGTTGCCCCCTCGAAGTGGCGTAGCTATTATTATTGCATATTGAGATCATTATTCTGGAATATTGTGTTATTGGGTGTTATATTTCTACTCATGATCTGAATTATACAAGTAATTTCATTACTGAGACAAGTCTTATATTTTTATCCCCAAATCTCTCCTCTATTCCCTAGTCTTACTCCCACACCCCTATCTATGAGTTGTACATGACAACTATTTTTGCACACTTATGATTTATTTAAATATTAAATAATACAATTATTTGAACCATATGTTCACACTATGAACACTTATTTCCTAGCATCTTCTTTCTATGATTCTACTTAGGTCCTCTCGTAGTAATGTTCCTCCATTTGCGACATGCTCAAGGCCTCAACGGTTTCTTCAAATTCACCTCTAAATCTCTCGCTAAGTCTAATACTTGTACAACTTGCTCAAATTTTGCAAGGGATGTAAAATTTGGCAACAATGTCCTAACAAAAAGGGATACCAAGATGAACATGATGAAGAAATTCATGAAACATGGAGGTAAGAAGAAGTACTTAAAGAACAAGGAAAATTTATATAATCAAGAAGAATCAAGCTCATCTAAATCAAGTGACTCCAACAACTCGAAGGTGAAGATGATGGTACTCAAGCTGATACCCTATTCATGGCCATGGAAGTGACTTTTACAAGTGACTCAAAAGGTAAAATTTAGTTTATAGATGATAGCTCAGATGAGGAGGATGTTGATGTGAATCTTGAAGCTGAGTTAATTAGTGCTCTAGAAGAATTGAAACATCAAAGAAAGAAGAATCAAAAATTGAAATTAATGGTGAAAGAGTATGAAGGAAAAATCATCCTTCTTGAGAAAAGACAAGACAAGAATTCTCAAGAACATGAAGACATGGTCAAGGAATTTGAGGCAAAAATTAATTTGATTGAGGAATATTTCAAAACCAAGGAAGAAGAGCATATAAAACTCAAGGCAGAGTTGGAGCTACTAAAAACTCAATTAGATAAGACTTCAAGTAAGTTGAAGGCCTACCAAAAATTTGATAAAAGAACAAATGATCTAGATGAAATCCTAATAAAACTAATAACTTTCAATAACAAATATGATCTAGGATTTAAGGAGGAACATAAGAATGATGAACCATCATGTAAGAATTTAATCGAGACAGTCAAGACCCAACCAAAGAAAGGAATTCTAATGTCAAGAATGTCAAGAAGATATACAATTCAAGTAAGCAATCCTAGGCAATAAGTTATGCACATTCCTTTTATGGATATTGTTTTTCATGTAATATGTTCGGTAATAACTCTTGAAAGAGTATAAAAATGATAAAGGCCATGAAAGACATATCAATTCATATCATTTGAGAAATAAGAATGAGATGATATGATATAATTTTCAGAAGTATGGCCACATAGCAATATTTTTCCACCAGAAACTTGTAAAGCAAGACAAATGGGTGTACATAGTGAAATATGATCCTACAAGGAAGAAGGAAAAATGTTTGAAATCCCAAAATATCTTTCATTCTTAGAGTGAATATATGGAGATAAATTAGTATATAGACAGTGGATGCTCAAGTCATATGACAGGAAATAAGAGAAAATTCATATCCTTAGAAGAAAATGCTTCAAGATCAATTAGATTTGGTGATAACACATCAACTCGACATTAGAGGAAAGGGTACACTAAGTCTTGAAAATGGAAATATAATCACTATGTATGTTTAATACATAGAAGGTTTGAAGCATAATCTCTTCAGAGTAAGTCAAATGTGTACGAAAGGATATTATATGATGGTTTATGACAAATGGTGTTTCATAAGGAAGAATAAATTAGGTAAGGTGGTTGGCAAGGCTTAAATAACCAAGAAAAATATGTATGTCCTGAAAGATATCAACAAATAAAAGTGCTTCACTAAAAATGTAGATGAGAGTTGGCTCGCACAGAGAGATTACAACATCTCAATTTGGTCCATCTAAATCATCTCCATGGGAGTGTAAGAAACATCCCTAAGATAACCAAACTAGCTGATAAACTTTGCAAAGCATGTCTTCATGGAAAAAAATAGGAGAAGATTTAAATCAAAAGAATACTCTACTACAAGAAACCTAGAGCTAATTCATACGATCTTGTAGGACCAACCAAAATTGAAAGCATTTAAGGAGAGAGATACTTCATGTTATTGATTAATGAATTCACAAGGATGAATTGGGTTGCCTTTCTCAAATAAAAATCGGAAGAACTAGCAGAGAATGTGAAGAATACAAAAATAAAGAGTTTGAGATCTGATAGAGGAGGATAAATTTAGTCAAATGAATTTAATGAGTTTTGTGAGAATCATGGAATAAGAAGAAAATTCTCAATTGCAAGAACAAATCAAAAAATGGGGTGGTAAAGAGAAAGAACATAACAATGTAAGAAATGGCTAGAACTATGTTGAATGAATAAAAATTTATAAATGGATATTATAAAGAGGAATTTAGCACAATAATATACCTCCTAAATAGATATCAAATTAGAATCAACAACAATAAAACACCCTATGAGCTTTAGAGAGGAAGACCTGCAAGTGTAAAGAAACTAAGAGTGTTTGGAATCAAGTGCTACATCAAAAGAAATGATGAAAATATTGGATTTTTTTGGATAGATAATACTTGGAAAAGGATATAAGGGCCATGTACATAAGATATTACATTAAATATTACATGAGACAAAAACATCTATTAAAAAATATCAAGTCAAAAAGTGCTTGACTCAACCAGAGCCTGAAATAACGAACCAAAACATAACCAACAGATAGAACTAAGAAAAATGGACAAAGAACAAAGGACCATACACCATGAATAGTCAACAAAAATCCTAGGAGCAACTATACACATTTCCCCCTTTTCCTTGAACTTGGCCCCGCACTCTCCTTCTAGCACTGCAAGTTTGACTCAAGGTGTGATGAAGGAATTTTCTTAGGATACTCAGCTGTTAGTTCAACATATATGTGCTACAATAAGAGTCAAAAAATATAGTTGAGAGCACCAATGTTACAATTGATGAATCATATCCAACGAAGAACAAAACTCAACCCAAGGAGACTCCACAAAGTACTGAAAATCAAGATGATGATGAAATTGTAGAAGTTGATCAAGAAGAAGAAGATGAAGATGAAGAAATACCTGATACAAAAGAACCTTCAAGGAAGGTTAAAATAAATCATACACCAAATCATATCATAGGAAACAAGGAAGAATGTATTCAAATAAGAAGGTTGAAAAGTATTAAAAATAAAGAAAACATTGCTCTCTTTTCTAAGATAGAACCAAAGAATGTTATGGAGGCTAAAATGAATGAATAGCTAGACCAAATAGGGAAAATTGAAACAGGGAGCTTGTTCCAAGGACAAAGAACAATAACATCATTGGAACCAAGTGGGTGTTTAGAAACAAGCTAAATGAGAAAGGTGAAGTCACAAGAAATAAGGCAAGGTTGGTTTGCAAAGGATATGCTTAGGTTGAAGGAGTGGATTTTGATGAGACATTTTCTCCGTGGATAGGATGGAGGCCATTAGGATCTTCTTGGCATATGCAACACATAAAGGATTCAAAGTATATAAAATGGATGTGAAGTCAACATTCCTAAATGGGAACTTGAATGAGGAGGTCTACATTGAACAACCTGATAGTTTTTATCTCACTGAGGAAAAGGATTATGTTTGTAGGTTGGTTGAAGAAGTCAATCTATGGTCTCGGGAAAGAATCTAGGGCTGGTATAACAAATTGGACAAATAATTGATTAAGCGAGGCTTAGAAAAGAATTATTTGATAGAAATATTTATATAAAAGAGGAAGAAAGCCATTTTTTCTTGTTGTTGTCTATGTAGATGATATAATATTTGGAAGTGATAGTGAGACCATGTCACATGGATTTTTAGAGGTCATGAAAAAGGAGTTTGAAATGTCAATGCTTGGTGAACTCTCATTCTTCCTAGGGCTGCAAATTAGTCAATCCAAAGAGGGTATCTTCATCTCATAGAAAAAGTACATCAAGGAGATTCTCAAAAGATTTCAAATGGAAGATTGCAAGCTAGTAAGCACTCCAATGATTGTAGGATACAAACTCAACAAGGAAGACAACTCACCGAGGTACATCGGACTGTTATAGATATATGGTAGGGAGAATTTTGTAGTCAACTTCATCTAGACCTAATATCATGCAGACATTTGGTTTATTTAGAAGATTTCTAGAAGATCCTGGGAAATCCATCTCCAAGTTGTTAAGAGAATCTTCAGGTACCTCATGGGAACATTGGAATATGGAATTTGGTATCCAAAATACAATGAGTTTCAAATCAAATCCTCCACAAATTCAGATTGGGTAGACAACATTAATGATAGAAAATGCACAATTGGTGGATATTTCTTTGTAGGTAAGTTCCTTATATCTTTGTTGAGCAAGAAAATATATCTTGTAACACTTTCCACTTGTGAGGCTGAAAATGTAGTAGTAGCCATATGTTGTACTCAAGTGATGTGGATGAAGTAAACAATTGAAGACTATAAAATTGAAAATGAAGGTCATATACCTCTATACTATGATAACACAAGTGCTATAAGTGTGTCAAATAATCTAGCGCTGAATTCTAAGAAAAAACACATACCAATCAAGTACCATTTCTTGAGGGAGCAAGTGAATGAGAATAAACTTAAGCTTGAACATGTGTCAACAAAGGAAGAAGTAACTAATATAATGACCAAATATCTACCAAATTTAGTATTCAAGAAGTTAAGACACAAATTGGGGTAATTCCATCACCTAACATTCACCAAAGATATCAGATTTATAGGGGAGCAGTTCAAGTGCCATAATTTCTACGGGGTTTATCAATATGTGTTCGAGATAGGGGAGCTAGTTCATTAGTTTGAGGAACAAAACATGAAGACCAATGAAAGGCATACGTAAATGATGAAAAGGCATAATTTAAAGAGAATACATTTAGAGGGATTTTAATTCTCACCGATGAGGAAATTCATATCGCTAGTTAAGGTATATCGAAAAAGAATAAATTCTAATTAAAGGGGAGATTCATAAGGTAAATTCATTCCTTGTCATTATTTTATTTCATGTTACTAATGTTGTTATATGTGTGTACCTTTGTCGTAGATGTCAAAGGGGGAGGGAATAATGTCATAAACAAGGATTGAATGCTTTGAAGATGTTGGTGTACTGGTTTTCCATCAAGGTTTATGAGATTATTTCCATCAATGACAAAGGGGGATATTGTTGAACCTTGTTGCATTGGTTGGTGTTGTCATTGATGTCACATGGAATTGATGGCAAAAGAGGAGTGAAATTTTAAGTAGGTTTGTTCCTTCTTAATGGTGTTTGGTGGTCACAAATTGGTCTCATGGTGATTTCTTAAACATTCGGGTTGGTTTTAGGGTGCTATAGGATTACTTAGCAATGTTGGTGCCCATTGGAGGTATGGATATGATTGGTATGCTTTTCCTAGGTGTCCCATAAGACTGAAATGGTGTATCAAATATGTGCAATAGATTCTAGCGAGAGCATTAGGTCATGTGCAAGTCATAATTGAAACTAGCTCATTTAGGCCTAGTTCTAAAGCCTAATGAGGTGTATGAGCACAAAATACGCCATGAAAAGCTTCGTGAGCATGGTAGGAGCCTAGAAAAACTTCCTAGAGAATTTATGAGCATCTATATGGAATACATTAACTCTTGGAGGTGAATTTGTAGATTTCACTAAAATTTGCCTTGAGAACTAGTAGTGAAAGCTTAGGAAAGTGAGATTGATCCTAACCATTGTCATATCCTGAATAAATTAGTCTGCCATGTTGAGAGGATGAGTCGTAAATGTTGAATGAATTATGAAGGAATGACAATAAGCCTTGTCATGGAGCTGTGTGTGCAATCGCATGCATGAGTGTATATATTAATAACGATATACAATCGAATGCATAATTACACATGAAATTGCATAATAATGCTTATTGCCTAACATCTATGGTACACTTGACATTCATACCTACCCTTGTTTCTGGCACGGAAGTAAGGAATACTTACCTTGATGGATGTACGATGTTACAGTGCATTATTGTTGTATCTTTTCCGAAATTGATTTATATAAAAACATTTTTGGTACCATTTTCTGATTTGAGTATAAATGACCACTTGCCTTGCCAAAAAGGAAGATTTGATGCAACTTGATACCTTGTTTGGTTGATCTCGCATAATGTTGAAATTTATAACTTGACTGAAATAGTGACTTGCTTGAATGACCAAATTACTCATGGTTACAAAGTATTATTGTAGACACAAAATTTGGGTCACACTCCCCTTGGTCCCCTTTTTCAATTAACATAACGTGTTCACCTAACCATGACCCCTTTACCCCACATTCATATTAATTTAATTACTTACAATTGAATTAATGTTCATCCTCACATTATTAATTAATTTAATTACTTTAATTAAGTTAATTTACACATCACCTAGAAACCTCACCCTAGACCCATTCCAGGGGCATTTAACTCATAGTGACCAAGTCATCACTCTCAGCATTGAGTCATCACTCCCAGTCTTTGAGTAACCACTCAACTTAACTAACTAAGACTTCTTCCAAATACCTATTTTGAATTCTTCATGGCCTTCCTACCTTCTCTCATGTGAACTACACTTCCCTAAGTGAAATCAATCAAGAGAACACTAAAAATATTAAGGATCTACCTATTTTTGGTAAACCAGGATTTACCACCTTAATTAACACCGGTTATCCCTAAACCGATGGCACTCACCTTAACTGTCATTTCTTACCTTATATAACATTTTACAACTCTTTACCGAGGTTGTTCATTTTTGAGTTCAGAGAGTTCTATTACATTTAAACATGAATCAAAGACTTCTCGGAATCCAAATGACATGATATACTCAACTACAAGTGCAAGAAAGCACTTGATGCTTGTCCCAAGGTATTAGAATATTCACCAGAATGATCTGGTAAGTATTGTTGCGAGGCCCGACCACAAAGTTCTTCACAAAGCAACCACTACCTTACTTAACCTACAAGACATGCAAATACAAGTAAGTGTATTTGATTTTCATCATTCTGTACTTTCTTAAAGTGTAGGTTCATTATCTTTTATTACTACATATTATTCTTTGTTGAATTCCTCCATCCCCACCTTCTTACCAATCTACCCATCCAACCACCCACGGACTTTTGGATCTCCATACCTGACCTCTATGCGTTCATGAGTCTCCTTCACATTATTACAAAACTAACCATCCTACCTTCATCCTCTGTGAAATCATAAAGAAGTCCAAAACTACTTTTATTTAATTACCAACAAATTTCCCCTACCGACTCGCCACCTTAACCATCGTCGGTCTCCCCCTTAGCCGATATCGGTCATAGTACTTGTTAAATTTCCATAGGCCCATTAAAATATTATTCTACTTAAACTTACCCCCATATCTCACCAAAACCTCCCCAAAACCTCAAAAACCTCACCTAAACCTAATACCCCACCTACAACCTCATAACAGATTTTTCCCAACTCTCGTGTAGACACAGAGAGATCATGGAGACCCACTTTTGACATTCTTCCATTTCCCATAGTAACCGATATTGGTCATCCTAAAACCACCATCGGTCATACCTATACCGACATCAATCACCCTAACTAGCATCGGTCTTTGTGCCTGGTAAAAATGCCTTAGACTAGAAAGCTTCCTAATCACCCAAAATCACACCCAAAATTAACCCAAACTTCACCAAATCCTACCCATACCCCTGTCTCCCGTGACCCTTAGAAAACCTACCTAACCTGCAACCTGACTCGAGACCTTCACCAGTGTAGTTATCAAGAATTTAATTGGATTGACATAGATAGTAGTCTGAGATACCTAAATCAGAACACTAATATTAGATTCTTTTATTTGCATGTTTAGTTATTTTATATTGAGTTATATATCAGTGGATTGACAACCATCGAGGAAGTGTCACACTTCCTCGATCTAGCTCACACCAGGTAGTCCATTAATTTTTGCTATTAACTATATCTTGTGGTCTTTCTTTGTATGACAGGTAGTTCTACCTAGCCAAAAGGAAACTCTTCAAGGTCAACTGGATCAGAAATCGAAACATGCACACTCTACTTTGATCAACGTAATAATAGGTATTCCTCCATTACCTTTTTACCTTATCTGCTTTATCATAGGAAAATTCGGTGAAACATTTTGGCATGCTCGGTGGGACCTATTAGGGGTTATTTTGCATTGTTCATTCCTAGGTGAAAAATTGTGTGTCTATTTCCCTTTAAAAGCATTCACATTAAATTATCTCCTTTGGAACATTCTCCCTCTTCTATTTGTCTCATTGACACTCGTATTTTGGATTAAAAAGAATCATTCTTTTCATTTTTGTATTGCATTAGTGAAAGACATATTCTTGCCTATTCATCATTTCTTTCATTGAATGTCATTTTGGATTTGGGTCTAAAATACTTGCATATCATTTTTGAGTGTTGCATCTTTATCTCATTTAAATATTGTGGGCAACCTATACATTGGAAGTCATGCCCAACTAATGGTTGACTAATTGAATCATAGTGCACACTCTCTTCTCTACACCAAACCACACAAAATAAAGTACTCATTTTCTTAAACAACATCCTACCTAGAAGAATCTTTCAACGATCACATGATTAGATGATTGATAGTGGGATCCAAATTGGTTTCTCTGTCTAGTTATTATCCGAGAGAAATGAACCCCCTAGCTAAAACTTTACCCGAAAGTATCATTATTTCTTGTATTTTCATAGGTTACCTTCTATTAAACCAAAAAATCTACTCTCTTCACAAGTCAGTCCTAAATGGCATAAGCCGGAACATAAAATCCACCACATAGGGTTTCGTGTTTACTAGTTTTTGCTTGATTTGTGTTTTGAGGTGTGAGGCTGTATTCTCCATTCTTTCTTCCTTTCACACTCCACAATCATATTTGGGGTATCCTGACTCTTTTTGAGTGTATTAGGGTCCATAATTTCCATACTCAAGTTTCTTGGTTGGTCTTTTATTTGATCTAAGTCACTAAAATCAATTTTTTTCCATTTTTTCACAAATTTCACAGTGACCAACATCGGTCCAACGAATGTCATTGGTTTATTCATTTGACCACTTTGTCGGTTTCGTTGTTCTCGGGTCATTTTAACCAAATGATCATTTCATCGCATTTCTATTCTTTTTAGGGTCCCTCGGATACTTCACCACATCTCTGGGTCTTTGAAATCACTGTCAAATCCAATTTTTCTTCATTTTCATCATTATTTGCCACATTTGCAAATATTTTGATTTTCCATACTAACTAGTATCATTTACCCTAATCGTCATCACGTTACCCTCTGTCACCAACATCGGTTACCCAAACGTTGTCGGTTCTCGTGTTTTTAATTTTACAATTAAAACAACACCAATTTTTATCTCTCCGAACTATTTTATCTGTTCCTTCTATTCTTTAGTGTCATTTACAAAGGTCGATGACCATGTCTATTATAATTCACATGGTTTTGACTCATATCCAAGCATACACCATCGTATTCACTATTATCCTTCAACCACTACTACGTAGCCCATTTCTTCCTTCCATTCTATTACATATGGACCCTAGTTAGCCTATCACCATCAAAATTGGTAACAAGGAGTTGACAAAACTCCTTGATCATAACCCCATCACTTTACAATATTACTTAGCCCATTCATCCACTTATGACTCATCTGGGAGACTTATATACGGCATTCCTATATCCATCCCACCTACACTTGCACCCACTTCTTCCTCTGTAACTACCAACATTTCCATGGCTACCTCCACCTTACCACCTGTCGTGTCTCAGATTGACCCCGCCTCATCGATATCTATTGTACCTATGATATATATCGCATCCATGACATCTGTCACCCCTATGGAATCCACCATGCCTACATCCACCACCCTCAGTGCAGGCATGCCCTTGTCTTCCATTTCCCATATACCTATCACATCCCAACTACCTTTGGTGTCGACAACCCACACACCCTTCCAAAACCTCGTCATCTTTATCCCCTAGTCTCTTACACAAATCGCTACTGGGGTCTTTATATCTACCCACCTACATATACATATTACCAATAACCACCTATTTCCTCTAATTCTTACTCCGGGGTACTTCCTCCACCTCCATTTGTTCTCATAGCCCTCCATCACAATTTTCGTAAGCAACACCACAACACAATGGGATTCTCGTCCACATCATACCACTCTTATTTACCCCCTCATACCTTAGGAGGTGCCTTGTCATAACAACTTACTAATGACTTAATCAAAATCATGATGGAAAAAATGCGACATAAGAATAATCATCTCAGTTTACGTAACTCTCTAACATATGATGAGATTTGCAATGAGCCCATTCACCCATCTATTCCTATTCACATGTACCATACACATTGGGAAATACCAAAATTCAACTAGTTTAATATCAAATAAGATCCATAACAACACTTGTGGTCTTTTAAACATGTTTTATACCGATCGCTCATAATGATGCGTTGCTCCTATAGACATTTCCAATCTCACTAACAGGACTTGATTTAGATTGGTATAGTTCTTTATCTAACCATCCAACCAAACAAGTGGTACACTACATGATTTACAATCCTTAAACCATAAAGGTTTTAGGCTAGTATATCGGTTGAAGGAATTATAACACCTTTATCATACTCAAATTACCATTTGGTACAAAAGGATTTAGAATCCCAAAGATCATCCCATGATCAATGGCTAAGTATGATTTTTGAGTTTTACATGTTCTCGTAAAGGTTATTGAAGCCAAGCATATGGGAGCCTTTTACAACCAAGGACCTCCTTAACAATATGCTTGTACTAGATGTTTACCACTAAAATCAATAACACTAAATATTTTACTGAAGACCGCCTTTAAGATTTTTCTACACTTCTTTCTAAAAAATAAGCCGAGGAGGTATACATGCCCGAAGGTATTTTTACACTTTCCCGAAGGTATTTTTTTCACTTTCCCAAAGGTATTTTAGATATGTCCGAAGGTATTTTTACAAAAATAAGTTCCATTATGAGGTGACATTATCATGCACACTCCCCTCAATGGTAACTCCGAAAATCCAAGCTTTTCATGAAAGTGACAAAACTTTGTAGCACTCAAGGACTTTGTGAAGATATCAACAACTCTGCTCTTCAGTCAACATGAACTTGAGATTTATCTCATCACTTTGCACCTTCTCATGGGTGAAGCGTATATATATCTCAATGTTCTTTATCCTCTGATGTTGAACTAAATTCTTAATCAAGAGTAATACAAATCTAACCACCACATAGAAGAGAAATACTTCCTTTAGCTTACATGTGTATCTCTACTAATAATCGTTGTAGCCACATGGCTTCTTTACTTCTTCCATTGTACTTCTCTACCTTAGTAGAAGAAATGAAGACTGTTGATTGTATTTTTGTTCCAAGTAATGGTTCCTACACCAAAAACTTAAACACATATCCAAAGATATTTTATAACACAACATCGGCATGGTTAGAATAAAAAATCTATATAAGATAGAATTTTCATTCTTATTATAATGCAACCCATAATCGATTATTCCTTTCAAAGATCTAAAAATTCTTTTGCAAGATTCCAATAATTTCTAAAAAGGTTCATGCATAAACTTTGAAGTAATTCCTCTATGTATAAGAAATATCTAATCTATTTATAGTTAGATAAATCAAAATATCAACGAACAACGTATATAAAATAGGCTCAATATTTATTCCAACTTCCATTCAAGTAGAAAATGATTTACAATCAATCATAAGAAACGTTTTCAATACAATGGTTGGTATTGTGTTTTGAAAAAAAAATAGAATGAAATACAATTATACAAATAACATGATTTGAGAGACCTAACTCTTTCATTTTAAATTACTACTTCAATTTCTCTTTAATCCTATGAATTAAATCATAATTGTCACCAAACATAAGCAAATCATCAACATATATACATATAATGATAATATGTGAGCCTTATTACTTAATGAATATATCATTGTTAGAAGAACAATTAACAAAACCTAATAACTTAAAGAAGGAAACAATTTTCACATACCAAGCTCTAAGAGATTGTTTTAAACCATACAAGAATTTCTCAACTTACAATCATAGTTTTATTTACCAATTTCTTCAAATCCTTTAGGTTGAAATATGTAAAGTTCTTCTTTTAAATCACAATTCAAAAAATATTTTTCTTATCCATTTGATGGATTTCCCACCCAAATTGAGCAGCAATTGCAAATAAGGCCCTAAAAGTACTCATTTTAGCTACAAAAATGTCTCAACATAATCAATACCAGGTTTATGAGTGAAAACTCTAGCAACAAGTCTAGCTTTATGTTTGTTAATACTACCATCAACATTATATTTTACTTTGTATATCCACCTAGACCCTATAATACTTCAGCACTCAGGTTCATACAAGGTAATTAATGCATGGTACATATGATGCCTTTTGGTCATTTTTTTTAAGGTTAATAGGATTTGAACTTTCTAAAATAGATTGAACCTAATTTAATTTCTTATATAGGAAGATTAGAGTTTCGAAACATCTATAGCATCAAAATATCATCATGACCATTTAGTAAATCAAAATCAAAACCACCATTTAGAAGCATTTAATGAAGTAACTTCAAGAGAAGAATACAACACATGTAAACTTTTCACTAGATTATATCTAGACATTTCATATAAGCTTCGATAGTTAATATGTCCTAACCTTTCATGCCATATTTTTGAAGTATTCAAAATTTGAGATATAAAATAAGATACATAAGAGAAATCATCAAAAATATACAAAACTTTTATTTGAATTCCTTCAGCTATTTTAGTCTCATTACTATCCTTGATATACCAAGTATCCTTCATGCATGGATTCTAGTTGTGTCCATACCTCTTTCAAATGTTCGATATTACCAATGTGTAGAAGGTACTCATTTTTCACATTACGTAGAATCATAGAAATATCCTCTTGCATTTGTTGCAAGAATGTATTCATGTTATCTATAGTTGCTTGACAATCAGTGAGAGAAACCTCAGATCCAGAAACAATCATCTAAATTTTTTTGCCATAAATTTTGTTTTGACCCAAATATTGTAGTTGGTTTCATTCATGATTTAGGTTTTGTCAAGACAAAAATAGTTGGATGCCATTATTTTCCTAAACTTGTAAAACACACATTATAATATATAATGTACCATAGAGTTAGATACATATTTATCGATAATAAAAACAACACTTTTAATAGAATTAGATCTAAATTTTATAGATCTAAAGAAACTATTTGATCATAATTAATTTTGTCATTACAATGCATACTAATTAACCTCCTATGATCAAAATAATAACCCGCAATATAAAGGGCTCTGCATTATACCCAGATCTATATAAAAAATATTTCTGACCATATAGAAGTGAAGAAGAGACCCCTAAGAATGCATAACAACTTCAAATTTCTGAAAAAATTAATGTAGACAAAAATCCAACCAACTTAAATTTGACATCTAAATGACTGTCATAATGGCTTATTTTTTGGTCTATCGTGATGGTCATTTGACCGTCAATTTTAACACAATGAAAGTTTCCTAGAACATACGAGCTTAAATTTGACGTCTAAATGACCATCATATTGTCTTATGTTTGGTCTACCGTGATGTCATTTGACCGTCAAATTTAATGAAGACAAAACTACTTGTGTATTTCCAGAATGTGAAATTCTAGAATTTCTTCTTCTGTATAATATTAGGGAGGTTATATTTTAACACATTATAATAACCTATTATAATTTATAATGTAAAAATATATACACTTTTTAAAAAAAAGAGGTATATAGTTTATATAATGTAAATAAAAAACAACATATAGTTCATAAAAATTATAAACTATAGTATATTTTTTTATATTAAAAAACACATAACCCTTATTAAAGGGGTTTAAAGGACATAGACCAGGTTAAAAGAATTTTACCAGGTGCAAGTAGATTTATGAGAGTATAGATTAACCTGTATATTTTATAGAGGGGACAAGTAATTTCACCCGACCAATGAAATAAATTCAAATCCCTATTTTCATGAACCTTGTCTCCTCCCTTCATTTACTCTTAATTTTACCTTGCACACATTTAAAACTATGGAAATATTACAAAATATTTTATAGAATTCTTACAAGCTAAAAACTTTAAAACTTTTATGTGGCTATAACTACAAATATTTTAATAAATATTTACCACACTTCACGTGGGCCACCAATAAATTAGTCATTTTTTTAATTCTCCATTTATACTTGAGAGTTTCACATTTATATCTGAGATATTGTCTCATTTTATTCTCCACTCTCACTCTTATATAAAAGAAAACCTTTAAATATGTTCATTTATATAGTTTTTATAAACTATAAGATATAAATGAATGGGGCTGCCCCCTTACATGGGTAATATAAATAGTTAGGGACACATGTTATGTTTTATTTAATAAGTATTAAGATTCAAAAAGTAATCCCTTCATGGCCAAGCAATAAACGCAGCCCGTTTCTAAAAAAGTAAGCACTTAAGTTTTTTTAATATATAAACTAAATCTAATAAAATTTATATTTTAAGCGGTTTAAACTAACCATATATATTAAATATGATTTAAACTTATGTTTGTTTCTTTTAAAAAAAAAACTATATATGCCTAGATTTATAAGTTTAGTTTAAATATGATTTAAACTTGTCTTAGAATATGGTCAGTTGAATCTTCCTCAATCCCATGTAATTTTAATATGGTTAAATACTTTTAATATAGTTTTTTTCCAAAACTATATAAATTTTAATATGATGTTTATATAACTTATTATATAAACTTTATTCTATATTATATATATATATTTTTATTTAAAAATAATAATATAGTTTTCAAATTATATAGGATATAGTTATAGATTAACTATAAACTATATTTTTTCAAATTGAATCCTTTTAGAGGGGACCAAAGAATACATGTATGAATTTACCTTTTGAAATATTTAACCTACAAACATTTAAAATTATAGAAAACATGAAAATTATTTCATATAGTAATAAATCCTTTCTTTTTCTGTATGTGATTTTCACGCAGGTAAATATTTGAAGCCCCTTTCACCTGTGCACACATCAATCTCCAAACAAATATTAATTCCATATCATTTATAAAATGTAAATGAAAGTAAGAATCATATCATATTACATCTCCCCCAAAATTAGGAATTTAAAAATTGAAAACCCTAAAAAATTTATCGAGAGTTTAATTACACAAATGTAATGCCAAAATAAATTGGGGAAAAAAGAAGGGGACCAAATAATTTTAAATACCCTTTCGGGTTGGTTGAAAAAACCCATACAAATTAAATAAATAAAATACAAAACATTTGATCTTAATTTATTTAATTTACCTCGCTCTATTACCATGTTAGAATTTGAGGATGAGATAATTTATTTTACATCCAAGAAGATCACCTCCTCCTTTGAAACCCTATTTACCAAGAGTAAAACCAAATCATTTGATTTGCACACCTTTTATTTATTTCTGAATATATCAAATGAGGACCTAAAGTCCTTTTTATATAAGATGATTGGGTATGTCTCCCAACCCACCTTTTCAACCTAAAATGATTGACGCATACACCTAGGTTTATAATATTTAATATTAGAAATATAAACATTTCATGATATTAAATATTTAACCTAAAGTATATACCTAGGTTAGCATATTTAATAATAGAAATATAAATATTTCATATTATTAAATATTAACCTATATATTAGTGATGGATCCATATACATTAAGGGTTGGCGAGACTAATTAATCATTATGTTCCAATAGAGACTACTATACACACCAATATAATTTTCCCATTTACTCCTTGACCTGATGAGAAACTCGCAACAATTATTTTCATATCTATGGAAGAGTATGTTTTTCTTTCACCTTCATCAAAATAAGACCTTATCTTATCCACCTTGTCTTCTCCCCAACATGTGGGTGACCCATTGGCAGTGTCCCTTTCGGTTGAAGATAATTATCCACCGTATTTCAAGGATACACTTGATTTTATCTCGTCTCTTTTACCCATAGAGTCAGAAGCTAATCACTTCCATGTTTCACAGAAACTAGGTTTATTTACGGGAGTCACCACAAAATAAACATTGGTTCCTTTTACTTCCATGCCATTCTCATGTTTGGCAGACCACTTAGACTACGTTGATCATTCCATGCTTTGGTGGCACCTTCGAATGTCTGTTTACACTCAAATGCAGATGTCATCAATTGATAATTCTACCATTTACCGAAGTGTTTGGCATGATGAAATATGTCAACTAAGGTAGTCGTGACGAAATCTTCCACATCACCTTCACCCACACCTATACCGCTACCATTACTAACAAAACCATAAAGATACCCATACCTTGGGAGTCATGCCAAAATCAAGCTTAGTCCACCCCCAACAAACTGAATTTAGCCACATCCTCATGACCTAGTACGAAGACTATTCCCCAATGAAGAGGAAGACCCAACCTCTTAGACCACATATACCAGCTTCAAGTACTACTCCTTTGTCACTTTTACCACTTCCATCTATCCCAAGGCCCCACTCATCAACCTTGGCCAAACAACCTCCTACCCAAGATAAACTAAAATCCCAACATCCCACCTCCTCATCACAATCCTCGATACACCCAAATTACTCCGCACAACTTACGCCTTCACCATCACCTACATCCTTTTTACCACCTATACCTACAAAAATTCCATTATCCTCATCATTACCAATGATATTTCTTTCTCTTCAACCAATACCTTCCACCTTGCCTCTTCTCACAACCTTCATTGAACCTCCATTATCACCTTGGCTAACTCGTCCCCTTCTGCAATCTTCCTTCATTTCTACATCGTGCACTTCTCCTTCACATTTACCCAAGAAAGTGCAATCAAAGTCCAAAAATCTACTGCCCTCCAAAGAGGTAGTTAAACCTACAACACCTTCAGATGCTAGTTCATCTACTACATCTTTACCCAAGAAGGTGCAATCTAAACCTAAAACCGTATTACCTACTAAAAAATGTGGTACGGCTGACTCAACCTCCAATTCCACCTCTTGTGGTGACTCTCCCACCAAAATCACCCACATTTCCATTTAGAACCACATTTACTTCGCATCGTGATCCATTGCTAGGGTCTTATGCCAACATCTTAGCAAACCTTTTGGAAACCTCTGTCATCACATTGCCACCACTTAGACCTTACAACCCACTCAAACCTAAACCAAAAGGGTTTGATGATATAATTTTTTTGCTTAACATCGTGTACTAGGGCATGATGTGGAAAACTATAAGGCTCTTAAGAATTTTCTTCTCCAATTATATCCTCCGAAGAAAACTTTGACGATGATGATATTTTAGATGAGGACCCTATTCCACCTTCACCCATCACCACACATCCTCATCCCTTACCCATTCAACAACCTTCATCTCCACCTCCACCACCCTTTTATCCTCCTCTAACATTTGAGATCAATATGGTCCACATAATAGAGCTAGCCAAACCTCTCGCCAAAATGTCAATGCACTACATTATTTTCAAAAACAACTATATTCCCTCACCATATTTTTTCCCATCCTTCCATTACACCTATAATGACTCACTTGATCATTTACTACATATTAATATGGTTAACATTACCACTTGTGCCCCGTAAAGGAAAAGGAAAGGAGAGAACAACCATTTCATCCGCCACTCTTGTACTCCAATATCCCATCCGTACTTACACCAAAAATCACCATCGTGGACCTAAATACCCTATTTCGATGGGGTTACCCATCGTATTATGATTAGACAATTACACAAGTCTCCCCTTAAAATGTCTTTGTATGATTTGGTCCAAAATTTTGAGTCTCATCGACATGCCCTCATTGAGGTTCTGCAATCTATTGAGGTTTTACCTAATGACCCTACTCCTGTGGCATCCATTATCACTCCTCACCATGTGGCCTCTCTTACCACTTCATCCCCTTCCTTTACACCTGCTACCACTCATCAAGTAGCTTCTCTCAGTTTCTTCGACAACAATATTGTACCTCTCTAATTAGATGATCCTGATCCCGCCCCTTTCATTTCCATCTACATTGATAATATATGTATTCGACACGTTATGATTGATGGTGGTTCTAGTATCAACATAATTTCTTCCCATGTAATCAATCAAATGCGTATCCCTACAAATTATATGCGTAATAACCTAGTTATGTTGCGTTTGCTCAACGATGCCATGACTTCCACCCTTGACACCATCATTATCCACATTTGTGTGACCCCCGTACCATTATGGAATTATTCTATGTCTTAGAGGGGGAATTCCAGTACAACATGTTGCTTGGCCAACCTTGGATCTACGCCATGGTTTGTGTTCCTTCAACCTTACACCGCTATCTAAAATTTGAACATGAAGGATACAACTATACCATATTTGCCAACCCTTCACCATTCAAGACCTATAACATGTTGTATTGACCCAATGATGTCCTTATACCAGTCAAGGCATCTACCACCACTACCATTTCCCCTTCACCTATGGCCCCATCCACCAATGTTCTGCGACCTCTTCCACATATAGCTCCTCTATTCCCACTCATCTGTCAATGCATATGTAGCTAACCCATCAAAGCAAACCCATCTACTTCTCAAATAACTAATGTTTCTTCTTCCCAACCTGATAAGTAATTTATCTATTCTCGCTACCCACATACCCACTACTAATCCCTTAGAAGGTGTTTTTCAATGCCTCACTCTTGGGGAGTACCACCTTTATAACATCAAGAGATTCCTTACTCCTCAAGAGTATGGTAACATTCACCAACATCCCTACTATGATCACCACATAGGCGAGGTTTTCCCCTATGGTCCTCCCCACCTTTGTACCAACTTAACGTATGTGGGACTTGATGCTTCTACCTACTCGCCCGAGCCACCTTCCCAAACTCGACCATTTTTCTTTGACCTTAGATATCTCACCAACTACCACTTCACCCACACCTTCCTCCATCACTGTGCTTGGAAGGGATTTGGCTTTGGTTTCTATGAACAAGTTTACCATACTGTCATCCCATGCACCACTCATAAACATAAAGAGTGTAGTGGTCTTATATTTTTGAACCATCTCTCAAGAAGGCTCGAGTCAAACTCCTTGAGGACAATAAACCTTCTCTACCCCACTCACCAACCTCACCACCTTCACCTACAGAGTCTATGGATCTAGAATCTATTACTCCTAACTTTTTTAAACACCATTTCCCTAGGACCTCTAACTTATCAACGAGACGGCAAGGCTCCCACTTCTCCGTGTTGGCGTGTCTAGCTGCTGCGCCGGTGGTCCACCTAATCCCTTTCCCACCTTTGTCATGCCAAAATAAACTCATCACCTCTAAACCAATCAAATCAATTGCATATATCTCATGGAACCTCCAATCGAACGCCAATCACCTACTACGTGGCTCGTCAACTTAGCTCGTTGTCTCATACTGTCATTTTATACTCCTCAACTTCTCCTTTGTAATTTTCTAAAAGTGGCAAATTCAAAATGAATCCGTAGAACACATATTTTTATTTTTAGCCCCAAATCAACATGATCAACATCGTTCATGTCATGCCCTAGCCAACCGATGTCGGTTACACCATAATCAACATCGGTCACTTGACATGCCCATTTGACCCACCCCATGCCTATTTTCCTAAAACCATTATTGCTCCAACAAATTTTGACCTTACCAATACCTATTACACCCTACTCACAAGCCTACACTACCTGTACATTTCCTTGAATGCGTTTAGGGACATGTTATTTACCTATACATTGGCCTTACATTCCCTACCCAACATACCCGACTGAACCACTATTTATGACATTTGAATTCATGTAATTGGTATACCTTGCGATGCTATTACGTGTGTTGTTTAGCTTAATGACCTTACCTTGCCTAATGACATGACGTTTATCCCGACCATACCTTTTGTGCCATGTAGTAAAACATATTACTAGTTCCTACACTGGACCTCATTGTGCTTCATGAAAATATCCTATACCTTGGATAGTGAATCAATTCAACCTTGTTTGGATAAACTTATCACCCTTTTGACAAATGTAGATTTTCAAGATCTTCCACATGGTATCGTATCACAATTTATACATATGCGTGCATTCGATTTCCATTACCCAATATGACTTTTACCCATTACCTAAAATGACTTACCCATTAACCAAAATGACCATACCCTTACCTACAACGCACCTACGCTAATTTTTATCACTTACCCATTTATCAAACCACTTATTGAATCCTTTTCACATCTCACCGGTTCCTGGTTCGAGGGGGATCAATTGTAAACAAACTTGGGGAAACCTAACCTTCACTCATGTCTCGGAGCACCGACTTCCTAATTTTATCAGCATCACTTATCAATACAAGATACATGATAAAAGGGAAAAATACAGACACCAAATTTGGGTCACACTCCCCTTGGTCCCCTTCAATCAATTAATGTAACGTGTTCACCTAACCATGACCCCTTTACCCCACATTCGTATTAATTTAATTACTTACAATTGAATTAATGTTCATCCTCACATTATTAATTAATTTAATTACTTTAATTAAGTTAATTTACACATCACCTAGACACCTCACCCTGGACCCATTCCAGGGGCATTTAACTCATAGTGACCAAGTCATCACTCTCAACACTGAGTCATCACTCCTAGTGTTGAGTCACCACTTAACCTAACTAACTGAGACTTCTTCCAAAAACCTAATTAGACTTATTCTATGACCTTCCTACCTTCTCTCACATGAACTCCACTTCCCTAAGAGGACTCAATCAAGAGCACACCAAAAATAGTAAAGATCTACCTATTTTTGGTAAACCTAGGATTTCTCACCTTAACCGATGCCGATTATCCCTCAACTAATGCCAATCACCTTAACCGTCATTGGTTACCTTATATACCCTTTTACAACTCTTTACTAAAGTTGGTCATTTCTAATTTTAGAGGGTTCTATTGAATTCAAACATGAATCAGAGACTTTTAAATAGCTAGAAAATGGGATATACTCAACCACAGGCCCAAGCAAGCACATGATGCTCATCTCAAGGCATTAGAATATTCACGGTAACACTCTAGGAAGTATTGCTACGACACTGACCACAAATTTCTTCACGAGATCAACTACTGCCTTACTTCACCTACCATATCTACAAATGCAAGTAAGTGTATTTTATTTTCATCATTTTGTACTTGCTTAAAGTGTAGGTTCATTATATTTTGTTATTACATCTTATTCCTTCTTGCATTCCTCCATCCCCACCTTCTTACCAATCTACCCATCCAACCACCCACAGCCTTCTGGCTCTCTATACCTGACCTCTATGCATTCATGAGTCTCCTTAGCATTATTACAAACCCAACCATCCTCCCTTCATCCTCTCGTGTGAAATCGAAAAGAATTCCAAAACTACTTTTTTAATTGCCACCAAATTTCCCCTATCGACTCCGGTCACCTTAACCATTGGTGGTCTCCCCTTAGCCGATATCGATCATAGTGCTTGTTAAGCTTCCCTAGGCCCAATCAACCCTTAGTCTACCCAAAATTACCCCCATATCTCACCGAACCTCCCCAAAACCTCACAAAACCTCACCCAAACCTAATACCCCACCTACAACCTCACAACAAACCTTCCCAACTCTCTGTGCAAACACACAGAGAGCCTGGACACCCACTTTTGACATTTTTCCATTTCCCATAGTAATCGATATTGGTCATACTAAAATCACCATCGATCATACATGTACCAACATTATTCACCCTGACCGGCATCGGTCTTTGTGTCTGGTAAAATTGCCTTAGACTAACAAGCTTCCTAATCACCCAAAATCAACCCAAACTTCACCAAATCTTACCTAGACCCCATCTATGACCCTCAGACCACCTACCCAACCTGAAACCTGACCTAGAACCTTCACTAGTGTAGTTATCAAGAATTTGATTGGATTGACATGGATAGTAGTCTGAGACACCTAAATCGAACACTAACATTAAATTTTTTTATTTACATGTTTAGTTATTTTATATTGAGTTATATATTAGTGGATTGACAACCATCAAGGAAGTATCACACTTCCTGGATCTAGCTCATGCTAGGAAGTCCACTAACATTTTCTATTAATTATATTTTGTGGTCTTTCTTTGTATGAAAGGTAGATCCACCTAGCCAAAAGGAAGCTCTTCATGGTCAACCTGGATCAAAAATCATAAACGCACACACTAAACCTTTGATCAACATAATAAAAGGTATTCCTCCATTACCTTTTTACCTTATCGCTTTATCGTATGAAAATTTGGTGAAATAATTACTTCAAAAGTATGGAATAAGTTTGATAGAAATATGAATGAATCTCTCTCAAAATGAAATATTGAAGACCTTGCAAGTCAATGTTTTATATTTATCTTCACCTTGTATAAATATTATTATGTGTTGCTTTAGCTAGTATTTGATCACCATTAATTTTGAATGGTTTGAGTGATGTTTTATACACCATTCGGTTATCGATTAGTTTGGAAAGGATGTATTCGTATTATTAAAGGATATGGTATTTCATAACCATTTTGTATAAATTGGGATTAACAATTGACAATGATGGCTTTAATTATTTCCAAGCGTAAAGTTGAAACATAATAACCTTATTCAATTGATTGGTAAACCAAGATCAATAAGTCTATTGCATGTGCTCTAATAATTTCAATCTCTAAGTGGAGACTCAAACTTTAGTTGGGTATTAAAACATGAAAAATTGTAAGGTCTGTTTATTCTAAAGTAATGATGTTTTTTCCTAGTTGACCCATGCAAAACAATTTGGAAAAAAGAATATTTTAACCTTAGTTTGGATTTTTAAATCTCATCGTCCGTTTGGGAATGAGATAAACATGCATTCAATGCACCACCTACGTGGCTCCATAGGCTAGGTAAGGACATAAAATCTTTTAAAAGGCGTAAAGACTCTTAATTTTGGGTTTGTTTCTCAACTCAAGCTCGCATGTAATTTGGGTGCAATTTTTGTGGGGTTTTGTTACATGAAAAATGGTAGAGGGATCATAATGGTCGACCCATCTGCATGTGTGTGTGTGTGTATTATATATATATATATATATATGTATGTATGTATGTATGTATGTATGAGCTTGATCGATTTGGTGCAATGGTTCCCCAAATCGGGTTGAGTGTTTATGGATCAAATAGCTAAATATGAAGTCGTATTGCGAAGGATATTTGAAGAGAAAGTTGTTGAGGGAGATAAAAATTTCCAGCATGAGTTTTTCTAGTACCCACTTAATATATTTTTCTATTTCTTATTTTATTATAAGAAAAATTTGTAATTGGATACATGTGATTGAATGTGTAGTGCTTTTAAGTTTTCTTTGTTACATTTTGTGGATGGAATCTTGTAACATATATAGAATTGAGGGCTTACTATATTGTGGAAAAAGTTGAACACTCGCTATTTATGGACAAATGGATTAAACCCACTTTCTCGGGTCCTATGTTTAATATCAAATTGATTACTCTCAAAGCATTATTTGGTATTGGTTATGTTTGAGGAAATATAAGCGTGTTACAACAAAATGAAGAAATACGGTAATGGCTATAATTTTTGGGCTTGCTTTACTATTGAGATATGATAATTTTCCCCTCGAGTTTATTATTTCTTTTTGACGCATATTTTGCTAATTTTGGGACTTACCCATATGTATGAGGTATTTCTATATTGAATGCACTTTGCATTTGTTTTTGGAATAAGGGGTTTTACCCTTGGAATTTGTTAAAAACACGTAATAGGTTTTTGTTATTTATATCCGATCTAGTATCTTTATAATGAACGTAAGGGGGTCGATTTGTAAGTAGTTAGAGAGGATAGATTTGAGTCTCTGTTGTTAGAGACATATACCTCCTACCATCTAGCTTTAGAGCTTGAGAACGATTTTGTTTTCAACTTAGACATCGAAACCTTTGGTTACCGCATATGAATTAGATCAAATGCTTGTATGCATGTGTTTGGTTTGTGACATGGTATCTTCTTTGGCATAATATTATACAATTAGTAGTATTTTGTGATTACAATTGGTAGTTTTGGGTACCTTGTTTGTATTATAATAAAAAGCCGAGTCGTATGTTGTTGTTTTGGTTAGAATGATAAAGCACTTTTTATGGGTTTCAATGATTTCTAATAAATTGATTTCCCATATCATACTTGGATGTCTAAGAATAGTGAGTACTAAAATTCTAGTTCATTTTGTATTTGAATCGATTGATAGGAATATATATTAATTTGACAATGTCGTGATAGGTGTATGGAAATCATAATAAAAATATGTTCCATTTTGAAATTGAAAACCAGGCAATAATAGGTGTTCATAATAAATTTTGAGATCTCAGTAACTGGTTATTATATTTAAAATCCTTATGCAAAGTTTCCATATATACCGATATCAAGAAAATACGTTAAATTATGTGATAATAATCGGATGCCTCGAAATATTATTTGTGGCAATCATGTTAAGAAGAATAAGATATTATGACTATTTATATAAGTTTTGTTAGGAACTCATAATTTGTTACAATACTTGAAATTATATTATTTATTATGGGTGTTTTAATTTTGGATTGTTATGAAGATTTTCTCTGTGAATTCATTTATTAAAACACTTAGAAATTGAAACATAGAATAGTTAGTTGTTAAAACAAAAGATTATTCAAAAGATATAGAATGTTTGAATATTCACATTATTGTGTTGAATTGTGTTTTAACATTGCAACATTTCTTTTAGTCAAATATAAGATGGAAAAATATGTCATGTGGGTATGAGGGATATTCATTCCAGTTCAATGAATTTACCATGCGAACTTGTGCATTAACATTCTTAGTTGCAAGTTAAGGATCTCATAATGTTAAAGGAAAAGAATGAATGGGATTCTTGATTATTGTACCAAATTTTATGTATGACAATACTCGAAGATGTCTTTGTATGGAATTGTGAATAAATGTGCCAACTTTTGGGCATGAATGTGAAAGAAATAGTTGACTTGTTAAGGCATATAATCCTGTTGTATTATGTAACTATTGTTAGTCAATGATGAATTGTAATAAGACCTATCTAATATTGATATCTATAGGTAAATACATTACATGTCAAAAGAATGTGTTTCAAGCATACTTGTAATACTTTTATGCAGTGAAGTATTATTGATATTATTTATCATTAATATAAAAAAGTTATGATTTTGATTAATATATTGTACATTCTGTTATTACTATTTAAATAACCAAGTTATTATCATAAGTTAATGGCTAAGCATGGTACAATAATTCAATGTTAGTATGGTATAAGATAGAAATGACATAAAACAATATTGCAAGAAGGAAGTTATAAAAGTAGCAAAAATATGATAAGTAAGTCCTAATATGAAGTACGCATCTCAAGACTTTATGTTGCTAAGTCCATGATAAATTGATATTCTTCAAATCATAATACCATTTGGAGAATATCTTAATATTCTAATGAGAGTAGTAGGGTCAAGTAGATAATATACATCACCAAAGAGAAAAATAAGGATAATGGTGTATCTATTAAATGAGGGTGATCAAGAAGGCACAAAACCACTTAAGTAAGAATTAAGCTTCCTAAGATTCTATTATATGATTGAGAATGAGGGACTTATTGAATAAAAGTGTGAAATCAATTTATAATTACCCACATTAGACAATATATGAGGTTGTAAAATGACAAGCTGGAAAGATATCTTGAGATATCTAACTAACATCTTAAGATTTTAATCTTGGGATGATTTGTCATAAGATCTCTTAATTGTTCCACTCATAACCAGAAAGGGATAAATTACAACTGATTAACATGAGGCTATGGAGTCTAAAGAATTATAATGATATAAAAAAGAAATAAATATGATTTTATCAATAGAACAATTAAGGAGAAGATTGAATAAAGGTGTCTTTAGGTGCTTTCAAATAACCATGACCAATGAGGTAAGGACAATATGGCAAGGAGGGAAGATAATTTGCAAATGAAGTAAAAAGGAATTCATGGATAATGTGAGCCATGTTAATAGAATGGTAGTATAGAAGTTATATTCAAATGGTATAGTAAAACATAGGTAGATGACTACTTGTGCTTGCTTTGGCAACATTTTAATCATTTAATATTGA
Source organism: Taxus wallichiana var. yunnanensis (assembly GCA_018340775.1). NCBI lineage: Eukaryota > Viridiplantae > Streptophyta > Pinopsida > Cupressales > Taxaceae > Taxus > Taxus wallichiana. The sequence goes on from CM031235.1 coordinate 565,316,812, forward strand.
GTTGTGTTTTCAGGTAGACAATCTAAGTATGGTGAGTATCCGAATGAAAGAGGATACAATGCTAATTAATCAAGTACGAATGTACATTGAAATCTCTATGAAGGACTAGGATCCACACTTCCCTAAGAATAAGTTTGATATAACCGTAAAGAAAGTACGAGGGTGTAGACTTATGTCGAATCAAGAAAAGAGAATGTTGGACCTATAGCTGAGATACATGGATATATAACTATAAACACCAAATAAGTTGGCATTAAGATCCAATAAGAATAACTAAGATTCCTAGTTGGATGTAACCTTGCAATTAAAAGGTTCTGAAAGTATCTCTAGCAATAAACCCAAGTTGGGTATGGTCATCATTACAGTAGTTATTCAAAAGAATTAGCATATCACTAACTTGAGTGACAACTATTGTAGAGGAAGATTCATATGCAAGTGTGATTGAAAATGATTGGCAGAAAGGTGCAAAGGTACATCTGGACAACATGATTCAATGAGATTGATTATATGTTGATTAAATGGGCTAATGAAAAATGATACAATCTATCATATCTAATAAATAGTATGTTAACCCTATATGTTATAAGTATAGGAAGAGTACAACATTGATAATTGCTTACTCACTTGATAAAGAGAGACAATCATTTACATAGTTTGGAAAAGAATCATTATTTGTGTAACAGTAAAGATTGGAAGTACAGTACTAAGGCAGTGAGCTAAAATTATATCTAAACTTTATAGGTAGAAAAGAATGTAAAGAAATTATAAACAATACATTTGACCTATAGTAATATTATAATGTAGAACCCTAGATATGATTATTTCATAATGAAAGAGTCATGGATGTCACGAGTAAAATTAATCAAGATGCAATGTTTTAAGTTTATGACACCATTGTTGAATGCTAATCCATAGAGTTGAATAAGATATTAGGTGAGATGAAAATTTCCCAATGGTGAGTGTGCCATGACGAAACTGAGCATGACATACATGAATCTGAAAATTTGCACAAAGTAGTGTAAGTTGTTGATTACACTATCATGATTTCACCAAGATCTAAGTTGTGAGATGTTAGATGGATTTTGTGGAGGAATCCAGGTAGACACTTAGAAAGCATCACTTAATTATCAATTCTTGATAAAGGAAAAACCAAATGATACACTTGTTGTATTGGCTCATAAAGAGCATTGAGAGTGATCAAGTAGGATTTATATACTCTCATGCAACTGCACATGGTTTATGATAGTTATCGGAAATGGATTGCATTAAGGTTTATGTTGGATTTAAATATATGGGTATTTAAATCATGAAGCATTAAAAAATCCCAGATGTGAAGTGACAAAATGGGTTGTTATAACCATAGAGGATTGTTTATGACAAATAAAGTTATGGATCATGTAGAGGGAGGTGTTTTAGTGCTCTGGGTCAAGTTTCATGAAAATTTGAAGAATATTGTTGAAGATATTCAAGTTTTACTAAAACTGGGTAAAGTGAGAAGGGATTAAATAGTGACTGTATTCTTAGCACTCAAACAAAATTGTCAATCCTTCTTCAGATAAATCATAAGATGAATTTTTTAAGAGCACTCCAAGACTAATTTTTTTCAAAAAACCCTAATGTCAAATGTTTTAGGAACAAAAAGGTTTTATTCATTTTTCTATTAGTGATCTTACACTCACCAAACCTCCTTGAAGTGATAGGCATAACATGAGATTATTTGTCTCCATATAAGGATTACAAGTTTGTAAAACCTTTCAGGTGTGTATAAGGATTATTCTAGGTTATACCAAAGTGGGATTTTTTTTACTCATTGTTGATTGTTGCGTACAAGTTTGACCCAATTTTGTGAGGTTTTAGTTCTACAATGCAAATGTAAAGATGAAAAGTTGAATCCCTATCTGTAGAAGAAGGTATGTGAGATGTTATTAGATGTCATGAAGATATTTGAGAAAATTCAGTGTATGTTTACTTTGAATTCAACCAAAATTCCTTCCTTACTATTACATGGCTTCTCAAGATAAACAAGTCAAGATGTCTCGAAGAAGGTTACTGATGTTAGGCCTTAGGATTGAAGTGAGAAATGGTTGTGGTCAGATTATATAGGTCCAAGATGAAATTTTCAAGATAATAATAGCTTTGGTGAAGTATGTACAGTCCTAACTTGCATTTCTCTTAAAATGACCTTCGCATGATAAGTCAAGTAGATGGAATCTAAGATACATTAGTGTACTTAACTCAATAACCATTTCATTCAAGATGTAAAGATATTTTGAACAATATATCCTTGAAATTATCTTGTTATGAATAGTGATAAGAGTGAAGCTTTGTTAGCAAGAAACCTCCAGTGTCAAAAATGGTATGTAGCTCCTTGAAAACAAGCTCACACAGTTTGAGAAATACTTATTCTTTCATAACCTTATTCATTTTTTTGGTGTGGAAAATTAATTAAGGTATGAATCTTCTCAAAATTTTCCCTAGATGATATGAATAGATACCTACATAGGTAGATCATCTCTCCTTGAAGAATGTACCTATTTGCTTATGATAACCATGAAGGACTGTAATTGTGGCTCTAAATCTTAAACATATCCTTTCATTTCATGCAAAAGAAGGATTGGATCTGTAGTAAAAAAAATATTGAATATATCACACAATCATGGAAATAAAAGTAAAGAATGAGATATTATAAGCCTTTGAACAATGGACTTGGGTTTGAATCCCAAAACCCTAACTAAGCACAATTTTAAGTATTAAGAAAGTGTGGTCTCATTGATATAGTATCAAGCAATACATGAACACGAGAAGATATACCAATGTCCTCCATTATTGAAATATTTCGTTGAAGTCATGTTTAATGAGAATGTTGTAGTGTTAACTAAATTCCTAATTGTACAAGTATTTGTTGTCAAATAAGTGAATACCTTGTCTTAATGCATAAGTCATGAAGATGATTAGTGATGACATGACCTCATGATTTTTGTAGATGATAAAGTACTCAGACATCAACATATCCAATTTGAGAAACCTCTTGAAGATCTATTCTGTTGTAAAAAAATCATGATAATGAATTAATTTATTACCGACAATGAAAAAACTATCTATGCCTTTCCTACTCTTTAGAGCCCTTGTGTTTGAGATGAACCTCCTATATATGACATGAGCATGACTACATAATATGAGATGATAACATAGATGTAAAACTTAAATATTCAAGGTACATAATATGAGATGAGCATGACTACTCTTTAATGTTCATGATCAGTAAAACCTAACTCTTGCACTTAGTGTGCTTCCATAGATTCAAATTTAACTTGGAAGCATAAATGGAAAAGTTTGAGGGTTAAAAAGAGGTTCTAAAGGATATTTTATGTGTGTGTAACATGTTTTCAGAATATAACACATGGTGCATGGTCATATATCACAAAAATACAAATAAATCTCATTGTGGTAGAATACAAGACAAAATGATAGTTTTATTTCAGGTTGGCAGAGGTCAAGTATTGATATATTTGCAACTTCATAGAATATATAAAGATTGAAATATATTCCATGTTCCCCCCAAGTATACAAAGAGTCATAAAAGTTTAGGAGCTTGTAATCATTTGCTAGATGACAGTCATATGATGTGAATTTGTCTTCTTTATATGAGTTTCCAAGAGAAGCCATGTGAAGAGTCCTTGAATATGAAGTTGAAAAGTTAGGTGTATGTGTCTATGTTGTCTACAAAAGTAATTTTTGTAATTTTAAAGTGTGTTTAATTTGATGAGAGCTGAGTGCAAGGTTGAGAGTTTGAGAGAGATGATAATGTGTTGAATATATTGCAAATTAGGAGATGGTGTAAGAGAGTCTATGAGAAAATTTAGGATCACAATTTGTTGTTTTAGCAACCTTATGAAGTGAGTGATAATTTTTTGTAAAGTCTGAGTTGAAGCTCAAAAATTCTGAAAGTAGGTGTTTTTCTGCAAGTTGTAGCTTGTAATCAGTCAAGTAGGTGCTTGATTCTTGAAGTTGGTGCTTCATGTTGAGTGGGTGCTCAAAAAACTTGTAACCTTTGTGAGCTTAGTGCATTGGTTCAGTGGTTTTTCTCCCATATTGGGTTTCCCACTTAAAAATATATCTCTCTATGTGGTGTTCTTATTGAATTCATGTGAATTGTGTTATTTCTATCTCATATTAAGTTTAAACAATATGATTGGTGTTGAATTGTACAAAAAAATTGAATTGAAACTAATTCACCCCCTCTCAGTGTCCTAATTTCCAACAGGATTTTGTTTCTAATAATTTGTTGTTATTTTCATGGATGCACATGAGAGATTAATTGACTAAATGGGATCAGATCCTACATGTAACACCCATTGTTATGACAACTCCAAATTAAGGTATTTTTAAAAATGTAAACCCCTCAACCTATTACATGCCTTCAATGATTTTACAATGCAACAATAATAATCCAAAAGTAATATAGTTTACAACCCATCTAATAACATAAAAACTATGTGCAATGTAAAGGTCAATTAGATCTACTCGATCCCTTTTATTGTCTTTCTTTCTAGTGTGCATAACTTGTATGCAATTGGTTAATCCATTCAATAGGTTTTGAGCTGATTGAATTCCTAAGTGTTTACCTAAAAATCAGCTTTCTAAGTGTCATACGACATCTCACACTATTATTTAGGAACTCGGTGAACCTGACAATGCATTTAGCTAGTATAATACTTAGGCCAAATATTTCAAGATATTCTTTACATTCTTAGTTTCATGACCATACACAAGTCAAGTGAAAATTGTCACATCACCGCATAGTAATCCCACACGAGTTATCTAGATCACATATAAATAGCTAAGTGTATGCAACGGTCCCATCTTAAGACCCATATGGGAAATATATTGATTACTTTTAACTCTTGTTATGAAGTAATTACTACCCTTACCATATCCATCCTAAGATGGTAAGTTTAAAGTACATTCCACTCGAAGTGCAGTACTTAGAGTCCATGGTACTTGATACATAAGAAACTTATATGATAAATTAATTGTTAAGAGATTAAGTCTAGTTATACGTTTAACAATAATTCATTAGTAACTCACTATTTATTATTATTCTAAGTGTCAAAACTCAAGTGTTTCTTTAGAACATCCATCATTAGGAATAGGTATAGTTTCATCATTTCATTAAGATTATATATTCAATCCAATCTCGATTAGCTAATGTCATAAATTCATATTTTTGTTAATTATCATTAAGTACCTCTTTAAAAAGAGATATATTCTTTCAATATTTTAAACAAGTTTTAATTTCAATAATAACCTGAAATGAACCATTCACATTAATAACTTATTGAAGGTATTTTACTTGTGTAGCTTGAAATCATTATGTCACTAAGCAAGTTAATGTCATAAAGGTATAACTAGTCATCCACAAACTATTAGGTTGAAATACATAATTATTCAATTATTTAATTAGTCTCTTTATGATCAATTCAAAGAAATGTAATTATTTGAGAACTCTATTTCTCTATTCCAAAATATGTTAATTTTTAGCTTCTTTTTCATTAAATATTGATGTCATAAATATAATTGTAACATTTGGGATTTAATAAATCATCTTAAATGATGTCATAAAGTACAACTAATTGTTCGATTACAATTTGTTTTCAAAATCATTAACAAGTATAACCGATGTTAAAATCAATGTAAATAATCATTACAACTTACATGAGGTAGTCAAACAATAAAAGTATTTATTAAAATCTTTAATGATTATTCCTTATTTGGAAAAGTATTACAATAATTTCAGAATGACATAATTGGGAGCTACCATTACAACTTTGTGGAATAATATTTATCTTAACAACAATTACATATCCAAATCTGAATAACTAATTAGTCCAACTAATTCCTCATAATAACTAACCCAACCTGTTATCGTAAGATAAAATAATAATGTGCATGGTTAGTTCATAGAACTAACATGGATTGAAAACCATTGTCTAGTTGAGTCATTACAAAATAGTTGAACATCTACTCCTTACTTTAATGTTATTTTAAAATAACACGAGTTATAACAAGTAAATAATAATACAATAATCTGTCTAAGTGACCATCTTCTAACACCAACTTAACAAATAATAGAAACTCAACTCATAAACAAGTTTCTATCCAAAACTTTTGTTCCATAAGTAAGAGCTATAAATTTATACCTTATTATCTCCCATAAGAACTTATAACTAACAAAATATAATATCCATCAATAAGTAAGCATAGTCCCTTTTTCCCTATTTATATTCAATATTAATAATTTTCTAGGATGCAAAAGAGAGAGAACAATGTTCTATATTTGATACTAATGTTCATGAAAAGAAAGTAGATAACTAACCTTCTTCTTTTTTAACTTTTCCTATTGTAAAATCAAATTAATCATAAGGATCATTAATCAAAATCCCTTCTACAAATACATCAATCTTCATCACGCACCTGAATATTTTTCCACTCAATAACCTCATCAACAAAATATACAATACTTAAACCAACAAAAATTTGTGAATGTTTCCATAACATCACATACAACAATTTAGTTTAATACATCAATAATTCTATAGTTGATTCATATATTAATATGTCTCGAATTACCCTCTTAAACGTATACAAGTTAACTCACATACATATTTTTATCTAAAGAGACATAGTCATGATTACCTATTATACAACCTGAACTATAAAATGATATATTTATGGAGAACACACACACACACACACACACACACACACACACACACACACACACACACACACACACACACACACACACACACACACACACACACACACACACACACACACACACACACACACACACACACACACACACACAAATATAATTAGATTAAGAGATCCAAAAATTACTTGAATAAACACAAAAATGATTTTTCATCACTCTTAGCAAAATTTATTATAAGGGTATGGAAATAGTAAGTAGAGATAGATACTCCCTCAACCAAGCATGCATACATTGAAGTTAAAATCAACTAAATTTTCAACTAAAACAAATTGAACACCAACATATATTAAAATAGAAATTTCTAAACAAATCAGGAAACTCATAGTAAACAATTCTTTTTGTCACAAAAGTACCAATGACTTCAAGCTATCTGGGTTTGAGTTGAACCAATTATCATATCATGCACAATGACTGCATTATCAAAGGTTCGAAGAGAATGTATGATATTTCATCTCATTAATCCATGAGGGGATTCAAATATGCAACATAAAATTGAACCACCACTATGTTTTAATCTAATCCCATCATGTATTCTCAACAACACTTATTTTCAATATCTTCATAGTAGCCATAACAAACCCAATTTCATAAAAAGGGGACTTAGCATACCTAGTTAATATTTTCTTGAGATTGGTTAGGATTTATTAAATTAGTCATATAATTCAATTCAAAAACCATCTACCAAAAAATACCGGTGATAAAATTATTCTATCACCTTGAAAATATTAACCCTTCATATTTTCATTATATAATCATAGAAGACAATCAATTATTGTGAAATAAAATAACCAAAATAAAGAAAGCACATCCATGCCCATGAAGGAAAAACCTTTGAAATTTATCCTTCGATTTTCTTTTACGAAGACTACTTCACAATTAGCCAAGCAATTAGAAAACCAATCCAAACACTTCCAGACTCAAAGAAGAATGCAAATGACCACAAAATAAACCAAATATCAGTATATAATGGTGATTTTCCCATTATTATCTTTCACATAAATCCCAAAAATATATCAACAAACCCCCATGCAGAATTCATGTAAAGAATGAAGCTCGAGAGGAGTGAAAGAGCTATAAGTTTCCAAATGAACATTAAAAATAAGATTACAAGGAATGCATGGTAGCTTCTAAAGGAAGATTTAGGATTCCCTAGAAAATTAATGTAGTTCTGTTTAGTAGGTTCCACATAGTGGCCAAATAAAAATCACCACTTCCACCTCTAGTTCCCTCCAAAACTGACTGGAGGTATTAAATTGGGAAGTCAAAGATTAATCAAATTAAAACCTTAATATTTTTCATGGGTTGTTAATGGACCATGTTAAACAATAAAAAACCATTTGCTAATCTAATATGGCCAATTCCATATCATCCTTATCCACAATAAATACCAATGACTATGGTCAAAGACCCCTCAATAATTAAATTCAACCATTCACCTACTAACACTTTAAATCCAAATGTAAAACATAACTACAACATGCCACATAAGATGGTTTATATCCTTCAATATATTTATCACCATTTCTTTGTTATATGGCCTATATCAACTAAAGCAATAATTTTTTTAATTTCCTCATGCGGTATCGAGACCGACACATGTGGTAACTAATGCGAAGAAGTGTCAATCGGTCAAAGGAATTTTTATATACAAACAAGTTTAATCAAAATGAATGGTGATTAATCTAATTATCCATTATATGTTATATACTCTATGAACAAGTTGTAATACATTTAAGTAAATAATCAAGATCAACCAATACAAATCATTTTTTTATTGCTATATAACTACTATCATATGCCTTTGAGATAAAATTATCACAAATCCTAACTTAATATTTTACCTTGACGATATGAAATCTACATGTTCCAATTAAAGACCTTCTTATCATTGTACGATCAATGATCGTTATAATGCCGTAAGGAGTTAGAGACTTTTAAACATTCATCATTATCTCCACATATAAAAATCATATATTATAGCTATGTATAAATTCATCATATTTACAAATCATTATTTCCAACAAGAAAGATTTACCAAAATATCAATAACAAATACAACAACAAAGGAATATACCAATGCATCAAAATCATCACATTTAACAAAGTAAGTAAACTCAAACAATCAAGCAAGAAAAATAAGTTATTAACGTAAAGTATTTCACTTGTGGTTAGGGACAAGCGTAGTTACATAGTTGGGTTAACAACTATGTGAAAGTATGTATATCCTTTTTAGGGCATACACACATATGCTTAGTTGTGGAAGTATCCAAATAATGCTTCATATCCCCAAGTTCTCATGACCCACTTCAAGTTAAATAACTCTATTTAAAGACAACACAAAATGATAATGTGGGATGTGGCATTGATATTATTAGAGAGTGTTTGTAATCAGTTAACAGAGGTTGATTGGAGTCATTTAGAGGAGGTGTCTATGAGATAGATGTGTCATTATAGACATATCCACATGGATATGAGACTATTTTTATCTTTATTTGATAGATGAGATCACGTCACATTCACTTGTTTGGTTTCATATTGGTTATATGATCTGTCACACTAGACTACATTCATAGCTTTACATGACTACCAATACAATGTGAGAAGGTGTATGTCATTGATGAGGAAGGAACAAGGGCTGACATGTAGTGTTTATATGGTGGTGATGTGCTAGATGTGGTATATTCATTTGTGGTTTTTACACATGGTTAATTTTTTAGTGATGATGAAGAGAGTCATGATTTGGTAGCTATGATCATGTTGCATGTTAACTAGGGTAGTTGGATATATGATGGAGCGTAGGATATTATTTTCTTTGGCCCTTACCTTACTATCTCATGTATATAGGGAGAAATGGGCCTAGAAGACATGATGAATATATGGGGTTGATGTTACTTTTTATTAGAGTATTAGGATTATGAGCACATTATAATGACTTGGATAAGAGGGGTGCCTTAGGTTAGATAGATTGAAATATGTTTTCCTATTGGTTTTATGAGATGGAGGTATTATTTTGTAGTGGCAAAGTGCATGTGATGGGTAAGGAGAATTACATATTGATCCTAGTAGGATTTCAGAATGAGGATGTAGTGTTGAGGTGTACATTGGTTTCCTAGTGAGGTTAGGGGTGGAGGGAGAGCTAAGAGTGACTCGAGAAGGAGATGTGGGTGTGGGTTTTGTGAGATGAAAATTATTAGTAGATCACGTTTGGTCACATCAAGTGAAAATTTGGTTTAGTAGAGGATGTGCTTAAGTAAGTTGCTACTTACATGTGTGATGATAGGGACATAGATGTGGCATCGATGATGGTATGGGAGCTAGTTGAGATGGTAAAAGAGGAGGGAGTAGGGTTTAAGATATATTTATAGGGGAATAGGTAGGTGTGGATGATGATGGGCTTACAAAGGAATAAGGTACTTGGTGCCAAGGTCGAGGTGGATGGGTTTGAGAAACAAGTGTGAGCATGTGTGGAGGCTCCATAGGAGGGTGGTTTTGAGGGGGAGGAGAGGGATGATAGAGAGAATGTAGAGAGAGTCCTTAGAGATTTTGGAGGTAGAGAGGGCCACATGGTTGGTCAAATGATCTACTTTGATAATCGAGCGGGATAGTTCCTTAGCTGCTTGAGATTCCATGACTTGAGAACAAGACACCGTGATTGGTGAGAGTGGGATGAGGCAACATATTGATACTATGAAGGGGGAGATTACCCGTGTGAGTGGGGATAGAGATATATACCTCTGTGAGATAGAGACTTTGTCATGGGAATGTAGAGCGATGATGAGGTCTATATCGGGAGTAGAGCTAGAGGAAACAAGAGTGTAAACTAGTGGGTAGATGGGGCCACCCACCTCTATGAGCATGGATCAAGATATCAAGTGCGGGGATGAACTATATTATTATGATAACATAATTAGATGATAGATTCCTAATGAGCTTAGATACAGTGAGTATATGTCTCGGAGGCGACATGATCCATTAGGGAGTGTTGTGATCATAGAGAAGCCATCAAGGGGTCCAGGCGAGGGACCATGTAGAGATCTTGATGGAAATAAAAGGAGTAGTGTAAGAGGGAATGTTTGGCAGATAGGATTACAATTTACTAACTCTTTTTGATACATTTTGATGATGCTCTTTTGAAGCCCTTGATAATGTATATACATTTACACACACACTTACACACACACACACACACACACACACACACACACACACACACACACACACATATATATGATTTTGATGTGATGTATTATGGAAATATTTTAAAATGTATATGTTATAATGTGTGTTAGAAGAAAAAGTGACTGAGAGAGGGGTGAATTAGTACTATAAATTTTTTTAATTCATTTACCATTCATCTTCTGTTATCATTCATGCATCCATTCATTCAACCATGTATCATATATGTGTCAACTTAAGCATATAAGCAACCATAAAAAATCAAGAGAAAGAGAGTACACAAAAGACCAAAAGTAAGTGGGAGACCTCATGGGGAAGAAAAACCATTGAAACTCTACTTATATTACACAAAGAAAAGTAATTTAGTGAAGAACTAACCCTACAAGGAGCACCACCCCTAATTTTAGTAGAGAACCAACTCTACAAGGAACAAAAACCCCTAATTTAGTAAAGCACCCACTTCACAAGGAGGATACAACCCTATAAGGATGAAAAACCATCAACTCAGCCACCTAAATATGTTTTATCTATGATTTTTCTACTACCACAATTGATGGAGATCACTTATTCAACTCACAAACCCTAGCTCATACACTAGGTCTTTAATCTCACATACTCTCGTTGTTTCTTCACTTTTATTTCCTCTATCTTATTGTTATCATGCTATATGATCTTCCTAAAAATGTCATGTTATTCTTCATCCTTCAAAAAATTATCTCATACCAGTAAAACATCTCTCTTTAGGTCGCAAACCTTCCCTCGAGAGCACTAGCTCAAAAATGAGCCAAACAAGCACTTAAATATGCTTTTCTTCCTTCCAAACCAAAAGAGGTCGGTCCCTCATGATAATTTCAACCCATAAATATCTAAATAATTCAAAAAATTTAATTACAATAGTTACATATGACCCAATTAGGTTGGCTTATCCAAAAACCTCATTACATGTGACAAAAATGGCTCAAAACCCCATGGACACAATCTTAAAATTTACCTAGCATGAGTACCATAATTTTTCATGACCCATGAACCCTTATACATGAATAAATATCATAAAAAATTAATAAATGGTCAAAATTAATATCAACCAATCAAATTATTTCATTTATCTTGGGCCCGATTCCCTTTAAAATTCTTAGAACAGCTTGTTTCCTTCACCCTTTAGCACCCTAGAAACTTCATCTGATCACAAAATCACTTATACTAAAACAAATCATGCCACATGATAACTAAAAATAAATTTTAGGAATTTAATAACAATTATAAATAAGTTATAAGTCATTAAACATCTTTCACTTCAAACCACAACAACATTTCCCTTCACCAGATCAACCCTGTAAAAAATTTCTTTCCAAAGGTTAGCTCATAAAATAATTTATAAAAATATTAAAGAAATATAAATGGATTCATTGGATTCCAAATTAATCCATTTTAAAATTACAAATGATATTAATCATCCTTAAATCCATCTCATGCTTAAAACAACATAAAACTTGCACCAAAAAAGATACTTGTCTTGAATTGCAAAAATATTATTACTCAAAGAATGCAATGGAAACCCTATAAAATTATCTCATAAAGAGGAAATAAATATATAAATATAAATACCTCTAAATATCTTTCCATAAAAACTTTAATAATCTCAAGAACCCACATGTAGTTCAAGTTAGAGCCATTTCTTTGAATCCTGCTATTTGAGATCCCAAAACCGCCCTTTGACTAGTCAACCTATTTCGACCTCAAAAAATCATTAAAGTGCATGAAAATTTCATAAGACCTCCATTTATATCAATAAAAACTCACATAAATCATGCAACATAAATTTTTTATGTTACTCCTTTGGACCATCTTGTTCTAAAACCTTCTTCTCAAGAAATTGCTATTTATAGGTGGGGCCCACATATCACCATGACCTCAACCATACATTTATGGAAATAATGAGGATTTATATACAAAATAAAATCATTAATTTTTACTAGAAATCAAAATTGGGTCAATATACTTCACTTTTTGCCAATTGCTCCTAGCTAGGGTTTGATTAGGGTTTTAGACCACTTTACCTTCTTAATGATTGGTCTTAAAATGTGACAATCAAGTGACTTGATTATTTTTGTGAAATATTATAAAATAACAATATAAGATTCCCTGAAATTGACAAGGTCCCATGTAAATCACACTATTCGCAATGAGTATCTGAAGTTGCACTTCGAGCTAGATTTTGCCTTGTTTTCACACTGTTTGACAAAATCAGTTATATCTAGAAAAATATTCATCAAGGGAACCTGATATTTTGTTGAGAGAACTATGCAACATCCCTATAACATTTAAAATCATTATAATTTAAATACCATATCTCAATCTCTCCATCCTATCTCATTTGCATAGCCTTACCTTCCTAAGACTGTAGGAAGCTAGTATCAATGAAATATTGAAATGAATGAACATGAAACCACTAAAAATGATACAAAATACCTCATATGTCATGATACACATGAATACATGTTTATATGAGCTCAAATATCTCCAATCCACACTATCACACCCATAAGAAATTATACCTACTCAAAAAGAGCACTTGTAACCAAGTGAACAACCTAAATATGCATCATGCCACTACTATGTGTGCTCAAGCATCCTCAAAAAAATTATATCCAACATGTCAACATTATTCCCAAGAAACCAAGAATCTCACACCATCATGCATCATCACCTAAGCACTTGTATAGGCTTGCAAGAGCAAACATACTTCATTGGATCTCACCGTAGAAATTCATATACATCTAAAATAGTATGTTAGCACTATAAAAAACACCATAACATCACCATACAACATTAAATTTTTCATTAATGTGGTTTTCATCAATGAAAACACCTATTAGGACACCATGCCAACAATCTCCCCCTTTTTCATTGATGGAAAACACCTTGAACTTCTCCCCCTTTTTACATTAATGACAAATTCATACTTGTATCTTACCTTATTCACATTTTTCAGCTTCATCCTTCCATGATTTGGTTGTTAACATCCACTAAAGGTCTCATTTTACGTCATTTTCTTGCTTTTTCTAAGAAAATGAGTTTTTCCTTCATTTTGGGCATGTAAACAACAACCTCCCCTGGAAAGAAAACTTGGACATCTGAAAAATATCAATGCATCATGAAAAAGAAAAATTCCACCTTCTTAGGATAAAACACTTCATTTTTCGTCCTCTAGGAAAACAAAAACATCAAATTTCTTTGAAACCCATGTTTTGAGCTCCTTAAGGTATTGTATCAGCAGATATCTATACAATAAAACCTTTGATCCATGCCAACAATGTTAGTATTATCATGATTAAGCTCTATACATTCATCTTTAAAAAAACTCCACCTTAATTATGCCTAAAACATGAAAATTAAGGCATAATTATTATTTTTCATACCATACCAATGTTGTGATGCTAGAACAAACTTTTTAGTACAAAAATGACAAGTTTTTACATGTATCCATAGGTCAATAGAGCCTTGACATAACCAAATAATACTCACCCCGGGCTTAAAGCACCTACTTTTAGCTCTTAAGCACAAACTTGATGAACACACCTAGCAAACTTGGTTAGAAAGCAACTCAAACAATTTTTCCAAGTCCTAAACATCTTTATCAGTCATGAACAATCATGTTTGACTCAAGCAACATGCATCCAAGAGACAAAATTAATCAATTCATAAAAGAGACACCCAATACTATACCTTTATTTCCTTGATACCACGATCTTCACCTTCTTGAGATCAATTTACTACTCCCCTATCTTGATGAGATTAAGAACACTTGAGAAACTTTCTTCATGTCACTATGGTACTGTACCAAAATTTATGAGGTTCAATCCTTCCTTTTGACTTAAGCATGACTAATGAGCATGGTCAAAGAAAGAAACTTATACCTTAACCAAACTTGATCAATCACATAGACAATTTACAAAAATTATGAGGCTTCTTCTTCTAATGCTAACATGTGTGAAATAATGAATCTTCCATCTATATAGTAGTTGTAGCTATCCATTTTTATACAAAGAACAACAAAATATTCTAAGAAAGCTTACCAAGATTTATATCAACCTTATTACATCATGAGACCTTATGTCATCTTCCTCCATTTATAGATCCACCCCTTAGGTTTAGACACATGTTGTAAGCAAGCTTCTATACCTAGAAAGTTTGTCTTCCAAAACTGTAGATGCTCATTTTGCACATGTGTTGCAGCTCAAAAGTTTCTCAAGTTCACCAATTTTTAGATTATCATCAATATTTTCTTCCTAATCATTGTGATGTTTTTACCAGTTCTCAATCATGTATCTTAAAATATATACACCATAAAAAAATCACAAACCATACTCATACCGAATATTATCATACTCTTGCCCTCCCGAGCATGTAGCTTAAGTGACTATATTTTGGATTCCTAAGCACTCATACATACTCCCCTTAGCATTTTGATTTCATAGAATAATTTTTACAATCATACTTGAGAACACTCATTATCACCCTTCATTTCCACTTTGTAATCTTTATCATATTTACAACCTTATTTATCTGTCATGATGACCATCACAGGTCTTACAAGCTCTCAAGAATTCATCCTTAGTATAAATATTTATGTATCAACTTAACACATTAGCATTCTCCGTTATTTCTATGTTTACATCAATGTTCATGTGATAGGCATGATGTATGACTTCCCTTATGGATTAACACCACAATACATATCTTGATCTCAGTCCTCAATTTTTGAATTTCATACCTTGAACATTTATTATCTTGACCTATAGATGTGTATCTTCTTACATAGTCACCTTATTTTTATTTTGTGAGATTCCTTTTTCACATCTCCTTATCTTCTTATTGTATAATTTATATTTAGTCACCTTTGATAGTTTATCTTTATTACATTCCAAGATCACTCTTGCACCATCTCCTAAACTTTGACATCACTACTAACTCTAATTATTGAACATAGAGATATCTAGAAAAACTTATACATCCTTGGAGATGACACTAGGTTTTGTGCTCAAACCCTTGATCTTTAAGGCAACATCATTATGAGTTATTTAAAGATATACATACCTTGATATTCTCAAACCTTTCCTTCTATCATAAATTTGAAGATAATAAGTTGAACCTATAGTAGAACATTTTATTATCTTGAATTATTTGTTCTTCACGAGTTACATGTAACACCTGTAGCTTGATTTAATTCTCAACAACCTTACTATAACCAAACTTTCCCCCCTTGCATTGCTAACTATTAGCACACCTTTGAGAAAATTTTAGGCTATCATAAGAGTTTCTTATGATCAAACCCTCACTTGTTTTAGTCCATATTAAAATATCATATACTTGGAATTGTATGACTTAAAATACCACAAAAATGGGTTAGTTCATCCTTATTTCTCCTGTAGAATCATTATATTGTTTCTTCACAATTGATTAATCAATGTACTTTACTTGATAAACATCTACAAACCTATAATGAGCACTATACCACTCACGAGTGCATATAGGGAATTAGAGGCTCAAAAATTGTTTCTCAACCTTTGTACAACCTTATAGGTTCTTCTTTAGATCTTATACTTACCAAGTTCCAGCTCAATTCACTCTGAGAGAAACCCTTTTGACATAGGAGACACCTACCACTTCTAGAGTCCCATGAACTAAAATATGATGTATAACATTATTCTATAGGTATCTAACCTTGTTTAAATAATTTGGATGCCAATTTGCAACATACTCCATTAGTTGTAGCTTATTGATCCTTTTGATACTTATTAAGCCTCATGTTAGTCATTGTCAATTGATACTCCCTTGAATTCTGTAGCAAGCTTTTACAAACTATTGTACCACTAAAAATATCAATCAATGTTCCTTCCACACTCACTTGGAATTTATCATCCTTTATATATACTTGTTCCAAACCTTTCAACATCATTCATATCACGAAGCTTCTCATTCTTCTTTTCTCTCACAAATCCTTTTCACATAATCTTTTTAAGATTCATCTTCATATACACTTTACTAAGTTTTGATCTCTGGAGGATCATGAGGGTTTTATACTCAAACCCTCGAATGAAGATTTTCAAGTGATTGATCATGAACATTTACATCAAAGACTCAAGATTTGGATACAAAAACATCATACTTATATATTTTACATAACATTATGACAAATCATGACATATTACACTCCATAAAAACTCAAAATTTTATGACCTTTATGGATGAACTTCACATTTAAATTCATGCCAAAATTGAATACCATAATAGTGATAGGATGAAGAAAACCTTCTTACAAGACTCAGAGATAACCTTTGGACTAATATGAAATTTTTACATAGATTTGATGATAATGACCGTTAATCACTCCAAACTATAACCTCGAAAAAACCACATTCCATGATGACAACCTCAATACTATCATGACCAAAGCCAAGGATAAACCAACATAATATGAAGAAATAATATATGAGAGATGACACCCAATTGAGATAGTAAGAAACATACCATCCTTAAATTGAAATTCAAACCTTCTATATGATGTACTTGGCACATTATTTCAGAGACATCAGACCATTTGACTAATACATCATAGCACTGAGACACATTTCACAACATAACATGACTTGGAGACACGAATAGTAGAAAACATACACCGATCAAATGCAAGAACTCATGAAAATAGGGAAAGAGTCACTTTCCATACCTTATCACTCTAGAGGTATCCTAAAGTCCCAATTTCTTCAACTTATCTTGCACCTGGGCTTGAAATCCATTCAAACACATGTAATCTTCTTCAACTTGAGAAAGCATAGTCATTTGAGTTGTCATTGGCATATTGACCTTATTTAAAACTTTTCTCCCACTATAATTCTCATTGACAACTTTCATGTGCTGTATAGTAGGCTGATAATCAGTTTTCATGTCCTTCTTGACTTTGGTAACCTCATTATTGTTCTTTGGATCAGACTTTGGAATAAACTTCTTCTTGTTTTGGAAAAATCTTGCAATATGACCTGATTGATGAAAATTGAAGCAAACAACATTCCTCTTGTTTCTTCTAGGTTCAAAAACCCTTAGATTCCATCCAAAATATTTTGCTTTATGTCCATATTCACAACATGAGTGAAATTCACCTTTGAACAGAGATATGTCACTCTTAGGAGGGTTCTTTTTACAATATCTAGATCTATGTCCAAAACCATGGAAAACAAAGCAATAACCATTGAATGCAGGACCATACCTCATAGCATTAGGTTGTCTAACTGAGTTATACCTTCTTTTATCATCCTTCTTAGTCACCTTTTCAACTAATTTATTTCTTGGACTAGCTTCATCATCATTCTTTCTTTCAAACCCTAGGCCCGATTTGTCATATATGGCCTTTTGTCCTAAGAACTCATCAAGTTCATTGGAGATTTTCTCAAATATTTCATACATCTTCAACTCACTAGTTGCATCCTTCAAATTTGATTCAAGGACCTTCAATTTGTATTCATTCCTAGAAAATGCATTTTCTTTCTCCTTTAGGGCTTTAGTCAAATTTTCAACTTGAGATTCCAAAGCAATATTGGCTTGACTATGCTTAACTTCCATATCCTTGACCTGAATTTGATAGCCCTCAATACATGATTGAGCTATTTAATTACTTATTCTCAATATGGACACAAGGTCTACATACTTACACATTTCTTGTGCTTCAGAGGATCGCCTTCAAGTTGTCAAACTTATGCAAAAAGGACTAGCTTTGATACCAATTGTTATAAGCACAAGGGATTGAGAGGGGAGGGGGTGAATCAGTCCTACAAAATATTTTAATTCATTTAACATCCATCATTTTTATCATTCATGCATCCATTTATTCAACCATGTATCATATATGTGTCAACTAAAGCATATAAGAAACCATAAACAAAATCAAGACTAAGAGAGTACACAAGAAACAAAAATTAAGTAGGAAACCCTTATGGGGAAGAAAATCCATTAAAACTCTACTTATATTACACAAATAAAATTAATTTAGTGAAGCACCAACTTCACAAGGAGTACAAACGCTTATTTTAGTAGATCACCAGCCCTACAAGGAGCGCTAACCCCTAATTTAGTATAGCACTAACCTTACAAGGAGCACCAACCCCTAATTTAGTGAAGCACCAAATACAAAAGGAGGATACAACACCCTAAGGATGATCAAACACCAATTCATCAACCTAAAGATGTTTGATCTCTAATTTTTCTGCTGCCAAAACTGATGGAGATAACTTATTCAACTCACAAACCCTAGCTCATACACTAGGTCTTCAATCTCTCACACTCTTACTCTTTGTTACTCTATATTCTTGCTTTCATGCTATCTGATATTCATCAACCTATCATGATCTTCCTAATTCCTCAAAACATGCTCTCATATCTGAAAAATATCTCTCTCTAGGTTGTAAACCTTCTCTCCAAGAGCACTAGCCCAAAAATGAGCCAAACAAGCACTTAAATATGCTTTGCTTCCTTCCAAACAAAAAGAGGTCGATACCTCATGATCATTTTGAACCATACATATATGAAAAATTCAAATTTTTTAATTACAATGGATACTCATGACCCAATTAGGTTGGCCTAGCCAAAAACCTCATTACATGTGCCAAAAATGGCTCAAAACCCCATGGGAACAATCTTAAAATTTCCCTAACATGAGTACCATACTTTTTCATGACCCATAAAACATTATACATGATTAAAATATCATAAAAATTCATACATGGTCGAAATTAATATCAACCAATCAAATTATTTCATTTCTTGGGCCAGTTCCCTTTACAATTCTCAAAACAATTGTTTCCTTCACCCTTCAACACCTTGGAAACTTAATTTGATCACAAAATCACTTCTACTAAAAATCATTCCATGTGACCAATAAAAACAATGGATGGAATTGTAGAACACTTCTAAATAAGTTATAATTTGTTAACCATCTTTCAATTCAAACCAAAACATTATTTGCCTTCACCAAATCAACTTGCCAAAAATGTTGTTTCCAAAGGTTAGCTTATAAAATAATTTATAAAAAAGTAAATAACTAAAAAATGGATTAAAAATTAATCTCTTGTCACATTACAGTTTATATGAAGCATCAACCAATCCATATAATGCTTAAAACAACATCAAACTCCGCACTAAAACAAATTTTGTCATGAACTACAAAAATATTCTTGCTCATATAATTCCCTAGAAACCATATCAAATTACCTTATCACGAGGCAATAAATATATCAATAGAAACATATTCATCCTGAATTCCAATCGTAGCTCAAGTTATAGCCATTTCACTAAACCCTCCTATTTGAGATCCCAAAGCGCACATTCACCAATCAACTTGTTTGGACCTAAAAACCTCATGGAATTACATGAACATGTCCTGAAAAATCCATGGACATCGATAAAAACTTCTATACATCATGCAAAATCAATTTTTCATGCTACTCGTTTGGAATGTCTTGTCATAATACCTTATTCTTCGAGGCTTCTATTTATAGGTGGGGCCTACATATCACCATGACCTCAACCATACATTATTGGAAATCCTGAGGAGTCCTCTACAAACTAAAACCATAAATTTTATAATAGAAATCAAAAATTGGTTAGTATACTTGAATTTTTTCTAATTTCTCCTACCTAGGGTTGTATACCACTTTACCTTCTTAATGATCGTTCATAAAAACGTGACAATTAATCGACTCTGATTATTTTTGTGAAACATTATAAAATCACCATAGAATATTCCTTGAAATATATAAGGTACCATGTAAAACACAATGTTCACAATGAGTGTAGTCATTTTTACACCCATCAAAAAGGAAAGAAATCCCATGTGTGCCGGCCTTTCACCCAAAGTGGGTGTTGGGTGCTCACCCGAGGTATGTGCGGGAACCAAGACTCTCTTTTATGTGAGTTAAGTGGGAAACCATCATCTATGTCAGGAACTTAATGAATAAAGGTGGAAATAAGACATACAATTATCATAGGACTCAGAATGGCCTCTAGAAAAATGTATTCATTCCAAACAGAGGGTACCTACGGATAATAGATAGAACTATAGCAAAAGGAAAATACATAAGGATTTATGTCTATTCCATAACATCCATGAGAAGAAATGAATATATATATATATATATATATGAATATAATATGAATTACATGCAAATGAATAACTATTCATGTTTGTAACCTCATTACATTCGGTGGATCGATTAGACTACCACATCTTGATCGGACCAAATTCATACATCATAGCATTGATCATGTCCTTCATCCATACAAAGAAAAATTCATAACAAAACACCTTAATAAATTACTCTCTTACATAGCCTCTACCCAATCCCATATATTTCTCGTAGTATTCTTTGTAGAGCTTTGCTCTCTATATTCTCCTCCTTCTACAATGTAGGCACTTGTATAAATAGGTTTCTTCAACTACCGATTTTTTTTTCGGGGCTGCTGAGATCCGTTGCCAAGTGTCCAAGTGGTCCTCCATAGAAGCATGCTCCTTTAGATCGAGATATCCTTTGTTTGTAATGATTGCCTTATGAAATCCTCTATCGCTAAGCATATTCCTTTCGTGGGCATCATGTTGTCAAGATGACACCTTATCCACTTCTCATTCACTATCGGGTCACGCTTTTCTCGTGTCCTGCCCAAAATTCCCAATATGGCTAAGTCCTGAAACCTTAGCTCTATCCACATGCATATCACAAGTTTTCTTAAACCCTTCCTTAAACCCTATCCTACGTGCCTTCTCCTTGTGCACCCTTCTTCAACTAGGCCTTACGTGCCTACGTGCCTTTTTGTACTTAGCCAATATTTTGGGGTCCCAACATCACCCCACACTATGCCTATTCTCCATCCATGGGAACACTTCTCTAATGAATAAAGAATTACAATAGACTTTCATCTTGGAAAAAGAATAAGGGGATGAATAATTTGGGAAAGAAGAAAGAATGGAGAAGTGATGGCATTATTGCAACAAGCTAGGAAAATCTTTTTGCTAATTATCCTCCAACTTGTTCCAGGAATCGACTTCATTTTGTGATCTCTAACGAGGTCGCCTACTAGGTGATTACCTCCCCAAAACTTAGTCCATCTCCTTGAGTGTTCATAGTGTCAACAATTTTCTCTAACTCCTTGCTCATGTCTTCAAGTGCGTCCATCCTTCTAGTAATCTGTGGGTACAATTCCTTCAACCGGTTTTTGATTGAACCCCTTAAGGTTTCAATGGCCTTAGATTTATTTTCAACCTCGACAAGGATTTTGTCCCTTTCCACCCTATTTCCCTTATTCTTCTCTTGAAACTCCTTCAGCTCTACTTCGTGAGTGGCGACCAAGATGCTCACCACTCTATCCCTGTCTACGTAATTATTGTATGCAGCCTCAGCAGATTGGGTAGCAATCTTGACATCCACAAGTACCTTGCTATACTCAAAAATGATTACTACCACTTTCAATTTGTCCTCCCTCACCAAGCGTGCTGCCACTTCTTCCACAAAATCTAGGGCCAATGGTTGTCTCTCCATGGTGAGGATGCACACCAGATCTTCTAAGCATTCAAGAGTGGATCCATGTTTCTGCACGGGTAGCGTTAGGTTTGGATGCTTCAACATAATGGAACTTGTGATAGAATCTACATTTTTGTATAATTTGTGCACCTTGATTCTTATCCTTTAGTTTTTGCTTCAACTACTTACCGATCAACTCTTCTTGTTTCAAGCCCTTAGTCTTCTTAGCCAACTCCTCTTCCTTCTTTTCTAGCTTTCCCTCTAGAAATATTACTCTGTCATTTCTTCCAAAGAGCCTAGCCTCAGCCTCGACCGTGACCTTTTTTATCACATTATATAACTGCTCATCCAAGAGTTGTTGGGCATTTACCAAGGGGTTGGATCCCTTAGACTCTGGTACTAGCAGGATTGCCCCTTGGTATACTTCGAACTCTAGATCATCAATATGGGACTCAAACACCCAAGAGAGCATCTTCCTATTCCTGAGGTATGATCCCTCCTCATCAAATGAAACCATATCTAGAAGTTATTCCATGGGTATAATGCTCTGGAAGTGAGTGCATAACACCTTCCTTTGGTCATCAACATAGCCCATGACCTGTCCTCATTCTGTATCAAGGCTCTTCCTTCCCGAGTGCATGATTTGGGGAAACTCACCATTAGACTGGGACCTCCTCCCACACTAACTTTTTCTTTCTCAATTATTTCCTTCTTACCATATTCCATCACTATGTAAGCGCTATGCTCTAATTATTGTTCTACCAAGGAATCAATTATTTTCATTGCTTCTCTTCTCGCTTCCTCGTTTACTTGCTTCTGCATAAGGCTTGGAGTTTTCTGCTCCTATGTACCAACCTCCTCACTTTTTCCCATGTTTTGGGTGCCTTCCTCCTCCTTACTACCCTTATGCTATAAAAATAGGAACCCATGTTCTTCTTCTCCACCCTCTTCTTCTGAATCGTGCACATTGAAGACAAGTGGCTTTTGATCTCCTTCAGGATCATCTTCTTCATCATCATCATCCTTTTTGCCTATGTATTTATCCAAGCTCTAAGTTTCTTTCCAGTTGGTATAATCTTCTATCCTCTAATTCTTTCTGAGAGGTGACTCTTCCGCAAGGGATCCAGCCTTCTCTGCTTCCTCTGGTGACTTCTCCTTGGTGAGGGGTTTCTCTAGCACCTCTTCTTCCGGGGTCTTCTCCTTTACTGGGGACTTCTTCCTATTGGTGTAGGATATTTAACATGCACATATCTTAAGTACATGGGATTCCTCCACATAGGTGATTCACCATGCTTAGGTGTCCTAGGGTGTCATTATGGCCTTACATGCATCATAGAGTGTCATAGGAGTTACATTTGACAAGCTATTCTGGGAATGTAACTCCCACCTCATGATGGCTATATTTGTGGGGGAGTTACACACCCCACTACTATATGTACACCTTTCATGTTAAGAAATGCAATGGAATGGAGTATTGGATTTGAGGATTTTTTCACTTAATGCATGCACATTTCTCTCATGGGTGATTTCTTGCTTCGATCTTGAAGCTACATCATTTTACTGATTGAATCTAATGTTTTGATGCTCATGGATTCCCTCTAGATTTTCCTCATTCCTATGAAATGGTATCGAGCTTGGGGATTGGATTCATTTTTCTCACCTTGGTTACTTCACCTTGGTTACTTACTACTCTCCACCTCATAGTATCTTGTGCAAGCTCTCCTTTGCATGTGATCTACTTGCATTTTCAAGGGTTGTTGGTTTTGTCTTTGGTGTGTTACCCTGTTTCTTTGTTGTGGCCGTCTTTGACTCATGTTACAGGCATGGTTTCTTATCCTTAGTTTGACTATGTCATATATGCATTAAATGGACTTCTACACTCACATTGTCTGTCCTATTCATGCATCATCCAAGCGCTCGTGGCACTCGTGCACCTATGCATCCTTGCTTGAATGTGTTCTCTCTCAACTTTGGACTCTATCCTTGTGTTTGAACAAGCTCTCCCAATTGTGCATCCTCATTTACCGAGCTCACCAAAGTGTGAATGTTGGCATAGCACATATTTCCCTACCACCACTTGGTCATTCCACCATTCACCTTGGCACATGAATCTTGCAATGTTACTCTCTGTAATTGAAATATACCAGGACGGTTTCACTATTACTCTACTGGGACAAAATCTACCAAGTTCCTTTTCCCGAGACGTTACAAAAACCTACGTTGGGATCTCCAGGCACGTGGGATCTGCATGTCATGTTAGTTTCAACATTCAACTTGTGGCACTAATTTTCCTTGGCTCGCTGCACTTACACTCCTAGCTTGTTGACTCAGGTTGTGAGCATGTATTGATTTGCCTTCGACACGCTGTCTTGTGTTCACGTTGGCCGCTGCCCAATTTTTGCTTTGCTCACCCAAAATATTTGTTTCCTTCATTGCACTCGGGTTTTCTCGAGTATCTACTTGTGGTGTTGCTTGCTTAGCCCTCGTTTGGATATTCTTCGGCCGTGGACCTCTGCGAAGGGAATATGTGTTGTAAACAATGTTTGTGCCCCCTAAAGCATGTTTTCTCATAATTCTCTACATCCCCAAGGTTTGGGTTGCTTACCTTTTGGCTAAATTTTTCATGGTGTGGCCTTTCTACCGTAGTTTGACATACCAGCTCTCACTGGTCATGTTGTCACCTACCTCGGTGATTGACTTCCCCTACATGCCCCGTAACGTATCAATAGAGCTCCTACAATGACCTCGCATGGCTCACACATAGCTTATCCGGACAACATGTGGTCTTGATCAATTGTTATCCGTGATCTTAGAACTCAGTAGCAACTCGTGCAGATGGCCGTGTAATAACCTTCCACCCAACAATGTTGAACTAGCAAGTCACATCTACATTTCTCGTAACAACTCGGTACATCCACATGACTTGACAATGTGGGCCCCCATCATCCCTTTTAAAATTGTTTGAAGGTTAAAACAATCCCTTTTTAATGATTTTAAGGTGAAAAACATTTATTTTGGCATTGTAATAATTTTAAGGCTCTAATTTGCTTGTAATTATGTCCTTTATTTGTGTGTTGAAGACAGAGGGCAAGGTCCGGGGTGGTAGGAGGCTAACTCCCCTCGCAAGAAAAATAAACCCTACCTGAAATTTGATGCCATTTCCAATGAGTACCCACATGACACCCTTTGCACCCATTTTGGGCACTTTTTTAATCAGTTTACAAAGTTCATTGGCATTTTCCATCAGTTGTGGGAATTGTATTCTTGCTATAACTTTTGACTCGCTACTCGGTTTTGAGCGCTTCTTTAGTCAAAGTTGCATGATTTTTCACACATTACATGATGAAATTATTAGTTTTGTAAATGCACTACTTTATAGAGTGCCGCATTATGCGGGGTTCATTAGTACTCTCGGGCCTTATATTACACATAGACGCATTATCGGCCGAGTTTGACGTCTTGCATTTTTGCACCTTGCACTTTTGATTCCACATCATGGAAGGTGCTCTTTCTAGACTTGATCGTTATAGGATCAATTTATAGCATCCACAACTTCTTAATAGGAGAGATAACTATTTAGTTTGGAATGCTTCTATAAAACATTACTTCACCTACGAGGGTCTTTCACACTTCTTGCTTGGGCCAGTTCCTGCACCCACTGATCATCGTCATCTTAATGAATTTCTCAACACTTGCGACCATGTTTGTGGTCACTTGATGATACATATATCCTCATCTCTCTAGTTTCACATGGCAGACTTAGATCCACCCCACCATGTTTGGAGCATTCTTCAGTCCCTCTATGGAGACCCTTCACATACTGTCGCCACCATTGTTGCTGCTGATTCAGTTGTCTCCTCTATTTCTTCATGTGATGATAGTTCCACTGACACAGAATCACTTGGTTCTACTTCTGATGATGAGGATTATGCACCTAGTTCTGATGTCGAGAGTACTATAGAGGACTCTTCTCCTCCTTCTCTCACTATTCTAGAGAGTGTTGACACATCCCACATCTCATCAGATATCGAGCAGTCTCCTATACAGTCTCATACAGTCATCACACCCACCTCTTTTCCACCTTCAGTGTGTGAGGCCCCTTTCACTCCTCTACCTTCATTAGATGACTCATACCTATCTGACATTGCTCTTCTATTTGTTGATCCCCCTCATTGGGATGAGTATCTACCTATCCTTACTCATCTTTTCACAAAGTACACTTGTGATGTACTGTAGGTTCCTTATAGATCTATGGGTATTTCAAAGGAGTTCATCATCTATGTTGTTTGGAGTGCCCCTTCTAGGACTCTTACCACTTCAACTTTTCCGGAGACCTTCATTGATCCACCCTTACTTGTGGATCCATTTTCTATTATGGGGGGTGTTTTTCTACCTTCACATTAGTTGGACATCCTTTCTACAGGTGTTCACCCTTCATACTCTGACAGTTTTTCACTCATGACATTACCTTTGGTTCCTTTACACTCACTTGTGAGACCTATGTCATACTTTCATGGACCAAACTCGAGTTCTTCATGTTTCGCCTTAGGTTTCCTTCATGAAGTGGGTAGACTTCTAGCACTTCATTTCGTCCTTCGTAAGGGCAAGCACACGGTTTGTTTGGGTGGCTCTTCTTCATCTAGACATAGAGGATCTCTTCATCAACATTCTTCTAGGAGATCTCCTAGAGCTACAGAGTTCGAGATCCATCCATGGAATCTTCTACATTCCTCTCGTCTCCCTCTTCTTCTTTCAAAGAGATTTCCTCTCTGTACATGGGTACCTTCATAGGATCATATGTGGCTGGGACCCATATTTAACATCTTTGTTAGATTAGAGAGTGGACTTGTCTCTCTTTTGGGGGAGTTTTTCCCACTGGGTTTTCTCCTTTTACTCCACTTTTCAAGAGTTTCTTGTATGTGGGTACCTCATCAGGCTTGTTGTCGGGACCCACTTCTCCTTGTTTTCATCTATGTGTCCACCTAAGCTATGCTTCAGGGGTGTGTTGGTGTAGGATATTTACCATGCACATATTTTAAGTACATGGGATTCCTCCACATAGGTGATTCACCATGCTTAGGTGTCCTAGGGTGTCATTATGGCCTTACATGCATCATAGAGTGTCATAGGAGTTACATTTGACTAGCTATTCTGGGAATGTAACTCCCACCTCTTGATGGCTACATTTGTGGGGGAGTTACACACCCCACTACTATATGTACACCTTTCATGTTAAGCAATGCAATGGAATGGAGTATTGGATTTGAGGAATTTTTCCCTTAATGCATGCACATTGCTCTCATGGGTGATTTCTTTCTTCGATCTTGAAGCTACATCATTTCACGGTTGAGTGTAACATTTTGATGCTCACGGATTCCCTCTAGATCTTCGTCATTCCTCCAAAACTTCCTACATGTATAGGTGTTAGGTTTGGAACTTGCCATCGGCATGCTTCCGGGTGGGAAGTCTACACACTTGGTGATATTTCTTCTTTTCTCTCCCTTTTCTTGAGTGCGAGATTTCTTTGAACTTGTTAACTCCCGCTTAGAAGTACTAGGCGGTGAAGTAGAATGGGAGTTTACACCATGGGCTCATGGTTTCATCCACCAACTTAAATCTACCTATGCGAAGTGTTGGCACATAGAAAACCCAACTTCTCCTTTGTAAGCACCGGTATTTTCAAATTTGGATACTCCCAAAAAAACTTGTTTGCCACATCGGGCATTCCTATCTCCAAAAATACAATTGTCAGGAGGATAATTCTAAAGATTATCTTGTCTCCTTCCTATGCACTACTAATTATCTCATCTACAATGAAGGCTAATAAATTATAGATTGTGCCCTCTGATATTTTCTTGCTTACATTCAACCATGCCTTATTCACTTGCATCCACCTTTCTTGATGATTTAACTTTGCGATCGGGTGTGCAACCATTCTCATGATGGGATCTAGGATTTTACAAAGATCAAAATACCTTGACCCCTTCTTGTAATCATATGCGTGTGATTTCTTTGATGGCATCCTTGTCTCTTAGGTCATCATCTATGCTTTCTCCCTTGCAGATGAGGCTTGTAAACTTTGAAATTAGCTGAGGGGTTATGCGCATCTTGCGCCCCATGAAGTAAAAGTGATCCTCATGCACACATGACATTAGCCACTGATAGAGGTGCTCAGATTTCCAAAGTAGGGAAACTCATAGAGTTGCAATAACCTTGCCTTCTCCAACTTCACTTTTACCTCATCGCTATAGATGGGAAAACCCTCTAGTGTCATTTTTTTCATCGGGCGCACTAAATCCAATGCCATTTCCTTCTCTATTGTGTTTTTGTGATGGTTATAATCACTCACCACCATCTTTCTCAAATGGGATTCCCACTCCTTCCCAAGCAAAACTCCATCTGGGTACTGCATTTCTACATACCACTCCTCATTCATGCTTGTGGTGGTTGTTGTTGGCTCTTTTCCCTTGCCCTTGCCCTTTCCCTTTGGCTTCTTGGGTGACATGGTTGGTTTCTTGGGTGCCATTTTCTAGGTCCTCTTATCACTTCAATATCTTCTTGTTACTCTACTCTTCCACTCCTTCCAACCTTAGATCTCAAACTTGTGAAGAAAACCTCTTAAACCCGTGCCTTAGTTTTTGAAACCCTAACTTGGATAATTATTTCACAAGATGATGCCTTCTCAAAACTTCTCTTATGCTTGTGAAATCCCTTCCTTTTGGTTTTAAATCCAAACTAGTTATTCATGCTCAAACTCTTCAAATTTTTCTTCACACGGATCAGTTCTGGAAGCCCTAGTTTGCAATGATGCAAAAGTGCTTCTTTCTTCGTATACACAAAGTAAATAATGAAATGCCTCGACCCTCTATTTATAGTTTTCCCCATTTGTAACATTAAATGCTACCTTACCTACCACCATACTTTAACACTTAATGCAGATTTTTCAAACAAACCCAACTTTAGTGCTTTAACTCACGTGCCCAACCTTGTGTGGAAAATTCTCCAACCTTATGGCATGCAACCAATCCATCTTGATAGGAGACTCTTGCACGTGCATAACCAGCACCGAAGGCACTTCTTTTGTCATGATTTTTCTCTTGCCTACCTTGTGTTGCTTTTGTGCTTCTTCCTGTCTTGTACGTGGATCCTCAATGTAGCCTTATCCTAACACCAAACATCCTTTTTCAACTTTCCTTACATGTATTTTCTTCATTGGGCCATTCAATTGAGCTTTCCAATGTAATATTTCCTAGTGCTTCACATAATTTCTTCCATCTTACTCCACCCTACACTAAAATGATGCCCGGTCCTTTGCACAATTACAACCTTCAAAAAGTAATGAGCTTACCGGTGCGCAAGGTGCAAAACAAAACAACAATGAGAAAGGGAAAAAAAAGGAAAATGCATTAAAGAAAATCCTAAACTAACTGGAAATACTACCTTATTTAAAAACACCAAGAATACTTATTTATAGTAGGGATTCAACCTACTCCCGTTGAAGTGTCTTTGCAATCTCATCCCATCTAATACTTGAATCGGCACGTGCCCAAATCAAGGATGTATGAGATGGTGTAGGGACCCAACCAATGCACTTTTATCTTCTCGGGATGGTGCAAAAAATTTGAATCATATAGTAAGACCATCTACCCAACCTCAAACTTCTTGTTCCTAAAGTGGCAATCATGTCATGCTTTTTGCTTTGATTTTTTTGCTGTTTGGATCCACCGGTGAGTGATCATATTTTTTCCAATTGCATTAACTTGTCAATTCTTTCTTCTAGCACTTTCTCATCAGCTAGCCCTCCC
The DNA here is from genome assembly GCA_018340775.1 of Taxus wallichiana var. yunnanensis. NCBI lineage: Eukaryota > Viridiplantae > Streptophyta > Pinopsida > Cupressales > Taxaceae > Taxus > Taxus wallichiana. The sequence continues at coordinate 565,347,138 of CM031235.1, forward strand.
GCATGTGCTATTCATAGAGAATGTAACATAAACTCAACCAAAGAGGACAACATCCGTGCCAAACACCAATTGAAATGGTGTGGATTTTTTCAGCCTTTTATAAGTTTTCCAATAAGCCCATAATACGACTCGATACCTTATCATCCCAATATTGTCTTCCAACATCACAAATCTTTGTCGTGGTATGACTCAATATTTTGTTAAATGCTTCTATGGTTCAATTTTCCCGAGGGTGAGAGGGAGTAGTTTTGTGATGGGCCACCATGAACTCTACTAACAGGATCCTTACGGTCTCATTTAAGAAATGTGTACCCCTATCATTGGTTAAAATTAAAGGGCATCCATACCTTGTGATAATGTTCTCCCACAAAAATCTTGCTACTATAGCTAATGTATAATATTTAGTTAGAAATTTGTCTCTCGATCACCTTGTCAAATAGTCCATGCAAGTGATTACATAGCGTGATCCAGTCCTATGCGCTACTAGTGTAATAGGGCCTAAAAATTCTATTTCCCATTTCTCAAAAGGTTCAATGCTAGGGATAGGGCACAAAGGAATTTCATCTCTCCCTTTACTTGTCAACATGCTTGATAATGGTCACACGCTTTACAATACTCCTTGTAATCCTTATATATATTTTCCCACCATAATCTTACCATTAATATTTTACATGTGGTGGCATCTCCTGCATAATATCCACTTGCACTTCCTCCATTTTCTTCCTCTATGATGGAAAAACGATCATGCTCTAGTACACACCTACGGAAAAATTCATCATTCCCTAGTTTGAATAAGTCCCCACCGATAAAAATGTAGGGCATGGTGTATATGGCTAGTTGTTTTTTTCTAATGTCTTCATCCCTTCCAAAGAAGATACCCATTTTAAGGAACACAACAATATCCTCCAAGTATGAGGGCATGTGCCAAAACCTAAACAACTGTGTGTTTGGCATTATATCTTCAATGTTTTGTGCATCCTCTCCCGAATCAATCCTAGACAAATGGTCAGGTCCGAATTACTTTTTCCTAGTTTGACAACCACTGTGAACTCAAATTATTAGAAAAATAACACCCACCAAGATATGTGGCCTTGTAGAACAGGCTTGTTAACCAAGTATTTCAATGCCATATGGTCAGTGTAAAAGATAAAGGGAGTTTCCAGCAGATACTACCTGAACTTATGAAGCATGTAGATCATAGACAATGCCTCGTGCTCGGTCGTAGTATAAATCGACTCTATTGGTGTCAACTTCCTACTTGTAAAGTATAAGGGTTGATCAACAATTCCCTCACCAAGATGTCCAAGTAGTTCCCCAATGGCCATTCTGGAGGCATCCACATGAACATGTAAGGGCTTATCCCAAGAGGGAAAAATAATATAGGTGTGATGACAAGCCTATCCTTCAATGTGTCGAATGCCTTCTACTGCGCCTCTCCCCAATGGAAGGAAATTTTATGTCTGATTAACTCTTCTAAAGGCACGGTGATCTTGGCATACCCCTTGATGAACTTCTGATAGTATCCCGTCTATCTAAGAAACCCATGCAATGCACTTCGACTAGTTGGATCCTCAAATACCACAATCACTGTAATTTTGGAAGGATCCACGAACAGGCATTCTTTGTATATGATGTGTCCCAACAAGATCCCAAATGGGGTAGAAAATACACACTTCTTGATGTTGAGGGATATCCTCAACTACCGAAACCTTTTAAGCATCAATCTCGATTGTCACAATGGCCCTTAAACATTCTACGTACACGATCCAATCATCAAGTTACACCTAGAGAAACTTGTGGATGAAATCTTGGAAGGCCTGCACTACAATGCGTGAGAACATAGTAGGTGCATTCTTCAACCCAAAAGGCATGACTGTATAGGAAAAAATTCCCCACTCGGTGGTGAAGGTTGTATTTCTCTAGTTTTCTTTTGCAATCGTCATGTGGTGATAGCACGAGAACCCATCCGTGAAATATTAGACTTTGCTCCCTTCCAATCCTTCCAAGACTTCTTTAGTGAACAGATTGGGAAGGGATCAATGACACACACTACATTCAGATCCCTATAATCAACACATATCCTTATCCTTCCATCCTTTTTGATACTAATCACCATTGGACTTATCCACTTTGACTCCTCCATAGCCTCTATGATTCCTAACGCTATCATCTTGTCTATTTCCTCCTTGACCTTCACACACATGATACATTTCATTTGGTATGGTCTCTTCCAAACAGTGCACACCTTTCTTCAACTTAATTCTCATTTTTCCCAAGGAATGGTGAACACCTTTGAGTTCATGATACCCACATAAGAAAAAATCCTCAAACTCATGTAAAAGATAAATGATTTTAGAGATTTCCTTCTTCAACCAATAGTATCCGATGGTAGCCTCTTTTAGCTCTTTTTCTAAGCTGATATTAACCTTCTTTATCTTTAAAGGCTCATGATAGGCACATGTTATTTCATCAAGTACTATCCATCACTTCATGCAAGCCTAGAGAATGGTTAACCTCAAAATTTTCCATCTCTTCACTGTCTATAACATAGACCATCTTGCCTTTTTCTTTCTCTACACACGTGTGCTAAAACCGCACCTCAATAGAATCATCTTCACCAATTTTTCCCTTCAAGTATGGCTCTCCTATAAAGTATAAAAGCCTATCCTCTACCTTTTCACTATCCCCCATCATAAGACGCTTGAACTTCTGCGATTCCTTATCCACCAATGGTTTGGTGCTTTGATAATCAAATGCTTGGATGAGATCAGTCGCTAGTTCTTGCCAACTCCCTATTTGGATGCATGTCTCAGAGTGGATGTACCATGCACGTGTGTATCCCTACAGTGTAGAATATAGTTTGTGTACTAAGAGGAATGGTGGAAAATATTTTGCACCTTCCCTCCAGGCCCTCTCATAGGTTTGGATGTGGAAAGAGGTAGGCTCCTTACCATGGTAGTCTTTGATGGTGGTGGGTGTGTTTCTTCTAGAGAACTAAATAGAGAAGGAAATTATCACTTTGTGCCATTCCAAGAGATTATCCCAATGCGTTGCCCACAAACGCGTAGCAATTCGATTAGGACATAACTTAACATCCATCTTTGTTCATTTTCCTCCTTCCACTGAGCTTCCATCTTCTACAAAATGACCTCAAGGAAGGATCCTCCTAAGTACTTAGGTAGCTCCTTTCCCCTTAGGCACCAAACCATATGCACCTTTGTCACTTGCTCCTCTCAAATGTCATCGATTAACTCATAGGTTCCATGCACCCAATTATCACATGCTAGATTGGTGTTGTCACTTACTAACCGAACATCCTCAAATGGATAACTCCGTTGGTAGGATGGATTATCTTTGGATCCCTAATTAAGCACACATATATTCTATCTAGGACCTCTTCTCCTAAAGGTTCAATATAGGGTGTCGACTTCCCATCAGCCAAGGGTATGATGACCCGTTCCTCCTCATTTTCAAAGCTTATGTATCCCTTTTTGAACCAAAGATTCGCATTGTTATTATAGCACCATGGGTGCCCTAAGGAAGTGCTAGGAAATTGTCTACCTCAGCGAGTGCCAAGAATTTGAAGTCCCCAATAAACTTATCCCCTTGAATGGTGATAGTTGCATCCTTTAAGACACCGATGGGAATTTCCTTCATTTTTTTTTCCATATACAACACATTCAAAGATGACTATAATGCAGGCCTTCCCATCTGATTCCATGCATCCAAGGTGAGAAATTGATCTTTGTGCTTTTGTCAATGAGGAACTTACGAAGGAGCCATCCATCCATGACCGAATTTAATGTGATCTCCCTATCATAGTCAAGGCTATGAGGGGGAAGGTTTGCATGCAAGACCTACCTCTCATGCTCTTCTCGATGCATGGTACCTTCTCTCTCAACCATGCTCCTAGAAAGGGAATAATATTTTCTTGCCTTAGCATTTTACATACTTCCTTGACCTCATCGAGGTCATCTTTTGGCGCCTTAACATTCCTTCTTTGCTCCTACCTCTTGGACTACTCATTTGCACACTAGATTTCTCCTTGTAAACTCCGAATGATGTCCATGGTTTCTTGATATACCTCCTTTTGATGCATAGGGTCTAGGTACTTCCCATGTACCACTTCTTCCCTTGAAACCAGGTTCTTCTTCCTTGGCATTTCCTTTGTGCACACGAACTCTTCTCTTGTTGTTACCATAATAGGTTCTAAGCTTGCATCATGTGTTACCAAAGTGGCATCCATTTTGTCTCCTTCTTCTTAATGCTTACCATTACAGTGCCCTTGTCTTTTTGGTGCTATTGATTCATGTGCTCAAACAACTTAGGGCACTCCTCATACTTGTGTTTCTTCCTGCACCATGAGTACTACAATAGGTCTGGGCACTCTCGTTTGTAATGCTCTGTAGACCCATAATTAAAATAGGTTCCACGTGGGAAATCACTTCTTTCTCCTTTGCGGTTACCATGACCACATAATCCTCTCGTGAAATCCCCTTTTGCGTGTGCCTCCATCTACACGCTCCTCATAACGGCGATTATAACCTTTATAACTACCGGCAATGCTGGTCTAGCACACCCCATGATCAATCACCTCATGGATTTGGTAAATAAGCCTACAATCCTTAGTATCATGGGTCGTAGAATTGAAGATCTTATAATATAGAGCAAGACACATTCTTTCAAATTATGTGCTATAACAAGGGGAATCTATTTGCATAATGGTCCTTATGAAAAATTTCATAGTCTCCATCTGTCACGATGTGTACTTGTCCTCTAGGGGAAACTATTCTTGACATGCTCCTCTACTTCACAATGTAAACCATATACCACCGCGAGTCTCATGGGATGAGTTCACAGAAAAATTCTCCAGTGTGCTTATCCATAACAATAATTTGAGCTTCGATAAATGGGATAACACCAAAGTATCAACACTTCTAACAACTTTGGTGCACATAGCAACTTCTAATGCCTCACGTAGGTTTGTGAAAGTTTTATGAGATAAAGCTTTTTTAAAAGGTGTTATCATCCCCCAACAAACCATTGAGCATGTTGTGAAGGGTGAATTTCATATGATAATTTTGACAGGAGAGTTTTAAACCGTGCATCATAATCCCACACAATCTATGCCATTCCCTATTGAATCTCCTTTAGGGAACTGATGCTCTTCTATTCAAACTCAAGGATGTGGAATTATACCAAGAAGGTGTTCTTTAAAGTAGTATAATCCACCACCATTTGATGAGGTTCATATTTCCTATACCAGCTATGCACATGCCCTTACAACATCATTGTAAACTAACTAGCCTTCCACTCTCGGGGTTGTGATCCCTTCACACACCATAGCATCTCACACTTGTGAACATGTTCTACAACATATTCAATACCCCTGTAATCTGGAAAATGCAAAGACATCTCAAAGAAGACTTAAGGAGGTGGCTGGGGTCCTTGTCCTCCTGAGCTAGAGCCTTGGTTTCCTCCAGTGTTTCCTCTGCTGCCGAATCCACCAAATCCATTAGGTGCTATGCCTCTTCGGACACGGACCCACTAGATCCACCGTGTCCTATCCCTCCTTACCCACTAAATCCAAATCCACCAGATCTACCAGGTCCTATTGCTCCTAACCCACCGGATCCACTAGGTCCATCGGGTCCTGTAGTGGTCGTGCTAAGGGTCCCCAAAGTTCCACTGAACTACATGCTAACGGTCTCCCCACTACCACTAGTGTACCCGGGCCACTCCCAAATGTGAGACTGAAGGCTTGTGTACTTGCTCCTTGTCCAAAACTTCCTCTGAATACTGGAATAGTATGCATAGCCATAGAAGTGGGAAATGAAAAATTGTATCTCCTAGGTGTAGATCTGTCACTTCTACTGATACCAACTGGGTTAGTGATACTCCTTGATTTGAAAAACCAAGCACCAAGGTTTGGTGACTAGGTGGGTTAGGATGTGTGACAATGACTCTTCTCTCTCCACATGAAAAAATCTCATCGAAGTGAAAGGGGTCTCTCTTACATGCTTTCCAAGAAGGGGTAATAGAAACTACTTAGGTTCCACATCCTCTCGTGTGAATGTTAACTCCTTCTCACAACGTCTCGCCTCCATTGATCCATCACACTTGTAACCTTGTGTTGTCTAGTAATCTCCCTTTCACATGCTTCACTATACTTGAGTCATCTCTCCTCCCTTTCTTTCTAAGTCATAATATATTCCATCTTCCTCCACCCTAGCTTCCTCACCCAACGCTCAGAATGGTTTAGCCAACCATTGGAAATGCCTCTAAACTCAAGGTAACAATCAATATATTCATTATCAGAGGAATAACACATAGAAATGATCCTCTAGGATCCCGTAAAAACTCAAACTCAGCAACTTCCGGACAAGAATATGTAGAAATAGCGTACTCTAGAGTGTAGCTAGCCAACACACCTTTCCACTAATGATCCACAACATGAGTCCATGTCAAATATGCATCCTGTAGCCTATGGTATTCTTCTTGGGTCCACACACATGATCTATAATACCAGCTTGATCTAGATGCATATGCTTTGAGAGCCATTCACACAGTTCTACTGGGAAGTAATCAACTTACATATTACATAATTTTATAATAAATATTTAAATAAATATTACATCATAGCATAAGTAAATAAAGAAATACTTACAGAAATAAATAACACATGGTGACACAAGTATTTATAGTGGAAAACTCCAATAGGGTAAAAACCACTTTGAAAATAACCTTTTACTTTAGAGAACTTATTTTACATCCAGTAAGATCACCTCCTCCTTTAAAACCCTATTTACCAAGGGTAAAACCAAATCACTTGATTTACACACCTTTGATATATTTCCCGAATATATCAAATGAGGACCTAAAGTCCTTTTTATATAAGGTGATCGGGTATGTCTCTCGACCCACCTTTTCAACCTAAAATGGTTGACACATACACCTAGGTTTATAATATTTAATATTAGAAATATAATCATTTCATGATATTAAATATTTAACCTAAAGTATATACCTAGGTTAGCATATTTAATAATATAAATATAAATATTTCATATTATTAAATATTAACCTATATATTAGTGATGGACCCATATACATTAAGGGTTGGCAGACCACTTAATCATTATGTTCCAACACTCCCCTTAATGTTAAGTGGGATAACATAACATATGCCAATAGATTACCTACTCGTGGTACACTACAAGATTTACAATCCTTAAACCATAAAGGTTTTAGGCTAGCATATCGGTTGAAGGAATTATAACACCTTCATCATACTCAATTTACCTTTTGGTAAAAAGATTTGGAATCCCAAAGATCATCCCATGATCAGTGGCTAAGTATGATTTGTGAGTTTTACATGTTCTCACAGGTTCTCATAAAAGGTTATTAAACCCAAGCATATAGGAGCCTTTTACAACCAAGGACCTCCTTAACAATATGCTTGTACTAGATGTTTACCAGTAAACTCAATAGCACTAAAGAGTTTACTAAAGACCACCTTTAAGATCTTTCTACACTTCTTTCTAAAAAAGAAGTCGAGGAGGTATACATGCCCGAAGGTCTTTTTACACTTGCCCGAAGGTCTTTTACAAGGTCTTTTACAAATGTTCGAAGGTATTTTTACAAAAACCAAGTTCCATTAGGAGGTGACATTGTCATGCACACTCCCCCTCAATGGAAACTCGACAATCCAAGATTTTTACGAAAGTGACAAAACTTTGCAATAAGCACTCGAAGGACTTTGTGAAGATGTTAGCAACATGCTCTTTAGTCAACATGAACTTGAGATTTATCTCATCACTTTGCACCTTCTCATGGGTGAAGCGTATATGTATCTCAATGTTCTTTTCTCCTCGATGTTGAACTGGATTCTTAATCAAGAGTAATACAACTCTGACCACCACATAGAAGATAAATACTTCCTTTAGCTTCCATGTGTATCTCTACCAACAACCATTTGTAGCCACATGGCTTCTTTACTTCTTCCATTGTACTTCTCTACCTCAGTAGAAAAATGGAGACTATTGATTGTATTTTTGTTCCAAGTAATGGTTCCTACACCAAAAACTTGAACACATATCCAATATATTTTATAACACAACATCAGTATGGTTAGAATCACAAAATCCATATAAGATAGCATTTTCATTCTTATTATAATGCAACCCATAATTGATTGTTCCTTTCAAATATCTAAAAATTATTTTTGCAAGATTCCAATGATCTCTAAAAAGGTTCCTGCATAAACCTTGAAGTAATTCCTTTTGTATAGGAAATATCTGATCTAGTTATAGTTAGATAAATCAAACTATCAACTAACAATGTATATAAAATAGGATCAACCTTTTTCATATGTAAATTTATGATCAATATTTATTCAACTTCCATTGAAGTAGAAAATGGTTTACAATCAATCATAAGAAAACTTTTTCAATACAATGGTTACATATTGTGTTTTGAAAAATAACAATAGAATGAAATACAATCATACAAATAACATGATGTGAGAGACCTAACTCATTCATTTCAAAGTATTACTTCAATTTCTCTTTAATCCTATGAATTAAATCAGAATTGTCACAGACATAAGAAAATCATCAACATATATACATATAATGATAATATGAGCCTTATTGCTTAATGAATATATCATTGTTAGAAGAATAATTAACAAAACCTAATAGTTTAAAGAAGGAAACAATTTTCACATACCAAGCTCTAAGAGCTTGTTTTAAACCATACAAGGATTTCTCAACTTACAAACATAGTTTTCTTTACTAGTTTCTTCAAATCCTTTAGGTTGAAACATGTAAAGTTCTTCTTTTAAATCACAATTCAAAAAAGTATTTTTCTTATCCATTTGGTGGATTTCCCACCCAAATTGAGTGAAATTGCAAATAAGGCCCTAACAAGTACTCATTTTAGCTATAGGAAATGTCTCAACATAATCAATACCAAGTTTTTGAGTGAAACCTCTAGTAATAAGTCTAGCTTTATGTTTGTTAATACTACCATCACCATTATATTTTACTTTGTATATCCACCTAGACCCTATAATACTTCATGGCTCAGGTTCATACAAGGTAATTAATGCATGGTACATATGATGGCTTTTGGTCATTTTCCTAAGGTTAATAGGATTTGAGTTTTCTAACATAGATTGAGCCCAATTTAATTTCTTATCTAAGAAGATAAGAGTTTCATAAACATCTATAGCATCAAAACATCATCATGACCATTTACTAAATCAAGAATCAAAACCATCATTTAGAAGCATTTAATGAAGTAACTTCAAGAGAAGAAGACAACACATGTAAACCTTTCACTAGATTATATCTATACATTTCATATAAGCTTCGATAATTAACATGTCCTAACCTTTCATGCCATAGTTTTGAATTATTCAAACTTTGAGATATAAAACAAGATGTAGAAGAGAAATCATCAAAAATATATAGATCATTTCTTTGAATTCCTTCAGCTATTATACTCTCATTACTATCCTTGATATACCAAGTATCCTTCATGCATGGATTCTAGTTGTGTCCATACCTCTTTTGGATGTTTGATATTACCAATGTGTAGAAGGTACTCATCATCATTCACAATCATAGAAAGAGCATCTTACATTCATTGCAAGAATGCATTCATGTTATCTACAATTTGCTTGATGATTGGTGGGAGCAACCTCAGATCCAAAATAATCATCTAGAGTTTCCTCGCCATAAATTCTATTTTGACCCAAATGTTGTAGTTGGTTTCATTCAGGATCTGGGTTTTGTCAAGATAGAAATAGTTGGACATCATTGTTTTCCTAAACCTGTAAAACACACCCCATTATAATATACAATGTACCACAGAGTTAGATACATATTTATCGATAATAAAAACAACACTTTTAATAGAATCAGATCTAAATTTTATAGATCTAAAGAAACTATTTGATCATAACTAATTTTGTCATTATAATGCATACTAATTAACCTCCCATGATCAAAATAATAACCCGCATTATAAAGGGCTTTGCATTATACCCCAGATTTATATAAAAATATTTTTGACCATATAGAAGTGAAGAAGAGACCCCTAAGAATGCATAACAACTTCAAATTTTTGAAAAAATATTAATGTAGACAAAAATCCATTTCCAACTTAAATTTGACGTCTAAATGACCATCATAATGGCTTATTTTTTGGTCTATCGTGATGACAGTCATTTGACTATCAATTTTAACACAAGTTAAATTTTTCTAGAACCTACGAGCTTAAATTTGATGTCTAAATGACCATCATATTGTCTTATGTTTGGTCTACCATGACGGTCATTTGACCGTCAAATTTAATGAAGCCAAAACTTATTGTGTATTTCAGAATGTGAAATTCTAGAATTTCTTCTTCTGTATAATATTAGGGAGGTTATATTTTAACACATTATAATAACCTATTATAATTTATAATGTAAAAATATATACACTTTTTTATTAAAAAATGTATATAATTTATAGAATGAAAATAAAAAACAACATATAGTTCATAAAAATTATAAACTATAGTATATTGTTTTTATATTAAAAACACATAACCCTTATTAAAGGGGTTTAAAGGACATAGACCAGGTTAAAAGAATTTTACCAAGTGCAAGTAGATTTATGAGAGTATAGATTAACTTGCATATTTTACAGAGGGACAAGTAATTTCACCCGACCAATGAAATAAATTGAAATCCCTATTTTCATGAACCTTGTCTCCTCCCTTCATTTACTCTTAATTTTACCCCCACACATTTAAAAGTATGGAAATATTACAAAATATTTTATATAATTCCTACAAGCTAAAAACTTTAAAACTTTTATGTGGCTATAACTACCAATATTTTAATAAATATTTACCACACTTCACGTGGGCCACCAATAAACTAGCCCTTTTTTTTTAATTCTCCATTTATACTTGAGAGTTCCACATTTATACCTGAGATATTATCTCATTTTATTCTCCACTCCCACTCTTATATAAAAGAAAACTTTAAATAGGTTTATTTATATAGTTTTTATAAACTATAAGATCTAAATGAATGGGGTTGCCCCCTTACATGGATAATATAAATGGTTAGGGACACATGTTAGGTTTTATTTAATAAGTATTAAGATTTAAAAAGTAATCCCTTCATGGCCAAGAAATAAACACGACCCCCTTACTAAAAAAAGTAAGCACTTTGTTTTTTTTTAAAAACATATATAAACAAATCTAATAAAATTTATATTTTAAGCGGTTTAAAATAACCATATATATAAAATATGATTCAAACTTAGGTTTGTTTCTTTAAAAAAAAAAAACTATATATGCCTAGATTTATAAGTTAAGTTTAAATATGATTTAAACTTAGGCTTAGAATATGGTTTGTTGACTCTTCCCTCAATCCCATGTAATTTTAATATGGTTTAAGGCTTTTAATAAATAGTTTTTTTTTAAAACTATATATATATATATATGATGTATATATAAATATTATATAAATATATATATATATATTTTATAAAAATAAAATTATTTTCAAATTATATAGGATATAGTTATAGATTAACTATAAACTATAGTTTTTTCAAATCCTTTTAGAGGGACAAAAAAACATGTATGAATTTAAAATATTAAACATTTGAAATTATAAAAATGAAAATTATTTCATAATAAATCTTTCCTTTTTGTATGTGACTTTCACAAGGTAAATATTTGAAGCCCCTTTCACATGTGCACACATAAATCTCTAAACAAACATTAATTCCATATAATTTACAAAATGTAAATGAAATTAAAAATCATATCATATTACATCTCCCTAAAAAAATTAGGGATTTAAAATTGAAAAACCCTAAAAATTTTACCAAGAGTTTAATTGCACAAATGTAATGCCAAAATAAATTGGGAAAAAAAGAAGGGGACCAGATACTTTTAAATACCCTTTCGGGTTGGTTGAAAAAACCCGTACAAATTAAATAAATAAAATACAAAACATTTGATCTTAATTTATTTAATTTACCTCACTCTATTACCATGTTAGAATTTGAGGATTCTAATAAATACGGATTTAATCAACTTACATATTACATAATGTTACAATAAATATTTAAATAAAGATTACATCATAACATAAGTAAATAAAGAAATACTTACAGGAAATAAATAACACAAGTGACATAGTATTTATAGTGGAAAACCCCAATAGGGTAAAAACACTTTGAAAATAAACTTTTACTTTAGAGAATTTATTTTACATCCAATAAGATCACCTCCTCCTTTGAAACCCTATTTACCAAGGGTAAAAACAAATCACTTGATTTTCACACCTTTGATATAGTTCTCAAATATATCAAATGAGGACATAAAGTCCTTTTTTATATAAGGTGATCGGGTATGTCTCCCGACCCACCTTTTCAACCTAAAATAGTTGACACATACACCTAGGTTTATAATATTTAATATTAGAAATATAATCATTTCATGATATTAAATATTTAACCTAAAGTATATACCTAGGTTAGCATATTTAATAATAGAAATAGAAATATTTCATATTATTAAATATTAACCTATATATTAGTGATGGACCCATATACATTAAGGGTTGGCTAGACCACTTAATCATTATGTTCCAATAGAGACTACTATACACACCAATATAATTTTCTAATTTACTAGCCAACTCTAGAGTGTAGCTAGCCAACACACCTTTCCACCAATGATCCATAGAACGGGTCCATGTCAGATCTACATCCTGCAGCCTCTGGTATTCTTCTTGGGTCCATGTGTGTGATCTATAATACTAACTTGATCTAGATGCATATGCCAAGAGCCATTAATAAAATCTACTAGGAAGCAACATAAAAAAATTTCATACAAATCATGGTAGAGGTTCTCTTCTACCCATATACATGCATCAAACTCAGATCCAAATGATGAATTTCGAGAAAATTCATCCTCCGTGATATTGAACCATGATTCAACACTTTCCAAGGTTAAACGCTCTGTCATCACTTATTAAAAATATCATGATGTATACCATTTCCCACTACACCTTTGAAAAGAGGTCCTAAAAATGGAACTAAGATGTAGTCATTTTTACATACATCACAAAGGAAAGAAATCCCATGTGCACCGACCTTTCACCAGCGGACACGCTTGGGCACTCACCCGAGGCATGCGCGGGTGCCAAGTCTCTCTTTTATGTGAGTTAAGTGGGAAACCATCATCTATGTCAAGAAATTAATGAATAAAGGTGGAAATGAGACATATAATCTTCATAGGGCTCAAAATGACCTCTAGACAAATGTATGCATTCCAAATGGGAGGGTACTTATAGATAACATATAGAACTACAATAGAAAGGAAAATACATAAGGATTTACGTCTATTCCATAACATCTATGAGCAGAAATGAAAAGATATAGATATGAAATGAATCAATTACATTCATACTCATTCATGTTTGTAACCTCATTACATTCAATGGATCCATTAGACTACCACAACTTGATCAGACCAAAGTCATACATCACGGCGAGGGGATCATGTGCTTCATTCATATAAAGAAAAATTTATAACCCAACCCCTTTATACATTACTCCTTATATAGCGTCTACCTAATGAGAGTAACTATACCCACTATACCCACTATCTCGATCTTGTCATCATCTTCGGATGCTTGCTGAATCAGGATTGCAAGCTTCAGCATCAATGGAGGCATAGGATATATCTGACGAAAGACTGTCAGTATCTGAAATGAAAGCATATTCATCATCCTGTATGCCTTTGAGAGATAAGGCGTTTACCTTGGCCTTACCTTTTGCAGTATGTTTCGAGGACACTGATTTGCATAGTGGTCCTCTTTGCAGATGTAGCAAGTCGGCTTGAATTTGGATGACTTGCCTAGGTGCTTATACCTTCTGAATTTGAATCTTTTCTTGGGCTTACCTTCTCTGAACTCTCTGTATTTTTTCTTATATCTTTTCTTTTTCTTTTTCTGCTGACAGGCACCCTTCCCTTTTGAAAAAAGACAATCTTTACAAGAAGATTTCTTGCGGGAAGATTGGATTTCAAGATCTGGACACCCAAAGGGTTCCAGTGCATATTGTTCACAGAAAGCATTGTTCAGAGCTTTCTGGTGTTTGAACGCTTGTTTGCGTTCCCATTTTTCTTTGCACATCTTAGCATTGCATTGATCTATAATTTGATTTATGTGCCCAAAACTGAGTTCAGAAGTTTTCATACCGTGCATAGCCTTTCTGTATTGAGTAGCAAAGAAAGGTGTATATATATTCTCCTCCTACAATGTGGGTGCTTGTATATATAGGTGTATTTAACCACCAAATTTATTTAGAGGCTACATATTTTTCACTAATTTCCAAGTGGTCCTCCATAGAAGCATGCTCCTTCAAATCCGATCTCTCCACTCCTTGTAATGATGGTCTTATGGAATCCTCTATCACTAAACATATTCATTTTGTGGGCATCACATTACCAAGATGGCACATTATCCATTTCTCATACACTTTCGGGTCATGATTTTCTCATTTGCCCAAAATGCCCAATATGGCTAAGTCCCGAGACCTTATCTCTTTCGTGCGTGTGCCATGGATTTTATTAAACCCTTCCATAAACTCTATCCTATGTGCCTTCTCCTTGCATGCCCTTATTCAAATAGGCCTTATGCACCTATGCACCTTTTGTACTTAAACAATATTTTCCCAACATCGAGCCTCGAAGTTGCACTTTGAGCTAGATTTTCACTTATTTTTCACTCTGTCTCACAAAATAAGTCATATATGGAAAATATTCACAATGGGCACCTATAATTTTGCTAAGAGCACTATAAAACATCCCTATGAAATGCAAAGTTACACAAAAACCTTGAAGTATTAGTGAAATATGCACATGAGGATCATAACATCCCATCATGCTTCCAGTAGAGCCCTACTCAAAAGCTGGGTTTGTGCCCGTAATCCCATACATACAAGCCCCACTTTACCAGATTTTTAGGTGCCCTACAAGACCGAGTACGTGGCGTAACCAACCCAAAGAGGATTTGAACAGGGTGGTAACTTTGATACCAAATATAATAAACCTTTTACACCAAAACCTTAAGGTGTTAGTGAAATATGCACATAAGGATCATAACATCATGTTACACCCTTAATTATATATCGTACATTGGATGGATATAGCCAACTTGTGGCTATCATAACTTCTTCTCATGAATTACCTCTTTCATATATGATATATTATCATTATTAGGTCAGCCTGGGTGATGGCCATAACATAGGAATAGTATAAATAGGGGTTAGTAGGTAGTTCTTGATCATCATATTGAACATTTGAGTCTTATTGTATGTTTTAGAGGTTTCCCCCTCAAAGTGGCTAAGCTATTATAATTTCATATTGAGATCATTTATCTGAAATATTGTGTTATTTGGTGTTCTATTTCTGGTGATAATCATAATTATTCAAGTAATTTCATTACAAGTGGTATCAGAGCTTGAACTCGGCCAACGCGTTGTGTCAAACCCTAATTGTGAAGGTTCGGCCATATCTCAAAATTGGTAGTGAATTTTTACGTAATTTTTTTTGTGGTATGGTGAAATCAGTCAAGTAATATCCTCTCCAAAATTCAAGTATTTTTGACTTAATTTACAAAAGTTATAGCGGTTTTATGTTTTTTCATAATTCAGCTCCATAGAGTGCAATTTTTGGAATTTTTCCAAGTTTCTTATATTTTCAGAAACCTCTCCAAAAAAATAGATAGGGTTTCTTCTTTATGAATTCCTATATTTGGCTAAATAGTTTACAAAACCCTAAACCCTAAAATTTGGCCCTACTAAGTCTACCCCGAGGCCCAAACCCTACATCATGGCTGGTAGATCTACTCGATGCCAAGGGAAAGGACAAGAAAATATAGGAATGACACCAAATAAGGAGGAGATGGATTAGAGTCTTCTAGTTTTGGAGTATACGAGGTGGTCATCCAGCTTCAAGAGAGGGTAAATAATATTGTGAGTAAATATTACCTTAATAATGAGCTTCTTCAACTACAAGGTAGCCTGAGGAATGAAATTCAGAAGGAATTTCTTGTAATGTAGTAGGAGTTGTTGTGAGTTATTTCAAACACAACTCCCAATTCCAGTCATATGGGTTCCTCTAGTAATGGTCACACAGACCCAAATCACTCCAATCATGGAGGATCCTCTACTCATTCAGGTGGCTCCCTCACCAATGGTGGGGAATTATCCCAAAAGTGGAAATGCGTAAATTTGATGGAAAGGATCCACTCAATTGGATCACCTAAATGGAAAATTTATTTTATCTCCGTCATATTCCAGCAAGACAAAAGGTAACCATGACATCTTTATATGTAGAAACTCATCTATTTGTTTGGTATCGTTGGTTATGTTCTCAAAGGTAGAAGAATGGCCTAAATGCCACACGATGGAGTTTTCACGAAGAGCTTCAATTACACTATAGCTCTAGTTTTTCAGAGAATTACTTCAGCCAATTAGCAAAGTTACACCAAATAGGTTCAGTTAAGGAGTATGTCCATCAATACCAAACTCTGTCCTTGCATGTGGAAGATAATATAGAAGAATATTTCAATGACCTATTTATTGGGGGTCTTGAGGACCAAATTTAGCTTGAGGTACTCATGTTTAACCCACTCAAGGTTTCTAATTATATTATCATGGCACAGAGAGCATAGGAAAAATTTCCGTCTAGCATAAGGCAACCCTTCTCTAGCATAAATGATCATAGCACCTTTCCTCCTTCGTACCCTCGCCACATTTCGAGTTGACACCTCAAGAAATTGAAGAAAAAAGAGCCAAAGGGTTATGTTTTAACTGTGATAGAAAATATGGACCCAATCATAAATGTTCTAAAAAAACTTGTTCTACATTGAAGGGTCAAGTGATGAGGAAGAATATGAGGAAACATCAACAGAGGAAGTGGAAAAATTAGAAGAAGAATCTAGAGATCCCCAGCCTACTATTTCATGCCATGCTCTATCAGGTATTAGTACTCCACAAACCCTTCAGTTCTGGGTTATCTTAAGAAGAAGAAGGTAACAATATTGATTGATTCAGGGAGCACACACAATTTCACAAATCATAAGTTGGTAACAAGACTGAATTATTTCATCTACCCAACCCGAATTTCAAGTAATGATTGTAGATGGTGGAACAATCCAATGTTTAGGTAAATGCCATAAATTCAAACTCATGATGGGTGACTACACATTGGAATCTATGATTTTTTCTATCCCCATGGGTGGAGCTGATATTCTCTTAGGTGTTCAATGGCTCACAACTTTGGGTACCATAGAGATACATTTCTAGGAATTATTCATTTGCTTTCATTCGAGGGTACAAAATTTGAAATTGGAGGTTTACAAGCTAAATATCCTCTAGTGGTGAGTTCTCATCAAATGTAGACAATTCTTAAAAAGGGGTCTGAAGGTTTTACAACACTCCTGTTCTATAGAAGTCCAACCATAAATGAAGGTATTGCCTCATTATCTTAAAAATTTTATTGATCAACATGTAGTTGTCTTCAAGGAACCAAGAGGATTACCTCCTGAAAGAGAGCATGATCATGCCATTCAGTTGATTCCAAGAAGCCAACCTCCCAACATCAATCCTTATAGATACCCATATGTGCAAAAGAGTGAGATTGAGAAGATGGTGGAGGAAATGTTGGAAATGGGTATTGTTCTTCACAGTTAGAGTTCTA
Organism: Taxus wallichiana var. yunnanensis; assembly: GCA_018340775.1. Taxonomy (NCBI): domain Eukaryota; kingdom Viridiplantae; phylum Streptophyta; class Pinopsida; order Cupressales; family Taxaceae; genus Taxus; species Taxus wallichiana. Next base: position 565,364,925 of record CM031235.1, read on the forward strand.
TTCTGCTCCAATGGTGATGGTGCATCGCAAGGATGGAAGATGGTGCATGTGTCCAGACTACAGAGAACTTAATAAGTTCACTATCAAAGATAAGTTTCATATTCCATCACTTTGATGATTTTTTTATAAGAGGTAAAATAGGGTTAAGGGGACCTACCTGTCTGCAAATATTACCACTTGATAAACACAAAGGCCAAGAGATTAACCATTGAATCCGATAAAAAACCAAAATATCACCATATCAAAACATAAAAAAAACTACATAGATAACCAAAGGAAGAGTAACTAACAACAAGGGTCCGAGTAAATAATAGAATAAAACTTATGAACTAACAGAGTATTAACAAGCAAGAAGAAACCATAATCTAGGAGACCAGACCCCTTCATCCTTCTTTTACCAGTTCCCCCATAGTACTCATGCATCCATTCCATTCTTTGACTAAGCTGGCTATAGTAGACTTCCAAAACTTGTAGTTCAGTTTAGCTATCTATACTTTGGGGCCATTTCCTTCTTTTATTTCTCCTTAGCTAATTCCATAGAATGGATCATCTCTATAAGGAGTTTAAGGTGGTGAATGGTACTTTTAACATTGAGAATGTGAACATCTCTTATCTAAAGAATAATTTCCTTCATCTTCAACATTTCATTTTCCATAGCCAGGCTTCTTTCATTAGCATTTTTTAATTGTTCACTAAGAACAATAGAGGAAAAATTCTCCACTTTTTCATTCAATTCTGTCAAGTCCATATAAACCATATTGATCTTATGTCTGTTAATGTCAGTGTATAACCTACAATTCTCAAATTCCCTCATAAAAACATTGGATTTGACCGCACAATCTTGAGCATTAAAGATTTTATTTTGGGAAGTTTTGAGAGCATGCAATCTTTCAATAGCCTCCTCCAAGTTCTTTAATCTCTTTCCCTCAGATGCTTCAGGATATTTCCCACTTTCCATCTCCTCACTAGGATCCCCTTCCAAGGCTTCTTCATCCCGATTTTCACTCGAAGCAAGTATGGTCAGACTTACCTTCAAGATTCTCTCCGACTCCAAAATAACTTCCACCTTCTCAGCCGAAGCCAAAACCTTCTCCTCCCTACAATGCTTCTTGAGGCTGAAATTTACCTAGTGGGATCTATTTCTTTTTTCTATGGGCCTAGCAGGTAGAGCCCCACTACCAATAACTTCCTTGATGTCTAGGATTTTAGAATTCCTTTATGAAGAAGCGTTCTTTAGGCTCGAGAGGCCCCCAATTTTTCATTTTTTTCCAATGAGGGGAGTTCCCAGCCTGAGCATAGCTTTAATGAGACCTTGATGCAATGGAAAGGAGAAAGTACCTTTCTCAACCTAAGCTATAGATTTGGACAAGGAGGAGAACAAAAAATATGGGAAATTATAGGGCTTGTTGTTTCTAATATGGTTCAACATGGGAAAGTGGTACCCATAGATCAATTTTTAATGCCCTTCAAGAGTAATATAGGCCAAATTAATTGAGGAATTTCCCCATAAGGATGGGGAAAATCACCTCTAGCATAACCATTATGGAGAGAGACAGGGAACACCCTTACCTTGCATGAAGAAGTCAATCTCCTAGATGTAGTCCGACTTAGGTTTGAAAATGATTCTTCCTTCCATGGATAGACTAGAGACTTTAGAAATAAGCTTGGGGGAGATGGTGAAAGAGATATTTCTAACCCAGACATGGCCTTCCCTCTAGGTTTTCCTTTGCAGATTCACTCAACTTTTCATCATGTCCATCGAAAATGCTAAAGAAATGTAACAATCCGCCTTTTCGAGAAAAACCTCAGCCTCTTTTGACATCTCTGGGACCTTGCTTGGTTCAGTATGTACTAAATCTCCTCCCATTCTCGCTAATTCTATTATTATTTTTCTTCGTAGGATGACTGTTTATACAAAACTTGATGGTAAGATTTCACAACATGAAGAGATCTATTCTACCCGTACGAAGATATAAAATAAATGTTTGAATGATATTGAGGTACATGGAATCATGAGACATCAAACCAAAGGAATAATTACATCCTCATTGAAAGGTGTGCTATTAGGGGTTCTTTCCCTTTTCAAGGTGTTTATGAAATTAGCATCCATCTCTTTAAGATCCTCAACCACCTTTAATTCCTTAGCATCCACCCCCATATTAGCCAAAATATCAACTAGTTTTTTTCCTTCACGAAACACATGTTGAAAGGATATAGTTTCGAAGGAGGATAATTTACCCTTGGATTTATTGATGAATTCAACTATAGAAATAGAGGCCTGAGACACTCCCTTCACACAAGAGATAATATACAAAGAGTCCCCTTCCACAACCAGATGATTGAAACCTTTCTCTTTCGCCAACTTCATTCCCAGAACAAAGCAACAACCTCTGCAACATTGTTTGATTAGAAACCTATATTTAAAAAATAGGCAAGAAGAAACTTCCCTTCATCATCACAAAAAACACATCCTCCCCCTGTTTTCCCAAGATTCCCTTTAGCAGCTCCATAAAAGTTGAGTTTAAGAAAGCCACCTCTAGGAGGAGTCCACTTAACCCCCTCTCGAGGGTTGGGTTTCTTAGGTTGAGGGTCATAAGTTAAATTCCAATTCCTTATGATATTTTGTTCACATTTAATAACTTCAACTTATTTTTTCTTGAGGATAGAAAAATTATTTCTAACAACCTAAAAGAAATTGTTTATTAACAGCCTATTAGGAAGTTTTTTTATTTTTAAAGATCCTCCTGTTTCTTTCTTTCCATATTTCCCACCATAGGTGACTTAGGCTCATTATCCAAATATTTTTAAGCCCTTGACTGATGAAAAGGCATTTCCATTAAATCCATGCATCTTGGATTTCATTAGGGTTTACCCAAGGAATTAAAAGAAAACCAAAATAGAAGATAGCATCTGAAGAGCAAGAGGGAATTCTAAGAACAGATGGTTCACCATTTCCATGTTCTTTTCACAAAGAACACATCTATTGACCATTTGGAATCCTCTTTTATTTAGGTTATCCACTGTTAGAATCTTATTTATCATAGCAAAGCCAACTAAACACATTGACTTTAGGAGATATGTTCTTGTTCCATATTTTTCCAACCATTAAGTCTTCATCTCTAGTTTCCCCCTCAAAGAATAGAGAGTAGGAATATTTGACTGAGAAATTACCATTTTGTTCTTTGTCCCACACAATTCTATCTAGATCCTTGTTGTTAGAAGACACATAATTTTTAGAAAATCATTGAGAGCAACCAAGTGTTCTTTGACTTCTTGATATGATTCTATAATTTTCCATGTCTAAAAGTTGTCTTCATCTTCCATATAATTGATAATTTTTCCCCATACTTCTCTTCAATCAAACTTGAAATTTAGGGAAAATTTTCTTTTAGGGTAAAATTCCGGAAAATTTATCATTCTATAAACATATCTCATTTTCCTTCCCTATTTTCCATCTACTTTGCCCTTAGCAACAATTTTTTAGCCCATTTATAGCTTTCCATATGCTTGAACCAGTGAAAGAAGCCTATTTGAATATCCATCTTTTTCATTTTCATCCATCCAATATTTTCTCTTAAGAATTCTAGTGCACACACTGTTTTATTTCATTAACCTCCAACCAATTTTAGCTAAGAGGGCTTTATTCATTTTAGTCCAAAGATATCTAGACCAAGACCCCAAATTTTTGTGTTTACAAACTCTATTCCATGCCACAAGTGCGGAATTATTTCCTTACTTTCGAGTTCCACTCCATAAGAAACATTTTTAGATATTTTCCAGCTTTTCCCGCATTCTCTCGGGAAGTTGGTAAAGAGACATGACATAAAATGGAATAATATAGAGAGAGATAGAAAGAAGAGTAATTTTTCTAGCCTGAGATAACAAATTAGATTTCCACCCTATAATTTTTTTATCAAACCTTTCAATCAGGAAGTTCCACTCCAAACTAGAGGGTCTCTTATCCCCAAGAGGGATTCCTAGATAGAAAGTAGGGAAGGATTTATAGGAACAATCTAAAATTTCAGAAATATTCTTACAACAGCTCTCCAAGGTATGGAGGAAGAAAAGAGAGCTTTTTCTATAGTTCACCATCTAGCTAGAAACTTCCATGTAGTTATCTAGAAGGTGTTTAAGATTCTTATCTTCCAAAATAGTAGTTTCTCCCACAACGAAAGTGTCATCCACAAAATGCTAGTGAGACACATTGTCTATTTCCTTCGTCGGAGAAATCCCTTTGATGTAACCATTCTCAGTCTCAACATTCAGTCTTTTGCTTAGAGCTTTAACCATAATAATTAAAAGGAAAGGGGAGAGAGGATCCCCTTGCCTTAAACCTTGAGAGATAGGGAAAAAACTAAAAGGTGTCCCATTAATGAGAATGGAAAACTAGGCACTGGAGATACAAGCCTTAACCAAGCTTCGTAGGGAAAAATCAAAGCCAAACCTGTCAAGGATTTTATCAAGAAAACTCCACGAGACCCTGTCATAGGATTTAGCCATGTCCAATTTAAAAAACAAAGAAACCTTCTTACTGAGTTTAGATGAATGAATAGTCTCTTTTATTGTGATGATCCCATCTTGAATTTGGTGTCCAATAACAAAACCCCCTTGTTGATCAGATATGATAGAAGGGAGAATCACTTGCAAATGGAGGGCCAAAATTTTAGTACAGATTTTATAGGTGGTGTTGTAAAGAATTATAGGTCTAAAGTCTTTAAATTCCATGGCATTACCACATTTCGGAACCAAATTTAGGAAGGTACAATTCATATCCTTTAGCATATTTTTCTAGGTGAAGAATTCTTTCACAACATTGTACACATATTTTTTTACAATGTCCCAGAAGTGCTGAAAGAAAAAGTCTTGAAAACCATCTAGACCAAGCACCTTATCTGGGTTAAGATGTTTCACCATGAATTCCACTTCCTCCATTGATGGGATCAAAGAGAGCATCTGATTATCATCATCAGAGACTAAGGAAGGAATGTAGCTTAGAAAATCTTGCTCTTTGGCCAAATTTGGGGTACCTTGATTAGTTAGCAACTTTTGAAAGAAAGAAATAGCCTCTTTATTTATTTCTTCTTTCTCTTCCACAAGATATCCATCTTCTTTTCTGATTCTGCTAATTCTATTAAAACTTCTACATTTTAGAGTAGACAAATGGAAGAACCTAGTATTTTTGTCCCCTTCCTTGAGCCAAGTAATATGAGATTTCTATCTTCGAAGATTTCGTATTTTCTCAGAATATTATGGTACTCTACCAGGAGAGATATTTCCTTTTCTTTGAGATCCCTTTCAAGATCCCTACTTTCAATTTGTCTTTGGAGGTTCTGTAATTCAGTTCTGGTTTCCATTTTCTTTAATAAAATATTACCAAAAATATTCTTATTCCAATCTTTAAGATGATTTTTGACATTGAAGTTTTTTGGTTATACATCGCAAATCCCTTAACCTTGAGTTTCCACCAATCAGTTAGGAGATCTTTTAGTTCCTCACTATGAAGCCACATCTTCTCAAAACAGAAGGGGGTTCTTTTCCTTGTAGGGTTCTTGATTTGTAGAAGGATAGGCATATGATGAGACCCAATGTAGGGAAGAGAGAAAAGAGAGATGTCCTGGGATAACCACTCTTCCAAGACTAAGACTCTATCCAATATTACCTGAATATGATGATCACCTTCTCTTCTATTAGACCATGTAAAACTACTACCTTTAAGGTCAATATCATGAAGTTGAGTGGCATAAATAAATTCATTAAAATCCTCCATGCCAATAGTGAACTCCTTAGATCCTCCTTTTTCCCCTAGAGACAGAGGGGTGTTGAAATCCCCCATCACTATCCATTTAGATCCCTTGATAGATAAATTAAATGAGAGAAGATGAAGCCAAATATTTTTCTATTTTCAAGATTTTTTATCATCAAAGCCATATGATGATCTATTTTCACTAACAAAGCCCCTTCAAAGTGGGCAGGATTCCAAACCACAGCTAGTCCTCCCGATGCCCCTTTCGAACTAACAACAAAAGCTTTGGAATTTATCCAAAAGGACTTGCAAGAGTTTAAGAAAATGTCTTCTTTCATTTTAGTTTCTTACACAACTAAAACATCAATTTTATGTCCTTTAATCATATCTTTAATAATCATCCATTTCATAGGGCTATTGAGCCCTCATCCATTCCATGAGATGCAATTCATTTCCTAATATTGGGTTTTTTCTTTTTAAAAACCTTCTGGTCTAAACATAGCTATTTCCCTGAGTCTATATCCTTCTGAGTAGTTTTTTTCCTGGATTCAAATTTGCTTGGTCTACCTTGTTTTCTGTTGGTAAGATCCACATTTATAGGGTTCAAACACTCCTGATTAGGAGTGGAAATCTTAGAGGATTCACCCTTTTTAACATTTGGTTCTACTTTTCTTTTTCCTGAAGGAGTTGTTTCCTTAGCGATCCTTTTATTTCCAGGCATTAACATTTCTTTCTTTCCTTCCATCTCCTTATTTGGGGATAGTTGAGCATCCATTAATTCTGCTATGGGGAGGTTAAATAGATTTCCAACTGTCATCCCTTCTCTCACAAAAGTGTCCAAACTTTCTTCCGACATCTGGATATCCTCAACTTTACTCTGTTCCTTTAGTATTTCCTCCAGAACATTATCAACCAACATTAAGTCCCTCTATGGAATTTTATCTATACTTACATATTCCTTTAGTTTACTTTCTTCACCTATTAATGGGAATAATTCCAGATTTCTACCTTTTGTGGGATCTTTTACAAGTTCCTTCATTTTTTCCTTTACCTTTGAATCTGACCAAGCCTGATTTTTGGATTTTCTTCTATTGACCACCAGGGTAAAACCTTCCTCATCCTTTTCTAGAGCATCTTTTAATGGAGGGATTTCGGTCCCATTCTTCTCTTGAATTCGCAAGGGAGTAAAACCTTCCAAGAGATTTTTGAAAAATATTTCCTATGATCATCTACACTTTACATTATACCTTTTCCTTTCTCCCCTTTTCCTTCATTCCCTGGCACAACAATATACTTTTTTGAAACTTTGAACTTACAATTCTAGTTCGTGTGACCCCACCCATTACATTTGGTGCATTTTGCTAGAGTACTTTCCATTTCAATATTTTTCTCCCATATCCCTAGTCTGGATTTTAGCTTAATACTGCTAGGGATCTCCTTATCAACTATTGTATAGATGCAAAATCTAGCACAAATAAGTCTTGTCATATTCCTTGTGGCATTATCTATTATAACCAGAGAGCCCAAAGATTTTGTTATGCCTTTTATAATATCTTCATGTCAGAATTCCAAAGGTAGGTTTGGAAGGCGTATCTAAACAGAAACTAATTCAAATTTTCCTTTTCTATGTTAAAGGTTGGTTCCCATTTCCTTCGATACTAGCCAGAATTTCCCCAGAACCAGGTTCCTTCTTCCAAGACCTTCTACATATCTTCATAGAAAATTAATTTAAATAGGAAAAAACCATTAGTGAGAGCACTTACCTCCAGATGCCATTTTAAAATCCATTTTAGTTTGGCCCATCTTCTAACAACATCAATATTGAGTCTTCCACCTACTAGTTTCCCCACCTATTTGTAGTGAATTTAAGTAGAGAATCTGGTATTTCAATAATGCTTACAAAAGCCTCTTTAACCACTTGGAGGAAGAAATTTTCGGTTTTTAAAACATATCCACCATTTCTAACTTTATTTGACCAAGAATCTAAGGTATTACCTGGGGGAATCCTTTCCAATTGATCTTCATGTTCATTAATCTCACCTTCTTCTACCACAAGATCCTCTAATTTGGGCGGAATTTCCCTTCCATCGCTTTCCCACTCAACAAGTTTCAAAGATCCTTCTTTCGCGCTCAAAGATATCTTAAATTATCTCTCTAAATTCTCTCTCTTGAATTATCATGTTTTTTGTCACTGATGATTTATTATATGAGTTGCATGGTGCCATTTATTTTACAAAATTAGATCTACATTCTAGGTATCAAAAATTAGAGTAAAGAAAGAAGATATTCATAAGAAAACTTTGAGAACTCATCAAGGCCATTTTGAATTCCTAGTGATGTCATTTGGTGTTACCAATGCTCCCTCCACATTCCAAAGTTCAATGAATTAATTATTTAGACCATTCTTAAGAAATTTTGTCTTAGTATTTTTTGATGATATACTCATCTACAAAAATCATGGGAGAAACACTTACAACAAGTCAATATCTGGTCTTATAAGTCTTAGTGGATCATCAACTTTATGCCAAGAATTTGAAGTGATCCTTTGGGGAAAGGGAAGTGTAATACTTGGGCCATATTATTTCTCATAAAGGTGTTAAGGTGGACCCTCACACATTCCAGGCCATGGTAGAATGGGAAATTCCAAGAACCCTCAAGAAATTACAAAGTTTCTTAGGTCTCACAGGGTATTATCACAAATTTGTAAAAACTATGACAGATATAGCAAAGTACCACTCAAAAATTTATTGAAAAATGACTCCTTTCATTGGAATGAGGAAGCATTGAGGGAATTTTAAAAACTGAAGGTGGCTATGTGCACCACTCCAGCATTTCTCCAAAACCTTCATAGTTGAGTGTGATGCTTCAGAATTGGAATTAGAGTAGTACTTATGCAAGAAGGACACCCAATTACATTTAAGAATTGGTAGCTAAAAGGAAAGAATTTTTTGAATCCCACCTATGAGAAGGAAATGATGGAAATACTACATGTAGTCAAACAATGAAGACCATACTTGATGGGTAGACATTTTAAGGTAAAAACTGATCATGATAGTTTGAAATATTTCCTAGAGAAATGTCTATCTCTAGCAAAACAATATAAATGGGTAACTAAGATGTTGGGATATGAATTTTAGATTGTTTATAAAAAGGGAGGGTAAATTTTGTCCCTAATGCTCTATCTAGGAGGGATGAGTCCATAGAATCATTGTTATGGCCCATCTCTATACTAAAGATAGATTGGGTAGATCAAGCATGGGAAGAATGGAAGAAAGACGCAACAACACATACTCTCATTTAAAATATCCAAGAAGATCCATCTATATTAAATTAGTTTACATGGAAAAGAGATACATTGTGGTACAAAGATATGTTATATATTTGTAATAACTTTACCCTTAAACACCATGTTATGTCGAGCTACATTCTTCTCCTATAGGTGGCAATGGTAGGTTCCTAAAAAATTATCATAGAGTTAAGCAAGATTTATTTTGGGAGGGGTTGAAAGGATGTGTTCAAATTTTTTTGGTAGAATGTTTGGTTTTCCAATAAAATAAGGGTGAGACCATTAAGACACCTAGTTTTCTAAAACCTCTATCTATTCCTAGTGAGATGTGGGAAGAGGTATCAATGGATTTCATCACAAGACTACCTAAATCAGAAGGGAAAAGTTTCATAGTGGTTATGGTGGAAAGACTTACCAAATATGCTCATTTCTATGCCATGAATCATCCTTTCACAACTAGTACCATTTCCATCTCTTTTAGGGATATAGTTCAAAAGCTCCACGACACGCCAAAAATTATAGCAAGTGATCGTGATCCAATATTTACAAGTAAATTTTAGATTGATTTGTTCTCTTGTCTCAGTACCCAACTATCCTAGAGTTAATCTTATCATCCTTAATTAGATGGGAAAACTGAGGTGGTAAATAAATTTTTAGAGGATATCTTCAATGTTTCACTTCGGATAAAAAAAGTTGGGTGTAATGGTTTCCATTTGGTAGAATGGTGGTACAATACTTCATTTCATACCCCTAAAAAATGTCTCCATTTTCGGCACTCTATGGGTACCATATTCCATCACTCATATCTAGCTTGAAGGTTAAAATGAAGGTGAGAGAATTTTAAGATCGCATTGAGCACTAGCATGAGGTACTCTCTAGTCTTAGAGAAAATTTGGAAAGGGCAAAAACTGTATGAAGCAACAAGATGATCAACATCATAGTGAGAAAAAATTTGAAGATGACAACTTTTTTTTGTAAGGTTACAACCATATAAGAATTTATCCTTAAAACAAAAGAAGAAGGATAATAAGAATGCACCCAAATACTATGTGTGTTACTCAGTTTTGTAGAAAATTGGTAGTGTGGCATATAAGCTAGAGCTCCCTCCAGGAGGTAAAATACATCAAGTATTCCATGTTTCTTGCTTAAAAAAAGTTATTGGGAAACACATTTTCACCCGATCAAGTGCTTCTAGAATTGGACAAGGAAGGAAGGATAATATTTTAACCTAAAGGTATTATTTAAACATGGACCAAAATACCGAGGACTAGAGTTATTACAGAGTAGAGGTATTAAATAGTGGAAGAATATGAATATTAAGGATGCATTATGGGAAGATGAAGCATTCATGCGAAGTATCCAAGGCTTCCCAACATTATAGAAAATGTTTCTCGAAGAGGAGGGAATGTTACACCCTTAATCATATATCTTACATTGGATGGATATACCCAACTTGTGGCTATTGTAACTTCTTATCATGACTTATCTCTTTCATATATGATGTATTATCATTAGTAGGTCAGCCTAGGTGATGGCCATAGAATAGTAATAGTATAAATAAGGGTTAGCAGGTAGTTCTTGATCATCATATTAAACATTTGAGTCTTATTGTATGTTTTGGAGGTTTCCCCCTTGAAGTGGATAAGCTATTATACTTTCATATTGAGATCATTTATCTGAAATATTGTGTTATTTGGTGTTCTATTATTGGTGATAATCATAATCACTCAAGTAATTTCATTACATATTACCATGAGCTCAACCATACATTATTGGAAAACCTGAGGATTCCTTTACAAAATAAAATCATAAATTTTATACTTGAAATCAAAACTTGGTTAGTAGACTTCACTTTTGCTAATTTCTCATAGTTAGTGTTTAACTAGGGTTTTAGATCACTTTACCTTCTTAATGATCCTTCATAAAAACTTGACGATCAACAGACCTGATTATTTTTGTGAAACATTATAAACTCACCATATATTCTTCCTTGAAATCCATAAGGTCCCATACAAAGGGCACTGTTCACAACGAGCATCTAAAGTTACACTTCGAGCTAGATTTTTCTTTGTTTTTCTTTGTCTCGAAAAATCAGTCATATCTGGAAAAATATTCATCATGGGAACCTAAAATTAATTTGATAGCACAATGAAACATCCCTATAACATCTACAGTAGTCATAATGTTAATAAAAATCTCAATCTCTCCAGCCTATCTCATTTTCATAGTCTTACCTTAGGGATTCTCACTATAGAAGCTAGTATCAAATGAAATAGTGAAATAAATGAACAAGAAACCACTAAAAATGGTCCAAAAATACCTCATATGTCATGATACACCTCAATACATGCTTCTATGAGCTCAATTAGCTCCAATCCACATTGTCACACCTCTAAGAAACTATACCCACTCACAAAGAGCACACCGTAATAAAGTGAACCACCCGATTTGCATCATGCCACTATTATGAGTGCTCAAGTACCCTCAAAACCTTCTATCCATCATGTCAAAATGCTTTGAAAAAAACATAAGAATCTCAAACCATCATGCAACATCACCTAGGCACCTGTATAGGCTTGCAAGAGCAAGCATACTTCACTAAATATCTTTGTAGCATCTCATACACATCTCGAACTAGTATGATAACACTATAAACAACATCATAACTTCATGCTACAACATTAAATTTTTTATTAATGTGGTTTTGCAGCAATGAAAACACTTACTAGGACACCATGCCAACAAAGCAATTTTGATAATCTTAAATATGGTTGTGACAAATGATGATTTGTTTTATAATTGATACACTCAACAATGGATATGGATATGATGTGGGATATTTTATTCCTTACTATTCTTAGCATATATAGTGTACCATGGTAAAATTGTTATATATGTAATACTACACATGTGGCCTTGTAATTAACGTTAACATATAAATATCAATGGTTAGTCATACTAGGATCATGGATAGATGTGAGATAGTTATTTTTATCTTTTTCCAACATGGGAAAGGTTTGTACCTTTAATCACAGGGAAACAATTTCTTCTTGGTAGTTCCTAGGTTTTTCCCTAGCTTTATTGTATATTACACAAGTTGATCAATTTGAGAATATTTCTTGGGATGGTTGATTTTTTTATTTTGATACGAGGGATGATCGATGCAGGAATCCCTTTTTGATATGAGAACAAATTAATTCAAGAAGTATTTTTTTGTATTTTTATTTGGTAGCCATCCTTCAAGGGAGTGGTCTATAATTTTATTGAATTTTTTATTTTATGGTAGCCATCCTTCGAGGGAGTGGTCTACAACTTTATTTGATTTTAATTTTTATTTTGATGGCTATGTTTTGATGGATCAATATATATTTTGATAATATCCATTCCATAGATATTTTTATTTTTTAGAGCTAAGGGTGAGCTTGGGTAACCATTTATAAGGGGATAAGTAAATGTGAAAGCTTCACACATGTCTTTAAAAATTTGATAAATAGGCTAAGTAAGGATAGCGTGTGAGTAATGATCGTGGGGTTTCCTAACTAGAAATAGGGGAATTTGAACGTGTAGAACATGCTATGGGAAGATTCATGGTTCTTATATTTAAGGTTATAAGTGGTATGTTTTCAAAGGACCACATAATTCCAAATCATTAAAAGAGTGAGGGAATGTGAGTGGAGGGAGATATTAGTTTAACTAAGGTCTTATGAGTTGATATTTTAACAATAGAATAAACGCAATTGCACGGAGTTAAGAGGTTCTATAGACACCAAGTTTTGTGCAACCCACCTACTTCACATTATATGCACTTCATTCAATTAAAACATATCTAAAAATTCTTATCCTTAGTAACTTCATCCATACCTCTGTAAAGATAATCTTACACTCCCATAAAATTACTATTTACCATCTCTAAACAAACTAGCCACTTGAAATCTACCATAACCATTTAAAACCGATAGATATGAGGGGTTAAATAAACGAACCATATTAATAAATATATTACACCAAAAATTAATAAAATAAACCATTAAATATGTAATGAACATAGAGACACCAAAATTTAAGTGGAAAACCCAAATGGGGTAAAAATCACAAATAAGAAATTTACATTAAATGAGAAACTATTAACCATTCTAGTAAATTTCTTCCTCACTTCATTCTCCATGTTTGTAACTTAGAGTAAATATAATACATTTGATTATGGCCCATGGCCATATTTAAATAAACCAAATGGTTGCAACAATTAAGTGATGGGTTACACCTCAATTTAATAAATAATTAGCTATTAATTAACTAATAAACCCAATATAAAGTTTATATTAAATAATAAAGAATATAAACTATATTATATATTATATAATTATAAACTAAATATTATGAGCACTTAATATTATGTTCTAACACCACCCCTTAATATTAAGTAGGGATCCATATGCCAACATTATTTGTTTGTATAAAAGGATTTACAAATCCATAAACCACAAAAGCTTTAGGCTAGCATATGTGTTTTTGAAGGAATTATAACACTTTCATCATGCTCAACTTACCTTTTGGTAAAAAAGATTTGGAATTTTGGAATCCATAAATCAAAAGTATGATTTAGGCTAAGCATGATTTATGAGACAACATCCCACCATTTCTCATGGACAAATGATTAAAACCACATCTCTAGGTGCCTTTTATAACACAAGGACCTCCTATACAAATAGATGCAACACACTAGATCAGACGTATTACAGTAAACTCCATCACTTTACATAAATCATAAAATATTTTTTTACAATGTTTATACCAGAGAAAAAGTATAGAGGAGGAGTCAACAACCGGCCGGCCATTAACAAGTGACATTTCCATGCACACTCCTCCTCAATGGAAACTCTAAAAGGCCAAACATTACATAATACTTGTAGTATTTTACATCACACAATGGCTCATAAACATAACTCAACTTGTTCTTTAGAAAAGAAATACTGAGATGTATATCACCATAAAGAATCTTCTCTCAAATAAAGAGCATTTGAACTTCTATATTCTTCATTTTCGATGTTGAACTCGATTCTTAGTAAGAGATTTTTTTATGTATCACATAAAACAGAGTACTTCATTTAGCTTCCATGTGTATCTCTTCCAACAGTCACTTCAACCATATGGATTCTTCGTTTCTTCCATTGTAATTCTCCGCCTTAGTAGAAAACTAGTGATTTGTTGGTTTCTTTTTTCTAATTCCAAGTAATGGTTCCTGTACTAAACAAAATTGAACACATATCTAATATATTTTATATCTAACACAACATCAACATGGTTAGAGTCACAATATCCATATAGACATCATAATAAACATATAAATATAAATCATTATTGATTTCACTTTTAACCATATGTAAAAGTTAAACATTAGTTGTATAATAACTAACATAACAATATGCTTAACAACTAACCATGTTAAAATAAGTTGAAAATTTTTAACATACTATTATTATAAAATATGTATTAGATGAAATCAGTATTAGACGTCTCCAATACAAACACAAGGGTGTCCCCAAGTGTCATTTGATATGCATATAATAATATTTTAGTAATCACATACTAAGAAATGTTTTATCAACAACATATATATCTTTATTATCTATTTTAATCTTTGTAAAAAGTGATAAGACTGATAGATAACATATATGAAAAGATAACCGAGATCATGCAAGAATAATCACCGCATGCACAAAGGTGAAGTTTTGCTCACGTATGTACCGAACACGGGAACAAGGAGTAGGGGTCAATTTAATTTATCAACTAATACACATAGGATAATGATTTTTATGATTTTTTTATATATTTTAGGTTATCATTTATTTTATTTAGATATGCATAGGCTATATACAAATTAGTAGATAATTTATAAGATTTATAAACTATAGTATTAGGTTTTAGGGTATAACTTAAAATATAGTTTTTAGTACTATATGTTTTTTAGGCTATAGTTTATATTGATTATAAACTATAGACATCAATTTAGATAATTAGAATTTATATTCTAGTTCACATAACTAAATGCAGTCCTCATTAAAAAGGGGTAATCTATTTATTGACATAGAAAAGTTTATTTTTATATAGTAAAGATGAAAAAACACATTTAGTATTTTACTAGGATTATATTGGGGGACAATGGTAAATTATGAACCAATAAGAAAAATTAATTTCTGTACTTTTGGAATTTGATCCTTGATATTAAATTCAAGTTTTAATCTTCTTTATTTAATTTTTTTTTAAAATTATATAATAATTGTATAGTTTATATTGAAGATTTTTTTGTATTATTGGTAAAAGGTTTTAGAGGGATCTTACCTAGAGTTACAACCAAAGGCTCATCAACCAAGATAAATAGATTATATTGAATATAAACTATAACATATATATCTTATTATTATCATTATTATATCTATTTTTAAAAATCAAGTTTATAATAACTATAAACTATAAGATATTATGAAATTTAGTATGAAAAATAATTGGAATAAGGGCCTGGTCTGAATAAAAATAGGTATTCAACCAACCAACATTTATACTAAAGTTTTAGAAACATTTCAAATGCCATTTATTTAAATAAGGGTTTTTGTTTTCGAATTCCAAAGGTGAAAACAACTTTACCAAGGTTATATCAACTTTACCGAGGGAACATTGATAAATGATAAACTAGTGGAGAAAATCCATTTCCTATTCTCGTGGAGTTTGTCTCCTTACTTCTTGTAATTTTTATTTTTACTTATTTACCCTTGAAAATGTTTTTCGCACACTTTGATTGAAACTATAAAGTATAAATTAAATATTTCACATTCATTTACCCTTACTTGCATTGGAGAGTGCTCGAGAGGGTAACTTTCCACCACCACAAAAAATTTATAAAATATTTCCACGCAAAGATGTGAAATATTTTAATGGGGATTATTAAATACCCCATGGGATTTAACTACCATCAACCCCGCTCGATACCATGAGAGATTTGAGGGGTTAATTATACTAACCATATTATTAAATATATTGCACCAAACATTAATAAAATAAACCATTGAATATGCAATGAACACAGAGACACCAAAATTAACGTGGAAAACCCTAATGGGGTAAAAACCATGAATAATAAATTTCCATTAAATGAGAAACTATTAACTAGTCCAATAACTCCCTTCCTCATTTCGCAACATGTTTTTCCCCGTGAGTAAGTATAATACATCCGATTATGGCCCACGGTCATATTTAAATAACCCGAAGATTTATAACTATTAAGTGATAGGGTACACCGATTTAAGAAATAATTAGTTATTAAATAACTAATAAACCTAACATAAAGTTTGTATTAAATAATAAATAATATAAACTATATTCTATATTATTTTATCATAAACTAAACATTATGAGTGCTTAATATTATGTTCTAACAAAACAACCTAAATCTATTTTATTCATATATCCCAACCTCTACAGCCCATATAAAACCTCCCCATAACCATATTCCTTTGTCAAAAATATAAAATACATGTTTAGAATTAGTTTTAAAATTTTCTAGAATTTTTCCCGAAAATTCAGATCGCGATGATTCTAACCAATCACTAACAATTATAAATAAACAATTTCCCTCATTTCCGTATCTTCAAAACTTTTTTCTCATATATATATTGAATTTTTGATTCCTTGGTGTATTAAAGACATCCTAGAGATCATCATAATCTTGTATCAACCTCCGGTGATCACCAATCTAACATTTTGATAGCCTCTTTCATTTGTCAACCTTCGGGAAGCACAACAACACAACATCAATCTTAAACCAACTCCATTAAATGATTTGAGGCATATTTTAGCTCCATATTGCATATAAAGGTATTTATCCACTTCATTTTGTCAATTATGTACTAATTAAACATTAAAAATAAAAATAAAATATCAATTTATGTTTACCATTTTTCATAAAACTAACCATTTTAGCAAAGTAATCACTAGCGATTACAAAGTAATCATTAATAATTAGCCTCAATTGGAAACAATTCCTATCAAAATACACATTTTCATAAATTTGTAAATTTATAGATCACCGAAGACCGTCTGAATCGTCGAAAATCTTTGTTAGAACATATCTTTTCATCAATTTATTAGTACATTATCGCTTTTATCAATATATTTACATTTTAGTTATTTTTTTAAAGCATGGCTTTCTTAGATGGTAGTTCCAGATTGTTCTTATTGAATCATAATAATTTACAAGCTTCCTATAGTCCAATACCCATTTTTGGGAATAGTAAAAAATCCTTCACAATTTGACCTTGTGTGTAATCTAATTTTTCGTTGATGAACAAGACATTCAACATCATATTGAGTTCCTCCATTACATCCAAAAAGAGATTGAGGAATTTTTTTACAACTACTTGAGTCTATTCAAATCACATCCACAATTTCTTGGGCCACCTTTGAAGCTACATAGGACTTGTTCTTGCAAATCAGCAGCACCCCTGGATGCAAATCAAGGTTCTAAGTTGATGTTTAGGGCATCCAGTGTGATTGCACAACATTGAAACCTCTCTCCAAGTGTGGGAATTGCAAGATGAGAGAGGAATCTCCAGATTAGAGGATGGTTCCTCAAATTCTCTGATTAGATCTATTATTTGCACAACTGCAGAGGTTCAGATCCTAATTTTATCTTAATTTGCAAGGAGACAGGGATAAGAAATGCAAAAATTAAAACTAAACTGATAAGGGTGATACACTAAAGTAGTGGTGAGCACTTCTTGCTCATGAAAATTGACACAAATTAGAAATTACAACATAAAACATCATGCACAGGTTGATAAGCTGTAAACAAGGGTTTGAAATGAAGCAAACTACAAAGGACCGAAAGCATTCACAGAGCCTACATTGTGATTTTCAACATCAAAATCCTTGTATTCCAACACCAAAGACGCAAAAAAACCTGTTACAATCCCTGGAAGGTCTGATACTTGCCAAAATCACTTGTTGAAAGTGAAAACAGAAGCTTCTTTGCTGCAAAAAAGTGTTCCCCTTTGAAAAATGAGCCAAATCTGGCTTTTACAGTGCATGGGTCGAACCCAGGAGAGAGAAAACGTGAAAAAACATGGGAGCCATTCCTCATTGACCAAAATGCATTAAAAATAGCATGGGTGACCTGACAGACCCATCCCCGACATTTTTGACCATGCTGGAGAAGAATGCGACCCATTTTGCATTAAAATTGGTTGTTGAAACGTCAGTTCTATCCATGGGCACGTACCAGAAGAGTTTTTGATTTTATCCCTCAAAACTAAACCAAAATTCAAAATTGACCATGGAATCTTATATATAATTTCACCAGATTTCCATTGATATAAAGAACGTGAAAATATGAGCTCTGGATCGAAAGTTATGGCCGTTTGAAGATTTAGGGCAAAAACAGGCCCAAAATGGATCGGCGGGAAAAAATTTCAAATTTTACCTCTTTTTTGCATTTGGGATTTTTTTTCAAAAATCCCCGTGCTCCACCACTTAGATGCCATGTGGCATGATGTGATTGGCCATGGGCTCATCCTTAAAATTTTCTTACGGGCCCTTCCTTAGAAATTTTTTTGCCACTGGACACGTGGCACTACTTTATCAAGCTCGAGCCAAAATTCAAAAATTTTCCTGCGCAAAACATTTATCAAAATTTTTCACTTCACCTCCCCTGCTAACATGTGTCACATCCTGATTGGCTCGGTGGGCCCACGGGAAAAAATTTTCCTTTTCCAAATTTTGTCGAAAACTTGAAATTTTTTTCTAAGTTTTTTTTTTCTCTTTTCTCCGCCACCTCCTGGGACACGTGGCGACTTCTTTAGGCGTGGGCTTAGAGACTCGAGGCACAAGAGAGGCAAGAACACAAGGAGTTAGCCACAAAATGAGCAGGGGCACATTTTGGAAAACAATTTTGGCAACTCGGAGGGTCATCTTCTCTGCTAGATGAAAATACAGTTGCTCAAGCGAGTCCATTGGGCATGGAGTCATCAAATTTTTCTGTTTGGAACCCCAACCGACTTAAAATGTTGCAAGGAGGAAGATGGAATATCACCTGATGGAAGCAAGGACTGCAAAACATCTCCAGGGACAGCAAGCTGTGCCAAAGCACTTAGGGAAAGAAAAACTAACCTATAGCAAAACAATGTGCACAAGCACTTGAAGGAATGGAAACCTAAGCTAATATTTACAAGGTGGAGAATTTCCCTTTAGAAGCAATGCTTGAGATAGATTCCATTGACTGGAATATGTAGTTCTTCACCATCCAATGAAGACAATTGGAAAGCATTGTTGTTCTTGCACTTTGTGACCATGTATGGGCCACTCCAAATGGCATCAAATTTTGAATGCCTTCCTAGTTTTTCTCTATCTGCATCCCATTTTAACACTAGATCTCCAACCTGGAAAGATCTACTCTTGGCCTTCCTGTCAAAGGTCTTCTTGATCAAAGCTTGATCCTTCTCCATTACTTGGGATGCCTGATCTCTGATCTCTTGAAGCTCCATCAACTCTGCATATCTCACCTCCATGGGCTCAAATTCCAACAGCTCCAACTATTTCATGAGTTCCAATGTTGGCAACTCAAGAGACATGGGCAAGATTGCTTCTCTTCCATAGACAAGCCTGAATGGAGAGTTACCTGTGGATCTCTTGGGAGTTATCCTATCAGCCCATAAGGCTGATTTCAGTTTGGTATGCCAAGACCTCTGATTCTCATCAAGAGTTCTCCTAATGATCCTCAACAAGTTCTTGTTTGTAGACTCAGCCTAGCCATTACCTTGAGGGTAATAGTTTGATGAAGTACTTAGGTAGATCCCGTTCTTGACAGCCCACTCAGTCACCTTGGATCTAATGAATGCCAATGCATTATCTGAAATTATTGTAGCAGGTATGCCAAATCTAGTTACTATGCCCTCATAGAAGTCTAAGATGCTAGACTCATTTGCCTCTTTGAGTGCTACTGCTTCAGTCCACTTGGTGAAGTAGTCTGTGGCTGTCAAAATCCATTTGTGCCCTTGGCTTGAATTGGGATTAATGACTCCAATGAAGTCCAAACCCCATTGCATGAATGGCTGGTCAACTGAGATTGGATGCAATGGAAGGGCAGCAAGTCTCTCTTTTCCTGTGAAGAATGCACAATTCTTACACCTCTTGATCCATGCAAAGCAATCACTGAAAATCTTGGGCCAATAATAACCAGCCTTCATAATTTTTAGAGCTGTCACTCTTGGTGCAAAATGACCACTAGCTGGTCCACCATGGAACTCTTCCAACACCCTATGAATATGATTTGTGCTATTGCATCTCAGTAGAACTCCATTCACATCTTTCTTGAACAAAACTCCATCAACAATGGCATATGGGACAGCCTGCAATCTGAAGTATCTTCTTTGGGTCTTGTTCATCTTCGGAGGGCATAGGCCTGTGCTTAGGAAGTGCATTATACCTTGGGTCCAGCAAGGAGTGGGGACAACATTATTTTCTTCTTGAGTGCCACTTGGCTCATGGCTGTCTTGAACTGTCAAAACAGCCTCTTCTTCATTGCATACTTCTTTTTGCTTACCCAAAATCAGCTGCTCACACAATCCTTTTCCTCTTACTAGCTTGGTGACCTTGATCTCAATGTCATACTCCATGACATGAGTGATCCAACCTACCCTTTTCTCATTCAAATCTTTGTTGAGGAGGAAGTCTTTAACCCCAGCATGAGAGACCAACAACTGGACCTTGTTGTTTGAGACTAAATGCTTGAATTTCTTCAAGCTTCTGATCACTGCAAGTACATGCTTCTCAATAAAAGAATACCTCACCTCATAGTCATCTAGGCTCTGGCTGAAGAAAGCAATTGGCTGCTCATCATTGTCCTTGTTCTGTTGTACCAAAATGGCAGAAATAGTATCATTACCTCCAAATGCATAGAGGATGAAATCCTTGGAGAAGTCCGGGTTGATGAGGGTTGGTGCTTGAGAGATGGCTTCTTTGATTACTTCAAAACTCTCCTTGCCTTCTGCTGTCCACTTGAAATCCATGCTTTTCTTTAACATTTTGGTGATAGGTTTGACAAGGGCTGCAAAATCTGGGACAAACCTCCGAACAAAGTTTATCCTCCCCAAGAAACTCTGAAGGGCTTTCTTGTGGCTTGGAAATGGTAGTGCTCTTATGGCTTCAACCCTCTCTGGATCAATTGCTAATCCTTCTTTGGAGACAATATGGCCAAGGATCTTTCCTTCATGTGCAAGAAAGATACACTTCTTAGGATTCAAAGACACTCCAAATCTCCTACACCTCATGAAGACTTTTCTCAAATGAGAGAGGTGGTCTGCTGCATTTTTGAAAAAAAGTGATATCATCAAGGTATATCAGCACCATGTTATTAATCAAACCTTTGAACACCATGTTCATTGCTCTTTGGAAGGTAGCACAGTGTTGGACAGCCCAAATGGAATTTTCATGTATTCATAAGTTCCCCATTTGGTTGTGAAGGCTGTCTTGAACTGGTCTTCTTCCTTCACCATAATCTGATTGTAGCCTAAGTAGCCATCAAGTAGTGAAAACCTCTCGGAGCCAGCCACAACTTGCAAGATTTGCTCCATGGAAGGGAGTGGGTAATGGTCCTTGAGAGATGCTCTATTCAAGTCTCTGAAGTCAACACACAATCTGATCTCTCCACTCTTCTTTCTGACTGGAACCAAGTTGGCAACCCAACTAGAATGCTTGATTGGGAATATGATCCTTGACTCAATCAGCTTGTTCAATTCTTTCCTCATGAGAGGCTCCATATGTGGATTGATTGGTCTTTGTTTCTACTGACAGGCTTAGTATTTGGATCCAATTCAATGGTATGCTGAGCTAAGTTGGGATTGAAACCTTTCAAGTCTTCATAGCTCCAAGCAAACACATCAGGGAACTCTTGACACAGCTGCATGAACTCATACCTTTCTTGTTCAGTTGTCATCTTTCCAATTTGCAATGGTTTGTTCTCTTCCACCAAGATGGATACTGAATCCTCTCTCTTGACCTAAATGTTTGCTTTCTCCTTCCTAAACTAATAATTGGGATTAAAAATGGACTCCAAAGTGATAAGTCCCTTAGGCAGCTTGTTAGTTCTCAATTTGTACCACTTGGTCACCATCTTGCTATTCCAATTTTTTTGATTCTTAGCGAGAACTCACTTCTTCTTCAAGAAATGGATTATTTACTAGTCATTCTCAAACACTTGCCAACTTACATTGTTATCCGGCACCATGAAGGCCTCACAATCACGTGGATGTTTGGTCATACCTTGTCTTGTTAAATGCTTTCCACAATGTCAAAGGATGCCCCTCTGCTGCAAGCTTTGTCTGCAAGAGCTTGGTTCTCTTTCCTAGGAATGGATTTGATGCCAAAACCCTCAAAATCTTCCATGAGGTCCCATACCCTGTTCTTATAGCACTTGAGTAGATCATTCTTGGTAGCATGTTGTCCCTTGACTTGGTTTACAATCAATTCACTGTCACCAAAGACTTGCAAGTTCTTTATTCCTCTCTTTATTTCCCAATGCATCCCTTGCACCAAGGCTTCATATTCAGCAATGTTATTGGAGCATGCAAACTGAAATCTAAAAGCTGAATAGTACTTTACTCCTTGAGGTGAAACAAGCATGGCTCCACCTCCTGCACCTTGTCTACTCCTTGATCCATCAAAAAACAGCTGCCATACCTCATTGTCATCCTTATAGTTTGGCTTGGTGATGCTAGGGATGGGATGATCTTCTTCATGTATGCAATAGATCCCTAGCTCAGATTCTTCTACTTCTTGATAAGGATCAAAAGCATGTACCTTGTTTGCCCATTCATCAAGAGTTAGATCTGGGATGCTTCCAACCTTGGTGTTAGCTTCATCAGTGCTTGGGTGATCTTCTTGATCAAATGCTGAACAATTGGCATTGATTTGACTTGGAGTGTAGGGCTCAATGTGGAAATTTGCAATAGGTTCAGACCTGATTGTAGCTTTGGTTCCATACTTCGTTCTGAACAACATGTGTGACCAATCGCAGAAAAATATCCTACAATCTTGGCTGTGAAGTCCTGACAAGCATAGGGCAAAGAGTGGTGGAAGGTCTATAACTGATAGATCTTGTAAAACAACAACATTTGGACATACATGCAAGGTAAGACTCAAGTTTCTAATCACTCCAATTGTTGTTCTTTGCTTATCCCATCTAGCTACACTACCCCTTTGGATATGGTTTCATACTAGAGCCCTAGCTGATTAGCTATTTGTTTAGGCATCACTGAGCTACTTGCCCCGAAATCTATCATGCAATTGTGTACTAACTGATTTCCAATGATTAATGAAACATAGAAAGGAGGGGGCTTCAACATTTTACCTTGCTATCCTCCATGATTCCCTTCAGGCTAGGCAGCATTTGTGAGCACTTTCTCTTACATCTGAACTTGTTGATTCGATGTTGGCCAGTCCTTCATGGCAGCTTGTAGCAAATCTCTTTGGCCTGGGATAGATAGGGATTCCCACATTGATATATTTACATTTGTCTTCTTCATCTGATCAATGATACTGAATGGTGATGGAGGATCTCTTTGCTGTCCCTTGGTTGGCACATTCACTCCTTGCATGTGGGCAGCAACAACTGGTATTTGAGTTGGTCTAGGAGTTGTTCTTGGCTGCCCTTGTGCATTTGAAATTGGATTTTTCTTGCCAACCATTTGTGGAGCCATAGAAGGTTGGAGATTGGTTGGAGCTAATGGCTGCTCTTCACCCAAATTCCTTCTTTTTGACCTTGTGTTGGCTGCAAAACCTTGAGAAATTTCTTGATTCATGCCATAGAAATCTTCTGCTTGCCAGTTTAGCAATGTGGTGTCATTTGGGGCTGATTGTTGTTGGAATGTTTCTTGTTGTTGGTTATTTCCTTGACTGCCTTCACCCTCCACACAAGTAGTTGTCACCATTGAAGCACATAGATTGGTTATGAGGTTCATTGCATGGAAAACACCAATCATACTCCTGAGCAATGTTGTTTTATGTTAGCACCAATGCCTTAGAGGTAGATATGGCATTAGGATTATAGGGTTGAAATGGTCTATTGGCAGGAGGCCTTGTTTGATTTATATTTGCAGCTGGATTAGGAGGTCTTTGTGGTTGGTATGGCTGCCTGTTAGGCTGAGCTTGGGGCTGATAAGAAGGTCTAAAAATTTGGGCTTGTTGCCTCTTGAGAGTAACCAGCTCATTGCCTAAATTTTGCAATTTCTTCATGACTTCTTGAAGCTCATTTGGGGCACTTGAAGATGAAGTAGAAGCTTCATTTGAACTCTGATTTCTAGGAGTGGGAGAAGGAGCCAAATTAGGTGCTTGATTAGTGTTTGGGCTCTCTAAACTTGGAAACAATGGCATGGGAGGTCTAGGGGCTAGTTTGCCAGCTTGGATCAAATAATTTTCAGCCCTAATGGCAATGCTATAAGCCATAGGGATAGTTATGCCTCCCATGGACTGAATCAACATAGAAATATCAGAATTTAGAGCTTTGAGGTAGTAGAGAAAAGCACCTTCCGCTGTTGGCCTGATTTCCACTGGAATTCTCTCCCAAGTCCTTTGAAATCTGAAGTTGAAATCAGTCAGCTACTCATTGGGAGCTCTCTTGATGGTTGTCAGCTGCTCCGAAAGAGACAAGTTGTCTCCCTTCTCTCCAAATTGCTCATGAAGTGCTATACATAGCTAGTTCCAATTCTGAATAGAACCTGAGGCAAGACTTCTAAACCATTGCAATGCTTTCCCCTTTAATGAAGATGCCAGCAATTTGTGACAGCCACTTGCATCTCATTAATTTCATGAATTGCACAAAGGTTGGCAATGTCTTTAACATGATCACCTGGAGTAGTCTGATTCTCTCCAGTGAAGTATGGAATGTTTTTCAAGTCTGCAATTGGAATTGGATGTTGTGCATTGAGAGCAAGTGGGCTGCTGCCAGTGAAATTGACATAGGGGTTGTTTTGTGCCATTCTAATTGGCCTTAGAACCCTTGTTGATTGAATGAAAGGCCTACTAGGTGGAGGAGTTGAGAGAGTTCTGTTTGGTGGAGATGGACACCTTTGGATATCCTCCCACTTTTCCTTACTCTTGGAGATAACTGCAGATATTCAAACAACGCCTCTTCTTCTCCAGCTCTTGACCTTGTAGTGATTCTTCTCATGAGTTTTCAGGTCTACACTGCTAAAACCAGCTGATTCTTCCCCTTGGAGTCGCCAGATGTGTAATTTATAGCTCTTTTGAAGCAAGAAAATTGCAGCAGATGCACATCAACTTTGCTGCAATAAAAATGAGACCTCTAAGGTCCCACCGGGCATGCCAAAACTATTGTTGCAAATCAGCAGCACCCCTGGATGCAAATCAAGGTTCTAAGTTGATGTTTAGGGCATCCAGTGTGATTGCACAACATTGAAACCTCTCTCCAAGTGTGGGACTTGCAAGATGAGAGAGGAATCTCTAGATTAGAGGTTGGTTCCTCAAACTCCTCTGATTAGATCTATTATTTGCACAACTGTAGAGGTTCAGATCCTAATTTTATCTTAATTTGCAAGGAGACAGGGATAAGAAATGCAAAAATTAAAACTAAACCGATAAGGGTGATACAATTAAAGGAGTGATGAGCACTTCTTGCTCATGCAAATTGACACAAATTAGAAATTACAACATAAAACATCATACACGAGGTTGATAAGCTGTAAAAAGGGTTTGAAATGAAGCAAACAACACATACAAAGGACTGAAAGCATTCACAAAGCCTGCATTATGATTTTCAACATCAAAATCCTTGTATTCCAACACCAAAGAGGCAGAAAAACCTGTTACAATCCCTAGAAGGTCTGATACTTGCCAAAATCACTTGTTGAAAGTGAAAACAGAAGCTTGCTCTGTGTAAAAAAGTGTTCCCCTTTGAAAAATGAGCCAAATCTGGCTTTTATAGTGCATGGGTCGAACCCAGGAGAGAGAAAATGTGAAAAAATGTGGGAGCCATTCCTCATTGACCAAAATGCATTAAAAACAGCATGGGTGACCTGAAAGACCCATCCCCGACATTTTTGACCATCTTTGGAGAAGAATACGACCCATTTTGCATTAAAATTGGTTGTTGAAATGTCGATTCTATCCATGGCGCGTACGGAAGAGTTTTTGATTTTATCCCTCAAAACTAAACTAAAATTCAAAATTGACCATGGAATCTTATATATAATTTCACCAGATTTCCATTGATATAAAGAACGTGAAAATCTGAGCTCTGGATCGAAAGTTATGGCCGTTTGAAGATTTAGGGCAAAAACAGGCCCAAAACGGATCGGCGGGAAAAAATTTCAAATTTTACCTCTTTTTTGCATTTGGAATTTTTTTCAAAAATCCCTGCGCTCCACCACTTGGATGCCATGTGGCATGATGTGATTGGCCATGGGCTCATCCTTGAAATTTTTCTTACGGGCCCTTCCTTAGAAATTTTTTGCCACTTGGACACGTGGCACTACTTTATTGGCTCGGGCCAAAATTCAAAAATTTTCTGCGCAAAACACTTAGCAAAATTTTTCACTTCGCCTCCCCTGCTGACACGTGTCACGTCCTGATTGGCTCGGTGGGCCGCGGGAAAAAAATTTCCTTTTTCAAATTTTGTCCAAAACTTGAAAATTTTTCTAAGTTTTTTTCTCTTTTCTCCGCCACCTCCTGGGACACGTGGCAGCTTCCTATTGGCTGCGGGCTTCCAAGGGGAAAATTTCCCACAAAAACTCCACCGAGCCATAACTTGAAAAATATGAGGAGTTAGGAGGAAAACTTTACCTTTCTGGAAAGCTGAGAGAGAGCTCTATCCAATGGTGCCATTTCCAGAAATATTTGAGTGCTTGAAAACCAAAAATGGAGACTGAGGCACAAGAGAGGCAAGAACACAAGGAGTTAGCCACAAAAATGAGTAGGGGCACATTTTGGATAACGGGACTTACCTTTCAACATTAATTTTTAGGTCTCCTTATTTTCTATCTATCTATCATTGTCTACTTGAATGTCTTTATCATTATCCTTATTGATCTACTTAATTGTCTAAAAGTGGTGACATCCTATAAGGAATACCCTTTGGATTCTAGGGATAGGCCTTTGTTGAGAAGCTCATTTATCCATTTATCTAATATCTTCTATTTTGTGTCTTTGATTGTAGAGTAATTTTAAGGTAGGAAGAATTTTGCATTCATTTTGACTCGACAACTTCAATCATCCATCGATATCAACATTATTCATCTCGCGAGTATTGGTAAACCCTCTATCTTCTAATGCTGGTTTGTGTTTTTATTTTATTTTATTAAGTTAAAGTTAGAAAGGAAAAACTCTCTCAAACATTATAACATTCATAGTGGGACCTTAGTCCCTTTTTATTTCATTCAATTTAATTTTTCATTCATCTAGTCCTTCTGATCTGTAATAGCTAGTGATCTAGTTAAATTTCTAGTGATTGGTTTGAATCACTCATAATTTCATCAATCATTGAGGATCTCTGTGAGTGCTTCTGATTACTCATTTACTCAACCTTATAACATCCATTTTTTCTTTTCTATCTTCTATTATCTACTAACCCTTGTAGGTTGCTACATTGGGGGGATTTTCATTTTGTGCTAAAAAAATAAAAAATTAAAAGGAACCATTTTACAAGTGTGTTTCTTTCCGTCCTTTCTTTCAAATGATTGAATTATTTCTTTCTTCTCTCATCCAAATAAATTGATCTTTTAGGATTTAAATTAATCTTTCATCTTGCTTTATTATATATCTTAATTAGGAGGTTAATAGATTGTATTCACTTAATCCTTCCCCACACACAACAAAATCAAATCAAACATAAATTACATTAAAACAATTCTATTCAGGTGAAACTATTGGGATTTCATCATCCAATAGGAAAGATGACTCGGTGTTTTGGTAGTTTATAATCACCTTGGTTTTCGGTATATTGGCTAAGCATCCGACTGCCTTATTGTTACAGGACTGTGAACTGAGGGGGTAGGGCCCAATACCAGCCCCCATACTGGCACCACAAGAGATTTGGGACTCACTTGCCTTCGATTATAATGTGGATATAGTCTTAAACATTACTTGAAGCTATCCTTAGATGACCATTTCCTAAGACCCTATTAGTCGTTTTACATATTTGAGTTTTCTTCTAAATTAATAAAGATAATAAAAATTCTTCTCGCATGATTCTATTGTTGCTTGTGATAACCATCTAGTTTTATTTTTCATTTTTAGGTGAATCTTATTTTCCATGGTTCTTACAAGACAACAATCCCATATCAAAACTTCTCAAATTATGAACAAAAATGTTACGAGAAAACATCCAATGATCCATTGAAAATATTCAAATCCGCCTTGAGGATGCCTCACTTCTACTTGAATAACAATGGAATACTCTATCACCTCGACCAAAATATCAAGGAAAACCTCATTATCCTACTAGCCAATGCTTCATCCGAGATACGATCCTTCCGAAACCGTTTCTTTTATAGTGGAGATCCCATATTCTCATAAATCTTAGACACAAATGCCATTACTATCGGTGCATACCTTGATTCTCGAGGTGTTCATTTTTAGTTGTTTACACCTTAACCACGTCCGTATATTCCTAACTCGTCATGTGCTTACTCACATCTCATTGATCCTAATCATGATCTAGGCATCAAACGAGATACATCCTTATCCTATCAACAGTAAATCAGAAACATCTACTACTATGTCTGCCATCCCTATTATTGTTTTTGATCTTAATGTAGTTTCCTCACAAGACACCAACAATCAACAATCCACATCCTTAGTAGACGTATCATCTGGATATACTCCCCCTCAGAACAATACGAACCCATCATAACCTACTTTGATTCCTTTAGTTTCTTCTACCATTCATACTCCTCCCGAGAGTTCCATAACTATCCAATAAATTTTTCTCAACCTCCCCCATCCTAATAACCTACTTCCGCCATTCAAAACATACATATGTTTATTCCCACATCAATACTAGATGTATTTATACTATTCTCCCCTCTTCACAACAATATTCTCTGTTCCCATTTCTTCTCAATTGATACCTCAATAAAATAAACCTATCATCCATACCTCTATTCCTTTTCAACATATTCCACAACAGACTCCATCTCTTATTCATACCTCTATCCCACAATAAAACATCCCACAATAGTCGCAACCTATTATTTACACATATATTACTTTTTAACACATGCCCCAACCATCACAACCACTCTTCAACACATCTATGCCTTTCCAATAATAGTATATTTAGCCTTCATAGATGTTAGTTTTGAGAACCCATTTATAAAATTCCTCAACAAAATGTTCCTCAACAATACATTCCATTTTAGTAGAATATCCCTCAATAATAATAACCATACCATCAACCTAATCTATCTCCATATAATGATCCTGGTTCATCCTTGTCCAATACACTACAACAACCATAAACAAACCCTCTTCAAGCTTTAATGAAGTTAATATCTAGCCTCGAATCCACTTCCATGGGTCTAAGAATACACTATCATATAAAAAAATATGTAATGATCTTATTCATCCATCTATGTCATATAAAGATTATCCTCCTCACTAGGAACTTCCTAAGTTACTTAAATTATACAGTAAGAAATATCCTCAACAACATATACATGATTTTAGTCATGATTGTTATCTTATATCACATAATCAAGACTTAAGTCTTAGAACATTCCCCATGTCTCTACTAGGCCTTTCTCTAGATTGATATAAAGATCTCGTATTATTCCCTCTTTTCATTTACAAAGCTCACTCAACTATTCTTTGACCAATTTTCAATCAACATCACTCGTAAAATCACCATTACCAGATTATATACAATAAATTTTTTAAGGATGAGTCCATTGTATAATTTTTTTCTGTTAGATAGGTATCATCGATCAACTATCATTTTCCCTCCCACAATCAAAGTTAATCGAGTTAATTTCTCATTCTTGTGCCAAATATATTTCATCCACACTTCAACTCCAATCCTTTAAGATGTTGATGAATATTTTACAATGGCCCATAAAATTGAGCTCCAAGCCCTTGAAGAAGGTAGAGTCAAACTTAGACCAAAGAAACCAAAAATAAATTTTCATCCAAACCATCCTCTAACGAGGACAAAACCAAATCATCAACCAATGATGTGGTTGTAAAATCCACCTCTAAAGAACATTCGACCACCGAATGATCTCATCCTCAACAAAACTATACTTCCATCATTGAATCATATAGTACTGAGCTTTTAATAAGCTTCTCATTGCTATTATGATCACACTTCCACCTATCCACCTTGTCGATACCTCCATTTCAAAACCCTCTTGGTACCAAGACAACAATTATTACAAATACCATAGGGTCAAAGGACATGACATTGAAAGGTGTCAATCATTCCATAATGTCCTTCAGGATTTGATCGATAAAGGTGAACTACATTTAGAAAATCCTAACACACCAAAAAATCAGAACATTGATGTCTTTAAACAACCATTTCCAAACCATCACCCATCGACTAGTCAACCATAAACTAATAATATTCAAACCCATCATATCATCAACACAATCAATCAAACACTACCAACTCCTGAATCTATATCCATATGTTCTCCTAGAAAATGCACTACTGTAGAAACACTATGTGATAAATCCATATGACCCATTAAATCTATCATTAGAAATAAACCTTTGTCATCGAATCTGCCCCCTTCATCCATACTATCTACAAGATCTTCATAGCCTCTTAATCAAAAGCAAGCTATCCTAGAAATCGTGAAAAGTATGTATGATTACTTTGTGTCTCAATATCGTGTACGTAACCTTAAAAATACTATCCCACTCCCTTCCAAAAAGGTCACCATCATATCTCAAAATCAACCCATATCTTCAAAAAAAAAACTAAAATCTCAGCCATCCATCCTAGGGTCACATCCTTCATCTAAATTACCTATCACCATAAAATAATAAAAATCACTCACCCACCCATAAAAACAATTTCCATCAAAAATATTATCCCCACACCCACCAAATCAAATGAAACTCCATGTCCTTCAACATCCACTTCAAAAGGATACTATGCATTGACCCTTGAATAACTTCTTCAATAGTCGTTCATAAATATTCCTCCACTTAATCCATCCAGCTCTCAAGGTTGGAAGCCCTCCTATTATAATTATGAATCCTTTTGTGATTATCATCAAACACTAGGACATACCGTAGAAAACTAAAAAAATTCATGTTGTCATAAAAACATCACGGATAAGGGTTTACTTCCTTGAGAATTATAGAAATCAAAAACCTCTCATGAAGCATCTACAATAACAAAACCCACCTCATCCTCACCACCCATTGACGGGTATTTCAGTAAAAACCCTCCTCATCAAATTGATGTTGTTCATATTACTACCGAACACTCACACATGAACCTAATCCTTCCAAATAAAAAAATCTAAAGTTTCCATTTCTCTCACCCTTAATCATCTTATTAAACTACACTTTCCCAAAATAAGGTTACCATCCTTGTCACCCCTTCTACACAATCTACTAATATGGTTCAAAATGTTTTTATTAAACAATTACACCAAGATCCCATCAAAATGTCTCTTTACAAGTTGGTTTAAACCTCACTATCATACTTAAAATCCATGATTGAAGCTCTTCAATCCATATCCATGCCTTTATATGATCTACAACACTTTGCAAACCTAGTAGGAAATCTCCAGAATCATTGCTATCTCCTTTGATACCTATGGAATACCGTCCATATAGCCAAAAGATCATGACCTTCCCCTCTTCATTACCACCCAAGCCAATGATGTCCTTGTAAAAAGAGTCATGATAGATAATAACACCAAAATCAATATTATATCATCATATGCCTTAAACAAACTTTTCCTACCAAACACCATTGTCTCCCAAACACCGGTTGTACTCTAAGTTTTTAATGATATAATTTTTCCCACGCTAGGAAACATCATCTTAGCATTTAAAATTAGTGTCAAAACTATTCCTAAACTCTTCTACCTTCTATAAGGAGATATCTAATATAACATATTTCTAGGCCTACCCTAGATACATGTTATGTATTGTATCCCCTCCAAACTACATCGATGCCTTAAATATGAACATGAAGGTTAAAACTTTACAATTCCTGTAGATCCTAAACCCTTTAGAGTTTTCAACATGATGTATCATCCAAATGATTTACTTTTTCTAAAATCAAATTCCTCTAATGAGGTATCTACCAAGCACATCCATCCCATCATCCAAACTACTAGATGAATCTTCCTGATGACATTATGTAATGTATTTCACTAGGGAGTATCACCTCCTCATTCTTAATTCCCTTCCTACACCCAATGTGTATGGAAGACTAGATAAACAACCCATGTATGATTGTAAAGTAAGAGATGTTATCTTATAAGGCCACATGTATCTAAAAATGAATGTCATATATAGAGACATCGACCACCCATCTTCACAACCAAATATTTAACATCGTGACATGCCATTTATATCAGACATCATATTATTATATAACCAAGTCTTCACACAAATGTATCTCCTTCACTGCGCTTGGAAAGGATTTGGGTTTGGATGTTGTGAATAGGGAATTCATGATTTAATCATAAAAAAATCCCCCAAACCACATGAGAAATATGGATTGGGTTACGTGAAACCAATGTTTGAATCTTCCATATAATATACTATCACACCCACCATCAAATATGAACCATCATCCCCGACTATATATAACAATCCTATGGACACTGATGACATAATTCCATCCCTCCTAACATTTTTTAGTCAATACTTATTCTTTAGGGCCCTTAAATTATCAAACTAATCATGTTACTAAAACAATTCCTCTCATCTGGCTAGAAATGATTGAAGAGGAATCTCCCACCATCAATATTCTCCAAAGTCAAGATGGTCAATATATCCTCTCTCACATGGGGGTAGACTATTTCCTTCAAAAATCCTTACCACCTCACACATCAAAACTCCTCAACAAATCCAATATCGACATTAACATATGGACCACACACGAACCTCATATAGTTAAAGTTAACCAATCCTTAAATCCACAAGAGTTATATGATTTCATTTCCTTCTTATCCAAATATAGTCAAGCCTTTTCCTAGTCATGTAGTGATATGCTAGGTATTAACCCTAATATCTTTGTACGCAATATCATCACTTATCCTATCACCAAGGTAATTAAAAAAGCTACATAACATGCACCCTCACATATCTCTTATCATCAAAAAAATTATAATTACTAATATTCACTAACTTTATCATACCCATTGAATATCAAGAATGGGTTTCTAATTTCGTACTCCATAATCAAAGCCCGAGGAAATTTATACATCTATACTAATTCGGGATCTCAATATCACTTGTCTTAAAGATGATTTCCCCTTTTTGAACATCGTCCAACTCATTGATCTAACAACTTGCCATGAGATGCTTTCCCTTGTGAACATTTTCTATGGTTATAATCAAATCCTCATTCTACCGATGATTAAAAAAACCATCCTTCATTACCCCCTGGGGAATTTTTCTACCATGTCATGCCCTTCGAGACTTAAAAATGCAAGGTCCACTTATCAACATGCCATGAAATATATATTTCATGAACTCATCCACAAAAATGTAGGAGACTACGTTGATGACCTCCTAGGAAAATCTAAACAACACCAAGATCATCTCACAGTTCTTGATTAAATATTCACTCATCTTATTTAATATTTTCTACTTCTTAACCCCACTAATTTTGTTTTCAAAGGTGTTCTCATTAGTAAAATTATAGGGTTCATCATATCTATCCAGGGGAATCAAATTAGACCTAGCCAAAATCAAAGTAATTATTAAAATGCCTCCTCCATCCAAACTCAAACAATTGCATAGTCTTCAAAGTAATCTACAATCTCTCCATCACTTTATATCACAACTCTCGGACAATGTCAACCCTTTCACCATATTCTTCGAAAATATGTTTAATTTAGATGGGATCTTGATTTTCAAAAGTATTTGATGAGATCAAATGGTATATTTTATCTCCACCTATGCTCACACCTCCTTATGAGGGGAGCCATTTTATCAAGATGAGAAGGGTCGTGAATAGACCATTTATTAGATAATACGTATCCTTCATGAGTATGAAACCTGTTATACAAAAGCTGAAAATTTGTGTTGTGCCTTGTACTTCACCACTTCTAAACTATGTCATTACCTACTCAATCAAAAACTTACGTTGTCACCGGTTTTGACCCACTCAAAACCATGCAATTTAAACCATATCACAAAGTGACCCCATCACTCGGTGGATTATGCTTATGAATGATTTTGATCTATAATTCCTAACACAAAACTCTATTAAGGGTCAATCCATTGTTAATCAGCTCGCCAAAGCTCCCTGCCTAATAATCAAAATCCTCACGAATAATTTCCTGACGAATCTATCAACACTATTGATGATCAAGAATTCACCCCTATCAAAATGACCCTCTTCTTTGATGGATATAAATGCTAGAAAGGGGGGGTAGGTATTGTTGTTGAGACTCACAAAGCCCCTGACGCCGATCGATTTCTAGGTTGATCACTCTTGCTTCCCAGTGTGATTGCACAACATGGAAACCTTTCTCCAAGTGTGGGACTTGTAGAAATGAGAAAGGAATCTCCAGAGAAGGTTGGTTCCTACTCCTAAACTACCTGCCACAAGCTATTCCAGTGCAGGAAAGCTAATCTAAACCTAATCTAACCATGCCAAGGAGACAGAGAGAGAGAGAGAGAAAAGGGAAAAACAACCAAATCCTACACTAAAACGGTGATACACCAGAGAAGGAGAATGTTGAACATCTATCAAAACTACCATGGAACAAAGAGAGGTAAGCAATGGGAAGGATGGACGGATGCATCACGAGGCCCAAGGATAGATTTCAAAGAAAATGTCCCAAAACTCCATGAACACAGCTCTCCGGACTTGTAATGAATGTTGGAACATGCACAAATACCTGTAATGAAGAGAGGAAAGAAGAGAACAAGCAAAAACGAGCAAGGATGGATAGATGCATCACAAAACACGTTTTTTATTGCTCCAGAAGTTTACACAGAACATCATTTCAATAGTAAAAGGAAAAAATGCCATTACAGAGAAGGGGAGGAGGTTCGAACTCCATTTTCAACCCTAGAGAAGAAAAGAAGGGAGGGAAAAGTAGAAATGATGAACAACTTGTAATGTCCCCCAAAATGAGCCAAATCTGGCTTTTACATTGCATGGGTCGAGCCCAGGAGACAAAAACATACAAAAATGTGGGAGCCCATTCCTCCTTAACTACAAATGCATTAAAATG
Source organism: Taxus wallichiana var. yunnanensis (assembly GCA_018340775.1). NCBI lineage: Eukaryota > Viridiplantae > Streptophyta > Pinopsida > Cupressales > Taxaceae > Taxus > Taxus wallichiana. The sequence continues at coordinate 565,400,395 of CM031235.1, forward strand.
GCATGGGAGACCTTACAAACCCATACCCTACCATTTTGACTGAATTTGGAGGAGAATGCGACCCATTAAGTGTTAATTTGGTTCTTTGAAATGTCACTTCTGGCCATGAACACGTGTCAGAGCCGTTTCTTAACTTTCTCTCTCTATACTACACCAAAATTCAAGATTAACCCTAGAATCATGTAGATAATTTCATAAGCTTTCCGTTGATATAAAGAACGTGCAAATCTGAGCTCTGGATCGAAAGATATGGAGATCTGAAGATTTAGGGCACAAAACAGGTGAAAATGTGTTTTGAAAATCTTTCCCGCGCTCTGCCACCTGGATGACATGTGTCAAGTGCTGATTGGATGCGTAATTCTCTCTCCTCTGCTCACCCATGGGGTTTTCCTTGAAAATTTTGACTTTTTGTGATTTTGGAACATTTTCCACTTTTCTTCCGCGCCCCCGCCACTTGGGACACGTGGCATGCATTGATTGGAGGACAGGGGCGCGGGGGCTTCCTTTACTTTTAGCTTTTTGGCCGAAACTTGGCCAAATTTTCCAAATCCTCCCCGAGCTCCATGCTTCCTGTTCCATTGGACACATGTCCAATTCCTATTGGCTCGGTCCAATGCTTGAAACCTCGCCCTTGACTTTTTGGATGTTTCCCCTTGTGACACGTGGCGTTACTTGATTCGTCCTCGGGCCTGCCGGATTTTCACGTCCCTCGCGTCCCTTTGGCCCGGCTGTCCCAGTGCTGTCTGGGACAAAAACTTCCGATCCACCCGATTCGGGCTTCTCTGTCCCTCTTTCGGCCGATGACATGTGGCGTAATGTGATTGGCTCTCGGCTCCTTGCCTATCCACGTTTTTCCGCGTCCCTCTGCGTCCCTAGATGTCCCGATTTTGCTTAGTGTGAAAGTTCTCCTTCCGGCCAATCCAGGCGGTTCGCGTCCTTCGCGTCTTTTCGGCCCAGATGTCCCAGATTGTTATGCTCAAGCGGATTAGTCGATTTTCCTCGACCTTGGCCGATCTCGCCTTTCCACATCCGCGCATCCTCATGGTCCGGATGTCCCAAGTCTTGCTGGCCGCATGGAGGATTTTCGGCTGGTTCGCATCCAGATGTCCCTTATGTCCCTGTTTTTGCGAGGACTAGGACTTAGCCATTTTTCATGATTTTTCCTGGCCCAAGCTTGTTTTTTGCAACTTTTTCACCTTTTCTCAGAACTTGCTCTTTTCAACCTGGACAGGAGAGTTAGAAAAAATCTGAGGGGACCCTAGAAACATGATTTTTGCCCTGAATCAATCTATTTGCCTGGGACTTGAGAATTTAATGCATGTTATCAAAATTACCCTGGGGGTGAATTTTGGATAACAATTTGGCGACTCAATGGGTCATCTTCACTGCTAGATGAAGTTACGGTTGCATTGAAGCATCCATTGGGCATGGAGTCATGAGTTGTAACCTGCAACTGATCTGAACTTTGAAAACTTCCCTCTGAACCACTTGAATCCCACTGGACATGGAGTTGTTCTCACCAAAATGCCACTGGGATGATCTATGCAAGAGCAAAACCATCACCACAAAACTATGTACAGAATTGAAAATCATACATGCTCCAAATGGAACATGTAGAGTGTGCACAAGCACTTCTTCTGCTGAAAGCAAACCTACCTACCCTACTCTAACTGGAGCAAAGGCAAGCTAAACAAACCTGTGATTGGTTGTGAGAAATAGCTTCCCTTTCTCAAAAGTGGCAGCCATGCAATTGATTTGGCATTGAACATGGCTGGTTGGATGAGTGGAAAATCAACAAGAAGCTGGTCTTCCACCCAAATCATCAAGGTATCAGCTAAAGGTAGATTCAATACCTCTTTTAGTTGCTCTGCATTTGGATTGAAGAGGTATGACAGCTGATCCTTGGTACTTTGTAGCTCATCCTCATGCTCAGAAGCAAGCATGACTAGTTGTGACTTCTCCTTTGGCTCTAATGAAGCCAAATACCTGATTGGGCAAGGTCTGATCCGTTTGATATGCCCATAGCTCTGATTTTCAACTCCAAAAATGGAGTCTTCTTGTAGACCTTCTTGAATGGATGGTGTGGAAGAAATGGTGAAATTCCTCTGTCCTTTCTCTTCCTCCAATGAAGAACATGAAAGATTAAAATCTTCCAATCTTGGTTCCAAAGAGCTGTTATAAGATGCAGGCTATTGCAAATGAATGTTCTCCTTCATGACAGCAGACTCAAGTGTTTGGAATGTGGATGATGAAAGAGAGAATGGTGGAAACTCAACCGGCTCTTCTCCATCAAAACAGTCCTCCAAATCTGACAGATAAACTACCTCATGGCTGTCCTGCTGCAAATGTTCAATCTCTCCCATGGTGTTCTCTTGATCTGCAACTTGACCACCATGGTTTCTTTCTCCCTCCAACATTGAGTTTGAGAGATCAAACTCCTCTTCAGTACTAGAACTTGAGAGAGGTGAAGTAGAAAGAAGAACTGAAGGTTCTCTGTGCTCTGCTTTGTGCTCAAAGCCCTTGGATCTGCACTTTTCTCCTCCACAGCTGGGATGTGCTCCTCTTCTTTTGGATCTGGAGCAGCTTCTCCTTTCTCTACTACTTGAAGACAATCTTGCTCTTGGTTGAACTCTTCCTCCAGCATGAAGTTTGTCAAGTCAAACTCTCAATCTCTTTTGCTCAAGAGGACAAGTTGGGACTGCAAGATCTTCTTCTTCTGCTGCAAACAAAATCAGTCTCGACCACCATTTGTTCAACCTCGGCCTCTTCGTAGGTTTAACCATCGAGGGATCTTTGTCATCCCAAATTTGGCAGCCCAAACCCTCAAGTTGTCTGTCATTTCTTTTTTCTTGTTGGGCTCCTCTTCTTGCTTTGTCCTTCATGGCCGATTTTTGCAATTTCTTCTTCCCCACATGGAATTGGGAATGCAAGAGGAGGGATAGGTTGTAACTCAAATGGCTTGGAAATTTTTTGTGGTGGTGGAGGTAGAAACTCTTGTTTCTTTGGAGGAGGGGGTATTTCTTTTAGCTCTTGTGGAGGGGATGACTGTTTGGAAGGAAAAAGGAAAGAAGAATTGAGGTGTGGTGGAAGACTGAGAGGTGGAGACATGGGATCAACACTTGGGACATCAGATGGGGTTTAAAATTGCAAATTCCAAATGAGATGATGTTGCTTGAGTAATGGGAAGAGAAAAACTAGATGATGGTGTAGAACTTACCCATTGACAAGGTTGTTCAACAACAAGTGTATAGGCCTCTATTTCTGCTTATCCATTGTGCAAGTTGGGGCAGCATCTTCATCATGAAGTCCAGCTTCTCCTGAGGGCTGAAGTGTCTTGGAAAAGGGCCTCCCCATGGACAAGGAGTCCTGTAACCAATTCTGAAAGCTCTCATTTGAGTTGTTGCTCTGGACTGCACCATCTTTACCTCCATCTTTTGGATTTTCTCCAACAGACCAGCATCTTGCATCTGATTGTCTTCATAACCAGCATACCCTTGTGCTTGACATGCTTCATATCCAAACTGACTTTGGCACTGCTGCTCATATGGGTATGCATACTGATCTTGAATTTGTTCAAAATGCTGATTTGAAAGAGTTGTAATGCATGTTGGAGGTGGGAAACATTGCTGCTGTTGTAAATGTGAGTTCCATGATGGAAATGAAGTCATGATTGCACAACTTCATGGAATGGAAAGAATGAAAGGGATGGAAAGAATGATGGATGAGAATGGATGAAAAACAGGTCTGCAACTTTAGAAATGGGTTGCTGATCAGATGGAGTCACCAGATGTGTTTGCAAGTGCCTCCAAAGGCTGAAATCTTCACAGGAACACACCAACCTACAAAAGATGAAGTGGAAGACCTCTAAGGTCCCACCGGGTGTGCCAAAACTATTGTTGTAGACTCACAACACCCTTGGACGTTGATCAGATTTCTAGGTTGATCACTCTTGCATCCAGTGTGATTGCACAACATTGAAACCTTTCTCCAAGTGTGGGACTTGCAGAAATGAGAAAGGAATCTCTAGAGAAGGCTGGTTCCTGCTCCTAAACTACCTGCCACAAGCTATTCCAGTGTAGGCAAGCTAATCTAAACCTAATCTAACCATGCCAAGGAGACAGAGAGAGAGAGAGAAAGGGAAAAACAGCAAAAGCCTACACTAAAACGGTGATACACCAGAGAAGGAGAATGTTGAACATCTATCAAAACTGCCATGGAACAAAGAGAGGTGAGCAATGGGAAGGATGGATAGACGCATCACAGGCCCAAGGATAGATTTCACACAAAAATGTCCCAAAACTCCATGAACACAGCTCCAAACTTGTAATGAATTAGAACATGCACAAATACTTGTAATGAAGAGAGGCAAGAAGAGAACAAGCAAAAATGAGCAAGGATGGACAGATGCATCACAAAACATGTTTTTATTGCTCCAGAAGTTTGCACAAAACATCATTTCAATAGTAAAAGGAAAAAACACCATTACAGAGAAGGGGAGGAGGTTTGAACTCCATTTTCAACCCTAGAGAAGAAAAGAAGGGAGGGCAGAGCAGAAATGATGAACAACTTGTAATGTCCCCCCCAAAATGAGCCAAATCTAGCTTTTACATTGCATGGGTCGAGCCCAGGAGACAGAAACGTACAAAAACATGGGAGCCCATTCCTCCTTAACTGTAAATGCATTAAAACGGCATGGGAGACCTTACAAACCCATACCCTACCATTTTTGACCGATTTGGAGGAGAATGCGACCCATTCTGCATTAATTTGGTCACTGAAATGTCACTTCTTGCCATGAACATGCATCAGATCCGTTTCTTAACTTTCTCTCTCAAACGCACCAAAATTCAAGATTAACCCGGAATCATGTAGATAATTTCATAAGCTTTCCTTTGATATAAAGAACATGCAAATCTAAGCTCTGGATCGAAAGATATGGAGATCACGAAGATTTAGGGCACAAAAGCGGTGAAAATGTGTTTTGAAAATCTTTCCCGTGCTCGCCACCTAGGATGACACGTGTCAAGCTTGATTGGATGTGTAATTCTCTCTCCTCTGCTCACCCATGGGTTTTCCTTGAAAATTTTGAATTTTTGTGATTTTGGAACATTTTCCACTTTCCTTCGCGCCCCCACTTGGGACACATGGCATGCATTGATTGGAGGACAGAGGCGCGGGGTCTTCCTTTACTTTTAGCTTTTTGGCCGAAACTTGGCCAAATTTTCCAAATCCTCCCCGAGCTCTGCACTTCCCTGTTCCATTGGACATGTGTCCAATTCCTATTGGCTCGGGCCAATGCTTGAAACCTCTCCCTTTGAACTTTTTGGATGTTTCCCCTTGTGACACGTGGTGTTACCTGATTCGTCCTCGGGCCTACCAGATTTTCACGTCGCTCGCGTCCCTTTGCCCACTTGTCCCAGTCGGTGTTATGGGACAAAACTTTGATCCGCCTGATTCGGGCTTCCCTATCCCTCTTCTGCCGATGACACGTGGCGTAATGTGATTGGCTCTCGGCTCCTTGGCTATCCGCGTCTTCTGCGTCCCTCTGTCCCAGATGTCCCAAACTGCTTAGTGTGAAAGTTCTCCTTTTCGGCTGATCCGGCGGTTCACATCCTTCGCGTCTTTTTGGCCCAAATGTCCCAGACTATTATGCTCAGCGAGTTAGTCAATTTTCCTCGACCTTGGCCGGTCCGCCTTTCCACGTCCCCGCGCGTCCTCACAATCCAATCGTCCCAAGTCTTGCTAGGCCGCTGGAGGCTTTTCGGCGGTTCGCATCCGGATGTCCCTTATGTCCCCGTCATTGCGAGGACTAGGACTTAGCCATTTTTCATGATTTTCCCCTGGCCCAAGCTAGTTTTTGCAACTTTTTCACCTTTTCTCGAACACGATCTTTTCAACTGGACGGGAGAGTTAGAAAAATCAGGGGACCCTAGAAACATGATTTTTGCCCTGAATCAATCTATTTTCACGGGACTTGAGAATTTAATGCATGTTATCAAAATTACCCTGGGGTGAATTTTGGATAATAGGTATTTTTATACCTCCTAGGGAATCCTATTTCTCTATATTTAAAACTCAAATTCAAATGCACTAACAACATGGCTGAATAGAAAGCTTTAATAACGGGTCTTTAAACCACTATCATGCTAGGTGTCCAAATCTTAGAAATATATGGAGAATAATATATTTTCATCAATCAATTCAAATCAATCTATCAATGTAAAAATGAAATCCCATAGAAATATAAAGACATTGTTGAATTACTCCTAAAATATTTCTATCATTACACTATCTTGATAGTGCCGCAATCTTCTAATAAGTTTGTAGAAATCACAAATTATTTAGGATCCCTCGTTCCTTTATCAACTGAAGAATCAACTAATAATTCCAAACTTTTATTTTTCATCCACATATTAGATCAACCATCTCAAAAAAATGAACTCTCCTCTATCAAATTCATCAAAGATAATTTAAATGATCTTTGGTACACACAAATATTTGACTACCTTTTAGAAACTAAAATCCCATCCGATTTATCCCAAAACGCTAAATGATATTTCCTCCAACATGCCACCTGTTATGTCATTGTAGGGGGTATCCTTTACAAATGTGGATTTGATGGCCTCTTACTAAGATGTCTTAAATCCCATGAATCCATTAAATCCATCCAGGAAGTTCATGATGGTATATGCGGTGGACACTTCAATGGTACCACTATCACTAAACATGTCTTACAACTAGGCTATTACTGGCCTACCATCAACCAAGATTGTTGTTCATATCACAAGAAATGCATAAATTTTCATCAAAATTCATATCTCATTTATGTCCCTAGTCAAGCCTTGCAACCATCTCAAGATCTATGGCCTTTCTTAGAATGGGGGTTAGATCTCATCGATGTTATCAATCCTCACTCTCATCAACATCATTATATTATCACAGCCACTGAATATTTTATAAAATGGGTTGAATCCATTCACTTAACCTCAACTAAATAAAAAAAAATCATCGACTTCATTTATCACCACATCATATGCCGCTTTGGCATTCCTCATTAAATTGTCACTGATAATGGAAAATCCTTAAAAAATAAGGATGTTAAGAAATTTTTTGACACATTAAACATAAAACTTAGCTTTTCATTTCCATATTATCCCCAAGAAAATGGAAAAGATGAAGCTTCTAATAAAACACTTAACAAAATCCTCTGAAGAAGTAGATGAAGTAGGAAGGAATTGGCATCTCCAAATCTTGTTTCCTCTATGAGATTATCAAACTAGCATTCATAATCCTATAGGTGTTATTCCCTTCTAACTAGTCTATGGTTCCAAGGAGGTTCTACCCCTTAAATTTCAAATCCCATCACTCCATGTATATCTCAGAGACTTCATCCCTAATGAAGATTATCGACAAGACCATCTAACACAATTAGAAATTCTAGTTGAAAAAAACTTAAAACCCTTGAACATCATCGTTCCTATCAAGAATGCATCAAATGCACATATAATAAACATGTAAAAGAACACTAATTTAACATAGGTGATCTCATTCTCAAGGAAAATCAAAACATTACCACTATGGAAAGGAGTAAACATGGAAATTTTTCCCCTAATGGATCAATCCATATGTTATTACTCACAAGTATGGGTGGGAGCGTATCATCTAGAATTCCTTCATAGTATACTTGAAAATGAGGCTATGAATTCCTTGCACTTACAGAATTTCTACTATTAACACTTCAACCATTGTGATAGTTGTCACATCAAATGTATTATTTCATTATCAACCAATCATCTTAACATCAGAATTATTTGAAAGCATTTGGTCTTCCATCACTATCCTTACAAACCTTAATAATGAACACCAGTGGCTATGTTCATTACATATTTTGTATTGAAAATTTACTCTTTAGAAGGAACCACGTAAATAATTACATCCATCTACCCTATATACCAACCAAATACATCTCATGGGTCACACATGTGTAGTTTGTTCACTCATCTCATCCCCTTCTTGAAATGGTTTATTACGGTTTGTCCTTAACTCCTTTAAAAGATAAAAATATTTATGGATGCACCTTATCAAAAGTAGTTAGAATAATCCCTTGAAGGAAAAATATTAAAATATATAAATATTTTTATCAAAAAATAAAATTACACCGATCCCTCGAAGGAAAAATACCCATAAAAATTATAGACCAATCCCCCAAAGGATGGATATGTAAAATAAGAATACCAAAAGTTGTAGACCACTCCCTTGAAGGATGGCTACCCATGTAAAAAGGCTTCCCACATTGATCAAGCTTTAGAAAGTCAAAATATCAAAAAAATCCTTGGAAATCTCCCCACATTGATTAGCTTTCCCATTAAAGCAAAATTCTCGCATCGATCAGTTTTCTTCAAAAAATAAATATATAGCTAGGGATCCTCTCTATAAAAATGTTGAAATGAGAAACCTCTTTTCCCACACACCCTAAATTTGCTAACCCATCCTATGTCATAAGAATGTGTATAGTTCACTTCCATCTATATCTAAGATCATACATGTGGCTATTCATTGTTAGTCATTTGTTAACATTCATTGTAAAGTCCATAATGTGCAAGTGCCTTCACCATATTTATCCCCATCATATATGTATCAAATCCAAGACAAAAGAAATCATTCCATGTGCTATTATTATTTAAGAGTTATAAATTTTTTGACATATATTGATCACATTAAAGTCACAAATCATATCATACAAATCACAAACCATCATCTAAAACATCAAAAAAATGACCATAATACACACCTACAATCACATCACACAAACACAAACACAACTCATAAACTCAAACCCGTCACCATAATCATCATATATATATATATAGAAACATCAAGTATAAAATTTCTATGTAATTGTGTGGAGTCCCCAAACTCGTACATCAAAATCTATACATCAAAATCAAGGCTTAATAACGAGCTATATACATATCACAATACAACATATGTCATGAATATCCATTAAAATGGACACCCCTAAGAAACACATTATCTTGAATAAGGCTCCCTCACCGATATGACCACCATCTCATCTATCTGGTCTTGGAGGTGGCTGAGCCACACTCGTTGCACTCACATTAGGAGATACCCCTCACCGCACTAAATGATTAGCATATGGAACCGCATTGGGAAAACCCCATATCACCAAATCCTCATTATAGGCTAACTCCACCCATAAAGAATGGTATGATTTGTAACTAACCGTACGTACTGGTGGTTCTCTCGGCTACTCACTTGTGCTCATTCTACTAACTTAGAACCTAACACTAAGGAACCAATTAACCCAAGATCCCTTTTCAGGGTGTCTCGGTGTTGTTTATATCTATCTCGATTAGTCATGGCCTATGCTAACTACTTCTTGAGACCATATCACTTAGATCTAAGACCATCCCTCTCACCAATCAAGATGTATCTCACTCTAATCAAATCATCCCTCTTAACCAAGTAAAATATCTCTCTCTTCCATCACGACGGCCTTCTCACCATCAACCTGTGCAATAGTGGCCTCTAGGGATGCTTTATCTCCATCCACATCATCATGACTAACATCCACAACTGTGTTTCTCCTTCTACTCAAGACCACACCCTCATACCTCCTTGAGCTAGACATGTTATATAACATGCAACATATTCTCCAATCCACCAGGCCCTATAGGCTACTATCACACTAACATCATCAAGAGGAAATCTATCACCATACTCATCAAAACCCATCACCCCTCCTCCTTTGGAATCATATACTTTTGTGATAAAACTAATAACTTAGATGTATCCATGTCCCCCTCACCACCTCTATATGGAATAAGATCATCAGGCACATCTTATATCAATCCAAACTATTTCCGATGTGATTAAACCTCACAAAATATCAGTTTCTACCTCCACTTCCCTGCGTCCATAAATACTTTTGGGTGGATTTCAAATCCATATCACTACCACACCATGCTACAAAATTGATATAATGATTCCATAATATATGCATGACATGTAACCTTGTAATAAGATGACAATATCTCCACTCACTCCGTACTCCTCCTAACCACTCGCCTCTTCACTCCAACAAACAAAACAAAGCCTATCTCTGTCACCACATAAACACCACCCCAAGGTATACCTTATGAATGAGTCATAACAATATGATTGAAATGCTAAAATTGTAACATAAAACTAACACTAAGCCCAAACCTCTTATAACTACTTTACATCCACAACTCCATGTAGGTGCATGCAAGTATAGTCGATCCCAATCAAACACTATTTGATTCTCTATCATATCATCCACAACACCTTTCATCATCCAAGGAAATATCCCGCCACTTGAGTCGGGTAAAGAAAAATAAAAAATCCCCACCACCACCACCACCACCACCACCACCATCATCATCGTAGCACGACCCTGTCTATCCGCTTCAAACAAAGGATGATAGTAAAACCCACCAGATGTAAACCTGATATCATTTGTTTCATCATCATATAACCTCATCAACACATCCTCTCTCTCTCTCTCTTTATCTCATCAATGAATTATATCCCCTCTCCTCATACTGGAAATCTGGTGATCCTATGTACATCCTCCAAGGTGATGGACATCTCACCCATAGGAATCCAGAAAGTGTAGGTAGTAGGATCCCACCTCTCAATAAAATCTAGCAATAAACCTTGTTATCTGTGAATGCATCTGTAATAACGCATCCCTTAAAAATACAAATCCTCCATAACTTCCTAATTATCATTAGACATCTCCTCACTCATATTTGTTAATGCATCAATAAACCAGTCTCTAATAGTCACCTTAGCCTTTACATGCATCCACACAATCAAAAACATGAATTAAAACACATCCACAACAAATTTTTATCAAGTTTTTATCAAAACATGAAAATCGCTAACGATTTGGTATAAATTGCTAGTGATCTAATAAAATTTCTAGCGCTTCATGCAATCGTCATTGATCCATATAATTTCCAATGATCCTAGCAATTTTCATGACATATACCTATCATGACATTTTAAAATTAAAAAAATTAAAAATTTGACAAAAAAACTCATAAAATGATAAAAATGAATAAATACCTCTACATGAGTGGGCCTCATCTTTCATCCGGATGGTACCTTGTGATGCCTAGTTAAAACAACCCACTTGAGAACCATGAACAACCTAGGTTTAGTTAGAAAATTATGGAATAATTTTTTAATTTATTTTTAATGAGTTAACGACCAAAGTCTCAAAGACAAATAAATTCAACAAATCACTTTTCCCATTATAATAATTACTAATTTCACATTATAGAGAAACAAGTGCAATCAGTCCACCCTAGCTCAAATCTCTCTAGGGATTAATTTAATTTCTGATTACATTAAAATTTTAATTAAATATTCCCTTATTGAAATTTTAGGGTCAAGGGATGCAAAAAAATTAAATTCCCAAGGTATTTAGTTTCCACTAGATCAAAATACAAGAGCAAGGTTTAATTATAGTGAGGAGAGGAATACATTTTTAAAATCAACAGAGTAAGGTCTCACTTACCCACTCCTAGAACTTTCTTAGGAGTGTCTACAACTAGGTTGCTAGGCAATAGCTACCCCTAATATATTTTGGAACAAATAAAATCCACAAGAACAAAATTATCTTTTATTAACAATTCTCAGAGGTCACAAGGTCTAAAACTTAGGGCTAGAAGTTTCAGTTAGGTTCAGGGAGCAATTTTCCCCCATACCCAACTCTCTAAGCAAGCTCAAAGTTTAAACTAGATTTTTTCCCCCTTATTAACACTTCCAAAATTTCCCTAAACCATTCCCAATAGATAGGAAATTTTCTCACCTATCTGGTGATATAAATAATTCCTCCTAACTCTTTAAAGAACTCAAGATATGAGCAGGTGGAGTTTTTGGGTCAAATTTTCCCTAAGGGGACACGTGTCCAAAGGAGGAGAAAGCACCTCCAACGGGTTGGTGGGTTGTGGGGCAGCTTGGGGAATCTCTCCCATTGCATGGGAACAAATGCAAATTTTCTTTCGTGCCTCCATGTGTCCCTGGTGGACATGTGGTGGCCTCAGAGACAAAGCTCGGGAAAAGGGAAGGGCAAAATGACAGAAGGATTTAGTGCATTGCACCCAATAGAAAAGGAAAAGTCAATGGTGCCCATGCACCTGCAGTGCCATCTGAGGACACATGGCGCTTGACAAGCCACTAGAGATGAAGGAGAGGGGAGGATGGAGTGGCAAGATAATAATTACGATTATTTGAAGGGAGGACAAAAAGGAGAAAGGGACATGCGGGTCCGTGATCCCGTAGAAGAAGAAAAGTCCGAAGTGGGGGCAGTGGTTCGGGGCCGTGGGGAATTTTATTAAAATGTTACCAAGGCCAAAAACCAAAGAAATTAAAGGGGTCCTCCCTCCCTGCTGCCACCCCCAAGTTGCCACGTGGTACCTTCTCATTGGTTGCGGGCCGATGGGTCAAAATGAAATTTGTTTTCCCAAAAAAATTTCAAGAGGGCTAAGGGTCAAAAGGAGGTCGTGCTAAGAGGACACATGGCGCCCTACGATTGGATGTGGCTCGACGGACAAAAATGGAAAATTTTTCCCAAACCAAATTTTTTCAAAAACTTTTCTAAGGCCAAAATGATGGGAAATTTTTGGGTTGCGGGCCCACCAGGGAAAATTTTCCCAAATTTTCTGCCAAGGCACAAAAATTTCAAAGTTCCATAACTTGAGCTAGAAAGCTTAGTTTTGGGAAAATGAGGACTTTTTGGAAAGCTCTCGATGCCCTCTTTGCACAGAAACATAAATTTTACTTTTTGATAAGTTTTTAAGGGTCAATTTTACAAAAAGGATCTACAGGCTTATAATTAGTGAACTGACAATTTTCAACTTCTCAATTTGGTTAAATTAGATCTCCTCCTTCACTCAACATGTCAAACAGACATGGAGGATTGGTCTAGGAGGGTTTAGAGTGTTTTAGAGAAGTTGATTTGTTCAATTGATTCAAAATTGAATTTTTCCAACAAATGACAAGAAATGGTTGAGGAAGAGATTAAGCTCAATTTTTCAATGTACACTTTATCTTCTTAAGTTTCCTTTGTCAATTTGAATTCCTTAACGTCTTAGCATACTAATTTGTAACATTTTTAAGTTGATTACTAAGTGCAGGTCTGGACTATATAATTTGATTGCATTCATTTTTGCTGGTTTAAAATTATACATAATGTCGTTGATCGGTTTATTTGAAGGAGTTATTTATCGATTTGTCATATAGGTATGGCATTTACTACCTAAACTAATCCATTACATTCAGTTGATTCTAAACAATTCATTTCCATGTTAAATTACAAGTTTTGATTTCAAATTTAATATATTTTAAAGAGAAACCATACAATATAATTTCCACCTTCGTGTTTCTTCATCTTGTAATTGAAAAAGATTACATTTATAATAGTAATTCAGTTCCAAATAAACAATGTGAATTTGAGAAAGTAGATTATTCCTTTATTGATTTCTAACAACAATTTTAGAACTTATTCCTTTCTTTTAACTTCAAAATATAATATACAATACATGTAACATTATTTCACATTCCTTTTAAAAATAGAGAATGTAATAGAACTGTTTACATTTCACATTTCACTTTCAAACTTTCCTCATCAATACAAGCAACTTCTCATTTACAATAATTATACAAATCATCCACTTCAAAGCGGGAAGGAATATAATAAACTTTCTCATAAGAAGGGACTATCAAACTATACATTTCTTTGGCTCCAAAACAGCAACATGCTCCATTTCTTTTTCTCCAAATTGATCAAAACAAGAGAGAGGGGGAAAGGCAATGCTCTCCACCCAACCAATACATCCAATGAAAGGAGAAGCCTTCCTTCATCATTGGCCCTCGAGCCCCAACCAAAGTACAATCACAGGTGCAATTCAACCCATGGCAACAACTGGATTTCACAACACAACATTCTTTCACACATGCACTTTTCAATATAAAACATAACTCAATACAAAATAGTAGTTTACAACTGCAATAGAAAACATTCAAATCACAACTTAGGCTTGATCATGCAAGCCAAAGGAGCAAGGACTATGGGGGAAGCTACTTATGCCTCCCAATTGGGAATTGGGCATCCACCTATAATCATTCCACCAAAATAACATATCATATCCCATAAACCTTATGCCCTCCAGATCCCTCCTTATGCCCCCAAAAATTTCCCTTATGCCCCCACAAGTAAGAAATGCAAGCTATTTCTTTTCCATGGTGGATCCGAAACCCAAAAATCCCTCCACAATGAAATCGATGCCATGGAATTCCCTTGTGTCCCCCACATGGATTCCATATAGCCTTCTCCTACACCTTCCCTAAGGCAGTCTACCCAACCAGCCAAAAAAATCAATAAAACATTCTCCATACACACAACGCAATAAGAAAATAACAACAATAAAAGAAGGAATAAACTCCTACCTCTCCTCTGGAAGGATTTTCTCCACACAAAAATCTTTGAATGTCAAAAATATAGTCTCAAAACAGCAATGGGAAAGTATCAAATGCTCTCCAATTTCCTTAAAATCAACAAGATCTCTAATCATAGAAAAATATGCCCCAAGGATACATGCAAAAAGGTTCAATCAACCAAATAACAGTCTTCACCAAATCTTCTCCAAATAAAGATCTCCAATCACAAGAAAAATGTGCCCAAGGATGCATGCAAAATGTTTTCAACAACCCCCAAAACAAGAAGAGAGCTTCAAATATATAGAAGGGGGAAAGAAGAGGATGATGTGGATCCATGTAGGATGCCACATCATACATCCTCACATTCAAACAAAAAATATAAACTCCAAAATCTAAGGCTCAATAAAGAGGTGGGTGGAGAATGACATGTTACTCCACACTAAAAACAACCCACACCTCAAGGGACAACCATTAATTTAAAAAAAGTAGTAAAGTGCAATTAAAACATGCACAAAAAGAATAAAAATGCATTATAAAAGTCACAAATCACATCTTCAAGCATAATTATGGTTGGTAACATAAATTTAGAGGCATGAGACAAGTTTTACTTGTCCTACAAGCTTCCAAAAACAGCCCCCAAGGTCAAATTCGAATTTTCATGGAGGTAGAGTATTTCTTACTCCAAAATCTGAGTTACACAATCTCTTACACATATCTTACAAATTAATTACAAACAGCCCATAACTCTAATAATTACTTCCCATATCCCAATTGATTTAATTAAACTTTAAACATATGATCTCTCACATTAATCTATCATAATTAATTAATTAAAAGAGGAGAACACATTATAAGTAAAATACATACAATAATAAATAAACATTAACCATAAAAATAAAATACACAACCCATGGTCACATATAAAGATGATTCTCCCCCATGGGAATCTCTAACAAAACAACACACAACATAATAAAACAATTTGCCATGGTGACCGTGTTGAATTCACCTAGAATTCCATTTTGGTTGGTCTCTAATCCCTCGATGTTTTGTTGTGATATATTTAACCTGCAAAATACAAATACCTCCTTCAGCCTCGTGGCCATATCAGAACATCCAATATGATACAAATAAAATCACAAAATCAACTATATAATAAATCACAACAATCATCGAAGTAACAACTACGTCATTTGCATTTTTAATCAACAACTATATCAGCATCATAAAATATTCATTTTCTAGATCTATTCATAATATCCAAAATCACATATCCGACAACATCCATAAAATATCCATGTCAATAGTATATCATCATCCACATGTGAGTGTCTCTAATAATCACCATGCATTATATATAATCAGATTCAACAATAATCCAGGATCTGACATCTAACACCATACTAAATCAAAACTATTTAAAATGTCGGTCATATAGTCTACAGTATCATGATCAGTAATAAAAATGTGCCAAAGGGAAGTAGGCACTACATCCCCCTCCCCTTAGACTAGACTTCCTCCTAGAAGTCACAGGAAAGAGAGAGATAGGAATAATTGTAATGAGAAAAAGGATCACTCCCATTATGGGATTGTTTGCTTTAACAAGTGTGGGTCTACAGAATTCTAGTTTGGTTCAATGCATTTTAACAAGGAGAAGGGATATTATAAGGGATGAGTTCTAAACTTTCTACATGCAAGGCTACGAGCATTTAGATCTAAGGAGTAACTTTACAATATCAAACAAGATACAACACATAACAATATAACATGAAGAGGTCCAAAAGATTATTAAGAGTAACCACCAAGTAAGATAATTTCGGGGAGAATTTCCATAACTTGAGAGATTGAAATAGGGTTTATAACCTGCAAATGAGGATCACAAGGGATGACATGCACATCAATGGACATGAAAATGACAGCATGAAGAGATCTCGAGAGGAGTGAGCATCAACCGAATATGCATGTAAATATTTGAAACATAGGTAGAACCTAGTTAAGCCATAAAATTCTCCTCTTCTCATAGCTCAAATGGGGTATACATATAGGAGGTGTTGAGTAACCCCAGTGCTACAATCATGATAACTCGAGTAGAGAGGGGGAGTTACATTCCCATAATAGAAGTGTAACTACCAATGATGCATATGACGATTGACGCACTAACGCATCGACGTGCTAACGTGCTTTGATGCACTTTGAAACATAAGAGAATCTCATAATGACCCTAAATGACACATGGACCTATGATCTCACCTAAGTGAGATGACTCACCTAATGATGTGGAAAATACACACACCAACACCCCCATTCATCGTAACTTATGATGAGGTGACAAGTCAGAAATGAGAAATGGGTCCCGACACAAATCTTGATGAGGTACCCATGTACAAGAAGAGGTCCCAAGAAGTGAAGGAAAAACCAAGTGGGAAAAAATCCACCACGGAGAGAAAAAACACTCTCTAATATAAGAAAGATGGCAAATATGGGTCCCGGCCATAGATGAGCCTGAAAGGGTACCTATGTATAAGGAGGAAATATCTCAGAAAGAAGAAGAAGAGAGAAGAAGAAGGAGAAAAGAGGAATGTAGAATATGCCATGGATAGATCTGAACTCTAGAACTCTAGGAGGTCTCCCAAAAGAATGTCGATGATGAGATCCTTTGCCTCTAGACTGAAGAAGAGCCATCCGTAATGAACTGTGTGTCTACCTTTAGGAAGGAAATAAATGACGTGTTGGAAGTCCACCCACTCCACAAAGGAAACCGAAGGTAGTAGCATGAAGAACTCTAAGTCTGGTGCATGGAAGTGTGACATAGGTCTAGCGAGTGAGTGCCAAGGAACCGAAGGTAATGCCACGTGCGTAGAACTATCAGAGTGAAAAGAGGAACACCCATAGAAAGGATGTCCAAGTGATGTGAAGGGAACAAAACATCCTCCACAACAAAAAAGGGATCCATAGCTGAGGGTGGATCAATGAAGGTCTCTAGAAATGTGGAAGTGACATGATTCCTGGAAGGGGCACTCCCAACAACAGAGATGATGAAATCCTCTGAAACACCTATAGATGGATGAGGGACTTGTAGTGCATCACAAGTAGACTCTATGAAAAGACAACTAAGGTCAAGTAGATACTCATCCCAATGAGGGGGCTCAACAAACAGAAGAGTGATGTCAGATAGGTATGAGTCATCCAATGAAGGTAAAGGAGTGAAGGAGGCCTCACACATTGAAAGTGGAAAGGAGGTGGGTGTGATGAATGTATGACACTATATAGGAGACTGCTCAATATCTGATGAGATGTGGGATGTGCCAACACTCTTTGGAATAGTGAGAGAAAGAGGAGAGAAGTCCTCTGTAATGCTCTTTGCATCAGAACTGGGTGCACAATCCTCATCATCAGAAGTAGAACCAAATGAGTCTATGTCAGTGGAACTACCATCACACAAAGAAATGGAGGAGACAACTGAATTAGGAACAAAAACAATGGCAGTAGTATGTGAAGGGTCTCCATAGAGGGATGAAGAATGCTCTAAACATGGTTGGGTGGATCTCGAGTCCGCCACGTGAAACTAGAGAGAATGATAGACATGCATCATCACATGACCAAATACATGGTCACAAGTGTCAAGGAAGTCCTCTAGATGATGATGATCAGTGGGTGTAGGAACTGGACCAAGTAAGAAGGGTGAGAGACCCTCGTGAGTGAAGTAACGTTCCATGGAAGTACACCAAGCTGAATAGTTCCTCTCCCGGTGAGAAGTGATGGAGGATGTAAGGAGATTGTATGATGCTCAAGTATATAAAGAGAACTCTCCATGATGTAAAGTGCAAGATGCAAAGAAGCAAGACATCGGACTCGATCGATAATGCATCTGTGTGTGAAAGCCCAAGAGTATAGTCAACCCCCCCAGAATGCGGCACTTTATAAAGTAGTGAATTTACAAAACTGATAATTCCATCATGTAATGTGTGAGAAATCATGTAACTTTGACTAAAGAAGCGCTAAAAAACGAGTTGCGAGTCAAAAGTTATGGCATTATTAAGATTCCCGCAACTGATGGAAAAAGTCAATAAACGCTGCAAACTGATTAAAAAAGTGCCTAAATGGGTGCAAAGGGTGCCATGTGGGTACTCGTTGGAAACGAAATCAAATTTTAGGCATATTTTGTTTTGATGCGAGGGGGATTAGCCTCCTGCCAACCCCGGACCTCGCCCTCCATCTTCGACGCTCGTAAGAGGGTGAGCAATACAAGCCAAACACCCAAATTACAATGCCAAGTTGAATGTTTTAATTTTTAAACACCTTAAAACATTAAAAAAAGGGTGGAGGAGGAGGGGGGGCACACGTTATTGAGCCATGTGGCTGTTGTGTTGAGTAGGTTGGACTGTAGACCCCAAAAAGTGCTAAAACCGCCAAAAAATGCCAAAATAAATGGCCACATTTGGCAGTCAAGGCTTGCAGTGCAGTTGATTCCAATGCAGGTTGTAGCAAGGAAATGCCACGTGTGGAGGAGCTAGAGGTACTAGAGTAGGGCCACATGCCAAGTCTCGGAGTAGTGGAGCCGGAGAGGGACATGGTGTGTTGGGTGGCCAAGCCAAAATGTGCTTTGAAACCGCTCAATGTGCAAGATACCCCACCAAGATGAGGCTCCAAATATACCACTAAACTGAATATTCTCTACAAATGAGAAATAACTTGAGCAGAGTAAAGGTTGATTAGCTAGTGGGAGATGGTAACAGCTGTATAGGCCATGAGTAGAACACCAAGAAAAAACCAAGGAACGGGATGGAGTGCTCGAGTCACCAAGGTAGAAAATGTTCACGTAATCCTTGAGATGGTGGTCCAAGGATGAACAACCCATGCACAGGCCACACAAAAGTGCAAATAGTTGAGGGCCAAAGCATGAGCCAAAGTTCTAGCTAATGCACAATCCCACGTTGTATTAAACAACCACAACCATGTAAAAGTAAAATCCGATGTAACGATAGTGAAATGAGGCGACTAGTGCAAAAAAACTAGTGTAGGAACCTGAAAGTTACTTTGCAAAAATGTTCATGCAAAGAAAACTGAATCGTCAAGCTATTCCAACTCGAGTCAATGAGAACATGAGGAGGATGCATGTAGACAAGCAAGGTGAGCGGGTGAAGAGGTATGAAACTTCGAATTAAAAACAAGACAACACTAAACTCTGAAATCTGTAACCCATGAACTTGAAATGTACCGGAACACACGAGAAAATGCATACAGATTACGGAAAGATTAAAACCCAAACCAAAAATCATGAACCACAAACCCATGAACAAAGGTACGAATCCCAAAATTAATGTAATAAATGCACAAATGGAATATCCATTATGACACACACGCAATGAAATTTGAATATCACGCCGAAAGCTGGAAAAACACACAAGAAATCTTTGAAGGGTGGATGGATTGACAAGATCCACTCTAATACCATGAAATAGGGTTTAAAACCCACAAGAAAGGATCATGAGGGATGACATACACATCAACGGATGTGCGAACGATAGCGTGAAGAGATCTTGGGAGGAGGGAGCATCAACCAAATGTGCATGCAAAGATTTGAAACATGGGCAGAACCTAGTTAAGCCATAAAACTCTCGTCTATCTCATAGATAAAATGTGTTGTACATATAGGAGGTGCTGAGTAACCCCCAGTGCTGCAATCATGACAACTCGAGTAGAGAGGGGGAGTTACATTCCTAGAATAGAAGTGTAACTCCCAATGACACATATGATGTATTAACGCACTAATGCACTTACGTGCGACGCACCGACGTGTAAGAGAATCTCATAATGACCCCTAAATGACACATGGACCTAAAATCTCACCTAAGTGAGATGAATCTCCTAATGATGTGGAAAATACACACACCAACAGAGATGACCACATAGTTTCCTCATGATACACATACCACATTCATAGAAGTTAAGGTTTCTACATGTCTAAGCCATGATTCAAGGTTCATTGTTTAGACAAGGCTAGAAAAATCAACTATGACCAAATTTGTACGAGAAACAAGTCTACTCAAGGTCCCACAAATTGAGATCACACAAGATGAGGTTAACCAATAAGGACACCTAAATCAGCAAGCATTTAAAAACAAGGAACTATTCAAGGAAAACACTTCTATAACTCGAGAGGGCATAATTATCTTTTCATGGTAATGCAAGTGAAGTCAAGACAACAAGGTTTTCCGATAGTTTGATTTTTACACTTTTGTTTTAAGAATCAAACACACCAAACAACCAAACTAAAGAAGTTAACCATTTAGCAAAAGAAAAAAATATACATATACATTTATATCTCCCCTAACAACTAACATAACAATACAAGTACTTTGTACCTTACATCACAATGAGATTTATTTATCTTATTTCCTACTTAAGCTTCAAATAACCATAAAGAGAGCGCAAGAAACACTAAGGACCAATCAAGGTTGATAGGGAGTAGAGCAAGTAACACGGGGTCCAATCAAATCCAAGGGTGAATAAAATCATCTTGCACTTTCCATCCTAATGGGAAAAAGGGCTACAAAAACAAGGTGACCCAAGAAAATATGAGGAAAACAAGACTTTGCAAAGTTATTTTATATCCTTAACATATGTTTCCTTAAAATTACAATACTTAGGTCTCCAAGGACAAGATAACACGCAAGGAGGTTACTTCTCAAACAACAGATAAGTCTCAATCCAAAAGGACCACAACTCACATCCGTCGAGCTATGGGATGATAAGGGTGTGATGACCCAAAACTCCCACAAGAAAGGCACATACATCTATGGAAAAGAAGTAATAAGCAACTAGAACACATTACTATTCACCAAGTGCTTCCCAATCCTAGGTAGGTGACATAACTATAAATTCAACTATATATTGCACTCAATACACATAAATTTTACCCATTTTATAAATCAACTTATTAAGTCAAAAGTTATAGCTTTGCTTGATAAGGACATTCCTTTCATGCTTCCTTAGTTACAAACTTCCTTCTATTATGACATCATCAGTTTATGTTATAAAGAGCACCACTAAGGTGGGCATGATGTCTCACCATTCTATATAGGTAGAGAGCATTTAGTTTACTTGCAAGGAAGGTGGGTGGAAAAGGTTTCCTTTCTATTATTCTACATGGCTTTTTTTTTTTTAAATTTCTTTTGCTAATCTACCAAGGGTATAACAAGGATCACTTCCCTTTTCTATGCTCCAGTTTATTTGTTAAGTTCCAAGGTCAAATATCCATAATTATAGTTTTATGGTGTTCTATTTGAGTCATCATATCAATCAAATTTTAATGAGAAGGAAGGTTCAAACATATCACATAATTACTTTTTATGGAAAGGAGATACAAATCAACACACCACATTTTGATTCTAAAGGAACAAGAGACATTCAACAATTCAAACACATTATTAATTTTCTGTAAGAACTAGGAAACAATGAACCAACATGAATCACACCAAGATTTCAAAAATTCATTGAATAATTGCAAGCATCATTAAACATTCTTAGTGGGTTTCCACAAGTTTCATAAGAAATTTTCAAGGAAGGCTCATTAAAGAGGTTTAATCTTACTTTTACGAATCTATTAAGGTTTAATTTTTTTTTTTTGGTGATTTAGGATGGTAACATTTTTAATCTCCTAATAACCAAAGAAGGTTTTCCAATCAATAATCTTGTCCCCACAAGATAACGCCACCAAGCAACTAGATGACAATGCAACTTTACTCCAGGAACCACATCCACACTAAAAGGCATCCAATGCAATGGGGAAACCAAATAATTTACCAATCATGGACTTTACAGTCAAGAGTTATAGTTTTTAAAAGAGGAAGTACAATATAAGCACCACCAAGATTATCTATTAAGATCTACCAAACTAACATTTATAAGAGAAAGATCTAAAAGACCCAAAGCATCCATAAATGTTTTCAAGTAACCCAAAGATTAATAGGTCATAGAATGTTTTTCATAGTAAGGGAAATTTAAGGTAAGGGTAAAGTTATTTATAAGTCAAGAGAGTAAAACAAGTACACTTAAATAAACACACTACCTGAAAGGCTTAAATATATCTATAATTACCAAGATGCATACATTCCACAAGTCAAAACTTTCTACGATGCAACCAGGAACCCAAGATACAATTTAACATGCCATTGATGAAAAATCACTATAAAAAAAACCACTTTTCTAGTAACATTTACAGTCAACCAAAGAGGCAATCCAATCCTAACAAAATATAAAATCCCATTAATTAACACTTCTACTCCAACAAGGGTTAAGCTCCTACCATATTGAAATAGAATCACCACTACCACCGCTGTCGATCGCCCTCTAGACCATACTACACAACAAACTTTCTTTTTAGCAAGGTCAAGCAACAAAAAGGGTCACTCTAAGATCTTAGAAAAACTCAAGGTTCTATGCATCCATAACCAAGGCATGACTTTAAGGACCTAAAGGACCTTCAAGACACCCATGGTGTACCCCTATATGAAAATTTTCACCTTACATGAAGCATAGAACTAGCTCAAAAAATGCAAGAAGGAAACAACATAACATTTAGCTAAGTAGCCAACAACATCATGAGCTCTGAGTCATCAATCAAATAAAGTCCAAGAAACATAGGAAATCAATAAAAGTTGCTAAGTAGTTGCATTGCAAATTTTGAAAATTCTTGCAAGAATTATAATTAAATAAAAGATCCTCAGAGCTTCTTTAATCCAAACATAAAATAAGATGTTGGTCCTTGATAAAATACACAAGATTACGAATGTAAAAATAAATATGTTAACACCACATTCACTCCACATCCTTTCATGGCCACCAATAGGGGTACTCTACCTCGAGGTTAGTTCCAAGAACACATACACAGGATTGGGTCCTAGACAACACCCAAACTTAGTGTCCACCCTCTCATATGGGTAACAACATGGAAAACTGACAACCAAACCCTCTTTCTTAACCACTCAAGGAAGGAAGCTCTAAACAACTTCTAATTAACTCTTCTTGACCCAGAACACAACCACTACTGTCCAACCACAAGGATCACATCATACAATTCATCATTTCAACAACTCCAATAAGGAAGGGTCTCAAAAAGGGCTTAATGCATCATACAATTAAATCAAGTTTTAGGGCTTGTAAAACAACACATTTTCAAAAGGGAACCGAGTTTCCATTATACTAGAAGTTCACAAATTCAATTTAATATGACATTCTTAGTTACCTCGGGTTTAGAAAAAATGTCACTAAGCAAGCACAACAACTCAAACAACTTATTATTATTTTATTATCATTTTAATTTTGGTAGTTCAAATGAATAGAGCAATGTAATATTTCTTCATGCTTATTTCTTTTCTTCAATTTTCAAACAAGTTTGTTTTCTTAGATTCAAAAGTGTGCTAGGTTTACAGTTCATGTCTCAAGTTTTCTAGTGTGCCCAATGGTCCAAGATTTCGAACCACTGCTCTGATACCAAGTGTGATGCCCGGTTAAAACAACCCACTTGAGAACCATGAACAACCTAGGTTTAGTTAGAAAATTATGGAATAATTTTTATTTTTATTTTATAAGGAGTTAACGACCAAAGTCTCAAAGACAAATAAATTCAACATATCACTTTTCCCATTATAATAATTACTAATTTCACATTATAGAGCAACAAGTGCAATCAGTCCACCCTAGCTCAAATCTCTCTAGGGATTAATTTAATTTCTGATTACATTGACATTTTAGCTAAATATTCCCTGATTGAAATTTTAGGGTTAAGGGACCCAAAAAAATTAAATACCCAAGGTATTTAATTTCCACCAGATCAAAGACAAGAGCAGGGTTTAATTACAGTGAGGAAAGGAATACATATTTAAAATCAACAGAGTAAGGTCTCACTTACCCACTCCCAGAACTTGCTTAGGAGTGTCTACAACCAAGGTTGTTAGGAAAAAGGTGCCCCTAACATATTTCATAAAAAATCAAATCCACAAGAACAAAATTATTTTTAATTAACAATTCTCAGAGGTCACAAGGTCCAAAACTTAGGGCTAGAAGTTTCAGTTAGGTTCAGGGAGAAATTTTCCCCCATACCCAACTCTTTAACAAGCTCAGAGTTTAAACTACATTTTCCCCTTCTTAATTCTTCCAAAATTTCCCTAAACCATTCCCAATAGATAGGAAATTTTCTCACCTTTTTGGTGATATAAAGAAGTCCTCCTAACTCCTTACAGAACTCAAGATATGAGTAGGTGGAGTTCTTGGGTCAAAATTTCCCCAAGGGGACACGTGTCCAAAGGAGGGGAAAGCACCTCCAATGGGTTGGCGGGTCACGGGGTGGCTTGGGGAATTTCTCCCATCGTATAGGTACAAATGAAAAGTTTATTCCACACCTTTGCGGGTCCCTGGTGGACACGTGGCAGCCTCAGAGACAACGCCGGGGAAAAGGGAAGGGCGGAATGATGGAAGGATTTAGTGCATTGTGCCTGACGGAAAAGGAAATGTCAACGGTGCCCACACACCCGCGGTTCCATCCAGGGACACATGGAACTTGATGAGCCACCAGAGATAAAGGAGAGGGGAGGGTGGAGCGGTGGGAGAAGTTTGGCGATTACGTCGAAGGGAGGAAAAAATGGGAGAAAGGGACGCACGGGTCCGTGTGCCCATGGAAGAAGAAAAGACGGAAGTGGGGCGGTGGTGCAGGGCCGTGGGGAATTTTGTTAAAATTTTACCAAGGCAAAAACCAAAGAAATTAAAGGGGTCCTCCCTTCCCACTGCCACCCCAAGTTTCCATGTGGCACCTTCTCATTGGCTGCGGGCCAGCGGGCCAAAAATGGAATTTTTTTTCCCCAAAAAAATTCAAAAGGGCTAAGGGTCAAAAGGAGGTTGTGCCTTTGCCATAGCTCCAAGAGGACACATGGCACCCTCTAATTGGCTATGTCCCAGGTGGAGGAAAATGGAAAAATTTTCTTGAACCAATTTTTTTCAAAACTTTTCTAAGGCCAAAATGATGGGAAATTTTTGGGTTGCGGGCCCGCCAAGGAAAATTTTCCCAAATTTTCCTGCCAAGGCACAAAAACTTCAAAGTGCCATAACTTGATCTAAAAAGGTCAGATTTTGTGAAAACGAGGACTTTTTGGAAATATCTCAATGCCCTCTTTGCACAGAGAAACATAAATTTTACTTTTTGATAAGTTTTTAAGGGTTAATTTTGTAAAAAGGATCTACAGGCTTATAATTAGTGAACTAGTAATTTTCAACTTCTCAATTTGGTTAAATTATATCTCCTCCTTCACTCAACATGTCAAAAAGACATGGAGGATTGATCTAGGGATGGTTTATATTGTTTTAGAGAATTTGATTTGTTCAATTGATTCAAAATTGAATTTTTCCAACAAATGACAGGAAATGGTTGAGGAAGAGATTAAGCTCAATTTTGCAATGTACACTTTATCTTCTTAAGTTTCCTTTGTCAATTTGAATTCCTTAACGTCTTAGCATACTAATTTGTAACATTTTTAAGTTGATTACTAAGTGCAGGTCTGAACTGTATAATTTGATTGCATTCCTTTTTCTGGTTTAAAATTATACACAATGCCAGTGATCAGTTTCTTTGAAGGAGTTATTTATCAGTTTTGTCATATAGGTATGGTATTTACTACCTAAACTAATCCATTACATTCAGTTGATTCTAAACAATTCATTTCCATGTTAAATTACAAGTTCTGATTTCAAATTTAATATATTTTAAAGAGAAACAATACAATATAATTTCCACCTTCGTGTTTCTTCATCTTGCAATTAAACAGAGATTACATTTACAATAGTAATTCAGTTCCAAAGAAAAATGTGAGTTTGAGAAAGTAGAGTATTCCTTTATTGATTTCTAACAACTTTACAACTTATTCCTTTCTTTTAACTTTAAAATATAATATACAATACATGTAAAATTCTTTCCCTTTTCAAAACAAAGAATGGAATATAACTCTTTACATTTCACATTTCAATTTCAAACTTTCCTCATCAATACAAGCAACTTCTCATTTACAATAATTATACAAATCATCCACTTCAAAGTGGGAAGGAATACAATAAACTTGCTCACAAGAAGGGACTGTCAAACTATACATTTATTTGGCTCCAAAACAACAACATGCTCCATTTCTTTTTCTCCAAATTGATCACAACAAGAGAGGGGGAAAGGCAACGCTCTCCACCCAACCAAGACATCCAATGAAAGGAGAAGCCTTCCTTCATCATTGGCCCCGAGCCCTAACCAAAGTACAATCAAAGGTGTAATTCAACCCATGGAAATAACTGGCTTCCACAACACAACATTCTTTCACACATGCAATTTTCAATATAAAACATAACTCAATACTAAACAATAGTTTACAACTACAATAACAAACATTCAAATCATAACCCAGGCTTTATCATGCAATCCAAATGAGCAAGGACTATGGGGGAAGCTACTTATGCCTCCCAATTGGGAATTAGGCATCCACCTATAATCATACCACCAAAATAACATATCATATCCCATAAAATTTATGCCTCCCAACCCCTCCTTATGTCCCCCCACAAATTTTCCCTTATACCCTCCCACAAGTAAGAAATGCTAGCTATTTATTTTCCATGGTGGATCTGAAACCAAATACTCCCTCCACAATGAAACTGATGCCACTAGAATTCCCTTATGCCCCCCCACATGGATTCCCCATAGCCTTCTCCTACACCTTCCCTATGGCAGTCTACCCAACCAGCCAACAAAAGCAATAAAACATTCTCCATACACACAACACAACAAGAAAATAACAACAATAAAAGAAGGAATAAACTCCTACCTCTCCATGGAAGGATTTTCTCCTCACAAAAAGCTTTGAATGTCAAAAATACAATCTCAAAATAGTAATGCCAAAGTATCAAATGCTCTCAATTTTTCACAAAATCAACAAGATCTCTAATCACAGAAAAATGTGCCCCCAAGGATGCATGCAAAAAGGTTCAATCAACCAAGAAAAAATCTTCACCAAAGATTCTCCAAAAAAATATCTCCAATCACAAGAAAAATGTGCCTGAGGATGCATGCAAAATGTTTTCAACAACCCCCAGAACAAGAAGAGAGTTTCAAATATATAGAAGGGGGAAAGAAGAGGATAATGTGGATCCATGTAGGATGCCACATCATACATCCTCACATTAAAACTCAAAAGACAAACTCCAAACTCCAAGGATCAATAAATAGGTGGGTGGAGAATGATAGGTTACTTACACACTCAAAAACAGCCCACACCTCAAGGGACAACCATTAATTTAAAAAGTAATAAAGTGCAATTAAAACATGCACAAAAAGAATAAAAATGCATTATAAAAGTCACAAATCACATCCTCAACCATAAGTATGGTTGGTAACATAAATTTAGAGGCATGGGACAAGTTTTACTTGTCCCAAAAGCTTCCAAAAACAACACCCAAGGTCAAATTCGAATTGCCATGGAGGTAGAGTATTTGTTCTTGCAAAGTATGCTTATGCAATCTCTTACAAATTAATTACAAATAGCCCACAACTCTAATAATTACTTCCCATATCCCAATTGATTTAATTAAACTTTAAACATATGATCTCTCACATTAATCTATCATAAATAAATAATTAAAAGAAGAGAACACATTACAAATAAAATACATACAACAATAAATAAACATTAACCATAAAAATAAAATACACAACCCATGGTCACATATAAAGATGATTCTCCCCCATGGGAATCTCTAACAGAATAAAACAAGTTGCCATGGTGATCATGTTGAATTCACCTAGAATTCCATTTTAGTTGGTCTCTGATCCCCTGATGTTTTGTTGTGATATATTTAACCTGCAAAATACAAATACCTCCTTCAGCCTCATGGTCATATCAGAACATCCAATATGATACAAATAAAATCACAACAATCATCGAAGTAACAACTACGTCATTTATATTTTTAATCAACAACTATATCAAAGCATCATAAAATATTCATTTTTTAGATCTATTCATAATATTCAAAATCACATATCCGATGACATCCATAAAATATCCATGTCAATAGTATATCATCATCCACATGTGAGTGTCTCTAATAATCACCATGCATTATATATATAATCGATTCAACAAGAATCTCAGGATCTGCCATCTAACACCATACTAAATCAAAACTATTTAAAATGTCGATCATATAGTCTACGAGTATCATGATCAGTAAAAAAGGTGCCAAAGGGAAGTGGGCACTACTGGTGCTACCAATACCATTTTTCACAAAACACTATTAAATGATGTGCTCAAAGTTTCTTTGAATCACTAAATACGTCAATTGTTAATGATTTGTTTGATAAGAAAAGTGACTAATTATAGCCCCCAAATTACACATACAAGGATCACTAAAAATTCCCATAATTACTGATGATTTACCTTGATCACCTGTGATTCACCCTAATCACTAGAGATCCATCCAATTTTATCACAAACCATATTTTTACAAAAATTTCGAAGCACTTTCAACTACGACATTTTGTCCTTCAAGTAATAGTCCTCATCTTGAGGACTACAAGAGTTAAATTATATTTCAAAACAATACTTGGTAAGCCACTATGTCAATATTCCATGAACCCTTTATTTATCCTATCATTTGGCTCCGTACCCCCTTTTCTATGGATCATACGTCCATAGGACACGAGCTCTTTATGTTTCCCCTATAACTTGATGCTACGATGCTACCCATATTGTTTCCTCATCTTCGGAGTAATTTCATTATTCATCTCATATGGCTCAATCAAACTAGTGATTCTTGCATTATGCCATAGTCACCCCAATTTTAAGGGGGATCACACATATAACCTTGTACCTCATACCATTTTTTTCCTAAATAGTCAGTTCTGTCATGGACTATTTGACAAAAAGGGGAAAATATAGACACCGAGTTTAAAGAACCAACCTAATTCACATTATATGCACTTCATTAAATTAAAACATATCTAAAATTAATTATCCTAAGTCACTTCATCCATACCTCTATAAAAATAATCTTACACTCCCATAAAATTACTATTTATCATCTCTACACCACCTAACCACTTGAAATCTACCATAACCATTTAAAAACAAACTAAATCTATTCTATTCCTATATCCCAACCTCTAGATCCCATCTAAAACCTCACCATAACCATATTCCTTCATAAAAAATCTAAAATCCACGTTTATAAGCAGTTTTAACCGTTTTCCCTAAAAAATCTTGATTGCGACAATTCTAACCAATCACTAGCGATTATAAATACACATTTTTTCTCCTTTCCAGGATATTCGAAACCTTATGCTCATATCTACTATGTGTTTTATATTATTTTATGAATTCAAGAAATTCTAGAGACCAACATAAGCTTGCATCAACCTCCAATGATCACCAATCCAAGATTTTGATAGCCTCTTTCATATGTCGACCTTCGGGAAGCACAATAGTGCAACATCAATCTAAAACCAACTCCATTCAAACATTTAACGCATATTTTAGCTTCATATTACATATAAAGGTATTAATCCACTTCATTCTATCATTTAAGTTATGATTAAGGATTAAAAATAATAAAAATATCAAGTTAGGCTTTCGTTTATCATTTTTCGTAAAATCTGTCCATTTTAGCAATAATCACTAGCGACATCGTAATCACCGATGATTAGCCTAAATCACCAACAATTCCTGTCAAAATACACATTTTCATCAATTTTCAAAGTTATAGATCATGATGACCGCTTGAATTACCAAAAATCTATGTAATAACATATATTTTCATCAATTTATCAGTTTATTATCTTATCAATATCTTTTCATTTAACTTATTTTTTTCAAGTATGGCTTTTCTTAGATGGAAATTTCAGGCCATTCTCATCTAATCACAAGCATTTATGAATTTCATATAGTCCAACACCCCTTTTTTTGGGAAAATTACAACATCCTTCATGTGTTGACCTTGTGCGTAATTTGATTTATCGTCGATTTAACAAGATATTAAGAATCGATTGAGTTCCTCAATTACATCTAAGAAGAGACTCGAGGAATTTTTCTCGCAACTACCTTGATTCCCTTAATATCACATCCAACATTTCCTTTGCCACCTTCAAGCTACACAAGACTTACCTTTTAACCTTGATTTGTAGACCTCCTTATCTACATTATCTATCTATCATTATCTACTTGCATGTAATTATCATTACCCATATCAATGCAATTAATCATCTAAAAGTGAGATGATGTCATCTAAGGAAGTCCCTTTGAATTCTGGGGATCGACCTTTGCCAAGAAACTCATTTATCTATTAATATAATATATTCTATTTAGTGTCTTTGATTATAAAGTGATTTTTAGGATAGGAGGATTTTCCCATTCATTTGGAATCGGAAGCTTCAATCATTCATCTCATAGGTATCGGTAAACCCCGCCTTCTTCTTCGGGGTCAATTTGTGTTTTTTATTTAATTTTATTAAGTTAAAGTTGGAAAGTAAAAACTCTCTCAAATATGTTCCTTTTTAGGTTTACCATTAAGGGAATATAAATGATAAGATCCAAACCCATATTTATGAGTGATAATATATGGTCCAAGCTAGTTAGGAGAAAAATTCCCACTTGTAGTCTTTTCCATGTTAGTGAATTGATTTTCTTTGAAAATAAGATCACCAATGTTGAATTCATATTTTTAGGTGTTTGTTATATTCTCTTTTGATTCATTCTTTATAAATGTTGATATGTTCAAGGAAGTTAGATGACGTTCATATAAAAATTCTAGTTGTGATAGACATTCTTGGAAACAATCCTCATCAGAGATGAAGTATCAAAGAGAGATGCAGAGAGAGGGAATTTGAACTTCGCGAGGAAGAATGACTTCAGTGCCATATACTAAGGAGAAGTATGCAACACCCCTAGGGTTAAAAAGATATTCTGATATGCCGATAATGTAAATGGGATTTCAAGATGTTAATCTTTATTGGCCTAATCAATACTTTCGATAAGGATTTTCGTTGAGGGTTTTATTGGATGTTTTTTCTTGACTCTTAGCTTATGGATAATAAGGTGTGTAAAAGATGAGTTTTTGAACTTTCCTAATTTTGAATGATTTACCATTATTTGCATTGATTTTATGAGGTATAACAAAGGGATAGATAATGTGATGATGGATGATGTCTATGATTTTATTTTTTTAGTTGAGATAAGGGGATTTATTCTACCCATTTTGTAAAATATTCATTTGTTATAATAATTGAATTTTGTTGTTGTGATGAATGAGGGTTGATATTGCCAATAAAGTCAAGCCCCATTGTGAAAAAGGCCAAATATCTTGAGCTAGTTGGAGAGTGTGACTAAGGATGTGTGTGAGACTGGAATGTTGTTAACATTTGATGAACTTCTTGACATAGTCAAAAAAATCTTGGCTATGCGTAGGATAGTAGTATCCCATCCATATGATCCATTTAGTAATAACTAAACTTTTGAAGTGTTGACCACATATTCTATCATAAAATTCTTGGATAGATAGATGAGCCTCCATAGTGTTAAGACACCGATGGAGGAGGCTACCAAACCATCTTTTGTAAAGGATACTATACACACCCAAAATTACAAGGTGCTACATTTTTAGAATAGTAAAATCTCCAATGAAGATAAATTTCATCTCTAGATGATGATGTCCAGTCCCATTTCCTTGCAATCTACATGCCTATGTGACTTATATTTCTTTACTTCCTAGTTTCCTAACCTTAGGTTCTTTCACAAATATTTTTAGTGCTTTTCCTTGTCATTTTTCCTTTAACTTACGTAATCACCATAGTGGTTTCATAACCTCTAGTGTGCCTTGAGTGGTGGTTACATAATCGCTAGTCTCGCACATGTTGGCATATCCATACAATTTAATCTAAGACTTAAAAATCCTAATTTTGTACATGTGTTTCAAATTTCTCAATTCTTTTCTCACACATTTCTCAACCATTTCCCTTGATTCTAAGCTTGTTGGATGTGTATGAAATTCTCCTTCTTTACTGACTATTCTTAGTAAGTTGACTGCCCATTTTGTGGATGATTTGACACTTCTTGATTGCCAAGTGTGCTAGACCATTTCCTTTCCAAAATTATATTAAAACAAATATTTTTCCTAAAGCATTGGTTGGAGTCTCTTGAATTTGATTGCACCGTTACTCTACTAAAATATTTCCAAGAAGCACACAAACAACTTAGAGATTTTCCTTGTTACTTCCTTTCCTGTATTTGAGACCAACTAGCCTATAACCAATTTGCTCCAACATCTGCACAAATTATTCTACATACCAACCAACACAGTTCCTTGGACCATTTGGATTCATCACTAAAAATTAAGTTTAAGGGATAAAGGAAAGAATAACTACCTCTACATATTATCACGCTTATACCTTTCCAGGTTGGGGTGTAATTCAAATTCTTTAAATCTTTCTTTTAATTTAGAGTTTAGATTTCTTCATCAAATCAATAGCTTGTTTTTAGAAGGTAGAATTTGTAAATTATTTATAGCTTTGTAAGTAGATTCCATAGATAATTCCTTATCAACTTATCGTTGTGTATTTTTATAGGAAAGGATTTGGAGGAAGTTCATGTGCACATTTATTCATTTAAAATCACATATAGCTTTCATTTCAATCATTAGTTAGATTTAAACATGTATACAAAGAAATATTTCATTTAGAGTTTCATCCTACTTATCCTTGTAGATCTACAAGGAAATATGCTTGAGGAATTTTATGTGTCTGTGCACTTTATTGTATTTCTTCATAAATTGGTTTTCTATGTAATACACTGTTTCACCATGGAAGTTTCAAGGAAAGAAATTTCATCGAGAGAAGATTCATTTCTTCCCTTTATTATGAGGTGATGCATTAGAATAAATATTAGGCAATCCAATATTACAAATTAGAAATAATATGTGTTTAGTTAAATCAACTTCACATTCAACAACAAATCAATAACCACATTTGACCATTCCCTATTCATTTTATTTTAGTGAAGAGGTATTTTTATTTAATTAGAAGTAATTTATTTGTATATGTAGATTTCATTTATTTATTTCCAGTAAACCAGAAAATCCAAAAACAAACATTAGGAATTAGCTAGATTTGTTTATTTACTTGCAATCAAAAGATTCTTTTGAAATACAAAAACAAGTAGATCAATTTATTTTGCATTTAATTAATTAATTAGTTACATCCATATATTATTTACTTAAAAGGGGATTAATCAACTATTAATTAGTTTAAATTTACTTGAATTTTTGTTTAAAATAGGAATTTAGATTAATTAGATTCGAAATGAAAAAAAAACCCATGTTTCGTAGCGGCCTATGTTACCCGACTTTAACTTGAGACCCATTTGGTTTTTTGCGTGTTTTTTTTTTTTTTTCTCGGAGTTCCTTGGTTTGTGCTCATATGAACATTCGTGGTCCATGTCAACCAAGGAGTAGATTTTTTTATCCAACTACGCCATAATCGAACATCGACACACGGCCGAATGATATTAACCAAGGCCTTAGAAAACTTATCTTTAAGACTATCAAATCCAACCTATCATCATCATACATTTTATTTCTTTGAACGATGAGGTAGAAACTATCGAAGAGTTATGGGAAAACCAATCATGCAGATATTAGACTTTTCCTTATTCCATCACTTTCCATATATTCATGACCCTCTTTGGAGAGGAATTTGTAGATGACGAAGGATAGTTTCCCGTGTTCCATAACCAAGTAGAGTCTTATTTGGTTCTACTAATATTGACTGTGACTTGTGTGTACGAAGATTATCCTTGATCGTACCATCACCCCCGAACAAGTGAGAGATGTGTTTATTTCCCTCAATGAGAAAATACCAATTTTTCTAGTTGAGAACATTAGGTTGCCTTGATTTCTTTTCATTTCTTCCACCTATTCCACCTATATTAAATTTATCCATCATACTACCATCCCATCCATTCCATTCGCCATCTTGGAACAACCTCGGGAGGTATCATGTATCTAGGATTCACATGTTGATTATCAGTGTACATAATTGGTGAGCCCGATATGAAGGACTAGTTCCTTTTAGTTTCCTCCTTTCTTTTCTTTCATCCACCCTTATCCTCTCCTATTATTCTATGGTGTTTATAAATCCACCAAATATGTTAGGTCAGGAATACGACATGCCCATCTTGGGTCTTAAAGCATATTATAACCAAGTGGGTATGAAACAATTTCCCTCTTTGTCAGGGTGGGATGATAATTACTCACATAATATGTTATCTCCTTACACGCGCCCTCCTTAAGGGTTTAACATCAGTTCAATGGTTAGGATTGAGGAGATAGACCAACCTAACCACAATACACAACCAGAGTTCTCCAACTCTAATAACATGAAATTCACGGGAGAACAAGGGTTTTATCCATGGGTCTTGTCCAGACCTCAAATTAGCATGCAATATGATTCCTTCTCTTCTTATCTATCACCAAATTATGAGATTCTAGTATGAATCACCCAAATAAGTGATCATCATAATGCTCTAGACGAATCCTTATAGAGGATGCAAGGATATATTGATGCTCTTATTTAAAAAAACACTTCCACCCCTCCTCCCAAAATAGAAAACATGTATAAAGAGGGGTGGTTTAAAAAATACCAATTTATAACAGGGTATCATGTACCTTTGCAACCCAATAAGGATCAACACACACCTAATAAAAACACACTACCTTCACCTAGCAATGTGATCTCAACATTGGTGGGTAGGATTAAGGAATTAGAAATTACCCGAACCCTACAACTTATGTAATTTATGGGTTAAAAAAATGCTTCTCATCATATGAAAAAAGTAAGGCTACATGCCTTCCACGAATTCCTATCAAAAATATTTTCTCAGACCTATTTGGGTGCTCCTAACCTAGGAGACCTTCCTACAGGATTAAGAACACTAGGTATGGCCCATCATCATTCATATATGTATCCAAAACAAGGGTCGATTGGAAGTGCATTCTCAAATGACTCTCCTTAAGGAAATGTTGATTCCTAGTTTATTTCCTACAAACCCATACCCTAGTGTTATTCCTCCCTATATGCACATGTATTCCAAATATCCTCCTATTGATATGTATTATTTTCTAGGATCTTATGCTCGGAAGAAAGGGGTACCTTATGCCCTGACTAATGCTTATGTTTTTCCATATAAAACTACAGTTCCTCCTCCACCCTCATTAAGGATTGTCAATGGTTGAATCATATGTAGTGGGAACATAATCTGAATACCTAACCTCTAGATTTCACTATACGAGGTGTCATGCTCTCACAAACATTTCTAGACCTCCCAAATTTCAAGGGGGAGATCCAAATGCCCATATAAAGGCATATGCCACTACCATTAGAGAACTACTCCCTTGGGATGTAGTCATTACAAAAATATTTCCTAAGACTCTTGAGGGGATTTCTCTCAATTGGTACTATAGAATCCCAGAAGCCTCTATCCATTCCTTCAAGAAACTCATATTTGAGTTCATTAAGGATTTCAACATGAACAAGTTATTGAGAACAAGGATTAGATAATTCCTGCATATCAAACAAGAACATAATGAGTTTGCTTCCCATTTCATTTAGAGGTGGTGGAAAGTCCTCTATTCCTTTTCTAGTTATCCCAACATGTACCAAACATAGATGTGTGATTTTTTACTTCATTCTATTAACCGAGAAACCAGGAAAGAAGTCCAAAAGTTTACTCTTCGGAGTTATGAAGAATTCTTAGAGGGTGCCCTTCGTATTGAACAAGTGGTGATATATAGAAGACACAATACTTATGGTCCAAACAGAAGTTGGTCACTCCCGCTTAGAATAATTCTAACTATTAAAATGATTCAAAAAAATCAAGCACCTAAGGTCCTCAATCGAAACTATGGTGCCATGATAGATGATGTGAGAGATCATCCCAAGAAGCCTAATGGTAAAAAAGAAGAAGATAAATAACAACAATGCTAATGTGAATAACAAAGATGACCAATAACCTTACTCCTTCCATCAATGTGGTTGACTTTAGCTAGCCTCCCATTCAACACGTTAAAACTCAAGGACAAATTCCTTACCCAAACTAATTCTAAAATAAATACAAGAGCTAGGGTTAAAGGAATTTTAACCATAACTAGAATAACTAGAATAAGAAAAACAATAGGAATTATAGACCACGAAAAATTAGAATCAGATATCTAGTGATTATTATCCTAACTTATATTATGGTTTCCATAGAGTTATAGGTCATAATTCTCGGACTTGTAGGAACTATAACAAGTTCATACAACGTCTTTCAGAGGATTAAAGCTAACTCTTCATTGAAATGTTTTTGGCCAACCCCACAAGTACCTACACAAAATACACACATGGGCCATGTTGCTATAAAAAATGCTACCCTTGGGATTTATAGAAACCCTTTCCCAAAGCAACCTGAACATGAGAAAGTTAATACTCAAGATAAAAACAAGGGTATTTCTATAAGGACCAATGATAAAAAAAAAATTCGCACATCTATGGACCCTTGAGTCTCTTCTCCTTGTAGCAACAATTTGTTTTTATAGGCCTAGTCGAGTAAGAGACTGAACTGAAAATCCATGCCACTACCCACACTCACAACTACACATCGTAGCCTCTCCTTGTCTATCCTTCAGTGTAAGATGATGTAATAGTAGTCCCTAAACCAATATTAGCTTATGATTTGATTACATGCCTAACCAAGACCTTTTCTCACATATCCTTCTTTGATTTTTGAATAATTCACCGAACATTGATCCACTTTGTTAGAAGCATTAGGTATTTACTACTTAATTCACGTAAGTCACCTTGTCAAAGGCAAAAGAAAGCATATAGACTTTGATGTCTATCCTTTAGGCCTACATGAGAGAGGTGCTGTGTTTATTTTCAATATCAGTAAGATGCCCATAGATGTTGAGATGGTGCGGAGAGGTGATCTTGCCTTGTATTTAAACGTATGGATATATAAAAATTATGTCAAGAGGGCTATGATTGATGATGGGCCTACGGTTAACATTGTTCCCTTCTCTTTTTTGTAAAATACAACTTACAGAGAAATGAATTGTTCCTTGACTCGAAATATGATGAGAGGCTATGATAGCCTCAAGGATACTTCTGTTGGAACTATATTTCTCCCTGGCACACCCTAGGGCCTAATACTGTTCTAACCAAGTTTTATATTATAGATAGGGAAACCAATTATAATATGATACTTAGTTGGCCATGGATTTATAGGATGAAGGCCATTCCTTTTACCTTATAGATTCCTCCATATTGTGAAGGTCTTTCTTACACAAGGTGATCCAAAATTTTTGACATTCACCTAGATAGCCTAAAGAACAAGCCTAAGTTTCATTCAAAATTTGAGCTTCCAGCAAATCAGCTAAACAAGCCTATTTCTTCTAGGGGACCAGTTTCCACATCCAAAATTGTTCTAACTATTGAGTTAGATCCATGCAAGGAAATTGAATGGGTGCACGTTAATGAGAATAAGGATGTCATAATAGAGACTATTTCAACAAAACCTACAACATAAATTTTTAATCTACTAGAGAACTGTCTATCGATAATTATCCCTTTCAATTCTTTAGGCATATGTCATGCTATTGGGATAGAAATTATTCTGGTAGACGGCCTCAAAGAGGTCTACATGGTTGAGGTTTCAAATATTTAGGAATAAGATTCAAATAATGATGAAACATCTATCTTTCCTAATAACTTATGGACCCTTAACTATGATGGAACAAAGTGTTGTTATGGTGCGGGGGCAGGGGTGATTCTTACTTCTCTAGAGGGAAGATTCATGCCATTTTCCTTCAAGTTGAACTTTGAATGTATGAACAAAGGAGATAAGTATAAAGCTATAAATATTTGCCTCATTTCAGCCAAAAGATGTGTGTGCACAAAGTTAGAGTCTTAGAAAAATCAAAACTCATTACAAACTAGGTCTCATAATTTTACGAGACTAGATCAAGCAACTCCAACTTTACAAGTTTGTCATGGGTAAAATTTGTAAAGGTTTTGATTTCATCTCCATAGAAGCTATTTCTCAAGAAAAACACTAACTTTTCGATTCTATGGCTACTTCTTATTCCTGTTTTTTTCGTAATGAGTGTTTAAAGAAAATAGAGTTCACTGTTTCAGTCCGAGATGAACCTTGGTTCATTAGATGCCTACTAATTAAATTTTGGCATATGTAGAGAATGAAAATGAGCATGTTATGCTATATTTTGTGGAAAATGATGAGGCAATATTAGGATACCTCAATTCTTATGTTTACCTTCATCCCACCCATCATAAGAAAGGATTTTCCCTTACTCCTCATCCTTCTTCCTATTTTGGATATAGAACGATGAAACCTTCCTCATTATAAATATTTAAAATCTATGAAGTTAGGGAAGATGGAATGGATTTTTCTCTAGCTCCTCTTAAATTTGATGAAGGTAATACTTCCTTAATTAAAGGCATTATAGACATTAACATTGGAATGAAGAAGACCCTAGAATCCTAAAACTTGGTTCTTCATTGTCGCTAGAGGAAGTGGAAGCACATACCAAAGTGATCAAAGAACACTCCAAGGCCTTCACTTTTAGTTATAAATAAATGATGGGTGTTTCTCCGATGTATCTTGGTTCACAACTTAGTTACTAAACCTGATGCGAATCCCATAAAATAGAAATTGAGACCCATGAAGCCTAAGGTTTCTTTGATGGTTAAGGAGGAAGTAATGAAAATCCTCCAGGTAGGGTTTATTAAACTAGTGGACTACTCCATGTGGTAGTAAAATACCATTCGGTTCTTAAAAGGAAAGGCAAGATAAGAATATACATTAAATTTAGGGATATTAAAAAAGCATACAACAAAAATGATTCCCCACTACCTTTTATTGACATCAATGTTGATTTGATGACTAATTATGAGTTATTGTATCTCATGGATGACTTTCCTAGGTATAATCAAATAAGGATATCTAAGGATGATTAGACCGAGACTACATTCACCACTCCTTTAGGGACATTTTGTTATTCCATCATTGCTTTCGGTCTAAAGAATGTTGGAGCCATGTATCAACGGGCCATGAAATATATCTTCCATGATCTCATTCATAATATTGTGGAAACATATGTTGATGATCTTCTAGAAAAAGATAAGAAATGAGGTGATCATCCTGAATTTCTTTGTATTATTCTCTCATGGTTAATTGAATATGGTGTAACCCTAAATCTAAAAAAGTGCATTTTTAGAGTTACGGGTGGTAAATTGTTGGGTTATATCATCTCATCTTGAGGAATCAACATATATCCTTCTAAGATTTTAGAAATATTAGAGATGACCCCACCAAAGGATGAGTCGAGAACTAGATATTTCCTAGGAAAGCTTGGGGAAATTTATAGATTTTTTTCCCAATTTGACATATGTTGTTCATCCCATTAACAAATTTTTGAAGAAAACATGTTGTAAAATCTAGAAAATTGAATCTCACGAAGCTTTTGAGTTGGCAAAGAATTTTATTATGTCACCACCCATGCTCATGTCACCTAAAGCTACTCATCCTCTAAGTATGTATTCTTGATCCATTAATGTCTCGATAGCGTACATGTTGGCACAAGAGGATGATGATGGTTGTGAAAGGTCCATCTATTTCATTAGCTACACTCCCTTGATTAAGAAACAAGGTATACTCAAGGGGAGAGAGATTATTTAGATGTAGTCTTTGTAACTAAGAGGTTAAAGAATTATATGTTAAACCAAGGAATGTGGGTAATTGTAAAATTGGAGTAGTTGTGGATGTTCTTGACTCAAGAAGCATTATCTAAGAAGGCTGGAAAATTTATCATGTTGATGGGTGAGTTTGAACTCAATTTCATTAATCAAATTCCATCAAAGGAAAAATCATTGTTGATTGGTTGGAAGACAACCCTATAAACTACATAGAGGTAGTCGATCTAGAATTTTCTGATGAATTTGTTTTCTACATAGAATAAAAATCTCCCATTGCTTCATGTTCATGGTACATTGATATAGTAAACCATATCATAGAGAGTTCATACCCCAAGGGAGTGACCTCACAAAAATACGATGGCTCTGTGTCATAGGCATGAAGTATGTAATAATAGAAGAAGTGCTCTATCATAGATCCTTCGATGACATCCTGTTAAGATGAATTAATGAAGAAGATGATGAAAAAATTATCTTTGAAGCCCATAGTGGAGTCTTTGGTGGCCACTTTAGAGGGATTTCAACCACTTAAAATATCCAATGAAATGAATATGTTTTTACCACATTAGAGCATGCCACTATAGAGTACATGTAAAAGTACTAAAAATGCCAAGAGTTATCACATGCGATACATATTCCTACCCACTCTCCACAACCAATAGTGACACCCTGACCATTTTACACTTGGGGCCTTAATTTTATAGGGAAATTCTCTCCCTCATCATCAGATGGCCATGAATTCATCATCACGGACAAATACTTTTCACAAAGTGGGTTGAGTCCGAGCTCTTACTACAACACACTGGATCAGTAATTTCCAAGTTTATTGAAAACCAAATCATTTGTTGGTAAGGTGTCACATAGGTCATTATCTAAGATAATGAAAATGCATTAAAAAATGAATAGGTGCATGAGTTGTGGCTGTAGGTTAATATATCCCATCATATAGCCTCATTATACTATCCTCAAGACAATGGAAAGATTTATGCTAAGAATAAGACATTAAAGTCCCTCCTCCTTGAGACAATTAAGAAGAATAAGAGGGATTGGAACCTAAATTTGTTTCCAACCTTGTGAGATTATAAAACCTTACTACGAACATCTACATGGGAAACATTTTGTCTCTATTCTTTGGTGCTAAAGAGGTCTTACCACTTGGGTTATAACTACCGAGTTTACATGTGTCTCTGTAAGGAATTATTGAAGAAGATGCATACTTGATAAGTGTGATTGGTAGAATTAGAAACCCTGGATGAAAAATGACTTAGAGCTGAGAAACATCATTGGGTCTATACTAACAGGATGTGTCGCCAATACAATAAGAAATTATATGAATGAGAAATCCAAGTAGGATACCTTGTATTGAGGTTAAATAACCGAATGACAAGAAGGTAATTTAGACCAAAATGGTTAGGCCCATACCAGGTAATGGAAGACTATAAGAACAAAGTGTATACCATTTGTGTAATTTATAGGGTGAGGAGTTTTATGAGTCTGTTAAATCACTCCAACTTAAATTATTTTAAATATATTCACTTGCATTTCCACATTTTACATTATTACATTCCCATAACTTCATCATTTACATTATCATCTTATAAAATTATAAACTAGAAACTTACTTTTCAAGTAACTTTTAAAGCTTTCAAACATTGGAAAATATATCAAAATCATATCTCTTGAATACTCACTTCACTTCTCATCATTTCAGTTCATGAGACAAAATATTGACAGTGATTCTATAAGGACTTGTATACTTAGTTCTCTTCATGATTTCTTCCAATTCAGGTGTTTCTTTCCCATAGTTTCTCTAGAAGCTTCTTGATGAAAATATTTCCCCTAAAAATATCTCTCTATGATAGAAACATTCTAAACATTTCACCTGGAATATGTGTTTTCTTGTTTCAACCTTCGGTCTTGAGCTCTTGCATGTTCTTTGGTTACGTGGGGTTGAGGCTAGGGAAAATGTTACCTCCTAAAATCAAAATATAAATTCAATTTAAAAACAAAACAAGATAAACAAACAATAAACACAAAAATATTTCATTTACAAATAAAACTACACTCCTTGGCCCTACCAACCTTTGGTAATGAGCACTGTGCTTTTTATTGGTAGCATGAGATTGAGAAAGGTGGGAAGTTACTTTACTCTCCTATTTTTTCCTCAATGATGAGCTCATGCTTCTTATTGGTAGCATGGGGCAATATGTAGGGGGTCATAATAATAAATGACAAGTTGTAAATAAATAAACATGCGTATGAAAATTCCCATGAAAATGAACTAGATGTGTATGTTAAGAGATAATTTTTCCTCAAAACCATATTTTTTCAATCAATAGGCCATCCATGAATCTAAGTCTAGACAAACTTGCAAGAAAAATTCATTCTGAGCTGGTTAGTTGATCTTGATTAGGGTTGAGTTACAAGTTTCTAGTTGGGTCTTTGTCATAGTTTTGTCTCTTAAGTCTCATTCACATTCATAGTAGTCTTCAAGTCATATAACTCACATCCTTCTTGAATCTCAGTGATGAGCCCTCACATCCTACTAGTTGTGTGGAGTTAAGAATGGAGTGAGTTCATCTTTTCATCATACCACATTCAACACATTTTTCCAATGAAATAGAAATGTTAAATATTACTTGAGAAACAAAGTATCTAAGCCAATTATATATATGTAACATCAAATTTTATCATGTACAATGCCATCACACAATGTAGTAAGTGTGGTAAAAATTCTCTAAGAGCTTAAAATATAAAAAATTGATATATGTATCAAAATTTTCTCAAATAAATTATAGCACTAGGCTTATCCCTCCCTTCTAGACCCCTCATAAGGGACATGAGTGGTACGTGGACTCATAATGATACTCCTATGATGAGAGTATATTGGTGAATCATGAGATCCTCCATGTGTATACCTATGAGATGGACGAGGTGAACATCTAGTGGTAGTGGTGTTACTACGTGAGTTTATTGGCCATCATCTCTCCTGATCCTACTACAAAGTAATATCTAGCCTCATCTGGGTAATTATCTTTGTGACATGACAGGATGGCGTGAACCATCACTATGGTGACCTGCTGTCACTAGATGCCTTGTGTCAATGAGAATCTGGTCTCTAGTAATCTTCACAAGAATCACAAACATATGTAGGAACATGTGCTAAATAATATCTCAACATCCATCCACAGTAGTTGCAAGGTGCAAAAAATGGTGAGTTAGAAAACTTTTAGAAATGAAGCAATTTTTGTAGATTAGCTTACTAAGATCTAGTCTAATAAAGTAAATTTAGGGAAAAGAATGTTTCACTCACTAGGATCTCCATGAATTCAGATTGGATTGATGGTTAGTGCTAGTGGTGGTGCAGTGGGTACATGACGCTCCTCTACTTTGATCTCCTCCTAATGTTGCAAGTGCATTGATGCTTCCCCCTCTCGTATGTTGAGGATCCTCATTGTGCATCATCTCATCCTCTACCGTTGCCTTAGATTTTGCATTTTTTGAGGAATATCAAATGTCTTATCACTCTTAGTACAACTCCTCCTCCTCTGAACCTATCATGACATTCTCCTCCTCACAAAAACTAGACCTGCCTCAATTTGAAGTACCTTCACGGGCCTAACTCGCAACCCGATTTGTGGGGTTTGGTGTAACTCATAACATACTAATCAAAATCCTAGGAGTAATAAGTTTCCACTTTGTAGCTTTCCCTTCGGGGTAGCTCTTGAATCTTGTATCCTTTATACACTATAGGTACTAGTAAGAGGTCATCTATGTAAGGTATCTGAACTACTGCAGGAACTAGGAGTATGGGGTGATTCTCTACTTTGATACTCGATCAACTAACCGAACCGTCCTAGCACAAGTAGTCAATGTAATATCCTCCTCACCCAATCGACCTATCATATCCCGATAAGGCTGAAATTTCATGTCGCGCAATGATAATTAGGAAATTAACTATGGAGGGACCCTAAGTGGAGCCATATCCACCCAAATGAAAGTTCGATTGCCGC
This sequence comes from Taxus wallichiana var. yunnanensis, assembly GCA_018340775.1. Lineage (NCBI taxonomy): Eukaryota > Viridiplantae > Streptophyta > Pinopsida > Cupressales > Taxaceae > Taxus > Taxus wallichiana. Next base: position 565,444,723 of record CM031235.1, read on the forward strand.
AGGATTTTCTATCCTGATTACCCTCTTGTAGGGGATCATCCTCTCATAAACCCAAGACATAACAAGAGTAGGATGACTCAGTAAAGTGGATTCTAATATGAAAATCCTATATAAATTGCGATAAGTGGTTCCCAGGATATTTTATCCCCAAGCATACACTTTTCCGTACATCGCGATACTTTTTACTATAAAATCCCAACAAAGTATAGAAACATGTTCTTGCTCTTATCCCCGATCAAATGTGAGGTCAAGATACCTATGATGGAATTACGCAGAGTGGGGATAGGTGTGATATCAACCAAAAAAAAACTAAATCTCTACTTGGAAACAATTTTAGGTGCATGTTGATCTCCCAAATAAGTAGCCCTTTGTGAGCCTCAACTGTAGTGCTAGCACTCACCAACACTAACTTATCGCCAAAGGATGGCGGGGAACTCCTAAAATCTAGTAGAAATCCTCCAAGGTGATGATGCAATTACCTATAACTCTAGGAAACTAGAAATCATTTTATTTGGCATCTTTGTAGCTCAACAAGTCACAAAGTAATCTACTTTCACTTGTAACTAGCCTTGTCTATAAAATCTTCCGGATGTCCTCCCTATGCAAGAAGTCCCTCTCACCTGGGTCAACTCTCTAGGATCCGGGGTAGCCAATCCTTATGATGAGCTATACTCTATCTAACATATCTCCCCTACATTCATACAAAAAAATAAAAGAGAAAGTTACAACCTCTTAGGCATATAACAAGATCAAAAAATAATATAAGAAAAAAAAATCTTACTTAAGTCACATTTCAAAAACTACCTAGATGGTTACATAACCTCCACTCATAGTAGAGTGATAGTTTTGCAAACACCATGGAAGTTGCATATTCATCACTCACCTAAGTGGTAGTTATGTAAGCTGCGATGGTGGTTTCACAACTGCCACTCTATGCAAAGTGATGGTTGTGTAATTGCCACGATGGTCTTGCCTGAAAAACTTGGGTTGTACCAGTAAATGCCAAAAATTCAAAAGAATAACAAAATACATCAAATTAAACAAAAAAAAGAAAAATCCTACATGGTGCCTCCATTTTCATCATTTTTACTATAAATTTACTAAAAATAACCCTCTACAAATAGTTTCGATAAAGTCCTACATTTTAGAGAAAAAAACAAATGCAAATAAACAACCCGATCATGACCCTCTGATGTCATTTTTTTCACTTCCATTGTCTCAATGTGATCTTCATTTTTATTGTACTCCCACATGAAATGGTCATAGGTGGTCTAAAGATCTAAAATTTACTAAGTGGGTAAGTGCAAATGATTTCTATAAATAGTAAAAAGTTATTTATATAGCATTTTCGAATGTCCGTTTGAGTGTGTGTGTGTGTGTATGTAGGGATGAAGCACTATCACATGTATATTTCTCATCCCCACTGACATGGTGAGTATTCTTGTTGTTTTAATTTAAAATGTTTTATCAATTAAATTTTGTATCTACACTTGATTCTCGTCTCCTCTTACAGGTGGTGGGAAGCTTGGATTGGTGTGATTTCAACACACAAGCGTCGTGTATAATTTCTAACTTTCCCAAATGGGAATGCCATAGTCGGACTTCACATTTTACCTCCATTAATGGCTAAAATGATTCTCCAAGGGGGAAATATGTACACACCCAAAATTACACGGTCTTATTTTTTTGGTCTAATAAATCCCCGATGATGATAAATTTCATCTCTAAAACAAATGATGATGTCTAGGTCCCATTTCCTTGCTTTCTACATGCCTATGTGACTTATTCTTCTTTACTTCTTAGTTTCCTAGCCTTATGTGATTTCACAAATCCTTTTCACTTATTTTCTTGGAATTTTCCCTTTAAGTTATGTAATCACTACGGCGGTTATGTAACCTCTAGTCTACCTTAAGTGGTGTTTATATAACTGCCAATCTGTGTGGTAGATTGCGGTTATGTGCGCTTTAATCTAAGACTTAAAAAACCTAGTTTTGTACGCATGTTGTACATTTCCTAGTGTTTTTATCGCACGTTTCTCAACCATTTCCCCTTATTTCGATCTTATTTTATTTAATTAGAAGAAACTTATTTTTATCTGTAGCTTTCATTTTTTTATTTCCATTAATTTAGAAAATCCAAAAACATAGATTACGAATTAGTTAGATTTGTTTATTTACTTGCATTAAAAAACTTCTTTAAAAATACCAAAAACAAGTAGTTTAATTTATTTTGCATTTACATAATTAATTACTTGCATCCAAACTTGAATAAATTAATACGAGAGTAATCCACTTTTTTAATTTGAATTTTCTTGCATTGTTTGTTTAAAATAGGAATTTAGATTAATTATATTGGGAATGAACAACAACCCCCATGTACCCATAGTGGCCTAGGTTACTCGACCTTAACATATGTAGTCTTATTTTCCCACTTAAAACCCTAGGCACACTGACACTTCATCCATATGAATTTTAATGCTCACCCAAAGCATGCATAGGTACCAAGTACCTCTTTATTACTATCTTACTAGGGTGTTAGCATGCATGTTCATAATATCCAAAATCAAAGTGTGTGTTTCAACATATTAACCAGATCCATGAGCTCAATTTATAAACACACATAATAAGGAAATAAAGGTTCGAGATAATAATTAAGATCAGATCCACCCTAAAAATACCATAAATAGAGACATCAACAATCAATATCCATCCATAATGATCCATTATATTAAATCATGACAGAGAACAGAAGATGAATACACTATAAGTATCATCACAAAGTAATGTGCACAAACATACTAGCAACATAAATGTAACATCCACTTTTTGTCACTTCGTATCTAGGTTTTTTTATATTTACTTTATGCAGCTGATTTAAATACCCATATATTTAAATCCACATAAACCTTAATGCAATCCATTTCCTATAACTATCATGAACCACATGTAGTTGTATAAGAGATTATTGAACCTACTCTTTCTCCCTCAATGCTCTGTATGAGCACATACATCAAATGTATCCTTTGGTCATCCTTTATCAAGTTATGATATATAAGTGAATAATCCTAAGCATCTATCTGAGTTCCACCTATGAATTCCATAAGTATCTGACAACTTAGATCATAGTGAAATATCAACAGTGTAATCAACAACTTACACAACTTTGTGCAAAGTTTATGAGTCATGTATGCCATGCTCAATTCCATGATGACACACTCGTCATTAGGAAATTGTTGTTTCACCTTAATCACTTATTCAGTTATATGGATTCACAACATAGATGTTGTAAACAACTACAAGTCTTGAACAAGGTATAAATCTAGTTTAACCTACATGAAGATGTACCTCTATGTCATCCTATGATGCCTATGGGAAAGTAAGTGTCTTCATAACAATTCACCTTATTACTAGACCACTTCCCTTCCCGTAGCCATCACAAGTTGATATAAGGGTGCGTACCCAAGAGGTCTAATCTACCTTTGTAACTCTATCAAGTTTTGTACTTAAAGAAACACCATACAACAATCCAACCTCTTGATGAGACAAATCATTTCAAATGCTAGACAATAATATTCTAATGGTGAGAACCGTCATCATATGGATACAATTATGTAGCATAAGCAGTGAGTTTACAATCCTAGAATCCTTTATTGGTGCATGGTGTTTAATTTTTTAAAGTAATTATTAATCAATTAAAGAATAGTCTAGGCCTCACGACACCTTCTCCACAAATGGGTCATACCTAAGGTCTAGTTTAAGTTGATCCCAAGGCCCCAATTTCCACAACACTTAATTACCCTTCTAGATCTCATGCCTAAGATAACCATAAGTGGAAAATAGTACTAACCTAGTCTATGATCAGCATTATAGATTAAAATTTGTCTCATCTTAATCAACTAAGCCCATGTTTTCTTTATTTCATATTTTAGGGATATGTACTTACATAAAGCTAGGTATTTAGGTATGATTCATACATTTTATCAAGTACCATAGACTATCGATGCCAATAAATAATTAAGCATAAGCACTTCACTTTTCTTAGTTGTAGCTTAATCAAGAGTGTTGATTTGTTTTAATATATCCATCAAGTAAGATATATCTAGAGTATTTGTTAAGATAGATTGGATGAACTACTTTCCCATTCCTCTTCTCCTTTCATAGCCTTATGCATATGATCTTTAATCTCTTTATATTGTTCATATACTAATCCTCTTTAGAAATATTAACAAAGATGACTAGGGTTACGGTTCAAAAACTACGTTATTTTCATCTTAGTACGCATATTACTATCTTACTTCCATTGTACCCGGTTATCATACTTATATGCTCATAATGACGCATCATGGGACAACCCCCTTTTAAATGCATTATCATCTCCTAGAACAAATTATTTCATTTCTGCAATTCCTAAACAGTGAAACCATTCTTAATATATCTTCATGTCAGATTACCATAAGCTCTTCCTATTGTTTAATTATATGTATTGTCCTTGTAAGGGACTTAGTATTGCTTTCACAAGAACTTATTATTGCATTCTTATAACTTTAGATCTGATTTAGTATCACCTAAGTTTATAAATCAGCTATAACACGAATGTTCCCGCTTATCATAACCTTACTATGGTTCCATGATCATCCAACTTCCTTTATAATAATGGCTATTTAGAATAGACAATCTTATTTCTAGATATCTTTGAATCATTGAGTACAAATTAATCAGAACCTTTGAAGAACTAACGCAAAGTGTACAAGTAGGTTGATATAATATTTTATATAATTAAAAGTCACCCACTAGTAACCTAATCTATTTCCAAGTAGGCTTAACATATTGTTAATTAGAACATAATATTCATAAGAAACATTCCATTCTTAGTTCATTATCTTCTTCTTAGCATCCACACATAGGTTGTGTGTAGCACTTACTATTTGTATTTACACTAATGCTTAATACGATAGTATTTTAGATACTAATTACCTATCAGTATTAAGTGCATATAAAAATCCCATCATTTCCATCTAATCACTTTTTAACCAAGACATTGCGACAAGAAATCCAACCTTAATTCATTTAAGAAATAAGTACAATTCATGTTTATAAGAATGATCAAAATCCTTCATTTCAATGATTAAAAATAGTTACATTAAATGACAAGGTATTTCTCATTTTCAAGGAGAGTATTTCATTTAGGAACATTCAAAATTAGTCATATCTTCAGACTTTCCTTGATCAAAAGAATATACAAAACTAAATACTTCACCCTCCTTTCTCGGCGTTTATCTACAAAATTGTTAGCACGAGTCAGTTCACATGAACTGAGCATGATAAGCACCAACTCATCATAACAACATGCTCTACTTAGTTATTTCATAAAAATAACTCTCTTTATTTTTATGAATTAATATTACACATCTTAAGAAGGTTAACAATTCTTTCAATAACATGTCAAGAGTGATCAATATAATGAGCCATAAAATAAATAAATTTTTCGGACTCACATTTCAATGCAACTTATTTGGTCACTTATAATCAATCACCTATGTTGAAAAAAAAACTTGAGAATAATAAGTATTCAACATACTAAAGTCTTGAGATTTGGATAGCCGATGGCAAACACAAAGTAATAATACTCACTGTATATTATATTTTCTGTCCCCTGATCATCCTGTGCAATACATTAGGCTAATATATAGCCATAATAACAGCTAAACAACCTCCTATAAAATAGGAAGGAGTCACAACAATTAACCCGGAATGTTATTCACGGGTATAACAAAATCTAAGAATAATATATTGTTGAAACAATATATTATAACAAAATAATTTCAAACCTAATATTTAATATATAACAATATTAAATATTAGCTAAAAAACTATAATGTAAACATTAATATTTAATTTCCTAACATTCCCCCCTTAATGTTTACATGGTACAACATATCTCATTCACTGATTGTAGCCTGCCACCTCTGTGTGCTCATGATCAACTCCGCAAATGTGCAGCATTGGGCTTGCACAAAACTCGAACATGTGCCTACGCACATTTCTTCCACTGATGGTTTTCTCCGGCTTCTACCAACAACCTTACCAATTGGTTTTGCAGGTGTACCAATAACCTTTCACACTTGGTTTTGCAGGATTACCAAAAACCTTACACAATTGGTTTTTACAGGTTTACCAAAAACCTTACACAATTGGTTTTTACAGGTTTACCAAAAACCTTTACATCATGATTGCTACAATAATTTTTGATCAATATTATACAATGTCACTACAAAAGGGAATCATGTAGGAAATACTGCTTTCAAAACTGAACAATAAAACATAATGGAAATGGAACAATGAGACCATGTTCCCCCCCTCATTGTGAACATTTCACTTATTCAATCAAGAACACTGAAATCATACTACACACAACAAACTACAATTCAGAAATGAAAGAACACTTACACACACACTGTCACCACAACTTCATGCGGCCCTGTCATTGGCGACTGACGAGAGGTCGTTGAATGACCTCCATCCTCCTGTGCCTCCGTCCTCCAGTTAACATGCTACTAACTCAGCCTGATTTGGATATGAAGCTCAATTGTTTCCACATTGTTTATTATATCTTCCCTCCCGCAATGTGAAACACTTTATTTTCACGGACGTCGGGTAACACCGAAAATGCGTCCGTAAGGAAATTTTTTTATTTTTCAGACTTTTTACAATTATACGACATTTGACGACAACTCACAGATTTGACAAAGACTATTTTGAATCGGACAAGAAGACTCGACTAAATTTTAAAAAGTAATAAAACGAGATTACTTTTTAAATGAAAATGAGAATTAAAAAATCCTAAAATCACCTATATGGAATTATTTATTACGACACTTAGCTCTAAATGAAACTAAAAAAATTTAAATAACATACCCTAGATGGTATACAATGGTCTTACTTGCTAGACTCACCAAAATACAACATACAAATGTGATTTGTAAGGATGGAATATGACCACTAAAACAAATTGAATTTATACTTCAAAACACTCAAACGACATATAAGACCATTGGACCTCTATAGAATTCAACAATAAACAATACACTATTAAAATAATTGAATGCTATGGACCAATGAAAAGACTTGTCACAACACCCGTGAAAATTAGAAGTAAAAGACTCTTCACAATGACAAGAAGAAAGACATAACTACTCGCCTAAAGTTTCGTGGAGTCTCCAACAAACGTCACTTAAATGCACTGCACTGAATCACCATAGCACCAACAGAACTGATGACAAACTACACTGGTGAAATCTACCAAATTTTTGTGAGAATTTGTTGTATGAGGACTGGCAGTATGCATTGGAGGATCAAATCAAATCGTCCAACATTTATGAGTAGACTGGGAATTGAATGCGGATAATCCCTGAAATGCACAGGTGGAGACTTGAATAGTTGTGAGTGGTAAGTGCAGGGAAAGCACGAGCACTCGAGTGAAATCTGTGTTGGCTGTGTTGTGACTGAGCCAAGCATGAGCAGATCCCCAATAGAACTCGAGCTGTGAAAGGAATTGACTGTTTGTCGTAGAGATCGAATTGCTTCCTCTATATCAGAATACGTGCATGACAAATTAAATCAACCACGAGTTGAACACACAGCTGTCAATATTTGCATGAAACTTTAAGATGGCTTCAAATTAAATCTGGATGGAGATATGCATGTTCGCACATGAACCAAAGACCACAATCTGAGCATTTGAATAAAATTGAAGATATATGTATTGAAAAATCTTCCCAGATTTTAAATACATGTACTACTTTGCATCGTTTAGATTGACTGATATCTGCAGTAATATCGACACGTCATACTTCTTTTACATGCACAAATATTTTTTTTTTTTTTGGAAAAAAATAACACCCGCACTCTTCTTGCAAATAGCCTAATAGGGAGTTTACTGTCTGCAGGCACCAAGCTTATGAGTGAAATAGCTATCACATTCATTGAGACTTTGTCTGACACACAACTCATACATGATCAGACCATGCTCTGATACCAAATCTTGAGATTTGGACAGCCGATGGCAAACACAAAGTAATAATACTCACTGTATATTATATTTTCTGTCCCCTGATCATCCTGTGCAATACATTAGGCTAATATATAGCCATAATAACAGCTAAACAACCTCCTATAAAATAGGAAGGAGTCACAACAATTAACCCGGAATGTTATTCACGGGTATAAAAAAATCTAAGAATAATATATTGTTGAAACAATATATTATAACAAAATACTTTCAAACCTAATATTTAATATATAACAATATTAAATATTAGCTAACAAACTATAATGTAAACATTAATATTTAATTTCCTAACATAAAGTATAAGAGAAACCTGATTTCATTCATGCAATCCCATACTTGCATGCCTGAAATCATTTACTCATAATTCATTGATCAATTACATTATCAAGTATCACAATCAAGCAATATCTCCAATCTTACTCAACATAACCAACAAAGGATTTCATACATCCCCTAAGGTCAACTAAGGTCCAAGCATTAATGCCAAGACTTCATGAGTATTTAATTAAAAGTATATAATCAATGCTTACCTACAGGATGATAAGAAATCATAACATCATGCATGAAAACGAACAGATTAAATTCCAACCACAAATTACATAGCCAACACTTACCTCAACATAAAGAATTAAATTGAACATTCCAAGCTTAGGAAAAAGAACATAATTCCACACTTCAACATTGTTATCAACATATCAATACTTGATAAAACACTATAAAATTCAACAACCTCTAAGAGAGTAGTTACTGGTGTTGTCGAGATAACACTATTGTTACTTAACCCAAATAGCTCATCCGGACATTCAATATCCTACGAGTTTTCTCATAAAAATTCAAATCAAATCAACCCGTATTTCCTTGGTAAGTCAAAGACTCCATTAGAATATAAAAATGATCTACTAACCCATTCTACTGAAAAAGGTTAGAGCATACCGAACTATATTCATGACACAATCTAATGAAATCAATAAGGAACTTCCACGGATGCCAAAAAAACACCGTAATCACTAAGTGAAACGGAATACAATTTTCTGAGAGAAAAAGAGTCACTTCTAGGTGAACTTAATACCACACGATTCAACTAAGAAACCTATCATCCATGAGGATTTAACACCTTTCTTATGGAATCAGTTAGATGATGAAACAAGTTAACACATCACATAAGTGTAGGAATATATATAACTTAAACATTTTTTCCCAAAATGGATTAAAACTCAAACTCGATGCAACCAATTTTTTTAACACAAAACCATGTTATAGTTATCAAGACCAATCAAGTTTTGTTCCATATCAATTACTATGAAGGAGTAATAACACCAAACCTTGTAATTCAAAAGCCAAAAGGCTTTCTATCTTGGTCAAATTTAATTCCCAGTCATGCCCAATGATTCAAATTCAAATAATTAAAACATAAACCAATTCCAGATAAACTAAACAACACACCAAAAAGAATCAACTAGACTTATGAAATCTTTCCATATCATTTTCCTAGGCCTTTTAGAATCTGTTTAAATAATAGTTCAATACTAGTGACAAATAATCATCAAACCTTTAGTACATATTTTTGATCCACGAAGAAGGTTAATCAATAAACCTAGGAAGCATAATCAAGATTATACGGATCTCAATAATCAAACAAAAATAATAGTACTAGCTCAAATACGTTGAGATAATACATACCCAAGTAAAAGGAAATGTTCAGCAATTTTTGACCACAAGATCTAATGCAAACGCTTCTAGGAGATCAACTTACTTGTTTAAGATTGTTTCCTAGTAAACAACAATATACTCTGCAAATATTTTAAGAAGGACGAGATTCTTAGTCGAAATAGATTTTTCTTTCAAACTCATCCTAACATTGTTAATAGAACAACCAAGATTTAAGGAAATCACATAATAATGGTTAGTTCCATAGCCTTTGAAATAGCTACAAGATTTTCACAGGAGCATATCTAATTCCCGTTATCAAGGGCTAAGATGAAAACATAAGTGACTAGTGTAAAAAAAGCTAGAATTTATCTTCTCAGTAACCAAATCTTAAACATAAAATTACCACAACTTTGTATTGAACCCCAAGAGTTGAATACCTTAAAATAAAAAAGAGATCAATATGAGTTAACAAAATAGAGTAATCGAACACAAATAGATTGATGGAAACTGCTGAACTTAATTTGTAAACAAAAATGCAACAATTTGATGTTAGGAAAAACTCAGAAATTCAGTCGAGCCTTCATACGTGGCTCTAGAGTTAGACCATGAATGTCATTCCAAGATTCCCAATCAAGGGTCGAAGAGGCATAATTCGTATTCATTGTAGTTTTCCTTATTCCCTATAACTCAAAATTAAATATTAATAACAACTATTTTTCCACAAGTATGATTACTTATTAAACCAAAACCAGGTCAACTATAAGCACAATCGATGCCTCCAACAAGACCAACACAAAAGGTTTCATAAAAAGAATCAAACCCAATTACATCAATCAATAAATACCTGAAATGGAAAGTCATCTACAACACATAACCACATAAATTCCAACTTCTAATTTTCCACATTGACTTGTTGAATTTTCAAATAATCCCAAAGGAGATGGGTAGAGTTTAAATAGAGTTTTTATAGTGATGATAATCACATAATCACAGTTGTACTACGAGTTCAAAACAACACTAGGCATATCAAGCCAGGAGTTATTAATAATACAGTCACAACACATATTCAAACTCACAAATGCATTATTTCTTAACAATATTCAAACACATTCAAGCCTACACCCAGTGATCCATTCCAAACAACAAACATCACTAAACAATGATAAATCATTCTATACAAAATTACAAGATTACATCGATTCCACACCACCCAAATGACAACATAGATTTTGTTCAAAGTAGCGTTATTTTTGTTAAATTACTAAATGGAGCAAGAAATTATAATGAGTTTAGAGCGTATCATGTTTGTTACAACTGTATTTTCTTCTTTGTCATGTTCTCATGATTCTTCATAAGATCCCTAAACTTTGAGGTGAATTCCTTCATTCAACCAAAACACAATGCTTTCTCAATATTTATTGAGTCTGGGAAACTTGATGTCAAACCGATTCAACTATTGTTCACATCATGCAAACTCACAAAAACACATAGTTCCATTTTTCCTTACATTCAGAGCTTTTGTGAATTTCTTGTGAAGGAATGAATCAATAAAACAAACCAACTTGTTTTCCCATTCCATCCACACATTTCCCAAGGAAGGTGGGTGTTTAATGCATAATAAATTGCATTAATGTAGAGGATTTAACTGAGCTTACCGCCATGTTTATCAAGACAACTATTTTTAGCTTCCAACTTTTAGCAAAGTCCCTCCTCATGCTATGCAAGCACTTTAAGTTTAGTTAAACCGAAATACCTCCTCCATAAAATATGGTTGGTGGGAATAATAAATATAGTAATAAAATAATTTAGGTACAAACACTTTGGTAGTGGGATGCCAACTCACCTCATTATTAAATTGGACAACTTTAGATTTTGTAACGATATTACAAAGAACATACAATATCCAATGAGCTAGAAAATTCATATGTCTTCCCTTAATATACCTTTAGGATTCACACAATTTAATATGCTTATACATCCTTTCAAATAGCTAGAGTAATGCCCAAATCTAGCTTCTCAACAATAGGTTCATATGTTAGGTTTAGAACCATACCACTAGGATTAGATTGTCCTTTCCCTGCCTAGTTAGTAAATCTCCAATAGTAGTTACTTAACTACTTTAAACTTTGCAAATTCCCTTTTGTAATATATATATGTATAAATAAGTTATAGCATTAGTGTTGATCATGCAAGTTGCTTATGTATGCTTCATGGGAATTGATTCCCTTAATTTCAATAATTAAGTCCTTGACTAACGACTGTAGTCCTTCATCCAAGGAAATATGACCATGCTAGCATCAACCATCAGGTGAGGTAGACTATTGGATGGCTGGCTCAAGCCCAATTATTAATAAAAAGGAATCCTTATTCGAATTCCAATTTTGGTCGTTAAGCAAACTATCAAAATTATCAACGCCTTAACATAACTTAGTTAAAAACTATAATGTTAATAATTTAATAGAGATGAGAAACCACATCACTATTCACTTTCAAGGCTTAAATTTACACCAAGGATTGCATGACATACTATATTACAAATGACGTAATGTCACCTTAGCAAAACAGTTCATCATTAAGATAGGCCCCAAAATTAACAAGGTTTTTTTATCTAAGGAGATATTCCTTATCCTATCTAGGTTATCATGATTACATGTTTACATCAAGGTTCTAATTAATTATAGATACACAAAGGTACAAGCATCAAAGGATGAAACCATGAGGCATTACATACCTCCCCTCTTAAAATTTTCATCATCCCGATGATGTGGTCTTTTTAAAATGAAATCAAAACAACTTCGCATAGGTTATAATGATAATTCCTGCAAAATAGTCACTATCTCCCCGGATAGTTTATGTTTTTTGAATTCAAACTTAAATTCAAAATTTGTATCAACTTATCAGACTACAAATAGCCTTTCATTCTACATTATTTCATGATTCCATCATTAAAGTAAATCATTTTGGTTCAATATATAGATTTGACATACAAGAGATATTGTTAAACAATTTTTCATAAAGTTGAATCAATCAAGGAAACCCCCTTTTTTAAACAAGAATAGTCAATCCTAATAAGCTTACCGGTTACCATTTAAGGAAGATCAGTTCCTTTCGCTAGGAATTACAACATGTAAATCTGTGGTGTTCCATTTTGACAGATCACACTTTCTATTATGTTAAAAATAACTTTTCGATTGGAGGGTCAATACCTTGCAATATTTAATTTATAAGAAAAGGTACAACCAATTATTCATTCGACTGAACTTAAATATTTCATATGTCAGCTATCAACCACCTCAACCTATCTTTAATATTTTTTAACTCATAATCCTAGTCTGATCAAAGAATACAGCCCACTTGGTTATAAACCTTTAGAACCACCATATTTGTTTATTAGGGATATTTTTTAACAATTATTGACTCAAGAAAGATTACATACAACTTAATTACCTTTCCTCAAGAAAGAGGTTTAATAGTTTATAGAATTTTGAGGAAACTAGATTACATAAAACCTCTCGAAGTGTTAAGTAACAAGTTTACTTTATAAGCTAAAGATTTTGCCATCAACAAATTTTTATTCCACGGATAAGAGTCAACAGACTAAATATGATATTTTTAGTTTCTTGGAGTTGAAATATTAATTATGTATGTCAAATATTTGACAGAATATAGAAAAATCATTTAGATAATTGCCACTTAATCTGACATAGGTTAAAAATTGGACATTTTTATTCCATACCACACAAAAGAATTAGGTTTCACAATTGTTGATCATTTTTTCATTGAGTACAACTAATCCATATTTTCTTTCTTTTAGTATTGAAGAATACTAATCTCATGGATCCCTTCACAATTTCCTTTGTATCCTATTAGGGATACATGCTCCTTTCCCATGTTGTCTTCTCTTGTAGCATACTTCATCATTCGATGCTTGTTCATCGTTTTTAAAGGACGTTTGTTGGCATAATTCCCATTACCACTTGTGAAAGATCCACCAAGAGGTCCCTGATTGACCACATTTAACTTTGCCATTTGTAGAATAGTACTATACTTTTTCTTGTAAGTTATCACTGCAAGTTTTTGGGCAAATTTATTTTTAGCGAGAACACATTTTCTTGCTATGCTTTATCCACCAAATCTTCTTAGCATTTTGTGATGAAGAATAATTATTAATCTTATGATGCTTTTCATTTTTATGAGTGGGAATGTCTAGCGTTTTGGTTTCAGCCCATTGGATATTCCAAATATTATCTTATTGGAAAAGGTCCAAGTTTCTCCAATGATATTTTAGGTTTAGTTTGTCTTTGGATTGGTAAGTCCAAAAATTGCCACCATTTTTTAGTTCTTCATTTAAAAAACTCTCCTATTGTTCGTTAGTAATATAATTAAGTTGTCCTTTATCTAACTTATCACTTTCACCCATCACCAACTACTCCAAGGCATCTATCTGGTTCCGGGTATATCAAAGGATTGCAAGAATTTTGTCTAAATTTTGCACCATTGAAACCACAGAAAAATATGACCTGGTTCTTTCTTCTTGGTGCATCCTTCCCATATACATTTTATTTTTAAAACAAAACAAAAGTTTTAATTAGCGTAAGGACCCAATAAGCCCAAGATTTGCAACCTTCAGCTCTGATACCAAAATGTAACATCCACTTTTTGTCACTTCGTATCTAGGTTTTTTTAATATCTACTTTATGTAGCTGATTTAAATACCCATATATTTAAATCTACATAAACCTTAATGCAATCCATTTCCGATAACTATCATGAACCATGTGTAGCTTGTATGAGAGATTACTAAACCTACTCATTCTCCCTTAATTCTCTATATAAGCACATACATCAAATGTATCCTTTGGTCCTCCTTTATCAAGGTATGATATATAAGTGAATACTCCTAAGTGTCTACCTGGTTTCCACCTATGAATTCCAAAGGCATCTGATAGCTTAGATCGTAGTGAAATCTTGATAGTGTAATCAACAACTTACACCACTTTGTGCAAAGTTTTGGATTCATGTATTCCATACTCTATTCTATGATGACACACTCATCATTAGAAAATTGTCGTTTCACCTTAATCACTTATTCATTTATGTGGATTCAAAACGTAGATGCTATAAAAACAAGTCTTGAACATGGTACAAATACAATTCAACCTACATGAAGACGTACCTTTATGTCATCCTATAATTCCTATGGGAAATTCAAAGTGTCTTCGTAACAATTCACCTTGCTACTAGACCAATTCCCTTCCCTGTAGCCATCAAAAGTTGATATAAGGGTGCATACGCAAGAGGTTTATTCTACCTTTGTAACTCTATTAAGTTTTTAACTTAAATAAACACAGTAAAACAATCCATCCTCTTAATGAGACAACTCATTAAAATTGCTAAACAACAATATTATAATGGTGATAACCATCATCATAGGGATACAAATGTGTAGCATATGCATTGAGTTTACCCGACTAAAATATTTTATTGGTGCATGGTGTTTAATATTTGTAAGGTAATTATTAATCAATTAAAGGATAGTCTAGGCCTCATGACACCTTCTCCATGAATCGATTGTACCTAAGGTCCAGTTTAAGTTGATCCCAAGGCCCCAATTTCCACAAAACTTAATTACCCTTCTAGATCTCATGCCTATGATAACCATAAGTGGAAAATTATACGAACTCGGTCTATGATCAGCATTACTGATTAAAATCTATCTCGAAGCTTAATCAACAAATCCTATATTTTCTTTATTTCTTATTTTAGGGATATGTACTTACATAAAGCTAAGTATTTAGGTATGATTCATACTTTTTATCAAGTACCATAGACTATCAATGCCAATAAATAATTAAGCATAAGCACTTCACTTTTCTTAGTTGTAGCTTAATAAAGAGCATTGATTTGTTTTAATATATCCATCAAGTAAGATACATCTAGAGTATATGTTAAGATAAATTGGATGAACTACTTGCCCATTCCTCTTCTCCTTTCATAACCTTATGCATATGATCTTTAATCTCTTTATATTTTTCATATACTAATCCTCTATAGAGATATAAACAAAGATGACTAGGGTTATGGTTCAGATACTACATTCTTTTCATCTTATTACGCATATTACCATCTTACTTCCTTTGTAACCAGTTATCATACTTATAAGCTCATAATGACGCATCATGGAACAACCCCTTTTTAAATGCATTATCATCTCCTAGAACAAATTATGTGATTTTGTAAATTCTTGAACAATGAAACCATTCTTAATATATCTTTATCTCAGATTACCATAATCTCTTCCTATATTTCTTATGGGTATTGTCCTTGTAACGGACTTAGTATTACTTTCACAAGAACTTATTATTGCATTCTTATTATGTTAGATCTAATTTAGTATCAAATAATTTTATAACTCAGATATAACACAAATGTTCCCACTTATCATAATCTTACTATGGTTCCATGATCATCCAATTGCCTTTATAGCAATAGCTATTTAGAATAGACAATCTTATTTCTAGATATCTTTGACTGGTTGAGTACACCTTAATCACAACCTTTGAAGAACTAACACAAAGTGTAAAATTAGGTTGATATAATATTTTATATAATTTGACAGTCACCCACTGGTAACCTGATTTATTTCCAAGTAGGTTTAACACATTGTTAATTAGAACATAATATTCATAAGTAACATTCCATTCTTAGTTCATTATCTTCTTCTTAGCATCCACACATAGGTTGTGTGTAGCACTTAATATTTGTATTTACACTAATACTTAATGCGATACTATTTTAGATATTAATTACCTATCAATATTTATTGGAGATCAAAAATCCATCATTGTCATCTAATCACTTTTGAAGCAAGACATTGTGACAAGAAAACCAACCTTAATTCATTTATGAAATAAGTACAATTCATGTTTATAAGAATGAACAAAATCCTTCATTTCAATGATTAAAAACAGTACATTGAATGACAAGGTCTTTCTTGTTTTCAAGGAGAGTATTTCATTTAGGAACATTAAAAACAATCATATCTTAAGAATTTCCTCGATCAAAAGAATATAAAAAACTAAATACTTCACCCTTCCTTCTCAGTGTTTATCTACAAAATTGTTAACAGGAGTTAGTTCACATGAATTGAGCATGATAAGTGCCAACTCATTATAACGACATTCTCTACTTAGTTATTTATAACAATAAATCTCATTATTTTTATGAATTAATATTACAAATATTAAGAAGGTAAACAATTATTTCTATAACATGTCAAGATAAATCAATATAATGAGCCATAGAAGAAATCAATTTTCAGACTTACATTTCAATGCAACTTATTTGGTCACTAATAATCAGTCACCTAAGTTACACAAGAAAATTGAGAATCATAAGTATTCAACATACTAAAGTATAAGAGAAAGTTGATTTCAGTCATGCAATACCATACTTACATGCCTGAAATTGTTTACTCACAATTCATTGATCATTTACATTATCAAGTAGCACAATCAAGAAATATCTCCAATCTTACTCAAAAGAACCAACAAAGGATTTCATACATCCCCTAAGGTCAACTAAGGTCCAAGAATTAATGCCAATACTTCAAGAGTATTTAATTAAAATTATATAATCAATGCTTACCTACATGATGATAAACAATCATAGCATCATGCATGAAAAGGAACAGATAAAATTCCAACAAAAATTTACATAGCGAACACTTACCTAAACATAAAGAATTAAATTGAACATTCTAAGCTTAGGCAAAAGAACATAATTCCACACTTCAGCATTGTTAATCTGTAGTGCCCGGACTTTTATAGCTCAGTAGCTTGTTGTTTCTTTTCTCATAGACATGTTTTGACAGAGTTTTGTTATATCGTGGACATTATATTAGAGATTTGATCTTATTAGACATGTGTGGACATTCAGGTGTATAGCACCAATTTAGCTTAAATTCTATGTTGTCACATTTTCTTAGGATGTCATGGATACTAATGGATATGATGTTGTGTTTGGAACATAATTATATTGATGGATAGTTGTTGCATGTGGAAATTCCATGGTTATATGTCACTTTATCATCTTGTCTAACTTTTGGAATATTGAGTATAATTGTGCATGTTGTCGCATTTTGATTTCAGTAGGATGTTAGGATAGTTTAGAACTTATTGATATCTTATTATGTCATTGTTTTATATTTTATCGGATAAGTACTAGTTAATGTTTATAATGAGTGTGTAGGTGACAGGTTTACAGGAGAACGTGGGAAGTCAGGCCAGCTACATAATCTTGCACAAGTAGCCCACAGGCTGAGTCCTAGCCATGTTCATTGTGTGAAGCCATAGTATAGGAGATTATTATTTTGGGCACTATGGGTGACCCCAATTTTTGTAATGTATTGTGCTTTGAATTATTAATTTTGTTTAGGGTTTCTAGTGGAGTTGTAAACTTGTTTTGGGAGTTAATAATCCCACTTTCATTTAAAATTTTGATTTTTTTAATGAGTCACTTAATCACAAGGGTTTAGGGTCACATGTGAGACCCTTGGGTGGTCCCCACACCCTCTACCCTTGTGCCAAAAATGTAAAACCCGAAATTAGGTTATTTTGGGCATTTTTGGGGACCCCTTTATAGCTTGGGAGTTCCCTAACATAAAAATGAGCCCTTGGACCCTACCTAATGGGTAGGGGGCTTATTTTCAAGGCTAGAGGGAGTTTTCCCTCCCTTTTTACCTCTTTTTTGATAACATCCATGTAAGGGGTGTGGATTGGAGTGCTTATTAAAAGTTTCACTAATTTTGTCTTGCTAGCATTTAGGGGAATTTGGGAGAAGAGGGCAAAAAGAAAATTTTACCCTTTCTCTCTTTTGTTTTGGCATATTTGACCTTGATGAAGGAGAGGGGTGACACATGTCATCCCCTCATTGGTGGGGATTCTTGCTTGCTCCTCTTCAAATTCCCATTCATGGGAAAAAGAAAGGGACTTTTTTTTTGGAACTTCCTGCTTGGATGCTTGGGTGATTTGGAGCTTGTGATTTTCTTGAGTCAAGAGTGGAGAAACTTGAAGTTGGAAAGCTTTTTGGAGAGCTTTCCTTGAGGTAGGCTCTTATGTCTTATTGTTGTGTTGTTTTCTTTTAGTTGTTAGATTGGTTGCTTGAAATTGTTATTGTTGTATGTAGATTTTGGTTGCTTGCTTGTTTTTACTCCCTCCATCATATGGCATGATGGAGTTTTGGAGTTGTGGGGGAGGAGAGAGGGATTTTTCCTCTCTATCCTCAAGGCTTGATGGACAAGCCTTGTAGGGTCTTAGTGTTTCCCCTCAAATGGTTGAGGTGGGGAAGTTGATTCATTTGGCTTGAATCTCCTTCCCCATTCTTGGTAAGGAAACCCCTTTGGGGTTTGAAAACCCTTCCAAGAAGGACTTGGAGAAAGGGTGGAGGAATAAGGATGGTTTTGATTGAATTTAGGAGCAATAAGGAGGGTATGGAGACATTTTATTTGTGCAATAAATTTGATATATAACTTTGGAGAACTTTCTCCTCTCTTCCCCACTTTTGAGGAAGAACATGGGTTCTCCTCCTTGTAAATTTTGGAGTCTTGTTTTGTATTTTTCCTATTTTTGTGTGCTTGTATCATTGTTAGTTCACCCTCCATCTTGTGCAAGTTTTGGTTAGTTATCCTCCTTCCCATGGGCTTGGGGGAGGCTAGCATGCATCCCAACCTTGGGAGAGGCATGTGATGATGCCTATGGTTGGGTGGCAAACAAGCTCTTTTTCTCCTTGCATGGTTTTGGGAAGACATGGAAGTTGGCTCTCAAGTTGGAGTGGGTGGCCTCTTGTGCTATTATTGTTCTTTCCTCTCCTTATGAAACTTTATTGTATTGTAACTCATTTGGATATGGTTATGAGGATAGTTACATCTCCTTGTAAACCCTCCATTTTGTACATTTTGTATCACTTGGAAACTTGTCTTAGAAATTTTTGATTAGTTGCACTTGAGATTTAACATCCATATAGCCCAAGCTTGTGGAGGTGAAGTATTGAAGTAAATGATCTATCTACTTGAATCTTGATGTAACTCTTGTATTTATATTTACAAAAGAAACATAGTTTGTTGAAGGTGTTGTTTTCCTTACCCCTTTGTTTCCTTGCAAACATTGATAGTATTATGTCAAGAAAAGAAATCTATTATTTTCTTGCACTTTCTTGCTTTTGTGAAAACTTAAGGAAAGATGTTATTTAGAAATCTAATTGTTTTATTTTGGCTATGGAATCATGTGACTGTTATTAAACAAAAACACTCTCCTTCTTGCAATATATTCCTTTCTTGTAAATGTTGATAATGTTAATACATAAACTGAAAGTTGAAATTTTAGTTTTCATTTCCATGAGGAGTTGGATATTTTGCTCTTATTAAACAATCTGTATTATGTAATACAAAAAAAAGAAATAAGTAAAATCAGCATGTAACTAATGAGGTTTTGTTTTAAATGACAACTGCATTTTAGTTAAGTATCAAGTCATAATTAAATTGTTATGCCAATAAAACTCTATTTTGCAGATTTAAAAGTGTGAAGTAAAATATACATACATGTATAATTTTATACCTAGTTTCTTTTAAAATTATAACATTACACATATATATATATATATATATATATATATATATATATACATAATATTTCGTAAAAGAGTAATATTTTAATTATTTATTAAATTATTTATATAATAAATAATATATTATATATATATATATACAAAATAAATATTAAGTCAAAAATGGTTTTATTAATATAAACTTATCAATAAAAAAAAACAAAAAAAGAGAGTTTGGTGGGGGTTCGCCCCCACCGCTAACGTTTCACGGGGCAGCCGCCCCACCAACACCCCCCGTGCCTTTTTCCCGGGCCCGTGGCACTCCGCCTCTTCGCCCGCACCTTCCTGCTCCCCATTTCGCCCCCTCTTCGCCGCCCTACTCCTTCCGACCTCCCTTGCCCCACACTACCCCACCCGGCATCCAAGACCGCCGCCACACCCACCGTCCACCCTCCCCACTACCCCTCTCGCGCACTCCCTTTTACTTGCCCCTGTGCTAGCCGTGGCTCCACGCTGCCCCCACATTGCTTAATATAAACAAACCAAAAAAATTTAGACCCGGATATATATATATATATATATATATATATATATATATATATATATGTTTTGGATTTACTTTTATATAAAATAAATATACATAATCGAGATAAACTAGTGTTTTCCTTTCTATCAAACAATAACAAAAAAAAAAAAACTCCATAGTTTCCCCATGCAACCTACAAAAGAGAGAGTATAGCAAAATGAAGAAAAAAAAAGAGAGAAAGAAAAGAAAGGAGAGGAAAATAAGAATGAAAATTCAAATGAAAGGAAAAGGAAAAGATAAGGAATCTTAGATCATCTTTAGGGTAAAAAAGGAAATCAAGGGTTAATATTGACTTAATCCTAGGGTCCTTAAGTGACCCCCTACACCTTTGAATATGGGTATTATTGTGGGATTAAAATTTTGAGTGGGGATGGAATTTTAATTATGGATGGGGTTATTTTCTCATGTAGGTGGAATTAGTCAATGAGTTATATTTTTTTAAAATGTGTGAAAATTAATAGAAGCTAAATAAATTATAAAATAAAAATTTACCAACTTTTAGCCTATTTTTTTTGTGTTCCGAGGTGGGGCGCGGCATTTGGTATCAGAGCTTGAGGTTCACACTCGCGGACCCTGGGTAACTAATTAAAATGGTTAATGGTAATGTTAATAACATTAAATTTAATAAATGGATAAATAATAATAATAATAATAATTAAACACTATCCACAACTATTTAATAACTTCTTCGCTCACCCCGTGCACAGGATGGCACCCAAGCGAGGTCGATCAGCTAGAGGTTTGGGGCGTAGTGTACCTACGCGAGAGCAGCCGGCACCCAAATTGGGGCCTCAGATATTAGAGGCCTTGCACCAGCTGATAGGCATTGTGGAGCAGCGTCTACCACCACCGCAGGAGGTGAGAGTGGAGATACCATTGGGAGATGAGGAACCGATAGGTGATGACGTGCATTTAGAGCCACCGAGCATAATACAATGAGGCGAGAGAGATCACGTATCCCTTCCGTTCATCATGAGAGGGTAGCCTCATTTCTTCATAGCCACTCACATAGTCTTGAGGGACCATTCGAGAATAGGTGACCCCCTTCGCCTGTTGGACTACATCACCAGGATTGAGATACAGGTAGTGTGATCAGGGATCTTCTTCGCTTATAGCCACCCACTTACACTGGCTCTACAGATGGCTTTAGGGCTGAGTCATGGCTCCTCAGCTTGGATAGTTGCTTTGGCTTGCACTCTTATGAGAGAAACTTCAAGGAAAGGCTCGCCATACACCACCTCCGAGACACACAACGGGCGTTTCGTGGAGGAATGAGGATAGGAAGCTCCATCCGACTCAAGAGATAGTGACACAGGAGATGTTCGAGGAGTGATTTAGGGCTCGCTATATGTCAGAGAATTTTGTACAAAAGAGGATCGATGAGTTTCATGACTTACGACAGGGATCTCAGCACAAGTAGCACAAAGTGATGAGAGCAAGTTCCTAGATCTCCTACAAGTATGTGGACTAGCTGCAAGATGAGAAATTACTGAGTTAACTTGTTTATTCGAGGCCTTAATGCGAGATATAGTAGGAGCGATTAGGATGTTATCTCCTCCCACACTTGAGAAGGCCATTGAAAAGGCCTACTTAGCTGAGGAGAACATGACCAAGGCACATGAGCACCGAGATAGGAATAAGAGCAAGTTTCGGGGAGAGGATTCAGCCTTTCGAGTCAAAGGTCACGGGGTACTACACCACCCCTTAGAGGAGGATTTTGGCCTCCTCCATCAACCACGAGGACTCCACCACACCCGCAGTGATAGACACAACAGCAGCAAGGCCACCCACGGTAGGGGGCCAGGCGGACACAGGATTTTTAGAGAGGTGTTTCTAGAGGAGGTTTTGGTGGAGCTGGGGTAGTCAGGGGCAGCACTAACCAGCTCACACGGTGAGTCTGCTAGGGTTGGACTAGTAGGATCAGTACACCGGAGTACAGGAGGGACCCCATCTCAGAGGGGTATAGTAGGATGTTTTATCTGTGGATCTCTTGATCACTATGTGCGCATGTGCCCGCACAAACCCAATACCATGGATACATAGAGAGCTGCTAGATCTGAGTAGATGGTGGGTGATGTAGGACGCACTCATCATGTATATGCAGTAGTTGAAAACTACCGGGCCGAGCACCAGGCCACAGTCATTGAGATGACAAGTACTATCAGGGGTATTTTTGTGTCAGTAATTTTTGATTCAGGTGCTTCAGATTCTTTTATATCACCTTCTATAGTGGACCAGTGTGGGCTAGTGGTGGCTAGAGAACCAGATAGTTGGTAGGTTGAGTTGGCCTCTGGGGCCAAACTCATCGTGGACTTGTATGTGGAGAGTTGCATACTTGATATAGGAGCCTTCTCCACTACTCTTGACCTCCGAGTTATCCCTCTAGGTTCCTATTAGGTAGTTTTGGGTATGGATTGGCTCGAGACTCATCTAGCTAAGGTGGATTATAGAAATAAGGTCATTGAGTGTCAGGATGATCTCGGGAGTGCAGTTGTGATATCAGGGATGCATAGACCTGTCTCCTTGCACATGATATCGACTAAGTAACTCAAGCGGAGCATGCGTAAGGGGTGTCATTTTTTTGCTATCACCATCAGTGATTGATCTGAGAGCATTCAGAGCATTCACCCTTAGATGATCATGTAGTTTTGAGGGAGTATGTAGATGTGTTTCTAGGTGAGCTTCCAGGGTTACCACCCCGCAGAGAGGTGGATTTCACCATTGATTTAGTACCTGGATTAGCACCAGTTTCTAGGGCACCTTATTAGATGATGACCCCAGAGCTTCATGAGCTCAAGATTCAGTTAGAGGAGTTGTTGGATAAGGGTCTCATTCACCCTAGTGTATCTCCTTGGGGAGCGCTAGTCATATTTGTGAAGAAGAAGGACGGTTCTCTCAGGATTTGTGTAGACTTTTGATAGCTCAATAAGGTCACAATAAAGAACCGTTATCTACTCCCTAGGATTGATGACTTGTTTGATCAGATGTGGGGAGCGAGAGTATTCTCCAAAATCAATCTCAAGTTAGGGTATCATCAGTTGCACATTTCAGATGCAGACATTCATAAGACAACATTTTGCACACGTTATGGGCATTATGAGTTCACAGTGGTTCCATTTGGTTTGACCAATGCCCCAGTTGTATTCATGAGCCTCATGAATGGAGTATTCAAGACATTTTCTGGATCACTTTGTCTTAGTTTTCCTTGATGAAAATTTATTTATTCTCGTTTCGAGGAGGAACACGAGGAGAATTTGAGGTAATTCAGGTTTTAAGAGAGTAGAAGTTGTATGGGAACTTGGAAAATGAAGCTTCTTTCGTAAAGAGATTCAAGATTGGGTCATATCATATCGGGAGAAGGTATCTCCATAGATCCCTCTAAGATACAAAGCTATCTTGGACTGGCCAGCACCCACATCTCATATCGAGGTGAGGAGTTTCATGGGTTTAGCAGGTATTACCGTAGATTCGTACATGAATTTTCTAGGATTGCTCACCCTATTACTTATCTTCGAGAGGAAAGGGAAGAAGTTTGATTGGTCGTGAAGGGTGAGTAGGCCTTTCGAGCTTGCTTAAGGAAAGGTTAACTACGGCACCCATCTTGGTAGTTCCAGGACCCGACGAGAGGATTTTTTTGTTTGTACTAATGCATCACTAGAGGGTTTGGGAGCGGTTCTATGCGCAGGGCCAAAGTTATTGCTTTTGAGTCTCATAAGCTCAAGGACTACGAGCTTAATTATCCTACTCATGACTTGGAGTTTGTAGCATTTTTTCATGCTATAGTGCATTAGCAACATTTCCTTTTGGGTAGACCTTTCATTTTGAGGATAGACCATCGTAGCTTGCAACATATCTTCTTATAGCCGAACCTCAACTCGCTCAACGGCGTTGGATGGAGTTCCTATGTGAGTATGACATGGAGGTTTAGTATATCAAAGGGAAGGAAAATTTTGTTGCAGATGCACTTAGAAGATGATGACATGTGCTTGATTCTTTGACACATCGTTAGATTTGAGAGGAGGGGATTCTTGAGCACCCGCTGCAGAGGACAAATTTTATGAGGGAGCTAAATAGATGTTGGAGTCACAGGGATCTTTAGAGGGAAGATATTCTGGGTATGTTTTAGAGGCAGATGGTTTTCTTTGGTTCCACAGGTGCATCTACGTGCCTAAGTTAGGTGATCTGCATAGCTTCATCCTCACAGAGGCTCATCGAGCCCCATATGCGGCACATCTAGGAGTGAAGAAAATGCATGCCGATCTGAGGGAGTTATATTATTGGCCAGGTCTTCGACGGGACATAGCAGATTTTTTTACACGTTGCCTTGAGTGCTAGAGGGTCAAGGCAGAGCATTCTCATCCCACAGGACTTTTACACCCTCATGATATTCCCGAGTGGAAATGGGATGTGATCTCCATGGACTTCATAGTCGGACTTCCTATGTCATCTTATCGTCATGACGCCATTATGGTCACTGTGGATAAGTTAACCAAGGTTGCACATTTTTCACCAACCAAGGTCACCTATAATGCACAGGCCATTGCCAAGGTATTTATGGAGGACATTATTAGGTTGCATGGGATTCAAGACCATCATCAATGACAGGGATACTATCTACACTTCAGTTTTCTGGACGTCTTTTCAGGCCGCTCTGGGTACTCAGATCAATTTTAGTTCAGCTTATCATCCAAAGATAGATGGGTAGATAGAGAGGGTTAATCAGGTGTTAGAGGACATGTTGAGAATGTATGTGATGGATCAACAGAAGAAATGGGAAGATTATTTGCATTTAGTTGAGTTTTCTTACAACAATAGCTATCATAGTTCCATTGGTATGGCTCCTTACTAGGCCTTGTATGGACGACATTGCAGGACACCTTTAAGTTGGGATAGACTAGATGACAGGATTATTCTGGGCCTAGCCTATCTTCAAGATTTAGAGTAGTAGGTTGTGCTGATTAGACAACGTCTTGAGTAGGCGAGCACACTAAAAGGCATATGAGATACAAGAAGATTGACCATCACTTCTTAGTGGGTGACAAAGTCTTCTTGAGAGTTCATCCGCATAAGAGTCCGATCCATTATGGAAAGGGTTCTAAGCTATCGCCTCGTTTTGTGGGGCCTTTTGATATTTTACAGGTCATCGGTCCAGTTGCCTATTGTCTAGCTTTACCACCATACCTTGCATGGTCCCATAATGTGTTTCATGTTTCTGTACTACGTAGGTATGTACCTGATGCCTCTCATGTTTTGGATTAGTCGGCATTACTGGTAGAGGATGGAGGACAGTGGTGATTGGAGCCCGTATGCATACTGGAGCACCAAAGGTTGGCCCTTCGGGGTCACGACTTGGATGAGGTTAGATTACGGTGGGACGGTATGACGAGATAGTAGCCACTGGGAGGATGCAATACCTTTGAGGGCTAGATATCCCTATCTCTTTCAAAGTGACTTCGGGAGGAAGTCTAATTTTAGTAGAGGGGGATGTAGTGCCCACACTTTTTATAGCTCAATAGCTTGTTGTTTCTTTGCTCATAGACATGTTTTGACTGAGTTTTGTTATATCGTGGACATTATATTAGTGATTTGATCTTATTAGACATGTGTGGACATTCAGGCATATAGCGCCAATTTAGCTTAAATTCTATGTTGTCACATTTTCTTAGGATGTCATGGATACTAATGGATATGATGATGTGTTTGGAACATAATTATATTGATGGATAGTTGTTGCATGTGGAAATTCCATGGTTATATGTCACTTTATCATCTTGTCTAACTTTTGGAATATTGAGTATAATTGTGCATGTTGTCGCATTTTGATTTCAGTAGGATGTTAGGCTAGTTTAGAACTTATTGATATCTTATTGTGTCATTGTTTTATATTTTATCGGATAGGTACGATTAATGTTTGCAATGAGTGTGCAGGTGACAAGTTTACAGGAGAACGTGGGAAGTTAGGCCAGCTACACAATCTTGCACAAGCAGCCCACAGGCTGAGTCCTAGCCATGTTCATTGTGTGAAGCCATAGTATAGGAGATTATTATTTTGGGCACTATGGGTGACCCCAATTTTTGTAATGTATTGTGCTTTGAATTATTAATTTTGTTTAGGGTTTCTAGTGGAGTTGTAAACTTGTTTTGGGAGTTAATAATCCCACTTTCATTTAAAATTTTGATTTTTTTTAATGAGTCACTTACTCACAAGGGTTTAAGGTCACATGTGCGCCCTTGGGTGGTCCCCACACCCTCTACCCTTGTGCCAAAAATGTAAAACCCGAAATTAGGTTATTTTGGGCATTTTTGGGGACCCCTTTGTAGCTTGGGAGTTCCCCTAACATAAAAATGAGCCCTTGGACCCTACCTAATGGGTAGGGGGGCTTATTTTCAAGGCTAGAGGGATTTTTCCCTTCCTTTTTACCTCTTGTTTGGTCACATCCATGTAAGGGGTGTGGATTGGAGTGCTTATTAAAAGTTTCACTAATGTTGTCTTGCTTTAGCATTTAGGGAATTTGGGAGAAGAGGGAAAAAAGACAATTTTACCCTTTCTCTCTTTTGTTTTGGCATCTTTGACCTTGATGAAGGAGAGGGGTGACACATGTCACCCCCTCATTGGTGAGGATTCTTGCTTGCTCCTCTTCAAATTCCCATTCATGGGAAAAAGAAAGGGAATTGTTTTTGGAACTTCCTGCTTGGATGCTTGGGTGATTTGGAGCTTGTGATTTGCTTGAATCAAGAGTGGATAAACTTGAAGTTGGAAAGCTTTTTGGAGAGCTTTCCTTGAGGTAGGCTCTTATGTCTTATTGTTGTGTTGTTTTCTTTTTAATTGTTAGATTGGTTTCTTTAAATTGTTATTGTTGTATGTAGATTTTGGTTGCTTGCTTGTTTTTACTCCATCATATGGCATGATGGAGTTTTGGAGTTGTGGGGGAGGAGAGAGGGATTTTTCCTCTCTATCTTTAAGTCTTGATGGACAATCCTTGTAGGGTCTTGGTGTTTCCCCTCAAATGGTTGAGGTGGGGAAGTTTATTAATTTGGCTTGAATCTCCTTCCCCATTCTTGGTAAGGAAACCCCTTTGGGGTTTGAAAACCCTTCCAAGAAGGACTTGGAGAAAGGGTGGAGGAATAAGGAGGGTTTTGATTTAATTTAGGAGCAATAAAGAGGGTATGGAGACATTTTCTTTGTGCAAGCAATTTTATATATAACTTTAGAGAACTTTCTCCTCTCTTCCCCACTTTTGAGGAAGAACATGGGTTCTCCTCCTTGTAAATTTTGGAGTCTTGTTTTGTATTTGTCCTATTTTTGTGTGCTTGTATCATTGTTAGTTCACCCTCCATCTTGTGCAAGTTTTGGTTAGTTATCCTCCTTCCCATGGGCTTGGGGGAGGCTAGCATGCATCCCAACCTTGGGAGAGGCATGTAATGATGCCTATGGTTGGGTGGCAAACAAGCTCTTTTTCTCCTTGCATGGTTTTGGGAAGACATGGAAGTTGGCTCTCAAGTTGGAGTGGGTGGCCTCTTGGGCTCTTATTGTTCTTTTCTCTCCTTATGAAACTCTATTGTATTGTAACTCCTTTGGATATGGTTATGAGAATAGTTACATCTCCTTGTAAACCCTCCATTTTGTACATTTTGTATCACTTGGAAACTTGTCTTAGAAATTTTTGATTAGTTGCCACTTGGGATTTAACATCCATATAGCCCAAGCTTGTGGAGGTGAAGTATTGAAGTAAATGATCTATCTACTTGAATCTTGATGTAACTCTTGTATTTATATTTACAAAAGAAACATAGTTTGTTGAAGGTGTTGTTTGCCTTACCCCTTTGTTTCCTTGCAAACATTGATAGTATTATGTCAAGAAAAGAAATCTGTTATTTTCTTGCACTTTCTTGCTTTTGTGAAAACTTAAGGAAAGATGTTATTTAGAAATCTAATTGTTTTATTTTGGCTATGGAATCATGTGATTGTTATTAAACAAAAACACTTTCCTTCTTGCAATATATTTCTTTTCTTGTAAATGTTGATAATGTTAGTACATAAACTGAAAGTTGAAATTTTAGTTTCATTTCCATGAGGAGTTGGATATTTTGCTCTTATTAAACAATCTGTATTATGTAATACAAAAAAAAGAGAAATAAGTAAAATCAACATGTAACTAATGAGGTTTTGTTTTAAATGACAACTACATTTTAGTTAAGTATCAAGTCATAATTAAATTGTTATGCCAATAAAACTCTATTTTGCAGATTTAAAAGTGTGAAGTAAAATATACATACATGTATAATTTTATACCTAGTTTCTTTTAAAATTATAACATTATATATATATATATATATATATATATATATTATACGTATGTTAATATATATATATTATATTATATATATATATAAACAAAATTCTATATATAGTAAAATGTATTTATGCACATATATATATATACATAATATTTCGTAAAAGAGTAATATTTTAATTATGTATTAAATTATATATACATAATAAATCATATATTATATATATATATATATATATATATATATATATATATATAAAATAAATATTAAGTCAAAAACGTTTTTATTAATATAAATGTATAAATTAAAAAAAAAAAAAAAGAGAGTTTGGTGGGGGTTCGCCCCGCCACCTGCACGTTTCACGGGGCGCCGCCCACCAACACCCCCTGTGCCTTTTCCAGGGCCCATGGCCCTCCTCTATCTGCGGCCTCTTACGCCTATACATGCTCCCCATTTTCGCCCCCTCTTCACCGCCCCTACTCTTTCTAACCTCCCCTATGGCCCACACCGCCACATACGGCACCCAACACCACTGCCTCCACCCGCTGTCCACCCTCCTTACAGCCCCTCTGCGCACTCCCTTTCACCCGCCCCTATCTTTACGCGGCCGTCACCTGCGCTGCCCCACATTGCTTAATATAAACAAACCAAAACAAATTTAGACCCGATATATATATATATATATATATGTTTGGATTTACTTTTATATAAAATAAATATACACAAATGAGATAAACTAGTGTTTTTCCCGCTATCAAAAAAAAAAAAAAAAAAACAACTCCATATTTTCCCCATATGCAACCTACAAAAAGAGAGAGTATAGAAAAATGAAAAAAAAGAGAGAGAAAGAAAAGAAAGGAGAGGAAAATAAGAATGAAAATTCAAATGAAAGGAAAAGGAAAAGATAAGGAATCTTAGGTCATCTTTAGGGTAAAAGGGAAATCAAGGGTTAAGATTGACTTAATCCTAGGGTCCTTAAGTGACCCTCTACACCTTTGAATATGAGTATTATTGTGGGATTAAACTTTTAAGTGGGGGATGGAATTTTAATTATGGATGGGCAGTTATTTTCTCATGTAGCTGGAATTAGTCAATGAGTTATATTTTTTTTTAAATGTGTGAAAATTAATAGAAGCTAAATAAATTATAAAAATAAAAATAAAATAAATTTTACCAACTTTTAGCCTATTTCTGGTGTCCCGAGGTGGGGCACGACATTTTTCCACCCAAGGGTCTCACATGTGACCCTAAACCCTTGTGATTAAGTGACTCATTAAACAAAATCAAAAATTTAAACACTATAAACACTATAAATACCTCATAAACACTATAAACAATATATCAATACCTAATCAACACTATAAACATTCAACAACCTCTAAGAGAGTAGTTACCTGGTGTTGTCGAGATAAAACTATTGTTACTTAACCCAAATTGCTCATCCAAACATTCAATATCCTATGAGTCCTGCTCATAAAAATTCAAATCGATCAACCCGTATTTCCTTGGTAAGTCAAAGACTTG
Organism: Taxus wallichiana var. yunnanensis; assembly: GCA_018340775.1. Lineage (NCBI taxonomy): Eukaryota > Viridiplantae > Streptophyta > Pinopsida > Cupressales > Taxaceae > Taxus > Taxus wallichiana. The sequence continues at coordinate 565,475,447 of CM031235.1, forward strand.
ATTAGAATATAAAAATGATATACTAACCCATTTCTATGAAAAGGTTAGAACATACCTAAGTATATTCACGACACAATCTAATGAAATCAATAAGGAAATTCCTAGATGTCAAGACACTGTAATCACTAAGTGAAACAGAATACAGTTTGCCAAGAGAAAAAGAGTAACTTCTGGGTGAACTTAATACCACACGATTCAACTCAGAAACCTATCATCCGTGAGGATTTAATAGTTTTATATGGAATCAGTTAGATGGAAAAACCAGTTAACACATCACATAAGTGTAGGAATATATATAGCCTAACCATTTTGTCCCAAAATGGATTAAAACTCAAACTCGATGCAACCAATTTTTTTAACAAAAACACATGTTATAGTTATCAAGACCAATCAAGTTCTTTTCCATATCAATTACTATGAAGGAGTAATAATACCAAACCTGCAATTTAGAAGTCAAAAGGTTTTCTATCTTGGTAAACTTTAATTCCCAGTCATTCCCAATGATTCAAATTCAAATAATTGAAACATAAACCAGTTCTAGATAAACTAAACAACACACCAAAAAGAATCAACTAGATTTATGGAATCTTTCCATATCATTTTCATAAACCTTATAGCAGCTATTTAAATGGTAGTTCCATACCAGTGACAAATAATCATCAAACCTTCAGTACAAATTTTTGATCCATGAAGAAGGTTAATCAATAAACCTAGTAAGCATAATCAAGAGCATACCGATCTCAATAATCAAATACAACTAATAATACTAGCTCATACATTGAGATAATATGTACCCAGTAAAAGAAACTATTCAACACTTTTTTACCACAAGATCTAATGCAACTACTTCTAGGAGATCAACTTACTTGTTTAAGATTGTTTCCCAATAAACAACAATATACTACAAATATTTTAAGGAGGATATTCTTAGTTGAAATAGACTTTTCTTTCGAACTCATCCTAACATTGTTAATAGAATAACCAAGCTTTAAGGAAATCATAGAATAATGGTTAGCTCCATAGCCTTGAAATAGATAAAATCTTTTCACATGAGCATATATAATTCCCGTTATCAAGGGCTAAGATGGAAAGCAGTAGTGGTGCAAAAAAGCTACAATTTGTCTTCTCAGTAACCAACTCTTAAACATAACATTACCACAACATATATTGAACCTTGAAAGAGTTGAATACTTCAAAACAAAAAGGAGATCAATATTAGTTAACGAGCAATGAGTAATCGAACACAAACAACCCGATGGGAAACTACTAAAATTAATTTGCAAACAAAAATGCAACAATTAGATGTTAGGAAAAACTCAGAAATTCAGTCAAGCCTTCATACGTGGCTCTAGAGTTAGACCATGAACATCATTCCAAGATGCCCAATCAAGGGTTGAAGAGGCATACTTCATATTAATTGCAGTTTCCCTTATTCCCTACAACTCAAAATTAAATATTAATAACATCTATTTTTCCACAAAGTATGATTACTTATTAAACTGAAACCAGATTGAATATAAGCACAATCGATGCATCTAACAAGGCCCAACACAAAAATTTTGTTCAAAATAATCAAATCGAGTTACATCGATCAATGAATACTGAAATTGAAAGTCATATAAAACAAATAACCACAAAAATTCCAAATTCTAATTTTCCACACTGACTTATTGAATTTTAAAATAATCCCAAAAGAGATGGGTAGATTTTAAACAAAGTTTTATAATGACGATAATCACATAATTAGAAAGATTACTACGATTTCAAAACAACTTTGGGCGTATCAAGCTAGGAGTTATTAATAATATAGTCACAACACATACTCAAACTCATAGATGCATTATTTCTTAACAATATTCAAACACATTCAAGCCTACACGTAGTGATCCATTCCAAACAAGAAACATCATTAAACAATGATAAATCATTTTATACAAAAGTACAAGATTACATCGATTCCACACCACCCAAATGACAACATAGATTTCGTTCAAAGTAACATTATTTTTGTGAAATTAATAAATGGAGTGATAAATTATAACAAGTTTAGAACGTATCATGCCATTTACAACTATATTTTCTTCCTTGCAATGTTCTCATGATTCTTCATAAGATCCCCAAACTTTGAGGCAAATTCCTTCATTCAACCAAAACACAATGCTTTCTCAATATTTATTGAGTCTGGAAAACTTGATGTCCAACCGATTCAACTGTTGTTCACATCATGCAAACTCACAAAAATGCATAGTTCCATTTTTCCTTACATGCAAAGCTTCTATGAATTTCTCGCCAAGGAATGAATCAATAATACAAACTAACTTGTTTTCCCAATTCTATCCATGTATTTACCGAGGAAGGTGGTTGTTTAATGTGTAATAAATGGCATTAATGTAGAGGAGTTAACTGAATTTTCCACCATGTTTATCAAGCCAACTATTTTTAGCTTCCAACTTTTTAGCAAAGTCCCTCCTCACGCTATGCAAGCACTTTAAGTCTAGTTAAACCTAAATACATCCCTCTGTAAAATGTGGTTGTAGGGAATAATAAATATAGTAATAAAAGAATTTATGTACAGACACTTTGGTGGTGGGATGCCAACTCACCTCATTATTAAATTGGACAACTTTAGATTTTGTAACAATATTACAAAGAACATACAATATCCAATGAGCTGGAAAATTCAGATGTTTGACCTTAATATACCTTTAGGCTTCACACAATTTAATATACTTATACATCCTTTCAAATAGCTAGAGTAATTTCAAAATTTAGCTTCTCAACAATAGCTTCACATGTAAGGTTTAGAACCATACCACTAGGATTAGATTGTCCTTTCCTACCTAGTTAGTAAATCTCCAATAGTAGTTACTTAACTACTTTAAAATTTGCAAATTCCCTTTTGTAATATATATATATATATATATATATATATATATATATATATATATATATATATATATATATATATATGTATGTATGTATAAAGAAGTTATATCATTAGTGTTGATCACACAAGTTACTTGTGTATGCTTCTTGGGAATTGATTCCTTTAATTTAAATAATTAAGTCCTTAACTAACAACTTTAGTCCTTCATCCATTAAAATACAACCATGCTAACATCAGCCATCGGTGAGGTAGACTATTGGATGGTGGCTCAAGCCCAATTATTAATAAAAAGGAATCCTCGTTCAAATTACAATTTTGGTTGTTAAGAGAACTATCAAAATTATCAATGCCTTAACATAACTTAGTTAAAAACTATAATTTTAATAATTTAATAGAGATGAGCAACCACATCACTATTCACTTTCAAGGCTTAAATTTACACCAAGGATTGCATGACATACTATATTACAAACGACGTAATGTCACCTTAGCAAAATCAGTTCATCATTAAGATAGGCCCCAAAATTAACATGGTTTTTAACTAAGGAGATATTTCTTATCCTATCTAGGTTATTGTGATTATATGTTTACATTAAGGTTCTCATTAATTATAGATATGCAAAGGTGGAAGAAATAAAGGATGAAACCACAAGGTGTTACAATAAATTTGTTATATCTAGTGATCGGTCTCTTAAAATAGTTAAAATAAATACCTATATATAGGGGTGGGAATTACCCTTGACCACCCATGCACTCTCAAAATAGACCACATGCTCATAATAAACATGCTCCATTTGCAAAGATAAAAAATAAGCATGCAAGCTTCACCTAATAATAGATTTTCTATGATTAACTCCAGATTTAATCTTATTATTAGCTATACCATTATATTATCTTGATCTTCCACTTGTTCCAAAAAGATATTTTCCTTCGCTGAGAAGTTTTCTTTTTCTTATCCTTGCGGTTTGTGCTCCATCCTATTTTTAGCCCATGTATGTCAAAATGGATAAGTCCCAAACTTTTTCCTTCTCAGGCACGAAGCCTCAAGGTGAAAATCTATCAACCTTCCACACCTATCCATGTGCCCACTTCTTCCATGCCACTATCATATGCACCTTTGATACATAGGTAATATTTTACCAAGCCAACATTACCCCACACTAATGTCATTTCTACCATTGGAAATGGGTACTCATACCTTATCTCTCCAAATAATAAAGAATAACGAAGTAAAGAATGACTGTACATAAATAAAATGAAAGGATGTAAGAATACTTCAACAACTTGGGCACTATCCTTTTGCATGCAAATTTTTTTAGGGTACTCATTCTTAATGTCCATTTCTAACTCATTCCAATCATTGAGTCCCTTCTTCACCTTTTCTGGGATCTCCCCAAACACAGCTTGCATTTCATCCATTTTCATATCGTCTCCCTTGTGCTTCAAGTACTCTTAGAACATTCTCCAAACCTGAAGTCTTTTCATCCATTACATCCATTATATGTTCTATGAGTTTCCTAAGTTATTTTATTTTCTCCTTGTGAGGATCCCAGACTACTGTGAGTGCATCACACTTCTCTATTGGAAATTTCAACCTCTCCTCATGTCCCAGAGTCTCATTTTTCTTTGTAATAAGGACCTTATTATCTTCAACCAATATCCTTGTTTTAATGATCGTCTCTAGATCTTCACACATATTCGATGCCAAGTATTTATTCTTCAATTATTTGTTAATTGTTTACAATAGGGCATCATATTCAATGATCTTACATGTTATTTGTTTCTTTACTCATTATTTTTCAACCACATCCTCTTTCTCTTTCTTTACAAATATTTCTTACGCACTTGGTCCACATGCACTAGCTTCCTCATCCAAAAACAAGTGCACTAAAGTTTGTAAATAATTTAGGTCTGATGGAAAGTTACCATGTACATGTTTCTCATATTCAGCCGTGCCTTCAAAATTTCATCTCCAATCTTCTCTACAATCTCAAGGAAAGTCTTCACTCTATTATCCGCTTTCTCCTTTGATTTCTTCGGGATCTATATTTCCTCTTCCTTATTCTTTTTATCCTCAATCAAAATTCTCAAGGTAGCTACCTTATCAAAATTCGATGCGTGACCTATGTAGTTATCTTTATTAATGCATTGCTCTCCTGTTCATTAGAGAACTCTATGGGCTTGATTGTCACATGTTTAGATTGTGGATCCTTATTCATTCATATGGTGGCACATGACTCCTCACACAAAAAAACTCGGGCTCATCCATGTGAGTCTGCATATTCCACAAAAATTGTTTCCTTGTGTGTGAATTTTCCATATCATGGTCCATTAGCTCTCATCCATATAATTGTTTCAGGGAAAGAGTTCTCTGGAACCTTACACGAATAATATTTGTAGGGTCGTTGATGTACCCTAACTCAAGTGTTTGCACCATCTACTCCTAATTATTCCTACTAGTGTACTCATCTATATGCTCATGTGCTCTAACACCTTCTTTATTCTCTTCTCCAAATACAACGTCAGGGCCACTAGTCATCTACTCAAAATTGTCTTCTAATTTTTTTATCTCCCCAAAGTGTGGCATTATTCTTCATTCTACTATACACTCATGTTATGGATGTCTATAAAAACTATGGTTTCTTAGAACCGACCCCTTCATGTAATCAAACTTCAAGGGTAGGTGTGGAGACATCCTAGTCCATGGACTTTTTGAAGACCCATCCTCATTAGTATCCTTCATGGGAACATACTTGCACCTTATTTTTTTCTCTTCTTTGGCCTTCTTCACAAATGTTACACATGGTGACCTCATCACAAAGCTATGAAGTACCGATACCCACATATACAATCTTTCACCCCCTGTATAGTTTTCTTCTACCATAATCCAACATATTACTATCTTCATTCAATTCTTCTTATCTCTCGAGGATAGTTTGTAAGTCCTCATTTTCCTTCCTTGGGGGTGTATCCTCAAGTTTTCTCTGTGTTCCCAAAGTCTATTTGTTCTTCAAAGGACTTGGGAGTGAGACGTCCTCACTAGTGATGTACTTTCTACCCTTAAACCTCAACCTTAGATATACATCAACACACCGGTTCTATATGTCTAACAACCATGACCTCTGAGTGAGATATATATATATATATATATATATATATATTATTAGACTCCATTGTCTCTGCATATGATTCCTTGTTAGGGTAGACATATGTCTTGTGAAGAATGTAAACTCTTTCATCTACATTTTCAGTTTCAAACTATAACTTCCATGCATTATGCAGCTAGTTCATTGAATCTTTAAAATAATGATCGTAAACAAAAAAGGTAACTTACACTAGGGGATTTTCTCACCCATCTTCTTATAAATGTTCCCAAAATAAAAGTGTTGATATCTGCAAACTCTTCTGATGCTCCAAAATGTTGGGTAGTTCTCTAGGGATGTGTCACTCACCCTCAAATACATCACGCATTCTTCTATACCACTTATTTATGCACTAATTATATGTCATTATTATAGTTCCTTGGCATGTGAAGATTGCAAACTTCTTCGCAAACAACTTATTTTCCAAAGGGTACACCCACATCTTGTCTTTTGGCCCATTGAGCACACTAATTTCACAAAATATAATGTCCTAGATGTGTTCTTCTTCCACTATTCCTTCTATAATGTAGCTTATAATTTTATAATACATCTTGTTTACCATTTTGTGTGCTATATATAACCATCACTTGTTTACCTCTTTCCATCTCTCTAAAGCACCTAACTTACAAATGAATAATGCACAACTACCTACTGGTGAATTTTTTTCTATGTTTGTCTTGTTGAAATCTTGACCTCTTTTATGATACTTAAATGTAGTGGTAGTCACCTATGCTCCATCATCATCAGAAAGGTTTCCAGTAATCTCCTCACTAGAGTCGTAAAAACATGTAACCTTCTACATCAACTTTTCCATAATTCTCATTAATCCTTGCCACAAAATAGAAGTAATTTTCATATACACATGATATGAGCCATTGGTACAGACATAATCATGCTTTTCAAAGAACATAAACTAAAACTATTTCATAACCCTAACACTTTCTAATAGCTTGTAAATGTTATTGTTGTATACCCTCTATCCATCTGCAGTTCTCTTTGTTATATTGAACATTGTATCTTCTTTTATATCCTTCCAGGTCTTCTCTATCCAATTATTGAAGTCACTAATTATTTATTTTTTCAAGTGTGATATCCATGATCTCCTTTCAATAACTTCATATAGGTATTGCATTTCTACAAACCACTCATGTGGTGCTTCCTTGGTTTCCTTCACAACGACTGAAGATCTCTTTGGTGCCATAGTTCTTCTTGAGTAAAAATGTGCTTTAAAAACTATAAATTTTTCAATGCCTTACCCTTGCACCTTTGTTTTCCTCTATTTCCTCACAATATCTCATGCCCTCCTATTCCCTAATTGTAAATTTTGTCTCCACAAAACCAAAACAACACGAATATTTCCTTCTACACATTCCCAACTCACTCAAAAACTTCTTTGTGTATTAAAATCACCTAGTTTTCTGTTTAAACAATTTCTCTTTACACTTCGTACTTTGTCACACTTCTCACTCAAAAACACAAAGGATGAAAGGAAAAAAATAGCATTTCAAGCTTCTTCTTTTATATATCTATTAAAACCCTCCTCATTAATTTCTCCTCAACCACCACTATAGACAACATTAATTATGCCCTTTCTCTCTTCCATGCATCACGTTGTATTATTTCATGCTTCTAGTCATAACCTTCTAGCATGTCCATTACTTCTTGGCCATATATCTCCTTTTGCGTGCCTCCCTACACTGATGTATAAAACCATTGTGCCTTAGACCAAGTAGTTTCCCATTTTGTTTCCTACCTCACATTACACTGTGTGTCCATCCATTTATGTGTGGTCTTCAATATGAGAAATTTATGTAAGTACCTTAACTTTGAGCACTGTAATCTTATTCCAATGCACACCAATCTATATTAAATCACTAATCACTCATTCTTTTTATACATCCCACACTAAAAGTATGCTCGATCCTCTACGTATGAATCCAATAGATATTAATAAGCTCTTGGTACATAAGCATGATTATTATAACCAAAAACTGAACTAAATTGACAAAGAATAACAACAATGAAAGAAAACACATGAAAGGAAAATGAATTTAATGGAAATATAATATAAATGGAAATATTTCCTTATTACAAACACCAAGAAAAATAATTTATAGTAAGGATTGAGTCTACTCCCATTGATGTAACCAGAAATAAAGTGCCATCCATTACTTGTAACTAATAAGTGCATAAATCAAGTATCCTTGCTACTAAAAATGGTCCCAACCAATAAAATTTCAACTTTCCATGGTGATGCAAAAACTTTGAATCATACAGAAGAACCATCTTTCCAACCTTAAATTCCTTATTCGAATATGTGTATCATTTTATGTCTTCTCTCTTCTAGATCATCCGGGAAGTTGTGCGCTACTCATCCAACTACATTATATTGTTTATGCACTCTTCAATAACTTGTTCATCATCCAATCCTCTTACGTGCGCAATACCTAGGGATGAAAACATGAATTCCATAGGAAATACAACCGCCACACTAAAAACCAACTGAAAGGGTGTGGCCTTATTCAATCATTTGTAAGTGGTCATGTATGCCCAATGTAAAAATATATTATATCATCTCAATCTTTCATTCCAACATCATAAATTATTTCAGTGTTTTCCCAAAATCTTATTAAAATCCTTAGCCATTCTATTAACATGTGGGTGATAGGGTTTTGTCTTGTGGTGTGCCACCATAAACTTAGCCCAAAGAATTATGATGGCCTCATTAAGAAAATGAGTGCCCCTATCACTTGTCAAGCTCAATGGACATCCAAACATGTTGATAATGTTTTCCCATAGAAATCTTACTATTGTAACCACTGTGAAATACTTTTCAGATGTGGCTTTGGCCCTCCATGTTAGATAATCTGTATAACTTATAATTTAGTGCATGCTAGTCCTACATGTGGGTGGGGAAGTAGGACCCAAAAAATCAATCACCCATTTCTCAAATGGTTTAGCACTTATAATAGGCCTCAAAGGAATCTCATCTCTTGTTCCAAGATTCCCAAGGCACTAAAAATGATCACACACCTTGATATATTCTTTAATATACTTATATAAAGTTTCCCACCAAAGGATAGCCATCAGAATCTTGTGCGTGGTGGCATCTCCTACATAATGATCTCCTACAACTCTACCATGATATTTATCCATTATTTCCTTGTGCTCATGCTACAGTATGCATTTGTGAAAAAATCCATCATGACCTAGCTTGTATAAATCTCAACCTATCAACTAGTAAGGTACCGCATGTATTGCAAGTTTTTTCCTCTCTAAGGTCTTCATTACCTTAGGTTCCTATCCCGCACGTAAAAAATCCAATATCTTCCAACTCGGTGGGTACATGATTCACTCTAAAGAGATGTGCATCAGAAATTGTGTCCTCAATGCTATGTACATCCTCACGGGAATTGATCCTTTACAAATTATCGAACATGAGTTAATTTTTCTTGGTTTCAATATCACTATAAAATGAAACTTCTGAAATAACAATATCCACCTATAATTGTGCCCTTGTAAAATAGGATTGTTGACTAGATAATTAAGTGTCATATGATTTGTGAAGAAGATAAATGGTGTCGCCAATAAGTATTTTCTGAAATTGTGGAATGCGTAAATAATGGAAAAAGATTCACACTCGTAGTTGTATAGTTCTGTTCAGCTAGTGTCAATTTACTTCGTACTAAAAAATAGGGTGGTCCACAATTCCTTCTCTTGGTTTTGCTAACAAAGTGCAAATTTCCATCCCAAAATCATTGACATGAACATGAAATGGTTTGTCCCATGAAGGAAAGAATAAAATAGGTGTAGTGGTTAACCTTTCCTTCAATGTTTCAAACGTCTCATGTTGCGTCTCAACCCAATAAAATTTTTGTTTATCTTTTAATAATTCCTCCAAGGGCATGGAAATATTTACATAACTATTAATGAACTTCCTATAATACCATGTATGTCTAAGAAATCCATGCACTTCACTTTGATTATTAGGTTTTTCCAATCCTAAGATCACATCAACCTTGGATGGAGCTACCAACCCTTTCTTACAAATAATATGCCCGACTAAAGTGCTAAAAGGTGTCATAAAGATACATTTCTTAATATTTAGAGATATTCTCAACTGGATGCACCTCTAAACATAAGCCTCAAATTGTTATAATGATCCTTAACCAAACCATACACTATCCAATCATCAATATATATCTGTAACAACTTACGAATGAAGTCCTGAAAATATTACAAAATAATGTGCGAGAACACAATGGGCACATTATTTAGTCAAAAGCACATAACTATGTATGAAAAACTTCCCCATTTAGTGGTGAAAGTTGTATTTTCCTAATATTCCTCCACTATGTGTACTTGATGATAACATGAAAATCCATCTATAAAAGAATAGATCTTGTGCCTTGCAACTCCTTCAAGGATATCCTCTATAAATGGGGTAGGAAAAGGATCAATAACACATGAAGCATTCATCTCCCTATAGTCCATGCAGATCTTTATCCTACCATCCTTTTTAATATTAAGATCATGGGACTAACCCACTTAGATTCCACAATGGGCTTAACGATTCAAAATTTCAACATCTTATCAATTTCTTCCTTTAACTTCACACAAATATTAGGATTCATCATGTATGGTCTCTTCCTAATCGGGAACACACATTCTTTTAATTTTATTGTCATCACACCAAAAGAGTGATGCACTCCTTTTAACCCATGATAGCCTCATGGAAATAAGTCTTGGAAATCATGTAGTAGTTCAATAATATTAGCCACTTCCTGATCGACTAGTAATCATCAATAATTACCTCTTTAATCTCTACATATATTCCAATGTTAACATTATTTATTTTCATAGGCTCATGATACATGCATGCCTTCTCATCTACTATGTCCATTGCATCACATGTACCTTCAGTGTGATAAAAATCCCAGTTATTATCCTCATAATCATCATTTATTATGCATACCTATTTACCCTTTTCATTTTGTTCCCAAGTGAGGACCATTTATTCTTCTTCAGTCTCTTCAAGGTCAAGGCATGCCTCTAAATCCATCTTGCCAAACATATCTAACAAAAGTTCCTGAACCTTGAAGCTATCTCCCAAAGTAAGTCGCTTCATAATTTGCAAGCCTTCATTGACCAGAGGTTTAGTAGAAAAGTAATCAAAATTATGGATCATACCTGAGGTCATCTCGTGCCAATTAAGCTGTCTCTTGTGTCAATTTTATATGAACATGCCATGCACGTGCATAACCATCGAGGGTTGCATAGAATTTATGTACCTAGAGTGATGGTGGTAAGGCTTCATACTTCTTCATCCAAAGTATTTTGTAGTCTTAGACATGGTACAAAGTAGGGGAATTCTATGAAATTCACATATTTGTGAATGTAAATTATTCCTTTGAATGCGGGAAGAAAAGTTGATTATCACCTCTCACCATTCCAATAGGTTGTCTCTATGTGTATCCCACCAGCGTGTTGTTATCCAACACGGGGAGGAAACTAGAATATTTCTTCGTCACCCACATCTTTCCACCGGGCTTCCATGGCATGTCGAAATACATTAGGGTTTCCTTCACTAGTGTACCGAGATTCCTAGTTATAACTTAAGTGCTTAACCATGCACAACCTAATCATGAAAGTAACTATGTTCTTAACCTCTCACCCAACCACTTCATACATTCCATGTGCCCAGTTTTCACAAGAAATACTTATGGTATCATAAATTGATTGAGCATCAACCCATTATATCACTCCTTCCTTAGATGGCTCGGTTACCTCATGTTCTCTAATTATACACACGTATATACTATTAAAGATTCTTCACTCAAATAATCAACATGCGGGGTAGCCTTTGCATGTGTCAAAGGTATAATGACAATCTCTTATTTGTTCTCAAAGATAATGTACCCTTTTTGATGCACAAATATGCTTTATTTGCATAACACCATGGGAACCCATGTAACGATGAGAAACTATCTACCTCTACAAGATTGAATACTTTAAAGTTCCCAATAAAATTGGCTCTCTAAATCATAATAGTCACATATTTTAATTCTCCAATAGGGTTAGCCCTAGTTCATTTTCCATATACAACACATTCAAAGACTCCTATAATAGTGGTCTACCCATATGATTCCATGCATCCAACTTGAGTACATTAACTACGTACATGTATCTATTAGAATATTACTCGAAGCCATCCATCTATGACTGAATGAAATGTAATATCATTATCATACTCATGATTATGGGGAGGTAGATTCATATGGAATATCTACCTCTAGCGCTTATTACCTGCACATGGAAATTTTTATCTCAACTACTCTCTTATCAAGGGGATTATGTTCTCTGGAAAAACATTAGACATAATTATTTCAATTCATCTACGTCCTTTTATGGGATTTCAGCCTTCTTTAATCATTCTATCACGCACGCGGTTCCTTCAAGCCTTGAATTTATCCTTGCAAATCCTTTACAACATCTATAGTCTCCAAGTAAAATTATTTTTGATGTTCAACATCAAGGTAATTGGAATTAATTACTTATTGATTTTTTATAGTCAGCTTATACTTTAGTGGTTCATGAGCACACACAACCTTACCGCATGTGGTAACTAACACTGGTTGTAATTCATAATTAATTCCAACCTTCGACATCTATTGATCTCCATTCATGATTTGTATCTTAATCATATTTACTCCCTTGTCTTGCTTGTGTTGCTAGCTCATATGCTCATACAATTCTAGATATTATTCAAATTTGTGATTTTTTCCACACCATAAACTAATAACGATTAGAAGATAAAAAATTAATATAAGTTTCTATAGTAAATCCTCCTCTTCCACCGCCGTAACCTTGAAATCTATATCCACAATGAAGCCTCTATTAATGTTATCCCCATTATTGTGCTCTTTATTATTGTTATCCAAAATGGTGCCCTGACTCATTTTTGTGGCTAACTCCTTGTGTTCTTACCTCTCTTGTGCCTCAGTCTACATTTTTATTTATTTTTGGGACTCAAGGCTTTCTAGAAATGGCACCATCAGATAGAGATCTCTCTCGGCTTTCCGAAAGGTAAAGTTTTCTTCGTAACTCCTTATATTTTTCAAGTTATGGCTCAGCGGAGTTTTTGTGGAAAATTTTCCCATTTGAGGCCACTGAGCCAATAGGAAGCTGCCACGTGGCAGAGGAGTTCGGGGTCGGAGGAAACTTTGAATTTTTTCCAAGTATTTTGGTCGAAGGTTCAAATGGAAATTTTTTCCCGCGGGGCCCACGGACCAATCAGGTTGTGACACGTGTCACAAGGGGGGGGGCGGAATGAAAAAATTTGCTAAGTATTTGCCAAATTTTCCAAAGTGGAAGAATGGAACGGAGATCCTGCAGCGAGTAAAATTAGGACACGTGTCCTAAGGGGAAGGTAGATTCGGAGCTCGGGGTGGTTTTTGAAAATTTTGCAAAATTTTTCGGCCAAAACTAAAAAGTGAAAGAAGGGCCCATGCCCCCTGTCAGCCATTCAAAAGCCAACACGTGTCCCGGCCAGGCGGGGCGCGGGGAAAAATGAAATTTTTCCAAAGTCTAAAAATGTCAAAATTTCAAAGGAAAACCCACGGGAGGTGAAGGAGAGAGAATTCAGAACAAATCAGAGCTTGCCACATGGCATCGACCAGCGGAGTGTGGGAATTTTGAAAAATTTTCCAAAGACAAAAAAGAGGTAAAATTTGAAATTTTTTCCCGCCGATCCGTTTTTGGGCCGTTTTTGCCCTAAATCTTCAAATGATCATATCTTTTGATCCAGAGCTCAGATTTTCACATTCTTTATATCATTGGAAATATGTTAAAATTCTCTACATGATTCCATGGTCAATTTCTAATTTTGGTTCAGTTTGGAGAGAGAAAATTCAAAAATAGTTTTGGTACGTGTCCATGGCCAGAAATGACATTTCAACAACCAAATTTAATACAAAATGGGTCGCATTCTTCTCCAGCATGGTCAAAAATGATAGGGTATGGGTTTGTAAGGTCCTCCATGCTATTTTAATGCATTTTCCATCAATGAGGAATGGGCTCCCACATTTTTATGTTTTCTCTCTCCTAGGCTCGACCCATGCATTGTAAAAGCCAGATTTGGCTCATTTCTTGAGGGTTGAACACTTTTTGGCATTGAAAACTTCTTCTTTCACCTCCAGCAAGTGATAGTTGTAAGAATCAGACCTTTTTCACAGTTTGTAATAGGTTTATACCTCTTTGATGGTGGAATGCAAGAGATTTTTTCATGAAATTGACAGTGCAAACTCTGTGAATGCTTTCAGTCCTCTGTTTGTATTGTTTTACTTCATTTCAAGACCTCTAATTACATCTATCAGCTTGTGTATGTTTTCCCTTGTTGCATTTCATGAATTTGTGTCTATTTATATGGCAAGAAATGTTTCACCACTCCTTTTGGTGCATCACCATCTTTAGTTTAGTTTCATTTTTGCATTTTTATCCCTGTCTCCTTGCAATCTAGGGTAGAATTAGGATTAGAACCTCTGTAGTTGTGTAAAATATAGATATAAATCAGAGGATTTTGAGGAACCAACCTCTAATCTGGAGATTCCTCTCTCATTTTCACAAGTCCCACACTTGGAGAGAGGTTTCCATGTTGTGCAATCACACTGGATGCTCTAGAATCAACTTAGAAACCTGATTTGCATCCAGGGGTGCTGCTGATTTGCAACAACAGTTTTGGCACACCCGGTGGGACATTAGAGGTCTCATTTTTATTGCAGCAAAGTTGATGTGCATCTGCTGCAATTTTCTTGCTTGAAAAGAGCTATAATTTGCACATCTGGTGACTCCAAGGGGAAGAATCAATTGGTTTCAGAAGTGCAGGCCTGAAAACTCATGAGAAGAATCACTACAAGGTCAAGAGTTGGAGAAGAAGAAGTGTTGTTTGAATACCTGTAGTTATCTCCAAGAGTAAGGCAAAGTGGGAGGAGAATCCAAAGGTCTCCATCTCCACCAAACAGAACTCTCTCAACTCCTCCACCTGGTAGGCCTTTCATTCAATCAACAAGGGTTCTAAGGCCAATTAGAATGGCACAAAACAACCCTATGTCAATTTCACTGAAGTAGCCCACTTGCTCTCAATGCACAACATCAATTCCAATTGCAGCCTTGAAGAACATTCCATACTTCTTTGGAGAGAATCGGACTACTCTAGGTGATCATGTTAAAGACATTGCCAACCTTTTGTGCAATTCATGAAATCAATGAGATGCAAGTGGTGTCAAGTTCTTTGGCATCTTCATTGAGGGAAAGCATTGCAATGGTTTAGAAGCCTTGGAGCTGGTTCAATCACAAATTGGAATCAGCTGTGTATAGCACTTCATGAGCAATTTGGAGAGAAGGGAGACAACTTGTCTCTTTTGGAGTAGCTAACAACCATCAAGAGAGCTCCCAATGAGCAGCTGACCGATTTCAACTTCAGATTTCAAAAGACTTGGGAGAGAATTCCAGTGGCAGTCAGGCCAACAACAGAAGGTGCTTTTCTCTACTATCTCAAAGCTCTAAATTCTGATATTTCTATGTTGATTCAGTCCATGGGAGGCATAACTATCCCTATGGCTTATAGCATTGCCATTAGGGCTGAAAATTGTTTGATCCAAGCTGGAAAACTTGCCCCTAGACCTCCCATGCCATTGTTTCCAAGTTTAGAGAGTCCAAACACCAATCAAGCACCTAATTTGACTCCTTCTCCCACTCCTAGAAATCGAGTTCAAATGAAGCTTCTACTTCATCTCCAGTTCCCCAAATGAGCTTCAAGAAGTCATGAAGCAACTGCAAAACCTAGGCAATGAGCTGGTTACTCTCAAGAGGCAACAAGCCCAAGGTTTTAGACCTTCTTACCAGCCCCAAGCTCAGCCTAACAGGCAGCCATACCAACCACAAAGACCACCTAATCCAGCTGCAAATATGAATCAAACAAGGCCTCCTGCCAATAGACCATTTCAGCCCTACAATCCAAATGCCATATCTGCCTCTAAGGCATTGGTGCCAACACAAAACAACATTGCTCAGGAGTATGATTGGTGTTTTCCATGCAATGAACCTCATAACCAATCCATGTGCTTCAATGGTGCTTTGAATCAAGCATTAATGGTGACAACTACTGGTGTGGAGGGTGAGGGTAGTCAAGGAAACAACCAACAACAAGAAACATTCCAACAGCAATCAGCCCCAAATGACACCACGTTGGTAAATTGGCAAGCAGAGGATTTTTGTGGCATGAATCAGGTAGTTTCCCAAGGTGTTGCAGCCAACACAAGGTCAAAAAGGAGGAATTTGGGTGAAGAACAGCCATTGGCTCCAACCAATCCACGACCTTCTATGGTTCCACAAGTGGTTGGCAAACAAAATCCAGTTGTAAATGCACAAGGGCAGCCAAGAACAGCTCCTAGGCCAACTCAAATACTAGTTGTTGCTACTCACGTGCAAGGAGTGAATGTGCAAACAAAGGGACAGCAAAGAGATCCTTCATCACCATTCAGTATCATCGATCAGATGAAGAAGACAAATGTCAACATATCAATGTGGGAATCCCTATCTATCCCAGGCCAAAGAGATTTGCTACAAGCTGCCATGAAGGACTGGCCAACTTCGAATCAGCAAGTTCAGATGCAAGACAAAGTGCTCACAAATGCTGCCCAGCCTGAGGGGAATCATGGAGGATAGCAAGGTAAAATGTTGAAGCCCCCTCCTTTCTATGTTTCATTAATCATTGGAAATCAGCTAGTGCACAATTACATGATAGACTCCAGGGCAAGTAGCTCAGTGATGCCTAAACAAATAGCTGATCAGCTAGGGCTCCAGTATGAAACAATATCCAAAGGGGTAGTGCAGCTAGATGGGACAGTAGTAGCAATAGTTGGAGTGATTAAAAACTTGAGTCTTACCTTGCATGCATGTCCAAATGTTGTTGTTTTACAAGATGTATCAGTCATAGACCTTCCACCACTCTTTGCCCTTTGCTTGTCAAGGGACTTCACAGCCAAGATTGGAGGATATTTGTCTGCTGATTGGTCACACATGTTGTTCAGAATGAGGTATGGAACCAAAGCTACAATCAGGTCTGAACCTATTGCAAACTTCCACATTGAGCCTTACACTCCAAGTCAGATTAATGCCAATTGCTTAGCATTTGATCAAGAAGATCACCCAAGCACTGATGAAGCTGACACCAAGGTTGGGAGCATCCGGATCTAACTCTTGATGAATGGGAAAACAAGGTACATGCTTTTGATCCTTATCAAGAAGTAGAAGAATCTGAGCTAGGGGTCTATTGTATACATGAAGAAAATCAGCCTATTCCTAGCATCACCAAGCCAAACCACAAGGATGACAATGAGGTATGGCAGCTGTTTTTGATGGATCAAGGAGTAGACAAGGTGCAGGAGGTGGAGCTATGCTTGTTTCACCTCAAGGAGTAAAGTACTATTCAGCTTTTAGATTTCAGTTTGCATGCTCCAATAACACTATTGAATATGAAGCCTTGGTGCAAGGGATGCATTGGGCAATCAAGAAGAAAATAAAGAACTTGCAAGTCTTTGGTGACAGTGAATTGATTGTAAATCAGGTCAAGGGACAGACATGCTGCCAAGAATGATCTACTCAAGTGCTACAAGAACAGGGTATGGGACCTCATGGAAGATTTTGAGGGTTTTGGCATCAAATCCATTCCTAGGAAAGAGAATCAAGCTGCTGATAGGCTTGCAGCAGTAGGGGCAGCCTTTGACATTGTGGAAAGCATTCAAAAAGACAAGGTACAACCAAACATCCATGTGATTGTGAGGCCTTCAGTGCCGGATAACAATGTCAGTTGGCAAGTATTTGAGAATGACCAGCAAATCATCCATTTCTTGCAAGAAGAAGCTGAGTTCTCAGCTAAGAATCAAGAAAAACTGGAACAACAGTATGGTGACCAAGTGGTACAGCTGAGAACTAACAAGCTACCCAAGGGACTTATCACTTTGGAGTCCATTTTTAATCCCAATGATCAGTTTAGGAAAGAGAAAGCAAACATTCAGGTCAAGAGAGAAGATTCAGTATCCATCTTGGTGGAAGAGAACAAACCATTGCAAATTGGAAAGATGACAACTGAGCAAGAAAGGTATGAGTTCATACAGTTGTGTCAAGAGTTCCCTGATATGTTTTCTTGGAGCTATGAAGATTTGAAAGGTTTCAATCCCAACTTAGCTCAGCATACCATTGAATTGGATCCAAATACTAAGCCTGTCAGGTAGAAACAAAGACCAGTCAATCCACACATGGAGCCTCTCATGAGGAAAGAATTGGACAAGCTGATTGAGTCAAGAATCATATTCCCAATCAAGCATTCTAGTTGGGTTGCCAACTTGGTTCCAGTCAGAAAGAAGAGTGGAGAGATCAGATTGTGTGTTGATTTCAGAGACTTAAATAGAGCATCTCTCAAGGACCATTACCCACTCCCTTCCATGGAGCAAATCTTGCAAGTTGTGGCTGGCTCGAGAGGTTTTCACTACTTGATGGCTACTCGGCTACAATCAGATTATGGTGAAGGAAGAAGACCAGTTCAAGACAGCCTTTACAACCAAATGGGGGACTTTTGCATACAGGAAGATGCCATTTGGGCTGTCCAACACTAGTGCTACCTTCCAAAGAGCAATGGACATGGCGTTCAAAGGTTTGATTAACAATGTGGTGCTGATTTACCTTGATGATATCACTGTTTTTTCCAAAAATGCAGCAGACCACCTCTCTCATTTGAGACAAGTTTTCACGAGGTGTAGGAAATTTGGAGTGTCTTTGAATCCTAAGAAGTGTATCTTTCTTGCACATGAAGGAAAGCTCCTTGGCCATATTGTCTCTAAAGAAGGATTAGTAATTGATCCAGAGAGAGTTGAAGCCATAAGAGCACTACCATTTCTAAGCCACAAGAAATCCCTTCAGAGTTTCTTGGGGAGGATAAACTTTGTTCAGAGGTTTGTCCCAGATTTTGTAGCCCTTGTCAAACCTATCAACAAAATGTTAAAGAAAAGCATGGATTTCAAGTGGACAGCAGAAGGAAAGGAGAGTTTTGAAGCAATCAAAGAAGCCATCTCTCAAGCACCAACTCTCATCAACCCGGACTTCTCCAAGGATTTCATCCTCTATGCATTTGGAGGTAATGACACTATTTCTGCCATTTTGGTACAGTAGAACAAGGATAACGATGAGCAGCCAATTGCTTTCTTCAGCTAGAGCCTAGATGACTATGAGGTGAGGTATTCTTTTATTGAGAAGCATGTGCTGGTAGTAATCAGAAGCTTGAAGAAATTCAAGCATTTAGTCTCAAACAACAAGGTCCAGTTGCTGGTCTCACATGCTGGGGTTAAGGACTTCCTCCTCAACAAAGATTTGAATGAGAAAAGGGCAGGTTGGATCACCCGTGTCATGGAGTATGACATTGAGATCAAAATCACCAAGCTGGTAAGAGGAAAAGGATTGTGTGAGTAGCTGGTTTTGGGGAAGCAAAAAGAAGCATGCAATGAAGGAGAGGCTGTTTTGACAGTTCAAGACAGCCATGAGCCATGTGGCACTCAAGAAGAAAACAATGCTGCCCCCACTCCTTGCTGGACCCAAGGTATAATGCACTTCCTAAGCACAGGCCTATGCCCTCCGGAGATGAACAAGACCCAAAGAAGACACTTCAGATTGCAGGCTATCCCATATGCCATTGTTGATGGAGTTTTGTTCAAGAAAGATGTGAATGGAGTGCTGCTGAGATGTATTAGCACAAATCAGATTCATAGGGTGTTGGAAGAATTCCATGGTGGACCAGCTGGTGGTCATTTTGCACCAAGAGTGATAGCTCTAAAAATCATGAAGGCTGGTTATTATTGGCCTAAAATTTTTAGTGATTGCTATGCATGGATTAAGAGGTGTAAGAATTGTGCATTCTTCACAGGAAAAGAGAGACTTGCTGCCCTTCCATTGCATCCAATCTCAGTTGACCAGCCATTCATGCAATGGGGTTTGGACTTCATTGGAGTCATTAATCCCAATTCAAGTCAAGGGCACAAATGGATTTTGACAGCCACGGACTACTTCACCAAATGGACTGAAGCAGTAGCACTCAAAGAAGCAAATGAGTCCAGCATCTTAGACTTTTATGAGGGGATAACAACTAGATTTGGTATACCTACTACAATAATCTCAGATAATGCATTGGCATTCATTGGATCCAAGGTGACTGAGTGGGCTGTCAAGAACGGGATCTACCTAAGCACTTCATCAAACTATTACCCTCAAGGTAATGGCCAGGCCGAGTCTACAAACAAGAACTTGTTGAGGATCATTAGGAGGACTCTTGATGAGAATCAGAGGTCTTGGCATACCAAACTGAAATCAGCCTTATGGGCTGATAGGATAACTCCCAAGAGATCCACAGGTAACTCTCCATTCAAACTTGTCTATGGAAGAGAGGCAATCTTGCCCATGTCACTTGAGTTGCCAACATTGGAACTCATGAAGCAATTAGAGTTGCTAGAGTTTGAGCCCATGGAGGTGAGATATGCAGAGTTGATGGAGCTGCAGGAGGTCAGAAATTAGGCATCCCAAGCAATGGAAAAGGACCAAGCTTTGATCAAAAAGACCTTTGATAGGAAGGCCAAGGATAGATCTTTTCAGGTTGGAGATCTAGTGTTGAAATGGGATGTGGATAGAGCAAAACCAGGAAGGCATTCAAAATTTGATGCCATTTGGAGTGGCCCATACATGGTCACAAAGTGCAAGAACAGCAATGCTTTCCAATTGGCCTCATTGGATGGTGAAGAACTGCAGATTCCAGTCAATGGAATCTATCTCAAGCATTGCTTCTAGAGGGAAATTTACCACCTTGTAAATATTAGATTAGATTTTCATTCCTCCAAGTGCTTGTGCACATTGTTTTGTTGTAGGTTAGTTTTGTTTTCCCTAAGTGCTTTGGCACAACTTGCTGTCCATGGAGATGTTTTGCAGTCCTTGCTTCCATCAGGTGATATTCCATCTTCCTCCTTGCACATTCTAAGTCAGTTGAGGTTCTAAATAGAATATTTGATGACTCCATGCCCAATGGACTGCTTCAGGCAACTAGTATTTTCATCTAGCAGGTAGATGACCCCTCTGAGTCACCAAAATTGTTATCCAAAATGGTGCCCCAACTCATTTTTGTGGCTAACTCCTTGTGTTCTTGCCTCTCTTGTGCCTCAGTCTACATTTTTTTGATTTTCAGGCACTCAAGGCTTTCTGGAAATGGCACCATCAGATAGAGCTCTCTCTCAGCTTTCCAGAAAGGTAAAGTTTTCCTCCTAACTCCTTATATTTTTCAAGTTATGGCTCGGCGGAGTTTTTGTGGAAAATTTTCCCATTTGAGGCCCGCAGCCAATAGGAAGCTGCCACGTGGCAGAGGAGTTCGGGGGTCGGAGGCAAATTTGAATTTTTTCCAAGTATTTTGGTCGAAGGTTCAAATGGAAATTTTTCCCGTGGGGCCCGGACCAATCAGGTTGTGACACGTGTCACAAGGGGGCGGAATGAAAAAATTTGCTAAGTATTTGCCAAATTTTCCAAAGTGGAAGAATGGAACGGAGAGCCCGCAGCGAGTAAAATTAGGACACGTGTCCTAAGGGGAAGGTAGATTCGGAGCTCGGGGTGGTTTTGAAAATTTTGCAAAAGTTTTCGGCCAAAACTAAAAAGTGAAAGAAGGGCCCGCGCCCCCTGTCAGCCATTCAAAAGCCGACACGTGTCCGGGGCGGGGGCGGGGAAAAATGAAATTTTTCCAAAGTCTAAAAATGTCAAAATTTCAAAGGAAAACCCATGGAGGCGAAGGAGAGAGAATTCCAGAATGAATCAGAGCTTTCCACGTGGCATCGACCAGTGGAGTGTGGGGAATTTTTGAAAAATTTTCCAAAGACAAAAAAGAGGTAAAATTTGAAATTTTTTCCCGCCGATCCGTTTTTGGGCCGTTTTTGCCCTAAATCTTCAAACGATCATATCTTTTGATCCAGAGCTCAAATTTTCACATTCTTTATATCATTGGAAAGATGTTAAAATTCTCTACATGATTCCATGGTCAATTTCTAATTTTGGTTTATTTTGGAGAGAGAAAATTCAAAAATGGTTCTGGTACGTGTCCATGGCCAGAAATGACATTTCAACAACCAAATTTAATACAAAATGGGTCGCATTCTTCTCCAGCATGGTCAAAAATGATAGGGTATGGGTTTGTAAGGTCCTCCATGCTGTTTTAATGCATTTTCCATCAATGAGGAATGGGCTCCCACGTTTTTTACGTTTTCTCTCTCCTGGGCTCGACCCATGCATTGTAAAAGCCAGATTTGGCTCATTTCTTGAGGGTTGAACACTTTTTGGCATTGAAAACTTCTTCTTTCACCTCCAGCAAGTGATAGTTGTAAGAATCAGACCTTTTTCATAGTTTGTAATAGGTTTATACCTCTTTGATGGTGGAATGCAAGAGATTTTTTCATGAAATTGACAGTGTAAACTCTGTGAATGCTTTCAGTCCTCTGTTTGTATTGTTTTACTTCATTTCAAGACCTCTAATTACATCTATCAGCTTGTGTATGTTTTCCCTTGTTGCATTTCATGAATTTGTGTCTATTTATATGGCAAGAAATGTTTCACCACTCCTTTTGGTGCATCACCATCTTTAGTTTAGTTTCATTTTTGCATTTTTATCCCTGTCTCCTTGCAATCTAGGGTAGAATTAGGATTAGAACCTCTGTAGTTGTGCAAAATATAGATATAAATCAGAGGAGTTTGAGGAACCAGCCTCTAATCTGGAGATTCCTCTCTCATTTTCACAAGTCCCACACTTGGAGAGAGGTTTCCATGTTGTGCAATCACACTGGATGCTCTAGAATCAACTTAGAAACCTGATTTGCATCCAGGGGTGCTGCTGATTTGAAACAACAATTATATTCTCCTTATTCTTTATATCCACTTGCTACACTAGTTTGGTGTACAATAATTTCAATGGTTTCATGGATATGATCTATCACTCTATGGTAAATGGTGTCATGTGTGTACGTTTTACAAATCTTGTAATACATAGACACATTCTTCTAAATGCGTGCTACAAAAGAGGACACCTACTCGCATCATGATCCAAATGAACAATATCATAATCTAGCAAAGTATGACACATATTGAATTGCAAGGACAATAATTCTTAGTGTTCCCTTCAACCTTGTACTATGTACACCATATCCCATTAAGAGTCTCATAAGATGAATTAGCAAAGATATTTACCAACTATTTCACCATTTACGCCATCGCACTTTGAAAACCGAACTTACTTAAATGTCTAAACTCTCAACTACCTCAGCGTCTTTGAGCTACCTCCAAATCATCGCACAGATCTAAAAAGGTATTATGAGATAGAACCCTTATGAATAGAGTTAAAAACCCATTGAAAAACCATTTTCATGTTGATTAGGGTGTATGTCATAAGACAACTTCAACAACAAAGTTTTAAAACATGCGTCATACTCCCAAATGCATTTTGATAAGCCTTGTTTAATGTCCTTAAACATGTTGATACTATTATATTAAAAATAAAGTATATGGAAGTCAGATAAAAATTATAGTGCAAAGCATCATATTCCACTATGATTTGGTGCGGTTCGTACTTTCTATACTAGCTATATGCACACCATTGAAGATTAGTATAAAAATTGCTCACCTTTGTATCTAAAGAAGTGATTCCTTTAGTGTGCCATAACAACTCACACTTGTGTACATGCTTTGTAGAATCTTCAATACCTCAATACCTCTATATTCCAGAAAGTAGAGGGACATCTAGTAATAAACTTGTTGTGGTTGATGTGGGTGTTGAGGAAGTGGGCCTTGTCCTCTAGATCTAGAACCAAAACCACCACCATTATTTCCTCCACTAGAACCAACTAATCCACTAGAATCCGAACCTCTTGATCCTATTAAACCACCTCTTGCAATGGGCACCAGACCACTGGATGTGCTTCCTTGCATCTAAACATAGAGTAATAAAATAAAATCCCATAGTTTGATAAGTTTTAGTACTTCCATACATGTCCCCAATGTTCTGCGCACCCATATTTTGTCCTGATGACACACCAAAAATACTCCTCCAATCGGTCCTCCAAATAGCAAAGATGTTGTCACCTATGATGCCATAGATGTATGTGTTGCATGATGTACTTTTTTATTCAAAGGGAAATAGTATCAACATGAATTCATTAGATTACCTACACTCTCTTATTTATCAATAGTTTCTTCTAGAAGTCAAACACCAAGTGCAAGGGCTAGGTCACTAGGTGGGATCAGATGCACACCCACGGTCCTTAGTATTTCCTCATTAGACACACTCTCATTAGAATATAGAGGGGATTATCTACTAAAATTGATTAAGTGGGGGAGAACCTGATGCATCATCTTCACTTCTTCCATGTGAGTTTTAAATAATTCATGAGGCATCATCCTCTTCAATTCCACAGACTTCTAAATATCACGCGCTTCACTAATTCACTCTTCCACACTTCATTATACTTAATACGCCTTTCTTCTCTCTACCTTTCTTTTGCAAGGTTTTCCATCTTTCACAAGACTTGCTCCTGCTCCTGCTCCTACCCCTGCGTGTGGTGGTATGTTTAGATAGCCATAGGTAGGTGCTTTAAAATCAACACCACCATCAAGATCTTAATATCCAAAGGAATAACACGAATGTAATATCCTTTGGGCATACACAAAAAAACAAACTCAACAAATTCCATACAATAATACGTAGATAAAGAATACTCCAAACTATAACCACACACAACACTGACCCACTAATGATCTACAACATGCATCCAAGGTTCATCTACATCAAACAAAGCTTGATACTCTTCCTGCATCTAAATCCTTGGTCTATAAATCCATATTTTCTTCGATGCATATGTGGACAATCACTCGTATAACTCTATTGGAAAGTAGTAAAATAATTTTTGATAAATCTTGTGATAAATATGTTCTTCAACCCACACGCATACATTGAAGTTAGGTCTAGAACCATATCTTCGTACAAACTGATCTTTTTCATCAATTACCCAATCTTCAAGGTTTGCAAGAGTCAACCTGATATGCCATCATCATTCAACATAGTGGTAAATAGTTCAAAAAGAGGTCCGATAATGTAACCAAAATGTAGTCTTATTTACTACTCAAAATCCTAGGCACACTGGCACTACATCCAGATGAATCGAACGCTCACATGAATTACGCAAAGGTATCGGGTCCCTCAAGTGTTATTTTCTTACTAGGGTGTTATCATGCATGTTCATAATAACCACAATCAAAGTATATATTTCAACATAATAATTAGATCCATGAGCTCAATTTGGAAACACACATAATAAGGACATAAAGGTTCGAATAACAATTAAAATAAGATCCACCATACAAGTACCATAAATAGAGGCATTAAAAAACAATATCCATCCATTATGATCCATTATATTAAATCATGATAAATCATAGATGTTGAATACACCATAAGTATAATCACAAAGTCATGCGCACAAACATACCAAAAATGTAATTCTTTTACATCCAATAATTGGTCTCTTAAAAAGTGAAAATCAATACATATATATCTATATATATAGGGGTGGGGACTTTCCTTTCACTAATTATGCACTCTCAAAATAGGATGCATGCTAAAAATATCCATGTGCCATTTACAAAGATAATTAAAGAAGCATACAAGCTTCGCTTAATAATAAATTATCTATAGTTAAATCAAGATCTAATTTTATTATTAGCTCTACCAAAACATATCTCTTGATCTTCCACTTTCTACGAAAATAGATTTTCCTTCATTGAGAATTCTTCTTCTTTTTATCCTTGTGTGCTCAGACTCTATCATATTTTTGGCCCATGTATGTAAAAATGGCTAAGTCCCAAAAATTTTCATTCTCAAACATGAAACCTCGGGAAAAAATATTTCAACCTTCCATTCCTATCCACACACCTAATTCTTCGCGCCATTATTATATATGCCTTTGATACATAGGTAATATTTTACGAACAACAACTTCAAACCCTTTTGGTTTTTTGCATGCTTTGTTTTTTTCCGTAGTTGCTTGGCTTGTTCCCACATGACCATTCAAGGTTCACGTCAACCAATGAAAAGAGTTTGTGATCCAAATGTGACACAACCAAACATCAACACACGGTTGACTAATATTGACCAAGGCCTTAAAAAATTATCTTTCAGACTACCCTAAGTCGACCTACCATCATCATACAATTGATTGCTTTGAATTATGTGGTAGACCATATTTACAAGTTTTGGGAAAACCATCTAGGTAGAGATTATACTTATCCTTATTCCATCATTTTTCATATATTCATGACCCTCTTCGGAAAGGAATTCATAGATGATGAAGGATAGTTTACCAAAGATTCCATAACCAAGTAGATTCTTATTTGGTTCCACCGATATTGATCTTTACTTGCATATAATGATCATCCTTGATCGTACCATCACCCCCAAATAATTGAGACATGTGTTTATTACCCTAAAAGAGAAAATACCCACTTTTCTAGTTGACAACATTAGGTGTCCTTGATGTGTTTCATTTATTCCACTTGAATTCCATTTATCCATCATACTACCATCCCATCCATTCCATTTCATTTGTCTCAACATGACCTTTGGAGGTCATGTGCATCTAAGAGGCACGTGTTGATTCTCAAGCATACAAATACCCCCTAGTATAACATAACAAGATGCTTGTTTTCAAAAATATATTTCACCATTTTGGATAGATTTGAAGGTATTTTTCTTGTGGAAAGATAGTCGTATGTTTGAGTAAACTAAGTTTCAGATTTGATATTTTCTATATAATTGATAGTGGGAAGATAAATGTTGGTATAAGATAGCTGATCCATTTTTGTAAAATGCTGAAGCATTTGGAATCATATAATGATAAAGGCATGAGAGAGGTTAGAGAGGCTATGGTATCTAGAAACTTTTTAGATGAGAAAGGGGTGTTTTCAATTTTGTAATTGTCAAAGAGTTTTAGTAAGTATTTGATAATGGATTTTAATTTTTGTATAATATCTCTTTTACATTGATATATCCCTTTGATATTACTTGTGACAAGTTGTGAATCCTGTAGATGTCAAGGATTTATACACAAAGAAACATGTTGGTTTGACATAACATGATGAGGGCCTCATATTTTTCATTTTATTTGTGCGAGTTGAAGTTTAGTTTTAAGGATAACAAAATAGGAGTGTCCTAAGGGGGTATTATGACTATTTTTTGGAACCCCCTGTCTTGATTTTGATCCGTGAAAAGATAAGGTCATTTTGAGAGGGCATTATCATGATAGAGGGTGTTGCTATATTAATGAAGGAAATTTTTGCAAGGAATTGATTAGTAGGAAAAGGAGATTGATAAGCTAATCGGTGATGACCTTCCCCTTAATGGAGTTTTGAGACATAAATTCAATATCAAAATCATGTCATGAGCATGATCCATATGGTTATATAATTTTTTTGATAAGGTTAAGATTGCATGGATTTAGTGGATTAAAATTTATGAATAGATATGTTATAGTGACAGATTTTGGAAGTTGTGAAGTACAAGGCACAAAACAAATTTTCTATTTTAGAATAGCGATTTTTGTAATCATGAAGGTTACAACTTATGTAATACATGGTTGGTTCCTTACCTCATCTATAAAGATACACCAACATTACTCCCAAGGAATGATCAATAGTAGAGAGATATAGATAGAAGGTATCTCCCTCGCGTAGAGACATAAGTACTAGATGTGATAAGAGTTATTGTTTGAGGGCATCAGAGGCATGTTGAAAATCATCGTCTAAATTAAAGTGAATGTATTTTCTAAAAAAGTGATGGAATGGTTGAAAACGTTATGATAGTTAAGAGATAAAGCGGCAGATCATTTGAATCTTTCCTTGAAGGCTATAGAGTTGTTTAAGATTAGATGGAGGAGGCATTTAAATAATGGCATTAACTATGGTAGGTTCAACTTTAATTCCCCTGATAGATACTATGAATCCTAAAAAAATTTCTATGAGAACTATGAATACACTTTTAGTGGGGTTAAGGAAAATAAATAACTATAATGGTCATGTAAAATCACATCAAGTAAAATCAAGTGGTCTCTTGAGTGTTTTTATTTACTTAAGAGAACGTTCACACAATAATATATGGTTTTTGGATGTGGTCATGAAATATGTAAGTCATAGCATGCTTTGATAAGTAGCTCCTATGTTTTTAGGCCAAAGGATATTATTCTATAGCATAAGGTTCCCCATACGGTGATAAACAATGTCTTATGTTGGTCTTCATTTGTGATAAGGATTTTATTATAAACATAGAAACCATCTATAAGGGACAACATTTCATCTCATGTTATTTGATCGATGAGTTGGTCGATGTTAAATAGGGGAAAATTATATTTTGGGTAAGTGAGGTTAGGATCTCAAAATTCCATATAGATGCGTAATTTCCTAGTGGCTTGAGTGGTAAGTACTATGTTAGAAACCCATTGGGGTAATTGATAGATAGTATGAAATTAGTTGAAAGGAAACGTTGAAGCTCTTACTTAACTAATAATGTGATTCAAGGATGTACCCTATGAAGCTTTTTCTTCACAGAATTAGCATCATAGATAGTGAAAATATTATGGATAATGATACTAGGTTCTATACTGGGCATAATAATGTAAGACCATGTGAAATATTTCTTGTGTTTGGATAAGAATGTGGTGAATTATTTTAGTTCATGTGGGTCTAAAGCTTGACCTATTTTAACAATGTGTGGTCCTTATGATGTGCCGATATTGACATCGATGATTGATTTATTAAGAAGTGTAGATGTGTGAGGGGGTAAATATTTATATAGGTAGTGATCCTCGACCCTCATATAGCTTAACATCATCGTCATGAAAACATAAAAATTTGATAGTGGGAGGATCATCTTTTACCATGTGAGGTAGTATTAAGGCAATATATTTCATCTTTCCATTAACTTGATAAGTTAGTGGTCTTAATGTGATAGTATTAATTTTTTTTTTTTTAAGGAATGGATATGTCATATTAATTACTAGAGGATACGTCGATGATGGTAATGGGTGTGGTTATGGTTATAATGTTCATGGTGACGGGTTAAAAGATACCACCTTGAAACCGAGGCCATATTTTGCATGAGATTTCCTCAAGTCTTCAAAGAGTAACTCATGAGGACCTTTTTCATACCTATCGAGACTAAAACATTTCCATGCATAGTGGTGGAGATATTTTTGGGAAAAATGGTTGATTGTGTGGTTGACTATAAATATGGGAGGAAGAACGATCAATGCATTCGTGAAAAAGTTATGTTCAGAGGAATGGAGGACCAACATAAATAATGTTTCCTATCTTAGGATCATAGAGTGGTGGCTTTTCAGAATCCCATATGTTTTATGAATAACAAGTGAATTGAGGTTGAGGAGGTGATACTCCCCAATGAGATGTGTTGCATGATGTCTTCAAAATATTGATCATTTTGTATTTTGGATGCGGAGATAGAGGAACTCTTAGAGGCCTAATTTGAAGATGTGGAGTTCTATAGGGGAAGAAGCATGTCATTAGGCCTGTAGTCATATGCCAAGGTTTAAATAGATTTAGATTAGTGGGAATCGTAATCATCTTACTTTGTTGTGTTCATATTTTAGACACTCGATGTAAAGTGGATGAGACACAACATAGTGTGTATCCAAGAATGAACTAGCACTATGTTGTATTGTAACTTTCCTTCTACAAGATAGAAGAGTTCATAAAAAAAAATTACACCTATATCGATAGGGAGGATGATTGTGCCCAAGGTGGGGGTGAAAATATCATTGAAAGAATGTAAAACAACAAGTGATTGATTGATGATGGTATCAGGTAATTAAGTTGTTCAATGACATGAGATGAAATTATATGTACGCTAGAACCATTTTCAATCATAACTCTTTTAACTAGAGTGTTGTTGATCTAGGAAGTGACAAAGAGAGGAAGGTCATGATCCTAAGGTTATAGTGATGGAATATCAAAATCATTAAATGTGATGGTTGTAGTCATTTTTAGGGCACTAACAAAGTTGGTGAATGGTTGTGGTTCATCCGAAGGTATTGATATAGCTTGAAGGGATTTGATCATGGCTTGTTGATGTTGTGGGGAATTTTGGATAAGTTCATAAAGGGATATTTTGATGGGTCCTGATGTAACGATTTGAGAAAATTATTTTATATAGATGTTGTGGATTGAGTATGAGGTCTTGTAATAATGGAGACATTTTATTTAGAAGATGATGTATTAGATGATTTAGAAGGAGTGGAAGAGATAGAGATTTTATGACATTCTTGATTCTAGGATTTCAAATATTGGGTGTGAGCCCTTGTGACAATATAGATAACATCTAATTAGAAAAGAGAGGTCTTACTAGAAGAGGCCATGATTTGATTAGACAAGGTGCCAAGTGATGGTCTAGGATGATTAGGTTTTGGAATTTGAGAGATGGGTTTAGATTGATGTTTTGATATTGCCATGTAAAGATTAGTATGCTAGATAGGATGGTTTTTTATTTATTAAGAGGACTCCTTTATTAGATAGACTCGGATTATGGCATGAATGGATTTACAGTCCTCTGTTATAGTGTCTTGATATTTAATGGTAAGTCCAAAATTCCTTATAATTGTACCACGAGGTTTCCACAGTGGGTTCAGAGGGCTTGATTGGTGGTAATTCTATGGTTGATGATCACACAAGTTTCTCAAGGATTTTGGTATAATACCCTAACGAGGCTTGTTGAAATTTCAACGAAGGAATAGGATTGTGGATTTCATTTGATGGTTTAGAGGGATGAGATACTGAAATCACGTCTTATATGACACATTTAGGTTTGGGTTTGAGAGAAGGTTTAGATTCTAATACGGTGATTGTGAGTTTTGATGAGGGATGTGGTCCCAAAATAGAAGGTAAGGATGTTATATCCTGCGGTGTGTTTGTCTTGTGATGATTCTGTGAGATTTCAATCTTTTTGTGTGGATGGCTTTCTAGATTTTGTGTTGGATTACCAAGGTTTTTGATTTGATATTGAGAGGTTTCATCTTTGGATGAGGTTTTTATGATTTCAAGAGTAACATGTTGTGTTTCTTGTGGTTTTAAAATGGATAATATTAAGGGTATTCGTATCATTGTATGTAGTAGAGCTAAAAGTAGTGACATGGATGGGTCCAAGGATTCAATGGTAAGGAGATATTTGGAGTTTTATTGTGCATTGGGTGCTTCGATCATGGAAAAACATGGTATAATAGGTGTAGGTGGTAGTTGGTTGATGGTGTTGATAATGTGAGCTGTAAAATTTTGGGTTCCCACAGTATTAGTTTGACTATTAGTTGGAGGATGGTTTGGAAATGGTTTGAAAAAAAAAAAGTTTTTATTGGCGGGTCCATTTAGATTGTCAAGTTGTAGCTCTCCTTGATTAATGAGATCTTGGAGGAAATTTCTAAAAGAGCATAATTTCTCAATGTCATGCCCTTGGAACTAATGATATTATCAATAGGCATCACCCTATACCATGATAGTTTAGGGTCAGAGTCTTTGAAGGTTCATATGCGAGGGAGTTTTATCATGCAATATGTCATGAGAGTTTCAAAAATAGAGTTGTAAGACTCCCCTAGAGGTGTGTATTTACATGAAGGTCAGGATCGGTCAAAACTTGAGTGAATTTTAGATGTAGTTTTTCAAAATAACTATGCTCACTTTGAATCCTTTGATTTTTCAAGATTTGATTAAGAGAAATGTGGATAATATTCCTAATTTAATTGCTATTGTAGCAGTAAATAACTGAATAAATTAAGTACAAAAATTAACTCAAGAAAACTAAGCAATAAAATGTGAAACCCTAGTTGCAAGGAGGATAAAGAGGGACTTAGCTAATGTGTAGTAGAAAATGGACTGTGTTGAAGTGCTGAACAATTTAATAGAAGGGTAGGAACATCACACAGAGACCTAGGAAGATGTGGATCTAGAGGAACAAGATGAACATGGGCACTTAGAAAAGGGGTGGGGGTGCTGCGAGTGCCATAGACCTGAAATATGCACCTATGATTGCAAAAAGGTTAGAAACTCATATTTTCCATGTCATAAGTTGTTTTATCTCCTCATAATTTAGTCACTATGAGGTTGCAAAATGATCACCGATCTCACTAGAAATATGCAATGAAGTATTGACCTGTAAAACCCTCAAATAAACATCAAATCCTAAAAATAAAGATGAGAAATGAGGGGTCGATTGTCCTCAAGTGTCATAATGGTGATATTACAACTAGGTGTTACACTACATCTTAAACCCAATGTATTTATGTGTGTGTGTGTGTGTGTGTGTGTGTGTGTGTGTGTGTAATCATGCCCTAGGTGGCTCTTGTGCATGTCACACTTGATAGCGAGAAAAGTAACTAGATGTAAATAAATGTAATAGATGTGTGCATGGAATAGAATATAATCCCCTCCTATGAAGTGTATGTAGAATAATGTAGTCTCTTTCCCTTGAATGGATGTTATAATGGATACTTTGTTTCTCTTAAATAGCCTTTAGATGAAATCTTAGGTGGTGATAGGTAATGCTTAGTGCTTAGTCCTTATTATAATCACATAACTCGAATATTTATATAACTCCCTTGCTTGAATTTTATAATTAACCCGAAGAGGATGAATAGTAAAAATATAAGATGCTCAAACAACTATAAAATAACCAAAATATGTGATTAAAGTACAAAGAGGTCGGGGGCACCCGGAGGGGATAGGGGTGTATGACATTGGCATCTTGGCTAGGTGCTTGTGTCCAAACTCGATAACCTTGAGGGTTAGATATTTAATAATTTTATTTTGAAATAGAAAATGCCCATTCTATGCCCATTTTCATATAGTAGAAATTAACATATATTGTTTAGGACCATGACATATCGAAACCCACATGCAAATATATTATTTATCTCTGTGTATTTATTAATTAAAGGTGATTGTTTTAAAACAAGATTTGGACCACTCGTAATAATGAGAATAGGCATTATACCATTCTCTAAAAATTTGAACATTTTTTACCGTACTATTTAGAAATATGGGCATTTGTCCATCCTCTAATAAACAACATTTTTTTGCTCCCTCTTTAAACAAAGCAAAAAGTGTGTAAGAAAAAATGTGGCCATAGAAATAAAGGAAAGATGGCCAAATACGTGGGTTAATTAGTACCTTGCTTACTTAGGAATCATATGAATATTAATATGTAATCATGACTAGATATTTACCTAAATTTCATGATTTTGTGTCTAAATCTTCCCCAATTTATGTTGTTGAGTGAAAGCTTGATAAGATATAGTAGATAGAGATGCATGTATAATAACCATGTAGATATATGGCAAGAAGCATGACGAGAGACAAGGAAAACTATGGATTGATAAAAATATGGAGCATGGATACTAAAGATGAGATAGTGAAAAAAGTGATGAGATAATAACCATAGGTCGAAATGCATGTTGTATAGGTTGTAGTTGTACCTATTGTTGATATCAATGTTGTTGATTATGTTATTGATGTAAGATGATGTTGAATGATGTAGACTACCACTTAACATACAGACGGATCTATAAAAGAGAAAAACAAACGAGTAGTCAAATATGCATGTATTTATGTAAAAACATGTAAAGAAGTATGTTAAATGAAAAAGGTGAAAAAGTAACATGTGCACCTGATACGTGATGAGGAAAAGAGTGTAGAAAGGATCTCGTAGATGTTGTTGATGACTGATTTTTGGGTGATCTCATGCCGGTTGTGTCGATTGTAATTTTTTTGGGAGATCTCAAGCCAATGATATGGAAGAAGTCTAGGGAGGACATTCTAGTGTCATCCTTCAACCTTTAAATGCTTCTCGTAATGTATAACACCACTAAAAATGGTGTGTAAAAATATGATCTTGTTTGACCATTTTTAACCCAATGGTGAAAAAGAAAAAATGTTGTATGATGTGTGATAAGGACTATCTACCCTATAAAATCCTCGTGTTTGGAGTGTTGTAGACTGTGTTGTATCGAATAATTCTATGTATATTCTCCTAGCCACATGCATCTAGGAAGGGTCATGGGAACATAAGTGCTACTTTCTTGGTATGGGCGTTGGTGTTTGTCTGTAATAAGTACCCAAGTTATGATCTAAGCCATGTCTAATGTTGATGAATGTGTTGTACTATTATTGTGCTATGTTGAACTGTGACTATGAACTAATGTATGGGGTGACTGATTCACCCAAATTATGCCCCTTCATTTGGGTTTCATGTGACGTCGTTGAAGGAGCATACAACCTAAAGGAGGACCAACCATTGTGTTGAAATTGTGCCTTGTAGGGGAGGGAGTGTTCTTGGTGGAAACCAAATCACATGAAAACAAGTGGTTAGGAGACAAGTGCTAGTATAAGTAAACATGCATGTAAAATGTAAGCTAGTAAAAAACTAGACAATATTTAAGCTAAGACACAAGAATAAAATACGTAGGAAGACAATATAGACTGATAAAAGTGGGTTTCAAACAAGGGACACCACTCATAATGTTGAAAGAAAAAGGAGGATGACTAGGCCAAACGAAGCCAAATGTACACACAAGACAAAGGGAAAAGCCCGCAAATAGTGGAAAACAATGAAAAAAAAAACATGAGATAACCATGGTGGCAAATATACCTACAATAAAAATGCAACACATGAAGCACTCATTAGCATGTTATAAAGAAAAATATATGTTAAATTGTGTATAATCTGATAATAATGTGCTATGAAACAATAACGCTTATAGTTGACAAAAGTGGATGCCCCTAAGAGCCTCATTGGGACTAGTAATAGGTACTACACTAAGCATTTGTGATGCGTGTATAGATCTATGGAATATTCGAGTCACAACTAGAAAACAAGTGAACATGCATTTGTGTATATCTAGCATGTGTAATAAAGTGTACATATAAGCATAAGAAAGTAAAACTAAATGTGACCAAGATATGCAAGATGTTGTGGATGATATGGAATGGAATGCAAAGAAATTAATAGGAGAAGTGTTACCCATGAGTGGATGTGTATGTATGAGAATTAGGTTCATTTATACATGCCCCCTCATCATCAAGATGTACCGTAAACAAGAGTGTGTCATTGGGAAATGGTCTGAAATGTGTGTACTAGAAATATGTGATCGTAAAAGTGTAAAGTATAGAGTCTAACCATGTGAGTAGATGAGTGAGTGATTGAACACATGAGTGTAATGAGTTCCATTTAATATGTAGACCCTCAGCAGTTGAGTATGGACTGTGGAACTAGATTGAGTCATAAGATAATGACTACAACATGTAAAATAAAATTCCAATAATATATATTGTGAATGTGTCGAATGTGTAGTGTGTATAATGTAGAATAGATGCTACGAGAAGGAGATGAACATCTGATGTGTGAAGCATATGGTGTATAGTGTGTGAGGTTCATGTGTATAATATTCCCTAAACAATCAAGTGTGAATCAAATTTCAATAGTGCATCATTAGGTAATGATGATATTTGAGTGTATCAAGACATATATGGTGTATACGAAAGTATAGATATGAAATGATGTGAATATAGGATGCATGTCAATGCTAGGGGAGAAATGGGTGTGATGCCCCCAATTGTGTCACGATTAATGTGATATGTGATAAAAGTAAAATAGGAGTTTCCTATACCCGATGCTTATGGAGATAAAGGTGCGTGATCATGATTTAAGAGGGTTGGTATATGAGATAGACACTATGTAGGTGAATGAAGCCTATATGCATGCAAATGATGAGTATACAATGAGAAACTTTGTGTAATAAAATGTGGGGTTGATGGATACTTAAGTGAAGTAGAGCATAGAGATGATGGAAACCTATGTGAAGCATAGCATGGAGGTGATAACAACCTATGTGGAGTGAAATGAGGTGGTGAAGTATGCCTAGATGAAGGAGTTATCCTAGTGATGGACCTAGACTGATGTGATGGACTAACAGATCGATGATATTAAATAGACCATGTGTGAAAAGGCGAGCTAGGAGTATTTTTACTTTAGTTTTAAGAGGCCGTGGAGACCTAGATACTCGATTTGATGCAATAAAAACTACAAGAGGAGGATGCGTCCATGGAGTAGATGATGACACACCATTGATAGAGATGACTTAGTTATTGTGAATTAATTTCATATGCAAGTGATTCATGGATACAATGGAATGAGATCTGTGAATCCAATTGAGACCTAAGAGCATGTCACACCCTTGAATTTTGGTGCCATAAGAAAAGGTACAAGCATGGTGAGAGGACCGACAGTGACTTGAAGCTTGACAACCCCATATGAGTTAGGGATTGGATATGAAATTTTTGAGAGTGGATAACCGATAGCGACAAGAAGTGCAATAGAACACGCGCTGATGCACCATGATGGATCAAATTTAGTGTTATTGATAGAAATGGATCTAATAGAAGTACTA
This sequence comes from Taxus wallichiana var. yunnanensis, assembly GCA_018340775.1. Taxonomy (NCBI): domain Eukaryota; kingdom Viridiplantae; phylum Streptophyta; class Pinopsida; order Cupressales; family Taxaceae; genus Taxus; species Taxus wallichiana. Next base: position 565,512,091 of record CM031235.1, read on the forward strand.
ATGTGCAAGTGATCAGAAGAGAATGTAGCATGATAATCATGATCAGAGAAATAAATAATTGGTGGATAAATGTCAATATGAGAAACTAGGAAATCAAGAGCCCCCGATGCAAGAGGAAGAACTGCACAATATTTATGATTAACCGAGGAATTATCTCTGCTTGTTTTTCATGTTTCAAAAGAGGATTATTAAATATCTTGGGCTTTTGATTTTCATTGATAGGTGTAGAAGTTGTAGGCTCTCGAAGCTCAAGTGTATTATTACTAATCAGATTTTGAATGATATTGCAAATTTTGAAACATCATTCAGTATAATTCCCAACACACTAATGATAGTCATATATGAATTTTTCATCATAATTACGACCTTTAGGATGATATGGATCTAAATTAAGTGGTAGAGGAAGTGTGATAAGATTTATTTAGATAAGATAATTGTAGTAGAATATGTGGAGAGAAAATTAACATTGTGTATGTTTGATTAGGTGATTTCCATTGAATGTCTTTAGTATTAAATACAACATTGACAATGATTTTTGCTTTAGTAGGTTTGGTTGATGGCTTGAAAGTTGATTTACTTTGAAAGTGTGTAGAAGATGAAGCTTGTTCCTGATACTTAAGATTTCCTATAGATAAGATTTTAGTTTCACGTATCTTAAGAGTATGACATAATTTATAAAATGATGGAGATGTTTCAAAGAGAAAACTCTCCTAGAGAGGTAGAAATAGACTTTAATTGAATAAAATCTGAATTTTAGAGTTCACAACATTAGACATCTTAGCTAAGTTATTTTTGTATCATAAGACATAATTCACTAGATGTTTGTTAGATCCTTGTTTAAGTTGTGTAAGTTGAGCATATGATATCTTAGAGCCAATATTGATAGAGAAATGTGTGAGAAATGAATTGGCTAGATGTATGAAGGATGTTACCGAATGGAAAATTAGGTCATAAAACCAACACATCACATAATCATGAAGATAGCGAGGAAATAGCTTAGGTAAGAGAATATGATCATCCATAAAATATAGACATGCCACATGAAATGCTCGTAGATGCTCTTGTGGGTCACCATGCCCATTGAAAATGGGAAGCTTGGGGGTGACAAAATTAGGAGGAAGTGGGTAAGTGGAAATGGTGGGTGTGAATGGGGTGTGAAGTAATAAAGTGGAATCCAAAGATGGAGAAGCATAAGAAGTATCTTGCTACAATTGAACGATTTGAACTTGGATATCTTGGTAAAGACAGGATAAATATTGATTACTAGAAGAAGAGACTTAGACCATATGAGAAACAAGAGGTGGAGTGAAATGATTAGTGGGATTAGGAATATAAACAAGAATGGAAAAAGTAGTCAAAAGCGTAGAGCCACGTGGTTTAGTAGAAATGGAAGCGGGGATAGCGTTGGAAGCATTAAGCTCCATGAGATTGGTGGATTCCTCATGAGCAGAGAATAAAATCAATTCTAAATCATGTAGATGCTCAACAATATGATCATTAAGGTATTTGAGATGGGATTCAATGAATTCTCTATAAGATTGAGCCATATTGATAAGAAAATAAAATCCCTATAGAGGAGGTGGATTCAATCACCGGGTTCACCAAAATAATTAAGAAAAATGTGGATAACATGCCTAATATAATTTTTATTGTAGCAGTAAATAAATGAACCAATTAAATACAAATTTAACTCAAGAAAACTAAGCAATAAAATGTGAAACCCTAGTTGAAAGGGGGAAGAAGAGGGAATCAGCTTATTAAGAGTGGAAACTAAAATCATTGAAGTTCTAACTAAGTTAACATGAGGATAGGAGCATCCACAGAGACCCAAGAAGATGCAGATCTGGTGGAACAAGATGAACAAAGGCACCCAAAAAGGGGCAAGGATGCTGTGGGCACTACAAACCATAAATATGAAGCTATCACTATGAAAAAGTTCAAAAACAAATCTTTTTCGGTCGTAAGTTGTTTGATGTCCTTCACCTTTAGTCTCTATGAGGTCGCATAAGGATTTTGAGATCACTAGAAACATGCAATGAAGTATTTACCGAAAAACCATCAAATAAACATCAAATCCTAAAAAATCAAAATGCAAAATGAGGGGTTAGACTATCCTTAGCTGCCACAATGGTGATCTTATAACTAAGCACTTTGTAATACATATCGGACATAATGTAGTTCTATGTGTGTGTGTGTGTGGAATCATGCCCTAGGTTGCTCTTGTGTGTGTCACACTTAATAACAAGTAAAGTAACCAGATGCAAAGAAATATAATAGATGTGTGCATGGAATAGAATAGACTCCCATTCTATGAATTGTATGTAGAATAATGTAGTCCGTTTATCTTAAATTAATTCTTTGATGATCTTAAACAACCTTTGGATGCAACCTTAGGTGGTGATAGCAAATGCTTAGTGATTGGTGCCTTATTATGATCACAAAAATTTATATTTATATGATTCCCTTCCTTGAATTTCATAACTAACCCTAAAAATGCCAATGATAAAAAAGATAAGATGTTAAAATGGCTAGAAAGGACCCAAAAGTTGTGAGTAAATTACAAAGAGGTTAGGGGCACACAAAGGGGATGGGAGCACTGAACTAGTGTCCTAGATGGGTCTTTGACGTTTAGACTCAAATAAACCTGAAATGTTAGAGGTCGACCGAGAAAGAGGGTATGTAAAAAAAAAAATTTGAAGTATAAAGAAATAAAATATAGCCAAAGACATGGGTTAAGTAGTAATTTCCTTACTTAGGAATCATATGGATAGTAGTATAAAATCAGGACTATATATTACCCAAAGTGTGTGATTTAATTTCTACAATATTGGAAGAATTATTATAGGATGATTTGGGCTTGGGTTTCTTACATCATAATTCAACCTTACCATCCTCAAGTGATCGGAGTTCTAAGTTTTTGGCCACGGTAAAGGCCTTGTCAATTGTTTGAAATATTTGGATATGAAGGGTGGATGATATGTGTTTGGCACATGATAGAGAAATTAACTCAATCAATTCAGTTTGGGGAAGAGATAAGGATAAATGATTGATAATTCCTCACCATTTGGTGATGAAATTGGTGACATAATCATATTTTAATTGTTTGATAATGTAGAAGTCAGTGATGGATATATCATGGGTGATGTTGATAGAGAAATGTTCTAATAATATGTGCGCTATATGTTCAAATGAATAAAGGGATTTTGATGAATACTATAATACAAATTGAGAGTAGATCTAGCTAATGACATTAGGAATGTCCTTAGAATAATATCATGATCATGATCTATAAGGGAGTAAGAAGGATGAAGAGGACCTAATGTGATTTTACAAGTATTCCTTACTATAGAACTTCATGAATTTTAGAATTTCTTAGTGAGGACGATAAGGTTTGAAAGGTAAAAATGGATTGATAAGCTCATTACAGATCTTATTGTAATAAAATGTATTACTAGATCCCATGGTGGAAGCTTGAGACTTGTGGTTCTTCTTAATAATTCTTGCATGGGATCATTTTGAGGTGGTTGGGCATTTGAAGTATTGTCTTGGTTATATATGAGGGGATTTGATTGTTGATATGGGTGATAGGGTAGAAGTGGATTTTGAGGAGGAAGAATCACTGGTATGTTGTAGATTTTGAAAGATTAAAATCTGTGAGGAATATTGAATATCTTGGTAGGGACGAGGAATAGAAGTGTAGATTGGGCCTAGTGAATGTGGTGGATTATGTTAAACTGGGATGTATCCATACTATGAAAAGCCTATGTAAGAGATAGGTTGTGAAAGGGGATGATCCTGGTGATGACACTCTTGTTAATATTTGGTAAAGATGTAGGGATATATACTACTAAGTTTTGAAGCGGGATTTGGATTTTTATGAGATGATGGGTTGTGTTATGGCTAATGGGATTGTAGAAATGGGCATACGATAAAGTTTTTCAGGAGGAAGAGAAGTGGAATATGTGTGACGGATTACGAAGGATGACGTAATAACGAAATTTTGGACACCCTGTGGATTAATTGAGGATGCATATAGTACGTGCACTTATTAAATACTCAAGGGTGATGAAGTAATGGTGGTATTTCAAGAACCCTAAGGGCTAGCTGAATATGCATACGGTGCAGGTCCTTGTTGAATGGATGTATTTTGTCATGAGATTGTGTTGAGCTCAAAGTTGACTATAGGAGTGATTGAGATAGGCACTGATGTTCATGTATTAATAGTAGAGGGATATGGCATAATTTTTTAAATAACTAGTTGATAGGAGGGATCGATAAGCCTGGAGTGATCGAATGTGTGAGTGGTGATAGGTGGTGGAGGATTTGTACTTTAATGGGAAGACAAATATCCCGGGACACAAGAAAATTACTAAGGGTAATCAAATTAGTGTCCAAAAGTTATTCAACCACTGGATATCCACTATAGAAGTGCTGTGAAAGATATTCATTGGTAATCTTAGACGTATCTGATTTTACACTAGTGAAGCATCGAGAATCCTGATTTTATTAAGGATATTTTTGTAATGGGTTAGACATGTTTTTGGTAATGTGAATATGGGATTGATTTCTAGTCAAAAATTGAAACAAAAAATGATTAATAATGGGAATGTGTTTAAAGTAAGGAGGAAAGTCACACAATCATACAAAAATTTTAATTATCTTGATTTATGTTAAAATGTGTGAAAAGAAATAGGTGGTGATAAAGGAAACTAACAATTAGGCCAGCTAAGGCTAGTTTGATGTGTGTTTAAGGATGAAGTCCTCGATATATTTGAAGGTACAAGATGCTCAAATTTGTGTTGGTATTCATATGAGGAATTATATTGGGGCCTAACCCTTCACTTCATGATCTCAAAGTGATAATATTATCAGGTTCTTAGCCAATATACAGTCCACTAATTTTTTATACTTGACTAGGACACCAAATCAGCTTCCCCTAGTGATGAAATCTAAGTAGGTAGACCTAGAAGGAAGTGTTTAAAAATTCAATTATGATTTGTAATGTGATTTTTTTTGTGAGGGAAGTCATGAATGAAATTGTGTAACCCTTATTTAATTTAGATGAATAGGAAAGAATCAATATTCTTTTTAATACCCAAAAGAAAATTGATTTTGATGAGGATAAAACACACAAGATGTCATGCTAAAAAAATAAAAATAAAAAGAGAAGGCATAGATTTTGTTTTCTAAATACACCTTTTTAATTAATTTAAGTGTATTTGAGAAATCCACCAAAGAACTTTGAATTAAAAATTTATTAATGAAATCGAAATGAATTTTACTATGGAATGCAAAATTTGATCAAAAAGGGACTAGAATCTCACCTAGCGTGCCATAATGTTTTTGGTAGATTTAATTTCAATATTATTACATAGAAAAAATCACCAAAAAATTAGAAGATAGAAGGTTTTAATGATACTTATGTTAATAATGTTGAGATGTAAGGTAAAAATGGATGCGAGAGATTCCTTCTTCCAAAGAATGAGGGAACTGCATAAAAATAGACAACTTTACAAGATAGATTTTAGATAACAATATGATGAGTATTGTAGCTCAGAATTTCACCCTCAATATTTGATCATGGAAGATCAAAGAATTTTGGAAAACATTGGACTATCTCCAAGTTGTGGGACTTGAAAATTTAGACACACCTCCAGAGAAGGTTGGATGATCAACTATCCTAATGCTAGACTACTCCTAGACTAAACCTACTCTAACAAATCCAAGTAAATAGAAAAGAGGGAGACAAAAAAATCCTTAGCTAAAATTGGTTATAGCACCAAGAAAAGGTTTGATCACTCTCCATTGAAAATTCAGATAAGGAAGAAGAACAATTGCAAGGTAGAAGGTGAAAATTCTTCCCACAATTAGATACTGTAACCAAATTATCTCAAAAATATGTTTGGTTAGACACAATCAACACAATATTTTTCTAAACATAATGCATACACAACAAAAATTGAAAGACAAGAAGGAAATAACATAACAATAGACACAAAGGTTTGATTCGGACCACAATTTAAATCATATTATTGTTTTATGGATGCAAAGAATACTACAATAAAGCTTGGAGGTAAAAATTATACAAAAAAATACATGCCCAACTTTGTAACTCCTTAGTTCTTTCATAATTTTAAAATTATGACATTGCTAATCCATAGAGGGATCCTTTACAATGAAGAACTTGTATTTGTGGAATGGAGGATAAAAGAGGGGATGAAAAGATGCCATGAATAAACAACCTACTAAACCATGCAACTCCTATATGAAACCACATCTATCATGTTATCCAATTCCTCATTATTTCTCATACTTTTGGTGGTTCCATGACATACAAGAAAACTAAAAATATAGGTTGAGCACATTCTAGAAATCAATGGTATCCAATAAAATCTAGAAATTTAGTACATAAGATGTTGCCATGTGTCAAAAATAGCTATCACATGTTATTATTTCTCATCATTCGAGTCGAGCATGGAGGAATATTCCATTTAGAGGAAATATAGATGGTCTCAAGGTGAGATAAGATCAAAATCATTAAACTACCATGGATGTTTTCCCTATTTTGATATAGACATGAAACAACCTCCACATTATTTTTTCCATTTCCCCCTCTTAACTTAATCCAATCCTTGATCTGATAAAGCCATCATAAATAACTCCTCAATACCTTTCCATTGATACCAATTTTACCTGATTTGGAGTTGTAGAAAGAAATATATTCTCATTTGAATCTTTAAGGTTCGGGTGAATGATGCCTATCCACCACTAGGCTCCAAAATAGGCTTGTGAAAGTTCCTAAAGGTCAATAACCTAAATTTTTCCCTCTTAACTCCACCAAAATTTAATTATGACTCTTTCAAGCTGAAGGGATCAAGGATATCTTTCCAATGATACCAAGTTTTCTGATTTGGAGTTGTAGAAAGAAAGTTATGCTCATTTGAAGTTCGCATGGTCGGGCAAGGAATTATGCTTAATGGCTATTAGGCTCCAAAATAGGCCATTGAAAGTTCCTAGCAGACGATAATGTAAAAATTAGTAGGAGAAATTTATTAATGACCACTAGCCTCAAAATTATCCTAGTGATTGCCAGCTTTAAAACATCATAACGACCACTAGCCTTGAAATATACTAGTGACCCTTAGCTGCAAAAATGACTAAGATCATTTGTGATAAGTTATCTAAATTTTCAAGGGGTAAAAATTTGGGATAAAAATGAATTTCTTGGCAAAGGAAAATCCTAGGAACTAAAGGGATTCATTTGAAGGGTGTCAACATGTTTTAGACAATCAAGTGATAAATGATGAACTAGATAACAATCTAAAATTATAATATTAAGATAGTACAATGACAAAAAAATAGTCTTCCATAGGGATAGGAAGACCTTATTCTATGTATTAGATGGCTGAAACTATATTTACATTGAGATAAAGATCTTCAAAATTCTCACTCCACTCTTTCTTGCTGATGTCCTATATTTCTCGATGATTTCAACTGATCCTCAATGTCATCTAGATTTGGTGTCAAGGAAACGCAGAGGCTCAACTCTTGTGTGATGTCATATTGGTCCTAGAAAAAGGGATGGAAGATGATCAAAAGGTTGTAAATGCTATTGATGGGATGCGCTTCACCTGAAACATTCATATAAAAATAAATGATACATAAAATCTAGAAATTGGTAAAGAACAAATCATTATAATGATTAACAATGTGAAATATATAATAAGAAGGATATGAAGACAATAATTATGGGAGATTCAAAGGAATCATGGGTGATTTAGGGTACTCACTGGTGATTCAAGGAATTGCTATTCATTATCATGGAAATGATAAAATTCAAATAGATATTAATTAATATTTGAGATTATTGTTTCTATGATTAAATTATTCTTAGAGGGGATGCATTCATAGAATGAAATGTGTAAAGAAGAAAAATATCTTATTATGACATGCAATACAAATGATAATGAGGTAGGATTATGATTACAACAATTTTTAATTCCAAAAGGATTGATATGGATGAAATGGATGTTGAGATGATGTTAATGATGTTGTATTTAGTCTCTAAATCACCAGAACTTTGTTGCAAAGATTCAAGGATCCAGATTAAAGTTGGTGATTTTATATAGAATCATTGATGATCCCAAAAAAGTGGTGACATTCACTTGAAAGTGGTTAAATTTTTTTGTAAAATTGTGAGTTTCAATTTTGAGGGAAAACAAGATGAATGGGAGTGTGTTGAGGAGGTTGGGAGGTTGTGGAGGTTTTGACCTTACTAGGCTAAAATAGATTCAAGTGGTCTTTGTGGTTTAGGAGGTAGGATGGGGTAGATAAGTATTTATGGGGATAAAATAGATGTTATGAGGGTTAATTATGACGTAGGAGTTAGATATAGTGATTTATATGTGAATATAAGATGTGTGGGTAGGTCAGCTAGTGGTGCAAAAAAATGGTATCTATAGGTTTGTCTAGAGAAAATTAAACCTTTTTAATATCTTATCTTTGGAACCCCAAAATATTTACCTCCATTAATAGAACTATTTTCCCAATGTCTAATTTACACGTTTATTTCATTTTTCATTTTTTCCACCTCTTAAAATCATTTGAAGGGAACAACTAGAGGGTTCCCTTAAGGAAATTCTTGTTTTGCATCTAATGTCATCCATATTTCAGTTGGCAAGACAATCTAATATATTTGATTTTTACTTATATTTCATCTCAAGAATTTTTTTGACAACATGGAACTTAAACATATTTCATTTTATAATACCCATCATCTTGTGGTTTCCATAAAATAAATGTGGTTACATAAGTCCTTAAACACATGGACTTCATGAATATGGTGTGGAGTAAATTTCAGTTTAATCCCTCTTATAATAATTTATGAGTATCCATGATATGTGGAAAATTTTATGTTTCTAATTAGATAGGGATGCTGATAATCTCCAAAATGTCCCATCTATATTCTCATGAGTGTTTCCCATTGGGAGGAAGCTTACATAAACAATGTTCAAAACCTTAATTTCTATCAACATGGATGCAAAGGAAAATAAGGTGCAATTTTTAATAAATATCTAGTTATAAGTAGAGAATTGGTTACTTTTTCTTAATGGATACTACCTCAAGTTTTGACATCAATTGTATGATAATGTGTATATTTATCTTTGTATCCCTTTAATTTTTCGTATAAATCATTTTGTAAAATTGAATCATATAATCAGTGTTTGGATGACCCAATAATATGTTGTAAACACAATGGAATAAGAGGGGGCGAGAATCAGCCCTTAAAAAATTAAATCAGATTTTAGATTGCTTAATCAAAACACAAAATCACTTAACCATCCATTAATGTGTGCACACCATCAAATATCATATATGTAATGAACTAGTAACAAGATAAAAAAACACAAGAAACAAGATATAAGTGTGAAACCCTCAAGGGAAAGAAAACCCACTTAAACACAATAATTCTATTAATGTGATTCAAATTTAGTGAGGCATCAACCCCACTAGAGCAACAACCCCTAGTTTAGTACAACTACAACCCTATAAGGAGAACCAATGACAATTTTTTGAAGAACCAATTAAAAAATGAGGATATAACCCCTAAGATGATCAATCACCCACTCAACAACCTTAATGATGAATATCTCTAATGTATGTTTCTTCCACAATTGATTTGAGATTGCAAATTCAACTCACACTCCTCAAAAACCTTATTCAAACCCTAGATCCTCAAACTTACGTTTTTTCTTCACTTTATTCACTCTTTAAAGCATAAAATCCTTGCAAACACAATTTATGTCATTATTCAACCTATCACACACTTTATCATATATCAAATCATTCTCGCACACCTGTAAAAATATGACACCTAGGTCACACTTTTTGCACACACTCAACTAGCTCACAAAAACACCCAAAACTATGCTTTTATAAGCTCTGCTTCATTAAAATTTAAAAGAGGTAATTTTCCCTCCTTTATCTTGACCATTAAAACTGAAAAATTCCCACAAAATTTATCACAAAGGTAACAAGTTACCGAACTACGTTAGCCTAGCCAAAACCCTTCATCCATGCACAAAAACTCCTCAAAATCCCATAATTGGAATGAGAAAATACATTACCACCAAAAATATTTTTATAAAAGCTCTAAAAATCACCACATGTGTAATATGAAATTTAAAAATCATCCATGGTTACAATTTTATCAACCAATCAAATTATTTTATTTAATGGGCCCAATGGCTCATTACCTTCACAAAATATCTATTTCCAGTAACCGAATCTTCCCTTTGGCATCAAAACCCCTTGCGATGAACTCAAACATGGAATTTGAACACTCAATGGAAAACCATAACCTTTATAACAATTCCAATAAAGTTATAGCTCATGAAACAATCATATGTTCAAACCACACCGATTTTTCCTTTACTAAATCAAGTTGCCCGAAAATTAGTTTTACAAATGAAACTAGTTAACACCCTTATTGAATTTTTCAAGACCTAAAAATGGATTAAATGGATTCCCCATTAATCCCTCTTAAATTTTTATGTTATATTAAACATCACTCAATCCATTGCATGCACAAACAAACTCAATATTTCAGCAAAAGCAGTCTTGTCCTGAAAAGAAAGAAATTTTCTTACTCACAAATTGAGTGGAAAACACATAAAATAAACTCATCATGAAAAAATTATACCAAAATTATACCATTATAAATATATCTGAATTAAATTTCCATAAAATATTCTAACCCCTTCCAACTCCAAGTGGAAGTCCTTAAACCAAGCAAATCTCTACAAACTACTTGAAACCGCCCTTTGACCACACAACACAAATGAAGCCTACTTGGCCATTCAACTAGATCACCATGACCTAAAAACATCATGGAAATAAATAAAATATGAAATACATCACATAATTATCATATAATTTAAAACTCCTTTAGACAACCACATCTCAAACTTCTTCGTAAACATGTCTATTTGAGTGGGGTCCACTCATCACCATAAGCTCTACAGATGAATTATTCTTATACATCATCCAATCATCATCCAAGAATTATTAATCAATTATTTACACTTAAGATAAAAATATCTCTTACCGCTTTTGAGCGAGGGTTTAAAACCGACTCAATAAAATCTAAGTTTATTTTATTAAATTCTGGAAGAAACAATTACTAATATGATGTACAATGAAATATAGATGCTAGGTAATTTATTTGAGAAATTTTTTATATTAAATGAAAGGGATAGGGAACTTACCTTGATGTTTCTTATCCTAAAGTGTTTCTAGACTTGAAGAACTAATGAAACAGAAACTCAAAGTGTTGCAATCATGCTCGAGAAAAATGTAGACATGTCAAGAATGCTAGGAAACAGGAAACGGGTAGAGGCGAGGCACTGTGGGCTCATTAAACCTCTGCGGGGGCAATGGAGTTTTCCAAAAATTTCAGAATTTTTTTCCCATACTATCGTTAGGGTTTTGTAATTTCTCACCTTTGACCACTTGTATGTCACACTTGGATCGTCATAGTACCTATAAATATGCAACACAAATAACTTCTGTAAAACCCTTAAAAAGACATCAAATAATATAAAATAAAGATGTAAAATGAATGGTAAACCTTTCCTATGTTGTCAACTAGTGAAATTATGACTGAGCGTTGCACTACATCTAAGAACCAATACAGATTCTATGTGCTTGTGTTTGCAATGGTGCTCCTAGGTTTCCCCGTCTTTGATGACGTCAATATAATGGTTAATAGCTAGATAGAATGAAAATGTGTGGATGGAAAAATGAACATCCTCTTCCTATGTAGTTTGAATGCAGAGTAATAATCCCAAGCTATAGTCTCTTTGATATCTAGATAGATAACCCTTGATAGAAATTGTCTGGTTATTATAATGGTATATATGTTGTGTTTATATATGGATCTTTTTCTTGAATTTTGACACTAATGACCTGACATGTCAACTAGTACCTTGGGATATGAATGGGAAAACCAAATAGGATTAAGTCAAATGTCAAAAATAAAATAAAAAATAAAGAGGGAAAAAATGCTTAGGATTGACAAGAGCATCTAAGCGCTAGTGTCCAATCCACGAGGGCTAATGTCCAGAGACCAATCAAGATAAATGTGAGAATACTTGAAAGATAGGTATCCATGTAACTTGACCATACTTGGGTGCATGAGTGACAAGTGTAAAATATAAAAAAATAATAGAAATGAGAAACACAAGCAGATGGACTAGGAAGTGTATCACGGTGAATACTTTTCTTACTCAAGATCCATATATAAAACAACATACTTGGCAATATAGTAAATAGTAGTAAGTGCATGATTATGTGTCTACATTTTCCCCCTTTATGATATTTAAATGAAATTAAAGTAGTGTAAAGGAAGTAAGGATCATACCTGAAATAATTCTGGAGAATCCATGCTCTAGAAGTATGCGTAGAATAATAACATATAGTGTGGTGAACCATGAATCGACATGTCGATCTATGTGGCTTATAAAGAGAGACGATGGAACATTAGGAAGAGAAATAATTGAGATCAATGATTTCTATTTTGAGTGATTGGAGATTTTTATTTTTTCACTAATGGAGATTTCAATGAGGTAGGAGTGATCAATTCCCAACCCGATTGTGTGTGTGTGAAAAACTAAGGATTTGGCCATCCTGCCACTAGAGGAAGATTGTATGGAGAGAGGTTTAGTTTTACCCTCCAACTTTATTGACATCCTTGAAAGGTCTAGCTAATTTTGACGGAAAAATACCAAATTTTCTTCATTTTGATAAATTTCAATTCATTTTGATCAAGTGAGAATAACCCATATAGGATAATTATGGGAAAGACAATAACGTATCATATCCCCAATCCAAGAGTGTTGTATTATTTTGAGATGGCTTCCATGTTAGGTCATCTAGAAGTAATAGAAAAATGTAGAGGTAACATCCCATGTTAGGTCATCTAGGAGATTGGTGATGCAACTCCCAAGTTAGGTGATCCAAAGTAGAAGTATGCTATGTTTATGTCGATTGATTAATTTTAGTAGAAAATTTGTGTTGAGATTTGAATATATTTGATCAATTACTCCTAGAGATATTTTACATTTTCCCCCATATTAGGTCATTAGGGAGAATTGGTAAAAATTATGTGAAATTTTGCATGATGTATGAAAAATGTTTTGATAATGACGAATTAGAAATGTAGGATGATCGTGTTACAATGTGAGGGGAATTATAGGATGACCCTGATTTCAATGAAAGGGGGAGTGATGATGAGAACAAAATTGAGCTGAAAGTAGATGTGTGATAATGTAATTGTGACCAAAGTGCATTATAGTAGATGTTGTATAATTGTGTGTATATTGAGTTAGAGCTATGCGATTAGGAATATAGTGCTAGTGGAATGTTTATGATGTGATAGTAAGCATAATTTTGAATAGAATGACACAATAATAAGAGTAGTGATGCTCAAGATATGATTAAAATTGTGCGAGGTTTATTAGTTAGGAGAATGAGTGTAAATAGTGACTATAACAAGGTAGGCAATTGAGAGTCACTATAAATAGTAATATGAAAAATTGAATAAGCATTTCATTTGAATATTTCATGGGTGTGATTTTGAGCTCTAATTGTGTGAAGATGATACAAGTGAGAGAACAAAAATTGAGTCAATTTGAGATGGTGTAAAAATTTGTGGCGTCACATACAACAATGAAGCTAGTGAGTGTGACTTTGTTCAAAAATTGTATTGAAATTAGCTTCGTTTCATGAATTTTGGTAAAAAAATTGTTTTTGAATTGGGAAAGAATGGTGAAGGCACTAATGACCTTTAGGATGTTAGCTCTTAGATATGGGATTTTGACTGGTCTTGGGTGTCCACATCTTGCTCTGGGTGTCAATGATCCAAAAGGCCTATTTTTATCGCAAAATGTGGTGATTATAAAAATTGATGGTTGTTGATGGTTTTTTAGGAAGTTTTACATGTATACGAGGTATTGATGATGTTTTGGTTGTTATTTTTTGTTGTTCATGACAGTTCTGTGGTGGTCATCATTTGAGCACATTGCTAGGATTGGGATTTTTGGATGATAAGTGGGATGTACTAGACCGTAACGGCTTGCATAAAATAACGAGGATGGGGGATGTGCCCCATAACATGCCAATGATTACTTCTTTGTGCAAGAGGTGGTGTGAAAATAATTTCACCTTTTGGTTGCCTACATAAGAGATCACCACGACTTTGGAGGATGTATATTGCATATTATGATTACATGTTTTGGTTAGAGGATTTTGATGATGGATGTAGAATATGCAAAAAGAAAAATTAGGGTTGTTATGAGGTACTTTATAAGGACTTGAGTTCACATTGAGGTCCATATCATCTGGATGATATAATGAGGTGAGGGTTCGTAATTGTAAAAATTATTTCTATTGTGGACTTCGCTTCTTTAGTTTTAGTAGAGGGTGGTGGTGTAGACATATTATATAAGATGCATGATATTTATCATCATATAGAGGAGGATGGGACAATATATTCTTGGGCACGATCTATATTAGCCCATTTCACAAAGAATGATACATGTTCACACAAGAGGAGCATGGGGTCAACCCCGGGCCACCAATTTTTTCACATGTGTGGGCTTATGAGTATATTCCGATACCGAGGCCACTTGGTGGGCCTCGCACAAAGTGGGTCCGACCAAATATATAATTTGTGATATGCGTAGGTGTGTTGAGTAGGAGGGTGGATATATATATATATATATATATATATATATATATATATATATATATATATATATATATATATATCGATGTTGGATTGTATGGGGCGAGGGACATTATCTAGATGCCATATTGAGACTATGGAGGATGGCCAAAGGATGTAGTAGAGGTTCGATGTATACGAAGTACTATGTGGTTGGAGGAAAAGTTTCCTAGAGTGATTGATTTATTTCAGGTAGAGCATGTATCACAATAGTTTGGCATGGTTCAAAATGTGCCCCTAGATCCCTATATATGGGTGAGAACCACTAGGACGCCGAGGAGGGTGGAGCTAGACCAAGGCCTATAAGAGCACAACTAGTACCTCCTATTCTAGATGATTACGATATGACCATATGTCCCATATATGTGAATGATGTGGGGTGTACAAAGGCCTATAACACATGGTGGGAAAAACCCAATGGGTACTACTATATCTAGTTGTTGTCGATGTAGTGAGCACCGCCATTAGGAGTAGAGGAAAAACACCCACCTTTGATGGTGAGGATGTGGCGGAAGCAAGAGCAGAGCATGAGTACATGTGTATTAATAGATTTGTATTATTACTTATTTATTTGAGTGTTTCGTACTGTGTATATGAACTAATGCTATGTTTTGGGTTGTTTGGGGGGATGCTTACTAGTCATTAATTTTTGACACTTTGATCCACACATTGAAGTTGAATTCTCCCATCGATGTGCTCATTTGAGGTGGGATGCTATAGTAGGTGCATGCCATTGCGAGTGATCATGCTCATCTGTTTGATCCAATAGAGATAGCAGAGGATAATTGTACCATGTTATTGAGTAAGTGAGGCGAGGAATGAGAGGAGACACAACATGTTAAGAAGGTTGTGGGTGGAGGCCCCTAGCACAATATGTATTTGTAAGGGTTGTAGAGTTACAGGTTTTTTTAGAGCATTTGATTGAGTTTTCTTTATTACATAGGTAGGTAGAGAGGTCTAGGGTGCGTGACCAACAACGTAGATTGAGTGGTGAAGCTTCTATTTATAGAGCTCCCATAGTTATAGAAAGTGATAGTGATGATGAGATATGATGTATATGTATGCAGGGGCTTTCCCCAATGATTGTATTATGTACACATGATATTTTTATGATATATAGAAATGGATGATTATCGTCATTACATTATGTGATGTGTTGAGAATTTCTCACGTATTTTTGATTTGGTTGCATAGTTATTAATGTTGAATAATGGATAATGATGTTTAATTAGGTCTTATATAAGATAGTGTAGGTGATAATAGATAGTGTATGAAATATATAGAGTGATTATGCCATGTTATAGATATTTGATGAGCGAGAAAGTATGTATAAGATGAATGATGTAAGAGAGTATGTGAATGAGATGATCGTAAAAGTGTACTTGATCACATGTTATTATGATGAAGAGAGGAGGAAGAATAATGATTCCCCCTAGTATGTGAATGATGAGGTTAATTTATATAAGATCCCTCGGTCATCAAGAATGAACCACAAAGTAAGAGTGTGTCATCGAGATGTGGTTTGATAGTGTACAATAGATAGACATATCGATGAAGTGTGTAGCATAAAATTGGAGTGAGGTCCTTATTGTAAAAATCCCTCGGCAGTCATATAAGAACCATGAGAACATGAGTGCATCATCGGATAGTGAAGTGAGAAAAATCACCTACTAGAGACGAAACGGTCATGGAGTGGTGGAAGCATGTGGAATGGAAGTAACATGAGTGTATGAACCAAATTGAATGCATGATGAAATGCTGAAAATTATGGGAGATGTGGAAAACTTAGGTAGCTAATGTGTAGTATGAGTACTACGTGGTAGATGAGATGGTGCATTAAGATGAGATGGAGGGTGTGCATGAATAATGACCTGTGGTGGTGGATGAGTAGTGACCTTAGAAGTGGATTTAGGAGATAAGTGCCTCTTTGGAGTAACAACACACTTGCATGGAATTGGAGACATAGACCACTCATGAGAGAGAGCCAAAGGTAATGACACCCTTGTCTTCTAATTGTTGTAATCTATCATGAAGGGCACAACATTCATTTTCACAATGGCCATTGATGTGATGATAGTTGCAATAAGGTTGATCGTGTTGGTGTTTCAAGAGATGAGGTTGATTATGATGATTAGTAGGTAAGTAAATCAAGCACTTGTCAAACAAAACACACAACACATCATGAGGTCTAGTTTCATGAGAAAATTGTAATGGCTCCCTTGGGGAGATATAGAAGTCTTAGGTGAAGATCGACATGGTGGAGTAGAAGAAAACTTATGTGATGGAGAAGAATAAAATTTTTTGCAAGGTGAAGGAGATAGAGACCGTGGAGGATGCTCAATGAATGGAAGAGGAGAATAACTAGATGATTTAATAGTAGAAGAAATAATAGGAGGATCTATGACATGCGTAGCAATGAGATCTTTTATAAATAAATGAATTTATAGCATAAGAGTGTGAATGATTCACATGTATCATATTGCAAGTGTTAATTTAAATCAGGAATCAAGCCACAAAAAAATGAATTTATTCTCTAAATACATGGGATGAAAGACTAATTGATTTCATGCAAACATTGAAATGTAAAATTTAAGTGGGGTAGAGTCGTTTCTAGTGGTTTATCATCAATATAAGATAAATACTCGGATGTAAGGATTTCATCAAGCATATCATACATATAAAATGAATTATGAGAGAAAATAGTATGTGATGTATCCTTAGAATCACTAGAAACATTCTCATAAATACAAATAATATGAGATGTAACTATATAATCATTCTAACTAGTATTAGAAAAAACATCATACACTAGTAGTATTTTATCGGTGTTTTATCCGTATCTTATTGCAATCAAGAAAAATCAGATAATCGATAATAATGTCATCTAGAGTTTCTCTAGTAGTGGAAGAAGGTGGAGGAGGCCTATTGCATGTCAAATAAAAAGGTGTATAACCATAAACAATGCTAATAGTAGATTGATCAAAGCTAATAGGATTATTACATTCATTGACCAATAGTTACATTTGAGTATCATCGAAAATATTAGTATTGTGAAAAGGAGTGCTAAGCTCATCTATAGTGGCTTCATCATAAATTGGGTTAACACTCACATGAGGCATAACTTTTGTAGGAGGAGAAGATATATTCTTAGCCATTAGGATTTTAGTAGATCCTAGGGAAAGGATTTCTATGCTATGGGTTCACCAAAATGATTTAATAAAATATGAATTAATTTTTTTAAAATATGGAAGAAATGGTTGATACAATGATGTATAATGAAATACAGATGCTAGGAAATTTATTTGATCAAATTAAGAAAGGAAATGAAAGGGATGGAGAACTTAACTATTTCACTTATATCGAAGTGTGTTTGGATTGTCTAAATTAATGAAATAGAAAATCAAAGTTTCACAATCATGCTCATAAAAATGTAGAGATGTCGGCAATATTGAGACATGGGCACGTGGGTAGGGGTGAGCGCTCCTGCAGTGCCCTAGACCTCTAGGGGGCACTAGAGTAAGCAGAAATTTTAGAACTTGGTTACGATACTATCACAAGTGTTTCAAACTTTTCGCCTTTAATCACTGTGTATGTCACACTTGGATCATGGGAGAATCTTGTTAAATCTGCAACACACATAAACTTCCTATAAAACCCTAAAAAATACCTCCAATCCTAAAAAGAAAGATGCCAAATAAGGGGTCAAACTATCCTCAACTCTCAAATATTGAAATTACAATGAGCATTATAGTACATCTCGGATGCAATGTAGTTCTATGTTATTATGTGTGCAATAGTGCTCCTAGGTTTCCCTCACACCGATGATGCCAAGATAGAGGGTAGTAGGTAGATAGAATGCAAATGTGTGGATGGAAAAATGAACTTCCCATTCATATGTAGTGTGTATACAGAGTAATAAATAGAAGATAGAGTCCCTTTGATATGTAGATAGATATCCCTTGATAGAAATTCCATTCCCCTTATAATGGTATGTATGTTGTGTTTATATAGGGATCTCTTGCTTGAATTTTGACACTAATGACATGACATGCCGACTAGTACCTTAGGATATGAGTGGGAAAACTGAAAATACTGACCTCAAATGTAAAAAATAAGATAAAAAATAAAGAGGGAATGGGATCCTAGAATAGAAAGGATCACTTGGGCACTAATGTCCAAAGACCACCGATGACAAATGTGTGAAGACTGACAAAAAGGATCCATGTGACCTAACCAAAACTGGGTGTATCTATGATAAGTGTGAAATATAAAAACAATAGAAACAAACAACAAAAGTGGCTGGATAAGGAAGTGTGTCACCCGTGTATAGCTTTCTTCTTGAAGATCCATATAAAAAAACACACTTGATGGTATAGTAAATAGTAGTAAGTGCATAATTTTTGTGTCTACATAAATTCATAAAAATTGTTTTCCTTCTTAACATTTGTTCATAAAAAAATTGACGATGAAATAACCTCATTAATTTTGTTAAATCTTATATACTCAATTTATAAGCATCCGAGAAAGCCACAAGGTCCCATGCAAAGAACAAAATTTAGGGTGAGCATCAGAAGACCTAATTCAAGATGGAAATGACCTTGTTTTTTACCCTATTTCAACAAAAGTTACATAACTTGAAGAATACTCATCAAGGAAACCTAAAATGTTTCTCACAACATCATGACACACTCTAAAAACATATCCAATTATCACCATATCACAAATATCTCTCAATCTCTCCATCCTATGAGACTTGCATAACTAGACCTTAGGGTTTTACACTATAAAGGCTAGGATTAACGAAATAACCTCATAAGACATCATAAAAATCTCCAAAATTCTTGTTATCCAAATATATCTCCTAGTAATATGGATAACTTACATACACATCCTTCTCCCCTTCACATTCTTCTATCTCCTTCCATTTTCCCTTACACACCTTCCTCTTACATGCTCACTTTCTGTCCTATCCTATCGTGCATTCCTTGCACGCACCTCCATAAATTACCTTCATATCAGATAATTCCCGACATTCCTCTTACGTGTGTTACGCATGCCCCTCTTCACCTCTTTCTTCCATTTCTCCTTTGTGCCCACACTCCATGCGTTCACCTTCTTTCTAGTCAACTCGGCACATCTCCAAAAGTTAAATCCTTGGGGTAGGCTCAAGCAGCGCTAATCTTCCACGCATTCAAAGCCCCAAATGGTGCACCACCATTGAAAAGTCTTTGACTCAGCGGAGGGTGCCAAGTGTCTTAATGGTGCAATATCAAAAGGAAAGTCTAGAGGAAGTCCCCAAAGAAGCGCGGGCCTTCCACGTGTCCCTAGTCCAAAAAAGGGATAGATTTGGGGGTTGAATAGTCAAATGAGAGACAGAGGCTAGCGGAGAGTGCCAAGTGTTAGCATGACGCTATTTTAAAGATAAAATTTGGGGCAGGTTTCTAAATAAGTGCCAAGCCACCACATGTCCAGGGTCAAACTTTTGGCCTACCAAGAAAAGAGACTTAGGAAAATACAAAAGATCCCAAGAATATTGCAGAGGCCACCACATGTTGATATGGTGCAATTTCAAGAGCATAAAGATGGGGCTGAATCTCCAAGAAGTGCAAGGCCACCATGTGGACCTGGTATAGATAGAACTCTTCCTCTTGTATGCCCAAATATTCAAATGAGCATATCTTTTGGCTCAGTGCTCAAAATCTAACAAATCTGGCACCATTGGAAAGATCTCGGCCTCATCTACACCTTGGAGATCTGAAACTTTAATTTTGGAGAGGTTAGGTAGGGAGAAAATGGGAAAATGTCTATCAAGCCATTAACGTAGAATTAGATTTCTTCAACCACCAGATCTCATATGATTCGATCCGTCGTTCCTCCTCCTTTGAGGCATCGAAAAAATAATTAATGTAGACACGACAAATTTGGGGCAAAGTTGACGATGGTGGTTGAGCTTCGAATTAATTTTCCCACTTCTCTCTCCTTCTTTCCTCTGGGCTGAATCTATAAAGATAGGGTTAGGGCTCATTGTAATGGTTGGACACTCTAGATCCTTACACATGTTGCTAAGGACTCCATATTTTCGTATTTTGAGTTGCAGACCTCCATGTTTGGCTCTTGCATGTGGATATCGGCCTCCTTATCATTATAATAATTATGTGCATTCTTGGAAGTAATAGAAGCATCATTTTATGACTATTATCTGTCCTAATGTGTTTGCATTCCTTCTTCTTGCCTCTTCTCTTGCATTGTGTATTGTTGTGCTACTTTAGGTCCCTTGCAGTTCCATATTTGGTTGTGTTCCATGAGAACGATTTGGTGAACATGTGTTTTTCTATGCTACTCGTGCCTAGCCTCCTTTCACGCATCCCCTATCATTATCACTCAGAATAGATAGCGTTCACCCCTCTTTTCTAGTGCTATAACCTTTTAGTGTAGTTTCCTTCATGTTATCCTTCTTTACCTAGTCCCTTGGCATTCTTAGCGTAGTTTCCCCTTTTAGCACTAGGAGTAGCAGTAGAAATAGATAAAGGAATCAGCCTTCATTGAAGATCTGTCCCAAGCACACAAGGTCCCACATATTCGGGATGGTTCCATTATGGTCTCAAATACCTCGGCCCTTTTGAGATCCGAGACATAGGTGCATGTTTGAGCAACCCATAGTTTCTAGCACGCCTGGTGGGACTAGCATTGAAATCTAAAATTTCATATCTCTAAGTTATGGTGTGTGAACTTAGTGTTTTAACCTTTGGAGGCTCATTTCAAACACATTTGGTGACTCCCAATATTTTAGGATCTCTTTTTTGGCAGTCCTAAGTGCCTTTTCATGAGAAAAGTACACATAAGAAGAAGTGTAGTAGCTAAAGATTCTTTTGAATACCTCCAACTATCCCCGAGAAAATTTTGTTTCGAAAAGATCATGTGTTCATCTCTATCTCCATTGTGCCATGCCCACTCAACTCCTAAAAATAGATAACTTGTGTGCCCTGCAATGGTGCATCAACCACCTCCTCCATTAAGAAGCTTTGCAAACTTTGATGGAGGGAGTCCCTTACTCCTGGCCATGTAGCATGATATCCCAAATGGCATGCTCAAGAGTATCCCTTACTTTATTGGTGAGAATCAAGTCACCCCTTAGGAGCATATCCAGGATGTGGAAAATGTGTGTTCACTCTATCTGATCACACATAATGATGTAGTAGTCAAGCTATTTGCAGCCTCTTTCAAAGGTAAAGCACTTTAATGGTACCGAGGCTTGAGACTTGGATCTATCACCACCTGGGATGAGTTGGGAATAGCTCTATGTAGTTATTTTGAAGACAAATCAGATCCCCTATCTTTGGTGGAGCAACTGAAAACAAAAAAGAGGGCACCTAATGAGCGGGCATTGACATTCGATATAAACATCATAGTTCAAAAGACTTGGGACATAATCCCTCTTGTGGTAAGACCTACAACCTAACATGCTTTCCTTTATTATTTGAAGGCACTCAACAATGATATTTCAGTTATGATCCAATCTATGGGAGGTAGGACTCTACTACTTATAACATTGCAATAAGGGTAGAAAATAGTCTCATTTAGGTGGGAAAGTTGGCTCCTAGACCACCCATGCCCTGGTTCCCAGAAATTCCGTAAGCACCCTAGCCTTCTATAGCCTCTATTCCTACTCTTGAGAAAAGTACACAACTAGTTGCTTCAACATCCTATTCTCCATCACAACAAAAGGAAGATGAAGAATTGAAGGCCTTGATCAGAAATTTATCAAACAAGGTCATATCATTAGAAAAGTAGCAAGCACAAGCGTATAGAGGCAATTCCAATTAGGCACATGGCCAAGGGAATCAACCTTGGTGGAATCAATACGAAATCAAAGATACATACCCAACCAATGAATGATAGATGGTAGCCTAATGCACATCTTCCCTTGCAAGTTTTCCCTCTCATGCCTTCTCTCCCAGCACCCACACAAGCCAAGCACTTGTTCCAGTTTAGAATAACTTGGCACAAGAATCAGAGTGGTGCTTCCCTTACAAAATGCCTCATAGTCAGTACCATTGTGCTAATGTTGTGCATGCCCAAGCCTTCATGATCCAAAATGCTTCATCTTATGAGCCCTCAACAAGCGTCCATGAATCAGATAATCTAGAAGGGCTAGAAGTTCCTCTGGAGTCCAATTTGATTTTCTTTGGTGCATAGGAATTCTTTGTAATCAACCAAGCTATAGAAGATACAAATAGACCACACGCCCAAGTTATGGACAACACAAGATATAAGAAAAGAATATTAGAGTTAGGCATGCAGGTCACAGTCCCAACAATACAAGTAGATATTTAGAATAAAAAAGAATCAAACAAGACCTCTTGCAACAAAAGTGTTCAAAATCCTATGCATGATGTCCCACATAAAGCTCTATCTAAAGCAACACGCACCCATCCTTGGGTAGGCCAAGCCTCTGCTCTAGCTAAAATTCAATATTCCACACGAGAAAGTAAAAAAGGAATGTTGTTCCCCAAATGCACAAGGTGGGAGGGATTTCGTTCAACATTGTTGACCATATGAAGAAAAAACACATAAACATCATAATGTGGGATGCCTTGACCATTCCATCTCAGTGGGATCTACTGCATGAAGCTCTGGTGCTACTTTTGCGATCTAAACCACTTATGCAAAATCCACGTGCTTCTATCAAAATCTACCAAGAAGAGGAGAAACAAGTAAGTAAAATTACTAAAACCCCACCCTTCTATATGTCCTTGATTATAGGCAAACACCTAGTGCATAACTACTTGATTGACTCAGGCACTAGTACTTGTTATGCCTAAGAAGATAGTTGATGTCTTAGGTCTAAAATATAGCCCCTTGTCTAAAAGGGTCCTACAAATTTATGGCTCAATTGTAACCACCTTAGGAGTCATCAAGGATCTTGAGTTAACCTCCATGCATGTCCAATCTGACAATTACTTGAGATGTGTCAATTATTAACCTACCTCCTTTGTTTTCCCTATGTCTATCAAGAGAATTTACTACTAAAGTGGGTGGTTACTTGTCTTGTGATTGGTCTCATATGTTACTCAAGACAAGTTATGGTACCTAGTTTATCATACAAGATGAGCCTATATTTTCTTATCATGTAGAGCCATATGTCCCATCCCCCTCTAATCCAATTGTCTTATCTTGGAAGAACAAGTTTTAGTTCCTGAAGAGAAATCTCTTCCACCCTCTATTCCAGACCTAGTACTTGATGAATGGATGAAGAGGAAACAAAAATTTGATCCCTATGCTAAAGAACTAGAAGCCTATGGCTGGGCTTGGTACTTATTACGAGTTTAGAAGAATACGCTACGCTTTCGCGCATGCTTATAGGAGACAAAGTTCAAACTGGTCTATGGAAGTTATACTTTGATGGATCTAGAAGCAAAAATGGTGTAGGAGAAGGAGTGGTTCTCATTTTCCCTATGGATGAGAAATTATTCTTCACACATAGGCTGCAGTTTGCATGTTCTAAAAATGTGGCAGAATATGAAGCATTGGTGCATGGCTTGCTTATCACTAAAAAGAAGAAAACTAAAGTGATGCAGATCCTTGGGGACATAGAATTATTCATCCACTAGGTCACCAAAAAATTCCAAACAAATAATAAGCTTCTTAAAGCTTATAAATATAGATTTTAGGACCTACTTGAGAGCTTTGATGCCCTTAATATGCCAATAGTTCCTCGCAGAATGAGCGGAGAAGCTAACCAAATGGTCATACTTAGTTCACAATTTTCTCTTACTAAGGACTTTGTCAAAGGAAACACTCAGGACATTAAGATGGTAATCAGACCATCCATTCCAGATAATAACACTAGTTGGAAAGTATTTGATAGTGACGCATAGATCATCCAGTTTATTCAGAATGAAGCTGAATTTTCATCAAGTATGCAAGCTAACTTGCATGACAACTATGGTGACCAAGTAATACAGCTAAAGACAAATAAGTTGCCTAAAGGGATGGTCACCTTAGAGAAAATTTTTAGCCCTGATGATGAGTTCAAGGGTGAGGAAAGATATATGTGAGCTGCATAACAAGATTGCTCTCCCATTACTATTGTGCGTGGAAAGGAGATACTACTTAGCAGGACTTGTGTGCATGAGGAAAAATAGGCCTTCATCTCTCTCTGCCAAAAATATAGTGACATTTTCTCATGGGAGTATGAAGACCTCAAATGTTTTGATCCAAGTGTTTCTCAACACTCCATTAACCTTGATCCTAGCATAAATCCCGTCAGACGAAACAACGACCAATCAATCCAAAGATAGAGCCCCTCATGAGAAAGGAACTATCAAAACTCATTGAAAATTATCTTTCCTATCAAATACTCTACCTGGGTTGCAAATTTGGTTCCAATATGCAAGAAGAATGGTGAAATCAGACTTTGTGTTGATTTTAGAGATTTAAATAAGGCATCTCTAAAGGATCACTATCCTTTTCCTTCAATGGAGCAAATTCTATAGACTGTGGCTAGCGCGCAAAGGTTCTCCATGCTAGATGGGTATTCGGGTTTCAACTAGATCCTTGTCAAGGAAGAGGATCAATTCAGAACAACATTTACAACCAAGTGGGGAACATATGGATACCAGAAAATGCCCTTTGGTCTGTCAAATGTGAGTGCAACATTTCATCACTCCATGGGTATTGCTTTCAAAGGTTACATTAATGAGTTCATATTGGTTTACCTTGATGATATAACTGTCTTCTCAAAGCATAGCGCAAATCACATGGCACACCTGGAAAAGGTATTTGATAGATGTAGACAATTTGGGGTATCTCTTAACCCCAAGAAGTGTAATTTTGTAGTGGCTCGAGGAGGCTCTTAGGCCATGTAGTTTCAAAGGATGGCATCGCAATTGATCCTGAGCACATTTCAGCCATCCTATCCCTTTCCCTACTAGTGTAAAAAAAAGGCATTATAGTCCTTCCTTGGAAATATTAAAATTTTTAGGCATTTTATCCCTAACTTTGAGGGACTAGTTCAGCCTATCACCCTTATGATCAAGAAGGACATAACCTTTAGATGGATAACTGAAGGAAGAGAAATCTTCAACAAGATCAAGAAAGAGATTACTTGTGTGCCAACACTCCTCAATATAGATTATTCAAAGGATTTCATCCTTTATGCTTATGGTTCCGATGCAAGCATTGTTGTTATCGTAACACATGAAAATGAACAAGGGTTGGAGCAGCCAGTGGCCTTCTTTAGCCAAATGTTGAAGAATTATGAATTAAAATACAGTCACACGGAGAAGCAAGTCTTTGCCATCATGCACGTGATCAAGAAATTCAAGAGCATGCTCTCCACAAATCATATCAAGTTGTTAATCTCCCACTCATCTATCAAAGAATTCATCATGGGAGAATAAATCGGTGAGAAGAGAGCATGATGAGTGACAAAAAGCATGTAATATGATGTGACTATTAAGGCCACAAAGTTAGTAAGATGCAGTGCACTCTGAAGGATTCATCGAGGATGTGTAGAGTGAACACAGGACTTCATTATTTCTAGATGAAGACTTCCTGCGTGTAGAACATGAATAGAATATAGACCCGACACACATTACTAGATGAAGGACATGATTACATTCCTTTCCGAGGGCACATGGCCTCCGGTTTGAAAAAAGCAAAGAGAAGGCATCCGAGGTTGTAATTCATCCCTTATGTTTTGATTGATGGAATTATCTTTAAAAGAAATCTATATGGCATGTTGTTAAGATGTATCAATGGCGTGCGTGGACCGAACATGTATTAGAAAAATTTCATGATGGATTCTCTAGTGGACACTTTGCTACCAAAACTACAACGATGAAGATCATAAAGGAATACATATTTTGGCCTACCCTGTTTGTAGATGCATATAGGTGGGTCAAAAAATGCGAGTGCACTTTCTTTGTAGGAAAGAAAATATTGGCAGCACTTCCCCTCCAACCAATCCAAGTAGATCAGCCTTTTGTAGAATGGGGTCTCGAATTCATAGGCATGATCAATCCACCTTCAAGCGCT
Source organism: Taxus wallichiana var. yunnanensis (assembly GCA_018340775.1). Taxonomy (NCBI): domain Eukaryota; kingdom Viridiplantae; phylum Streptophyta; class Pinopsida; order Cupressales; family Taxaceae; genus Taxus; species Taxus wallichiana. Next base: position 565,538,915 of record CM031235.1, read on the forward strand.
AGACATAAGTGGGTGTTGGCAGCTATAGATTACTTCACCAGATGGGCAGAAGCTATTGCGCTTAAGGAATCAACTGACGTAGTCATCCTTGAATTTCTCAAAGATCTTGTCACAAGGTTTGGCATTCCTCAAACCATTATCTATGATAATGCAAAGGCCTTCCTTGGTGCTAAAATCATTGATTGGGCTCTAAGTCTAGGAATTTACCTGAAAACCTCTTCCAACTATTACCCTCGGGAAATGGTGCACGGCATGAATGAACAAACAAGAACTCGATCTCGAATCATGAAGCACACAATGAACATCAGCCAAAGACAAGTGGTATAAAAAGGCCTTACATGTGCTTTGGGAAGATATAATCATAGTATTGGTGCCATTTCTGAGCTTGCTTAGTGTGCCCTAATTTTTCATATCCAATTTTGCTCAGAAATGTTTTATCTCTCAAATTGGTGATCTGTAATTCATCCCCTCTAGTCGAATGCTTCAAAATTCCCATAAACTTGTTTTTCCCTAGTTTAAAAGAAAAATCCACATGTGCTCTTATTTTGTGCCCTAGGTATTTCTAATTTTTGGGCTGTGTCATTTTTCCTTTGCCCGATCATGCAAAAATTGGAATTGATCAAATCTAAATTATATGAGTTAAATCCCCATTCCCAAGGTCAAAAATAATGTCTAATCATGTTTCAGTTGATTTAAAATCAAGAAATTTTCCATCCTCATTGAAAATTTTGAATTCTAAGGCATCCTTTAAATTTTTACGTTTTGACGGTCATACGAGTGTCATTTTCCGTCAAATTCATCATCGAAGGTAATGGCAACATGGCAGTTTCCTATTGGGCAGGGGGTGTCGGGAAATATTTCTAACTTATCATTTTTTGAAATTTTGGCAAAGAGGAAAATTTTGATCCGTGGCTTCGCCTTCTACAAGAGGTGCCTACGTGGCATGTTTTGATTGGCTAAGGGATTGGCGGGTGGTGGAATTTCCTTAGGAAATTTTGTTTTCATTTTGCAAATTTTTCAAAGGCAATTTTTGTCTTGAATGACCGCAATGAATAGGGAGAGGACATGTGGCATATATTTTGGTCTAAGGGCATGCGGATGGCGAGAGGGACTTGGAGAATTTTGATGTTTTATGGCTCAAAGTAATAAAGTGAATTTTTAGCCCAAGGGTCCTCGGCCAATCCTGGAGAACATGTCTCCAGGGAAGGATAGGACGGGGTAGCGGGTTTTTGCAATGACTTTGAAGTTTTTTAAATTTAAATACTACAAAATCAAATTTTAAAGGCGAAGCCCCACAACAAGTCAGGAAGTAACACGTGTCCAAGGGAGAAAAATGGATAAGCATGGTTTTGAGAGTTTTTTGAGATTTTTTTCCTTTGGGGGCAAAAATATCAAAATTGAAAAATAGTCTGCATTGCCACTTGCAAGAAATTTGTATGAGGAGGTGGAGGTTCAGACCTCGGGAGGAAAAAGTAAAATTTTTCCCTTTTGGCAAAAGGAGCTAAAGTGTAAATGAGAGGCTTGCCTCATGCAACCTATCCATGATGAACACATGGCACATTCTAAGAAGTCAAAAGAAGAGCATGGGCTCATGTTGAATTTTAAAATTTTCAAGTTTTACGGGAAGGTTTGAAGGCAGAATAGGAGGCTTGGCCTCGTGGCGGGTGGTGAGTGCCACATGGCGGGGAAGAGATTAGGCATCCGAGCCGTGGAGGTTTTTTGGAAAAATTTCCTTTTTTCACAAAAGAGGAAAAATTCATAAAATTGGTCCACATTTTCAATGGGACCCACCTATTGAGACATGGCGGATCCAGGAGGTAGGTGGGGAAAAGTGGAAAACTTTTCTAGATTTCCAAAAGGTCGAAACATATTTTTTAAAGGCATGGGCTCAATCCAATCATTTTTTGAAATGTGTCCCACCTTATCCAAAGTTTAAAAAGGGGTAATATTGAGCTTATTTTTGGATTGCATCTTCCACGTGGAGGGCTGATATTAAAATGTCAATGAGATCAACGGTTACTATGCATCCATTTGTTTTGGCCACCATGGGAGCTCCAAGAAGCTTGGAAATCACGTTTTTGCACCAAATTTCATCAAATCTTATATGATTTTTGGTCGTCTTGGCCTTCTGAGAACATTGGAAACATTTTTATGACTTAATTCTTTGATCTATGGTGTTTTTATGTAATTTTTTCTCAGGCCCGAGAAAAAATGTGAAATGACAAAATTAAAAGTTACTGAGAGGTAATTTGAAAAGGCAAAAAGGTAAAATGATGAGTGAAAAGGTGTCTGTATGCCTCAATGATGAAAAACATGCCTCTAGGATGGATAATGATCCAAATTTTGTAATGATTTAAACTTTTTTACACACCTGGCATTCATCGAACGTTTTTTTGTTTGATGTCCCTTTCTGCAAATCATGAAGATTGTTTGTAACAAACTTGATCCCATGGCATATTATTTTCTTGGAAAAGAAGGCTCCAATGTGGCATGAAATATATAGGGCATTTTGGAAAATAAAAAAGGGGAGGGAGTTGAAAATCATGAGAAAAATTCTGAGAGAAATCTCATTTTCTGAGAAATCCACCAAAGAACCAGGTTAATGTCTCATATGTTGGAAATTCATGTATGTGAGTTGGTTACAAGTGTATAGCCATCACACAGCTCTGAGATTGTTCATGTAACTCTCCCCTGCTATTGAATCTAACAAGTTTTGAATTAAATCTATGTTTTCTTTGGGCAATATGGTGTCTATTATCATTTTTAAATGCTTGTGGATAGTTTTCATTGTTCTGTTGCAATATTGCATTGAAAGTCTTTAGAAATCACACAAAATCTCCATTTCTTGTTGATAGTTTAGTGGCATTTGCAATCTCATGTTCAGAAGAGCCTTCATCTGATAAGGAGATAATTTACCTTCCCTGATTGCAGAGATTGTCTGCAAGCCTTTGGGGGCACCTTAGGCATGGTTTGAAAGGATTTTTGTGTTTAATTGAGTTATTTACTTCAAGCTTTTGTGGTGAGTTCTCAAAGATTGTGTGAAGAGTGCAACCTAGTCTTCCATTTGTACCTCTTCTAGTTGAAGGAACATTCTGATTATTTGAGGCATTTCTTCTGATAGGTGTTCAAGTATTATAGAGATTGACAAAGATCTGATCTATCCTAGTTTATCTTGTCAATCCCCACCAAAATTCATATAAACAACAAAGATACTATCATGTACTATCCTGATTTGCATTTATATACCCACATAAGATCAAATTTCATTTGCAAAAGTATGCATAATAGATCAAGATTTCTAATGTCTCTAGTAACCTTTGCCTTGTTCTGAGAACATACCCATGTTTTGAGAAGTGACAACTCGTGAGATTTCAGATCTGGGGTGTTGATCATGTTTTCATCAAAAGGTTTCCATCATAGAATTTCAAGAAAATAGAAAGATATCTTCACCTCCTTCACCATTTCAAGGTTACAAAATAGGTCCTCTTACCTTGGTTGCAAGGCACAACCTAAAATAGCAAGGACAAGATTAAGTCCTATTGAAGTGCTATCCATTTCTCCACAAACATGAGTGCCGGCCCAGACCATATCCCTGACTACAAATGACATACAACATGGTCTAATCTATCCTTAAACTCCATGAAATATCCATGGTGTTGCTCATACTTAAAAGGAGAAAAAATTTGGATACCAACACACAGTAAAAAAGGCAATAGGAACTTCACCTTACAAGCTTGTCTATGGCAGGGAGGCTACCCTTCCTTTGACACTAAAACTAAATTCATTGGCACTTGCCCAATAGCTGGAATTTGAGGGCACGAGATCAAAGAGAAATCAGGATGGTAGAGCTGGTTCATCTTGAAGAACTCAGAAACTCTGCCATGATCAAGGTAGAATAGCATCAACAAGCAATAAAGAAATGGTTTAATAGAAAGGCTAGGCCTCAAGCTTTCAAATTTGGGGACCTGGTTCTAAAATGGGATGCTGAAAGAGCTAAACCAGGGTGCCATTCAAATTTTGATGCACTTTGGAGTGGCCCATACATCATCAAGTCCTACAAAGAAGCTAACTCTTTCGAGTTAACTCATCTGGATGGAAGCACACTGTAAATCCTAGTAAATAGGATTTATCTCAAACCCTTCCATTAGATTTGCTGCATCATGTTATATATATTAATTAGTTTCAATTCCTCTTAGTGTGCTCTGTGCGCATTGTTTGCTTGTACATAGTTATTTCCCCTCACGTGATTCCTGTATGTGCTCTTTTGTTACTTCTAGAATGTAGAGCTTCTCTTAGTAGTTGAGAGATTCGAAAAGAGTGCAAACATGATTTTCAAGTGATTACAAGGGCATTTTTATGATTAAACAAGTGGAATCCATACCCAATGGATGCTTTAGGCTACTGATCTCTTTCATCTAGCAGGTAGATGGCCCTAAAAGTCACCAAAATTGTTATCCAAATAGCTCTCCTAGCGATTTGGATAACTTGCATACACATCCTTCTCCCCTTCACATTCTTCTATCTCCTTCCATTTTCCCTTGTGTGCCTTCCTCCTATGTGCTCACTTTCTCTCCTATCCCATCATGCACTCCTTACACGCACCTCTATAGACTTACCTTCCAATCAGCTAAGTCCCTGACATTCCTATTGCACGCATTGCACACACCCCTCTTCACCTATTTCTTCCATTTCTCCTTTGTGCCCACACTCCATGTGTTCACCTTCTTTCTAATAAGCTCGGTGCATCTCCAAAAGTTATATCCTAGGGGCAGGATCAAACAAACACCAAGCTTTCATGTGTCACGAGCCCCAAAAGTTACACCAGCCATTGAAATCTCTTTGACTCGAGAGGAGGGTGCCAAGTGTCTTAATGACGCAATATCAAAAGGAAAGTATGGAGGTAGTCCCCAAAGAAGTGCGGGCCTTCCACATGTCCCTAGTCTAAAAAAGGGACAAAGTTGGGGTTGAATAGTCAAATGAGAGGCAAGCCAATAGAGAGTGCCAAGTGTCAGCACAACGCTATTTCAAAGATAAAATTTTGGGTGGGTTTCCAAACAAGTTCCAAGCCGCCACATGTCCAGGGTAAGACTTTTGGCCCGCCAAGCAAAGAGACTTAGGAAAAATACAAAGAATCCTAAGGTGTCCACGAAGGCTACCACACGTTGATCGACACTATTTCAAGAGCATAAAGATGAGGCTAAATATCCAACAAGCGCAAGGCCTCCATATGGACCTGGTATGGATATAAGTCTTTCTCCTACGTGTCCAAATATTCAAATGAGCATATATTTTGGCTCAGTGCTCGAAATCCAAAAATCTGGCACCGTTGGAAAGATCTCGACCTCATCTACACCTTGGAGATCTGAAAATTTAATTTTGGAGAGGTTAGGTAGGGAGAAAATGGGAAAACTTCTATTAGGACATTAACACAGAATCATATTTCTTCAACCACCAGATCTCATATGATTCGATCCCTCGTTCCTCCTCCTTTAAGGCACTGAACAAATAATTAATGCAGACATGAAAAATTTGGGGTGGCATTGACGATGGTGGTTGAGCTTCAATTAATTTTCCCACTTCTCTCTCCTTCTTTCCTCTAGGCTGAATCTATAAAGACAAGGTCATGGCTCATTGTAATGGTTAGACACTCTGGATCCTTATGCATGTTGCTAAGGACTCCATATTTTTTGTATTTTGAGTTATAGACCTCCATGTTTGGCTCTTGCATGTGGATATCGGCCTCCTTATCATCATTGTAATTATGTGCATTCTTGGAAATAATAGAAGCATCATTTTGTGACTATTCTCTATCCTAACATGTTTTCATTCCTTCTTCTTGCCTCTTCTCTTGCATTGTGTATTGTTGTGCTACTTTAGGTCCCCTGTAGTTCCATATTTGGTTGTGTTCCATGAGAACAATTTGGTGAACGCGTGTTTTTCTGTGCTACTCATGCCTAGCCTCCTTTCACGCATCCCCTATCATTCTCACTCAAAACAGATAGTGTTCACCCCTCTTTTCTGGTCCTATCTCCTTTTAGTGTATTTTTTTTAATGTTATACTTCTTTCCCTAGTCCCTTGGCATTCTTAGCTTAGTTTTCCTTTCAACACTAGTAGTAAGCGAGTAGTAGTAGAAATAGATAGAGGAACCGGCCTTCTCTAGAGATCCATCCTAAGCGTGCAAGGTCCCACATCTTGGGGATGGTTCCATTGTGGTCTCAAACACCTCAGCCCTTTCGAGATCTGAGACATGGGTACACGTTTGAGCAACCAACAATTCCCTAAACTACCTATTACATCATAAATCAACTTCCTACATACATCCATGAGCTCATATTGCTCCATAACTCAATCTCATTCATTCTAATAGCCATAAATGATCTAAATGAGTACCTAAAACATGGTCACCAACCTACATCTACACCCGCAAGTCATGTGAGTTCCTAAATACTCTCCAATCATGATTTCCATCATGCCAACATTCGTGTCGATCTACCAATAAAATCATACCACCATGCATTTTTAGTTAGGATAGATAGGTTGCCTAAATAGGCTTGCGAGAACAAGTAATTTCCCTTTGAAACACATGATATCATCATGAACACATCTAAATAATCGTGTAATCACCATCCTTAGCATGTTTTAACCTTAATTTATCATCCACTTTGTTTTTTTATTTATAAGGCGTTTGAAGGACCCCTTCCTATTCATTATGATGAGGCCAAATCCTCATGAAAACAAAAGGGCTACAAAAACCCAAACAATAGCTACATATCAGATTAACAAAAGATAAAATTATCCTAAAGTTACTTCCTACCTTGGGAAGTAAAATAATCATGAATTCTACCCATGTGTCCTTTTTTATTTTTCCGATTCTTTACCTCTTGCCATTTTCCTAGATAGGATGAAATAACCAGTGCAAGGTCACTGGGATTCGTCAAAGCCATCAAAGTATCTGGCATTGAATCCTGATCTGATTCTAAACTTTCAGAAGTATGTCCCCTTTTTATACCACCTATAACCAAGTGGGTATCTTGAAATCCCATCTTTGAATCATTCTTCTCTATAACAATTTTACCATCAAAGGTAGGATTATTTGGATTATCTTTAAAATTTGATCCAAAAACCACATCTAGGTTTACATGAACACCATCCACTCAAAGATTTTGATCCATTTTTTTTTAGATTTTTTATTCTTATTGAGGGACAAGATGATTACAAATGGCTCGTATTTTTGCATAATATACACCGAAATGTAGGATTCTCATAGTCTAAGACCGATATGCTGAAAATTACAAAATTTAAGGTTGATTCAATCAGAGTATTCCTTTGCTTACATCAATTTTAATGCAGATTTGGGAAAACGAACACTGAGACCCAAATGTGTTTTGTCCAAGTCCTCTTTTATAAAATTTCCCAATACATTTCCAATATCCTCCAGGGCATACCACAGATGTAAGGGAAGGTTAGGAAGCTTTGATCAAAGCGGTGTTTTGGCCCATGAATAAGTGTTGATTGAAATATGGGAATTATAGAATGATAAATAAACCCACATGTCCCAGAACCAAGGACCACTGTCAAAAAATGCTTGGTAATATTGATTCCCAAAATGGACAATAAAAACCTGTGGAATAGAGAGAGATTTCAGATTTATCAGTCCAATTTTTCAAAACCCAGCGATACAGAGTGAGGAGGAAGGCCAAAAACATTAAACCTACCATCCACCACATCTCGTGATAATGTTTTGAAATATTCTTGACTTCTAGATTTTCTATGGTGAACGAAGGTATATCCTCGGGCGGAGTTGACTAGGTAGGCCTGGTTATTTGATGCATGCTTGCCCGAGGATTGACCGCCCTATTTTCAAGTACATATTTTAAGGAAGTAGCCTTAGGGATGCACTAAGCCACAATTTCCTGAATCTCCAACCCCTAATTCCTATTACCATTCCTTCCTTGTTCACCTACCCTAGACAGATACATAGTCATTTTTGTATCCATAGGGTTAGAGCACGAGATCCAACTCTAACTTATCTTGGCTGGCTTGTTCTAGCACTCCACAACCAGCCCATGACCCCCTCAATACTCGGCTGATTCCATTCGATGTTCCATCCTTAACCTGCGAATCATCTCGGTTCCTACTATCGACCCCATCCTTAGTCACTCAATTTGCATTCTTTCTTTCCATCGCGAGATCAATTTCTCAATGATATCTTTGAAGGGTTATATTGAATATCCCACATCATCCAATTTGTTATTAATGAGGTTTTACATCAATGACATCACTTATATAACAACATGACAACAATCTCCCCCTTTGTCATTGATGGAAAACTACCTAAAATTCTCCCCCTTTTTACATTAATAAAAAATGAATACATGTAATTGCATGATATTCACCATTTTTAGCTCTATAGGATCACCTCTTGGATAGAAACATCAACCAAAGGTTTCATTTTAGCTCAAAACTTTGAAATTTCACTCAAAACCATATTTTTAGCCTCTTTTCAAGCATAAAAACACCATGATCCCTCTATGAATATTGTATACACCTCTTAATCATACCAAAAATCATGAAGAAGACAACAATTTACCTCTTGTTTGGGCTAAAAGACCATCATCCACCTTGTGAACATGTAAAAATTGCCATTTCACCTCAAAATTTATTTTGTCTTCCATGAAATCACTATAGCACTCATGTACCTAAAGCATACATTTCAAGAACACGCCAACAATGATATCCTCGATCTCAACCATGCTCCTTACCTTAGAACTTAAGATTAATTTTATTTTCTTTACACAAAAATTTGATTAGTCTCATGCTTCTAGTCTTCATCTTACCTTGAGTACATAGATCCCTTAAAAGGCTCTTCACAGTGGCTTTAGAACCAACTTTGACATGCTTTAAATAACCATTCACCTCATTAAAAGCATACCAAAATCACCCTAGACATAAGACAACCATATCTAGTATAAAATCAAAAAATCAAGCATCTTACCTTGGTATCTTGTCGGAAATTGACTCAACCACTTTCACCTTTCCCTAAACCATCTTCTCAGTGCATAATGAGTCACATTTGAATGAGATAAAGAAATAATTGAACCTAACTAGATTGGATTTTGAGAAAACAACCAAATATTACCTTATATAGATTGATATCATTTATAACATTCACTAGAGGTGTAACCAATTCTCCCCTGACTGATTTGAACCATACACATCACTTACATGTGTAATAACTTTACTATACTATAGTAGCATATCGATTCGAATGATGCTAAAGAACCATACTTTTGATAGAAGCATGACTGATATGCCAAGTCATTAGCATCTTCCATTGTCTCATAGTCTTTCTCATCCATAGAAAGAAACACAGACATCATATACCCCTTATTGCCATACCTTATCAACACCTATAGGCTTTTAGGATGTGATTATGAAGAAAAATGATCACACAGAGTTAACTAGACACCTCATTTTCATTTTTGAGATTATATTCACTTCTATATATTACAAACGAGTTTAAAATAATCTTAACATGCCATATATGATCTTGAAAAACATAACAAACCTTTGGGGATATGATATTCTACATCTTTCATAAAGTTCATACTTGTAGCTAGTCATATGGCTCAAGCCCCAAGTAGGAGAAAAATTCAAGATTTGACAGAATTTGGAACATATTTTTCATCCATAAAATTCTAATGGAATCTTCAAAGACCTTTGCATGGCCATGTTCAATAAGAATTCATCCTTATCAAGAATGAAGTCAACTTGTCAAACATAAATGTAGAACTCATGACCTCTTCATCATATCATCTATGGAGTACTTTATACCGAAATCACCGTGACTTCCACATTTGAATGAGGTAAAGCATGTAAATAATTAAAATCTTATCTTGAACACAATTTAAAACCAATTATACCCATACACAACCATTTTGGAAATGTTAGAACATAATAAGGGTGACCTACAAGCTTGTAGTAAAACAAGGTATTGTTCATGGTGCTCTAAGTGTACACAAGTGCAAACCTTCATACATTTAATTTACTATCCTTCAAGAATTCATAAAAACCTTTATTTACATTTATCATGCATTGAAAATATTGCACAAACATCATGACCACTATTAAAACCATTTCCATTTCTTTAATCTGCAACCTCGGACTACTATCCATATAATATTTGATTTTTTACCCAACTTTTGATGAAGTCATTTTTATGAAGAAATGTTTCTTGTTAATGATACCCATTTGGCCATAATACCACCTCCATGAACCATGAATCATGCTCCTCAAGAGAACTTACCCAGCTTAGAAATTTCATCCTTAGATAATTAGGTCTCTTACACTTTCATAGTAAAAACTCAACACTATCGGATATTCCCTAAAATTTAGGCCTTTTTCGGGACTTGAAACCACTTCAAACTTAAATTATACACTATCTAGATGATTTTTACCAAGTTATATATTTGAACTCCAACATTCACACCTATAAATTCCAAATTTTCTTCATATTGCTTCAATAGCACCATTAACACCAGTCAAGGAAGATGTGTTACAAGAATGCACAAAATTTGTCTTCAAGAACCCAATATTGACCATCAACATTCAGAGCTATATCTCCTAACATCTTGACCAATTTTTTTCATGATTATAAGGCACAAACATCATTTTCTTACCTAGATCCGCCTTAGCTTGCATTGAAAACCTTTATGAACACTTGCACATATCTTTCTTGCCATGATGGTCTGATCAAGTCATCATACTTGATGACACATCACATTTTTCAAACTTCCTTTGATATTAACCTACACTCCTTGATATAATTGACATAGGACCCAATGACATACAATCCAACGGGAAAGCCTAAACCACTCATGATAACCAAAATCAGACTTCCTAAAGTGAATAAATCCTCTAAGACTCTTAATTACCTTGAAAATGCTTCGAGACACATTCATAGCTTCACACAAATACTGTACTCTTAAATACACTTGATACATGCATTTATAAATCATTAAAAATCACTTAAATCGTAATCTGATATTTGAGATATAACAAACCATAAACTCTTTGAGAACTATAATAACTATTAACTCAGACTAGAAGTAACCTTTTTCATGAATGCCATGACACCACATAACTATTATGATACATAAACATGACTATTATACCCACTAAACTATCTCATATAAACAACTTCACCATGAAAATGCAAAACTCAGTCTTAAAGAACGTAGACTTAAATACCAAAAGACCACAAGACATAGATGTTTAAAATTCACTACATGAAAACCATATTGAATGATAAGAACATGCTTAATGAATGTGAATGACATGCCTTGACATCATGAAGAATACATCCACATATCTTGACAACTTCCACTCACTCCAATTCTTCATATGAACTGATATACCTCAAAGAATCATAGTAGAGGCATATGAATACCATGATGACCTAAAAGAATTCCTTGAGGAGGTCCCAAGCCATCTTAGAAACCTAGAGAACTAATTCTTCTTCTTTCTTATGATCTAAATTTTGAATTAATCCTTTCCTTCCATCATCACCAACTCTTGATGAGACACCTTGATCTCTCTTACTCTCTCAATTCCATCCTTGAATGTTATTATGCATTTTTGACCTCTAAAAGCTTCTCTCATGCACTATAATACCTTGAACCCTCTTTTTGTCTTGATAAGCCATGGTAGTAGTCTCTTTCTACATTACCAACATCATTACAACTATAACACACCACTGCATTATTCCTCTTGAAACCATCAAAATGATTAGATGAATCATCGAGAAAAATTGAGAAATATGACCTTCCTCATTGCACTTAAAACATACCAGACTTTTAGCATATTCATTTCTATTTTCTCTCCATGGATTAGTATCTCTAAGAGACCTTGTTTTAGACCTATGACCAAATGCATTACAAGTATAATAATATCCATTGAAGTTTCTTTCATACCTTGAGGCATTAGGTATCCTAATAGGCTTGGTATTCTCACTTTTCTTGATGAATGAAACTTTATTTTCTTCCTTTATTTTTGTTTCACCAACTTCCTTGAATAAAACTAGGTATTCTTGCTTCACTTCTTTTTCCTTGATTTCATATTTGAATCCTAAACCAACTATATCACTCGTTGCATTCTAACCTGTTCAAGATATCACTAACAACATTGGATATTTCTTAAAATTTATGATATGTTTTTACCTTTCTTGTTACATATAATATCTCTTTCTTGAGGATGATCACTTCTTCTTCCTTAGATTGCAAGATAATATTCATGTTACTCATTTTCATTTCTAGCTTTCTCACAATTTCATCAAGATTTTTAGTAATATCCCAATGTTTCCCTTCAAGTTCTTAAATCTTTTCCTCATATTCCTTGACTTAAAAAGATAATTTCTTACTTTTATTTTTCAGCATGCTCCATTTTTGATTGGACACATGCTAACTCAATCCTTAATCCATCATCACTTCCTTGATTCTCTTTGCAAGAATCAGGTATAAGATCACCCCACAAAGTAGAACCTCCACTATAGGATCTCATAGATTCATTTATCATAAAAAGGACCTCATTAGCTACATGTTTGTGATCAGATTAAAAATCAGAATCAAATCCATAAACTTCACTACTTTCTTTAGAAAAATAATCCTCTTCCTTAGTATAGAAACTTTTCTTTCTATTCTTCTTGAAATCAGCCTTCTTGAACTCTTTCTTCTTTTTGTCATACTTCTGATTTTTCTTTTCATGATCAATTTTTTGATCATAATTCCCTTTCTTATCATATATATAAGAAAATTTAGTATAAAATTACTTACTTTATAATAAATAAATAATTTGAAAGGAATTTTACCCTTCTACTTACTAGTTCCAACAGTTAACCTCCTAACAACCATATTAAATAATTGTTCATCATATATCTAATGAAAAACATCCTCTTTGTTGTTCTTGAATTTTTCCTTCATTTGAGATTTTAAATCAATATATCTATTTTCTAGTTTGGATACAATCACCCTCATCTCATAAGAAACCAAATCACCATGTAATTCATCCATCTTAAAATTAGTAAAATCCTTTTCCTCTTCAATAATAGACACTTTAGAATCATACTTAGGATTTAATGACCTCAGAAACTTTTGAAAAACTACTTATTATTTCACATCTTCTCCTAACCCTTTCATGTTATTGAGAACCATGTTAACTCTAAGAATATATGCAAAAATGGAATCATTATCATTCATCTTAAGACTCTTAAACTAGTTTCTAACATTTTGATGCTTAACAATTTTTACCTTTGAGTATCCTTCATATAGTACTTGAATTTTTTCCCATGTTTCTTTTTTTAATTTGTAATGCTTCACTTTTACCACCTTTGATACTCCAAGATCACATATGATAGCATTAAATGACTTTGAATTGTCCTCATATGCCTTCTTATATGCTTTACTAGTAGGAGGAGTGGTAAGAGTAGTATACCCATCTTTAAAACCTTTTAAAACATCAGACCCTATTTCAATGAAATGATTTTTCATCCTCGATTCCAAAAACCATAGTTTTTTCCATCAAATAATGGTACCTTTCTAGTAGAGGAACCACTCGCTATGTTTGTACATCAAGGATCTCCTTTCAAGTGATCAAACTTCTCCAAAAGGACCTATTATGATACCAATTTATGGAATAAAAATGGATTGAGAAGATAGCATGTGATTCAATCCTTACAAAATTAAATTATATTTCATATTGCTTAATAAAAACAAAAATACCTTAACCATTCATTAATGTGTGAACACTATCAAATAACATATATGTAATGAACCATGAACAAGAGAAAAACACAAGACACAAGATATAAGTGGGAAACCATAAAGGTAAAGAAAATCCAATGAAAAACAATATTTATATTGATATTTTTCAAATCTAGTGAGGCACCGACCCCACAAGGAGCACCAAACCCTAGTTTAGTAGAGCTATAACCCTATAAAGAGAACCAACCCCTAATTTTTTAAAGAAAAAACTCCATAAGGAGGATATAACCGACCAAGATGATCAATAACTAACTCAAAAACCTTAATGATGAAGATATATGTTGTATGTTTCTACCACAACTGATTTGATATCACAAATTCAGTTTAAACTCCTCCAAACCCTTGTTCAAACCCTAGGTCTTCAAACTTGCATACTTCTTCACATTCTTCACTCTTCAAAGCATAAAACCATTTAACACACACTTTCTATCATTATTCAACCTATCACACACTTTATCATATCTCAAATAATTCTCACACACTTGCAAAACTCTCACACCTAGGTCACATTTTTTTGCACACTAAACTAGCTCACAAAGCACCCAAAACTATGCTTTTATGAGATATTCTCCATTCAAATTAAAAATAGGTATTTAGATCTAAAATTAAAACTTAAAAACATCCCATAAAATTTATCACAATAGTCACAAGTGACCCAAGTAGGTCGTCCTAGCCAAAACCCTTCATCCATGCACCAAAAATCCTCAAAATCCCATCATTAGAATAATAACAATACTTAACACCAAAAGTATTTGTATTAAATCTCCAAAGAAACACCACACATGTTTAATATGAAATTTAAACATCATATATTGTCTTAATTTTCATGAACCAATCAAATTATTTCATTTAATGGGCCCAATGGCTCATTGTCTTCACAAAACACCTGTTTCTAGCAACCTAAATCTACATTTGGGCATCAAGACCCATCCAGATGAATGAAAAAATGTAATGTGACCACTAAATGAAAATACTAGAACCTATAGAACACTTCTAAGAAAGTTAGAGCTCATGAAACAATCATATGTTCAAACCACATCATATTTTTCCTTCGCAAATCAAGCTTCCCAAAAAGTAGTTTTACAAATGCAATTGGTTAAAACCCTTCCTTAAACTTTAAATATTTATAAATGGATTAAATTTATTAAAAATTAATATCTATTAACCTTTCAGGTAATAGAAAGCATCACCAAGTACATTTCATGCACTAAAAGAATCAACCTTTCAACAAACACAATCCTCTCTTGAAAAGAAAGAAATATTATTTCTCAAAAATTAATGTAAAAAACAAATTAAATAAACTCATCATGATAAAAAAATTATACCATTTCATATCTCTCTAAATTACCCTTCCAGAACATATTTGAACTCCTTCTAACTCCAAGTATAAGGCCTTCAACCAAACCGATCTCTACAAACCGCGTGAAAGCGCCCCAAAACCGCCCTTTGACAAGGCAACACAAATAAAGCACATTTGACCATTAAAATACATAACCATGACCTAAAAACATCATTTAAATCAAGAAAAACCAACATAAATGAGATAGTGATCATTTAGTTTGCAATTCCTTTGGACATCCTTGTCCTAAACCGAACTTCTTCAGAAAAAAGCCTATTTGAGTGGGGTCCACTAATCACTATAAGATATTCCATAACTTTATGGAAATATGAAGAAGTATTATAAATCATCCAATCACTAGTAATCAATTCTTGCCACTTAGGAAGAAATATTTACTACTTGCTTTTGAGCTAGGGTTTCAAACTCATAAAACGATGTTTGCCTTATTAACATTCATTCATAAAAATGTGATAATGAAATGACATAATTATATTTTTAAAACCTTATATAATCAATTTAGAAACATATTGGAAATCCACAAGGTACCATGAAAATCACACAATTTAGGGTGAGCATAAGAATTTGAGTAAAAAATGACCTTGTGCTTGACCCTGTGTCACCAAAATTGACATAACTTGCAAAATACTCATCAAGACAGCCTAAAATTTTTTCCACAACATCATGAAAAACTTTATTAACATATTAAATTATCACCATGTCACAAATATATCTTAATATCTCCAGACACTGAGACTTGCATAACTATCCCTTAGGGTTTTAAATCTGTAAAGGCTAGGATCAATTGAAAAATATCATAACACATCATGAAATTTCTCTAAAAGGCCATAAAATACTTGGTAAATTATAAATCAACTGCATACATGTATCCATGGGCTCATATAGCTACACAACTCAATCTCATTCATTATAACATCCAAACCTCGGTCTAAATGAGCACCGAAACATGGTCACCAACTTATATCTACACCTTATAACTCATGTGCGTTCCTAGACACTCTCCAATCATTATCTCCATCATTCCAAAATTCTTCTCATGATACCAAGAAACTCATACCACTATGAACTTTTACCTAGGCTATCTATGTCACCGAATAGGTTTGCAAGAACAAGAAATTCTCATGGAAACACATGGTATCATCATGAACACATCGAGTCATCATGTCATCACCATCCTAAACATGTTCGACCTTATTCCATCATCCAAATTATCATTAATGAAGTTTTTCATTAGTGACAAACACCTATACCACCACATGCCAACATAATATATAATAAATCACCATAATCATCAGTCATAATTTATTATAGCTTCCTAATATATGAAGATAATGACGTTCATTTTATTTGACTATATTATATGGGAGTAGTAATGTTATAGACAATGTTGAAGGTATTTATTATTTCATTTCTAATGTTGATGAACTTGAAATAATGTTTTTGGCTATGTGGTCATTTCTTATTTGTTATTAAGCTTTCATACGCTAATAAAATTTCACAAAGAAGTTGTTTTTAGGTATAGAAATATCTTAAAAATGTGTTTTCAATATTTTTCTTAATGTTGAATATAAAATTATAGGAAGGAATAACAAAGAGAATCTCCTAATTACAATTCTTGAGGATGGAAGTGAAGGTATGACATTTCATAATCAGTCTTATAGGAAATTTAGTCCCATCTTGTTTGAGTGATCAAGACAAATGCGTAGATATATTTTTAAAAATATACTACTTTTGATATTAAGTAGCATACTTATTCTCAAGGCACTTATTTCACTTATTTGTGGAATAAGGAATAGGCACATCAAGAAAGATACCTCTCAAAGCATCATTTACATAGATTCTCTAAGATAGGTAGGCTAGTTTATAATTCTTTTTTTATGTCGATCCAAAAAATGAACCACTCACGCCATTATAACCCTAACTATCAATATCAGAACTTTTTGGAGAACTTAATCAAAAAAATAACATCTACCTAAAATTGATATCCTTTTCAATCATATTTCACATAGATGTATTTTACATATCAGTAGATATCGAGTCAATATTGGCATGGAGGAAATGATCTACCAATTTCACCATGGTGGCTATCTCCTTGTTTATTTTGTAATCACATATATATTTTTACACCTGAAATCAACCCAAAAGATTCAAATCTTTTAAAATAGATCAAACCAAAAAATGATTTTATTTTAAATTAAAGATTATGATTGCTTTTTGAGACACCAATGTTGGTTTGGGTGTTATTCAACAAAGCGGCATACCTAATATTTTTACCATGACAATTACATACCTTAAATATATAATCCACCTCATTATTACATATGTATGACAACACAAAACCCCTAACTTTATATTATTTATGTTCTCTGCATGTAATAATATTTTTTCCGTTGTTATGATACATTTTCATAAATTGTTTAACTTACCCACTTTTGTACCTTTAATGTGCGTAGGAATGGCCACCATTGCTCGGTTGAGGTATGTGAAAATTTCATATTTACATGTTCCATATAACATAACAGAATTTCTAACAGGAGTATTTAATTATTCGAATTTTGATTTTTCAAACATTGATCTCTGTTATTTATAGATTTCCCAAACATTTTAAACATTGTGTCGGTTCATAATTTGATTTTATTTTTTAAAACATTGTGTTGGTTCATAATTTTTAATTTTTTTATGTTAGCCAAAAATGAACAACTCACGCCATTATAGCCTTGGCCACCATTGTAGGAAGGCCTCTTGGCATAAAAAAATTCTTGAAAAACTATTTTTCCTTTTGTTTCTATTTTCTGTTGTTACCATTTACTACATGACTCTCACTATTTATCCAAAGAATTAAATAAGTGTAATATATTATCCTTGTGAACAATTAGATATGAATCATGAATTTTGATGGACATCCATTCCATAAAATGTCATTTTATCTACACTTTTCCCCAAATCTTGGTATATTTGTTTTTGACTAAATATGAAAACAATGCATTATTAAAAATGCTTTAATGTAATTTCCATTCATCCCTTTATTATAATTTCAACCATAACTAAATGAACCTAGAGAAATTTAGAGATACATCCATCTTTAGAGAAATTATTCTTCTCAAATTATTCTAAAATATTCTCTATTATATTTTGTATATTTTGTCTTTTAGATGGAATTGTATTTAACTTTTTACATTTTTGGAAACATAATGGACTAGGTGGGAGGAAGGGGGAAGGGGGTGAATCAGTCCTTAAAAATTAAAATTTAATTTCAGATCATTCATGTAAATCATTAATCAATTATCCATTCATTAATATGTGTACAACAACATACAACATTCATTCAATAAACCAAAAGAAAGATAAGTAACACCATAAAACAAGATGTAAGTGGGAAACTATACGTGAGAAAAGAAACACGTGACTTTCTTCGCACCCAAATTCTCAAGGTCATTGAGACAGATGATGTAGAATATAAATGGATGTGTATGTGTGGTGATGGAGGATGAGCTAATGAGGAAACTTTATATCTTCAACATGCAGTATCAGGATTTGTGAGTCTAAGGAAAAGAATACTCTCATAACCTGAAGTGGTATGATGGATCGATCTAATATAATAGCTTCTCGGAGACTCCAGTCAATATCAAGCTCTATCAAGATTATATTCAATGGTTTTTGAACACACGAAAAGTGACCTGCAGGTGCCTCGTATAGATTTTCAAACAAGGTCATGGAAGTAAGAATGAGAGGCATAATGAAACCACATGGACTATGGATGATTTTCTAGTCTAGTCTAGAAAGTATTATCCTGATCGATTGCTATGTTCAATAATGAAATTTATGTGATGATATTAGGTGGAAGTGGTGATGATATAAATATTGATGCATGCAAACCAATGTCAATATCTAATTGGTTAGCAGAGACCCATTGGGTTGTTGGACATGAGGATCACAACTAAAAACTCATAGAGGATATGGTCATGTTATGATCATGTGTGTAATCAAACCCCATTTCTAGGAGCAATACAATAATCGTAGACTTGATTATTTGTGATGTTTAGCGTGTTTAGTTGTTCTATTTTCTCAAAAACATAGCAGGTATGCGTAAAACTTGCAAGTGTAAACATGTATGAATGTCCATCAACAATTCTGGCCTGTTGGGTTGTGGGACCAAAGGATCACAACCATATGTCTTTTCTTGTTGTGGGTCGTTGATGGTCATGTAGAATGAATTGAAATGATCTTGGTAAAACAAGCCATCTGTCAAATGAAATATAATATATTTTTTTAGTGTTTTAATAGTATATCGAGCCAAACAATGAAAGTAAACTAATCTAATAAAAGTAAATGTTTTTGATTTTTTCTAGTTTTTAAGTAATACTTGTAATCTAATAAGTAAAATAAATACAAGTAGTTAGCTAGATGTAGCCAATTACTTGTGAAAATATTTAAATCTAACTTTAAACAAATAACCTTATTTAATCAAAACCCTTCAAAACCTACCTCGAGGTGAAGATCAAATCATAACCCTAGAAGAGCTATTATCCCCCAAATTTTCCTAGTAATGTCAAATAGCAAGCTTTCTAATGATTTGATCTACTTTTAATTTCCTAATCAATTAAAATGAAAAATTTTACTACTCTATTTGATATGCAATTGAACCTAATGATTCAAAATTGACAATTTGGAAAAAGAAGAAAAAAACAAGTAATTCCAACCTCGATAAGCAAGATCTTTGGCAAATCTAGTTGTGTTTGTCCCCTTAGTTTGTTCCTTTCTTTATTTGTGTGTTTATATGAGTCCAAGCGATTGGTAATGCAAGAATAGAAGTAAAATAATATGCTTGAGAAATGTTAGTTTGAAGGAAGTCTTGTTGTAATGCAAGTAGAATAGAGATAACACAAGATATTTGAGCTTGGCTATGCAATTCCTAGTAGGATTGTGGCAGTAATGTTATGCAAAATACTCAAAAAAATTTAGGAATTTTTCTTAAACACAAGCAACAAATATATAATAATTGGGGATGGGATATCCCTTCATGCACAAGGCAAGAAGAGGTAGTTCTAACTAACTAAATCACATGAAAAAATAGAAGAGGGAAGGAGAATCAAGCAATCAAAACTATTTTTAGACCAATCAATTCACAAATACATCCTAAAAGTGAAGTTAAGTAAAGTGTTGCATGTTAAAATTACCTATGATTGAATCGGAAAAATTACTCGGGACCACCGCTGCATGCGGCGGCGGTCACTGAGACCACCGCGTTACCTAGGTAGTGGTTTCGAGAACCACCGTGAAAGCAATGCGGTGGTGTTGGCACTAAAGGCAAAAACATGCACAAAATGAAGTGGGAAACTAGAAAAAGAGTAGAAAAGCTAAGTAAGGATGTCTAGGCTACAAATATAAACTACAAATGGGTTTAGGAGCTCAAACATCTTTTGAAAGGATGTGAATCATCATTGGGGACTTTTGTAACCATTTTCTAACAATGTAGCACATGCAATTTTGGGTGCGTACATATTTCCCCCTCGGAGAAGCATCTTAGCCATGAAGAGGTGTAAAATGTAGAGTTTGAGTATGGCATTCCTGAAATGGGGAGTTAGAAGCTATACCTGACACACCCATGTGTTGAAATGTCACCGTCTAAGTTCCTGCTACTTGTAAAAGGGAGAGAAGACTAGAGTGCAAATAGATAAAATATCGAAAAATGAACACTAAATCAAAATGACTAGAGGACTTACATTTTGTGAGGGGATATAGAGATATGCCTATGCCAATGCTCCAGCCCTATGAAAACATACACTCGAAACGAGGTCAAAAAAAATATATATATCAAAACAAACTCATTTTCCAATTCATTTGTGCTTATTTGATTTGGTGATTTTGGAGCTCTAGACCCACGTAACCATTTTTTATGAGAGTACAGCTAAAATTACCATTACAAGATCGTGATCATGCCTCCATGAGCGGGAGATCAACCTGCATGGTCTAAGGTTGGTTTTTTTCACTTTTAAGTTTTTAAACCTAAAATGTAAAAATGTTGAAAAGTTTACTTAGGGGGATCATTTTCAAAATTTCTTGTCTTAAATGAGTCTCTAGGAGAGATCCCATAGGGCAGTCTTTTATTTTTTCTAAAATGGTCTTTTTTGTGCTTTTGAGTGTTTTCTATGGTTAAAAACATGTTTGTAAAATTGGTCGAGGACCGTTGCCTTATTAGGGCGGCGATTATGAACAGAATGACAAAAATGCGTAGTAAATTGTATTTTTAAATTTTTTTCATGTTTTTGGTGAGCTTATCCTTCGATATACATTTATAACTTGCTCTTTTTCCATGTTTTGGTGGATGCAAAAGAAAGAGGAATACATTCGTTGGAGTTGTGAGAGGGAATGTGATTTGATCTAGGGGATTTTAGACCAGCTTAACTCGGGATGAGACAAATATTCTCTAGAGGGAAGGGATTTGGAGGATTGCATGGGTACTCCATATCACCCCTACTATTCACATACTGTGTGACTTGTTTTCTTACTGGGATGTAGACCTGGAACACCTTTCGGTTGCCAGTGTCAAGGGTGAGTGTACTATCATCTTGGAGGAAGTATACCGCATTCTTGACTTCTAATACTAGGAAGATGATTGACTCTAGAGACAATAGGATCCAGAGACATGATGAATCTATGGGCCACCTATATGGGAGATGTTGTGGTCTCTTTTTGTTTAAAGAAGGGGATCAAGCTCGATTTATTCCTATTTCTCCCATCCCTATTATCCACAATGCCATCATGGGTATCTTGGCCTCACGATTGATCAAGGATGAGGGAGGTGACACTTTACTTTACTTGGTGGGCTCTCATTAGTACACAAATTGAGGCACATGGTTGTATCTCGTGCCTTGGGATCGGACATACTTGGCATCACTTATCATGACTTGTATCAGATTATCTAATTATAGGGGAAATATTTCAGCCACCCTACATTAGTTATGAGTTGGGTGTACAAGAGGATCATCCCTTATGGGAGGGGAGCACCAGTATGGGATCTAGCGGTCATCGGGGCTGCCAGATGGATAGGGATGAGAGTCCTCAAACTATCACATCAGCCAGTGGCATCTTTGACTTCATCAAACATGGTGGCCACCCCATACCAAGACATGGTAGGGTTTTGGGGACAAGAGGGGACCACAGTGGTGGATTGCTCCAATAATGGTCAATTGATAGGATGGGGAAGATTTAGATTCACTCGTTTGGATTATTTCCTTTGTAATTTGGCCTCCCCTATGTAGATATGCTTCCTCCAGTGGCACCAATATAGAATGTCATTCAGGATGCTCGGAAGGGCCCTAGAGGGGTTCCTAGTTGGACTATGGTTACTCCATGTGTGTTTATTACAGCTAGGCATGTGGTCTATACTTAACAGAAGTGGTGCCCCTTAAGTACCTTTACTTGAGATCACATGACTTCTCCCAATCACGGTGGAGAGGAACATGAGACCATTGATGCAAACTCCAAATCAAGAGTACATAAGAGATGAGACCAAGGAGGAGTTGGTAGAGAGGATATGGGGGATGAAGGGTTAGGTGGTGAGATTGATGAAGTTGTCAATATAGAGGAGGAGAGCGACCCTAAGTGGCATGACACTCAAGATATGCTAAGAGTGACACGGGAGGAAGCGAGTGTGAAGAGAGAGACCTTGGTCTTGGAGGGACCACTTCCTCAAGATGGAGAGGGAGATGATGAGTCCATTATAACACATCATATCGCCTATAGCTATGGGGAGGCCATGTAGCCACAAGCGGTAGTTGTAACATCAACTTACCCTACTTGGATGCCTAGAGATCCAAGTATGTTGATACTCTTCCCTTGACTTTGTTAGTTGGTATTTATTTTTTGTTTTGTTTTTGTAATTTTCTAACTTACCATTTGTTCTTCTTTTCTTTCTTATAGTGAATGCATAGGAGTGGTGGGAGATTATTCAATGGGTGTGTGTGGACACCTTGTTGATCCCCTCGGGAAGACATGAGATAAGTTTATCGAGGATTCAAAGCTAGCCACTACCATCGACATACATGCGATGTTTTTACACCTATATGAAGAGTAGTAGAGGTGACGACCTCTCTTCATACACAGGTGGTTGGGTATGAGGCAAAGTCACTCTCATAGCAAGACCACGGCTAGTGGATGCCACCATGAGCACTCACACCATTCAATCTATTCTCATCACCGTAGCCACGTAAAGAGTACCACATAATGCCATGCATTATCCGAGGGATCCCACGAGGATTGATAAGCCAATAGGAATTTTATTTGTTTGTTATGATTTTGTTGAGAATTATATGATTTTTTTGTATATTTCTAGCTCATTGAGATCATTTTGACCACACATAGCATGTGATGGCATTGTACACAAAACTTCATTCATTATGATATATATAGAATATTGTTTTTGGTTGGGTAATTCTTTTTGTATCTAAGTTGACTTCCTCTTGGCTTACTTTGTATGTGTTATTGGGCCACAAAATATTGGTTAGGTACAAAAAGGCACGTAGGCATGCGGGACCTATATGAAGAAGGATGCGTGTGGTGAAGGCGTGTAGGAAAAGGGTTTAAGGAGGTTATAGTAAAACCCACGGTGTGCGCTAGAAAAGAAAAGGGTTTTGGGACTTATCCATATTTGGCATTCCTAGCAACACACAAGAAAAGCATGACCCGACTAAGCATGTGGAGTGGATAAGGTTCCATCCTGGAAAATTGATGGTCAAGGAAGGAATATTCCATGCAATGGAAGGATCCAGAAAGACATCATTGCAGAAAGTGGAGAGCTCGGATGGGAAGAAGCATGCTCCATTGAAGGACCACATGGACACTTGGAAACTGATCTATTACTTTAGGAAGGCATGGCGGTGGATGCTAAAGCTATATATAGAGATGCTCGGGTAGAAGAAAAGGGATGAATAATTTTGGAGGAGAGTGTGTGGTCGCTGACATCATATAGAGATTGAAGAGGTGAAGCTCTGTAGAAATAGTAATGGGTTATATGGATTCTCATTAGGAGTTCTATAGGAGATATGGCATATCTAAAGGGATGGGTTTGTGATCATTTTTGTAATATGGGAAGTATGGTTAGGATTTATGATGCATGAGTCTTATCTGCATTGATACATTGGTCTGTTATGGCCTTAAGGAATGTAATGTGGTTACTGAACTAAGATCAATGAGGAATATATGGTTCTATTCTAAATATACATTATTCATGGGTGTAAACCCTAGTGCATCTTCTTTATATTATGAATCATATTTGCTATCTATTTGAATCTATGATATTTTACTTGTTGTCTAAATGGATGCATTAATATAATGCCCCATCTTAAGTTCTCAGAATTAATGCATGTTTATTTACCCTTTTTCTAAGTTTCTATCATTGATCAATGTATTCTCACAAGACTCGCATAAAGCAAGGGCTCTTCACTGCGTGTGCCTCAGTGAGCAACCAACACTCGTTTGGTGATAGGTCAAAGCACACATGGGATTAGACTATTTTCTAAGGGTATAAAAATGACTACATGTGTAATTTATATGTTTAGAACTTCCATTTTTATATGATTTTTAGAATGTATGTAGTGGATATGAATTCTAATAGAATAATTTATTTTTGTATTTTATAATGTTGATATATGATAATGCAAACACATTGTAATGCTGAAATTTAGTTTCTTTTAGCAATTTTTGGTACTTTGTATTTTTTTGGAAAAACACGGTGATAGAGTGATATGATAAGTGAATGAAATTTCCCTGTTCCTAATTCCATGCAACTAGTAAGATGCAAGGGCTCAACACCGAAAGCTAGAAAGAGCACAAGTTATGGAAATTTTGTGAATGGTAATGATGAGGGAAAGAAAAGGATATGATAAAACCAAATTGAGACACCACAACCTCACTCTACTCAATTTTGCTTCATATTTAGAATGTGAATTGATTTCTAGTTTATCTTTACTTAGACCCATATATGGCCACTTGGTTGACAAAATATGGTTTTTGGGTTCTAAGCTCTCTTGGAATTTTGGACATCTAACTCACTTTAATTTGATTTGTGATTTCACAATACTTGAATGAATTGTTTCTAACTTTCAAGTTCATCAAAGAGACCCCCTACACCTTTCCCCATGCTACCAATAGTAAGTATGGGATTATCACCATGTACAAGGCATAGGTGAGTAAGGACATTTCTCTCCTTTCCCAACCCTACATCACTAGTAAGAGATGCAAGCTCAACACCCAAGGTTGGTAGGACAAGGAAATGTGTAAAATAGATTTTTTTGGACTTTCATTTGACTTATTTATCTAGGAATTTTTTTAGAATGTTCTTATTTCAAAAGATATTTGTATGGGATAGATGCGACACCATGAAGCTTCTAGATTAGACTATAGGAAAAGACACCTAATCTAGAAAGAGACCATAATCAAAACAAAGTATGCAGGCCTTCGTATGGTTATTGTTAAAGCTTTGTCTTAAACTGTGTGGACCAATGAAATAATTTGGAAACAATTTATGATACCGTGAAGATTTGTAGAGGCATGATTTGAGTGTTTTGCCAATGTTTTCATAAGTTTTTAGGAATTGCTATAAGGAAAATTCCTTGATCACAAATTTTACAGAATGAACTGGTAGATGAAAATGCAATGTAGATGCAATAATGTACATATTAAAATGTTGATGGAACATGCCTAGTATCTCTTCAAGTGAAGAGATTTTACATATTTTCTAAACTCCTCACCCTCTATCAGTACATAGGTGAAATGCCCCATTTTTGTAGTTTCCTATTATTCAATACTCGACCCAACCACCAGGTTTGAATTTCCTTCCTTTGTTGGTACTTTTATCTATTTGGATGTCAAATTTCAAAACAAAATATCCCTCATATATTTCATGCTCATAGACTTTCTTGTTGTATTTTGAGCCATCCGGTCAACGTAAACGCTATGTCATTGTTTAGCATTGAGTCTAGCCTCATCAAGACTTTCTAGCTGAGAGAGTCACACTTCTCGATAGCCTTCTTCTCCTAGAATTCCTTGCAATGAGATATGAAGACTAGGTATTTCAACTTCGAGTGGTAAAACTACTTCTGCACCAAATACCAAAGAAAAGGGGTTTCTCCGTCGTTGGTGTTCTTACCGATGTCTGATAGGCCCACAAGGCTGGAAAAATATTTAAATGCCAATCTCATTTGTTCTCCTTGATGGTCTTAAGGAGAATAGATTTCAATGTCTTGTTCGTAGCCTCAACTTGTCCATTGGCTTGAGGGTAATAGAGAGAAGCCGTGTGGTGACTTATTTTGAATTTTTCACACAGTTCACGTACCTCATCATTTTTGAAGGATGTGCCATTATTTGAGATAATGACTTGTGGGAACCCGTACCTACAAATGATTTGGTTAAGAATGATATTTTTATTACTAATCTAGGCATCGTGGTAAGATTCATAGCTTCTACCCACTTAGTAAAGTACTATGTGGTTGTGATTATGAAGTTATGGCTATCTGTTGATGAGGGAGAGAATTTCCCTATCAAATTCAAGCCCCATGTGGAAAAGGGCCTATTGGCTAGATTTTCTACATAGCATAAAACCTAGGCAATCATGAGATAAATCTCCCTCATTTACCGGTGAGGCTCTCATGTCATATTTTTCAATTAAAGTATGCTAGTATCTATATGGGGTTTTACTTTAACTATTCAGCTCATGAACCATAGTTGTATAGTTCTACAGCAAGTAAGCAATTGTTTAAAGAAAAAATATTTATAGAAGGGAATTATATAAACATAGAGAAGAAATGGGGAAGATGTGCATCCCAATCAATAGATAGCAGAGTTGATTGCATGAACATAGAAGAAACTAATAAATATAAACAAAGAATTATAAGCAAATGCAGCTCTAGATCTAGATCTAAAATAACACAAAGTTTATTCAAATATCTAAGATAGAAATCTAGAAACAAAATACACCGTGACACAAATTTCTCTAGAAATCTACTCCGGTATATTTGTTTGCTTCAAGTGGCTCTCAAGGGTTTCAGCACAAAGTCTGGAACACAAGAATGCTGCTTACAAATTATAATCATTAACCCAAAGGTTCTTCCTCTACTTATAGAGTGTAGAGGGGAAATTACAAGTCAAAAGATTTTAGTTGAACTGGCATATGTGGAAGTAAAAAAGGAAACAACTGGTAATCTCCCTCTTGAAATTCCTCTTTGCATGACATGCATGATTTGCAACTAAAAATAGAACCTTTTATTTTACACGGCTGCCACCTATCTCCAAGTAGATGACTTCTTCAAGTAATGGATTTCAAACCAATCACTTAAGTTGTATAATTTAATTGATCGCTCAATTATTTTGTCGGAGGAAATAAGAGAAAGAAGAAGAAAGAGGAAAGCTGCAATCTTGTCCTTTTCATGTCTCGCACGCACTGATTCAAACCGGATCTCGGGAAGCAATTAGAACTAGAAGTGACTAGAAGAAGTGGATCGGAAGCAAGTGACTATGATTTTCTTGCGTGTATTACCTTTGGCATGTCTTCCTTCTTATCATTGAAGATTTTGCAGCTTCTTCCCGACATGGATCGGTCTGCAATGTTCACCGTAAATAACTCATCATTTTTATTTTTAATTGCATATGAGCAATTAAAAATTCTAGAAAGCACTTCAGGTGAATGCAACTTCAATGAAGGCTTCAACTAGAAGATTGGAAGCACATGCACAAGATCCTGGAAGGAATTTTCCATGCACTGACTTCTTCAGAGGTTGTGTTCGAAATAAGAGGATGAAGCCTTTGTGCCAGAAGTGTTTTCAATTATGAGATCTAGATCTAGATTTGGGCCTATTGACTTTAGCAAATCTAGAAGCTACACATGATTCCGCTGAGCTTTCTCTTTCATCCCGCTTTTCCATGGCTGGAGCAATCTTTTTCTGAACAATTCTTTTCCTCTTTATTCGGCCAGAATTCTTCACAACCAGTAAAAGATGTAGATACTTTTTTAGATTTAGAGGATATGTTCAATGTATTGGACATTGATTTAAGATCCCTTTCTCTCGATAAAAGCACTGTAATAAATTCCTACAATTAATTGAGACAAAGATGGCAACCGAAACATGAACAAGTGGATTTTAATCATAAAATCTGCATAATTCAAGCCTTCGCCCCAAATTTTATGTTTTATTTGCATGCAAAGCAAACATGAATTTTACCAACTTCACCGAGCACCTATATCACTTATGCAAACAATTATCCAGACACAAATCAAGCTCCTTCAACTTGTGTGCCAAATCACCTTCTTTTGAGCAAAAATCCTCTTCAAATGGGGCGCACTTTTCCTCCTGGGCTGCACTTCTCTACTTGTGAATTAATTACTTCATTCTTATGGAAGCTCCTACTTATATAATCTTCATGATTATATAATTAATTAATGCCTTTCCTATTCATGGTAATTAATTAATTAATTAATTAATAAGCTTCACTCTTCGAATGGGGCGTCAATTTTTTTGCATGCTTATGGATGCCATTAAATAAATTAAATTTATTTAATTTTAGACTTCGCTTCTAGTTAAATCAAGTCTCACAAAGTATACTTTGACCATAGCCACTGAAAATAGGAATTAATTTAATCATTTAATATTTAAAAAATATTATTTATCTCCCAAAAGGGGCGCACTTTTTGACATAAAGGGGCTGCATTAAATAAATATTATTTATTTAATTTTAGAACAGTCTATTTTCAACCTCCTTTTGTCCATTTACCTCTGTTGACTTTTCCACAAGCCTGGGCGCCAAAATTGGGTGAATAAATATTAACAAATATTTATTTAATGCATTTATTATTCACCCAAGGTGGGTCGCACTTTTTGGAATAAAGAATTTCTATTTTTAAAAGTCAGATGTCAATGGGATTATTTACCCTGCAAGGCAACCTTGAAAATCCCATGATTCACTTAAGTGATTTTTCTTTTATTCCACAATGGGAATTTTTACCCTGCAAGGCAGGTAATAAATTCCCGCCTGCCTGCTGCCTCTAATTTTCCCATTGTGACTTAAGTGACATTGCTTCCATGGGAAAAAGTACCCTACTAGGTAGGTACAAAATTCCCACCTACCTGCTGCTTCCAAAAATCCCATGATCCACTTCAAACCCCCTTTTTCCAAAAATGTGGCCAGCCTAGAAGAAGCTTTTTGGTGCATGACTTTGTCTTTTCCAAGAGAACCAGACCTCTGATGGTGAATTCCTTCTATCACAACATGCATATGTGATCGCTGATACTCTGTGCCAAGAATAAGGCCAAACCAAAGAAAGGAATTAATCTAGAGAAATTTCACAGAAAATGAAATGGGAAAACACAAAAAGTTGCTAGAAGTCACAAATAAAGCCCAGGAGTCATTCCTAGTTAAAACCCTACTGGTATATGAGAATAATGATATGTACAATCACAACAGAGTTAAACCGGAGCACAAATTGCCTCAGACGGGGCTCAAAATAATTAAATACAAAATTCTCATAGCAAAACCTAGCGACATAATAAAATAATTTTGGGCATCTAGGTATTTGGTGAAATTGGCTAATATGACTCTTTGGGAATATCCTGACACAATACAAACACTTTCTAGCAATTAACACACAAAACGATCCATTATGTTAAAAGTATGAAATTTTTAACATGGGGTAGTCTTAGATTTCAGGGTGAAATCTGGGGACACCAATCGGCTCCGTATGTGGACATATTTGCCTCTGTCAAAATGATAGGGGTAAAGATGAGATCCCAACATCTCTGTTTTTGTTTCTTGTCCATTAGGCTCGGGGTCAGGCAAACAAAAACAACACCAAAAATGGAAAAACAAACAAAGTTTTATTTATATACATACAAGTTTTACCCTACTTTTTTATGTCCGAAAAGCTTCAGATGTGGCCCGTTGAAAGGAAGTGGTAACTCAATTCCATCCCAGTAGGAAAGGAAGAAAGTATCCATTCCTATAGCTCTTTTGATCATGAAGGGCCCTTTCTAGAGTGAATCAAATTTTTCGTGCATGCCCTTCGGTTCATATCTCATGTCCCACCAGAGTACCCAATCTCCGATCTTGAACTTCCTTTCTTTGGCCTTCTTGTCAAATACTCTGGGCAAGTCCTTATCAACTTCATTTGGTGGTGGCTCATCCTTTCTTCTCTCTGTGGCGGGTAAGTTTACATCAACTTGCTCCGTTCCTAGATTTATTTGCTACATTTCTGAGGAAGAACTATCACCATATTCTTTGTTCTTCTTCAGGTACTGATCATGCTTGTTTAAAGTCTCCACTAAGGAAACCAAACCTTTGGGGATTTTTCTACCTTTTGGTTGGATTACTCTACTACTGTCATCATAACTGGATCAGTCTTTCCTGTGGATTTGTTTGTCATGGTGGTGATTTACTCCCTTCAACATACAACTTGTCAAAGTTGCCTTGTTCCAGAAATGCAGATGTATGTTTGTCATCGTTGAAAGTCTGCCACTATTCAACATTATCAGGGACTTTGGGGTGGTAGACCATCTCCACTTTATAGTTTCCTTGTCTGAATATGGACGGTGGTCTATCCAGATTCAATAGTGTAGCCGTGTGACTGCCAAAGAATCTTCCTTGGAGTTTTGATTTATTGGAATGAATTCAATAGAGAAGGGTGCAAAATCGAATGTGGCAGAAAGTACTTTATCTCTGTAATGCTCCGGATCATCTCTTTTGACCTGATTTTTCCCTCGAACCTAATTTACTAGAAGTTCAACATCTCCTTGGGCTTTGAGGAGTTTTACTCCTTTCCTTTTGGCTTGCTCCATTCCTAGAAGCAATGCTTCATACTTCACCATATGATTGGTTTTCTCAAACATCAAATTATGGGAGTATGTGAATGTCTCATGATTTGGAGATATTAGTAGAATGCCGACTCGATCCTAAAGAACAATAGGTTCCTTTAAACTCCGAGTCCAAAATTTTTCTTCTTCTTTTGTTGGATCGGCTCTAGAATGTCTTTATCCATTTCCATGAAATAGACCCCACGGTCGATTCTCGAAAAGAATCGAGATCTAGGATCTTCAGATTTTGTAACCATGTACTGGACTTCTTTTTCAGCTCCATCTTATGGTTAATCCCCTTGATAGGAATATGAGCGTAGGACTAATCCATCTTTACTTATCCTCCCAGCTCTTTGTAGAAGTTTCTACTCAACAACATCCCATAGGAGACAGGAATATCTGTAACTATAATTTTCATCATCTTAATCTTTTTTTTTAGGAAAAGTCGCTAGAACAGCTTGTGCATCTTTGATTTTTTTGATTAAAGGGACTTGTCTCTCCATGGAATAACACCTTTTTATGGTCTTTGTCAAGGTAATCCCAAGAGCATCTGTAACTTTAGCTGGCATGACATTGTCAGACGCACCCGAATCTAAAATGCATTGCTTAACTTGAAACCATTAAGCAATAGGGAAACATAGAACAGTTCCACTCTTTTAGAAGATGGTGAGGATTTAACAACTACAGTGTTGTTCTGGGGAGGAGTATCCTTGGGCTTAGGAAAAAGGCCTTTTGATGTATTGGATTGTCTTGGTGATTATACATATTTGACTAGCCTATTTAACTGCTCAAGAAAAGCTCTCATGTATTTGGCTTCTGACATTTGAACTTTAGTTTTCTTGGCATGATCAATAATGTCAAAAGAATAAATATATTTAGATACCTAAGCCACTTTCTTTGGTTGAGATGAAGAACTTGCATGCTTCCTTCTAAGAGCTAAGAAAGAAGGCACAGGATGCCCCTTCTTTTTCGTCTGCTAATTCTTGACTTGGCGAGTTTGTGATCTTGTAAGTACTTGCATATGTATGACCATGATAATATTTATGAAGTTTCTCATCGTCATATTAAAATTTGTAGTTCGAGATAATTAATGTTGGAGTCACCAAAGCAGTCCTATAAAATCATCATCCTCGAGCTGATGGCGTCAACTTCCTAGTCTTCTTCATTCATCTTCACGTTGTTTCTAGGAGAAGCTTTAATTGCTAATCTTTGGGAACCAAAAATGTGGTTCCAGTTGTTGTTGTTGTTGAAATTTTGAGTAGGGGTATTATTGTTTCCTTGAGCCATTTGATCTATTTGTTTCTTCATCTCGCATCATCTCATTTGCTAACTTCTACAGTAGTGAATTGAAAGTAGTAGCAGAGGATGAACTTTTAGCTCTAGAAGTCTTTCTTTTATCTTTCCAGCCATGATGAGGTCATCTTCA
Organism: Taxus wallichiana var. yunnanensis; assembly: GCA_018340775.1. Classification (NCBI taxonomy): domain Eukaryota; kingdom Viridiplantae; phylum Streptophyta; class Pinopsida; order Cupressales; family Taxaceae; genus Taxus; species Taxus wallichiana. The sequence continues at coordinate 565,571,355 of CM031235.1, forward strand.
ATTTCAACCACCATGTTTCGAGCTGCTAAAAATCAGCAAGATGTGCTCTTTGTAGTTGATAGATTACTTTAGGAAGTAAAGAATTGATGAAGAACACATTTTTATTTGCATCCTTCAGATAAGCAGAAGTTGGAATTTTGTAATAAAATCCCGCATGTGCTCATGTGGCTCCTTCTTCAACTGAGTGAGTTGAGTAATCAATGTACTAGAATCTTCAGCTGGTTTGAATCTTTTTAGGAATGCATTCCACATAGTAGCTCCAGTTGGTTATGGTACCAGGAGCTAGTTGGTGGAACCATTCTCCAGCGAAGTCATGCAAAGTCTCTATGAAGAGTCTGACAGATACATCTTCATGTTCGACTGCAAGCACTCCATAGGATATGAAAAATGCAGCCAAGTGGTCATCTGGATTTTTCTTGCCATCTCCAAAGAATTTCAAAAATTCTTTCTCGTCCCTTTAGGTAGATCATGCATAGGAGGAGTCAGATTCAGTGGCCCAAAAGCTGCTCCCCATGGGACAGGTACTATCTGGTTCTGATTCGCCATGATGAATGGGGCACATCTTCTCCTTGTGTAGACTTGATGAATAATTCCAACTGCCAGACTATGCTGAAGACGATCTAGATCTGGATGAGCGTGCACTCTCCTTCTTGGTGAGAGACTAGATCTGTGGCTTCTAACTTGAGGAGGATAATTGAAATTGAATTGCTCATGTAGTCTGAAGAAATGATCAGTCCCTCATTACACATTCACGGATTGGGTGAATGGATGTTTAGCTAGGTTGAGATTTGTATGGAAAACACTCCGATCTTTAAAAGATAAGATTTGATCTACAAAGATAGTTGTTCCTCAATGGAGTTGCCAAAAACTATTGGCTAGAATTTTTGCATAGCATAAAACCTAGGCAGTCATGAGATAAATCTCCCTCATTTACCAGTGAGGCTCCCATGTCAGATTTTTCAATTCAAGTATGATAGTATCTATATGGGGTTTTACTTTAACTGTTCATCTCATGAACCATAGTTGTATAGTTCTGCAACAAGTAAACAACTATTTAAAGAAAGAAAATATTTATAGAAGAAGGGAATTATATAAACATAGAGAAGAAATGGGAAAGATGTGCATCCCAATCAATAGATAGCAGAGTTGACTGCATGCACATATAAGAAACCAATAGATATAAACAAAGAATTATAAGAAAATGCAACTCTAGATCTAGATCTAAATTAACACAAAGTTTATTCAAAGATATAAGATAGAAAGCTAGAAACAAAATACACCGTGACACAAAGTTCTCCGAGAAATCTGCTCCTATATATTCCTTTGCTTCAAGTGGTTCTCAAGGGTTTCAGTACAAAGTATGGAACACAAGAATGCTACTTACAAATTCTGATCATTAACCCGAAGGTTCTTCGTTTACTTATAGAATGTAGAGGGGCAATTAAAAGTCGGAAGCTTTTAGTTGAACTGGCACATGTGGAAGTTGGAAAGGAAACAACTAGAAATCTCCCTCCTGAAATTCCTCTTTGCATGACATGCATGATTTGCAACTGAAAATAGAACCTACTATTTTGCACGTCTGCCGCCTATCTCCAAGTAGTTGACTTCTTCAAGTAATGGATTTTAAACTAATCACTTAAGTTGTATAATTTAATTGATCACTCAATTATTTTGTCAGAGGAAATAAGAGAAAGAAGAAGAAAGAGGAAAGCTGCAGTCTTGTCCTTTTTCATAGTACGCATCTGGTGATTCAAACTGGATCTATAAGTGACTAGAAGCGGCTAGATCTGGAAGCAAGTGACTATGATTTTCTTGTGGGTATTGCCTTGGACATGTCTTCCTTCTTATCCTTGAAGCTTTTGCAATTCTTCTCCAATACATGCATCAGTGCAATGTTTGTCGTAAATAACTCATCATTTTTATTTTTAATTGCATATGAGCAATTAATTTTTTTTTAAAGCACTCCGGGTGAATGCAACTTCAATGAAGGCTTCAACTAGAAGATTAGAAGCACATGCACAAGATCCTGGAAGGAATTTTCCACGCACTGACTTCTTCACGGGCTGCGTTCGAAACAAGAGGATGAAGCCTTTGTGCCAGAAGCTTTTGCAATTATGAGATCTGGATCTGGGCCTATTGACTTTAGCAAATCTAGAAGCTATGCATGATTCCGTTGAGCTTTCTCTTTCATCCCGCTTTGCCATGGCTAGAGCAATCTTTGTCTGAACAATTCTTTTCCTCTTTATTCAGCCAGAATTCTTCACAACCGGTGTAGATCTAGATAATTCTTCAGATTCAGAGGATATGTTCAATGTATTGGACATTGATTTAAGCTCCCTTTCTCTTATAAAAGCACCTGTAATGAATTCATACAATTAATTCAGACAAAGATGGTAACCAGAACATGAACAATGGATTTTAATCATAAAAATATGCATAATTCAAGCCTCTTTATTCCAAATTTGATGTTTTATTTGCATGCAAAGAAACCATGAATTTTACCAACTTCACCTGAGCACCTGTATCACTTATGCAAACAATTATCTAGATACAAAGCAACCTCCTTCAACCTGTGCACCAATTCTGGAAGCTTTTAGCATTAATTTCACCTTCTTTTGAGCAAAAATCCTCTTCAAATGGGGCACACTTTTCCTCTGGGATGCACTTCTCTATTTTTGAATTAATTACTTCATCCTTATGGAAGCCCTTGCTTATATAATCCTCATGATTCTATAATTAGTTAATGCCTTTCCTATTCTTGGTAATTAATTAATAAGCTTTGCTCTTCAAATGGGGCGTCAATTTTGTGCATGCTTATGGCTGCCAATAAATAAATTAAATTTATTTAATTTTAGACTTCGCTTCTTGAGTTAACTCAAGCCTCACATGCTTTGACCTTAGCCATGAACATAGGAATTAATGTAATCATTTAATACTTAAAAAAATATTATTTATATCCCAAAAGGAGCGCAGATTTTTTGACATAAAGGGGATGCATTAAATAAATATTATTTATTTAATTTTAGAACAGATCTATTTTCAACCTCCTTTTGTCCATTTACCTCTATTGACTTTTCCACAAGCCACGGGGTGCTAAAATTGGGTGAATAAATATTAACAAATATTTATTTAATGTATTTATTACTCACCCAAGGTGGGTTGCACTTTTGGAATAAAGAATTTCTATTTTTAAAAGTTAGATGTCAATGGGATTATTTACCTTTTCAAGGCAGCCTACGAAAATCTCATGATTCACTTAAGTGATTTTTCTTTTATTCCACAATGGGAATTTTTACCTGCAAGGTAGGTAATAAATTCCCGCCTGCCTGCTGCCTCTAATTTTCCCATTGTGACTTAAGTGACATTTCTTCCATGGAAAAAAGTACCCTGTTAGGTAGGTACAAAATTCCCACTTACTTGTTGCTTCAAAAATCCCATGATCCACTTCAAACTCCCTTTTCCTGAAAATACCGCTAGCCCAGAAGAAGCTTTTTGGCACACGACTTCGTCTTTTTCAAGAGAACCAGACCTCTGATGGAAAATTCCTTCTGGAACAATGTGCATATGTGATCTCTAGATACTCCAGGACAAGAATCAGGCCAAACCAATAAAGGAATTGATATAGAGAAATTTCACAGAAAACGAAACGAGAAAACACAAAAAGTTGCGAGAAGTAAAAAATAAAGCCTAGGAGTCATTCCTGGTTAAAACCCTATTGGTATATGGGAATAATGATATGTACGATCACAACAGAGTTAAACTGGATCAAAAATTGCCTCAAATGGGGATTAAAATAATTAAATACAAATTTCCCAGCAGAAAACCTAGCGATAGAATAAAAGCAGTTTTGGGCATATGGGTATTTGGTGAAATTGGCTAATATGACTCTCTGGGAATATCCCGACACAATACTGAGACACTTTTTGGCAATTAACACACAAAACGACCCATTAGTTTAAAAGTATGAAATTTTTAACATGGGGTGGTCTCGATTTCGAGGGTGAAACTGGGACACAGAGGCCATGGTGTTGTAATTGGTTGTAGATCATGTTTAGGTATGTGGATCTCATGGGAGAAATCTTTACATTTATGGAATTCATGCACAAAATCCACCTTTTCATGTTCTAGCGTGGGCTAGAAGTAGCCCATCCAATGTATCTTTCGAGTAGTGGCATGGCCGCTGAAGTGACCTCCACATACCCCAATATGTGATTCATAAAGAATCTTTTCAGATTCTTCTTCATCAACACATCTTAACAACATTCCATCAAAGGCTCTACGATAGAGCACTTGTTCCAAGATGACATACTTGGCGGTTATAATACATAACCATCTTCTTTGTTATGAGGTTGCCCCTTCTGGATATGTATGGTCCACTATGAAGTTAATGATGTTAGTGTACCATGGACACACATAAATAAGAGGCTTAGTTTCAACAAAATACACACACTCGTCGGGGAAGTCTAAATTTACTAGATCACCTCCATCCAATGGGTTATCAACTAACCAATTCTCAATGATTTGTCCTTTGATGGATTTATGATTAAAAATGTTAACTCAAACTCACCCATCAGAGTTATGAAGTGTCTAACCTTCTTAGATAAGGACCCTTGTGTGAGAAATGTCTATAAGTGATCTGATTTAACAATAAACCTTGTTTCTTTGTTTAACATGTAATGTCTTGATTGTTTTTTCATGAAGACTATAGCAAGGCATTCCTTCTCTACTTTTGTATAATATGTCTCGTAATCGAGCAATGTCCAAATAATGAAATAGACCATACACTCTCGTTTATCATCATGTTCTTGAGCTAACATGTAGGCTAATGAGACAATCGTAGGTCATGAATACAGGATCAAGGGGTGATCTAACCTACGTGGCGTGAGTGTGGGAGGAGATAATAAGAAGAATTTAACCAACTCAAATGCCTCATTCCATTCTTCCGTCCAATCAATGCAGTAATCCTATTTAAAAAAAAAAAAAATTGATTGGGTGAATAGAATAGGTCAAATTAGGGATAAACCTTCAGATTGCACCGAGTTTCCAAAGGAAAGATCCAATGTCGACTCATCGATGATGGCTTCATTTCAAGTATAGCTCAAATTTTCATTGGGTCTACATCAATTCCTTGTGAAGATATGATTTATCCCAAAATCTTTCCTTGCATTACACCGAACACACATTTTTCTGGATTCAACATGACACTGTATTTGATTAAGCGAGAAAGGATGATACGAAGCACCTCTGGGTGATTGCAGCATTTTCTGGCCTTAGCCAAAAGGTCATCCACGTAGGATTCCACAATCTTATGTATAAGATCTTGAAATATATAATTCATTTCCGTTGGTACATGGCACTAGCGTTCTTAAGCCCGAACGACATGACAACATAATAGTAGGTTCCCAAGGAGTTACGAATTTAGTTTTAGTCTAAACCTCCTCAGAGATTCTAATTTGATCATACCTAGAAAACCCACCCATGAGAGATAACAACTCAAAACAAGATGTTGCGTCTACAATAACATCGATGGATGGTAATGGAAATTCACCTTTGGGACAAGCCTTGTTGATATCCTAAAAGTATATGCAAATGTGGATCTTTCCATTCTTCTTAAGAACATGGATGATATTAGACACCCATTTTGATTAGTCAAGCGGCTTGATGAACCCTACTTGAAGAAGTTTCATTACCTCTTCCTTCACCATGAGGGCCACCTTTGGCTTCATGGGTCTTGTTTTTTGTTTAATTGACTTAGCATCGACTTAGTGAAAAGGTTGTGAAGCTGCATTGTGTGGTGCAATTCTGTCATTTACTTGTAGTTAAACGTGAAATATTTGTGATGTTTCCGAGGATATGGGTATGTATTTCAACCTCCTCAGGAGTTAGAGAGGATCCTAGTTTTTAATTTTTGGTTCCTCCTCCATCCCAATGTTTATATCAATTGTTCCCTTGATTAAGAAGGAATTTCCTTCCTCAAAATCAAGTAGGGCTAGAGGTAACTCTAAGTCCCCCTCTCACCCGACCTCATAAATTTTGAGCTCCTTCCCAGGGGAATATTCTATCATGGGAATTCCAAATTAGGAAGAAGAATATGGGATTATGGAACAATCGACCTCGTGATGCGTAAGATGTAATTCTACAAAAGTGTTTAGATATTCCAGAGTTGCTTTATCACTATCAAGCATGATCGAGATAATAGAATTAGTATCGATTTCTATGTATGTCAACATTGGGTTTATCAATGTTTAGAAACCAAAGGTTAGCATGAATCGAGACCGTAAAGTTTATATCGTCCAAGTCACTTGCTTGGAGTGAAGCAGAAGAAGACGTTTCTATAGATTCTTTGAGGAGGTTCTATTCTTGTGGAATTTCTTCAAGTGATATGAAGCCAAACACCCCTTGTTAGGTTTAATCGTTGTTTTGTAGAGTTGTAGATGCTCAACTATAATATCATATACCTCAAATACTTGATTTGCGACTAATTGTGAATCTCCCAAACATCCTAATACTAATAAAACCCATTATTTTGGCTACAATGAGACCAATTATGAGGGCTTTGTATTCAACCCCATTGTTTTTACACTCAAAATTTAACTTGAAGGAAAAAGGAAGAATCATTCCCTCAAGAGACGTAAGTATCACACGACCAAGTGCCAAATGAAACTTGACTCCATCAAAATGGAGAGTCCAATAATTACTTGGAAAAATGGATGTTGGATCATTCTTTGTATCTTCTTCCTTTACCTTAGTTACTTCAACCATACAAACTTCATCTTTTGGAAGAGAACCAAGCCCCAAGGTATGTCCCATACCAATAAAATCAAATGGAAGGAGAATACTCCAATAGCTCAAAAATATTTGATATGGTTCCTAATAAGACCATCTCTATGATGAAGGTTTCACCTTTGACTATTGGAATGCTTTCAATCAAGCCTATGTCTTCTAATTCCATTGTAGAAATAAAATTTTCCTCTAGCACTTGAGTTTGTAGGTTTATTCAATTGATTTATAGGAAGCTCAAACTCAGAGTGGACCCCTAGCCTCTTCTTTAAGTTAGCTAGATGTATGTCGAAGGGTTTTGGATCATTTTGTGCCATAAAGACCTTCCCTAAATGTAGAAACCTGAATTTCATAAACAAAGTGGAGGGAATCATCTTCATGCAATGGATCCAAGGATGGCTAAGGATCATATTATAATTGGTTTCCCAATATATAATATAAAACTCAGTTAGAACCATCTTAGGTCCGAGAGTGACTGGAAACACTATAGTCTCGATTGACGTCGCTTTGAGGCTGTCATAACCTCTCAGTGTATTTTGCGTTGAGGAGAAATTGGTCTCTCTATAACCTAACTTTTTAAGGAAAGATAAGGGGATTATGTTAAATTATTCCCCATCATCAATCATTGCACGTTTTACATAGTTTTTGTAAATCCATACTTTTAAAAACAATGTCGAATCACCTCTATGAGCTATTTCAACATCCATGGGCATCTTGTTGATGTCAAATATGAATCCAACATCTCTTTCTGCCCTAGAGGATAGACATCAAAGTCCACATGGTTTATCTACACTTCTAGAGGAGGGGTGACATTAATCAAATGGCCAAGACCTAGTGCTTCTAATAGAGTGACTCTGTGAGTAGGGGAATTCTTTAATAGATCCAAGAAGGAAATGTGAGAGAAGGTCTTGGTTAGGTCACTAATCAAGTCATAAGCTCCTACTAGCTTGCCTAGTGTATCACGAATTTCATCTGATATAGTTGGGTAGATCGGGATTGGCTGCGAAGAATAATCTTTGGTTCTAGTGGCAGTGTTAATATGAGGTTCAGTGTCCAACTCTACCAATCCCACAATTTTTGTTTGTTGGTGGCCATCCAAAGGAGGTGCCACCTATGGGTTCAATGAAGTTGAGGCTTCATGATCATTGGTTCCTATTACAATACCCTTGTTTGAGCCATTGGGATCTATTCTACCATATTTTGGGCACATGGGGAGAGGATCATTGAAGATTCCAAGTGGTGTGTTCTGTGGGGATACCGGTCCCATGTAGGTGTTATGAGTTGGTGTTGTTGGGTTTGCTAAAAACATGTCAACAAATAACTATCTTTGATCCTCTAGAAAACACTATAGAAACTTGTTGCAATAACAACATGTTCTTGCATCATGCTTGCGAACCCTATGGAAAATACAATACAAATGAGGATCATAATCTCAAGGTCTTTGTTTTGCACCTTATTATGGTCAGAAATTATGATTATTGTTCGCCTGCTAATTGTTATAGTTAGAATTTGGGAACCCATACCCTTTGTTTTGGAATTGGTTCGAGATACCCACCTAGGTATTGTTTAGGGCCTTAGGTTTGCATTTGTATTGATTTTTGGAGTTATTGAGGATAATTAAAATCTACAGCATTGATTGAGGGTGAGAAGTTATTGTTTCTCTGATTATTGCCATTTTTGTTGTTATTGGTAGTGTTTGTATTGGGAGAACTAACAACATTGGGTTTCTTGGGTTGATCAGTAACACCATCAGTTGTGACCCCACAGTTCTTATTAAGGACCTTCGGTCCTTGATTATTACTTGTGTTGTTGGAGTAACCAGGGTTATTTTGGCTAGGAGTGACTAACCTTCCATTTTCTCCATAAGCCTTACAATCACTATCAATGGATTCTTGGTCAATCCAAGAGCACCTTCTAGCACCTCTTCATAGCTCCTTAGTGGGAATTTTTAAAATTATTCCTTTGTCTCCCTATTGAGGGAGTGCAGGAAAAAATCACAAGCTCTGTCTTGATCCATGTTTGGAGCACTTGTAGAGGAGTAAAAAACCTATCACCACCTTTGAATGAAGTGGGTTGCGGACTCATTGTGATCTTGTTTGATATGAAGAAATTATCTGATTCTTGTCCTTAAAATTTTGTTCATATCAAAATCCTTAATAAATTATAACATGATATTCTTGAAGGAGTGTATTGAAGCCTTTGGTATACTATATTACTAATTGAGAGAAATAGCTTCTAGCATCTTAGGGAAAATCTTCACAATAATCTGCGTCCCATAGGAGCATCTCTCGAATGTTCGTTGTGTAATATTTTATGTGAGTGTTAGGATATCCCTCCCCTTTGAACTTCAGAAGGTTAGGAAAGGGTCTTGGGAGCATGACTGTATAGATGGAGAATTCTAGACGATCTTTAAGATATTCAGAATAGGTCCCCATTGCGTACATTTCAACCATTGAAGATCCATGTTTTGGAGGTGAAGGCTACATCGGTTGTTGAAATGGCACAACGTAAATTTTTTTTTGGGGAATATGGTATCCCTGTGGCTATCCATATGGACTTGGGTAAGTGTACATATCCCCTTGTGGTGATTTAAAATGCATGTGTATGTAAGGGGGTTATTTACTTTGATATGGAGTAGAACGCACAAAGCCACCAAACCTTGCATTTCCACCTAGTATGGCATTTGAGAATGCACTTCTGGATGGTGCATATTTTAGATATCCATATTTGGCATGAGGGGACATACCCAAGGTACCTGTCCTAATCAGCAAATCTCTAGGGTTTAGAGCACCTGTATAAACTAGAGGATTTTGTGCAATAGGCACTCATCCATAATTATGCGGATAGGGAGAACTTATTTCTTTCCACTCATATCAAATTTGAGAATTTTGGTAAATATCTAAATATTTGAATTTTTGTACTAAATTTGAGATGACATCACACATTGATGGGATGGTGTTTTTTTAGGTTCTTTTTGTTGAACTCTTGGAGGTTGTTGAGGAGTGTGGTATCTTGCTATGAATTGTTCACTATGTTGCCACCCCTCGTTGGCAATGTTTTCTGTTGTTGGAGGGGTAGTGTTATTGTTTTGAAGTGGGACATCACCATGTCCTTGCAACCTATCAAAATCCTAGTTCATATTCTAGAAGTGTTTTTCACTCTGGTGTATCATGATAAGTACTCCTCATCTAGATGCATGTGGGAGCTGGTTTGATTGCATGCTAATGGGTTGTTGAAATAATACCCGAGGAGATGAACTTGCTTCCCCAGTGAAAGTCATGTTGTTTGAACTTGATTTTTCATGAGGATATGTTTGTGTGATTTGGTCAAGTTCCTCAATACACATAGAGGAACCAACATTGGTTCCCTAAAGAAGAGGATTTTGAGTAGTTGAGCGGTTATCTACCCATGTTGAGAGTAAAGGTGATTGTTGTGGTATACCTATTTGATAATTATACATGTCATAACCTGGGATGGGTTGACCATATTCATTATATCCTGACATATTCGGGGTATAAGAATACCCACAGAATAAAGGATGGATGAAGAAAGTGGAAACACTTAGAGACTAGCTCGATTCACATCAAGTTCACCAATTTTTATGACAAAAAATCAACACATGACCTTCTTTGCACTCGACTTACCGAGGTCATGCCTATTTAACCGTTGTATAATAGAAATGGATGTGTATGTGTGGTGATGGTGAATGAGATAATGAGGAAACCTTATATCTTTGACACGCACTATTAGGATCTACAAATCTAAGGAAAAGAATGCTCTCCTAGCCTAAAGTGGTGTGATGGGTTGATCGATATAATATCTTCTGAGACTCCATTCAATATTGAGCTCTTCAAAATTCTATTCACTATTTTTTGAACATGAAGAAAGTGGCATATAGACACCTCGTATAGGTTTCCAGATAAGGTCATGGAAGAAAGAATTTGATGCCTAGTGAAATTATTATCCATATTTGGCCCCCTCGAAAAATTACATCACCCACGACCCCGTGTAGAAAGAAATCCAAAAAAATGGTTCCGTCGAATGAGCCCATGCTTCAAATCCAACAGACAAGTAAGGAGGAAATCAATAAGGCATTAAAATGGAATATCAAGGTTGATGAAGGAAGCCAAGTAGTGTCAAAGAACTAGAGGCTCAAAGGAAAAGAAATGGAAAAGATTCAAAGTCTTTGGGCTTCGCAAATGGTTCAGAACGGGCCCAAAAATGACTAAGTATGGAGGAGAAATAGGAAGTTGCCAAGTGTCCAAACGACACACCTCCAAAGATTAAATCCAAAGGGGAAGACCCAAATGAGTGCCAAGCTTCCATGCATCTAAAGCCCTAAAAATCTGCACTGGTCGTTGAGAAGTATTCAACTCAACAGAGGGTGGCAAGTGTCTTAACGGCACACATTAAAAAGTGGGATCCAAGTTGGGGAATCAAACTTGCGCCACCCTCCACATAGAAAATGATCAACGAGAGGTCAAAAAGGAGAGCGGGAAAAAAATGAATAATTATAGAGTGAAGGAGGAAGGCACCAAGTGTCAACACAACACTATTTCCTAGGTAAAATTTGGGATGGGTTTCCAAACAAGTGCTAGGCCACCACGTGTCTAGGGTCAGAATTTGGCCCAGCCAAGGAAAGAGACTCAAGAAAAATACAAAGAAGCCTAAGGAGCTCATGGAAGCCACAATGTGTCAGTCTGGCATGATTTCAAAAGTGAAAGGTAGGGGCCGAATCTCCAGGTGTGCGAGGCTACCACATAGACTGAAGACGACAAATTTTTTAAAATATTGCATGACAGCGACCCAAATATTCAAATGGCCATACCTTTTGACTAGAGACTTAGATTTCAGCGGGAGAGGAATTTTTGGAAATGTCTCGATGCCCTCTATTCCATGGAAACATAAAATATAATTCTTAATAGGATTTGGTGGGTGAAAATTGGAAAAATCTTCAGGATATTAATATAGAGGCCAATTTCTCCAACTACCGGATCTGATTCGATTTGATCTGCCAGGAACCGGACATGACAGCAGATTTGGGGTGGATTTGAGAAAGTCATTTATTAATAGTGGTTGAGCTTTCAAAGTAGGATTCAATGCGTATCTTTAGGTGGTTGAAGAAGGATTCAAATTATTTCCTCTTCTCTCTTATTCTTCCTCTAGATTGTAATGAAGGGGCATATTCAAATGGTTAGTCATTATTTCTCCTCTACCCCCTCTCTCTCTTTCTTCCTTAGGATAGAACGTGGAGTCTAATCCTCCTCCCATGGCTCTGTAATAGCATTTTCTTTCCTCTTTCCCCGAAGATGTACTGTGTAACATTTTGGAGCAATAAAATTTGTTTCGTGATGCATCTATCCATCCTTGGCTTATTTTTTTGTCTATTCATACCTCTCATCATTTGGGGTATATTGTGCATATTTTGATGTTCATTGCAAGTCTTGGGATCTTTTCTTAATGGGTCTTGAATTTTTATACGTGTTAAATATATCTTTGGTCCTTGATACATTTTTTCCACCCTCTCCTCTACTCACCTCTCTCCACTTAGGGTGGTCGGGTCTATGATTTAACCACTTCCTTTTCTGGTGTATCACCACTTAATGTAAGATATTTCACCCTCTCTCTCTTTGTCCCCTTGGAATGGTTAGATTAGGATAGAATAGGTTTTACTTGACTTTGGAGTAGCTTGTAAGGCGGGTAGATTAGGAAGTAAGAACTCGACTTTATCTCGAAGGTCCATCTCAATTTTTGCAAGTCCCACAACTTGAGAGATGGTCCCATGTTGTGCAATCAAACCAAATGCCCCACTTCACACCCAAGTCATTCGAGGTTGTTGTGATTTACGCACTAACAAAAATTGTAGGGATTATGGACTATTTTGTGGTCTAGTCTAGAAAGTATTAGCTTGATTAGATGCCATGTTCAATAATTAAAGATGTTTGATGATATCAGGTGGAGGTGGTGATGATCTAAATATTGATGCACACAAACCAGTGTCAATTTATAATTGGTTAGCAGACCCATTCAGTTGTTGGACTTGAGGATCACAACTGAAAACTCACGGAGGTTGTTGTCTTATTATGGTCATGCATGTAATCAAACCATGTTTCTAGGAGTAGTCTAGTAATCGTAGGATTTATTAGCTGTGATTTTTAGCTTGTTTAATTGTTCTATTTTATCAAAAAACCTAGCATGTGTACATAACACTTATAAGCATAAACACATATCAATTTTCGTCAATAATTCCATCTCGTTGGGTTGTGGGACCAAAGGATCATAACCGTATGTATTTTCTTGTTGTGGTCTATTGATGGTCGTGTGCGGGATGAATTGAAATGATGTTGGTAAAACAAACCAACTATCAAATGAAATATAATCTATGTTTTTGGTGTTTTATAGTATATCAAAGCAAAACAATGAAAGCAAACTAATCTAACAAAAGTAAATGTTTTTGATCTTTTCTGGTTTTTAAGCAATACTTCTAATCTAATAAGAAAACTAAATACAAGTAGTTATCCAGATGTAGCTAATTACTTGTGAAAATATGCAAATCTAACTCTAAAAAAATAAACGTTCTTTAATCAAAAATATTCAAACCCTAGCTCGGAGGTGAAGAAACAATCATAACCCTAGAAGGGCTATTGTCCCCCTAATAACTTACTTGGTAATATCAAAGAGCAATATTTCTAATGATTTTATCTACTTGTAATTTCCTAATCAATTGAAATGAAGAATTTCAATACTCTATTTGATATGTAATTGAAACTAATGATTTAAAATTTCCAATTTGGCAAATGAAGAAAACAAATAAGTAATTCCAACCTCGATAAGCAAGAGCTTTAGAAAATATGGTTGTGCTGTGTCTTTCCCATTAGTTTGGTCCTTTATTTATTTGTGTGTTCATACGAGTCCAAGGGATTGGGAATGCAAGAACAACAACAAAGAAGATGTTTGAGAAATGTTAGCTTGAAGTCAGTCTAGCTATAATGCAAATAGAAGAGAGATAACACAAGAGATTTTATCTTGGCTATGCAATTCGTAGCAGGATTTTCGTAGAAATGCTATGCAAAATACACAAAAATTCTCAAGCCTTTTTCTTGAACACAAGCATGGAATATATAAGAATTGGGGCTAGGATGTGCCTTCATGCACAAGGCAAGAAGAGGCAATTCCAACTAACTAAAGAACATGTAAAAATAGAAAAGGGAAGGAGAACCAAGAAATCAAAACTATTTTTATACCAATCGATTCACAAACGCATCCTAAAAGTGAAGTTAAGTGAAGCATTGCATGTTAAAAACATGCATGATGGAATCTGGAAAAATCGTTCAAGACCACCGCCCGCCAGGCAACGGTTTAAGAACCGCTACCCGGGAAGGGTGGGGGTCCTAACACTAAAGGCAAAAACATGCACAGAATGAAGTGGGAAATTGGAAAAAGCATGGAAAATCTAAGTAAGGATGTCTAGGCTAAAAATATACACTGCATATGGGTTTAGGAGCTCAAACATCTTCTGAAAGGACATGAATCATCATTGGGGACTTTTGTAACCATTTTTTAATAATGTAGCACATGTAATTTTGGGTAGGTAGAAATTTTTGTTGATGTTACACACAAAAATACTCAAGTGAATATTACACATCACAAGATATTTCTTTAGCGAGGCACCGACCCCGCAATGATCACTAACCCTTAAACCCTTGTTGATATTACACACAACAAGATAATTACATGCATATGAATCATCAGTCAAACAAGATTTTGATGAATTACAAACATTAAAAATATGTTGATACCAAAGTTGATGGTGATCTAAACATTCAACTCCAAACTATTCCAAACCCTTGCACAAACCCTATGTCTTCAACTTGCACAATCTAGTTCTTTCTTCACTTCTCAATGCTTAATACTCTTAAAAACATGATTTATAATATTCATCAACATATATAAATCTTGATCTGATCTCAATTCATGCTCATAAACCTAAAAACTCATTAACCTATGTCGCACACCTTGCACACACACAACTAGCTTGCAAAAGCACCCAAAACAATGCTTTTATAAGATCCTCTTGATTTAAAATTAAAAAAAAATATTTTCCCTCCTTTTTCATGACCCATGCATCATAAAAATCCCCAACTTGGAACTATAATAGTCACAAGTGACCCAATTAGGTCAGCCTAGCTAAAACATCATTACATGTGCCAAAAATGGCTCAAAACCCCATGGGCACAAAGATAAAAATTCCCTTACATAAAAAAATATTTATTCATTACCCATAAATAATTAAAAATGATTAAAATAATTTTTTTCATTCATAAATAGTCTCAAATTAGCTCAAACAATCAAATTATTTCATTTAATGGGCCAAATACTCTTTGTTCATCTCAAAACTATTGTTTCCTACACCCTTCAAGACCCTGGAAATTTAATCATGCCAAAAATCACTTAAAATCAACAGTTCATGACATGTAACCACTTTATATATATTTCAAAACATTTTGATCACTTATAAGCAAGTTATAATCCTTAAAACGATAACCTTCTCAAACCAAAACCTCTTTTGTCTTTATCAAATGAACACCTTAAAAATCTATTTTCAAAGAATAAATCATAAAAATTTCTAGGAGCAATTAAGATATATAAGTTTATTATTTTGATTCAAAATTCATCCCTATTCATATTACAAGTTATGTCAAGCATCACCTAATCCATATCACACTTCAAACAACTCAAAACTTTCAACAAATCATGTCATGTCCTACACTGGCAAAAAAATTCATTTTCCAAATATTGACCTTGAAACCATATCAAATATCATTATCATGATAAAAACCAATATAAATGAAAATTTATCTGAATCCTATTTCCAATACATTTTGAATCATCTCAAATTACACATGCAACTCTGTTATGCCCATTTCTTGAACAATACATTTTAAGGCTTCAAAATTGCCCTTTGACTAGTTAACCCGAATGGAGCTCATTTTACCATGTACCTACATAAAAATTTCCTGAAACCTCCTTTTACATCAATAAAAACTCCAATAAATCATGAACCATTAATTTAGCATGATACTCCTTTAGACAACCTTGTCCCAAAACACTCTTTTCATAAATTTACTTGTTTGAGTGGGGCCCAC
Source organism: Taxus wallichiana var. yunnanensis (assembly GCA_018340775.1). Classification (NCBI taxonomy): domain Eukaryota; kingdom Viridiplantae; phylum Streptophyta; class Pinopsida; order Cupressales; family Taxaceae; genus Taxus; species Taxus wallichiana. Next base: position 565,587,281 of record CM031235.1, read on the forward strand.
TCATCACCATGACCTATACCATAAATTTTCTGAAATATATGAGATTCCTATATATCTTCTAATCATAAATTTTTATGAATCAATCAAAACATGATCAGTACACCTCTTCTTCTACAAGCTTCTCCTAGCTAGGGTTTAACTAGGGTTGTAGACCACTTTATCTTCTTAACATTCATTCATAAAAACCTGAGGATGAAATGACCTCATTATTTTTGTTAAACCTCATAGAATAAATTTAGAAACATACCTGAAAACCACAAGGTCCCATGCAAAGCACACAATTCAGGGTGAGCATCAGCGGATCAAATTTGAACATAGGAAATACTTGTTCTTGACCATGTCTCACAAAACTTGACATAACTTGCGAAATTCTCATCATACAAACCTAAAATTTTCCCAAATCACCATGAAAAATCATAAAAAATTCTCCAATCATAATAATTTCATCACCGTAACTAAAAATCTAGAGACACCGAGACTTGGATAGCTACCCCTTAGGGTTTTAAAAAGTAGAAGCTAGGTCAACTAATAGAATGCTATAAATCTTAATGAAATCACTCAAAATGACCCAAAAATACTTTTTATACAATAATTTACATGAATACATGCATTAATGAGCTCATATAACTCCAAATCTCATCCTCACACCTTTTAACATCTATACTTACACCAAATAAACACCGAAACATGCAAAATCACTTGTATCTGCACTATGCCATTGATGTGAGTCAAAAAAAACTCTCCCAACCTTATATCCATCATGTCAACATGCTTCTCAAGCATCCAAGAAGATCATACCATCATGCAACATCACCTAGGCACATGAATGGGCTTGCAAGAGCAAACAATCCTCAATAAATCTCACTGTATCAACTTGAACTCATCTAAACCAACATGTTAACATCATACACACCATCACGCTAACCCCTAATCCATCAATATATTTTTCATTAATGTGGTTTTTCATTATTGAAAACACCAATAAGACCACATGCCAATAACCTCCCCCTTTTTCATTGATGGAAAACTAGCTGACCTTCTCCCCCTTTTTACATTAATGAGAAAGGAATATTTGTAGAAGCATATTATTCACCTTATTCATCTTCATAGCTTCATGGTTTGGTTAGAAACATCAACCAGATTTCTCAGACAAGCTCAAGAACCTTGAAAAATTATTCAAACCTATTTTTTCCTTCTTTTCAAGCATCCAACCACCATAGTCCCTGCGGGATAAGAATATAAAACATCTCGAACATGATCAATAAACATAAATCAAGCATTATCATACCTTATTAGGAGCCAAAAAATCATTTTCAACCTTCTAGCCATGCAAAACATGTTATTTCTCCTTAACCTCTATTTTGTCTCTCATGTGAGCATTGTAGTTGATTGTAACTTGAGCCTATTCACTCCTAGAACATGCCAACAATGTCAATCTAAGCATATCAAACCATAAATCCATATTTCTTTATACAAATCCAACTTTTCTAGGTATAAGACTAGCTCTACAACGTGTTTTTCTTGCTTTTCATACCTCGTTATGACTAAGATCCCTAAACAATTTTCTTGGAGGATTTAGGGCCAATTTTGGTAAGCTCTAAAATCTCATAGAAACTTATAAAATATAATGCATAGCTCCCCATGGCCTTAAGACCTTCATTTCTAGCTAATAAGGACAAATTTTAGTCATTCACCATGCTAACTTGGTTAGAAAACATCATCAACACTTTTTCCATGACCTAAACACTTTTCTCAGTATTTGATAGTCATATTTGACTAATAACATGTATTTAGGGAACAAAATTGGTCAATTCATGGAGTAGATACCTAGTACATACCTTAAATGCCTTGATACCACTATGTCTCCATCTAGAAGCTTTATCCTAAGCTCCCTCTATCATAAAGAGCTCATACACAACTTTGTACACCTATAGGAGCAATATCTCATAACAATGTAACACTGTCCCAATCTTTCCGAGGTTCAAACCTTCTTTTTAGCTTAAGCATGGATAATATCAATTCAAAAGAATTTTTTTCACATTTTCATAATCTTGTTAGACCTTAAAAATTAAATGACAACACTAAAACTTATCACATATACTCTATTATACCTCTTAGAACACATACATGCCCGAGATACAATAACACTCTTCCTCTTACATGGATTATGCTTGCGACTAATTAGTATCACTCAAATATCACCTTGAAAACCATTTTACATAAATTAATGACATCAAACCAATGTTATGATGGATAAAGAACTTTGAAACCAAACACAATGAGATTGTTGGGGTTTTGAGAGAGAAAAACATGTGACATGGAACATGTGTTTGGGCCGACATGTTATGATGCATGAAGAACCTAAAAATTGGACACAAGGAGATAGTCATTGTTTCAAGGGTGGAAAACATGTGACATGGAACATGTGTTTAAGATGACATGTTCGATGCATGGCGATCCCAAAAATATGAGAATCACAAACATGAAAGCTCCAAGTTCAAACCAACTATAAAAATTACCTAAGTTAAGGAATGAAATGGAAAGATGTCAAAATAGACCATGGGGTCATTTTAGAAAATAATTTAGTGACTCAATGGGATTATTTTCCTACTATATAGAATATATTTTTCCTTAAATAATCAATTAGGCATGGATTCATCCTGAAAAACTTACAAAAATGAACTAAAACTTGAAATTCCTATCCCCAATTGTGCATAAAGAACTTATCGACGTAGCATTGACTTTGTTTGTCCGAGATGATCATTTTCATCATGAGATTTTTTCTAAATTAAATTTTAATGAGAGTATACTTTTTTCGAAATTGGTTTTGCACCACATTTCTTATATATATATAAAGTTGTTAGCAATGGATTTATCAATATCTTAAATGTTTGTAAGATGGTGTGAAATCTGTTATACTTCTTCTTACAACTCATCCTTTTCACTTTATAATTCCACTTGAAACATATCTTCTTTATATTCCTCCATAAAACACTATGCAATGGAAAATGCCACTTGGAGATAACTAGAAAACTTTTCAAATCACTTAGCAAAACAAAAATACACTAGCAAAAATATGATCTACTTGAAGAAAATTTGGAAGAATTGAAAACTAATCTAATATGTACAATGTAAAATAGAAAACTAAATGTGAATTCTTAAGATAAATCCCTTTTAATGGGATCTACAATGCATTTCCATCAAGGTTGGACAACTCAAAAGAGTTGGCCTCTTTTGCAAGAAATGATGATGTATGACCCACTCCATAGTACATCAAACTTAGAGTGTCACCCTAGTTTATCTTTTCTCGCATCTCATTCCAGGACCAAATCTCCTACTTTGAAGGCCTAAGCCTTAGTTTTCTTGTCAAACCACTATTTGGTTACCTTCTAATGTTTTTCTAATTTGACCATAGAATATTCCCTCAATTCCTCAAGTTCAACTAGTTCTACCTTTCTGATTTCTCTTTGATATGCACCCTCGAATTCACATTTTTGGCCATCTCTAATAAAGGAAAATCCAAAAATAAGGGAAGTTTGAAGTTTAAAATGAGAATCAGGAATTAATTTCTTTTTTTTGATTCTATCAGTCCAAAGAGAATTCATCACTTTTGTATGCCACTACCTTTGGTTATCGTCCATTTCTCTCTTTATGCATCTAATCAAGTTCTTATTGGTAGACTCTAATGAACCATGACCTTGATGGTAGTAATTAGAAGAGGCATTCAAGTAAATGACAAGTCCAATAAAAATTCTAGAGCCAGAAAACATTTGCATGATCGAAATAATGGTTTGAGGAAATCCCAATCTTCCCACAATATCATCAAGAAACTCAAGGATAATTGATTTAGTAGCTTCACTGAGTACCATAACCTCTGTCCACTTGGTAAAATAATCAGTTTCTATCAAGAATAATTTATGACCAACACTTGATGGAGGATTAATTATTCAAATGAAGTTAAGAAATCATTTGGAGAATGACCGATATTCTTGGATTGGGTGAAGTGAAAGGGCAGCAAACCTATTTTTATAGCTAAAGAAAGAACATTCTATACATTTTCTAACCCATTGATGAGAATCTACAAATAGTATGGGCAAAAAGTATCATGGATTTATAATTCTCTTAAAAATGGTCTTAGTAGAGAGGTTTCCACTAGGGAAACCATCATGAAATTATGCCAATACCTTGTTCAACTGATCACCTTCAATACATCTTAATAACACTCCATCAAGATTCATTTTTAAGATAATCCAACCAATCAATGTACAAGGAATTAATTCTAGCATTTGATTCCTTCCTTTTTTCCCTTACGTTAAGAGGATATGCACCAATAGATAAGAATATGGTCATTTCATTAATCTACCTATGGATAATGATTGAATTTCCTTTATCTTACATGATTGTAGCACTTAACAAGTATTGATCCATGAAGAGGGTGATTTCTTGATTATATTTAACATCCAAAGCCATCTTCTCATCATTTTCTCTTTCACTTACCATTTTTTTCATTTTAATAGTTACATTATATTCCATAATCTTCATCACCAATCTAACCCTTTTCTCACTAGTTTATGTTCCCATAATGAAGTCTCTCAAACTGAAGTGTGCGACTAGAACTTTGATGTGAGTAGTGATAAGAATACTCTTGAATATATTGAGAGATATCATGATTGAAAATAAATGTTTCTCTATGTGGTTGTATCTTAATTTATAATCCTTTAATATTTTACTAAATAATTCCATTTGGTTATCTAAACCTTGATCATTTTTTTGTGTTAAAATTGTAACATACTAGATTTAACTCCATATGAATATAGGATAAAATAATTGGAGTAGTCAAGATTGATAAGTGTGGGAGCTTGAGAAATTTCCTATAATATATTTGATCTTGGAAAATATTTATTTTCCTTCCACTATCAATTTAAAATATAAATATTTTTTTGAGCATTAGAGTAATAGGCCTAACCAATCCTCAACCTAAGCCTAAAACCCTTGTAACATCTCCCAAGAAAAAGGAAAATATATTCCAAATATTTTTCCTAAAGAGACCCCGATCATCCCTTCTTCCAACCCCTTTTCCCTCCTTGAAGAAGTAGAGATCACTACCGACTCCAACTTGGTAACCCCTCTTGCCCCTTGCCTCTTTCCACTATGGTTTTTATCCCCAAGGAGGTTTCCCTAGCCTCCCCTCCCCCTCCTTTGTGGATATTTCCCCCTCGGTGGTTGTGGTTCCCCCTTCTCCGCCTTCTCACTCCCTCTCCAACCTTCTCCTCTCCCTTCCCCCTCTCCCCAGTGTTGGCTTAGAGTTTCCTCCTACTGGTTCCACTTTCCTTGGTCCACCTTTCCTCCCACTCTCTAATTCCCATATCTCCCTTTCCACTCAAACCTCTGATGACATTTTGAACCTCCGCATGACCCGAAGAAGTTGCAAGAAACCTGATATTGGAACGGATAAAGTTTGTGGGCATATCCCAGGAAATGTCAAGCTTCAACAAGAATCAGCCTTGAATTTGGCCCAAGGAACCTAGAGCACCATCCCCATGGTTGTGGGGAGTAAACCCAAATCCAATAAATGAAGGTGATCTCATGGAACATAAGAGGTCTTAACTCTCTACAAAAATAGAGGGTCCTTAAGGATATGAAATTTAACCACTCTCCTGACATGATCATGCTTTAAGAAACCAAACTCAAAAAGGATGATAGTCTCTTGAAAATTTGGCATGCCACCTCTTTTTCTTCCCAGCTTACTATAGGTAATTCGGGAGGCTTATGCACTCTCTGGGACCCCAAATACATAAAAGGTGATTGGATTCTTCAACACCCTATTTTTTTGTGCATTTTCTTCCAAGAGGTAGATTCTGACTCCACTTGGATAGCAATCAATGTTTATGCCCCTAAATTAGAATCCCAGTGTGAAAGACTGCGCAGACATTTCAAATTTCATAAAAAATTGTGCAAATTTCCAAAGGTGCTCATTATGGGAGACTTTAACTACACTCTCTACCCTTCTGAAAAGCAAGGAGGATCCCCTACTAATACCAACAACATGGAAACTCTGGATGACTTCATATGGGGGAGAATCTCTTTGATATGGACCTATATGGTACCTCCTTCACTTGGTCCAATCATAAAGTAGGTAAAAATCACATTCAAAGCAGATTGGATAGGGCTATGGGATCTTTGGATTGGATCTCTCTTTACCCTGATTTCTTTCTCAGTTCCTTAGACCGAGAAACATCGACCATATTCCTTAATTCTATGTGCCAACAACAAGATGAACATAAAAATCCTCCCTTCAGATTCAAACTTTCTGGCTTGAAAATAATCATATGGACCCTCTTATTAAGAGCTGGTGGGATATCAAAATTTAGGGCTCTAATATGTTTGAGTTCTCCAGTAAACTTAAGGAAATCAAAAAGTAGCTTAAGATTTGGAAGAGAAAAGTATTCGGTAACATAGATAACATTTCAGCTCTAATGGAGGTTTAAGGAAGAACAAAACAAATCCATAAACAAGAAAGGCATCTTCTCAACAACTTCCACAATACCTTGTAAAAAGAAGAGAACTATTGCAAGAAAATATCACGAGAACTTTGGCTGGATCAGGGAGACCGCAACACCAAGTTCTTCCACATTATAGTCTTTAAACAAAAATCAAGGACAAAATCAGATAACTTCTAACTCCAGCAGTAATATTTTAACCTTTGACATTGAGATCTCTAATGAATTGGTCTCTTTTTATTCTAATCTCCTTCAGGCTGAGGACCCTCCCAACGAGCAAGCTATGTCCAAGATGCTTCAACACATTCCTAAATTAATCTCTGATGATATGAATGGTAATTTAATGAAACCCTTCTCTATGGAGGAAATTCATAAAGTGGTCTTCACAATGAAAGGTGACAAAGCTCCTGGCCCCAATGGCTTCCCTGCTGCCTTTTTCCAAATCTTTTGGGAAATCATCAAGCAAGATTGCTTCATGGCAGTAAACAAATTCCAGTCTAACAACCCCCTTCTACAAGAATGGAATACCACCTTCATTTCTCTTTCTCCCAAATCTCTTGGATCTAAGCCTCATTACCAAATTCGGGACAATTAGCCTCTATAACACCTCCTACAAAATCATCACCAAAATGTTGGCCACATGACTTAAACCCCTGATGAACAACCTCATCACGTCAAATCAAAATGGTTTCATCAGTGGATGCTTTATCCAAGGGGGTATCATTATTGTTCATGAAGCCATCCACTCTTCCCAATACTCGAATTCCACAGGGATGATCCTAAAATTAGAGATGCAAAAAGTATTCGACAAAGTTAGATGGACTTTCCTGATCATAGTAAAAAGTTACGGTTTTGAAAATAGATGGTTTAACTAGGTTTTTCTTACATTGCAACCCCTTGCTTCTCGATCCTCATAAATGGCATCCCGTCAGGATTCTTAAAAATAGTAGAGGTATTCAACAAGGGGACCCTCTATCTCCTTTCCTCTTCTTGTTAATGGAAAACTCCCTCAGCAGAGCTCTTGAGGCTGCCAAGAGTCAATCTGGCATTTCGGTATCAAAATCACTTCTAGCTCCCTAACTACCACTCATAGACAATTTGTGGATGATACTTTGCTCTTGAGTGCCGCCTCGGTGATTGAAGCTTGTGCCCTCAAAGAAATTTTAGAAAACTATCAACTTTCCTCTCAAGAACTGATTAACTTCAATAAAAGTAGTATATCTTTCCTAAACACCCCTCCTCAAATTAAAAGGAGGTTTGCTTGCATATTTTGTTACGTATGTGGACTTAGCCTCTTCTTATCTTGGAATTCCCCTTTTCAAAGGAAAGCAAACCAAGAATCTATGGAATCCAGTCATTGAGAGATACCAAAAAAACTAGCCGCTTGGAAAGGAGCCATTCTTAGTTAGGATGGGAAACTTCAATTGGTCAAAGCTACTTTGATTTTACCTATCTATTTCATGTCTCTTCTCAAAATTCCTTCCTCAGTGATATCTGTTGTTGAGAGAATCCAAAATAAATTTCTCTAGTCGGGGTGTAAGACAAAAAGTGGATACACCTTATCTCTTGGAATGAAGTCTGTAAGCCGACCAATCTGGGAAGGCTTGAGATCATATAGATTGCTGATATGAATGTTACACTACTGGCTAAAATTGGCTGGGAAGTTACTCAAGGTAACTTGCACTGGCCTCAGTTATTGAGATCTAAATATTTTTCACAAGATGAATATTTCCTTCTCTCCTCCTCACCCTATGGCTCAGCTATTTGGATCTCAGTTACTATCTCTCTTCCTCTTGTGTGTTCTCGAACCAAGTGGAGCTTGGGAAATAGCATATTAATTGACTTCTGGTCAGATTGGTGGATAGGTGAAAAACCTTTTTTCTTAAACCCTGTTTGGGACCCTATTAAAAGAACCCTCATCAATAGCCATGGCAAGAAAGTTTTGGTTACTGGAGAGAGTCTAATTCAATCCCCTCTTGGCATTTACTAGATTGGTCGGGCATCAAAGTGAGCATCAAAGTCAACTTTTGAATCAGTTGAAAATTTCCCTTTCCTCTCTCTATATTCCTTTCTCCTCTCTTGTTGATGATCATTTTGGCCCATATCCCCTTTTGGATCATTCTCTATTAAAGTTGCCTACGACTCCAAGCTCCAAACCCACTCTAGACCTCCACTCCACGAGTCTATTCCCAAAATTGGCTTCTTTTCCTAGCTCTCCTTCAAGAATTCTTTCCTCTCGGGAGAGAACTTAAAAAGGAGAGGCTTCTCACTTCCCACACACTGTGTTCTTTGTTGCAAAGCCTTGGAGTCCTCCTCTCATCTCCTTCTTCACTGCCCCTTTGCCTAGGCTATCTGGAATTGGCTTTTGTCACTTTTTGGAGTTATCTGGACTTTCCCTATTCAATTCATGATACCCTCATTCAATGGTGTTCCCCCTTCTCTCACCTAGCCCTTTCCCTAGGTTGGAAACTTATCCTCCCCATGGCCTCTGGGGTATTTTGAAAGAGAGAAATAGGAAAATATTCAAAGAAAAATGTTTAGATTCCGAGAGGGTGGCCAACCATATCATTATTCTCTTCCAAGACAATATAAATGGATTCTTATGGAAGAAATATCAGCAAGAGTGGTGTCGGTGAGACGGCGATCCTTCCCATGGCTAAACCCTCTTCCCAGGCTCACTCTGCTATTCGGTGGCTCCCTCCTCCACCGGGCTAGATGAAACTCAACACGAGATGGTGCTTCTAAGGGTAACCTGGGAAGTCTGGGGGTGTGATCCTCTGAAATTCTATTGGTTCCCCTCAAGAGGCTATAACAACTAACTTTAGCATGGGTAATAATCAACGTCTTTGGAGCCTTAGCTATCCTTAAGGGGCTAGAGATGACTCTTAAAATTGGTAACAAACCCTTAATTATGGAAAGTGAATCTCTCAATATTATAAATCTCCTCAACTCGGAAGACCCAGGACAATGGACTATTAAAAATATTATTGCTGACATCCGTCTTCTCCAAAGGAACTTCTAGCAGATCAAATTCTAGCACATCTTTTAGGAAGGAAATAAGGTGGTAGATTGTATGGCTAACATTGGTGTCCTCCTTGATACTCAACAAATGTGGTTAGGAAATTTCCCGCCAATCTGCGCTTCAAATTTTCCATAATTAATCCTCATTTTCTAGCTAACACGTGATGTTGGGAGTCGATCCTTCTATCATAAAACTTAATAAAAGCACTACATCCATGCCACTGACGGTGGTCATGATTATCACATAATTTTGAAGCAACAATTTATAGAGCCAAGCACATGGGAAGAGAGTTACTCCATTCGTGTGGACATAGGTCTGAGATACACTCTTTCTCATCATAATTATTATAGGTACATGAGGATGGGTGATGTGGAAGACTCCACAAAAAATACGATCCTTTTAAAGCCAAATCACATCTCCTCACCTTGATTCATTTTCACGGAATCTTCACCATGGGAGGGAAACTCAAAAGGATTGAACCTGCTTCTTGCACTTGTCTGCAGGAAGACCAGGAAGTCTGGAACATTCTTAGGGACAATGGCGTAACTACATTCCTGGAAAGAATGTCCAGGTACTCAGCTTTGGTTTCTTATGGTGCATGGCTACCTGGTCTTGTGGCAGGGTCCAAATTGGCAATACCCACTTCACCATCTCCACCAATTCCATCACCTCGGTGACTGGCCTTCCTACCTCTGGGGTTGTCTACTTCAAGAGGTCTTTGCAAGCGGAGCTTCAGGATTTTATTTCCAAAGGTGAGAAATTGATAAAATATCTTTTGGATTATGTTGGGAATCCCTTCTTCCACCTTGGGATAGAGTTACAGAGGTTATTATGAGATATTTCACCATTAATGGGTGATACAGGTTTCTCTTTAGTCCCCACTTCTTCATTATTTTTTACTTACGCTAGGGGAAGAAAATAAACCTAGCTGCCTTTCTATTCCAATTGCTCAAGCACTCCATTAATCTTGATAGGTAGGGAGAAGTCCCCATTCTGCATCAAGTCCTTCTTTAGCTCCTCTTCAAATTCATTACTTCCCCTGCTGAGTTGACCCTTTCCCCCCCCAAGCATGGTCAGCCCCATCGTACCCCCACCTCATCCCCACTTCCATCCCCGGATTCTCGTCCCTCTTCTAGACATCACTGCTGCCTATAAGTCTCTTCTAACTCGACTCGATGTCGCCATCATGGGTTCCTCCTTCATGGGATTTTCTCCCTTGTTTCCCCTATTTTTCCTTCGCCCTCCCCTAGTCAGACTTGTCTTGAAGACCCCTGTTGCTATTATTGTGTTCATTGCTTCTTCCCCAACCTCTTTCTTGGAGCTCTACCTCTCGGATGCTCGCTTGGTTTATCCAAGTTTTATCCCCGACTCCCCGACTCTAGTCCGATTGGCTTATATGTGGAGCTGAAGGAGGAGGGGCTTAATTTCCAATATGGTATCAAAAATATCATCATGGATGATCATGAAATAATCCCACAGGATGTTAGGATGGAAGCTGCTCCCAATTGGGATGACACTGCGACTAGAAACACAGTGAAGGATATTGAAACTGTTGTTGACACTCGATAACCATCTTGAATAATTTCATGTTGATTTGGTGACCTCCATCCTAGCCAAACTTCAACGTTCCTTATTTTTCTCAAAGCTTGGGAAATTTTCACTGATGACACCAAGGATGCCATCACCAAAGACTACTTCAAAATTTTAGCTCTGGAAGATCAATTAGCTAAAGAGTTGAGTTCAATTGAGGATAATAATATTGTTATCGAGCTGAAAAAGCTCCTTTGATGTTTTTTTCTTCTCTTGGTTTTGTTTGGTTATCTGCTTTTTTGGAATTTTCATGGGTTTATCTATATTTAATCATCATCGCTTAATCTAGCCACTGGAATTTTTTTACAAGGTTTTGGGACCTTCTAAAACCCTCACTTTACCCTCTTTCCAAAAAATTATAGGCCTAACCAATCCTAAAAATTAGGAATAAAAATCCTAACAAAGTTAATATTTCCAAGGAATTATTTTAGGGCCTTCTTATGAGTTAGAAAGGAGAGATAAATAATGGATGATATTCTATCTGGATCAATGACACTACCATATTTTAAAAAATATGCCTAAAGATATTTCCCCTAGGAACCATAAAATTACATTTCTTAGGGTTAAGAGACACCCCAAATTCCCTACATCTCTCAAATAATTTCTCAAGATGATTGATATAGTCTTTTCTCTCCTTTGAGAAAATAATGATATCATCTAAGTAGATAAGGATGAAATCATTGATATACCCTTTAAAAGAAATGTCCATTACTCTTTGGAATGTGGAACTTGCATTTGATAAACCAATGAGAATCTTCGATATGCACGTGTTCGTCACTTGGTTGTAAATGTCATTTTAAATCTATATTATCCTTTAACCTTTATTTGATTGAAACCTTAGTAGCCTTCAAAAATGGAAAATATCTCAGCTCCTACTACCATTTGTAATATTTGTTCCATATTAGGTATAGGATAATAATCTTTTAGGGAAGTTTTTTTCAAATCCTTGAAGTCCACACAAAGTCTGATTTCTACATTCTTCTTCCCCACTAAAACTAAATTTTCCACACAAGTAGTGTATTTTATAGGAAAGATTAATTTTTCCTCAATTATCTTGGATAATCATGAGGGGATCTATCTTGGGATTGAAAGGACTTTACTTTTGTCTATATGGCTTGGTGTTAGGATCAATATCTATGGTATGTTCAAAAGTGATGGGATTGAAACCCTTAAGATCCTCATAATCCCATGAGAATATATCATTTAATTTTTAACACGAGGAAATAAAATATTTAATTTCATCTTCATCACATACCTTTCCAAGAAATATCTCCTTTCCTTCTGCAATAATGACTGATTGGGAGTCATCTATCCTTGGTGTTATGTTATTATCTTCTACCTTAAATTCATCATCAGGACTAGAAATGTGTTCAAGGGTGACTAATACTTTAGGAATTTTCTTCTTAGCTGAATAATTTGATCACCATAGTTATCATTTAAATCAGATTGTATTTTGAGAAAATCCAGATTCGTTTATGATAAACCGAACAATTTTTTAATTACTATAGAATATCTTCCAACCGACTTCATTTTTTTGGAATTTATGGCCTAAAACCCATCTTAAAAAGTTGTTAATTACCTTAGATGATATCTTTAGCTAGTGAAAACTGTGATCCAATGGTTTTTATTTGGTCTAATTATTTGTTTAATTTCCTGGCACCACTTGTAGGTCAATAACATGAAATATTACTAAAAACCCAAACTCTATGCTTATAATCTATCAAAAGATTATTCATGGTGGTAAATTTCCTCTCACTTGATGGATAACCAATCATTTATCCCCAACAATCTACAAGGATTTGATTTGTCTCTTTTCGTAATGAGAATTCCATGACCCAATGCCTCATACTTTGTTGCATTTTTAGAACATGAAAAATGTAATATATGAGAAAATGGGTAAATTAATATGACACCTTCCCCAACTCAATTTATGATACTAGATCCATAAAATAAAAAATTCTATAATCCAGAGCCATGATATTATTGTTTATATGGTGTGGGGGTGATTAATTCTTATTCATGAATGTAGTAAGTTCAAAGACCATTTTCCACATCTATGTCATAAAGGTCAAAATCATAATCCTAATCGGCCCATTCATTTAATAGGATATTAGGAATTTAACAAGGAGTAATAAGAGTCTATATTGAAATTGACTCATGCTCTTGGTCTTCATGTATAATACAATTATATTGGAGAGGATTAGGGTCATAAGACTCAACAAGATAGGAAAATATTGAATCACCTTGGATGGTAGATATAGTACCACATATAGTTCTTAGGAGAATATGATACCAATATGAGGAAAATAACCACCCACTTTAGCTTTGAAATTTGTAATTGGGAAAATGGAAAATAAAGGAGACAAGTCAATAAATAAGACATCTTTAGTTATGGTTAGACTTGCATAAGCATGAAGGGTTAACTCAAGATATTTTCTAACTCCTAAGATGTTGATAGTTAAACAATAAAGTTAAAAATCACATTTAGAAATAGGATTGTACTTAAGACCTAGGATATCAATAATTTTCTTAGGCATTATAGAAGTATTATCCCCGAGTCAACCATGAATTTATGAACCAATTGTTTTCCTAGAATGAATGACATATTAAAGGGTGCGGTCTTCTTAAATTTTCATACTTACTCCTCCTTTTATTAACACAAGTTGATTGAAGGATGTGTTCTTTTAATAGTTGGACCATATTGAGGAAGTTAATTTATAGATTCATGTAGGAGGTCTCTCTGAGATGAAATATCTAGGGAATATAACATTTTCACATTTACATTTTTCTTCTTCATATTTTCAATAATGTTGAAAGGAATGTTATCATATTTGTGCATTAGAGGTGTGATGCTCTCCTTAATTGATTGTTCTAATGTTGGGACAAGTACCTTTAGTTGGGGAAAATTATCCAATAATAGGCTAGGTCTACTAAGAACATTATCTACGCCATATTTACTTAAATATGCCCCAACTTCCTTTTTCTTATAAATAAGATTAGTTTAATTAGAAGAAGATGAAGTTTGAGTATCCAAAAATATCTTCTTATACCTAGTATTATAAAAAACATGAGCATGAGGTTTATTCGAACTTACCATGACATGATTCATTATAAAAAAATCATCCACCCCAAAGAACATGATATTTTTGTTGTGGTTGACTTCGTGAGATATTTCTAGATTAGAGCTTGTTTCCATCAACGATTCCTTACGATCGAAATAATTATAAACCATAAAAGGTTGAACTTGTAATCCATTTGCATAATTATATTGCATACATGATTGAATGCATGGAAAATACCATTATGTTTCTTGTATTACATTATTTTTCACTAAAAAAATTCTTTACATGAGCTAACAACAAAAATTTGCTGGGTAGGAGAAATTGTTTGAAGAGGAAGGTGCTGTTTTGACCTTGCATTTTATCATTTTTCTAATTTTCACATATCTTTTAGTTACATATTGGTTTCTATAGGGATGATAACCTTAATTTAATCCTTGATTTGAATATTTTCCTTAGTTATATTTGGGTGATTTCTATCTGATTGGAATTTTAATTTATCTAGAGAAATAAATATATTTAATTAAATTTTTTTATCAAGGCCTTCATTTCATCATCATCATTTGGATTTTGGGAAGAATAGAATGCGGAGGCAATAGATTATGATTTTTTTATCAAGAATGAGAGAAATGGAAGGTTGTGAAGCTTGTGGTAATAGAGGAGCCAAGGGCATGGGTAACCTTGGGTTATTTTTTATCTTGTATTAAACATTTTTCAAGCCTAATGGTTGTTGGATATATATTAGGTAATTGGAAAACACCCATATATTATATCATTATAATAATATCAAAACTAAAGGCACTTACAAAGTAGAGGAAAGAACCTCCTGGAGTTAGTCTCAAGAGAAGTGGAATTCTATCCCATGTCTTTTGGAATATGAAATTAAAATCAACCATACGCTAATTGGGGTCCCTCTTGATAACTATCAACTGCTCCAATAGGGATATGTTGTCTACTTTTTCCAAAACTATTAACATATAGGTGTGTCAATCTCATCCCAATTGTGAATGGAAACATGCCTCAAGCTTTTATACCATTGAAGCACTTTACCTTTAAGTGAAGAAGAAATAAGTCTAATTGTAATGTCATCTTCTATAACTATATGAAATGAACACACATTAGCAATGTATTGAATATGATTAACTGGGGTAGTGAGGTTTTCACCAGTAAAGAAATGGATACTTTTAGGGTAGAAACTAGTTTATCATGTTGGGAATTTAGATCCAAGAGACTGCAAAATTGAAGAAGATGACAAAGGGTAAAAATTTTATGTACCATGAATGGAATGGGTTTGAAACCCTAGAGGATAGTGAAAAGGTAATACAATGAGGATGAGTAGAAAGAGTTATATTTGGAGTGAATATTGATTTTTAAACTTCTTTGCCTCTTATTCTTCTCCTTGGTGATAACTACAAATATTTAAAATTTTCACTACGCATTGTAATTTTCCTTATCTATACTCTTCTCACGAACATGGGCACTTTGGGCTGATTAATCCTTAGATTTGAATTTTAGAGTCACTATATGTGTTTAAATATGCATCCAAAGGAAATAAATCTACTAAGACACACATCTATCATAGTAAATAATATTATATTGTTCATCAAAGTCTCGTCAGGTGTGCCAAAAACTTTTGGAGCTTGAAATTTTACCATGCTCTTAATCATGGAAGGTCCATAAATTTTAGGCAACATGGGATGATCTATAAAATGTGTGTTTCACAAACTAAGATCAACTACCAAAGAAGGTTGATTCCCCTACCTATTCTTAATGATAAAGCTAATCCTATAACTGAAAGAAAAATAACCTAATCTAAACATTCACAATGACAAGGGAGAGAAGGAGATGCATGAAAATTGATTTATTAAGATAAACAAAGGTGATAACATGAAGAAAAGGGGAAAGGCACTCTGAATGAGGGAAAATGGGAAGAAAATGAAGGAGGAGAGGGAAAAAACTATGCCACGGACCAAAACAACATTTAATCCTCCCTTTTCACACAATGAAAACCAACTATGGATCCTAAAAAGTAGAAAATACATGCACACCACACCACAATAACAATAGAGAGGAAAGATTACAAATAAAACCAAGTTGGGGTAGAGAAACAACCAAAAAACTAGATTTTATTACTTAGAGTATGCAAAAGCCTTTATAATGGAGTGGAAGAAGTCATACAACACCTTGTAGATCCCAAATTTGAGGCTTACGACTCACAAATAATCTTGTAAACAATTTGAAATGGTTCAAATGTATTATGAAAGGGGATAACCTTTATAAATGTGTACAAATTGCCAATAGGGAGAAATAATAGAGGGAAAAGAGAGGGAAACTAATATTTTTGGCTTGAACCACCAACAAGATGCATTAAATGTCTGAAAATAAGCATAAAAACATTACATGACTATCCCCTAATGTCACTTTTATTTTTGGAGAAGTTAAGAGTAAAATTATTCATTAAATGGTTGAACTTATAGAAACGTACCTATCACATTTTCAACCATGTTGAACACCTCTAGGAACCTGATATATTGAGTAGGAAATATGAACTTGATTTACACATTGAGAAATCCAAAACATTGCCAATACATTACACCTCTTAATCACCTTGAAAGTTCCGACATAAAGGGATTTGGATGTCTTCATGGATCAATGACAATCGACATGGAATATGTGTTTATGCCAACATATTTTGATACGTGAAGAACCTCGAAAAACCTAACACAAGAATATCATCACATTTTTAGGGTAGAAAATATGTGACATGGAATATGTGTTTGGGACGACATGTTCGATTCATGAAGAAGCCAAAAACCGAACATAACGAGACCATCAAGGTTTTACGGGGTGGAAAACATGTGTTTAGGCCAACATGTTCCGATACATGAAGAACTTGAAAACCCTGAAACTCACAAAAATGGAAGATTCAACTCGTGAACAAATGTAAAAACTACCTAAGTTGAGGAATGACATTGCAAGTTGTCAAAATAGCCAGGAGCTCATTTTGGACAACAAGTCCCTTAATTTCTTCTAATCTATTTATTTCCCGGATCACTCAATCACACAATATGAATCTTGATTGGATCAACTAAGTGACTATTTCTATCCCAATTTACCCTTTTAAACTTGTATAACTTCCTTTATATTGTTGTTATGTTTATATGGTGAAATATATGATCTAAAACATCATTTTACATTTATATTATTGTTTCTTTCTAACTTATTAACCTATTATAAATTGATTAAAATAAATTAGGGTTTATACATTTTGGTGAACCCCTTTGATCAAATCCTTAACATATCCTAATATCTTTCCCAAGTATCTATAGGATATGTATCATGATCCCAAAATCATAGTTCTTTCTTAGGGTATAAAATCACTTGTTTTTTTGTATTCTCTTCTTGTGTGTGATGATGGTTTTTTTTTTGGATTTGTAGAGGCATAACAGTTAATATCCCTTTAAATAGGTCCATACCATTTATATTGATGCAATCATGTTACTCCATTTTCACATTCTCTTAGACATGATGTAGTTTTTATGTCGATTTAGATCATGCTTGTCATCCATTCATTTATCATCATCCTCATTTCTACACATCACCTCTTACCGCTACTCCTCGTGATACTTTTATGGGATACTCACTCATTTATCACATCTTATCACTCATGAAGAACCTAAGGATGGTGTTGTAGGTTTTAATAGTGATTATAAGCCCCTCGAATATTTCTTACATAGACTAGGGTGATAATGTTAGTGTTTTTAGTGTATATACTAATGATTTTCCTTATATTTATACATTTATTGATGTTATCCCTTATATTTCTGATGAGGAAATGATGCATTCCGCATATATCCATGATAATGACATATATTATGTTCTTTATTCCAATACATACTCTATCAATTATTTTATTTCTACTCCATCTATTAAATGAAAAAAATAATGAGCTTGATTATAACATCTCTAATAACCATTACACTTCTATTATTCCATTTAAATGTAAAAATAATTATATTTATTGTGTTATTCCATCCATTTCTCCTAAATTCAATTTTTTTAATCTATATCATGTTGTGAATGATGCAAAAAAATTCTTCTTCTATTCCTAAAATTAAATGTGATGTCATTCTTTCTACTTATTCTCTTCCACTTGTATATTTTAATGTATGTAATTATGTTGATGAGAAATAAAGTCATGTTGATCTTTTGTAGTTACACCATGTTGATACATCTCCTAGTATGAATGCATTTACTATTAGTGATGATTATTTTCCTTTAGATCATATTCATATGATTAGTCCCACTTAGGCCATGCCGACCTCTACTTATCCATCTTTCAATCATGTTCCTAGGAATGTTATTGTTCTATGGCTTCATTTAATGGTAATATGCAACATTTGATTGAAACTTTTAGTGCTCCTACTCTACCCACTAAAGAGGTGATTTCCCTCTTGCATGCCATAGGTGAAGTCCAATGCAAGATTCATACATTGACCTTAGAAAGCAAGGCCTATTATGTTAGTGTTGACTCTAATATTATTCCTTGCAATCCTATTTCATGTAGAACATTTCAAATACCATTCCCTATATATTTTATCATGCCTTCTAATTGTTTGATGGAACTATAGATTCCCTACTTACATCTTCAGGAATAGCTAGTATTCATTGCCCCTTATTACAATAATAATATGTTTCTTGAGGTTTTTTCTATGATTATTATTGGTAATTATCTCACATGGTTTACTCATCTCCCTAGTGGTTCTTTAAGTAATTATTCATAAATCAAGGACATATTATTTTCTCAATTTAGTTATAGTAGAGGGTGTAAGGCTACATATGAGTTTTTCCTTCTTTACATCAAGAAACACATGAATTTATTTCTAATTATATATTTTATGCCTTATGGAAAACACACATTTTCTTATTTATTAATCTATTGATTTAAAAATCCAAATCATATTTTATAAATTATTTGTACCTTCCCTAATGGAACAACTTCATTATGATACTTATGATTCATTTTTGATCTTTATGCATGTGTCTTTAATTTAAATGAATATATTATGCTAGCACACAATCCCAATCATTTAGATGTGAATGTTATAACCCCTTTTAACACACATGATCACCATACTCATATTAATAATATAATCAATGATTTAGATTGTGGTAATACTTCATCATCATCATCCCCCTCAGCCAGGAGTGTTACAACCATCCCTTTCAAGATGGAATACCATATATTTTTAGAAGGATAATAATAGTCCACTCGACATAATTTTTACATTATTTCATAATAGGATGGTTAGGTTTCCACATAATGAACTTCTCCCACATAATCTCCTTCAACATGAGAAGGGTTGACCATTTTGTTACTTCCATTGTACTTTTGGGAATTGTGACAATGATGGTTATGTGTTAGATCATACGATTAATTTATTAGAGGACAAGGGTATCATTGCTTATGTGTCACATCATGTAGATAGACTACTTCATCTCATATATGGCACATACATGCATGTAGTGTTACAATTGACAAGCCTATTTCTACTCCCATTCATCTCTCTCACATAAATTCTATGCCTACATAAGAGAAATCACAATATGTATACAATTGGGTTAGAAAGGACTAAGTGTTTTCCCCAAAATTTACACACATAAATCTGGTATACCTTTCATTTCTATCCATCATTTACCATGTCAAGCTAGATCTTGACATATAGTCTCTCCATGGTGTCTTCCAAATCATACACACCAAATCCACACTCCATAATTATTTTACCTAATATTTTCCACCTCTTCTTGGTGACCCTCACACTTGGTATCTTATGGGAATACCTAAGGATCACCCTTCATTTATTATTAATAATAATTTTCCTCACTTCATATACATATGAGGAATAAGATGAGGCCATACCTACCTTAGGGTATTAAATGATCACATTCATCATATTTTACTTTTTACATTCTATCATCACATTGGTTCATTAAACTTTATGTTGTCTCATGTTGTAAACTATTATATAATTAATTAAAACACATAGAATAATCACATACATTTATTTTATCTATGTATTATATCGCAACCAATGTTACACTACAATTAATAACATCACATCACATGTCATCACTAAATCAATGAAATACACATCATGTTATATATCGACATATCCACTACACTTAATATGCACAATGGAAATAATAATCACATATATGACCATCAAGAGTCTTCCAAGGGAATATTATTGTCGAAGATAATACTAGGGACATTAACTTGGAAGCTCATTTGGCCAATATGGAATTTTTATTAACACTTTTATCAAAGTCACTAAATAATTAGGTGTAGGAAATTTAAGAGAGTCACAATAAAGAAACCATTAGGCATAAAAGGATTAGTGGCCTTAAATCAGAGCTCAAAATGTAGGAATAAAGGGTATCCATTATCCAGGACTAGGTTACCATATTTTAGAATTGTGGGTTCATTTCAACCAAAAAGGATGCGTATTCCCTTAAATAGCTTGGACGAAAAGGAAGATGTCACGATTCTTAAGGAGGTTGATATCCATGAGATTTTTAAGACCAAGAAAATTCAGGGCTTGAACCCCGATCTAGAACTAGAAGTAAGAATTAGGAGAAATGATAGATGACTAATGGAAGAATGTTTCTAATTTTAAGTGTTTTCCCTTTTATATTGTATCCTCTGTCATACTTTTGTAATTGAACCAAAAATGTTTTAAAGGTAGTTTTTTCCTAGTTTCTCTATGGGATTCTGTCTTGGTCAAGTGTTTTTGACCTGGTATGTATTGGTTATTTTTTTGGCTGAGTTGTTTACCCCTACTTTTCTATGTGGATATGTACTATAGGTTTTGGTCCCCTATAAAAACAATATTTTTACATAATAAAAAAATGCAACATGAAAATATAAAACATGTCATATACACAATACAATATAACACAATATATATATATATATATATATATATATATATATCTTGCATCAAACATACTATACAACCATAGTGTAGAAGTCATAATCATTCATACACATAGTACTACTTTTCATCAATCTTAGTACATACATATACTAGATCTCATGAGTTAGATGTTCCTCTAGGGTCTCAACATCCTCCGGAGCATGACCTCGAATGATAATGTGACACTCTCTCTCACAATGTGATATTATCCATTTGTACCTAAGTATATTATGCATGTGACTCTACTAGTATCATAAATAGATTCTCTACTAAATCACCCTAGGATGGCCTACGGGATGCCTCACCATCTTGGCATATATCTCATTACTCTAAAATTGTAAGACCACACATGTGGCTACTACAAACTGCTGATGAAACAAATAAGAATTATCACCTACAATATCTTTAACCATCTCAAGTTGTCCAACGGTGACAATATCCCAAAGAACATTATGAAGTAGAATATGGATGAAGGAATCCACTCTTATAGTCCACTAAGTACCACTTATAATCATCACACAACACATATTAAACACTCTTCACTCCAACACTAGCATACTATTAAGAAAATAACTAAATCACAACATACACTTAAGTTGAGATACTCCTACTTTTACCACATCTCCACTAAGGAATATCCCTCTCTTCCTTCACCAAAACATGGAGCACCCTATCCTATTACAACAACAATAGGTGGTTTACCTCCACCTAGGTCTCCTAATAATATTATAAATAAAAACACACATCGATGCTCAACCCACTATGTTGTATAGGATGTAGTCAACCCATATAATCCTTTTCACTCATTAATGTTATTGGATCTTCCTCTCCTACTAGGAGTGGAGGTAGGTTTTTGTTTTGGGTCAAGTATGGGCCCCATCTCTATGAGGTACATGTGTAGAACACCTCCGTTGATATGGTGGTAAGGTAACCACCTACATAATCCTAAAGCTGTTGATTCGGTCTCTCATATGGATATAGCTACCATGCATGGGAGGCGATCCTGTATCCACATAGTCTAGTGAATACACTAGAGATATATTACATCCTCCAACCAAATTGGATGATACATATACGGTCTCTAAATAATATCCATTGATGTCAATCTATCAATATTAATCTATAAGTCATTGTGTTAAAAATGTATCTCTTAGGTAGAACCCATCATACTTCCACTATCTCTAGATGTGCCCAATCTATCCATGGCCCACCCATTGGCTGTACATAAGAAATGTGATCATATGATTGAGTATGTAGTAAATTAATTTATGCCACATCACCACCCTATAGCTCTAAAGATAATCTCTATAAATATCTATAAAAGTGTGCTAGCATACATCAACCTTGTTGGTGCTGATTTTGATCCTCTACCATTTTGCCATGTTTCCCCTTTGCTCTTTGTGCTCTAAAACATTTTTTCCTCATGAAATCGATGATGTGAAGTTGTAGCTCCATTCTTGTGCATTGGATTATTTGTAAACTCATTACCTTGCCCTAATTTTTCCCATTCAAATGCCTCTACCATTTTTCCCATGTTTTCCGGCCTTTAGAGCTCGAAATTGTTCGTTTTATACTTATTTTCCCTCAAAACCCCTTGCCATGGTCATAAATTTATTTGAAACATTTTTCATTTGTCCTTTGATTGAAATTTTTTTTCCACCCATGAAGGAAAAATTTATTTTGGGCATCCCTGGCATTTTCTGTGTTTTGAATGGTCGTGCAGTGTCATTTGCCGTCAAATTCATCTTCAACAATATAGGGCATTGCTGGAAATTTTTGCATTTTTGATGGTCATACAGGGGTCCTTTTCCCATCAAATTTTATCTAAAAATCTTCTCCTACGTGGCCATTTGTGATTAGACAAGGTTCGGCAGGTCTGCTCAAAAAACTTAACGTTTTTGTGTTTTGGATAAAAGTGCAAGTTACCCACGCAGCTCCGCAGATTGAGAGGTGGACATGTGTCATGTTTTCATCAAAATCAGGATGGAAGGCTGGTGAAGAACTTAGAAAATTGTGATTTTGGTGAAAGGGAGAATTTTTTTGAAAAAGGCCGCGGGTCCGTCAGGCCAATCGGGAGAGGATACGTGGCAAGATCTTGGTAGAGCGGAGTGGTAGACATCCGAGGAGTTTGAGATTTTTAACCCTTTGCCTAAAAAGGTTAAAGTCTTAAAAGATTGTGTGGCTGAAAAAGAAGAAAATTAATGGTTTGCATGGGTCGGCATCTTTGCCAGGAGGAAAAAGGGAAACATTACCTTTTTGGCAAAATGAGTTAAAGTGGTAATTTGAAACGTGGCTCCGCAACAAATCAAAGGGAGACACGTGTCAAAAGCAATGGTAGAAGGGAGTGCTCGCCACCGGTGATTTTGACAAAAAAAAAAAAAAAAATTTGTGAGGGAAGTATGAAGTAAAAAGGGAGTTATGGCCTGCAGGTGAATCAATGATCGCCATGTGTCGGGGATAGAAGCGGAGATACGGGCTGCATGGAGATTTTTGGAAAAATTTCTTTTTCCAAAAGGGTAGAAATGTGAAGAATCATTTGTGATTCCAATGGGGCCCACCTTGGGACACGTGTCATGCCCATTTTCATAGGGTAGAGGGGTGGAGAAAAATGTCAAAAGTGATCCCAAACCCATTTCCAATCGCATTGTGACACGCGGAGGGTCCAAATTGAAGGGAGAAAGGCATATCAATGGTAATTGTGCTTTTTTAGTTTGGTCACCCTTTTTACTCCAAAAGTGTGGAAATGCATTTTTGCATCGATTTTGATTGAATTTTTGGAAAATTCATGTTGTTTGTGCTCTGCGAGGACCAATGCAATTGGTTTTAAGGATAAATTTGAGGATCGGAGAAGTTTTGGAATAATTTTTTTCCCTAACCCATCAAAAAATTTGAAATATCAAATCCAAAAGTTGTAGAGTCAAATTTTGGAGGGATAAGGATGAAATAATGAAAGGAAGGGGGTCTACATGCTTTAAAGATGAAAAACATGCATCCACAATGGATAATGATGCAAATTTTGCAATGATTTGCCTTTTTTGAAACACCTGGCAACTTTTGTTGAAAAAATGTTAAATGTCCCTGTCTGTGAATCATGATGGCATTTTGTAACAAAATTGATGATTGGGATATTCTTTTCTTGGTAATGAAGGATCAAATGTAATAGAATGTTATATAATGCATGTTTTTTCAACATACAAAGGCTCGAGAAAATTGAAAATCACGAGAAAATTTTGAGAGAATCTCATCTTCTGAGAAACCCTCCAAAAAACCTAGTTAATGTCTTCTGTGTTAGATCTTCATTCATGTTGATTTGGTTACAAGTGTATAGCCATCACACAACTCTGATATTGTTCCTGAAACTCTCCCTTGTTGATGAATCTAACAAGCTTTTGAATTAATCTATGTTATTTTGGGCAATATGATGTTTGTTATCATGTTTAAATGTCTACAAATAGTTTTCCTTGTTCTTGTTGTAATCTTGCATTGAAATTTTTAGGAGTCACATAGATCTCATCCTTATTGATTGTTTAGTGGAATTTGCAATTTCATTTGTTAGAAGAGCTTTCATTTGGCATTGAAAATAAGCAGTTTAAAATCACTTCACCTTCATTTGTTGACAGAGATTGCTTGTAAGCCTTTGGGGGTACCTTAGGCATGATTTGACCAGATATTTTGATGTTTAATTGAGTCCTTTAACTCGATATTTTGTGTTGAGGTCTTGAATATTGTGTGAAGAGTACAAACCTCGGCCTCTATTTGTATATCTCTTTGGTTGAAAGAATTTATGACTATTTTGAAGAATTTTATTTGATAGTTGTTCAAATGTTGTAGAGGTTGTCAAAGATATGGCATAGTCAATTTTTTCTTGTCAATATCCCACCAAAAAATTATTCTAAACAACTAATTCTACCCAATACTACCCCTGTTTTGACCTGTATACCCACGGAAGATCAAAATCCATTTCCTAAAGTATGCGAACAGATCGGGATTTCAAAATGTCTTGATGAACCCTTACCTTGACCTTTGAAAGTATGTCCATAATCTGGAAGTGACAACTTGTGAAAGTCATATTTGGAGTGTTGGTCATATTTTCCCAAGGCCCCTTCATACTATTTACACAAATTTAGGGATATCTTAATCTCCTTCACCATTTGAGGGTTACAAAATAGGTCCTCTTACCTTGGTTGAAAGGCACAACCTAAAAGCAGTTAGGACAAGATCAAGTCCTATTTGAGTGCTATCCATCTCTCAACAAATCTGAGTGCCAGTTAGATCACATCCCCAGCTACAAAATGAAATACATCATGATCTATCTGCCTTCAAGCTTCATGCCATATCTTTAATGCTACTCATCTTTGAAAAAAGGAGAACAAATTTGGGTACCAACAAACCTCATGCATACTAGGTCCCATGATCTTAATTTCCTAATAAATATTCCACAATATATGTGATAGATAGCCTACAACATTCAAATACTACACATAAAGAGAATAATACTTTAATATATTTCTATAACCATGAAACTTGAGATGTTACAATAGTGCTCAATCTAATTTAGGGTTGTCGTGGCCTACCCCATCCCAGAAAATATCTATGCGTGGATCTCATATGATAAGTTAGGTCTTGGGTAACACTTATACTATCTCTCCAATCAATGAAAACCTTATAGTATGGTACACATCCTCTACATTATGTCATTTCCCATATTGGAAGACAGAATGTACATGTGTCATCATTCCACCACTCACAAAAAGTTTTAATCAAGTGCATAGTTAGGGACACCATCCCCAATACGGATACATGATGAAGCCCTACTTTATCCATTACATCCTTATCAACATCATCTATATTGAGGGAAAATAGGATATCCATATGTAACCAACCATGAAACTACCTCACATGCACATCTCTCTGTAAACATTAATCAACTTAAACCATTTACTAGAAAAATTCCATAAAAATATTTCTCATAAAATCATCAGCACCATATTATGAATCATGCCCATCACAAATAATTTGAATTAGTTGAAAAATTTATGGTGTTGGTCAAAATTGTATATTTTTAGGTTAGAAATATATGGTTCCTAAAATCTCTACTTAGGTCCAAAACCATACCATTTTGTCTCGTATTCAATTTTTCTACATAATTCATCAAAAACTCATTAAAAACAAGAAATTTCCTAGTAAAAGTATACCTCAAATGCACTTACCAACTCATATGTTGTGTGTCTGAATTGCCTTGATCACCCTCTCAAACCATGGATAAAAAAATCTCTTTCCTTTGACATATTATTCATCTCGGATCACTCTTCTCAATCACGCAATTACAAATGAAATGTAACTTTACACTTTTTATCTTATTACATATAGTAAAATCTATTCAAGTAACAAGATATTTCCCCTCTTCTTGGCCTCAAACAACTCTTCTACAAATGGACCCATGTCACTCTTTATGTTAAGAAGTAGTATCCGGACCATGTCTTCAAGATACTTCATCTTCATAGTATAATATGCCATAGATTGGATCACCAATATGGGGCGTGCACTTGTAATCTACTTCACCAGCCCTTTGATCTTGTCATATGCCTCCTTGTTCTACTTCTTCTCCCCCTTTAATCACTATTTTAGATGTTAGACTTTGAAATTAATTTATACTTGGTTGTGAAATAAAATGGTAGTTTGTACCATGGCCCCATTTCACCATTAGTCATCATGAATCTAGCAAGGCTAAAGTATTGCATGACTAAAAACTTCACCTAATTTCCCACCACTCTAGGAAACTCCTTAACATGCACCACTCATTCTCAAATTCCACTCATATCCTCTATTGAGCCCCTCATAAGACTAAGTACCTAAGGTGTGACTATTTTTTTTTTGTGTGCCAGCAAGTGCAAAGGCCCATGCCAAAGTAGCTTCAGGAAGAGCACAAAGGCCCATGCCAAAGTAGCTTCAAGAAGAGTGCACAGTTCACACTTAGGAAGAACAAGCTTGGGACTTAATTGCATTTTGGGAAAAACTTAGAGTTTCAATGAAGGAAACATGGAGATGCAACCATATTTGGGTATGGATAAGGTTAAAGTATGGAAACTTGTAGCCTAAGAAAATCCTACTTTAGGATATGATCATTATGCTAGGATTAAGAGCTGTAAAGTAGAGTTAGTTATGGTTTAGTTGTCATTAGGGAAAGCTTACATGCTTAGGGTACTTGATTATGGTGGGGCATGATGACATTTGGCATGTAACCTACTCTTGAGTGATGACTAGGTGGTGGAGGGAAATTCCCCACCCTTCTCCATGATATGTATTGATTTACATGACAAAAGGAAGAGAGAGCTGTGTGTGTGAGAGAGAGAGATGCAAGGAATGTTGTTAAAAATTCTTAAACATAATAATTGTAGCGATAGAATGTTGTTCTATTGATGTATCTATTATTATTATGGTCCTTATGATGTATTTGGCTACTGTAACAATGGTGGATTAATATAATGGTGTTTTTTTAATATCAATGCTTATGGATCTCAATGTTTGTGTTCATTATTGTGTTCATGATTTAGATCTGATTCCTACATGTTGTTTTTGATGTTCATAGTCATAATATGGTTCATTTATGCTTGGTTATAGTTTCTTTATTCTTGTTATAGGATGTATGCATTTATGATTGTGCACTACTCCATTCATGGTAACATTCTTGAAAAATCTCACATAAGGAGGGTCCTTGCACCTTAACGCGGTTCGGGTCAGCACTTAGTTTATACTAGGTGATATGCCAGTGTGCTTGTGAACTAAATTCTTAGTAAAAGTGACTACATCTTGATTCCATTTCTGGAACCTCTTTTGAATTTTTTGCAATAATGGTGTGTAATGGCGAACGCTTGACCTTGGCTAGCATGGAGACTTGGCTTAAGAACACGGAGGATGAGTTTACATAGAGTTTCAACACTAGACTTAAGTTTGATACATGTACATGGGTAGAGGAGCATTTTTATCATGAGCTCTATGAGACATTATTTTTTTGTTTCCCAGTAGAACTGTATGAATTGTTGTCAGCATATGCATCAAGGAAGAATTGGTATTATTGAGTTCGTGTTTTGACCCAAGAATATTTTCAGCAGCTACATGATCTTGATCTGATCTGGACTCATGTTTTTATCATTGGAGTGGTGTGTTGACTAGATACACATTGGAGTACATGGTTTCTACTTATTCTTTCCCAAAGGTTGCTAAGTTCGAGTTCTTGTGAGAACCGAGAGGATCTTTCTTGTGTGCTTTACCATTAGCCATTAATATCTTGATCATCACTCTGAGTTTAGAAGTGTTTCCTATGGCTAGCTAAACTCCCATTAGGCATGGGGCACGGAAGTAGGTGTGGTAAGAGATGGCAGATCCTATGATAGAAGTGGAGAGAGAGGAAATGCAAATCAAGTATAATGAAGTGTGGGAGAGGTAATTAGTCAAACAATGTGATATTGTAGGAGTGATGGATGTATAGAAGAAGACATTACAGGAAGGATTTGAGGTTCATGTGCGGGACATGAAACTTGAGCGATCTGTGATACACCATCTTGGTAACCACGAGAAGAAGAACCCCCTCAAATTTTGGTGATATATCATCGGATGAAGAAAGGATATGGACCATAGGTATAAATTTGAACCCACTTGGTGACCTAACCCTTGTGTTTCATTTTCCAATTCCTGAGACAAGTATTGCTAGTTCGATTGGTGTTAGTGTTGGTAAGTGAGAAACATCAGGTAGATATCATTTTTCATTGAATTCATATATGTTCGGGTAGAAATTTCTTATGTTTATTGGTATCTTATCAAAGCACGTCATTTGGAAAAGGTGTGGGTGTGTAGAATGTGGGTATCACTTCTAGAAGTAGTTCGACTTCACAGACTGTTGGAGCTTAGTTTAGCAAAATGGTGGGAACATAGAGTAACACTACTTCAGGCCTTATACCTACTATAGGAGGAGGATGCGGTGGATCGGAGGATCTGGAGTTCATGGATCTAGTGGATCTAGTGGTGGAAGAATAACGGGGAGCGAATCGGGGTTCTCAGTCTAGTGGGAAAGGACCACAACCCCATCAACAGGTATTTTATGAGATGTCTCTTCATTTACCTAATTATAAGGGTATTAAGGATGCTACAGAGCATATACACAAGTGTGAATTTCTATGGTGCACTAAGGGGTCAATACCTGGAGTAGAATGCAAGATAGTTTTAACCTATGTTGCGAGGGGGCATGCATAGCTGGTATCAAAAGTATGACTTGCATCAAATGGTGGTGGATTATAATTCCTGAGTTTGAGTAGAAGAGGATCACCATGGTCAAGGAGATTCAATTTGGTATGGAAGAGAGTGTGCGAGAGTATGATGTGTGCTTTAATATTCTCTTATCAAAGTTATCTTATAATATCCATCCCTCTTAGCATGATCAATGGTTTGTTGGAGGCTTGATAACACATTTCAGATGAGATATTTCACATAATGCTTTCAGAGATCCACACGAGGCCTTGGAGGTTTCTCTGCATGCTAAGGTCATTGGAATAATTGATAATGGGGTAAGCCCCTTTTAGAGGCACATATTGCTTCCATGGAGAGAAACTTGAAAAATATCTACGAATTGAGAACATGAGACTCCCAAGAGACTTTGGTGTATAGATTGTGAAATAGAAAGACACGCTAAGGATATTTTCCTTCAAAATTGATACGTGCCATGAAATTAGATTGTTAAATCATGTCACACAAATCATGATCTAAGTAGATTTCTATTGTTAAAATGTGCGCTCCATAAGAATGTATCTTGCTATTGTAATATTTTTACATCTACTACTCATGATACAAAGGATTTTTGGTTGATAGACCAAATTCATGATGTAATTGATATTGGTTTGTGCCAAACCACCATTGCTAACAACTCTAAGAATGTTGGGAGTCAAAATGAAGGAAAAAGATGGTGTAGGAAGGGAAGAAGTTTTGCGGAGGATTCGAGAGGTCACAGTGGTTACGGAGAAGAAGGAGTGACTTTCCCAGTGGAACTTGCTTCAATTGTGGATATACTGAGATCACTACAAGAATGAATGCCCGGATTGGCTGTAATGCTCATGGTGTGGGGAAAACATAAGTATCGGGAATAACGTGATTATTATGGTCACATGAGCCAAAATCATAAGAAGGACAAGGGTACAGGAATGGTTAGTGTGAAGCATGATAAACCCCTTTTCATGCCTATGGTAGTGCCTAATCTTGAGTTGGAACTGTATTAGTAACTACACGCGCTAAATATATATGCGCTAGAGAAATACCGAAAGTACGAGGCCTCTCATTACAACAAAAAAGTATTGCATGGAAAGTACCTTGATCTAACTTATCAGAAGGAGGTTTACCAAGAGACTATGGAGGTTATTAGGAGTTTGCAAGGGGAGATCCAATGCTTGAAAGAGTAGTCACATAAATTAGAGAAGGAAAAAAATGCTAAGATGACTCAAAAGGATGTTGATGATATCAAAGAGGTATGTAAGATGTTGCGCCAGTAAAATATCATTCCCCTATTAGGACAGTGGTTGAGAGGAATGATACCAAATACTGAAAGTGGGCATGAGAGTAATATCTTGCATGATAATTTTCCCCCTCATAGTCTTGATTATGACAAGGAAATCACATTGAATGTGGTAGTTGATGGATGGCTCTTGAGACACATACTATTTGATATAGGTTCAGAGGTCATTGTTCTTACTTTGGATGTATGGAATCAGATGGGGAGACCACCATTACAGTCATTTTCAAATGTGTTGTACATGGTGAATAAAACTAAAGCTACGCCCATCATATTTTTGAAGAATGCTTCCATAACCATTCAAGGGCCAAGTTCACTAGGTATTTTTAAGTCTTAACACTTATTGAGGTAGATAGTTTTCCAATATTACTTAGGTGTCCTTGGTGTTATGTGAACAATGTTTATTTGCAATTCAAAAAGGGATACATTAGTTTTGAGAACAAGAAGGAGCATGTAATTATTCCACTAATAGATGGGAGGTCTACACCTTATGTAGATCCTTTAGGTGAAGAGGACATAAATAAAATTTATGTGCACACCATCAGAGACCCAGAGGTTATTGAATCATCGAGAAAAGGATTCATTCAATGGGATGATGCTCAATCCATGAGTGATATGACTAGCATTACATGTGATAATTTTGTGCATGGGACTAATGAGTTTGTTAGAAGAGAATTAAAGAGCATTGTGAGTAGAGTTGTCAAGGTGTGCTCGAGTTAGGAATCTAAGAGGAATAAAATTACCAAGTTACACTAGGGAAGGTAACCTTGAAGTCTTTTTCAATGTTATGGAAGTCCAGTGGACCTATGAAGTAGAACAAAGGAATATGCTTATTTATACCTTGTGTGGGAGAGTAAATAATTTGTGGATGACTCATCAAGATAATCTTATAGAGTGACACGAATTAAGAATCGTGTTCTCTATTAGATTTCTTAGGAACAATTCATCTTCAAATATATGCGACTATAATGGGAAGGAATCTGCCTCATATCACGTTCAAGAATGTGAGAGATCCTAGATAGAAGGCCTAGAAGCTTTACTCCCTTCACTCTAGGTGCATAATTTCTATTCCACCTTGTAAGGTTATGCATGCACATACTATGTATATTTAGAGTTACTGACATTAGACAGGAAATTGGTGGGATTTGACAACAAGAGTTATTCATAATTTTGAGTATCTATCTTCTAAACCACCAATGAGTGAATCTTTACAATTATTCAAGTGCCTTACTCTATGAGATAGTGCCTAAGCTGAGGACCTCATCCTATATTTTCTAGGGAGCCTGATTTGGAGGCATGCTTTGAAGAAGAAGAAACAAATTAAGTACATTTTGAGTGTGTCTGCCTTGAAAAAGAAAAAGGAAAAATTGTGTACCTGATAGATGATGAGGAAATAGGGAACCTATATGTTGATCATACAGAGGGTATGCACAAAAAATTGGATAGTGAAGATGAGAAGGCACACACTTACCATAAGCCATTGAATACAAATACTTTTAACATTGGCAAAAAAGAAGAACTAAAGGAAGTAATCATTGGTGATTACTGGAAAAACCAATAGGTTTCAAAGATAATTGAGATGTTGTGCAACTTCCAAGATTTTTTTCTGCATGGGTACTATGAATTGAAATGGGTTCATCACTCATTGGGAGAGATGTAGATTAAGTTGAAGGAAGGTGTACACTTGATTAGGAAAAGACCTTATAGGATGAATCCTAATCTACGCATGAAGGTGAAAGAAGAGATTGATAAAATGTTGGAATCTAGGATCATTGAGGCCATTGAAGAGTCTGAATGGGTTATCCTAATGGTGATTATTATAAATAAATATGCGAGGATAAAGATATGTTTTGAGTACAAAGATTAGAATGTTGCATGTGTTATATATCCTTTTCCAATGCCTTTTACTGAGGAAATCTTGGAAGGTGTAGCAGGGCATGAAATCTACTCTTTTACAGATGGATTCTTAGGGTATCACTAGGTAAGGATTATAAAAGAATACCAAGAGAAGAATAATTTCACCATTGAATGGGGAAGTTTTTCTTACATGGTTATTCCTTTTACTTAAGAATGTGCCTGATGTATTTTCACACATTGTGGTGTAAGCATTTCAAGACTTTATTCATAAGTTTCTACAAGTCTACTGGATGATTGGACAATGTATGGATTAGTGAAAGATCATTGTGAAAACTTGAGATTGATGTTTGAGAGGTACAAATAGTTAAGTATCTCTCTAAACATTAAGAAATGTGTCTTTGCTACTCCTTTTGGCACATTGCTAGGTCATATTATTTGTAAGGAAGGTTTATTGGTGGATCCTACCAAAGTTGCTGTTATTTTGGGTTTGGAGGAGCCTACCAATCAAAGCACAATGCATGGATTTTTGGGGCATACGGGTTACTAAAGAAATTTCATCAAAGGTTATGCCAATATTTTCATGCCCCTTGGAAAACTATTTAGTTATAAGAGAAGATTTCATTGGGATAATGTGCAACAGGTGGCTTTTGATATATTGAAGGAGAATCTACTACTCTGCACCCATTATATGATCTCCCTCTCTAGAAAATCCCTTTCATGTGCATGTGGATCCATCAGGGATGGAAATTAGATCAGTTATAGCACATCCTGGAGAAGGTATTTTTATCACCCTTTGTGTTTTGCAAGCAGAAAGTTAACTCCAACTAAGCATAATTACACAACAATGAAGCACAAAGAATTGTTTATGATTTATGCACTTAATAAGTTTAGGTAGTACTTGTTGGTTACTCTGTTTATATTTTACACAAATCACATAACAATTAATTATATATTAAACAATCCTATTTTGCAGGGGTTCATATGCTTTATTAGATCTTATTATTTTAGGAGTTTGACTTTTCAGTAGTAGTAAAGTTAGGAAAGAGCAATTCATGACCTGCCCATATTTTAATAATTAATTCATGTGGGGATGCATAGAGCATTGGAGACACAATGCTAGATGCATAGTTTTTTAGATTATAATGAGTGCCCTCTGATTTGGAGGATATTGCTATCCTTTTATGAACATATGTGGCTTTTTGTGAAATGAAGAGTATAGAAAGAAAACAACTTTCCATTCATGTCGCGCCTTACATTTTGATTAGTAGAGATCTATTAAAATTTGGTCGAGATGATATTTTGCACCATTGTGTACTAGAACATGAGCACATGGGTATTATGGAGCAATATCATAGAGGAATTTCTAGTGGACACTATGCGGGGTGAGATATCGCGTACAAAATTCGATGGCTAGTTTTAGGTGAGAAATATTATACAAGGATTACGAGAATATGCTAAGGGATATGATCATTTCCAATTCTTTAGGAATCCTAGGCATACAGATAAAATGCCATTAAGGCCTATATTAAGTGCAAAACCTTTTGAAAAATGGGAAATTTACTTCGTGGTCTATATTTCTCTATCGGCACGTAGGTTTGGGTTGTGCTACATCATTACTTGTACATATTATCATACAAGGTGGACGTAAGCAACACCTATGAAGGATTACACTGTGCAGCAACTACAATAAGGTTCCTTCGAAGAATATCATAAGCAAGTATGGATGTCCATTGAGTTTAACAAGTGATAGGGGTACTCATTTCTTGAATGAGACTATTAGGATATTATTGGTAGATTTTATGGTAGCACATCAAAAGACTACGCCCTGTCACCCACAAGCTATAGAAGCTGTTAAATCTTTTAACAATATTTTGAGCCACACATTGACAAATATCTATGACGTTGGAAGGAAATCTTTGGGATGATAAATTTTTAGTATTACTTTTGTCATATAAAACAACCTACGAGAGGCTAAACAAAGCAACACCCTTTTAGTTGTTGTTTGGCATAGAGGATGTTTTATCGGTTGAGTTCATGTTACCATCGCTATGTATTGTGCATGTAGGAGGATTGAATGATGAGAAATAACTTGAAGAGTGCATAGATAAATTGATTCGATTAGATGAGAGGTGAACTATATCTCATTGGATCTAGAAGAAAGAAAGCAAGACCAAAGGCCTAACATGATCAACACATTAAGAACAAAAAGATTGAAGTTGGACAAATGGTTCTTTTGTATGAATCCAAGTTTTTGTGTCATCCTGGAAAGTTCCAAGTGCATTGGTTGGGACCATATGTTGTGACCTATATACTTGAATCAGGAACTTTCTAGTTAGAATCTTTGGATGGAACGTGATTTCGAGTTACTTTAACGACAGTGAGGTTAAATCCCTACTATAAATAAGTCTTCTTGGTGTTTGTAATAAGGTAGTGTTGCCATTTATCTTAGGTTTTCCTTTAATGATTTTTAATTTATATGTGTTTCCTTTCATCATCACTATGCTTTGTCTTTTTAGTCTTGTGTTGTGCTACACATTAGCATGCTAATACCTAATTATGCTTTAAGTGATTCCATGCGCAAAGGATCTTGTATACATTTAGGAAGGGGTGGATTGAAGTATAATGCGAAAAATGGTTGGCACATTTCTAAGAGAGGTTGGATTGATTGAAAACTCCTTCTGGGATATTGGTGTGAAGGTAGAAAAAATGGTTTGTACTAGAGGTGTTCTGAGGAAGGTTGAGATGATTGAAGACCACGTAGGAGAGAAAAAAATCATGCGGTTTAACGTGAGGTGGGCAACGGCTGTGGAAATTACTTAGTACAAATAACACATAGGTTAAGTACTTTGCATAGTGAAGCATGCAAAGGAGGTCTGTGGTATTGAAGTAGTGTCGGCATGCTGACGATTATGAATGCAAAGTGTGCGAGGTGGGGTCACAAAAGTTTACTTAAGTGAAAAAAATTAATTTGTTAAAAAGTAACGTTAATATGCATGGTTCAAAAGGACATTAAGATCATGGAAAAATATAAATAGGGGTGAGGTTAGTTATTTTAACTACGTTACCTTCAAAAAAAAATTCTCTTGAGCGATTGAAGTGTGACAAGGGTGTGATAAAGAAGTGAAGTACTTTTACGAACCAGTGGCATTTTGTAGAATGTGATGAGACCTTGCGAAGTGGCAAGTTGGGTAAATAGTGAGGTAGCGAGGGGTTACATAAGCATAAATATATCAAATTTGGAAATATTGGGAAGACAAGGAGAAGTTGAACACCGAGGGCATGGAGTTAAGAAAATAAAATTACACCAAGAAGGCATGAGCCAAAACACCGATGGTGGAGAAGGAGGAACCCGTAAAAATATACTGAAATGCAAGTACCTTGCAGTGTGATCAAAGTAGAGAAGTGGAGTTCAAAGCTATATAGGTGAAAAATTAGTGAGTTCAACTACAGAATAAAAGAACATGAAAATTTGATGTGGGTGGATCTGGTTAAAGACATCTCAAGGTTAGATGAGCTCAGAAACCCTAGGGTTGACGACTCGGTACAACATGAGTTATATAAAACTAGAGTTTTGTAGCTATGGGAGCTGCCCTTATTTTTAAACCCACCCCTCTCTTTTGGTGGTTAAGGTTTCAGGTGCACTGAGGACTTTTTCTAATTTGTGGGGAGAATAATGTGAATTACGAGCTAGTTGATAAGGAGAGTGACAGGCCTACCGAACACTAGTGGGGATATGGCACTTTACCTATGTGCCAACTCAAAAATTGAATAATTGTCAATTCATTTGACATATAATAAGGGGATAAGGGCTCAAATCATTACAGATCTAGATGATCTAGAATTAAGGGTCGATTCCTAAATTATTAGTTACAAATTGGGCACATCAGAATGGTGGATGGAGATAAATAGAAGATACATGTACATTGTATATAGAGTATCAAAATGAGTGCACTATAACTTCATGTAATTCATTATGAAGAGTATCATTGAGGAAGTGTAGGTGTAGAATGAAGCTGGAGAAAAGATCACATGGGGGTCCATCCTACTATTAATCGTATTTTGGGAAATTGGCATCCCCAATGGACCAGATGGGAACGTGTGGGTTTATCCACCAGTGAACTCATCTCATGCGGTGAAATTTTTGTAGTTCACTTGTGATGGCTTCATCATGAATTCCTACAAGACCCGAATGAACAAATGGTATGAGAGACTACGCAAGGCCTTCAAGAATGAGTGGTGTATTCCACACGAGTTTCCAGAAGTTATAGGGGACCAAGTGAAGTTTGTAGTTATGCAACACTTCAGCTTGGTGAAATTTAAAATGGCCAATGGAGAAATGGGGCTGTGGTGTAAAATTTTGTTTACATTCACTATGAAATATATGAAGTGTGCCATCAATCAGCTGAAATATGCGTAAAATATGACCATTGATGCCGACAAAGTGGAATTTAATGTTCACACCCTTCACATGACCTACAAGTATGATGCAAGGCCGACATATGTTGAAGTCTTGGAGCAAGAATTCTTGGATCTGCAGCCATAGATCAATGTCACTATCAAGGGCTTCATCTACCAAGTGTTCATGTAGCTGCACCCTAAGATGCAAGGGGGAGTTGAAGTGGAGGTTATAGACTCCACCTTTCCGAGGCCAAGAGAGGTGTTGATCCCACCTATGAGAGTGGTCTAGGAAGAAGAAGGAGAGGAAGAAGAAGAAGGAAGTGAAGGGAAATTAGAAACTTCTAGGAAAAGGAAGTATTATTTGCACTACGGTAGAGAAATGGAGGTGTAGGTACATCACAAAAGTAGGTTAGCACCGAGGCTTCACAACTAGAGTGAAAAGAAGTTAAATGACCCAAAGAAGAAGATCTTTGAGCAAAAATATCCTAAGGTACATGATTTCTCTAGTTCTGCGATAGAGACAGGATCAGAAGACAATCACATCATTTTAAGAGAGGAACTTGAGGCAAAGCTTGAGGAGTAGGAGAAGAGAAGGGATGAGTAGAAGGAAAAGGTAGCTATTGATGCACGCACAAGGGTAAAGACAACCATAATGGAGGAACTGTGAAGAGTCTTGTGAGAGAAGATTCACACATCTAACCCACTAAACTAGAAGAGAAGAATAAAGGATACTCCTTTATGATCAAGGAGGATAAAGGGTTTGTTGTAGGATCAAGCACCCCAAGGAAGCAATGCTCAAAGTGTGAGGTGGAGATGAATAGGTGGATGCCTAGGTCCCCCATATGGACTTCATGGATAATCCCACAAAGGCATTCCGTGCACAATTCTAGAGCACACTTTCCTAGAAAAGTTTCATACCTAGGATCTCTTAGACTAGGATGGGGGTGTAGCGAGGAAAAAAATGATAAGTTAGAATATTCATTATCATGTAGACAATACCAAGTTCGAGGTCAATGATCATGTGATCAAGACCATCCATTTGAAGAAGAGAAAATTGACGACTTATAAAGTGGTGGATCCAAGCCACCTTATAGATGAGTAGGCATGTAATGCGGTGTAAAATATGTTTTGGAAGTCACAAGGTGGAGCTTGGATATAGGGGTGACTGTTCTAACCTTGTTCGCAGATCAAAAGGGGAAGGAAAATGAAATAGAAATATTGTAGAATGGTTTGAAGGGAAAACATGCATAGATAAAGGAAACATATGATCGAACTAATGCCTTGGTTAAGAAAGTCTTTGGACATTTTCTAACATCAGTAAGATAAGCCAAGACAGACTATAATGATGATATAGAATATTTAGAAGACTTGGTGGGGATGTTGCTGGTCAACATCAAGGATGGCATGGGACCCACAATAGAGGAGCTTGTAAAGGAGAAGGAAAAATATATTTTTGTTGAAGCAAAGATTACTAAGTTGGAGGACTTGCTCACCCAACTCAAGGAGGAAAACATATTAGTAGATAGGGGCTTCAACAATTGTAAAAAATGTGAGCCTATTATTGATGCACGAGTCACAGATGAAGAGGCCATCCTAAAGGCCTTACAGGAGAAGGTCCTAAAAAATAAGATCAAGCATGCCCAACTGATAATCAACACCATAATGTAGAAGGATAAGATAAAGAATAAGTGTAAGAATATAGAATTTGGGATTGGTGAGATCGGAGATTCTATTACAGAACATATGGATAAGTTTGAGGGAATTTGCATGGAGCTGGTGGTGGTCATAGAAGAGCTCAAGGGGAAGGTTGAAGAAATTACACTAGAACAAGTACCCAATATAGTGGAGGAAGCTGAAAAAAATTAATGTACGATGTGGAGACATGGAAGAAGTTAAATGGGGAGATAGATGCATAGTTCATTGAACTCCTCCAGTTAACAATTTATTTGTTACAAAATGCAGCGTTTTTACCTTAGCCAGTTTTTAGATCAATGAAATTTTGTACTTAAAGCACAAATAATTTCTAATGATGGAAATAAAATTATTTTGGGGTAATGTTGAGCCCCTAATAAGACTAATTACCTAAGGCATGAAGGGTTTTATCATGTGCCGAAATACACAAAGGATCACGCCAAAGTAGCTTCAGGAGAAGCGTGAAGGTTTGCACCTAGGTAGAACAAGCTTGAGACTTAGCCACATTTTGGGCCACAGTTAGAGTTACAATGAAGGACACATGGAGATGTGGCCAGATTTGGTTATGGATAAGGTTAAAGTATGGAGACTTATAGCCCAAGAAAATCCTACTTTAGGATATGATCATTATGCTAGGATTAAGAGATGTAAAGTAGAGTTAGTTATGGTTTAGTTGTCATTAGGGGAAAGCTTGCATGCTTAGGGTACTTGAGTATGGCAAGGCATGATGACATTTGGCATGTGGCCTACTCTTGAGTGATGACTAGGTGGTGGAGGGAAAGTCTCCACCCTTCTCCATGATATGTATTGATTTACACGAGAAAAAGGAAGAGAGAGCTATAAGAGAGAGAGAGAGAGAGAGATGTGAGGGAATGTTGTTGGAAATTCTTGAGAAGATTCATTATAGGTTTATAATGTTGTTATGTTGTTGTATCTGGTCTGATTATGGTCCTTATGATGTATTTCACTACTATAAAAATGGTGTATTAATACAATGTTGTTTGTTTCGAATATCAGTTCTTATGGATCTCAATGTTTGCGTTCATGGTTTAGATATGATTCCTGCATGTTTTTTTATGTTCATAGTCATAATATGGTTCATATATGCTTGGGTTTAGTTTTTTTTCTCTTGTTATAGGATGTATACATTCACAATTGTGCACTACTCCATTCATGGTAACAATTTTGATAAAGCTCACATAAAGGAGGGTCGGCTCCTTCAGCACGCTTGGTGAGCACCCGGTTTAGGATGGGTGGTATGCCAATGCACCTGGGAATTAAAGGGTTAGGAAAAGTGACTACATCCTCTTTTACTACTTTTCCATTGTTCTTTGTATAGACTAGTAATAGGACCCTCACATATGAAATTGGTGAATTGTTGCACATAGGACTTGTCTTTTATTGGATATATCCATATATTTTCATCTGGACCATCTCAGGACACCAATATCCTCGAAGAAAATTATTAGCAATATGGATCCCCATGTTCTCTTGTCTTTCTTATCATTATGTGTCATGGCCTCTTCTATAATCCCATCAATAACATACTGTGTAATATTATAATGTGTTTTGTGCATGATCTAATCTGGAATGTAGAGTAACTTCCTATTCATCTCTCCCTAATGCTCTGAGGCACCAAGATTGCAACTTACCAAACATTTTGCCACTCTGGTCACAAGGTTGGAAATATTCTCCACACTCATCACCCCGTGCCTTGTGTCATATTGCGGTTTGATAGCTAACTCCTCAATCTTTGTCTCATCAAGCAAGTCCAAGTCTTCACACGTATCCTACAATCCTATCACTCTCCTAATTAGATGAGTTGTGATCCTCCTTATATTCCCAACATAGTAGAAAAAGTCTTCATGTACTCATGATACCAGACCACTAGAAGAGGTGTGTAGGCCTTATAAAGAAGGGAAACTCAAAAAACTAGAGTACTCCTACCTTCTCAAGACTCTTTGGTATCGATTCGTCCATGACCACTTGATCCTCTATGGCCCTTGTGGGAAAATCCCCTGGCATGTATTTATTTAAAGTTGCCTTGTGTCCCAGTGCCCTATGGTTTTACTTTCTAATCTTACATTTGTAAGTTGAGAAGTCCATTGTTGTGACATAATAACCTCTGAGTGGGTACTACAATTTTGAGAACCAATTCTTAGGTAATTCATCTACTTCCTTCTTTCCCTTTAGTGTCATGCATGGTGCCATTGATTCTCCCAAATTTGAAACTGTAAACTCGGCTGAACTGTGCCCTAGGTTCTATGAGTAACAAAATTACTCTTCATAACCCTATTTTATACATCTAATATTTAATGGGCTCCTGGGTACCCATATATTTTTTCCTATCGATTAACTCTCAAACCCTAAATTCATGATTTTAAAGTTTTGTGAACACCTTCTCCATAATTTCCTACTCTGCAAACCCTAGCTTCACTCACCCTTGACCTCATCCTTCTTCTAGGATTTCAATTCCTCTAATGAAGGAGATCCCCAACTTGAAGGCTTATGCACTCTTCTCTGGCTTTATTTTTTTGAATGTGTTACTTTGTCACACTATCATCTTAGCACTTAGTCACTCAGCTACTAAATAACAAAAATCACTTAGAATGTAACGTAAAAAATGAACTCGGTTTTCCCCTTTTCATAGCTTTTCGCAATTAATACTCCATTGACTCACTTTTTTGGTTTTAAAACATACATTTACTTATTCCTACTTTTTGTTTTAAAACACTCCCCTTTTTCATTTTTAAACTAATTTTTTATTTTCTCCATGTTTTTCTATTCCACACATGAAAATCATAATCTACTGAGTCCACCTCTAATTCCTAGGTTGCGAGTCTTCCTTTACGCTCCTTCTTACACTGCACACTATCTTCCTCTATGCCACTTTACAACTAGTTTATCATATTCCTTCCTCCCTTGCATTAAAATTCATGGCTCTCCTTACACGTGGTCTTCATTCGAGAAATATCTATCCTAAAGAGTACCAATTATCTTTTCATGAAGTCATGCGCACTATTATTTTCTTCCATACAATTGTCTTATATCCACGCATTCCCATGATCCAATTCCAATAGCCATACCAATACTCCATATCCTATTTTCCACACATGTGCACATGTTTTACCCCACACTAAAAGTATGTGAGGTCCTCTATACATTAACTTAATATATTTTAATCAGCTCTAGTGTGCAAATGCACTTATTTAAACAAAAATATATGCAAAACATGAAAGGGAAATCTGATCTAAATGGAAATACTTCCTTATTACAAACACAAGGGAATATTATTTATAATAGGGCTTAATCCTACTCCCATTGAAATATTCAGAAAAAAAAATTCATCCAATTTCTACAATTGACATGCGCCTAAATCTAATATCTTGGTAACTACAAATGGTCTTAACCAATGAACTTTCAACTTCCCTATATAACATGAAAACTTGGTTTCATACAGAAGTACCATCTTTCCAAATTAAAATTACTTATTCTTGATGTGTCTA
This sequence comes from Taxus wallichiana var. yunnanensis, assembly GCA_018340775.1. Classification (NCBI taxonomy): domain Eukaryota; kingdom Viridiplantae; phylum Streptophyta; class Pinopsida; order Cupressales; family Taxaceae; genus Taxus; species Taxus wallichiana. Next base: position 565,629,438 of record CM031235.1, read on the forward strand.
TCATCATGCCAACCCTTATGTCATGCTTTTTCTATAGTCTAACTCGACGCACAATGACATTTTGTTCATCCAATTGCATTAATTAGTCAATGTTCTCATCAAATGTCCTTCATCATCTAAGATACATTCACGTACAATACACAAGGATGGTAACATAACTTCCAAAGGTAATACATCCTTTGTGCTAAACACCAACTAAAAGTGTGTGGCCTTGTTCAACCATTTATATATTGTTCTATATGCCCGAATATGACTCATACCTTGTAATCCCAATATTTTCCAACATCACATATCCTCATTAGTGTCTACCCAAGATTTTGTTAAAAGATTTAGTAGTGCCATTAACCTGTGGGTGATAAGGTGTAGTCTTATGGTGTGCCACCATAAAATTTTCCAATAAAATTTAAATGACCTCTCATTCAAAAAATGATTTCCTCTATCACTCATTAGGCTCAATGGAGACCCATAGTGTTGATGATGTTTTCCTAGAGGAACCTCACTAATTTTGTTGTTGTGTAATATTTTGTAGATGCAACCTCTACCCACCTTGTAAATTAGTTAGTACATGTGATGATGTAACACGCCCATGTCCTATGTGTGAGTGGTGCAATAGGTCCTAAAAAATCAATACCCCATTTAAAAAAGCCTCCACACTTTCTATAGGACTAAATGTAATTTCATCTCATTTTAAAATATTTCCAAGTCTCTAAAAGTAATCACATGCTTTGACATAAGAATTAGTGTCTTTGTATAATGTCTCCCACCATATACCACCTAAAAGGATCTTGTGTATGGTCACTTCCCTGCATAGTGTCCTCCTTCTATGCCTCCATGGGCCTCCTCCATGATAGCTTCATACTCATGCTCCAAACCTAATATTTCCCCATTTTATAAAGGTATCTTCTAATGAGTTGATATGGCATGGATTGAATAGAAAGATGCTTCTTTTCAAATTTTTCATTCCTTTAGGTACAAGTCTAGTACATAACAATACTACAATATCCTCTTATTCGGTTGGTGCATGGTTCAATCTAAATAACTATGCATTAGGAATATTGTCTTCAATATTTGATGCATCCTCTCCATATTTAATCCATGAAAATTGATCAAGACCTATATTACTCTTTCCTGAATTTACTATGACTATAAAATCAAAATCCTGGAAGAGAAGTATCCAGCGGTAGATGCACCCTTGTAAAACTGGTTTGTTGACCAAGTACTTTAATGTCACGTGATCTATATAAAAATGAACATTTTGGTGAGTAAGTACTTCCTAAACTTATGAAGTGCGTAGATAATGGATAATGCCTCACACTCTTTCTTTGTGTGTTTAATCTTTATTGGTTTCAACTTCCTCCTTGTAAATCTTATGGGTTGATCCACATTTCCCTCTCCTAGTTTTTCCAAGACTACACCAATAGCCATGCCAGAGGAATATACATGTACATGGAAAGGTTTGTTTTGGGAAGGGAAGCACAAAATAGCTGTGGTGGTAAGCTTCTCCTTCAAGGTCTAAAACACCTAATGTTGTGTGTAGCCCCAATAAAACTTGTATTTGGACTTGATAAATTATTCTAAGGGTGCAAAAATCTTTGTATAAACTTTAATGAACTTTATAAAGTAGCCAATGTTCCCCAAGAATCCATGAACTTCACTCTAATTGGTAGGTTATTCTAGCCACAAAATGAATACAATCTTAACATGGTCTACAAACAATGAGTCCTTTACAAATGAGACACCCAATAAATGTACTAAACAGGGTGGAAAATATACACTTCTTGATATTGATAGAGATTCTACACTACCTACACCTTTCAAACATCAACATCAAATTGTCACAATGATATTTCACTAGCCCATAGATGGCACAATCATCTAGATAAACCTATAAAATCTTATGGATGAATTCCTAGCATGCCTTAACAAACACATACAAGAACACCACTAACACATTCTTCAAGCCAAAGGGCATCGCAGTGTAAGAAAAACTTACCAATTTAGTGGTGAAGGTAGTCTTCTCTTGATCCTCGATGCAATGTGTACCTAATGGTACCCTAAAAATCCATCGGTGAATTAATAGATTTTTACGGTTTGGAAATCCCTCAAAGATTTCTTCTATAAATGGTGTAGGGAAAGGATATATGAAATATGAATCATTGAGTACCTTATAGTCCTCATAGATATTTATTTGGACATCTTTCTTGATATTAATAACCGTGGGTTAGACCCACACATATTACCCAATAGGGTATATGATCCCCGCCTTAAGAATCTTTTCAATATTCTCTTATACCTTCTCACGTAGGTTGAGTTCATCCTATAAGGCCTCTTCCGAACCAAACATGCACCTTATTTTATCTTAAACTTTGTCTCTCTCAAAAAGGGATGTACACCTTCAAAATCATGATAACTCTATGGGAATAAATCTTAGAATTCACACAAAAGCTCAATAATATTTGTAACATTTGGTTCTTACCAGTAATCTCCAATAATATGCTCCTTAGGCACATCCTTAGTGCATATATTCACCTTCTTAGTTTTCATAGGAATATGGTATGCATACTCTTTCTCATCTTTGTAGTCCATTACCTCACATGTACCCTCAGTGTGCTTGATGTCCAAATATTTTACATCATCATCATCAATGAGGTATAGCATATTCCATTTTTCCTTCTCTTTCCATATGCATCCAAATAGTTTCTCTTTCATTTCTAGTACATCTTTGTGCACCATAGTCTCGAGTTCTCCCAAGAGTTAAACCATGAGATCCTCTACCTTCATGATATCACCCAATGTGATGCACTTCATTTTTGCAAGGTCTCATGTATCTTTGGTGGTTTGTTAGAAAAATAATCAAAAGTGTGGGCCATACCTTCATTTAGGTTTTGCCAACTTGCAAAGTATCTTTATTTAACATAACATCCACAACAAGAACATGTTGATCTGTGCAGATTAGATTAGAACTTATGTAACTAGAGGGATGGTGATATAGCCTCTTTCCTTGCACCCATTGTCTCTCTCGGTTGTAGACGTGTACCAAAGAAGGAGTCTTCTCATCATACTTTTTGATAAGAGAAGGAAAATTTTGCTAAGTAAACCTTGTTAAGAAGGATACCCTTACCTCGCTCAAGCCCAAGATATTTTCCTATGTTTTTCCCACCATCATGCTACTGTTCCATGTAATATATAGACCATAATATTCCCTCTATCTCCCTTGATTCACCATTGTTCCTCCATCACATGTAGGAAAGAGTTAGGTTCCTCTTATCCGTTATACCTTGGTAACTGAGTCTTTCCCAAATGCCTGATCATGCGGGGATGAATCATCTTGGTGACTCATCCCTTGACCTTGTAACCTACCATTTCATAAGTTTTATGGGCCCAATTATCACAAGAAATAATCATACATACTGTCATTGATAGATTGTACATCTTCCCAATGAAGTATGCCTTCCTTATATGGTTCCACATTCTCAGGGTCACACACTATAGGTGCATATGTTTTCTTAGATCCTCCTCATTAATATGCTTGGTTTGAGGTGTAACCTTCACATCATCCAAGGGTATGACCATGCACTCATATTTTTCTCAAAACTAATATATATTTTTTTTGAAGTGCAGATCTACATTTTTATCATAACACCAAGGATACCCATGTAGTCATGGGAAGTTATCTACCTCAGAAAGTTCCAATAATTAAAAATAATTAATAAATTTTGATCCTTAAATAGTAATTTATGCATCCTTAAATACCTTAATGGGCATGGCCTTTTTTTTATTTTCCATGTATAAAACACTAGAAGATGGTTGAAGTTGTGGTCTTCCCATTTGGTTCATAGCATCTAATGTCAATACATTGACCACTCTACACTGTGTTAACCAAATTATTAATCACCAACCATATATCTATCAATGCATCTAGTGTAATCTCTTTAACATATTCATGGTCCTATGGTAGTAAATTTTCATGAAGTATCTTCCACTCACACTCAACCCCTACATCCATTACTTTCTCCTATAGCCATTCTCCTAGAAAAGGAATGATTTTCTCCTAGTGCATCATCTTACATACTTCCTTCAACTCATCCACATCCGTTAGAGGAATTTTGGTGATCTTTACTCATACTATGTTGCACAAATGTTCTTTATCAAGCACTAGATCCCACACTTTTAATTCCGATAACTCTCATGGTTTCCTAATAAACCTCCTTCTAATGAAAATCATATAGATATTTAATGTGTATGACCTCTTCTTTCCTAATAAGGGGTTTTACTTTAAGAGGCTCTTGCATGCGTTACTTCTACGTGTGTAGTGACTAACAAAGGTTGTAGTTATGGATTTGTTGTCTTCTTAAGTTTCCATTTTCACTCTTTACATGTTCCACCTTAATCATACATGCACCTTTATCCTTTTTTTTTTGTTACACATATGTTCATATAGGTCTAGAAAATCCTCAATATTATGCACCTTTCCATAGTACAAGCATACCTTATTCTAAGATAACTCCCACTAATAATTATTTGGTGATCCCTAGGTATAACATGTGCCATACATGAACCTTCCTCTGCCATCATGTGACCTCTTCTCTGATATCCACCTTGAAATTTTCCATCTTCATTGTTGTTCCCCTCATTAGTTTGTCATTGCACTTGAGAAAAACTAGCCACATTGGTTTGTCGCAATCTATTCTCACATGCCTCATGAATATGGCCAATCAAATGTCATTCAACTACATCATGAGTATGTGCATCACAAATCTTTCAAGTACATAGAGATTTTCTTTTGTGTCACATGGGGAAAGTGTGAGAAATTTTGGACATCATGATTCTTGTGGAAAAAATTACAAGATTTTAACAATGTGCACACATTCCTATGTGGAAAATTATCCTTTATATTTCCTTTCAAGTTGTAATCAGTACACCATAACCCAATGTGTGTCTCTTGTGCCAAATTGGCAAATAAGTTCTCCAAATTCATATCCATATCTTCTATTTTTTCTTCAAGAAGAGGACTTACCCCCTGTATCAATACTCCCAACTACTTATGTTCAAAAGCTTCTTCCAATTCCTCAAAAAGACAAATAATTGTTTATGTGATAAAGCCCTTTTAAAGGAAGTCAAAAACCTCTAAAAACCATTAAACTCATTGTCTCTAATTAATATCATAAGATAAATCAGAAAATAAATTATTAAACTATGTATCATACTCCCTCACACTTTCAGATAAGACCTACTTGATGTCCTTTTTAAATTAATGCTTTGTTTTTCAAACTCATGGTTATGAAATTTAGCTAAAAATGTATCTCACAATGCATCATAATCGACCACGAGATGATGTGGATCATATAGCCTATACTAGTTGTGTGGGAACCCTTGAAGTGTGGTGGAAAACTAAATTTCCTTCCTATCAAGATTTGGTATAACCTTAGCTCTCCATAATAATTCATACTTATGTATATGCTCAGCTACATCTTCCACACCTTTATACTCTAAAAAATGAAGAGACATCTCAAAGAATATTTGAGGTGTCGAATGATGTGGTTACTAAGGCTGAAAAGTTTTTAATGGCTATTGTGGTTGTGGCCCTTTTCCTAGAATAGGGCTAGATCCTGAAACCTCAATAGGATTTCCTCCATGAGGTGGCTAACCTGAACCTCCCGAGCCTCCCGTCGCGACTTGTGGTACTTTAGATGAATGTCCTTGTGTCCAAGTTTTTGTGTTGAATATGACACCAACTATTTTTGTTATAACAACATCTATAGGATTTCGTCTAATGGGCTGCATGCCAAGGCTCTATTATGTTGAAATGTGTGTGAAGGTACCCCAAAAATTACATGTTCTAAACATTTTTGCCTACTATGCTACCATGTGTGTGTCCTTAATCTATTTCACCTCTTGATTGGTAACTAAAATATGTCTAACTATATCTCATATCTAACATGGAGATCCTCCTTACTCATCTTCACTATGATTCTCCTCAACAAATACTTCTATATTTGGAACACTTTGTGTAGGGTATAGGAGGCTAGGGTGGGTAAGATGCACACCTATGATTCTCATTCTATCCTTAGAGTCACTCTCATAAGGTGTAGATGGGGTTTCCTACTATAATTTCCAAATATTGGGAGGACATGATTGTGTGGTCCCTTACCTTCTATGGGAATCTCATCACTTCCACCAGTCATCATTCTTGTTGACCTCAACACCTCATCAACCAACCTCTTTCACTCATCATTATACCTCAATCATCTTTCCTCTCTTTTTATTTCTTCCTCGAAGGCCTCCGCCATCCTTCCCAAATATTCTTCCATCCCCTCGCACATGATGGGGAATGGGATTGTCATACATAATTTATGTATTCCTATTTTAACAATCAATATCTTGATAGTTAAAGGTGTCGTGTGCAAATAAGATCCTCTTGGCTTGCATAAAAACAAAAATCTGCTTCCACGAGGTAAGAGTATGTCAAAATCTCATACTCCAAGGTATAACTACGCAACACACCTTCCACCAATGATCTACAACTCTAATCCATAACTCATCCAAATTAAAGAGTACTTAATAGTATTCTTGTCTCCAATTTTTCTTCCTTCTTATCTAGACACCTCTATTAGCCACATAGGCTAATAATTACTAGGAAAAAGATGAATAATATCTCATAAAAGTAGTTATAGAGATTTTTTTCCACTCAATTGCATGCATTGAAATTAGGTCTAGTGTTATATCTCTAAGAGAATGCATCTTATCTTTCATATATCCAATTCTCAGTATTCTCCAAGAATAGTTGGAACACCATCTACATGCAACATTCTATTAGACATATTGAAAAAGTGGTCCTGACAACTGAACTAAAATGTAGTCTTTCTATTATCTAATATAGCTATGCACATAGGAACTTCATTAGACAATCTCGAAGCTCACATAAAGCACGCGTAGCCTCCACCTCCCTAATTTATTATTCTTAGAAATATGCTAGCATGCATGTTCAAGAAACATAACAATGACAACCATACATATAATAAGATACATCATAACATGATAATTCAACAACACATATAATAAGGAAAATTAGTCAACATAAAGAATGATCAATACTATTTGAATCCCCATAATCCCATACTCATATCTAGTTAATTTAGCAACCCATATACAATTATCCATTGTAAACCATAATTGATTACATAACAAGATACTGATTACATCTCCATTGATTACAACCATACACTGGACCCACATGCTTACATGTAGAATATAGAACCAATTTACGTCAAGAAAACTCAAAACCTTATATATATTGATTACCTAAATGTTTATAATTTTAGAACTTGTGAACTAGTATGTATAAAGAAGTATTACCCATATATATATGGTGGGGACTTTCCCTTCACCACCTACATGCACCTTCCTAATAATAGGTGTGCTTAACAATAGCTTGCATGCCTTTTTACAACTTGTGCTAATAATAGATTAAGCTATATTTACATCAGATCTTACATGCTTTAATCCACTTTAATCCTATTATTAGCTTTCTCCATTTGTATTCTTTATCCTGGCTCTGCATGTGCCTTTCTTGGTTATAGATTATTTGTGTGTGTCCCAATATATCTTGCTTTTTCTATTCTTATATCTTTACTTGATCCCCACTCCATCTCTACTTTGTTATTTTTAGTTGCATCCGAAAAATCAAATAAGTCCCAAATCTTGTATGTTCATGCACAAACCTTCGTGCACTTACCTTTTTTCATTTTGTGCACACCTTTGTGTATCATTTGCGTGTGGCCCCTAACCTCCGCGCATGCCTAGTACTTAGCTATTTTCACCACTCAACATATATACTCAACAAACGAGACTCTTATAAGAACATGTTATAGAGTAACAAAAATCTCTACATATCCCTTATATCCATAAACTAACTCCTTCATGATATAATTCTCACTACAAATAGGTTTTCATACTAGAGGTATATGTGACACTCATATATATATCCTAAGTATCTAAAAATCTAAAATTCACATGCCTATACTCCATATTTCTTGTAGGTATTGTGGGAAAAGGTCATTTCTTGGGGATCCCCATATATTTTGTAATAAGTAATATGAAAATTAAACATATATGAAAGTATATCCCCTTATCATGTGTTTTTGAGAATTAATGGTCAACTCCTTAGTTGAAAAATCCAAAAAAATAGACATTTATATTGTCTTTTTAAATCCTATGTGCAAGGTTTATCGCTTCTCATGATCATTTTGTGATGTGTTTTTAGTGGTAAGATTTGCAATTATCACTCACATAATAACCTTAAGACAAATATTATATATCATCCAAAACATAGGATAAGTTATACACCATAATACCCTAATTATTGATCATTTGATCATATTATACAACAATCCTTTATAGTCTCTACAAATTTATGTCATTGTTTACTAGGCCATTGACATAACAATTTTTTGCAATGTTGTTATTTGCATTTCTTATTGTAAAGTATAATTGATTCTCATATAGCCTCACTACAACCCATATCAAAAATTATTTTAACTTTCCCAAAATAGGAAATTATCATAGAGTGATGACACCAATCTCCCATAATATTTATAATAACTATTTTCTCCTTTATGGACCTAATCTACATATTCAGCGTGGCCTTCATGGAAGCGGTATTCCCATCCTTCTTATGGTTGAACTCTTCCAATTGATTCTTAATCCAATTCCTTGGATTAAAGTGGTAATTTTCATGAAACCCCCAATAAATGTAATTGTTAAGTGTGTTTTATATTGTTTTCATTCTTTAAAGGTCAAGTATGAGTTAAGGACAAATGTTAATTTGTTATAAACTATTGTGCCTTGTCATTGAAAGTGAAAGGATTCAATAGAAATATCAGGGGATGGATTCAATTGAATCGTAAATCAAAGTAAAATATTCATGATCATTGGTGATCGAGACTCGTTTACATTTTTCACAAATATCTTACAAATAACACAAAATGATCTAAACTTTCTCTAAAAAATATAAATCTATGAAGGCTCAATGCATGAATCTCAATAAAAATAAAAGGGCTACAGAATGGTAAAGAAGGATTGGTTAAAAATAAATTAGCCATTTTAACAAAGACCTGGAATGTCCATACACCATCAAATTCCACCTCTCAAAAGCACCAACCATTAGAATTCAAAAACCCATGGGAGAATAAGGCTAATTCATTAGCAAGTTAATTTTTAAGCCTTTTTTATGTTCATTTGGCCAAGAAAGTTCAACACTAGTAAGGAAGAGGCCATGTGGTGGCAGATCAACAACCTGTGGGATACATGGAATCATTTTGTCGAAAAAAAAATTGGCAATGGACCTGGCGGACCTCAAACCACTAGAATAAATCACAATAGATAAATATCTAAGGGTATGAGGTTTGGTTCAAGGCTGGTCAATAAACACGTGGTGGGTTTGAAGGTGGTCACATGACATGGGCCCAACGGCCAAGGGGGACACACATCACCATTCCGGTGAAGTTCCGATAGATGTTCCCATTGGATGTGAAGACCACATAATTAATTATATTGAGTAACATTTCTAGTTTTGTGGTGACTGTGGGTTGAAAGAATAAAAATATGTCGTGTAATTAGGAGTGGCACATGGCATGGATCCAATGGATAAAAAAATTCATGTGGTGCCAATTAGGCATTATTAAATGATATCGGATAATGTGGACATCAAATCATGGAATAAACCAACCTCCACAATCTTTCGGGTTTGGATGATTATAAAAGTAGACATAATGGAATGCGGTATGAAAAATGACTTAATTAAATGACACTAGGTGGTAGGAGATCAATGGTCCAAAGGGGACACTGGTGGCATTATGTCACATTTTAAGGAAATGGACCCGATGGACTCTAAACTCCCGGAATGAGCCATATTTTAAAGGCTTTCGAGTTCGGATGGAAGTTGGAGGCATAGTCATCCAATGCGATGGAAAGAATAGACAAGTGTCCCAACCAAATGATGTCATATGGTACAAGATCAATGGGTGATGGTGTTCACATGTCACCATTCCAGAAAATTCTAAGGAGATGGATTCATCTAGACTTCAAGCCTCAGAATGAGCCGAAACATATGGTATTTCAGTCAGCTGACCCCTACAACCAATAAAAACTAGCAGATGGCACATAACAAGAATAGGAAAAAATGCACATGTAGGCGGGGGTAATCTCCATGACCAATCAAATGCTACCACTTTTCATTCTCTTGTTCATCCCAACATGCAAATATTCAGAGGGCCATATCTTTCGATCTAGAGCTCCAAATCTTTATAAATTTATATCATTGGAAAGGTCTATTTGATACCTTCACTTTGGAATCATTAGATTTAGGAATTATTGACGGTTTTTGGGAGAAAAATAGGAAAAAATATTCAACATTCAAGTTATAGTCCCGACATTGGTCAACCACCTATCTTGATGGAGTATGGTGTATGTTTCTTCTCTAAACATGCAAGATAGAGGAATGAATGGATTTAGCAGCATGCCCATGCTCTTTTACAATATTTTAATGCACCTTTTTGGTAGTTGTAGAGGGAAATCAGACAGTCTATAAGGAAGAGCTCAGGGGGTTGCATTGTACATCAATTAGTAGGTTATGAGGGCATTTATTTGTGTCCCCTAGCTACAACTTGCAAGAACATATCTCTCTGTGATTGATCAAGCTATAATTTTCTGTTCTTATGTTTTACTTGAATGAAAGAGTAAATATTGTTTTTGTTACTATCTTGAAGTTGCTTTAATTTTTCAAGTACACAAGGGTCTTTCTTAGTTGTTTTCTTCTAGTTACTATGAGATTATTATAGAATAGTGTATACTTTGTAATGGTTAAAATCAGTTGTAAAATCCTATAGGCAACATCTCTTTTTAAAAAGTTCTTGTAATTCCATTACGGGTATTTTGGATGTATAGGAAAAATATAGAAAGTGTTTTATCTTAGCTCTAACTCCATGATTTTTAGTTAGGATTGGGAATACTGTAGACAACATTTGTGCTAATTGGGTATCAATGAATGTAAATGTTATTTCACAGATCATGTTAAATTGATTGTTCTTTTCAAGCATCATAGTTAAGGATGGATTCATTCCATGGGAACATTAATGTAATATAATCAAAAAAGTAGTTTTTGTCCCCCTTTCAAAATCTCAATTAAAAACTTCCAAGTTATCTATATACCTACTAAGCATATAATACCTAGAAAACCATGCATACGCTTATTCTGTAAAGCTGAATTTAAAATTTTTCTATTACTAGTAATATTTTCCAAGAATCCCACAAATTTTGTGATCCAATATCATTTAAATCAGCCTTGTAAAAAAATGTAATGCAAAATGCAATATTTGAAGTTTTTTGTCGTCTTCCTTTGGATATGTGATTGATTTCCAAGTGCTTACAATAAATTAATTGACAACTCTTTTGAGAGAAGTATTATATCTATGGTTGCACTTGCTTCAAATTGATTTACACCAACCATAAAGGAAACCAAGCCTTGAGATATTTTCCTTTATTAAGATCCCCAACTAGGTCCTCTCAACTTGGTTTAGGCAAATCTAGAAGTAACAGAGGGTAAAGAGATCCCATTTGTGAAGGTGCCTCCTGATCTCTTCCTTGATTTGAGTCATTAATTTGAGTGTTGAAAAAATCCCCAACTATCAATGATAATAAATTTTCATTGTTCATAACTCTCTCAAATCCAACCCACTCAAAGTTACTTCTTTGTCTCTCAGGGGTGCTATTTTGGGAGCCAACACTGAAAGTGGCACCATTAATGGAGAAATTCTTTAAATTCTCCCAGTTATTAATTGATATATGTTCTACTAGCCCGTTACAAAATACCAAGTGGCATTGTTTCCGAGGAAATAATTTTAAGGTTCCATCTACTTCTCGATATGTATATTTTAGTGGCTTATCCCTAAGGAAAAACTAGGATAGACTAATTTTATTACATAGTGTATTTATAATATTTCCATAAAGCTTGACTTTGCTAGGGAAATGTGGGAAGATTCATAAAGATATATAAATTTCATCCTTCTAGTTTATAAGGTATCATTTTAAGATATTTTTGAGTTAATTTGTAAATCTAAGGTGCAAGACCTTAATGGAGGCTCCATCTTTAAAAAAAAATATAGTGTGTACTAATGTAAAAGTTTCATAAGTTGTTGATTAAATATCCCCTTTGCATATCTTGAAGGAGGAGGTCCTTTTTCAAGTATGATCCTATCAAGAGATTACTTCTAGAACTAGAAGGTACACATTCAAGAAAGAAGCTAGAAACCAATGAGTGATCAAAATTCATTAGGCTCAAGCATTTGTAAGTATTAAGGTAATATTCATCTCCCTTCTTTGTTGAATCCTATGAATAAAGTATTTTGTGAAACCGAGTCCCCTGAAGGTTTTATATTTTGAATATCATACTCATCTACCTCTAAAATTGCTAGTTTCCCACCATTTCAATCCTTCTTTTGAAACACATCAACCACATAATATGGCACAATATCCACCAACGGTTCCAATAAGGTTCCATTTAATGGTGGGCTATCCTAATAAGATCCCCCATGAGACTAGAATGAAATTGCCTAATTTTCAAGGAAATAGTGCCATAAGTGGAGATCAACATCTTATATTTTTTAGGATATTATGAATGAATATGAAATAGAGCATGAAGATGTTAAGGTAAATTTATTCATACATACATTAGAATAATATGTACGAGAATGGTATGATTTTATTCCCAAAAAATCAATTGACTTATGGGCAAAAATTAAGAATGTTTTTAGTTTATAATATAGTGATAGTAATGAGGAAGATGATCTTATTGATGCATGTGTGAATGATTATCTGAATGATTCACCACAAGGAGATACTTCTACTGATCTTATCAATGACAAAATTACAAAAGAATTTTGGGCCTACATTAATAAGATAATATATCTTCCTCTTACAGATAATGTTGATACGGATATGAATCCATTTGAATTTCCTAGTACACACCTTGAAGAGGGTTTATGCCTATTAAATGAAGTTAATGAAAGTTTCCTAAGACAAGATGAAGTGGTGGAAGAGCATGATGATGTAAGCTAGATCCTTGAAAATGAAAACAAAGAGATAGAGCGTAAATTTGATGAAAAATGATGGTATTGATGGTTTAAGATTGAATGAAAAGATAATGAAGAGAAAGGAGATTCTAAATCCTCATAAGGAGTTGTATACAAATCTAAATTAGAATGTAGCAGATGATTGATTGGTATTCTTGGGTTCGTAGTATGAAAACAAGGATTTATCTCCTTACTACTAGTTCATTGATCTTGATCCCATGATTGTCTTATATGATGCAAAAGAAACCATCTTTGGGGAACATGTAATAAAATTAAGAATAGATCTTATCCCTCAAAGACTCAAGTTAGTCTTAAGTCAAATTTTGATAATAATGAAAGAGTTAGGAGAAAGATTATCTTTGTGCCCAGGAATGTTTATGAATGTAAATGGGATATTTCTCAAAATCCCGACGCAAGTTATGGCTGGGATATAGCATGAGAAAAAAGGAAAAACAGATTATGCCCAATTTCTACAAAATTACTAGGCTTTCTGGCATGGTATTATCCAAATGATCATGTATGATCATTATAAAATCTTTTGTTTTGTTTTGTTTTTTCATGTTTATGTTTGGTTTGTGTTGTTGTTTCCATTTTTACTCTATTGTATAGTGACCGGGTTTCTCGTGTTGTCTTTTTACCTCCATCATGTTTTGTATCCTTTTTGGAAGCCTTGTGTGTTTTGTTTACTTGAATCCTTTCCTAATAGACTAAGCATCTAGTATTTATTTGTGTGTCACCCATAGGGGGTTCCCATCCCGAGAAAGAGCCATTGTTTGTGCTCAATCCAATTCTTTGGATTAAACTGATCATTTACATGAACCCATGTAAATACAACTATTATTTGAGTTTTATGTTGTTCTCCATGCTTTAAAGGCCAGTCTAAGTCAAGGAGAAATGTTAATTTTTTATAAAATTTTGTTCCTTGTCATTGAAAGTGAAAGGATTCAGTAGAAATATTGAGCAACTGGTTCAATTGAATAGTAAATCAAAGTAAAATATTTGGGCTCACTAGTGATCGAGACTGTGTTTACATTTTTCACAAAGAGCTTGAAAATAACACAAAATGATCCAAAATAATCCCAAAATTTGAATTTGTGAAGGCTCAAACGCATGTAGCTTGATCACGAAGAAAAGGGCTAGAGGATTGGTTAAGAATGCTTGATTAAAATGGATTTAGCCATTTAATGAATCTTTGGAACATCCATACACCATCAAATTCCACCTCTCGAAAGCATCGGTCATTGTAATTCAAAAAACCCGCTAGAGACTAAGGATAATTCATTATCATGTTACGTCTAAAGTTTTTTTGACACTTATTTGGCCATCAAATCTCAACACCAGTAAGGCAGAGGCCACATGGTGGTAGGTCAATGGATTCAGGTGGAAAAAATGGAAATATTCTATCAAAATTTTGGTGATGGAACCAGGAAGACCTCAAAATCCGAGAATCAATCATAATAGATAAATATTTTGGGTCTATATTTGGGTCAAGGCTGGTCAATGAGCACATGGTAGGTTTGAAGGTGACCATACAAAATAGGTACAATGGGCCAAGGGGGACACACGTAACCATTCTATCAAAATTCACAATAGATGCACTCAACGGATGTGAAGCCTACAAAATTAATTATATTAAGTAACATTTTGGGTCTTTGGTGTTGGATTGAAAGGTTAAGAAAAATGTAGCATAGTTATGAGGTGATACATGTCATAGATCCAATGGCTAGAAACATGCACGTGGTGTCATTCTAATGTTATTCAAAGAGATGGACTCTCGCAGACGTGAAACACATGCAATAAACCAAGCTCCAAAATATTTTGGGTCTAGATGGTTAGAAAGGTAAACATGGTAGAATTTGGTAGGAAAAATGATTCAATTAAATGGCGTCGGGTGGCGGGAGATCAACGTTCCTAAGGGGACATGTGGTAGCATTTTTTCACATTTTAAGGAGATTGACCTAGCAGACTCCAAACCCTTGGAATGAGCCAAATTTTAAATACATTCGGGTTCGTATGGAAGGGTAAGGCATAGTTAGCAAATGCAAAGTGGAAATAAGAGACACATGGCCAAGCTAAATGATGCCATGTGGTATAATATTAACTCCCGATGGTGGACACGTGTCACCATTCTAACAAATTTTGAGGTGATGGGCTCATCCAATTCAATCCCAAGAATGAGCCAAAACATATGGTATTTTTGGTCCTCCCGACCCCCATAAGTAATAAAAAGAAACACATGGCGTAGAGAAATAAAATTCAAAACAAACGAGAGAGAGGAAGAGGAAATCTCCATGACCAATCAAATACTGCAACTTTTCATTCTCTTATTCATCATAACAAATAAATATTGAGAGGGCCATATCTTTCATTCCGAGCTCCAAATGTTGAAAAATTATATTGTTGGAAAGGTCTCTTTAAGCCCTTCACTTTGGCATCATCATATTCAAGAATTGATGATGGTTGTTCAGATAAAATTAGAAAAATATCTTTAGTATTCAATTTACGGATCCAAATGTTGGTCAACCACCCATATTGATGGAGTATGGTGTTTGTTTTTTCTTTAAACACAAAAGACAAAGGAATGAATGACTTTAGCAAGGTTCTCATGCTCCTTTGCATAATTTTAATGCACCTTGTTGGTGGTTGTAGAGGGAAATCATATTTTTCTTCTTTCTCTCTCTCCTTCTCATCTTCTATATATTGTAATAGTCTACCATTTGTGTAAGGAAGCGTAGTGGGGGTAGTTGTAGGAATTTTTATTAATTTAAGTTGTTGTTTCATTTTCTAGCTTCTAGAAAGAAATTGTTGTGTCTAGTTTGTAAGGAAGAGCTAAGTTGGTTGCATTTTATAGCCATTATTAGTTCTTAGTGCATTTGTTTGTGTCCCCTAGCCAAAATTTACAAGAAAAAATCTCTTTGTGATTGATCAATATATACTTTCCCATTATTATGTTCCAAAGGAATGAAAAAACAAATATTATTTATGTTACTATCTTGTAGTGGATTTACTTTGTCTAGTACATAAGGATATTTCTTAGTTGTTTCATTCTTCTACTTACTGTGATATTATTTCATGATAGTGTATACTTTACAATGGTTAAAATCAGTTGTAAAATCCTATAGGAAGCATCACTTTTAAATAAGTTCTTGTAATTCCCTTAAGGGTATTTTGGGTGTATAAGACAAATATAGCAAGTGATTTATCTCATATCTAACTCCATGATTTGTAGTTAGGATTGGGAATAATGTAGATAACATTTTTGCTAATTGAGTATCAATGAATGCAAATGTTATTTCACAGATCATGTTAAATTGATTGATCGATCTTTTCAATCATTATAGTTACTGAGATGGATTCATTCCATGTTAAAATTAATGTACGAGTCATAAAAGCAACTGCCCTAGGTAAGTGCACAAAGATGGGGGGCAAAAAGTGGGTCAAAAAGGACATCTTTTTCCTTAAATCAGAAAAACCTGAAATTCATCAAATAATTCGGCATGCCTATGCTCAAAATTTGACAAAGTGATAATAATAATAACTGTAGATCTCGGAATCTAGTCTCTAAAATACTATTTTTTTGAAAAAATGGTTAAGATTAAGAGGCTCAAATATCATGTGCATACAAAGTATGTCTATTTTTGTGTAAAAGGATAAGAACCTATTGTGTGTGTGCACCCCTTTTTGGATTTCTATATATGTTTTTAAATCCCTTTGGTAGAAAGTTAGCTAACACCATGTACGAGATCCCACTAAATTTTCATAATTTTTGGATGTATAGATAATTTTTATTAATTTTCAAAGTGAACATATCCTAAAAATGAAATATTTGTGTGCAGCCCCATAACTTTGGGAAAAGTTATTTTTAAGTTTTTTTTTGAGTCCGTGTAAAATGGGGTTTAGAAAAACCCACATTTAAAAAAAAATTGGATGAAAAAATCGTAAATTGTGCACCAAAACGTATGCATAGGTTTTTGCAAGAAAACAAGGCACTAGTAAAAGAAATTATGGATGAAAGCCTTAAACTAATCAGATTTTAGAAATAATTATATCGTCATCAAGGTAAAAACAAGCTTGACATCGTAGTATAATTTATTTTTTAATATTATGTTTTAATGCATGAGATATTGGGGTGCACACGTGAAATTTTGATGTTTTTCTATTAAACACAATTTTAATCATGCAATACATAGTCCAAACCTCTAGTTTGGAAATCCAAGCCTTTGGATTGGGTATTCCAAACCCCAACAAGATGAAACGTGAGCACATTATAACGCACTTGCGTTCCTATTTCCAATGCAAAATATGTCCATTTAGGAGGGATAATGTGGAAAAATGCATAGAAAACCATAATGCGAGTGTCTTATAACGCTAGCACATTTTGGTTTAGTAAAATCAAGCCGTAACGCGATCACCTTATAACACAACCTATATTTTCCCTTTTTGTGTTATAACGCGACCGAGCCATAACATGAGCGCATTATGGCCAAAATGGCAAAAAAATAGATTTGTGTCGATTTTTGGCCCCCCATATTTTTGCATACGCCCCCTCCCCCATTCAAATATCAATTAAAAAAACCAAGTTATCTTTATACATACTAAGCATATCATACATGAAAACCATACATATGCTTATTCTGCAAAGATGAGCTTAAAATTTATCTATTACCAGTAATATTTTCTAAGAATCTCACCAAGTATATGATCAATATCATTTAAAGCATCCTTGGCCAAATAATGTTATGTAAATGCAATATTTGAAATTGTTTATTATCTTCCTTTGGATTTTTTTTGATTGTCAAGTGCTTACAATAAATCAAGTGACAACTCTTTTGAGAGAATTATTGTATCTATGGCTACACTTGCTTCAAATTTATTTACACAAACCATAAATGAAACCAAGCCTTGAGATATTTTCCTTTATTCAAACCCCCCAACTAGGTGATCTAACCTTGGTTCAAGAAGAGCCAAAAGTAGTAGGGTAAAACCATTCCCATTGTGAAGGTGCCTTCTGATCAGCTCCTTGATTTGAGTCATTGATTTGAGGATTGAAAAAATCCCTGAAAATCAATGAATATAAATTTTCATTGTTCATAACTCTCTCAAATCTAGCCTCCTGCGATTAGTTGCTCATCTCTCAAGGGTGCTATTTTGGGCGCCAATACTTCCAAGGAGAAATTTACCATCTTGGTATTAGTATAAAGTATGGTCATAAATTGTTTTGGGTGATCCACAATATTTTCTATATTAATCCTATATTTCTTATACATCTTCACCATCCCCATGACTCATGGTGACTATAAAATAACCATTCTCTTTGGTGGAATACCTTCAATCTACAATATTTATACTTTTAAAATTATTCTTCAATCATTAATTCACAACAAGAACACCACCACTCTTATGTTCCAAAATTCTCCTTGAAATTGGTTTATCTCTTTATTATTTCTCATAAATATATTTCTTTGTTCTCAATTATGAATCAATAAAAATATGAGATGCAATAACTATTTACCCTTCATAAAAATGTACCTATCTGGATAAAAATAAACCTGACTTGGTGATCTTGTAATAAGGGAATACTATGAAAAATATAATAATTATCAAATTCTATTATACATTATATATATAGGGCATGGACATTTCTATTCATCTACCATTATCCCCCTCTCTATTTATGACACCCCTTGAATTTAAAGGGAACGTGAATTGGGAAGCTCCATAATGGGTGGCTAAAAGATAAGTTGTCATGAAACTCGATAGCCTACTTTCACAATCCACTTGTAAGCTTTTATAACATTAACACCTATGTAAATAAACTTAGTAATCCTTCCATTTCACTTTCTTTAAATATTTTATTTGTTTCAAAAATTTAACTCATGTAAACTTTCTACAAAAACATAACCTCATTCTATCTTTTTTCATCAACACCACATGAACCCTTGTTTTGTTAAAATTCCATCCTCTACCTTTTCCTCAAAAATGGAACTATGTCCTTGTATGTAATAATCTAATATCTCAATTTAAAAATCTATTTCTGGTAGATTATCAAAAAAATTACATATAACATACTATGTGTACTTAGACTATTATCTCACTTATTTTATAATAGAAAATAAAAAATTAATAAATCATTTAATGGGTCTCGGGTTTTGTAAAGATAACATATATTAAAATTCCAAAATTTCATTTCTCGATCTATTTTTTTAACTTTCATGCATCATATATGATAGGATGTGATGGATGACAAAGGGTCTCATCCCTTATATATGTAGATTCCTTAGGAGTTGTGTGTACTTGAACTTAAACAAAAACTTATCACCTTCTTGTAGAATCTTAGTATTATTGTGTTTATCATGCCAATTTTTTTTTGTCCCTTCTCAAATTCTAGAATCAATTTGTCCAACAATCAATATTTCTCTACTCAATATATATCATACATCCTCTCATTTGTAGAGTACATATATTTAAGAATAATTATGAGGGATATCTATAATGTTGGTACCAAAAAGTCATACAAAACTTATTGTTTCATTCCCTTTAAATAAATAAGAACAGATATACTTGTTCAATATCTTATATGTCGTTATAACATAGAAACAAGGTCATCTTAATTTGTGTGGCTGCCAACATCATAAATACTTCTTCATGTAGTTCCTAGAATTTTTGAAGTCCCTCAAGTATTATAATATCCTATGAATGGTACTAGGTTATATTTTATGTGCTATAATGACTTATTCTATGGTAATACTTACTATCTCAACTTGAACTTATGCACCTTGATAATATTTTAATTATAAAGGAAACTAAACCTAATGATTAATATTCTCCCACATGAATCTTGTGAAATTTGTTATAGTATAATCATAAGTCAATGTATCTTCTACCTAAGGGATAAATAATGCATTTTGGTGATGATATACCTTACCCCTACATGATGGCCAATTTAGTTAATCATAACCAAAAATATATGTCCCATATGTCTAATGATTCTTGTGTTATCACTAGCACCAAGGGAATCTAATTAATTAAACTCATTTTTCCAACCCTTTAAAAAAGTTCACAATTTTACACAAATTCATAGTATTCTTAAATAAATTCAACCAAAAAAGTATTGATAATTTTTTTTTTGGGATTTATCTTCCCAACATAATGACATCTATCCACTCCCGTATAACACTTGTAATAAATTGTTGTTTTTATACTCCATCACCTAGTGTCACAAAACCTTGCCTCTTCCCAACTTATATAAATATATTCCAATCAGATGATGTGGGGTATCCTTGACTACCAACTTCTACTATTTTTCTATTAGACAAAACTATTACACGTTTCTTGATCAAATAACGAATTCCATTATTTTTACCATATCTTTAGGTACCTGTAAAAATTTAAAATTAAAGCATCTATAATTTAGTCCTCAATTGAATGCACAAATTCTCCCATGTGTATCCAAATGAATAGTTTGGTCTAGCATACATCGACATATGTGACGATGTAACACCGACTTGTTCAATAAGTAATTCAAAGCCTCTGATCTAGAAAAATGAAAACAAGGTTACTAAAATTTAAACTCTAAATTGTTGTAACACATAAACCATACTAGGAGCCTCACACTATGTATAAATTTCTATAATTATTCTCTACATTAGACATTTAATTTCTCACAAAATAAATTTGGTGGTCAATATTTCCTTCATCAAGATGTTAAATAATTGCACCCACTATTGTTCTAGATGCTTCTATGTACACATGAAATGGATTCCTCCACTTAGTGAATTACAACATTGGTGTGATGGAAAATGTTTCCTCAATGCTTCAAAATTCAATTTCTATAAGTAGGTCCATTTGAAAGGTTCTTCATTTTCTAAAATCTCTTATAGATGTCTAGTAATGCATGCATATTTTCTAATAAAATTTCAATCATATCCAACATATCCAAAAAATATATGCATATTTATTAAAATATGTTGATACACTAACTATTTATCATGGATATATTAAATATTGGATCCACAAAAATCCTTCCTTACAAATAACATGTCCCAACAATATCTTGTATGATCTCGCAAAAGTTCATTTATTCAAATTTAAAGAGATATGCAACTATCTACACCATTCATAGACCAAGTGTAGATTTGTATGGTACTCTAACAATATCACACATACCATCCAATCATTCAATTACACTTACAAAAACTTATACATGAACCCTTTACAATATTTAACAATAATCCGAGAAAATACTATTAGTGTGTTTTCTATCCTAAATGGCATGCAATCATGTGAAAAAAATCCACTTTATTTCCAAATATTTATATTTCACCTATCCTATTTTGTGATCTACAATTGATAGTAGCTAGAAAACCTATATATAAATATGTAAAAATCACATCCTAAAAAACCCTCTAATACCTCTTATATGAATGGGGTTGGGAAAAATCCTAGACATAAGCATCGTTAAGCATTCGATGGTCCACAAAAACATGGATGTTATCATCCTTATTAATGTGTATAACCATAAATTAATATAGTGGGATTCCTTAACTATAAATATCAGTCATATGTATGAAATATTATCAATTGTTTTTTAACCATAGTCCTTATATTGGGTTTCATCCTATTATTCCTCTTCTTAATATGTTTTGTTCCTTCACACAAATTTATGTGCATATTTCCCAATCTAGGATACAAATATCCCTCATTTCATATTAACATTTTATAAAAACATAATATAATTCCCTTATAATCTCTATGATTCTAATGAACTCCACATTACCCCAATAATCACCAATTATTTCTAGCTATGCATCTCCACATGTCCTAATATTCACTTCCATCATGAAAAGAGGCTTGTTGTAATATTTTACATATTCTTTGAATGTAGCTTTGATAACTCAATCTTATTATGAAAAATTATACTTGTACTGCATAATTTTCTATAGTTTCTTCTACCTCCTCCATAAAGTGGCCACTTTTGCATTGAGGGAATTGGTCTCTCCCACTATATTTATACTCTAGCATTTTGTAAAGATTTGATCCATAGATTAATATTCGTCATCACAAATCTTTCATATTCTATCATCCCATGGATTATCTTGATGGTGATAATATAATTTATCTTAGTCAATGACACATCTAGGACTTATTACTTTGTATCAAATGTAAATTTTCCTACAAAGTGTTATCTATGTTTCACTCCATAACTTTCCACTTAATTTCACTCCACAAATTCCAATGATTTATCCAGGTCTATAATATGTCATACAATGCATGAATCAAAATCCACATGGGTGGAAAATACTCACTTAATGTCCATACCCTCCCACATTCACTTAGATGATCTTGCAGAAATTATCTCTTGCATAAATTGAAATGATTTTCTTCACATTACTCCTCTTGAACCTAGTACATAGGGCCTTTTTATTTGTTACCACTAAGGTAAATATAAATTATATAATGACCACTAACTAGTTGTATTATCCTTTATAGTGTGGGTTAGAAAAATAATTTTTCATCTTCCTTGAGTAAGTAGGCTTCTAAAACCACCACATAATCATTAAGATAAGAAGACTCATCATTCTTCCATATCTTCTCTATATGGAACCTTATAATCCTTTTCACCCACATTGTCTACTATGATTTTCTTCATAAACTATTTCATCACAATTTTTCAACCATTCAAAACCTTACAAACTATACCACTTTTATATATCTTCTTTCTCCATCACATAAATTTGATGCACTTTCTACGAGTAGCCTCATACTCCTGCATGACATATTTTTTAAGTGATGATAGTAATTCCAAACCCCCTTTTATAACCTAACTTTCCATCATCCTATGGGATCAAGTATTCATTATCCTATTTCGTTACCTAATACATGTTGCTAATCTCCTCCTCCATGTTAACTCTCAACATATAGAGGTCCCTTCAATTCATCCAAGGGAATTACAAAATTTTTCCATCCTTCTCAAAAATCATCACTCCCTTATTAAACCACATGTTTAAATGGTATAAATAGCACAAGAGTTGACCAAGTAAAGTATGGCATTTCCCTACTTCTTTAATCTTAATCACCTCAAAGTTTGCATCAAACGTCACTTCCATAATTTCTAATTATGTTCCATTTAAAGGTCCAATGGGATTTTCCTTGGTCTTCTTGTCCATTATCAATAAAATTATTGTGTTCTCTAATGCGCAGACGCCCTAACCATCTTTATGCATATTTAGCTAATATGCTCACCTCAAACCTAGTTTCAACCAATATATTGTTCATATTTATTCCACCGATATGTGCTACTAATAACTTCTTGCCGTAACCTATCTACATTACAAATAAAAATTCCTTAAGACTCATAATCACATATCCTTTCATAATATTAAGATTGAAATAAATCCAAGTGTTCAAAAAGGAAACACATCTTCATGTTTTATCACTAGAAATATCACATTCAAATGTGTGATTTCTTTAGATAATTGGGATTTTTCTTCCTAATCTTATCCTCCATTACTCAAAAAGATTGTACTTCCTCTTTCAATTTGGTTTCTATTTTTTTCTTCCTTGTTCAACATGTTCTTGTATGGTGTAACATAAACTTGCAAAGATTGGGTATTATTTCTTTGTATTTTTATCCCACTATGTGTAGTAATATGCACTTTGGCCTCTTTACGAACATCATATGACTACCTCTCACCTCAAAATCTCTCCTTATTCAAACACATTCATAACTCTTATGGCCATAGAATTCTCATTCTCTCTAATATTATTTACCAAGAATGGACATTATTACATCTTGTGTCTCTCTCCACGATGTGCAAAAGTTGGAAACTTTGAAAAATTCCTTTTATATTGGTTGAGGGCCAAAATTTAAAGAATGAGCGCTTCGTTCATCCATAACATCCTCCACCTTTGTAGATGTAAAAATGACCTTTGTACTTCTAATTTCATAGAAAAATTTAGGGATATATCCATTTCCTAAATTATGTATTCATATACTAGTGCATTTCCATGATCATTATACATATGTGGTATCATGTGTATCTTCTTTATAGATTTTACTATTAGTAAAATATGAGCTTAACGTTCATATTGGCAAGAAAACATATATTACATGGGTAAAATAAAAATGAGTTGTTATTATGACAACTCATATTAGATTATATAGTTAGAGTTTTTACATAGGTTGTTTAAACAACTCGCTTGAATTAGTGGAGTTGTTATAGGAAACAAATGAGGTCCCTATTTTATAAGATATCCTCTCCATATATATGAGTGTATGAATATTCTATTAAATATAACATGAATTCATGATATACTTTCTATGTAGAACTTTGTCTAAATATTTATTTAGTATCAAATTTAGGTTCAATTTTGAGATGGAAAAATAGAAGATAATAGGAGAATCGCTTGATTTTTTTGTTGGACAATTTCATGAGATTGTGTGATATCCTATGTGAGTGAAGATGATTATAATTTATATTAATATATTTTTAGTCTATGTTAGGAATAGATTGATATAAAATCATTTATTTTTGTAGTTATCATTTATATAAACTAGAATAAATTATAACCTAGCACAGATTAAAGTAGATAAAAATTCCTAGGAGGGAGGTGTTTGTTTTTAAGTTGGTGTTATTCTTATAAAACAATATTAGCCATCCATTAGATTTCATTGAGGCACCGTTTTGTCTCCCACAGGATATAAGTTCAGCCTATTAGAGAGCAACATGTAGTCTATGGTGAGCTACATGTTGACGAGGCACCATATCATTGAAAGGCGGTGCTTGTAAAGAAGTATAGAAGATAAAATGAATAGAACGATGCCATATACAAGATAAATCTGTAGGAAAATCCATGTGTGCAATTTTTTTATGATTCATTGGATGATTATTAACTCGTTGCAGTCCAGTTTTTGGCTTTTTCAGTTTTGATCCATACTCATTGATAATAATCTTCGATCGTTTCAACATTTTTACTTCTTAGATAATCACCCCTCACATTTTTCATATAACACATTCCATTTTTGGATATGTTAAACAGACATTAAATAAGAGGTACCTTGTCCCTAAGGTGCGTTTGGAAGGAGGAAAGAACATGATTTAGTCATAATATTACGCTCCCATCCATGTATAATTGTCAGTTTGATCTTCCAGCAAGCCTTCTCATTCTCAAATATACATTAAACTTGTTTGTTGTTTTATATTGTGTTATAGCTAAAAACAGGCTTTAAATTATAAACTTTTGTTTTATATTCATAGTTAAATATTTTATTTTATTTATTTTAATGTTTTTATAGTTTGTGTCTAATACTTTTGTATTGTTTTATATTCAAAGGATAAGTGTTCAATTATAGATGTAATTATAGTCTCAAGGTGTCTTATATAATAATTTACATATTAAAATCTAATTGTTATTTGGATTTTATAATTTGTTTTTAGTATTATGTAATTTAGGAGGTATTGCTTGTGGTTTGAATAAACCTCAAAATAATATAAGAATTTATTTATTGAGTGATATGCTTTAAGTCTCAAATGTGTGTCTAATTGTATTGTGTCTAGTCCAAGTTACTATTGCAAAAGAATTATTATTAGTAAGTCTCAATAAGATTTGTTATTCAATATATGTTTAATTAGTTTGTTATTCAATATATGTTTAATTAGTTTGTTAGTAAGTTCCTCTCTTCATCCATAATTGACAAGGTCACATTCGATTTTTTTGCATCTCTTTTTATTTTTTGATAATGTGAAAAAATTAACATTGTAGTCATTCCCCTTCTAATATTGAAAAGAGGAGAATTTGAAAATCATATATATTGTAAAAATTTGTGTAGGAGAAAAATTGACTATGTACAAAGATCATACGAATATACTTCTTCATCAATCGTCTCGATGGGAATCTCACTATAAGTGAAAGTGAAAACTGATGTGTTTTATTATGTAGATGAATTTGTGGAAGTGTGGTTTCCTCGTAAAATAACATTCATTGTAAGTGAAAAAAAAAAATGTTGATTTTTTCATATGTAGGTGATTATGTGCAACAAATATCTAGAGTAGAATTATGTAGACCTAAAAATATATGTTGGCATGATTCTATTTTCAATTCTTGTGATGTTTTGTTTCCCCATGTTCACACTAAGGTAGGGAAAATGGGAAAATATAAATGAGATGTTATAACAACTCATATTAGATATTACATAGTTAGAGTTGTTACATAGGTTATTTATACAACCCACTTGAATTAGTGGAGTTATAGGAAACAAATGAGGGGGCCTATTTTATAGGTGATACTCTCCCTATATATATGTGTGTGCACCTTCTAATTAATATAATTTTAATTCATTATCTCATTGTTGTGTAAAAATCCATCTAAATATTCATTTATTTTGGGTCATATTTACACATTTCATGTGCTAGACCAAAGGGATTTTACATGTCTTAGGATATTCCTCATAGAATTCACGTTAAGGTTTTACAATGTCGATTATTTTTAAAATAGATTTTCCTCATGTATGCCTATTCATATTATAATAACTATAATGTTTTTATTCTTGTGCTTGTTATATTTTAGAAGTGGATAGTTTATTTAGTTCGCTCAATGTTGAGGATATTTTCACCTACAAAAATGAATTAAAGTAGTATCAAAACTTTCCGCAACTTCCACACACAAATATACATCAAGGAACTCATGTGGGTTCTTAAACTTTTGCATCACAAGTTATCTGTAGAATGACATCAATAACCCTCACACAAAACAATTTTAATGTTATATATTATTGTTAAATACTTTTTATATACCCACACAGTCTCTATTTGTTCCTTTTTAATGCCATTCATCGTGTAGATGTCACAGCCATGGTACTATAGATGTCACAACACTACTTACTCCAATTGTATTAAATCAGTTATATCTCGTTCTCACACACAAAATTCAATGAGTTGTGTTTAACTCTACCTAAAATCTTCTTTATCACTTTGAAAACCCTAACTCGACTAAGAAACTCGTAGACACGAATTGGGTCACACTCCCCTTGGCCCCCTTTTGAATAACCAACTTAAACACATTCACCTAACCATGACCCTTATACCCCACATTAATATTAATTTAATTATTTACAATTAAATTAATACTCATCCTCACTTCATTCATTATTTAATTACCTCAATTAAAACCAATTTCCACCTCACCCCACCACCTCACCTAGACACCTCACCATATACCTATTCATAACATGTTTCCATAACTAACTAAGACTTAGCCCTACTTACCTTAATGAACTAAGACTTAGTATAACCCTAAAATCACATGCCTATTCTTCCTCTAACCACATTCTCACGTATCTAAGTGCAACGTTCCATTTAGACCTAAGCACAAATGAGCAAAAGATGGGAGAGGATAGCCAAGATATGCTATTTTAGGCAACCTAGGATATCCCGCCTTAACCGACGCCGGTCAACCCAAAACCAACACCGGTAACCCTAAACTGTCATCGGTTACCATATAACCATTATGGAAACCTTTTTTGAGAGGTTAGACACATTCTTGAGTTTTGGGGTAAAGGAGATATACATGAAAGAATGAACTAGAGATCTTTCGCACATCTAGGCAGCCATAACCAACACAACCATTGATCAAAAGGTTTTTGCATTCACAGGAGCACTCCAGGAAGCACTGCCATGAAACTGGTCACCATTTCACTGATCAACCATCACCACCACCCAACCATTGAACCTGCACAATAGTAAGTGTATCCCTAACTTGCACCATTTCATTTTCATTCAGTTTATAAATTTCTTCACCTTTATTTATCAATCATCAGTTATATTTTCACCCCACCACTATTGCCTTCTTGTGAACCCAACCATTCCCATCACTCATAACCCTTTTAATCACCTCTGTCTACTCCTGAGAACCTTTAAATATTCCCAACATCTCCCAAACCTAAACCAACTCCTCACCATCGCTAATCCAAAGATCGAAAAGTCCTCAAAACTATAAATTATTGAGTTATCACGGCATCGCAAAGAATCGCATCGGTCATATCGACTAACGTTGGTCTCTGTATTTGGTAGTCGTGCTAATACCAGATCCCAATAACCCTTTTTAATTGATTCAAGTGACCCAAAATCTAACCCTGACATGTTCCAAGCACCTTAGTTGTTTACCTTATTTCCAGATCTGATCATAGCCTAGCCTGTTATGTTAGATTTTCTTATTGTATTTGGATGAGATACCTAAATCATATCAACTACAGTAGGATTCTATTTACTTACATTATTTCTTACATTAAATTGTATTAAACATTGGGTTGATTACCACCGAGGAAGTATCACACTTCCTAGATCTAGCACACTGCTAGGCAGCCCACTGACATATATTATTTAATCCTCTTTTTGTGGTCTTGTTGTGTATTTCAGGTAGTTCCTCCTAGCCAAAAGGAAGCTCTCATAGTCAAGCATTGGATCAAGAATTCAGAATGCGCACAACGACCTTCAAACAAATTTTCACTACAGGTATTCCTCCTTGGCCCACATCCTTATTTGTTTTGTCTAAAAACTTAAAGAAAATGGTGAAACAGAAACCCGAATTAAAAAAGTAACATGAAAAGGATTAGACATCCATTCAAGTCAAGGTAAGTTATTCTAATGATCTTTCATTCTTTGACCATAACGTATCCCAATCCTTTGTATTCTTTTCCTTCAGTTTCAGAGAGTGATTCATGCAAATATTTCTTCCAAAAGAGTGTCTTCCATTATTATGTTAGTTTTTCTTGCACCAAGCCATTTTAGGGTTTGACGACATACACAAGATTAATCTTGCATACCTCTCGGGAGTCCCCAAAAAACAACCTCAATAGGCCCACCTTGATTAAATGTGTGAATAAAATCCTTCTCAACATGATAATTCATTAATTCTATATAAATATTTACAGATAAAACACTACCTAAAACCCTTTAATTTTCTAAATCTTTTGGATTATAGAGTTATCCTACCATTCATATGATTTTAATGTAAATTATTTCAAATTATCCATGGAAATTAATGATCATGACCAATCCTTCTAACCAAGAAATGAATAACATACAAAGATCCTCTATAATATTTTTTTTTTTTTCATATCATTATAACCGATATGTTGACCTAGTTTCATCTAGGATCTATTTTCTAGGTGAAGGATAGAATTTTTATCTATGATGACATAATAAATCAAGTTCATGGTTGAAATTATCAACCAAAACACATTAAAGTCACCTCATTGACCTCATATAAGAGATAATTGTAAAATTTGTATATAATTACACAAGTAACTAACACACATAATGTGCATTAATGATAATTTTCACGCCATAGAACAATAGAGAATTAATAAGATTGTAAATAGCGAAGGAACACTAAATCCTAAGATACAAACAATTAAACCTCTAAATATATGTCTGTCCTCTTTCTATGTAACTACAAATCATGATTACAAATGACATACTTGACTATTTTTGAATTACAATGTGACTACTATTTATAGTTTGCAACCCATAGTTATATTCCTATGAATATACTTTCTATATGAATTATAAAATAATAACACATTATATATCCTTTTTAATACTTGATCATCCACTAATATTTGAATCCTACACTGAAATGTGTTCCAAAGGGTTTTTTTTTATCTAATTGACTTTTGTTTTTATCTCACTCATGTTCTCTAGTCACAGAGTCTTTTGTGCTTCTTTTCTCAAAACCATTGATCAAGAAATTCATTCATTTTTTTGGAAATTAAATGAAAGATAAGCTCCATAAGATATTTTATGATACGGACATTGTCTATCTTAACTTGCTTCCCATTACCTTTGAAGTGCTTATAATATTGAAAATTACCTCTTAATGATCCTTTCAAATATTTATAAAATTCTCTAATCTCCCTCAACAAGTCTTTATCTCCCCATGATTCTTTTAGACACTTTATTGGAAATGTTGTATATATTTTCCATTATCTACCCTCTTTATAGATTGTATAACTAGACACAACATATATCTTGACATGTTTTAGTGAAAATTATTTTGAGCTCCCTAAATGTATGTTTTAACTGAAAAGATTGGTCAATGTATGTTATTATATGAGTGGTCAAATAACTCATGTTTTATGAGGAACTCATATGGGTTATATTCTTGACCCAAAAAATTTCATACTAATTGTATTATAAAACTACTTAGATGATTTGAATATGATGTGCCTATACATACTCATAAATATATTGAGATAAATTTGAACTTGGAAGTACATTATTATAGTGTAAATGGTTGATTTAAGACAATAAAAGAATTAATGTTCTAGATTTATTCTTGTAATAATTTTCCTATAATAACTTATGTATAATATGCAATATTTTTGTATACCATTTTTGTTATTATATTGATATATATTTCTTCTCTCATATTAAGCTATTATATCAATTTATTTTCATTCCCAAGATGCTTGGAAATGATTAAAAATGTATTCTTGAACTTTATTCCTAATTGCATTGTTAGCAAAATTTTCATATGGTTGAAACCTCCTCATTATGCAATCCAATAATGCAAAAGCACACGAATGGTTGCATAATTACCAATAAACATAGATGGAAAGTTTCTTAGCCGCAACATGTGTAATCTGACAACAGTACACCATGAAAAAATAGATATGAGAATCAAGTAGAAAAACATTAGGACAGTGAATGCACTCCCATGATTTCATTCTATCAACAATGATCATGAAGAAGAAAAACATAGGGATAACGAACATGCTACCAGAATTTCATTATATCAAAACTAAACATTCTTAAAAAATATTCTCTTATTATGTCTCATTCCACAATTTCCCACTTAGTTTCACTTCACAAATACCAATCCTTTATCTCGAACTATAATATGTTGTACAATACAAGACCCAAAATCCATAAGGGTAGGAAAATATCACTTAAAGTCAATACCCTCTCACATTCATGAAGATGATCTTGTGGAATAATATATCCGACATAAATAAAAATTATTTTCTTCACATTACTCCTCTTAAACCTAGTACATAAGGCCTCTTTAATTGTTTTTCACCTCGGGAAATATAAATTATACAATGACCACTAATGGGAAGTATTATCTTTCAATCATGTGGGTTATAAAATAACTTTGTCATGGGATTCCAAATCCACCACATAATCCGCAACATAGTAATACCAATCACCCTTAGGTAGCTTCTCTAAATGGCCCCTACTAAACCTTTTCACCAAAATTATCTACAATGTTGTGTTTGAAACCCATCTCATCATAATTTCTCATACATTCACCACCTTGAAGACTATAACACTCTAATATATCATTGTATTCTTTCTCAATCACATAAATCGATGCATTTTCTACTAGTGACCTCATACTCCCCCATGAATCATCTTTCATAAGTGATGCTAGTAGTTTTAGACAATAACTTCTCATTTTTCTAATATAACTTTCCATCATCTCGTAGATTCAAGTATTCAATATATTGTGTCATTACCTTATAAATGTTATTTATATCCTCATCCATGTTGACACTCCCAACACACGAGAGGTCACATAAATTCATCCAAGGGAATCAATTTTTTCCATCCTTCTCAAAACTCGTCACTCTCTTCTTAAATCACATGTCTACATGACAATCATAACACTATAACAACTAAGTAAAGTAGGGTAGTTCCTATTTTGTGATCTCAATCACCTAAAATTTTTAATCAAAATTCACTCCCATAAAGTCTAATATGATCCGTATTAAGGTCCGATGGAATCTCCTTGGTCTTATTATCAATTATAAAAAAATGTCATATGCTCTAATGCATGACTTCCCAATCTTCTCCAAAAATATTTGGCTATTATATTCACCTCAAACCTAGTGTCAATAAATAGATGCTTTCTATCACTTCTATTGATATTTGTTACTAAAACCTCCTTATTGTACCATATCTCGATTTTTAATACACATTTCCGTTAGAATCATAATACCTTATATATTGAAGTATTGACGGTATACTAAAGTCAAGTGTTCAAAATTAACACATCATCATGCTTCATCATTAGAAATATTAGTTATTTGTGTAATTTTCTTAGATAATGGTGTTTCTCCTCATCTTATCCTCCATTTCTCGAGAAGATTGTGTTGGTGCCCACATTTTTCATGTTTAATTTGAGGCACCACTTTATGAATTTTCTCAATACTTGTTAATGTTTTTCTCATAGTATTTTGTTATCCTTGACCTTTACAAGTTTTTGGTCATCCCCTAAGATCTTGAGCATAATAATGTTGTGTTCTTACCCCATAAGCCCTTATATATGTTTTCCTTTAATATTTTTTCTATTTCTTAGCATGGTTACATGTTTGGTGGTTGAAAATGGGTGTATTTGCACCTCAATATGTACAGGGGACTTATTTGTGTTTTTGAGTCTGCTCGTGAAATTTGTAAAATAAAAAATCCTTCCCCTATGCCCAACAAATGGAATAATCTAAGAATCCGAGCACATGGGCCTTAATCGCAACATTACCCTTTTTGTAATATTACATAAGATAAATACACCCCCAATCCGCAAAGTACGATTATACTAATATTCCCTTGTCCATTTCCCCTTCAAAGAAATGTCAATAAATGTGAGTTACAATTTACAATTCCATCCCGAACCCCTTTGGATGGAATATTCAAGGAATCGGAGGTCGCAAGTGCAAATACATATTACGATTTACATTTTTCATCCTTGTATTTTTTCAAAGATGTAAAATGCAATTCCTTCTCCAAGAACCAATGGAAATAGTATATGGGGGCCCAAGAATGAACAAGCACTAGTACAATATATAAAGTGCATAGTAGAGTATATGGATCATATTTTTACTATGCACTTTTTAATATTTACATTTCATGTACAATACAAAGCGCAAATGCATTTTTAAACCTACCAAGGAAGGACATGACAGAAACTTAGAGGTCTAAGAGGCCGAAGAAATTAGAAATTTAAATCCTTTCACTTTCGCAAGATGAAAACTTAACCCCAAGGTCTAACAAGGGAAATATGGTCAACGAAACATATTACATTTTCTCGGGAGTGAAAAGATAAGTTATAGGTTACACTTTTCATACTTGCACTTATGCAAGATGTAAGTTGGATTCCAAGGACCATTAGCATTTGAATTTTTCAATGAGAAATTGGGAAAGGGGCACATTATCAAAGGGAGTCCACATGATGTACTCTCATACAATAATGAAGAAGAAATGGTCAAAAAATATAAAAAGGAAAAAGGTAACAAAAGGTTGTTCACGTCATTAATGCAAAGTATGTGGTGGCATTATATACTCAAGAATTGATTAAACGATTTGTATCAAGATATAATCTATGAAGCATAATCCAAGTCCCTAAGGAATTCTGAATTCTAAACATATACACTTCAAGCTCGAATGATTGTTGCAAAAGTTTGGAGATGATCGAATCTATTTATTTTTCTTCGATTGGTTTGTAGAACCTCTTTCATGGGTAACTTCCGTACATTTTTATTGTTTTATATGTTTTATCAGTCACAAGGTTATTAGGGTAATAGTCACACAAAGGTTTTAAATTTAAATGTAGATATAAGGTGCTTTTATTACATCCTAAATTGGGCCCGAACTACCTATAAAATGAAGATATTGAGTTCTCCCAGCACCACTTCAAATTTGACCTCTCCCTCCGGATAAATTCATTGATACCAACTTCCTCAATAAAAATTGGTATAATTTAATCATAGATTGCATGCCCCTAGAAGAAGTGAGATGTTACAATAGATCAATAATAGTGGGATATAATTGGTTGCTTCATTTTTTCCATCCGCCTAATGTCTAGAACTTTTATGGGTATGTACTCAAAATTATAACTTGATTAATAGGGAGGTAAGGGATGGGATTGGTTCCCTAGTATTTTCCTTAACCTCATACATATTTTATAGAATGTTAGGCATCCTCGATGCAAAAAAAGTTTCAGATGTTTGTATGAAAAAGGAACAAGAATAATGGGATGCTAATTTAGTACGATTGGGAAAGATGTTGAATGAATGTGTTGTTAAATCCAATGGCATCTACTTTTAGGGTACCAAAGAAGATGAATAGATCATATTTCATTGAGGAGATTGAGTAATGTATAACACTACTAAAGAAGGATATGGGGAAGTATCATGCCTACCCATACCAAGATTGGATGTGTTATTTCATCCAATTTATCATATTGAACAAAAATCCAATCCTTTGGGAAGAATTGATTAGTGAATCCATCCATGATAAATTATTGAGTGCGGCTATTATTGTAAAAGGAGAGACTAATGGTACTATGGAGATATACATGATATTTAACTTTGTTTACAACCTTGCATGTTTTAGGATTTTCCCAGTTTTAAGATGGGAAAATGATGTTAATGCATTTAAAGTGTATGATGTACACCAAAAATGTAAATTGAAAACTATGTCACCAATTTATAAGGGTGATTGACACTTTATTTTCCCATGTTATCTGTTTATTTTTTACCATACTAACAAAGTATGTAAGGTTCTCTCTGAAGCAAGGATTATCAATGAATAAGGTTGTTATTTTATATAGTTCCCTACTTTTCCATATATAAGAGAGAGTGGATTTTTAGGCATTCCATTTATGTTTCCTATACATATAGATGATCGGTGGGCCCTTATGGAATTGGTCGTAAAACTTAATTATGTGCAAAAATCATTGTAATAAATCATAAGACCAACATCTAGTTTTACATTACTATTGGGAGGTACACATGTCCAAACCTGGTCAAGGAAAATATGTTGGAAGCTAAAATGAATAGGTTCCTAATGGATTTTTTTTCTCTAAAACTAGACTATGATGTGAGATGGTTAATACATCACACCCTGGGAACTTCTGGAGCATGAGCCTCACTATGAGGATTTTATGGATGGATTGTAGGGATAAAGAATAAATTATGTTAAGAAATTATTCATGGATGACATTTTACAAATCATTGACTACAAGGTTACAATGGTGCCTCAAGGAATGGTTGACAATGGTAAGGTGGTAAGTCAGTTTTATATTTAGAAAATTATTATCGATCAACCTATCCCAAATGTAAATTAGGATGTTACTGAAGAAAAATCCCTACATAACAGGACAACCAATGTGATAAGATGAACTTTAATATGGTTTTTAGCTTAGAAGGTTGACATAAATAAACAAAACTCTGTTATTTTGAAAGAATATAAAAGAAACATGCTTATAGATGATGTGCTTCTGAATTCATAAAAGATACTAGAGTGACTCAAGGTTCTCTTCAGATATCTTTTAAGAATCTGTTGACTACTCAAGCCATGGATGAATTAAGTTCTTATGTAAGGAATATTGGGACTTTTGTTTCTCAACTGGCTCAAAAGGATGCAAACATACTGAATAAAACTACTCCTACTATTTCTACTCATATTTTATCAATTCTAGCCTATATCAATTCACCCAAGGTTTATGCATCAAGAGGAAAATGAATAGGTGATGTTGTTTTCCATTCCTCTAAAATGGGGCATGGAAAAGAAAATATTAAAGAAAAATCCTCCCTAAGTGCATTATTGAGTAACCATGTTCTAAAGGATATTGATGAGATAGAGTAGGAAGTGGAGGTGAATGTATCCCCTATTATTAGGCATAAAATATAGAAGATAACGACATTTTTATGGTAGAAGCAACTATGTAACCAAGTGTTGATGTTTTAGCTAGTAGGAGGTGCCAATTCATGCACTTGAGATACTAGTTCCAATCCCTATGCCCTAGATTCTAATGTCTCTTTTGAAAGTGAAGGTACCCATTGCGAGTGTGACTAAAACACCCTTTTGGATCTTATTATTTAGTTACAATAGATCAAAGTTCCCCTCCACTTAATTTTCTAATTGCCCTAACATTAAAAGCACATGCGGATGTGGAAGAATAAGAAGAATATCCAAAACATGAGAAAATTTCCTTTGATCTACTAAAATATTTAGGTATTGATGAAGGGGATGACACTTTTTAGAGTATTGGTTAAGAGGAAAAATATTCAAGGTAGACATGCCCAATTCTTATTAAGGGCCCTGAGTTGTTAGAATAAAAATTGGAAATAGAGATATAAGTTATCATGAGGATGAACAAGATGAAAATACTCCACTAACAGTTACTCAACAACCCCATATAACTCAAGATTTTTTTGATGCTTCCTTAGATAATGTAGAAAATATTATTACAGAAATTGAGGCAAAAATTAAGAGTTTGAGCAAGCTTCATATGGAAGCAATAAGGGATCCTTCACCTTCTAAAGGGGAAGTTGGTAAAATTTTGAAATTGATCAACCATCTATAAAATTGGAAGAAGAAGAGACAAAGGGTACCGAGGTAGAAGGGGAAGGTGCTGATAAAATACAAGAGCTTTTCACCAAGTCCCATATTGTAAATAGAGTGAAAATAACAAATGGATTACAAGAGGCCTTTATGGAACCTTTAACTCAAGCTGAAATGCCAATTATTGAACTTGAAATCATTCCTCCTCCCTCGGAATAAATTATTGTTACATCAAAAATTCCTTTACAAAAAGGTAATAAGATGATGAAGTACCAACAGTGAATTTGTTTGGGCCAACCCTTCGAAGGAAAAGAAAAGTAAA
This sequence comes from Taxus wallichiana var. yunnanensis, assembly GCA_018340775.1. Classification (NCBI taxonomy): domain Eukaryota; kingdom Viridiplantae; phylum Streptophyta; class Pinopsida; order Cupressales; family Taxaceae; genus Taxus; species Taxus wallichiana. The sequence goes on from CM031235.1 coordinate 565,666,229, forward strand.
AGTGTAGGTGGGTGTTAATGACTTGATGAGAAATAATTCCTTGAATCCTTTAAGGACACCAAATAAATATATGGTCATGACTAGGACAATGGTGGGGGACCATGGTGAAATGTTTGTGGAGATTTCTACTCCACAACCAAATGTTCTTAAGAGTGAAGCAACCAAATGTGGTAAATAGTCAATTGAGGGACTTAAGAATGATCTTAATGTGGTATTTAAATATGTATTCTATAAAATGGCAAGGACAAGGAAACCAAGGAGAATTTAAAAGGAAACTTTTTATGCCTTGTCAGCCATTGTAAGAAGGTTAGTCTAAACCCCTCAGAGAAACCAAACACTAAGTCCTTATATTACTTCTGTAGTTATGAAGTGGAAAGGACATAACCATAAGAAGGAAGGCACCAAAATATGGGAAGATTTTTTTATTGATAGAGGAAGTTGCATCATTAGAAAGGTAATCAATGGATATGACTATATCCCTAAGAAAATGGAGGAAAAATAAGCATTGATTGGTAAAAGTAAAGATGAAGTGTAATATTAGGATGACATGATACCCAAGCTTGAAAACTATAAATTCCATGAAGGATGAAGATGTTGAGAAGAAGGGGATAGTCCCCCCATTTTTCAAAGGAAAAAAATGAATATGAAAAGGCTATAGAATTGTGGATGGAGATTCGAGAGTTTGTATTCATACCCTCTAGAATAAAAGGGAAAATGTAGTAGAATATGTTGATGAACTTGAATCTAAAATTGAAAGTTCCCCTTGAAAATGTGTACACTTCAGGAAATTCAAATGCGAGATAGATGAATTGAGATTCTAAAAGGACAGTCATATGGAATTCAAAATATCCGACTAATTTTGATTATTCTTTCATTTGAAGGTTTTTTTTTCATTTGGAAAAGTGCATCAATAAATTGATCGGGAGGGTTAAGAAAAGAAGAGTTGTTTTCACTAATATAGAAAATGTCATGTCCAAATAGAAGATAATTTTTATCTATCATATAGGGCTGGATGAAGACCCCCTTCTAGAGAATTTTAAAAATTTATATGCATACAAATATGATTTGGGGAAGAGGGTCGAAGAAGAACACATTAATCTTGAAAATGATCAAACACTTCCTTTTATCCTTTATTCTCATATATTATTCTTTCCTATTCATTACTCTTCAAAACATTAAAAATTAAAGTAAATAATGGTTGCAAGTATCAAATAGAGAGTAAAAAGGTAGATATCATAAAACATCTTCACATATTCATGAAAATAATAGGGGATTATATGGAGGGCCCATCCCAAGGAAATATATATGAAAGGCATATATAAAATATCATACTTATTGTATAATGTTTCAATATTGAAAAATTCCCCTTGAATATTGGAAGGGGGCCAAAAATTTTCCTTACGATTCCTAAATTCCTTGTTGTCAGCATCACAAAACACATAGCCATGCCACCCGCTAATCTAGAGTACATTCCCATAGCCATGAGGTCCTTGATACTCATTTGATGTCTATAAATAATTTGGATCAACTATTGTTTTCCTAAGGTTTGTAACCCACTCTAAAAGGTCATCTCTCCCTATGAGATATGTTTTTGTTCCATGACAAGATTCATGTTTTGGCACTTGATTTGGTTTGAACCCATCTCGTAGACTTTCTTGGAATAGCCCACAATTATTTCTATGGAGGAAGATGGGACTTAGAAGTGGATTTATTAAGGAGGAGACTCTTTTCTTCATCTCATACAATCATTGAGAAACTGGAACATTATTTCCTAAGGCCCACTTGCAAGTTCATAATATGGAAGCTCATATTCTAATACCATGGTAGTAAAGTAATGTTCCAATGCCACTAGTATTTTTCCGTTGATGGCGGGATGACTATGAAAATAGAATTTTTTTAATGTTCTCATATGGAAGTGATCTTGCGGGTGGAGAAGATGATGCAAAGAAGACATAGAAAACTATAGATGAGGGTGTCGGTTTGGAAATTCTACTCATCAAATCAAACCACACTATATTGTGTGTCAAAACCTTAGGGGTAAGATGTTGTTGGTCAGAATTCCAAATAACATCCTCGATGGAATATTCATGAGGTCCTAAGAGGAAAAATATAGTTTGTAGGACCTCAAAGGACATCCATGCCATATTGTTTCCTACTTCCATCGACCCCATTATATTGAACAAGGTATCCCTAAAGGATTGACATGTTCTCTAATTATGAAATATAAGGAAATATTACAACTTATGAAGATGGAATGGAAATTTAAAAGAAAGTAGTTTCGTGAATAACATGTATGAGCTATTAATTACATGAGAAATTGTAGATATTTTCAAATTCTTATCACAAATGAGAAATAATTATATTAGACTACTTTCTCGAGGACATGTTTCATAAGATGGATCATGAGTCAAGGCCCATGTGAAGTCAAGTTAGAAGTGATTACCAAATATCCCATCTTCATTCTTTAATATTTTCCATTGGAATTTATTTCAAGTAGAGGATCAAATCAAATAATGACAATAGATAAAAAATATCCCCAAGAGTGTACGCATGATTGTGATAGGATAGGGAAAGATGAAAATGAGTGTTTTAGAAGAAATAATATTCATTATTAATCCACATTCTTAATCATAATTCAAATTGTTCCAACATAAAGTATCAAAGTAGAATCATTTCAATTGGATAACATTCCCATTCATTTTGGAAAATTTATAATAATTTTTCCTGCACTTTTATAGGTTACTGAAGGTTTTTGGGGTATCTTGATGTATTACCTTTAGGGAAATTTTACATAAGAATGAATTCTTATCTTTATTATAGAGGATTTTTGGTTTTAGCTTATCTAGCTTTGGGTTGTTTCTAATGCGATTACATTATATAGTTATTAGTAGGAGGTGAGAGCATTTTCATTTCTCCCTAATTTAAATTGAAATATATAAAAGTGTCTACCATGCTCCAATCTGATATTTTTGGAAATAAATGAGAACATAATTTGAGGAATATAGTATTTGATGTAATATCATATTTTTGGATTAGTTAAATACAAAGGAGTTATTTTTTTTTATTGCATAACATTGGTCATTGAATATGTATTGTGTTGTAGTGTTACTTTACAATATTTGTTTATTTTTAAAATCCTTTCTCGCAGCATTCCTTATGAAGTGATTATTTCCAACTCGTGAGTGTCTCTTGGGTGTTATTATGTGGTATAATAAACATTTTATTTGACATTTATGCATGTGTATTTTGGCTAAAAATCTAGAGGTTATGTGGTTGTATTTTCCTTATTAGAAATTATATAAGATAAGAGGGGGTGAATTAGTGCTTATTCAAAATTTTATAGACAATTCAATTTCCTTAACTTTGTCATTATGAAACCATGATCTTTCAAAAGAAAACATCAAAAGAACATACACAGAGAGACAATATTTAATGTGGTAACCCTTCAAGGGAGAAAACCCACGACACCAAAGAACTAACTTAGACAAAAATTCCTTTTAAATGTTACAATGGTTTCTCTATTGATAATCCACTCAACATAAAGCTACAACTCATAAATTTAGTCAAGTTTCCACTTGACCTTACTCAAGACTCTACTTTATTGGAACATACAAATCCCAAAACATCAACCAAGATTCAACATGATATTCTCGTAAGTCTGTAACTTGCAAGGAAGATTCAAATCCCTTTTGTTAAGCATCCACTTAGACTTATTCAAGGTTTTTTTATCACTCTTTTCAATTGTCTCCCACGACAAATTGTGATCACCTGTTATGCTCATTCTTCTTCTCTTTTCACCCTCATTCTCATCTTGATTCCTCTCCTTCTCACCCTCTTTTTATACTAAAAATTCCTTTCATGAAAGGATTATTTTACACTCTTATTCTCATCATGATGATCTTCTTGAATCACCTTTTCAATCATCCACTTTTCATGTGTTCAATCTGGTGCAATATTTCAGTCATGAAGGCATTTCTTGCTCACCTTGATCCACCTATGTTTCATGTTCTTAATCTGTCTTCAAAAATTGATCATCAACCATTCATTTTCATACTTCATACCTCCTTCCTCAACTTGATCTCACATATAAACGTAGGCTCTATCTTTAACATCAACACTATTTTTCTCCAACCCCGTATATATGTTCAAGGAAGACATTTGCATAAGACTCTTACACTTCACCTTCAAAGATAACTATTCAAATTCAAGTCTTAAATCCAAATAGGAGGCTGAATGAAATCATTCAGGGATGTTACACAATAATTATTTCACCTACATATGTGACGATTCTATAATGCTTTCCTTTTTGATCAATTTATGACAGCTTATGACAATCTAACTTGTAAATCGATATGCCATGATTGTCCTCTAGATATTAAAAAAATATTAATTGATTTCATGATGAGCCATGGATGTTTCAATAATCCCCCTCTTTCTCTTTGAATTCATGAATTCCTTCATTCCTCACCATTTCTCCTTCATCCTTCATTAGAGCTTCAAACTTAGTCATGGAGGACTAAAAATTATGGTCATTAAAGTTCTTCATAAACCTCAATGGATGCAGCTTAAAAACATTATAAATCATGGATATGATATATTATGATGTGAAAGTGATCTTTATATTCAAATAGAAGCTTCATCACTCTCATTTAAGAAAGAACATGTTGATTTGAACATGCAACTCATGAATCGTCAAACTTAAAAAATTTAATTTTATATGGTGATATTTTTATCTCTTCACTTCACCTAATCATAGATTCTAAACAAATTTTATTGAAGGTATTCATCCTTATCCAACTCAACATACTAACAACAAACTTCATCTCAAGCTATATAGGCCAAGTAACCTTGCATTTCAATGACATATAAAACTAGTTTGAAAGCAACTAAAGACTAGTCTTGATTTGTATGGCTTCAAACACTTAAATTGCAATTTCACGTTTTGCATGAAAAACTTATAAAAGGACATTTACTTAACTTTTAAACCATCACATGAAAGTATTATATGGAGAAAAACAAATTTACCTTTCAAACAATAAGAATGCTTTTTTCCTTGTTTAGCATTCTCAAATGGTAGGAGAAAAAAATGTATCATTAAATTTATCCAAATAAATAATCCAAATAACTTCATGAATATCAATAGAACATCCCCAACATTCTTCACCAAAAATTTGAGCATGGTTTCCTTTGCAAGTTTTATCTGTACACATAATTCTTCACAAAAAAATTATTTTCTTGTGGTTTCCACCATGTGTCATAAGCTCAAAACATCGTGAACATGATCTCTGATGAGTTATCTATACCCTCAAATATTTTTCAAGGTAAAAAAATTCCATTTGGAGGGATAACCAATCATTTTCTCTATCTGATTTCAATTGGGGTTTAGGAGGGTTTTACAAAGTGCCAGAAAAATGGATAAAGTTTCTTATCCGCATCCTTTTAAATTCATAATTTTTAAATAATATTTATATCCCTATGATCTTAAAAAAATATTTTATGATTTATCTGAAGAATTTTTGTCAATTATATTGAATGCTAATAATTTAGGGCACTATTTGACAAAATTACAATTAATTTCACAAAAATCATCCTCTGGTCCTAAAATTTGGTCCACACCTTCATGAATACATCCTCCATGATATAAATTGGATAATTTGTTAGAAATACACCTGTAAATTATTGAGAAATCTCATTTTTTCATGCTAAACCTATTTTTCTTGAAGGGAAGTCATACACGTGATGTTAAATATCCCTTTACGTGTTGATTTATGATGTGTGTTGGAACCTAATAGTTAAGTGGGTTGGCCACCCCTTAATTAAGTATGGGTCCAACACTATACCATAGGTTAAATATTTAACAATAAGAAATATTTATATTTCTATTATTAAATTTTCAAACCTAGGGATATACTTTTAGTTAAAAATTTAATAATAAGAAATAGTTATATTTCTATTATTAAATATTTTAAACCTTCGTATATGTGTCAAAAATTTAGGTTGAAAAGGTGGGTGGAAACATACCCGATCACCTCATATAAGAAGGGTTTCAGGTCCTCGTTTGATATATTGAAAAATATATATCAAAGGTGTTTTTACCCTTGTGATTAGGGTTTCAAATGGAGGAGGTAATTTACTAGATGTAAAAGGGTTCTCTACAATAAATGTTACTTTTCACAGTGGTTTTTTTACCTTCGGGTTTTCCACTATAAATCCTATGTCATTTGTTATTTTTTGTAAGTATTTCTTTATTTTCTATGCAATATAATGTGATGTTTATTGATTTAATAGTGCATAGTTTATTAATGTTGTATAATTTAATTGATTAAATCAATATTTAATAGAATCCTCAAATTCTATCATGGTAAAAGAGTGAGGTAAATTAAATAGATTAGATCAAATGTTTTTGTATTTAATTTTGTATGGGTTTTTTCAACCAACCCAAAAGGGTATTTGAAAATCATCAGGCCCCCTTCTCCTAATTTTTTTATATCTAAAATTTTCAATGTTTTGCGAGTAATTAATGTGAGTGTGCACATGTGAAAGGGGTTTACATATGTGTGAAAAATCACATACAAGTAAGGGTAAATTAATATATGAAATGTAGTCTCATTCACCTCTATCCTCTAATATTTCTCTTAACCCCAAACATGTTAGCCTATCACCCACGTGTTTGGTTCTCACTCAAGGCGCGTGCGGGGAACCGAGCCCCTCCGATACGTGAGCCTTATGAGAATTTTTGCCATTAATGGAGGAAATGTTTGCAAAATAAGAACACATGATTTTAATCTAATACAGATGTAGTGAATCTAGTTCTAAGCATAAATTCTCCATGAGATAAACATAAACATCAAAACAACATAATGGAAATAAATTTGAACCATGAATAACATGAAAGCACACTAGGGTTTAGTCCATAGACACAAATACACAAAATAGAGCTCCATATATTGATTAAATCCATTTACAGTAGCCATATTACATCAAATGGGGTCATCTCAAACCATATACATCATGAAATAACATTCTAACCTTATAAAAATACTTTGAATAGATATCCTAGCTATGCTTTCCCATTACAACCCTTGTTTAGACCTGAGCACATACATATATGCCTAAGTAACAACATTCTTGTGGAACTTTTTTCCTCTTGTTGGGTTTTAAAATGATACTTTAACAAACCACAATCAGGGGACAACAAGTCCCTCCTCTTTAATGGGAGAGGTTCCCTTATTGAAAGCAAGAAGCAAAACTTATATACAAATGTACAACTTTCAAAGTGTGGATTCCTAATATTTTGAAGTGTTTTATGCCCAAAATATTATCAATATGAAAGAATAGAAGAACTAAGGAGATGAGAGAGGAAGAACATAACAATACTTTCAGGAAATATAGATAATAGAGTATAACCTTATGTGTATTGAGCAAAGGAGATGCAGAATGGAATCATTCACGTTTATAACAAATATAATTTCATAGACACAAAGTTCCTGAAATCATATTAACAAGAACACAAAGTTTCTTATCATGCAAAGATGGATGATTCACAAATTCGAACAAGGAAAGAAGGAATAGCAGAGGAAGAAAGGGAAAAATTATGTATTGATTACTTTTGAATCTATTGCATTTCAAGAATGCCAGGATCCAACCCTTAATAATGGCTAAGAGAAGCTGCTAAATAGCTTCCAAAAATCGGTTACATTCGGTTACAAAAAATGATGAAATTGATTCAAGAAACCAATGTCTGAACTTCTCTAATGCCTCAGCCATTTCCATGCTTGGTGGAAAAACCAGATGCATCATATCACAACCGTTAACCCACTTTTACAACTTTGAATTTGAGTCATCCACATGGAAGAGATTTTCTAAAGAGGACCTCGGGGCACCTTTTACATTTTATGACTTTTAAAGAGATTTTGCATTTTTTTTACATTTTGGTCCACCCATCCACTTTTGATATAGGCCTGACATGTGGCTTTACTTGAGTGGGGATGGAGTCGTGGCTCACTTTTACAATTTTAACTCTTTTCAAAGAAAATCGAAAAACTCAAAATTCTCTGCCTCCCCGTTTTGACTTTTCAACGCGAGCTCAAGACCCCAGCGGAATTGTGGATCATTTTATAAATTTTAACTCTCTTTTTGGAAATAAAACCAAAATTCCCAAATTTCTCCGATGGATCACCTACGTGCTTTGAATTTTCAATGGTGGAGCATTAACATGTGGCTTCACTTGGGTGTCGAGGGTTGCACTTCAATTTTATACTTTTACAATTTTCAAAACAAAAGATAAAAATTCCAAAGTTACTCACGAAGACCCACCTTCCTGCTTTGACTTGAAAAATGGCCACATGTCCCTTTGCGAGACATATTTTGTATTTTTATGTTTTGACTAAGTCCCTCTATTTGGCGAAGGCTTTATGTTTGACCCAAGACACGTGGAGGCTTCCCACTCATTTAGAGACTCTGTTTGGACCGTACCTTCGAGGTGCATTGACCGGGCACATGGAGAGACAACATACATTTGGGACCTACTTTTAGATTCTCCCCCTGAAAGAGCACCAAAGGGACACATGGGGATTTCCACTAGTTCTCCTTTCCTTAGTCGATTCAATGGATGGTTTTGCCCCTTTTGACTTCTGTGGGACACTAGACACATGGAGAGCTAGTGCTTATTTAGGGAACCTCGTTTGGATTCAACCCTTGAAGGTAAATTGATGAGATAGCTAGTGTCATCCAATGGCATTAGAATTTTCAATGGTTGATTTAACTTTTTGGGGCTCTAATCACCTGGAGGGTTGGCACTCCTTTGGTGTCTATCTTTGGGCCATGCCTTTTGAATTTGCACCGATCAGGCATGTGGCACCTTCTGCGGGTCTGTTTCTTCGCCTCTATTTGACTCACATGAAATTTTTGAAAACTTAGAGCCCTTACTTCAATCTTCTCCTACACACTCTGATCTCCTTTTACATCGTTGGCCTCCTTTGCCGACCTTGCCCCTTCATTTTTGGATTTGGAATGTGGGATTGCATGGTGAACTACCTATTCTAATTTTCTTCTGTGTAGGGTTGTGTTTGATCAATTTTTCTCGGGGGGGAAATTGGGATAACATGTACCAACTCAAAATTTTCAAAACTTGACTTGAAAAATGAGGGGAATTTTGAGGGTGACAACAACCTGGCTCTTTTTAGGGATGACTTGGCTGGGACAGAGGAACGAGGCAAGATCAAGAACCATATAAAAATTTAGGAAAGTAGATCAGTGCCTTATCCATTGGGAAAATAGAGTCAAAGGCAAAACCAATATAGAAGACAACACACACGCAACGGGAAAAGAAACAAACCAAAAAGGAAAGACCAACAACAAAATACTATACATAATATATAGAAGGACCGCTAGTCACCTAGGACTTGAAAAATTCAAATACTACCCACTATAATGAAGTGGGAGAGGAGATCCATCTATATAATCCAAATAGAAATAAGTTTCTCCAATAAAGTGTCTCGATTTTGAAAGGACCAAGCTAAAGAGAATCAAAATTACCATGGATTCCTTGAGGTTCATGTATTTTGTCCCATAGCAGAACAATGTCTCCCACTTGAAAATATCTGGGTCTAGCCTTCTTGTCAAAAACCTATTTCACCTTCAGTTGATGAGCTGAGATTCTATCAAAAACTTGCATACCTGTCTTCATCTAGCTTCTGGAGATACATGATCCTCTTGTCTAAGAAATTGATAAAGATTGAATCTTCAATAACCTTCATTAAGTGCAAGGCTAGTAATTCCATTGTTACTAGTAGCTAAGCTTCAACACCATACACCACTTGAAATGGAGACATCCCAATTTCTCTTTTGGGTGTAATTCTATCTTCCTAGAGAGCATCATAAAGTTTATTGTGCAAATTCCTCTAAGAGTCATTGACAAGATTCCAAAAAATGGTTACCAAATTATTATTGTTTGATTTTACTTTTCCATTCCCTTGAGGATAATAATATGAAGAATGAGAAAGGAAAATTCCATAACCATAGAAGAAATCCATCATCTCTTAAGAAGAAAAATTCAAACCATTATCAGTCACAATCTTGTTTGGTACCCCAAACCTTATCAAGATGTTCTCTTTAATGAAATTACACACCACCTCAGAAGTAGTGCTTTTGACTGGAATAACCTCTACCCACTTTAGGAAGTAGTCTGTATCAGTAAGCACATGAGTATGTCCAGCACTAGAAGTTGGGTTAAGAGTTCCAATGAAATTTAATCCCCACTATTGAAAAGGCTCATCAATCACTATTGGTTTAGTGGTAAAGCAACCAACTTAGGTCTCCCAACAAAAGTATGACATGCTTCACACTTACCTACCCATTTTGATGCATCTCTAAAAAATGTAGGCCAATAGTAACCTACATGAAGGATCTTATGGGAAGTGAAAGTAGAAGAGAAATTCCCTCCACAAGCCTGATCATGAAAATATGAAAACAAATTCTTCTGTTGCTCTTTGTCCACACACTTCAAGAATCTTCCATCTATGCCTCGCTTGAAAAAATCATTCTCCCATAATACATATTGTGTAGACCTTAGCTTAATATATCTCTTTTTCTTGACACTCAAGTGGGATGGGCACTCTCCATAAGTAAGAAAATGTGCAATACCAACATACCATTCATCTGTTGAACTGAGGAAGAGGACAATAAGAACATCAATTGCTTCTTTGGACAATTCTGCATCAGCTCCTTCAGCAATAAGCTCACATAATCCTTTACCCAGATTAGATTAGTTGGCTTGATATCAAGATAATATTCTTGGAATTTTGCTACCCAATTGCCTCTCTTAGTTCCAAACTCCTGTTGTGTAAGAATAGACTTGATGGTTGTATCAGGTACAAGCACAATAGAGTGAGAATTAATAATATAAAAATGAAACTACTTGACAACTTTAACCACCGTAAAAGTATGTTTCTCCATCCTAGTATATTTCAATTCATGAGATTTTAGAACATAGCTCATGAATGCAATTAAAAGTTCATGATCCACATAATTTCTCTGAGTTAGCACAACAGCCAAGGTACTCTCTATAAAATAGCAATAGATGATAAAATCCTTGTTGAAATCAGGACATGCTAAGATGGGAGTTTTAGCAATGGCTTTCTTGATATCTTCAAATGCTTCTTTACCTTTGGAATACCAACCAAAGTTTTTATTTCCTTTCATCATGTGAGAAATTCTCATAGTCAGTTCTGCAAAATTAGGAATGAATCTCCTTAGGAAGTTTATCTTACCAAAGAAAGAGTGAACACCCTTTTTGCTTGTGGGAAGAGGAATCTACTGAATTGCTTGAACTCTTTCTGGATCTATCTTGATTCCTTCTTTGGAGACAATATATCCTGTAAATTTCCTTCAGTAACACAGAAGACAAACTTCTTAGGATTGAGAGAAACTCCATGTTCTCTACATTTCTAGAGGACTGCTTCAAGATGTTGAAAGTGATCTGCCCTTGTTTTGGAGAAAATAGTCAAATCATCAAGGTACACAATAATAAACTTTACCTTTAGACTGCCAAAAGCTAATTCCATTTCCCTCTAAAAGGTGGCACCAACATTGATAAGACCAAAAGGCATTCTCTTGTAGGCAAAGGTTCCCCAAGGAGTAGTAAAAGTAGTTTTGTGTTGATCTGGGGTATTGACTTCTACTTGATTGTATCCAGAGAATCCATCAAGCATAGAAAACATCTCAGAGCCTGTGATAGCTTGCAAAACTTGATCCATCATGGGGAGAGGATAGTTGTCTTTCAAAGAGGCCTAATTCAAATTCTTGAAATCCACACAGATGCGGATCTCACCATTATTTTTTCTAACAAGTACAATGTTGGCAATCCATGTTGAATGATGTATAGGGAAAATAATATTTGCCTTTAGTAACTTCTGGCTCTCTTGAAAAATAATTCCAACAACCTTGGTATTTTATTTCCTTTATTTCTTCTTGAAAGGTTTGATCCCAGGTTTCAGAGGGATAAAGTGTTGCATTTCCTTTAGTTGAAAAGCCTTGAGATCATCATATTAATAGGCAAGAACATCATCATAATGTCTTAATAGATTTACTTCTTTCTTCCTCTCTTCTTGAGTGGAACATTTTCTAATGTTCACCATCTTGGGTTCCTCATGACTTCCAATTTTAACCTTTTCACATTTAGCGTGATCTGCTGATCTCCTTAGGAAACTTTAGACTTAATGTACCTATCATGTTTATTAAACAGAGATCTTTCAAACTCACCAACCATTTAGGGATCTTGTTACCTTTCAATTTGATGCAGCCATCCTAATCCATCTCTTCCTTGATATCTTCTTCATTAGAGGGAACATAATCTCTAGGAAAAGTATCACTTCCTTCAAAATACAATTGATCAAAATTACCCTTAAGCTCCAAGAAAGAGAGAAAATGTTGATCATCATTGAAAAAATTCCAATTGCTTGCATTATCTGGTACACTGGGCCTATGAATCATTTCAATGGTAAATTTCTCCTAAGATAAATCTGGGTGAGCAATCAGCAAAGATCCTGAGACAACTAGAGAATCAACTCTAGTGTTCCTTTCTCTTGGCACAAATTTAATAGAGAAAGCATCAAGAAACTCAATGGAATCCTAGAAAATATTTTTATAATGCTTCAATATCCTATTCTTCACTTTAAAAAGATCCCTGACTTGTTTCACAATTAGCTCTACATCTCCATGAGCACAAATATTCTTCACTCCCATTTCTTTTTCCATGTTCAATCCAAGTATGAGTGCCTCATATTTAGTTGTATTGTTTGTATTTTTAAAACAAAGCTTGAAAGAAAAAGGATGAATGTTCCCTTTTAGAGAGGTTAGCACCACACCAGCCCTAGAACCAGCTGAAGAGTAACTTCCATCAAACTCTAGATCCCAAATTCCATTGGGATCAGGAATCACTCCCTTAGGAATTTTTGCCTCATCTTGTGACATGATCATGTAGTTACCATTCCCTATATCTTCATAGAATATGTGTGCTTTGGATCATCAGTCCTTTACACAATGTATTAAGTCTATTTATCGGGTATCGACTTCTTCATTTTTCCATTGACTAGGATCAAAGCATGTGACCAATCCATATGAATTTCACCTCATACCACCTTACGAAATTTACACTCATCAACATCCCATATGAGGGAGGAATATCGAGATACCAAAATAGTGGCTAAGACCCTTTTCTCGGAAAAGCAATGAAGGATACTTGCAGTGCATCTTTGATTCTTCCAACCAAAGGCACTTTTATACTCTCCATGGAATAGCGGGAACCAAAGGCACGTGTTAGAGTCAGGCCCAAAGTATGAGCTACTTTTGTAGGCATTACATTGTCTGATGCTCCTGAGTCTATAACACAATTACTGAGTTTATGGCCAGCTATGAGAAGAGTCACATAGAATGATTCAATTTCCTCATTAGGGGAAGTGAGAGAAGCCACAAGGCTTGGTTGAGGTGAGGAATAGGGAGTGGGAAAAATAACTTTAGAAGTATTGGATGAAGCTTTGATTTGGAATCGAAAATTTTACCATTTTAGCAAAAGATTTTGGATGGGTTTGGTAAAACTCTACCTCTGAAATTTGGATTTTGGTATTTTTGAGGTGATCAATGATATCAAAAGACCTAGAGGTGGATGGGGCATCATTGCTAGGAACTTGAGAGACTTTTGATTTATCAGTTTTAGGATTTGAAGGACAAGAAGTTTTGCAAATGAAGGTAGAAGAAGGAGGATTATCATTACTAACCTTTTGTTTGGAGGTAGTAGGAATAAGAGCTCCTCTTCTTTGCAACCACTAGAATAGTTATAGGAAACTCCTTAGATTTCCAAGCAAAGCTGCATCACTTTTTCTTTTTGTTCATTTTCTTCTTAGTCATAACAACATATGAATCACTATTCATATCTACCACTCTTTCATCATATTCATCTTCATCATCCATACCTTAAGTGGTGAGGAAATGAACTTGAGATCCACTAAAATCCTCAGGTTCTTCATCAACCTCTTCTTCTAGTTATTCATAGAGTTCATTAAACTCTTCGTCATCAGGTTCTTGAACTTCAAAAGTTGCATTGACTGGAACCTTGATGGGTGGGCCTTCAATAGCCAATCTAGTCTGAGAAGAAGGAAAATGGTTCTTGGGCTAAAAATTCTTCCTTGGAATATTTTGGTAAGGAGTATGTTGAGCCAATTGTTTCTTGATAACAATGAGATCATTAGCAAGATTTTGTACTCACCGATCGGAATTGGCTCCAGGGGAAGAGGAAGAAGAAGATGCTTTAGATTTTGAGTATTCTCTTTTCATTTTACCAAACATGATGAAATCATCCTCAAAACTGATAGCTAACCATTGATCAGCCTCCATAGTTGCAAGGTTAGCTCTCCTTAGTACATAAATCACTTCAGATAACTAGGAATTGAGGAAGAAACACTTTTGGATTTGATCCATGGGGACGAGTCTTCTGTGGAATTTATGAATTATCTTATTGAATTGAGCCACAAACTCCCTCATGGGCTTGAATGGTTCCTTCTTGATATGAGAGATTTGAGCTAGCAGAGAATGCACATCTTCAACAGGTTTGAAATGTTGCTCAAACTAAGTTTTCATGGTGTTCCAATTAGTGATTGACCTAGCAGGAAGATGATAAAATGAATAAACAACATTGTCCTATAATTTCTCTACAAAAATCCGATAGAAACATCTTCATGTTCAAACCCAACAATCCCACATGCAACAATAAAAGATGTAATGTATTCATCTAGATGAACCTTCCCATCACCCGGAATTTGGGAAAACTTGTCCTGTTACCCCTAGGTAACTCATGCAATGGCTGAGGAAGAGAAAGAGGCCCAACCTATTGTCCCCAAGGCAAAGGGGATGCCATCTTTGGAAAAATTAGTGATCAAGGGGAACTGAAACACCAACAAGTATCAAAGCACAAAGATTAGGACTGAGTTGTTCTTGAGGAATTCTATTCTTGGAATTTATGTCTTTAACAGGAGGTGTGCTTGTAGAACAAGTTCCTCTATTCCTTCTTGTTGGAAGAAGAGAGAAGTTTTGTTGTTCCAGAAGTTGAAAATGGGAATCCTCTACCCCGAGAGATTTCTTCCCATGTGTATATCGTAGAGTCGCCATACCAAAAATGATCTTGAAGTTGTTCTTTTAGAAAGGGATACGTTTGAAATGAAATCCCTAGTAGATTCACCAAAACTGTTGGGTTTTAAAATGATACTTTAACAAACCACAATCAGGGGATAACAAGTCCCTCCTCTTTAATGGGAGAGGTTTCCTTATTGAAATAAAGAAGAAAAAATTATATACAAATATACAACTTTCAAAGTGTGGATTCTTGATATTTTGAAGTGTTTTATGCCCAAAATATTATCAATACAAAAGAATAGAAGAACTAAGGAGATGAGCTAGGAAGAACACAAAAATACTTTCAGGAAATATAGATAATGAGTCTAACCTTATGTGTATTGATAAAAGGAGATGCATAATGGAATCATTCACATTTATAACATATATAATTTCACGACACAAAGTTTTGAAATCATATTAATAAGAACACAAAGTTTCTTAGCATGCAAAGATGGATGATTCACAAATTCGAATAAGGAAAGAAGGAATAAAAGAGGAAGAAAGGGAAAAAAAAACTATATTGATTTCTTTCAAATATATTACATTTCAAGAATTCCAGGATCCAACCCCAAATAATGGTGTAGAGAACCCGCTAAATAGCTTCCAAAAATGGTTACATTCGGTTACAAAAAATGATGAAACTGATTCAAGAAACTGACGTATTAAATTCTCTAATACCTTAGACATTTCCATGCCTGGTGGAAAAACTAGATGCATCATATCACAGCTGTTAACCTTCTTTTACAACTTTTAATTTGATCCGTCCACATGGAAGAGATTTGTTGCAGTGGGCCTGGGGGCACCTTTTGCATTTTATGAATTTTAAAGAGATTTTGCATTTTTTTACATTTTGGTCCACCCATCTGCTTTTGATATAGGCCTAACACATGGATTTACTTGAATGGGGGTGGATTCGCATCTCACTTTTAACTCTTTTCAAATAAAAGCTCAAAACTCAAAGTTCTCTCGCCCACTTGCCTCCCGCTTTGAATTTTCAACGTGGGCTCAAAAACTCAAAGTGCTCCACTTTGAACCACCTCCTTGCTTTGAATTTTCAATGTGGGCTTAAGACCCCAAAGTGGAGTTGTGGATAATTTTATAACTTTTAACTCTCTTTTTGGAAATAAAACAAAAATTCCCAAATTGCTCGATGACACGCTTATACACTTTGATTTTTCAATAGCGTAACATCAACACGTGGCTTCACCTAGGTGTCAATGAGGTTGAAATTCACTTTTATAATTTTACACTTTTCAAAACAAAAGCAAAAATTCCAAAGTTCCTCCAACGACCTGCCTTCCCACTTTGACCTAAAACATGGCCACATGTCCCTTTGTGAGCATGTTATGTATTTTTGTTTTTTGACTAAGTCTTTCTATTTGGTGAAGGCTTTATGTCTGACTCGGGATATGTAGAGGCTTCCCTCTCATTTGGATACTCTATTTGGACTTGACCTTTGGAGGTGCACTGATTAGATAGAATGAGAGTCGGCACACGTTTGGGACATGCTTTTGGATTTTCCCTAAAAAGAGCATCGAAGGGACATGTGGGGCTTTCTCTTTGGTTCTCCTTTCCTTAGCTGATTCAATGGCTGGTTCTACCCCTTTTGACTTATTTGGGACTATAGACATGTGGAGAACTATTTCTTGTTTGAGGAACCACCTTTTTCTTCAACCCTTGAAGGTGCACCAATGACACATGTGGCGTCACCCGCCTGACCTTAGAATTTTCAACGACCAATTTAAATTTTTGGGACTCTAACCACATGGAGGGCTGGCTCTCCTTTGGGGTTTGTCTTGAGCCACACCTTTTGAATTTGTGCTGATGATGAACATGGTGCCTTCCGTGGGTCCGTTTCTTTTCCCGAGTCGAATCACATGCAAAGTCGGAAAATTTCGAGCCCTTTCTTTAATCTTCACTGCTCACTCGATCTCCTTTGACACCGTTGGCATCCTTCACCGACATTTCCCTTCAATTTTGGATTTGGAATGTGGTCTCACATGAATGAATCACCTTTTCTGATGTTCTTATGTGTGGGTTCATGTTTGATCAATTTTGCTAGGGGGAAAAATTGGGATAACTAGCACTAACTCAAATTTTTTGACACTTGACTTGAAAAATGAGGGGAATTTTGAGGGTGACAACACCTCTTCAACTCTAACTCTCACCCTAACTACCTTCTTCACTCTAACACAAGCACTCCTTTAAATAGAATTTGGAGTCACCGCCATAGTTTCTCACATGAGAAGATCACATGCCAAGTGCAACTGTGGTCCTCTAGGATTGAGTACCTATGCCATCTTGAAAAGTCTTCCACTAACTGTAATGATCCTCCTGGGAATATTCCCTATGTGGAATATTATTTTCTTGACCTCCAAGGCTCTAGGATGGCACCTTATCCATTCATCACACCTACTTAGGCCCTCACATGTTTCTCTTGCGATACCGCCTTCGAAATGCGGCTAAGTCCCCAAACCCATACGCTTTCGTGCACTAGCCTATTCTCTTACACACCTTTCCTTGAGTACCTTCCTACTCACTTGACTTATGCACACACACTCTTTATACCTTGGGAATTAGTAAATTCAGGGCCCAACATTACCCCACACTACGCATGTTATTTGTCCCAAATAACACTCTTATTTTTCACCAAATAATAAAGAATAAGAGAAATGAAATAATCTACAATTGAATAAAGAAATGGAAGAATAGAGGGATCCTACTACATGTACATGAGGAATGGGAAGTATATTTTCATATATGTTTCAATGTTATCCCAAAAATTTACCTCACCTTGCACATGTTGAAGTAAATCACCCACCAATGCGCTAACCTTGTCAAAACTTAGTTCATATCCCTTAGCCTTCAACGTATCAACGATGTTTTCTATCTTCTTTCTAAGGTCACCGAGTGCATCCATCCTTTCGGTGACTTGGGGTTACAATTCATGTAGTTTATTTTTAATTGAAACCATCATGGTTCCCATAGCCTTTGATTTATTCTCGACCTCGATAATATCTTATCTTTCTCCATGTTATTGCCCATGTTTTTCTATTGAAAATTCTTGAGATCCTCCTCATGGGTGGTAACCAATATGCTTTCCACTCTATATTTTTCACTAAAGTTATCATACACAACTTCGGCCATTTACAGTGTGGTCTTCACTGAGGAAAGGAGCTCAAAGTACCAAGTTATTGTCTCCTAAATCTTCAAATTTTCTTCTTCCTTATGGCGTGCCATCACCTCTTCTGCCAACTCTAATGTAAGAGGTTGCCTCTCCATGGTGAGTATGTACATCAAGTCTTCTAAGAATTGCATGGTCAAATCATACTTCTACTCAAGAGGATCCAATTCTAGGTTCTTTCAAATAATGATATATGAAATAACCTCTACCTTCTTTATACTTCATGCACCTTCACCTTTTCATCCCTTAGTTCATGCCTTAACTATGCATTGATCAATTCCTTCTACTTTATCTCCCTATCCCTCTCAATGATCTCCTCATTCTTTTCTCAAGATCCTCCTCCAAGACTCTTATTCTATCATTTCTACTAAAAATTCTTGCTTCCACTTCCACAAATACTTTTTTGATCATGTTACAAACTTTCTCATCTGACAGCTTCTTGGAATTCACAAGAGGGTTTATTCCCTTTGCATATAGTGCCTTCGTCAATGCATCACTATTAACCTCAAACTTGGGTTTATCAACGAGAGACCTAAAAGCCCAAGATAATGTTTTCCTTGTGCACGGGTATGTACCCTCTTCATCAAAAGAATACCAAGAAAGGATTTGGTCTATGGGAAATTCACTTGGAAATGCACATGCAATACCATTTTTGGATCATTAATATAAGTCATAGCATTTTCTTGTGCCACTACTACGCCCTTTCCACCTATGCACACTACCTTGGGAATGTTCTTGCTAGGCTGGAATCTTGGCCCATGCTTCCATACTCTTTCCCCACACTTGTGCTCTCCTTTGTTTCCTATAGCAATTTTTTGGAACTACGCTCCACCTCATACTCCACAACTATTGTATAATACCTTCCACCTCCTTCTCTATTGTGTCATATATCTATTCTCTGGTTGGGGTTAGGGTCTTTTGAGCATGCATGTCTACTTCCTCACTTCCTCCTTTGTTATGGGCACCCTCCCCATCCCCATTCTTCTCTTCATCTCTTTCTTCATCGACTCATGTATATTTTGAACAGGAGGACTCTTATCTTCATCCTCTTCCTCAGAGTCATCACCCTTCATGCTCTTTGTCTCCTTAGAGTCTGAACCTTGTCTCACTTTCTGCTTCTTCTCTAGTGACTCCTCTAACTTAGGGGACTCTTATTTTTCTAGTAAATCTTCTGTCTCAAGAGAATTCTTAGTAGTGGAATTATTCCTGTGAGTGTAATTTCTCGTGCCCATGTTAGATTCTTGTGTCCCCACATTCTAAACCATATGCACACTTGGTGCCTTTTCTGCCAGAGTCTCCCCTCGTTCCCTCTTTTTATTACCACTTTCTTCCTCTCGGTGGGGTCTTCTAGGATAGATACATCATCCTCAACATAAGTTCCCTTTTTGAATTTGGGCCTTAGACATATATAAACCCTTGCTTTCATTCTCCTGCAGTATGAAATGTCACCACTTTCAACATATGTACATCATAAGAGACATACTTCTTTACATAAGTGTGCTTCTTTGGATACACCAATGTTTGGCACAACTCACGTAATCTTGATCTACTACACTTAGATCAAATATAAGTTTCTTTTCCTCCTCACAAAGATTGATTGTCTTTGTGAAATTACTACATTGTGAAAGAGAAGGGAAAATTACACCAAGGGCTCTTGGTGCCATTAGTCAAAGTAAACCTACCAATATAAAAGTGTTGATACACTACAAACTTAGCCTCTCCATCCATCAATTCCAGTAATTGTTTATGAGTTTTCCACTCTACCCCAAACGCGTCACACATTTTTTTGTACCACTTCTCTAAGCTCGTCTTATGAGAAACCATCATCGTGTCACAATTGTAGGCTTCAAATATTTTAGCAGGGGAGGGGTCCTCATCCGAGTACTCCCAAACATATTTATCTGGCCCATTGGGCACTCCAATTTCTAAAAAAATAATGGTGAGAAGGATGTTACCATAAATAATCTTTTCTTTATCGCGTGTGGTGTCTATGATCTCCTCTACGATAAATGATGAAAGGCTATGGATTGTTCCCTTTGAGATCTTGCAAAAAAATTTAACCAACTCTAATTTACCTTTGTCCACCTCTCTTTCCCATTCAAATTTGTAACCAAGTACATAGCCATCCTCATGATAGGGTTGATGATCATGGAGATATTAAAATAACACAAACCATTCGTGTACTCATATGTTGCAATTGTCTTCTTGATGGCCTCCTTGTTACACAAGTCATCATCTAGCGGCTCTCCTTCTTCGAGATAATGCCAATGTACTTGGAAATCAGCTGAGGAGTTATGCACATTCTCCATCCTATGAAATAAAAGTGATCCTCATGCATGTGTGACATCATCCATTAGTATAACATTTCATGCTTTCCGAAATAGGGAAGTTTATAGATCTGTAAGAGTCTAGCCTTCTTAAACATGGTTTGCACCTCATCGTCATACACATGTTTTCCATCCGTGTCCTCCTTCCCGTGGGGTGAACCAAATCCAGTGTCATTTATTTTTCAATGGTTCTTTTCTGATGGTTGTAGTCACTCATGGCCATCTTGCATATGTGAGATACCCATTCCTTCCCTAACAACACACCATTTGGGTACTACATCTCGTGTACCACTCTTCATTAAAACTAGTCGAAATGGTTGGTTTTATTTTCCCTTTCCTTTTCCCTTCTATGGTGAAGTGTTAGCTCCCTTTTTTGGTTCCATTTCTCTTCTCCTCGAGACATATGAAAATCCTTCCTTGTGTTTAGTTTCACCACTACTCAAACCCTTGGCTCTACTCCAATGAAATATCCTCAAAACCCATGCCCTAGCTTTGTAAACCCTAAATTAGAAAGCATTCCTTCCACAATGACACAATACCCACAAGAATCCTCTAATTACACTTATCCTCCCATGCTCATGTACTCCCTCTCTACTCTAGTTCATAAATCCATTGAATCTTCTATTACGTATGTAAATCTCCACAATTTTTTTCTTTACGAGGATGCCCTAGTTTGCAAGATTTTTTTAACATAAATGTAAGGTAAAATAATAACTCACCCCCAACATTCTATTTATAGATTTTTTTCCCACGTAAACTCCAATGCCACTTACCAATGTAAAAATGCAATAAAGTCATATTTTTCCAACGACAATACTCCACATGTTTTTTTCCAAGTACTTTCCTTTGCACACAAATTCACATAAAAATTTCCACAACCTTCGACACACAAGAATGATTTGACAATAGAATAACTTATGTGTACCCCCTTGCTGAAGTATGTCAACCTCTGCATCCTTTACCAAGCTCTTGCCTTTGCATACCTCATGTTGCTTTTGCACTTTTTACCATTGTACGTGGTTTTCTCAAATATTTTTGACACCAATCTTCTCTCATGATCACCTCTTCTACACGCACTTTTATGAACCCACAAGCTTTTGATTTTATCACTTTTGCTCCCAATACTTCTCCTTTGAAAAAATCCACCCCACACTAAATACATGCATAGTCCTTTGCACATAAAAACCATTTCAAAAAGTAATGAGCTATCGGAACACAAATGCAATCAAAATGAAAAAAAAGCAAAGAAATGAAAAAGATAAAACACATAAAAATGAAACTGCATTAGGGGAAATCCTAAGATACATGGTAATACTACCTTATTTACAAACATACTGAAGACTTCTTTATCGTAGGTCTTCAACCTACTCCCTTTAAAATGACCAAGAAACATTGTTCTATCTAAAGCTTGGAACTTGTAAGCACCTGAATCAAGTATATGATATATCACATATGGACCCAACTATTGTACTTTGAGATTCCCTGGGTGTATTAGAAACTTGGAATTATTTTAGATCACAAACATTGAGGGGGTGGTGAATCAGTGCATATTAAAACTTCTATTGTAGAATATGGCTATGCATATTCTAGTATTTGAGGAATTTTTTGACAAGAAGAAAGTACACAAGCCTTTGGTCTCACGTGCGGGAGTGGTGCGGGGGTACACTAGTGGTAGTGGGGCATTATCACGGATTGTTGGTGAGTAGTTCGGTGGATCTTTGGGAACCCTTGGCATGACCACTACATGATCTAGTGGATTTTGTGGATTTGGTGGGTCAAGAGGAATAGGATCGGTGGGTGAGGAGGAATAGGACCTGGTGGATCCGGAGGATCTGGTGGCTCATAAGGCATAAGACACTGGTGGATCTAGTAGCGGAGGAAACAATGGAGGGAACAAGGCTCGCTCGAGGTGGACAAGGGCCCCAGCCACCCCCTCAAGTATTATTTGCGATGTCTTTACATTTTCTAGATTACAGAGGTATTGAAGATGCTACAAAACATGTTCACAAGTGTGAGATGTTATGGCAGACGAAGGGGATCAAAACCCTAGAGTTGAAGGCTAGTCAATTTGCAATGATGTTGTAAGGGTGTGCACATAGCTGGTATAGGAAATATGACCCTCATCAAACAATGGTGGATTATACTAATTTAAATAATGCCTTCTTGGTATAATTCCACATTCTTGAGGTTAAACAGAAGAGCATCAACGCCCTGAAGGAGATTCAACAAGGAATGATAGAGAGTGTGCGGGAGTATGATGCATGGTTCAAGACTCTCCTATCAAAATTGTCATATGAAATTCATGCTTCACAACATGCTCAATGGTTTTTTGGGGGGTTGATAACTCCATTTAGAAGAGATTTATCTCATAAAACTTTCTGAGACTGCGTGAGGAGGTAGAAGCTACTCTACGCACCGAGGTGTTTGAAGTGTTTATATTGGTGTTAGCCCATTTCGGGGAGGCTCAAATTACTGCTATGGCTAAGTAGCTGGAGAATTTGTCTCGTTAACTCAGCCCATGAGACTTGCAGTGGTATATGGTGTATAAATTGTGAAGTAGAGGGGCATGTCAAGGATAGTTTCCCCAGAGGATGGTACGCACCATAACAGTAGACTGTGAAATTTTTCATGGGGACCATGATGCAAGTAGATGTCCCTTGTTATAGTCTACAATTCAGAATAATGTGTCTTGGTACTTAAGATCTTCACTTCTATGACCTATGATACTAAGTATTGTAGGCTTATTAACTAGATCCATGAGGTCATTGATCATGGGGTGCGCCAGACCAGCATTGCTAGTAGTTCTAAAGGTGATGATAACCATTATGAGGAGCATGTAGATGGAGGTTATCGCAGAAGGGGATTTTGTGGGGGACTTAATAGTCATGGTAACCGTAGAGGAGGAAGAAGTGAGTTCCCACATGGAACTTGTTTTAATTATGGGTCTATAGAGAATTACAAATGAGAGTGCCCAAACCTATTGCAGTGCTCATGGTGCGGGAAGAAACACAAGTATGAGGAGTGCCCTGAGTTGTTTGAGCACATGAATTAGCAGCACCGGAAAGACAAGGGCACTATAATGGTAAGCATTAAGAATACAGACACACAATGGATGCCATGGGTAACATGTGATGCAAGATTAGAACCTGTTATGGTAACAACAAGAGAAGAGGCCACGCGCACAAAGGAAATACCAAGGCAGAAGAACCTAGTTTCAAGGGAAGAAGTGGTACATGGGAAGTAACTAGAACTGTGCATCAAAAGGAGGTATATCAAGATACCATGGATGTCATTCAGAGTTTACAGGGAGAAATCTAGTGTGTAAAGGAGTAGTCTAGGAGAGAGGAGCATAGAAGGAAGGTTGAGGTGCCAAGAGATGACTGTATGAGTTTAAGGAAGTATATAAAATGCTAAGGAAAGATAATATTATTCCCTTGCTAGGAGTATGGTTGAGGGAGAAGGTGCCACACACTAGAGAAGAGAATGAGAGGAAAATCTTGCATGCAAACCTTGCCCCTCACAACCTTGACTATAATGGGGGATCACATTAAATGCCATCATGGATGGATGGTTCCTTGGTAATATCCTCATTGACATAGGTGCGGAGGTCAATGTTCTCACCTTGGATGCATGACATCAGATGGAAAGGCATGCATTACAACCATCTTCGAATGTTCTTTATATGGAAAACTGAAGGCAATGCCCATTGGTGTCTTAAGGGATGCAACTATCACCATTCAAGGAACTAAGTTTATTGGGGACTTTGAAGTCTTTGCGCTCACCGAGGCGAGACAATTTCCTAGCATTACTTGGGAACTCATGGTGTTATGATCAAAATTTGGATCTTTAGTTCAACAAGAGGTACATAAGCTTTGAAAGTGAGGAGGAATGGGTCATCATACCCGTGGTGATGAGAAGTCAACCACGTATATAAAACCTTTGGGAGAAGATGCCCTGGATAGAATATATGTGTGATTAATCAGGGATCCAGAGAAAATTTATCCCACATACGGATTTATCTAGTTCTAGGATGCTTAGTCCTTAAGTGACACCACTAGTCTAGCATGTGATAATTGGGCATATGGAACCTATGAGTTAATCAGATGGAATTTGAGAGGATCGGTGACAAAGGTGATAAAGGTGTGCACAATTCGGAACCTAGGAGGAAAGGAGCTACCTAAGTACTAAGGAGGATATTCCCTTGAGGTATTTTTGTAGAAGATGGAAGCTCATTCGAGGGAGGAAAATGAAAGAAGGGGGATGTTAAGTTATGTCCTACTAAGAACTCATTTGTGCACTAGTGGGCGCGCATCGGGATAATCTCTTGGAATGGTATGAAGTGAGAATTTCCCTACGCTGTTCATTTCTCTAGAAGCAACACATCCACCACCATCAAGGAATACCATGGTAAGGATCCCACCTCTTTTCACATCCAATCCCTTGAGAGAGCCTAGAGGGAAGGTGATGAATCTTTTCAATGTCCTTCTGGGTACACAAAATGTATTCTAAACTGTAGGGTTGCGTGTGCACATGGTACATCCACTCGAGACATCTTTGTTAAATAGGGAATTGGCAAGAACTAATGGCTGATCTCATCCAAGAATTTGAGTATCAAAGCACCAAACCATCAGTGGATAAGGCATTGCAAGAGATCAAGTGCCTTATGATGGGGGATAGTGCAAAGGCATAGGATATGCTTGTAAAATTTCTAGGAGTGCCAATCTTAGATGGATAATTTGGTGAAGATGAGTTTGATGAGATGTAGTTTGAGCGTGCATGTGTAGAGAAATAAAAGGCAATATGGTCTATGTAATAGATGGTGAAGAGATGGAAAATTTGGAGACTAACCATTCTCTAGGCTTGTGCAAAGTGATGGATAGTGCTGATGAAAGAACACGTGCCTATCATGACACTTTAAAGATAGAAGTTTAATATTGGGTCGGAGGTGGAACCCAAGGAAGCTATCATTGGAGATTATTGGTCAG
Source organism: Taxus wallichiana var. yunnanensis (assembly GCA_018340775.1). Lineage (NCBI taxonomy): Eukaryota > Viridiplantae > Streptophyta > Pinopsida > Cupressales > Taxaceae > Taxus > Taxus wallichiana. Next base: position 565,691,893 of record CM031235.1, read on the forward strand.
AGAAGGAAGTCTCTAAGATCATTGATCTTTTACGTGAGTTTGAGGATTTATTCCCACGTGGGTATCATGAACTCAAAGGCATTCACCATTCCTTGGGGGAAATGAAAATTAAGTTGAAGGAAGGTGCACACTCGGTCTAGAAGAGACCATACCAAATGAATCCTAATCGAGCGTGAAGGTCAAGGAGGAAATAGACAAGATGATAGTATCAAGAATCATAGAGGCTGTGGAGGAGTCAGAGTGGATAAGTCCAATGGTGATTAGTATAAAAAAGGATGGAAGGATAAGGATATGTGTTGATTATAGGGATTTGAATGCAGTGTGTGTCATTGATCCCTTCCCAACCCCATTCCTTTGAAGAAATATTGGAAGGAGTGGTAGGGCACGAAGTCTACTCTTTCATGGATGGGTTCTCAGGCTATCACCAGGTGAGGATTGCAAAGGAAGACTAGAGAAAGACAACTTTCACCACCAAGTGGGGAATTTTTTCCTATATGGTCATGCCTTTTGGGTTGAAGAATACACATGCTATATTCTCATACATTGTAGTGCAGGCCTTCCAGGACTTCATCCACAAGTTTCTCCAAGTCTACCTTGATGATTGGACCATGTATGGACTAGTCAAGGACCATTGTGATAATCTGAGATTGATGTTTGAAAGGTTTTAGCATTGAGGATATCCCTCAACATCAAGAAGTGTGTATTTTCTACCCCATTTGGGACCTTGTTAGGACACATCATATGTAAAGAAGGCTTACTAGTGGATCCTGCCAAAATTGTAGTGATTGTGGGATTGGGGGAGCCAACTAGTCAAAGCGCAATGCATGGGTTTCTTGGACACGCGGGCTACTATCGGAAGTTCATCAAGGGGTATGCCAAGATTTCCATGCCTTTAGAAGAATTGCTCAGACATAAAAGTGCCTTCCATTTTGGAAAGCCACAGTAGAAGGTGTTTGACACATTGAAGGATAGGCTTATCATCGCGCCTATACTACATTTTCCCTCTTGGGATAAGGCTTTCCATGCTCATGTAGATGCCTCCGGAATGGCCATTTGGGAAGTGCTTGCACAACCTGGTGAGGGAATTTTTGATCACCCCCTATGCTTTGCAAGTAGGAAGTTGACACTAGCAGAGAAGAATTATAGTACGACCGAACACGAAACATTTTTATGATCTACGCACTTTATAAGTTCAAGAAATATCTACTGGAAACTCCCTTTATCTTCTATACTAACCACGTGGCCTTAAAATATTTGGTGAACAATCCTATCCTACAAGGGTACATATGTCGGTGGGTGCTATAATTCCAAGACTTTGAGATCACCGTAGTTGTCAAACTAGGAAAGAGTAATTCTGGACACGACCATTTGTCCAAGATTGATTTAGGGGAGGATGCGTAGAGCATTAAAAATGCCATGCCAGATGCACTGTTGTTTAGGTTATGGTACACACCTTTAGACTTGGAGGATATTACTATGTTCCTTAAAATAGGTATGGCACTGTAAGGGATGAATACATTATAGAAAAAGTAACTAGCTATACGCGTCGTACCCTACATGTTGATCAGTGGGGACTTATACAAACTAGGGCGTGATGAATTTTTGTGCAAGTGTGTACTAGAGCATGATCTCCTCACCATCATAGAGGAAGCACACCGAGGACGTATGGGTGGACATTGTGTAGTTGATGCCACCACACATAAAATATTAATGGCAGGATTGTGGTGGGAAACTTTGTATAAGGATTGCAAGGAGTATTGTAAAGCATGTGACCATTGTCAGCATGTTGGAAAGCCAAGATGGAGAGATGAAATGCCTTTGCACCCTATCCCTAGCGCTGAAACTTTTTAGAAATGGGAAATAGACTTTGTAGGCCCTATTGTACTAGCAACGTGTATGACCGGATCACACTATGTAATCAATTACATGAGACTATTTGACAAGGTGGGTAGAGGCAGCCCCAACTAAAGACTGTACAATAACTACAATAGCAAGATTTTTGTGGGAGAAAATTATCACAAGGTATGGATGTCCTTTATGTTTAACCAACAATAGGTGTGTATACATTTCTTGAATGAGTCCATGAGGATCCTATTAGCGAGTTCATGGTGGCTTATCATAAAACTACACCTTATCACCCATAAGGAAATGGAACTATAGAATCATTTAACAAGATATTGAGTCATACCTTGAAAAATATTTGTTATGTTAGAAGACAAGATTGGGATGTCAAGGTATCATCCGTATTATGGGCCTATAAGATAACTTATAAAATACCGAACAAAGCCACATTGTTTCAATTGGTGTTTGGCGTAGAGAAGCTATCTTGCTAGTTTAGTTTATGTTATTGTTGTTGCAAATCAGCAGCACCCCTAGATGCAAATCAGGTTTCTAAGTTGATGTTTCATGCATCCAGTGTGATTACACAACATTGAAACCTCTCTTCAAGTGTGGGACTTGTAAAATGAGAGAGGAATCTCCATATTAGAGGCTGGTTCCTCAAACTCCTCTGATCAGATATGTTATTTACACAATTGCAGAGGTTTAAATCCTAATCCTACTCTAAATTCCAAGGAGACAGAGATAGAAAGTGCAAAAATTGAAACTAAAATAATAGGTGATACACCAAAGGAGTGGTGAACACTTCTTGTTCATGAAAATTGACACAATTTCATAAAATGCAACATGAAACATCATACACAGGCTGATAAGATGCAATTAGAGGTCTGAAATGAAGCAAGACAATACAAACAAAGGACTAAAAATTGATCACAGAGTCTGCACTGTCATTTTCACTGTCAAAATCCTTGCATTTGCAACATCAAAGAGGTAGAAACATGTTACAATCATGAAGAAGGTATGATACTTGCAAAAATCACTTGTTGAAGGTGAAAGAAGAAGCTTGCTATCCAAAAAAATGTTCAACCTCAAAAAATGAGCCAAATCTGGCTTTTACAATGCATGGGTCGAGCCCAGGAGAGAGAAAACATGTAAAAAACATGGAAGCCATTCCCCATTGAATGAAGATGCATTAAAACAGCATGGGCATCCTTACAGACCCATGCCCTGACATTTTTGGCCATGCTGAAGAAGAATGCGACCCATTTTGCATTAAAACTGGTTGTTGAAACGTCATTTCTGGCCATTACCACGTGCCAGAGGTGTTTCTTGATTTTATCTCTCCAAACTCAACCAAAATGAAAAATTTACCCCAAAATCATGTAGATAATTTCACCAGCTTTCCATTGATATAAAGAATGTGAAAATCGAGCTCTAGATCGAAAGATATGGCGATTTGAAAATTTAGGGCAAAAACAGGCCAAAATCGGATCGGCGGGCAAAAGTTTGAATTTTTACCCATTTGGTCTTTGGAAAAATTTTCAAATTTTCCTTGTGCTCTGCCACTTTAGTTGCCACGTGGTGGCTTCCTGTTGGCCATGGGCCTCCTAAGGGAAAATTTCCCACAAAAACTCCTCCGAGCCATAACTTGAAAAATATGAGTTAGGAGGAAAACTTTACCTTTCTAGAAAGTTGAGAGAGAGCTCTATCCAATGGTGTCATTTTTATAAAGATTTGAGTGCCTAAAAATAAAAAATGGAGACTGAGGCACAAGAGAGGTAAGAACATAAGGAGTTAGCCACAAAAATGAGTAGGGCACATTTTGGATAACAATTTTGGCAACTCAGAGGGGTCATCTGCCTGCTAGATGAAGATACCAGTTGCCTGAAGCAGCCCATTGGGCATGGAGTCATAAAATTTTCTATTCGGAACCCCAACTAACTTAGAATGTTGCAAGGAGGAAGATGGAATATCACCTGATGGAAGCAAGGACTGTAAAACATCTCCAGGGACAGCAAGCTTGTGCCAAAGCACTTAGGGAAAGCAAAACAACCTACAACAAAACAATGTGCACAAGCACTTGGAGGAATGAAAACCTAAGCTAATATTTACAAGGTGGAGAATTTCCCTTTAGTAGCAATGCTTTAGATAGATTCCATTGACTGGAATCTACAGTTCTTCGCCATCTAATGAAGATAATTGGAAGGCATTGCTTTCCTTACACTTTGTGACCATGTATGGGCCACTCCAAATGGCATCAAATTTTGAATGCCTTCCTAGTTTTGCTCTATCTGCATCCCATTTTAACACTAGATCTCCAACTTGGAAATATCTACTCTTGGCCTTCCTATCAAAGGTCTTCTTTATCAAAGCTTGATCCTTCTCCATTGCTTGGGATGCCTGATCTCTGATCTCTTGGAGCTCCATCAACTCTGCATATCTCACCTCCATGGGCCCAAACTCTAGCAACTCTAACTGCTTCATGAGTTCCAATGTTGGCAACTCAAGTGACATGGGCAAGATTGCCTCTCTTCCATAAACAATCCTAAATGGAGAGTTACTTGTGGATCTCTTGGGAGTTATCCTATCAGCCCATAAGGCTGATTTTAGTTTGGTATGCCAAGAACTCTGATTCTCATCAAGAGTCCTCCTAATGATCCTCAACAAGTTCTTGTTTATAGATTCAGCCTGGCCATTACCCTGAGGGTAGTAGTTTGATGAAGTACTTAGGTAGATCCCGTTCTTGACAGCCCACTCAGTCACCTTGGATCCAATGAATGCTAATGCATTATCTAAGATTATTGTAGCAGGTATGCCAAATCTAGTTACTATCCCCTCATAAAAGTCTAAGATTCTAGACTCATTTGCTTCCTTGAGTGCTACTGCTTTAGTCCACTTGGTGAAGTAGTCTGTGGCTGTCAAAATCCACTTATGCCCTTGGCTTGAATTGGGATTAATGACTCCAATGAAGTCCAAACCCCATTGCATGAATGGCTGGTCAACTGAAATTGGATGCAATGGAAGGGAAGCAAGCCTCTCTTTACCTGTGAAGAATGCACAATTCTTGCACCTTTTGATCCACGCAAAGAAATCACTAAAAATCTTGGGCCAATAATAACCATCCTTCATGATTTTTAGAGCTATCACTCTTGGTGCAAAATGACCACCAGCTGGTCCACCATGGAACTCTTCCAACACCCTATGAATCTGATTTGTGCTAATGCATCTCAGCAGCACTCCATTCACATCTTTCTTGAACAAAACACCGTCTACTATGGCATATGGGACAGCCTGCAATCTGAAGTGTCTTCTTTGGGTTTTGTTCATCTCTAGAGGGCATAGGCCTGTGCTTAGGAAGTGCATTATACCTTGGGTCCAGCAAGGAGTGGGGACAACATTATCCTCTTCTTGAGTGCTACCTTGCACATGGCTGTCTTGAACTGTCAAAACAGCCTCTTCTTTATTGCATACTCCTTTTTGCTTGCCCAGAATTAGCTGCTCACACAATCCTTTTCCTCTTACCAGCTTGGTGACCTTGATCTCAATGTCATACTCCATGACACAAGTGATCCAACCTGCCCTTTTCTCATTCAAATCCTTGTTGAGGAGGAAGTCCTTTACTCCCGCATGAGAGACCAACAACTGAACCTTGTTGTTTGAGACTAGATGCTTGAATTTCTTCAAGCTTCTGATTACTGCAAGTACATGCTTCTCAATAAAAGAATATCTCACCTCATAGTCATCTAGGATTTGGCTGAAGAAAGCAATTGGCTGCTCATCATTGTCCTTGTTCTGCTGTACCAAAATGGTAGAAATGGTATCATTACCCCCAAATGCATAGAGGATGAAATCCTTGGAGAAGTCCGGGTTGATGAGAGTTGGTGCTTGAGAGATGGCTTCTTTGATTGCTTCAAAACTCTCCTTTCCTTCTGCTTTCCATTTGAAAGCCATGCTTTTCTTAAACATCTTGGTGATAGGTTTGACAAGGGCTGCAAAATCTGGGATAAACCTCTGAACAAAATTTATTCTCCCCAAGAAACTCTAAAGTGCCTTCTTATGGCTTGGCAATTGTAGTGCTCTTATGGCTTCAACTCTCTCTGGATCAATTGCTAATCCTTCTTTGGAGACAATATGGCCAAGGAGATTTTCTTCATGTGTTAGGAAGATACACTTCTTAGGATTCAAAGACACTCCAAATGTCCTACACCTTTGGAAGACTTGTCTTAAATGAGAGAGGTGGTCTGCTGCATTCTTTGAAAAAAGTGATATCATCAAGATATATCAACACCATGTTGTTAATCAAACCTTTGAACGCCATGTCCATTGCTCTTTGGAAGGTAGCTCCAGCGTTGGACATCCCAAATGGCATTTTCCTGTATGCATAAGTTCCCCATTTGGTTGTGAAGGTTGTCTTGAACTAATCTTCTTCCTTCACCATAATCTGATTGTACCACTGAGTAGCCATCAAGCAATGAAAACCTCTCGAAGCCAAAGCAACAACTTGTAAAATCTGCTCCATAGAAGGAAGTGGGTAATGGTCTTTGAGAGATTCTCTATTCAAATCTCTACGAAATCAACGCACAATCTGATCTCTCCACTCTTCTTTACATTTGGAACTAAGTTGGAAACCCAACTAGAATGCTTGATTGGGAATATGATTCTTGACTCAATCAACTTGTTCAATTTATTCCTCATGAGAGGTTCCATGTGTGGATTGACTAGCCTTTGTTTTGCCTGATGGGCTTAGTATTTGGATCCAACTCAATGGTGTGATGAGCTAACTCGGGATTGAAACCTTTCAAATCTTTGTAGCTCCAAGCAAACACATCAGGGAACTCTTGACACAGCTGTATGAACTCATACCTTTCTTGTTTAGTTGTCATCTTTCCAATTTGCAATGGTTTGTTCTCTTCCACCAAGATGGATACTGAATCTTCTCTCTTGACACGAATGTTTGCTTTCTCTTTCCTAAACTAATCATTAAGATTGAAAATGGATTCCAAAGTGATAAGTCCCTTGGGCAGATTGTTAGTTCTCAGCTGTACCACTTGGTCACCATACTACTATTCCAATTTTTCCTGATTTTTAGCTGAGAACTCAGCTTCTTCTTGTAAGAAATGGATGATTTGCTGGTCATTCTCAAACACTTGCCAACTTACATTGTTATCCAGCACTGAAGGCCTCACAATCACATGGATGTTTGGCTGTACCTTGTCCTTTTGAATGCTTTCCACAATATCAAAGGCTGCCCCAACTGCTGCAAGCCTGTCAGCAGCTTGGTTTTCTTTTCTAGGAATGGATTTTATGCTAAAGCCCTCAAAATCTTCAATGAGGTCCCACACCCTGTTCTTGTAGCACTTGAGCAGATTATTCTTGACAACATGCTGCCCCTTAACTTGGTTTACAATCAATTCACTGTCACCAAAGACTTGCAAGTTCTTTATTCCTCTCTTTATTGCCCAATGCATCCCTTGCACCAAGGCTTCATATTCAGCAGTGTTATTGGAGCATGCAAACTGAAATCTAAAAGCTGAATAGTACTTTACTCCTTGAGGTCAAATAAGCATAGCTCCACCTCCTGGACCTTGTCTACTCCTTGATCCATCAAAAAACAGCTTCCATACCTCATTATCATCCTTGTGGTTTGGCTTGGTGATGCTAGGAATGGAATGATCTTCTTGATGTATGCAATAGACTCCTAGCTCAGATTCTTCTACTTCTTGATAAGGATCAAAAGCATGCACCTTGTTTGCCCATTCATCAAGAGTTAGATCTGGTATGCTTCCTACCTTGGTGTTAGCTTCATCAATGCTTGGATAATCCTCTCGATCAAATGTTGAACAATTGGCATTAATTTGACTTGGAGTGTAAGGCTCAATGTGAAAGTTTGTAATAGGTTCAGACACTGATTGTGGCTTTGGTACCATACCTCATTACTGAACAGCATGTGTGACCAATCAGTAGACAAATATCCTCCAATCTTGGCTGTAAAATCTCTTGACAAAAATAGGGCAAAGAGTGGTGGAAGGTCTATAACTGATACATCTTGTAAAACAACAACATTTGGACATGCATGCAAGGTAAGACTCAAGTTTCTAATCACCCCAACTATTGTTACTGCTGTCCCATCCAACTGCACTACCCCTTTGGATATGGTTTCATATTGAAGTCCTAGGCTGATCAGCTATTTACTTGGGCATCACTGAGCTACTTGTCCCGGAATCAATCATGCAATTGTGCACCAATTGGTTTCAATGATTAATGAGACATAAAAATGAGGGGGCTTCAACATTTTACCTTGTTGTCCTCCATGATTCCCTTCGGAGTTGGGCAGCATTTGTGAGCACCTTTTCTTGCATTTGGACTTGCTTGATTCGAAGTTGGTCGAGTCCTTCATGGTAGCTTGTAGCAAATCTCTCGGCTTGGGATAGATAGGGATTCCACATTGATATATTTACATTTGTCTTCTTCATCGATCAATGATACTAAATGGTGATGAAGGATCTCTTTGTTGTCCCTTTGGTTTGCATATTCATCCCTTGCATGTGGGAAGCAACAGCTGGTATTTGAGTTGTTCTAGGAGCTATTCTTGGCTGCCCTTGTGCATTTACAACTGGATTTTGTTTACCAACCATTTGTGGAGCCATAAAAGGTTGTGGATTGGTTGGAGCTAATGGCTGTTCTTGACCCAAATTTCTTCTTTTTGACCTTGTGTTGGGCATGACACCTTGAGAGACTATTTGATTTGTGCCACAAAAATCCTCTGCTACCAGTTCACAAGTGTGGTGTCATTTGGAGCTGATTACTGCTGGAATGTTTCTTGTTGTTGGTTGTTTCCTTGACTTCCCTCACCCTCCACACCAGTAGTTGTCACCATTAATGCTTGATTCAAGGCACCATTGAAGCACATAGACCAGTTGTGAGGTTTATTGCATGGAAAACACCAATCATACTCCTAAGCAATGTTGTTTTGTGTTGGCATCAATGCCTTAGAGGTAGATATAACATTTGGATTATAGGGCTGAAATGGTCTGTTGGCAAGAGGCCTTGCTTGATTTAGATTTGCAGCTGGATTGGGTGGTCTATGAGGTTGATATGGCTGCTGTTAGGCTAAGCTTGAGGCTAGAAGGAAGGTCTAAAACTTTGGGCTTGTTGCCTCTTGAGAGTAACTAGCTCATTACCTAAATTTTGCAATTGCTTCATGACTTCTTGAAGCTCATTTGGGGCACTTGGAGATGAAGTAGAAGCTTCATTTGAACTCTGATTTCTAGGAGTGGGAGAAGGAGCCAAATTAGGTGCTTGATTAGTGTTTGGGCTCTCTAAACTTGGAAACAATGGCATGGGAGGTCTAGGGGCTAGTTTTCCAGCTTGGATCAAACAATTTTCAGCCCTAATGGAAATTCTATAAGCCATAGGGATAGTTATGCCTCCCATGGACTGAATCAACATAGAAATATCAGAATTTAGAGCTTTGAGATAGTAAAGAAAAGCACCTTCTTCTTACATTGCTTTTGGCGCCCTTTGGAATTCTCTCCCAAGTCCTTTGAAATCTGAAATTAAAATCAGTTAGCTACTCATTGGGAGCTCTTTTGATAGTTGTCAGCTGCTCCAAAAGGGACAAGTTGTCTCCCTTTTCCCCAAACTGCTCATGGAGCTCGATATACATAGCTGATTCCAATTTTGAATAGAACTGAGTCAAGACTCTGAACCATTGCAAAGCTTTCCATTTGAATGAAGATGCCAGCGAGTTTGACAAATTACATCTCATTGATCTCATGGATTGCACAAATGTTAGCAATATCCTTAACATGATCACCAAGTGAGGTCGATTTTCTCTAGTGAAGTATGGAATGTTCTTGATGCTACTTTGGGATTGGATTTTGTGCATTGAGAGTGAGTGGGCTCTTTGTCGGTGAAATTGACATAGGGGTTGTTTTGTGCAATTCTAATTGGTCTTAGAACCCTTGTTGGACTGAATGAAAGGCCTACCGGTGGAGGAGTTGAGAGAGTTGTTTGGTGGAGATGGAGACCTTTGGATTCTCCTCCCACTTTGCCTTATTCTTGGAGATAACTGCAGATATTCAAACAGCACCTCTTCCTCTCCAGCTCTTGACCTTGTGTTGATTCTTCTCATGATTTTTCAGGTCTGCACTGCCAAAACCAGCTAATTCTTCCCCTTGGAGTCGCTAGATGTGCAATTTATAGCTCTTTTAAGCAAGAAAATTGCAGCAGATGCACATCAACTTTGCTGCAGTGAAAATGAGACCTCTAAGGTCCCACCGGGCATGCCAAAACTATTGTTGCAAATCAGTAGCACCCCTGGATGCAAATCAGGTTTCTAAGTTGATGTTTCAGGCATCCAGTGTGATTGCACAACATTGAAACCTCTCTCCAAGTGTGGGACTTGTAAAATGAGAGAGGAATCTCCAGATTAGAGGCTAGTTCCTCAAACTCCTCTGATTAGATCTATTATTTGCACAATTGTAGAGGTTTGAATCCTAATCCTACTCTAAATTCCAAGGAGACAGAGATAGAAAGTGCAAAAATTGAAACTAAACTAATAGGTGATACACCAAAGGAGTGGTGAACACTTCTTGTTCATGAAAATTGACACAATTTCATAAAATGCAACATGAAACATCATACACAGGCTGATAAGATGTAATTAGAGGTCTGAAATGAAGCAAGACAATACAAACAAAGGACTGAAAATTGATCACAGAGTCTACACTGTCATTTTTCACTGTCAAAATCCTTGCATTTGCAACATCAAAGAGGTAGAAACCTGTTACAATCATGAAGAAGGTCTGATACCCACCAAAAATCATTTGTTGAAGGTGAAAGAAGAAGCTTGCTATCCAAAAAAAATGTTCAACCTCAAAAAATGAGCCAAATCTGGCTTTTACAATGCATGGGTCGAGCCCAGGAGAGAGAAAACATGTAAAAAACATGGAAGCCATTCCCCATTGAATGAAGATGCATTAAAACAACATGGGCGTCCTTACAGACCCATGCCCTGACATTTTTGGCCATGCTGAAGAAGAATGCGACCCATTTTGCATTAAAATTGGTTCTTTAAAAGCGTCATTCGGCCATTACCACGTGCGAGGAATTTCTTTATTTTATCTCTCCAAAATCAAACATAATGCAAAATTGACCCTAGAATCATGTAGATAATTTCACCAGCTTTCCATTGATATAAAGAACGTGAAAATCCGAGCTCTGGATCGAAAGATATGGTGATTTGAAAATTTAGCGCAAAAACAGGCCAAAATCGGATCGGCGGGCAAAAGTTTGAATTTTTACGCGTTTGGTCTTTGGAAATTTTTCAAATTTTCCCCGTGCTCCACCACTCCGGGTGCCACATGGCGGCTTCTATTGCCGCGGGCCTCCTAAGGGAAAATTTCCCACAAAATCTCCATGAGCCATAACTTGAAAAATATGAGGAGTTAGGAGGAAAACTTTACCTTTCTTGAAAGTGAGAGAGAGCTTTATCCAATGGTGCCATTTTAGAAATATTTGAGTGCCTAAAAATAAAAAATGGAGGCGAGGCACAATAGAGGTAAGAACATAAGGAGTTAGCCATAAAAATGAGTAGGGGCACATTTTGGATAATGATTACCTTCTCTACATATAACATGCATAGGAGGGATAGATGATGAGAAATCACTAGAAGAAAGGATTGATAAATTAATGAAGCTAGATGAAATACAATCACTTGCCAAGTGGAGCCAAACAACAGAAAAAATAAAGCAAAAAGCATGGCATAATTGCCACATTAGGAACAAGAAGTTTGAGGTTGGCGGATGGTCTTCTTGTATTATTCTAAGTTTTACGCCATCTGGGAAGTTAAAATTGCATTGGTTGGGTCCTTACACCATATCCTACATCCTTGATTTGGGCGCGTGCTAGATACAAGCACTAGATGGGATGAGATTACCAAGACACTTCGATGGGGGTAGGTTGAATCCCTATGATAAATAAGTCTTTTTCTTTGTTTGTAAATAAGGCAATATTTCCAATTAGTTTAGAATTTTCGTTAATGCATTTTTATTTCTTGTGTTTCCCTTTCTCATTGTTTTTTTGTGTTGTACCTTTGGCGCTAGTAATCTCATTAATTTTTGGGAGTTGTAATTACATAGAGGAATGCACATCATTTTAATGTGGGGTGGAGTAAGGTGGAATAAATTGAAGTGTGAAGCACTAGGAAGGATTGCATTGGAAATCCTAGTTAAATGGCCATGTGAAGAAATTACATGCAAGGAAAGGTGAAAAAGGATGGTTGGTGTCAGGATATGGCTACATTGGGGATCCATGTACATGAGAAGAAGAAGCGCATAACAAACATGAAGTAGGTGAGAGAAAAAAATAATGATAGAAGGATAGATAGCCTTGCTTTGGTTATGTGCGTGCTAGAGTCTCCTATCAAGATGGATTGGTTGCGTGCCAGAAGGTTGGAGAATTTACCTTGCAAGGTTAGGCGTGTGAGTTAAAGTGCTAAAGTCAGGTTTTTTTGAAAAACCCACATTAAGTGTTAAATCATGGTGGTAGGTAAGGTAGAATTTAATGTTACAAAGTGAGAATAACTATAAATAAAGGGTCAAGGTATTGCATTATTCACTTTGTGTATATTAAGAAAGAAGCACTTTTGCATCTTTGTAAACTAGGGCTTCCAGAAATGATCCATGTGAAGAAATATTTGAAGAGTTTGAGCGTGAGTAACTAGTTTGGATTTGCAAACAAGAAGGAAGGGATTTCACAAGCATAAGAGAAGTTATGAGAAGGCACCATCTTATAAAGGAGTTATCCCGAGTTAGGGTTTGAGGAACTAGGGCACGGGTTTAAGGGGTTTTCTTCACAAGTTTGAGATCTAAGGTTGGAAGGAGTGGAAGAGTAGAGTAACAAGAAGAGATTGAAGTGATAAGAGGACCTAGAAAATGGCACCCAAGAAACCAGCCATGTCACCCAAGAAGCCAAAGGGCAAGGGCAAGGGAAGAGAGCCAATAACAACCACCACAAGCATGAATGAGGAGTGGTATGTAGAAATACAGTACCCGGATGGGGTTGTTATTGGGAAGGAGTGGGAATCCCATTTGAGAAAGATGACAATGAGTGATTATAACCATGACACAAGCACAACTGTGAGAAGTAAATGGCGGTGAAGTTAGTGCACCCAATGAACAAAAGGACACCCGAGTGTTTTTCCATCTATAATGATGAGGTAAAAGAGAAGTTGGAGAAGGAAAGGTTATTGCAACTCTATGAGTTTCCCTACTTTGGAAAGCCTAGCCACCTTTATTATTGGTTGATGTCATGCATGTATGAGGATCACTTTTACTTCATGGGGCACAAGATGCACATAACCCCTCAGCTGATTTTAAATTTTGCAGGCCTCATCTGTGAGGGAGACAAAATAGATGATGACCTAAGTGACAAGGAATCCATCAAAGCAACCGTCATTGCATATGATTACAAGAAGGGGTCAAGATATTTTTATATTGCAAAAATCCTAGATCTCGTCATGAGAATGGCCGCATGCCTAGTCACAAAGTTAAATGATCAAGAAAGGTGGACACATGTGAAGAACGCCTGGTTCAATGTATGCAGAAAAATATCAGAGGACACAATCTACAATTTATCGGCCTTCATTGCAGATTAGATAATCAGTAGCACAAAGGAAGGAGACAAGATACTCTTTGGAAATTTCCTCCTAACAATTGTATTTTTGGAGATAGGAGTGTCTGACGTGGTAGACAAGATTTTTTGGGTGTATCTAACTGAATTTCCCTCACCCGCAAATATATTTTCAAAGTATACATGTGAAACAATGACAGGCTCCCACAAGGCGCACTTGGACAAGTGGTATAAGAACTTAAGGGATGTGTTTAGGGAAGAGCGGAAAATCCCAGAGAAACTACTAGCACTTAAAATGGGAGAAGGTGAGTTTGTTGTGTACCAGCCAGACTTACAGCCATAGGTAGGTTCATGATAGTGGATGAAATCATGAGCCCATGGTTTAAACTCCCATTCTCCTTCACCACCTAGTACTTCCAAGTGGGAGTTAACAGGTTCAAAGAAGCAAAGAGACTAATGTTTGACCTTAGTGAAGTTGATCAAGACCACAAGGAGATGCACAGGACACTAGTCTACCCCAAGAAGTGTGCGTACGTGGAAAAGTACGTAGCGCATGAAATCAGAATGATAAAACCCCTAACTCTAACAATTGCTGCAGGGAAATTCCTTAACATGTGTATATCTCTGCATTAGGAATATTTTTGAGAAAGGCACATACGAAGAATGATGTCTCCATTCTGAAGATACCATGGGTAGAAGAAATCCCATACTTAAGAAAAGGGAGAGAGAAGAAGAAAAAGCACCAAGTGAGTAGATTTCCCTAGCTAGTAAGTGCCAAACCTAGCACCTATACACACAAGAAGAAATCCCTGGCAAATGAAAAGACCTCGGAAGAAGAGGCACCATAGAAACCCCTCGCCAAAGAGAAGTTTCTAGAGGAATATGATAAGGCTAGATCCCCTGCAAAAGAGTCACCTCTCAGAAATAAGTAGAGGATAGAAGAGGAAGTTGACTCAGAGGAGATGGAGAGCTTGGAAAGATACATAGGTGAAAAGGATGATGATGATGAAGAAGATAAAGAAGATGATCCTGAAAGAGATCAAGAGCCACCTGTCTTTAGCATGCATGATTTAGAAGAAGAGGGTGGAGAAGAAGAACATGGGTTCCTTTTCGTGTGGCGTAACGGAAGCGAAGAAGGGGAAGGAACCCAAGACATGGGAACAAGTGAGGAGGCTGGCGCGTAGATGTAGAAATATCCAAGTCTTACATAGGAACCAGTAAATGAGGTGGCAAAAAGAGAAGCAACAAAATAATAAAGGCCTTGGTACAACAAGAATTAGAGCGTAGCGCTGAAATAGTGATGGAAGAGGGTAAGGAGGAAAGAATTGAGAAAGAAAAAGTCATTATGGGAGGAGTTCCTAGTCTAACGGTGAGTTTCCCCAAAGGCATGCACTTGAGAATTAAGATCCTTAACATAGAATGAGGATAGGTCATGGGCTATGTTGATGACCAAAGGAAGGTGTTACGCATGTGCTTCTAGAGCACTATACCCATGGAAGAAATTCTAGCTATGGAGTCATTTGACGAGGAGGGCGTGTACCCCAGAGACAAGGAAGATGCTCTCTTGGGCATTTGAGTCCCATATTGATGAGCTAGAGTTTGAAGTATACCAAGGGGAAATCATGTCAGTACCAGATTCTAAGGGAACCAACCCCTTGGTAAATGCCCAACAACTCTCGGATGAGTAGTTATGTAATGCGTTGAATAAGGTCACGGTCGAGACTAAGGCTAGGCTCTTTAGAAGAAATGACAGGGTAATATTTCTAGAGGAAAATATAGAAAATAAGGAAGAGGAGATGGCTGAGAAGACTAAGGGCTTGAAACAAGAAGAGTTGATCAGTGTGCAACTAAAACATGAACTAAGAGATGAGAAGGAGAAGGTGTGTGAAATATAAAGAAAGATGGAGTCTATTAAAAGTGCCATTATGTTGAAGCATCTAGACCTAATGCCACCCACGCAAAATTATGGGTCCACTCTTGAATGCTTACAAGATCTTACATGCATCCTCACCTTGAGAGAAAAGCTGTTAGCCCTGGAGTCCACAGAAGAAGTGGCAGCACACTTGGAGAGGGAGGAAAAATTGAAAGTGGTAGAAATCATTGCTAATTATATCAAGGTACTTACATATGTCAATATTGCTACCCAATTTGTTGAGGCCGTGTACAATAATTGCATAGATAGGGATAAAGTGGTGAGCATATTTGTTGCCACTCACGAATTAAAGATGAAGAAGTTTCAAGAGAAGAATAAGGGAAATAGGGTAGAAAGGGACAGATCCTTTCCAAGGTTGAAAATAAATTTAAGGCCATTGAAACCTTAAGGGGTTCAATCAAAAACCGGTTGAAGGAACTGTACCCACATATTACTAGAAGGATGGACACACTTGAAGACATGAGCAAGGAGTTGGAGAAAATTGTTGACACTATGAACACTCAAGGAGATGGAATAATTTTTGGGGAGGTAAGCACCTAGTCGGTGACCTCTATCAGAGGGCACAAAACGAAGTCAATTTTTGGAACAAGTTGGAGGCCGACTTGTAGAAATATTTTCCTATCTTGTTGAAATAATGCCATCACTTCCCCATTCTTCCTTCTTTCCCAAATTCTTCATCCCATTATTATTTTTCTAGGATGTAATTCTATTGCAATTATTTATCCATTAGAGGAGTGTTCCCATGGACAAAGAACATTCGTAGTGTGGGGAGATCTTGGGACCCCAAAATATTGGATAAGTACAAAAAGGTGCATAGGCATGCTAGGCCTAGTTGAAAAAGGAGCGCAAGGAGAAGGCGTGTAGGAAAAGGTTTAAGGAAGGGTTTAAGAAAACCCATGGTGTATGCGTGGACAAAGCTAAGGTTTTAGGAATTAGCCATATTGGGCATTTTGGGCAGGACATGAGAAAAGCATGACTGACGGCACATGCGAAGTTGATAAGGTGCAAGCCTAGCAATATGATACCCACGAAAGGAATGTACCCTATGATAAGAAGGTTCTTGAAGGCATCATGGCAAAAATTAGAGAGCTTAGGCACGGAGGAGCATGCTCCCATGGGGGACCACATTCAGACACTTGGCAGCAGATCTAAGGCCACATAAGGATGAGTTAGCACTTTGGGATGCCTATATATATGAGCGCCCATAGGAGAAAAAGAGATATAGATCAGATAGATGAGAGGAGAATATAGAGAGTGGAGCTATGAAGAAATACTATGAGAACTCTATGGGATTGGGTAGAGGCTATATAAAGGGGTAATGTATTAAAATTTGGGATATACTTTTTCTTTGTATGGATGAAGGACATGATCCTGTTATGATGTATGACTTGATCGATAAATTTGTGGTAGTCTAATAGATCTATTGAATGTAATGAGATTACAAATATGAATGAGTAGGAATGTAATTGATTCAGATCGTATCTATATCTTTTCACTTTTGTTCATGGATGTTATGGATTAGATGTAAATCGTTATGTATTTTCCTCTCTACTACAGTTCTATTTGTTGTTTATAAGTACCCTCTGTTTGGAATGAAAACATTTGTCTAGAGGCCATTCTGAGCCCTATGATGATTGTATGTCTCATTTCCACCTTTATTCATTAAGTTCATGACATAGATGTTTGTTTCCTAATTAACTCACATAAAATAGAGACTCAACACCCGCCCATGCCTCGGGTGAGAGCCCAAAGTGCCACGGGGGTGATAGGTGGCACACATGGGATTTATTTCCTTTGTGATGGGTGTAAAAATGACTATATCTTGGTTCTATTTCTGGGACCTCTTTTCAAAGTTGTAGTGGGAAATAACATTCATCATGATCTGTATAATGAGTCATGACAGAGCGTTTAACTTTGTAAAGTGTTGAATCATGGTTTAAGAGCACAGAGGATGAATTTTCTCAGAGATTTAGCACTGGATCTGAGTTTGATGCATGTAGATGGGTAGAAGAGAACCTCTACCATGATTTATATGAATTTTTTTGTTTCTTCCTAGTAGAATTGTATGAATGGATCTTAACATATGCATCTAGATCAAGATGGTATTATAGATCATGCATGTGAACCCAAGAAGAATACTAGAGGCTGCATGATGTAGATCGATGTAAAATCATGTTGTGGATCATTGGTGGAAAGGTGTGTTGGCTAGCTACACTTTGGAGTACGTTATTTCTACATATTATTGTCTAGAAGTTGCTGAGTTTGAGTTTCTGTGGGAGCCTAAAGGATCATTTCTACGTGTTATCCCTCTAGCAATGAAGATCTTGATTGTTACCTTGAGTTTAGAGGCATTTCCAATGGCCGACTAAACCATTCTAAGCATTGGGTGAGGAAGCTAGGGTGGAGGAAGATGGTAGATATTATGATGGAGAAGGAAAGGGAGGAGAGAGGTGACTCAAGTATAGTGAAGCGTGTGAAAGGGATATTGCTAGACAACAAAAGGTTACAAATGTGATGGATCTATTGAGGTGGACATTGTGGGAAGGAGTTGAGGTTCACGCAGAGGACGTGAAACCTAAGCGATGCATCTTGCTACCCCATCTTGGAAAGTGCATAAGAGAGACCCCTTCGGATTCTAATGAGAGTTCCTCACATGGAGAGAGAAGATTCACTAGCACATATCGAACCCACCTAGTGACCAAACCCGGTGTTTGGTTTTCTAGATCAAGGAGTATCGTTGACCCGGTTGGTATCGGTGGAAGTGAAATATCTCGCACCCATGAGATACAATTTTCATTTCCCACTTCTATGGCATGTGCCATTTACAAGCATTGGATGGGACAAGATTTCTAGGACACTTCAATGGGAGTAGGTTGAATCCCTACTATAAATAAGTCTTCTTGGTGTTTGTAAATAAGGTAGTATTTCCAGTTAGTTTAGGATTTTCTTTAATGCATTTTCCTTTCTTGTGTTTCCCTTTCTTGTTGTTGTTTTGTGTTGTGCCTTGGGTGTCGGTAATCTCATTACTTTTTGAAATTTGTAATGTGCGAAGAGGACCTTGCATGATTTTAGTGTGGGTTGGAGTAAGGTTAAGAAATTGAAGTGTGAAGCTCCGGGAAAGATTGCATTGGAAAGCCGGTTGGGCCCCTGTGAAGAAAGTACATGCAAGCAAAGGTGAAAAAAAGGATGGTTGGTGTCAAGATAAGGCTACATTGAGGATCCACATACAAGAGAAGAAGAATTGCATAAGCAACACAAGGTAGGTGAGAGAAAAACTCATGACAGAAGAAGATCCTTCGATGTAAATTACGTGCGTGTAAAAGTCTCCTGTCAAGATGGATTGGTTACACGCGGAAGGTGGGAGAATTCTCCTCATAAGGTTGTGCTTTGAGTTAAAGTGCTAAAGTCGGGTTTTTTTAAAAATATGTATTAAGTGTTAAAGTATGGTGGTAGGTAAGGTAGAATTTAAAGTTAAAAAGTGAGAAGAACTATAAATAAAGGGTTGAGGCATTTCATTATTAACTTTACGTATACGAAGAAAGAAGCAATTTTGCATATTTGTAAACTAGGGCTTCCAGAACTAATCCATGTGAAGAAAAAATTGAATATTTTGAGTTTGAGTAACTAGTTTGGATTTACAAACTAGAAGGAAGGGATTTCATGGGCATAAGAGAAGTTTTGAGAAGGTGTTGTCTTGTGAAGGAATTATCCTAGTTAGGGTTTGAGGAACTAGGGCATGGGTTTAATGGGTTTTCTTCACAAGTTTGGGATCTAAGGTTAGAATGATTGGAAGAGAAGAGTAACAAGAAGATATTAAAGTGATAAGAGGACCTAGAAAAAGGCACCCAAGAAACCAGCCATGTCACCCAAGAAGCCAATGGGCAAGGGCAAGGGCAGAGAGCCGCACCAACCACCACAATTATTAATGAGGAGTGGTATGCAGAAATGCAATACCCGGATGGGGTTTTGATTGGGAAGGATTGGGAATCTCATTTGAGAATGAAGGTGGCGAGTGATTATAACCATCGCACAAGCTGAGTAACGAGCAAGAAATGGCACTTTGGAGTTAGTGCTTAATGAAAAAAAAGGACACTAGAGGGTTTGCCCATTTATAGCGATGAGGTAAAAGTGAAGTTGGAGAAGTTAGATTTATTGCAAAGCTATGAATTTCCTTACTTTGGAAATCCTTAGCACCTCTATCAGTGGTTGATGTCACACATACGTGAGGATCACTTTTACTTACGGGGTGCAAGATGCATATAACCCCTCAGCTGATTTTGAAGTTTACATGCCTAATCTACGAAGGTGACAACATTGATGATGACCTAAGTGACAAGGAAGCCATCAAAGCAAACGTTGTTACTTATGATTACAAGAAAGGGTCAAGGTATTTTGACATTACGGAAATCCTAGATCCCATCATGAGAATGTCTCGCACACCTAGTCACAAAGTTAAATGATCAAGAAAGGTGGACACAGGTAAATAAGGCCTGGTTGAATGTATGTAGAAAAATATCAAAGGGCACAATCTACAATTTATCGGCCTTCATTGTAGATGAGATAATCAGTAGCGCACAGGAAGGAGACAAGATACTCTTTGGAAATGTCCTCCTGACAATTGTATTTTCAGAGATAGGAGTTCTGATGTGGCAGACAAGTTTTTTTGGGAGTATCTAGCTGAAGATCCCTCACTCGTAAAAATATTTTCAAAGTATACATGTGAAACAATGACAGCCTCCCATAAGGCGCACTTGGACAAGTGGTATAAGCGCTTAAGGGATACATTCGGGGTAGAGTGGAAAATCCCAGAGTAACTACTAATGCTTATAATGGGAGAAGTTGAGTTTTCTATGTACTAGCACTTTTGCATAGGTAGGTTCATGATGGTGGATGAAACCATGAGCCCATGGTGTAAACTCCCATTCTCCTTCACCACCTAGTACTTCCAAGTGGGAGTTAACAGGTTCAAAGAAGCAAAGAGACTAAGGTTTGACCTTATTGAAGTTGATTAGGACCACATGGAGATGCGCAAGACACTATTCTACCCTAAGAAGTGTGCGTATGTTGAAAAGTATGTAGCGCATGAAATCAAAATGAAAAAAACCCCGACTCTAACAATTGTAGGAAAGTCCACAACATGTGTATATCTCCACATTAGGCCAAAATTCGAGAAAGGAACATACCTAGAGAATGATGTCTCCATACCTAAAGATCCCATGGGTAGAAGAAAGGCCACACTTAAGAAAAGAGAGATAGAAAAGAAAAAACACCAAGTGTGCAGACTACCCAGCTAGTAAGCTCACAAGTAGAAAGTGCCAAACCTAGCACCTATACATGTAGGAAGAAATCCCTGGTAAAGGAGAAGACCCGGAAGAAGAGGCACTAGAGCAACCCCTTGCCAAAGAGAATTTTCTAGAGGAAGTAGAGAAGGTTGGATCCCCTACGGAAGAGTCACCTCTCGGACGAAGCAGAGGATAGAAGAGGAAGTTGACTTGGAGGAGACGAAGAGCTTGGGAAGATACATATGTGAAAAGGATGATGCCAATGAAGAAGATGAAATCCCATGCATGTTGGCCTATGAAGAATATTTTCCACCCATCACAAAGGAAATAAATCCCATATGTGCCACCTATCACCCGGTGGGTGTTGGGCACTCACCCGAGGCACGTGCGGCCGGCGAGTCTCTCTTTTATGTGAGTTAAATGGGAAACCATCATCTATGTCATGAACTTAATGAATAAATGTGGAAATGAGACATACAATCATCCTAGGAGCAGAATGGATTCTAGACAAATGTATTCATTCCAAGCAGATGGTAATTACGGCAACGAGATAAAACTACGAAAAAGGAAAATACTTAAGGATTTACATCTATTCCATAACATCCATGAACATGAGTGAAAAGATATAGATATGAGCTAAATCAATTACATTCCTACTCATTCATATTTGTAATCTCATTACATTCAATGGATCCATTAGACTACCACAACTTGATTAGACCGAAGTCATACATCATAGTAGGGATCATGTCCTTCATCCATACAAAGAAAAATTTATATCCTAACCCCTTAATACATTACCCCTTTATATAGACTCTATCTAATCCCACAGAGTTCTCGCAATATTTCTACAGAGCTCCGCTCTTTATATTCTCCTCTCATCTATCTCGATCTATATATTTTTTTCTCCTACGGGCACTCGCATATATAGGCATTCCAAAGTGCCAACACATCCTCCTGTGGCCTTAGATCCAATGCCAATTGTCTGAATGTGGTCCTCCATAGGAGCATGCTCCTCCAAGTTTGATCTCTCCAATTTTTAGCCATGATGTCTTCTAGAACCTTCATATCACAGGGCATATTCCTTTTATGGGCATCACGTTGCTAGTATGGCACCTTATCCACTCTGCATGCATATTTGGGTCATGCTTTTCTCGTGTCCTACCCAAAATTCCCAATATGGCTAAGTTCTCAAACCTTAACTCTGTCCATGCACGCACCATAGGTTTTTGTAAACCCTTCCTTAAACCATGTCCCGCATACCTTCTCCTTGTGTGCCCTTATTTAACTAGGTATTGTGTGCCTACATGCCTTATTTTACTTAGCCAATATTTTGGGTTCCCAACATCACCCCACACTATGCCTGCTTTATCCATCCATGGGAACACTCCTTCAATGAATAAAGAATTGCAGTAGACTTATGTCTTGGAAAAATAATAATGGGATGAAGAATTTGGGAAAGAAGAAAGAATGGGGAAGTGATGGTATTATTTCAACAAGCTATGAAAATCTTTCTCGCAAGTTGTCCTCCAACTTGTTCCGGACATCGACTTCATTTTGTGCTCTGAGAAAGGTCACCAGAGTAGGCGTTTATCTCCCAAAAATCTAGTCCATCTCCTTGAGCGTTCATACTATCAATAATTTTCACCAACTCCTTGCTCATGTCTTCAAGTGTGTTCATCATTCTAGTAATCTATGGGTATAGTTCCTTCAACCGGTTTTTTGAACCCCTTAAGGTTTCAATGGCCTTGGATTTAATTTCAACCTCGATAAGGATTATGTCCCTTTCCACCCTATTTCCCTTATTTTTATCTTGAAAATCCTTGAGATTTACTTCGTGAGTGGTTACCAAGATGCTCACTACTTTATCCCTATCTCGTGTAATTATCATACGCGGCCTCAACAGATTGGGTAGCAATCTTGACATCCGCAAGTAGTACCTTGCTATACTCGGGAATTATTGCTACCACTTTCAATTTTTCCTCTCTCTCTAAGAATTTTTCCACTTCTTCTCGCGTACTCTAGGGCCAACAGTTGTCTCTCCATGGTGAGGATGCACATCAGATCTTCTAAGCATTCAAGAGTGAACCCGTACTTTTGCGTGGGTGGCGTTAGGTCTAGATGCTTCAACATAATGGCGCTTATGATAGACTCCATCTTTTTGTATATTTCATGCACCTTCACCTTATCATCCCTTAGTTTGCATTTTAGCTACGCGTTGATCAACTCTTCTTGTTTTAAGCCCTTAGTCTTCTCAGCCAACTCCTCTTCCTTCTTTTCTAGCTTTTCCTCTAGAAATCTTACTCTGTCATTTCTTCTAAAGATCCTAGCCTTAGTCTCGACCGTGACCTTGTTCAACACATTACATAATTGTTCATCCGAGAGTTTTTGGGCATTTACCAAGGGGTTGGCTCCCTTAGACTCACTGGCATGATTTCCCCTTGGTATATTTCAAACTCTGGCTCATAAATATGGGACTCAAACACCCAAGATAGAATCTTCCTTATCTTGGGGTGCTCTCCCTCCTCATCAAATGAATCCATATCTATAATTTCTTCCATGGGTACAGTGCTTTGGAAGCTCATGTGTAACACCTTCCTTTGGTCGTCAACATAGCCCATGACCTATTGTCATTCTGTATCAAGGCTCTTCCTTCTCGAGCATGTGGATTTGGGGAAACTCACCGTTAGACTGGGACCTCATCCCATACTGAATTGTTCTTTCTCAATGCTTTCCTCTTTACCCTCTTCCATCACTATGTCTGCATTGCACTCCAATTCTGTTCTACTAAGGCCTCGATTATTTTTTTTGCTTCTCTTTTCGCCACCTCATTTATTTGTTCTGTGTAAGGCTTGGAGATTTTTTCTTCTACGTGCCAACCTCCTCACTTCTTCCCATGTCCTAGGTGCCTTCCCTCTCCTAGATACCCTTGCGTTGCATGAAAAGGAACCCCTATTCTTCTTCTTCACCCTCTTCTTCTGAATCATGCACACTAAAGATAGGTGGCTCTTGATCTCTTTTAGGATCATCTTCTTCATCATCATCATCCTTTTCACCTATGTATCTTTCCAAGCTCTCTGTCTCCTCTGAGTCAGCTTCCTCTTCTATCCTCTACTTCTTTCTGAGAGGTGACTCTTCCGCAGGGGATCCAACCTTCTTTGCTTCCTCTAGCGACTTCTCTTTGGCAAGGGGTTTCTCTGGCACCTCTTCTTCTGGGGTCTTCTCCTTTACCAGAATTTATTCCTGCACATATAGGTTCTAGGTTTGGCACTTGCTACTGGCATGCTTACCGAGCTGGGCAGTCTGCACACTTGGTGTTTTTTCTTCTTCTCTCTCCCTTTTCTTGAGCACAAGATTTCTTCTACCAGTGGGATCTTCAGGTATGGAGACATCATTCTCTAGGTATGCGCCTTTCTCAAATTTTGGCCTAATGCAGAGATATACATGCGCTGTAGAATTTCTTGCAATTGTTAGAGTCAGGGGTTTTATCATTCTAATTTCATGTGCTACGTACTTTTCCATGTACACGTGCTTCTTGGGGTAGACTAGTGTCTTGTGCATCTCCCTGTGGTCCTGATCAACTTCACTAAGGTCAAACCTTAGTCTCTTTTCTTCTTTGAACTGTTAAATCCTACTTGGAAGTACTAGGCGATGAAGGACAATGGGAGTTTACACCATGGGCTCATGGTTTCATCCACCATCATGAACTTTCCTATACAAAAGTGTTGGTACACAACAAACTCAACTTCTCCCATTGTAAGTGACGGTATTTTCTTTGGGATTATCCAATCTTCCCCAAATGCATCCCTTAAGCACTTATACCACTTGTCCAAGCACGCCTTATGGGAGGCTGTCATTGTTTCACATGTATACTTTGAAAATATTTTCACGGGCAAGGGATCTTCAGCCGGATACTCCCAAACAAACTTGTCTACCACGTCAGAACTCCTATCTCCAAAAATACAATTGTCAGGAGGACATTTCCAAAGAGTATCTTATCTCCTTCCTAGGTGTTGTTGATTATCTCATCTGCAATGAAGGCCAATAAATTGTAGATTGTGCCCTTTGATATTTTTCTACATACATTCAACTAGGCCTTATTCATCGTGTCCACCTTTCTTGATCATTTAACTTTGTGACCAGGTGCATGACCATTCTCATGATGGGATCTGGGATTTCGTAATGTAAAAATATCTTGACCCCTTCTTGTAATCATATGCAGTGACGGTTTCTTTGATGGCTTCCTTATCACTCAAGTCATCATCTATGTTGTCTCCCTCACGAGATGAGGCCTGTAAACTTCAAAATCAGTTGAGGGGTTATGCACATCTTGTGCCCCGCAAAGTAAAAGTGGTCCTCATGCACGTGCGACATCAGCCACTGATAGAGGCATCCAGGCTTTCCAAAGTAGTGTAACTCATGGAGTTGTAATAACCTTTCCTTCAAAAAACTTCACTTTTACCTCATCGCTATACATGGAAAAACCCTCTAGTGTCCTTTTATTCATCGGGTGCACTAACTCTAGTGCCATTTCCTTCTCTATTGTGCTTGTGTAATGGTTATAATCACTCACCACCATCTTTCTCAAATGGGATTCCCACTCCTTCCCAAGAAAAACCCCATCTGGGTACTGCATTTCTACATACCACTCCTCATTCATGTTTGTGGTGGTTACTGTTGGTTCTCTACCCTTGCCCTTTCCCTTGCACTTTGGCTTCTTGGGTGACACGGATGATTTCTTGGGTGCCATTATATAGGTCCTCTTATAACTTAAATCTCTTCTTGTTACTCTGATATTCCACTCCTTCCAACCTTAGATCCCAAACTTGTGAAGAAAACCCCTTAAACCCATGCCCTAGTTCCTCAAACCCTAACTAGGATAATTCCTTCACAAGATGATGCCTTCTCACAACTTCTCTTATGCCCGTGAAATCCCTTCCTTCTGGTTTGCAAATCCAAACTAGTTACTCACGCTCAAACTCTTCAAATTTTTCTTCACATGGATCAGTTCTGGAAGCCCTAGTTTGCAAAGATGCAAAAGCGCTTCTTTCTTCATATACGCAAAGTGAATAATGAAATGCCTCGACCCTTTATTTATAGTTTTTCTCACTTTGTAACATTAAATGTTACCTTACCTACCACCATACTTTAACACTTAATGTGGATTTTTAAAACAAACCCAACTTTAGTGCTTTAACTCACATACCCAACCTTACGCAGATAATTCTCCAACCTTCTAGCATGCAACCAATCCATCTTGACAAGAGACTCTTGCACACACATAACAAACACTAAAGGCTCTTCTTCTGTCATGATTTTTTTCTTTCCTACCTCATGTTTCTTATGCACTTCTTCTTCTCTTGTACATGGATCCCCAATGTATCCTTATCCTAACACCAACCATCCTTTTTCACCTTTCCTTGCATGTACTTTCTTCATAGGGCCATTCAACCGGGCTTTCCAATGCAATCCTTCCTGGTGCTTCACACTTCAATTTCTTCCACCTTACTCCACCCCACACTAAAATGATCGTGGTCCTCTCGCGTAGTTAAAAATCTAAAAATTAATGAGATTACCATTACCCAAGGTGAAATAAAAACAACAATGAGAAAGGGAAACATAAGAAAGGAAAATGCATTAAAGAAAATTCTAAACTAACTGGTAATACTACCTTATTTACAAACACCAAGAAGACTTATTTATAGTAGGGCTTTAGCCTAATCCCATTGAAGTGTCATGGTAATCATGTCCTATCCAACGCTTATAATTGGCATGTTCCTGAATCAAAGATGTATGAGATGGTGTAAGGAAATAAACAATGCCTTTGTTTACTTCTAGGATGGCGCAAAAACTTAGAATAATATAGTAAGACCATCTGGCCAACCTCAAACTTCTTGTTCCTAATGTGGCGATCATGCCATGCTTTTTTATTTGATTTTTCTTCTAGTTTGTTCCACACTGGCGAGTGATTGTATTTTTTATAACTTCATTAATTTATCAATCCTTTTTTCCAGTGCTTTCTCATCACCATCCTTCCCGCATGTGGTATACACTCGAGAAGGTAACATAAACTCACTTGATAGGATAGCTTCCACACCAACCACCAATTGAATTGTTATGGATTTGTTTAGTCTTTTATAAGTTGTCCTATAGGCCCATAATATGGATGATACCATGTCACCCAATCTTGTCTTCCGACATCACAAATCTTTGTCGTAGGTATGAATCAAGATCTTGTTAAATGCTTCAGCGGTTCCATTTTCTTGAGGATGATAAGGTGTAGTTTTGTGATGAGCCACCATGGACTATGTTAATAGGATCCTCACGGTCTCATTCAATAAATGTGTACCCCTATAAATAGTTAAACTTAAAGGGCATCTATACCTAGTGATAATGTTTTTCCACAAAAATCTTGTTACTTATAGTTGATGTACTGATCTTTAGTTGGGGCTGCCTCTTCCCACCTTTTCAAATAGTCTGTGCAAGTGATTACATAGCGTGATCTAGTCCTACACACTACTGGTCTAATAGGGCCTACAAAGTCTATTGCCCATTTCTCAAAAGGTTTAGCACTAGGGATAGGGCGCAAAGGAATTTCATCTCTCCATCCTAGCTTGCCAACGTGCTAACAATGGTCACATGCTATACAATACTCCTTGTAATCCTTATACAAATTTTCCCACCATAATCCTGCTATTATCCAAAATGCTCCCTTGCACATTTTATGGCTAACTCCCTTCATTATTCCCTCCCTTTTGCCTCAGTCATAATTTTTGCATTTGTGCACTCAAAACTTCCTGAAATGGCACCATTGGATAGAGTTTTTTCTCGCCTTTCCAGAGAGGTAAAGTTTTCCTCCTAACTCCATGTATTTTTAAGTTATGGCTCAAGCGGATATTTTGTAAGAAATTTTCCCCTAAAAGGCCCACAGCCAATAAGATGAGGCCACGTGTCCTCGGGAGTGAAGGAGTGGCGGAGGTAAACTTGGAATTTTTACCAAGTGTTTGGCAAAAATTTCAGAAGGAATATTTCACCCCGAAGGCCCACCGGTGAATTGGATCATGCCACGTGTCCTAGGGGAAGAAATTAGGAAAATTTCCTAAGTGTTGGCACAACTAAAAATTTTCAGCCCCAAGGCCCACACCCAACCACACTGCGCCACGTGTCCTCAGGCCGAAGGAGTTGCGGAGAGCAGAGATGAAATTAAAATTTTGGCAAAGTGTTTAGCGAGGGCACAAAGTTAATATTTTTCTCGCATGGTCCACATCCAATGGCCTCATGCCACATGTCGCAAGACCCATGGACTGCAGAGGGAGACTTAAAATTTGACGAAGTGTTTTGGTTAGGTCAAAGGAAAATTATTGGCCCATGGGCCCGCCGACCAGTCAGAGCTCGCCACGTGTTTAGGAGTGTCGAAGCTTTGGTCACTGTGTGGAAACATTGGGAATTTTCCCAAAGGATAGCACAGAGAGAAATGTTCAACCCCCAAGGCCCGTGTCGATGGGACCTTGCAACATGGTATCGGACCGGTGGAGCGTGGGAGAAATTAGGAGAATTTTTCCCAAGCAAAATCAAAGAAAAATTTCAAAGGAAAAGTCCGCCCCTAAATGTGAGCCAATGGGATCTCGCCATGTGAGCCAAGGAAAAGCCCACGTCCAATACGGTTACGCCACGTGTCCAACGAGGAAAAAGTGGTCAACAACGATGGAAAATTTAAGAGGAGATGCCTATGGTAAATAAGATCGTGCCACACATCCTCAAGCCATCGGCACGCATCAAATCGAACATGCCATGTGGCACCGGGAGCGGTGGAGCACAAGGATTTTTGGGAAATCTTCCCAAATGTAAAAAGTGGGAAAATTTCAAATTTTTGGCCCACCAACCCGTTTTGCCCCTGTTTTGCCCTAAATTTTCAAACGGCCATAACTTTCAATCCAGAGCTTATTTTTGCGTTCTTTATATCAACGGAAAGCTCGTGAAATTTTCTACAAAATTAAAAGCTAAATTTTGTATTTTGATGGGGTTTGGAGAGATAAAATTGAAAACGCCTCAGGCACATGGTAGTGAACAAAATGACATTTCAACCACCATTTTTAATGCAAGATGGATCACATTTTGTCCCAGCATGGAAAAAAATGTCGGGGAATGGACTCGTATGGATGCTCATATTGTTTTATTGCATTTTGGTTGGTGGTTGGAGCTCCTCTCATGTTTTCCACGTTTCTCTCTCTGGACTCATTTCTTGTATTGTAAAAGGTAGATTTGGCTCATTTTTGAGAGGTGAACATTTTTCATGTATTGCAGGCTCCCTTTTTCACCTTGAAAAGTGATTTTGTGGAATATCATACCTCTTCCAAGATTGTAACCTATTTTCTACCTCTCAGATGTTGTAATGCATGTGTTTTTGATATTGGAAATGACAATGCAAGCTCTGTGAATGAGTTCCAATCCTCTGTTTGTGTTGTTTGCTTCATTTCTAACCTTTCATTACATTTCATCAATTTTTGCATGATGTTTTGTTGCATTTCTATGATCTGTGTCAATCTGCAGAAGTAAAAATGCTCACCACTCCTTTGGTGCATCACCTTATTCGCATTAGCTTCAGTTTTTTACATTCTCTATCTCTATCCCCTTGGAATTTAGAGTAGGATCTTGAATTCAAAACCTTTGCAACTTGCAAGTAATACACCTGATCAGAGGAGTTGAGGAACTAGCCTCTATCCTAGAGTTTCTTTTCCATTTTTACAAGTCCCACACTTGGGGAAAAGATTCAATGTTGTGCAATCATACTAGATGTCCAAAATGTCAAACTAGAAATCTGATCAACATCTAGGGTGTCTTCTTGATTTACACCAAAATTTTTGGCATGCCCGGTGGGACCTTAGAGGTCTTCATCTTCTTTGCAAAAATTGATGTGCTTTTTTTGCAAATTTCTTGCTTAAAAGATCCCTAAATTACACATCTGGTGACTCCAAGGAAGAAGAATCAACTGGTTTTAGTAGTGCAGACCTAAAAACTCATGAGAAGAATCACCACAAGGTCAAGAGTTGGAGAAGAAGAGGTGTTGTTTGAGTATCTGCAGTTATCTCCAAGAAGAAGGCAAAGAGGGAGGAGAATTCAAAGGTCTCCATCTCCACCAAACAGAACTCTATCAACTCCTCCACCTGGTATGCCTTTCATTCAATAAACAAGGGTTCTAAGGCCAATCAGAATGGCACAACACAACCCCTATGTCAATTTCACTGGCAACAGCCCACTTGCTCTCAAAGCACAGAATCCAATCCTAGTTACAGCATTGAAGAACATTCCATACTTTACTGGAGAGAATTAGACCACTCCTGGTGACCATGTCCCAGATATTGCTAATATTTGTGCAATCCATGAGATTAATGAGATGTAAGTTGTTGTCAAACTACTGACATCTTCATTCAAAGGGAAATCTTTGCAATGGTTCAGGAGTCTTGCCTCAGGTTCTATTCAAAATTGGAACCAGCTATGTATAGCCCTCCATGAGCAGTTTGGAGAGAAGGGAGATAACTTGTCCCTTTTGGAACAGTTGAAAACCATCAAGAGAGCTCCCAATGAGCAGCTGAGTGACTTCAACTTCAGGTTTCAAATGACTTGGGAGAGAATTCCAGTGGCAATAAGGCTAGCAGTAGAAGGTTCTTTTCTATATTACCTTAAAGCTTTAAATTATGATATTTCTATGTTAATTCAATCCATGGGAGGCACAAATATCCCTGTTGCTTATAACATTTCCATTAGAGCTGAAAATTATTTGATCAAGCTGGCAAGCTAGCTCCTAGGCCTCCAATGCCATTGTATCCAAGTTTAGAGAGCCCAAGTACTAGTCAAGTGCCTAGTTTAGCTCCTATTCCCACTCCTAGAAATCAGAATTAAAGTGAATCTTCTACTTCATCTTCTAGTGCCTCAAATGAACTTCAAGAAGTCATGAAGTAATTGCAAAATTTAGGCAATGAGCTGGTTACACTCAAGAGGCAAGTAAGCCCAAGGTTTTAAACCTTCTTTCCAGCCTCAAGCTTAGCCTAACAGGAAGCCATACCAGCCTCAAAGACCACCCAATCCAGTTGCAAATCAAAATCAAGCAAGACCTCTTGCCAATCAGACCATTTCAGCCCTATAATCCCAATGCTACATCTGCCTCTAAAGCAATAGTGCCAGTGTAAAACAACATAGCTCAAGAGTATGATTGGTGTTTCCCATGCAATGAACCTCACAACCAGTCTATGTGCTTCAATGGTGCCTTAAATCAAGCATTAATGGTGACAAATACTGGTGTGGAGGGTGAAGGGAGTCAAGGAAATAACCAACAACAAGAAACATTCTAGCAACAATCAACTCCAAATGATACCACACTTGTAAACTGGCAGGTAGAAGATTTTTGTGGCATGAATCAAAAAATCTCCCAAAGTGTTGCAGCCAACACAAGGTCAAAAAGGAGAAATTTGGGTGAAGAAAATCCATTAGCTCCATGTAGTCCACAACCTTCTACCACTCCACAAATTATTGGCAAATAAAATATAGTTCCAAACATGCAAGGACTGCCTAAAACATCTCCTAGGCCAACTCAAATCCCAGTTGTTGCTGCCCATATGCAAGGAATGAATGTGCGGACCAAGGGACATCAAAGAGATGCTTCATCTCCATTCAACATCATTGATTAGATGAAGAATAGAAATGTAAACATATCAATGTGGGAATCACTATCCATCCTGTGCCAAAGAGATTTTGTTACAAGCTGCCATGAAGGACTCGGTCAACTTCAAATCAGCAGGTCCAAATGTAAGAGAAGGTACTCAAAAATTTTGTCCATCCTGAGGGGAATCATGGAGGACAAAAGGTAAGATGTTGAAGCCCCTCCATTCTATGTTTCATTGATCATTGGAAACCATTTAGTACACAACTACATGATTGATTCCAGATCAAGTAGTTCAATAATTCCCAAGAAAATAGATGATCGGTTGGGGCTTCAGATGAAGTCATATCCAAAGGGGTAGTGCAATTTGATGGGACAACAAGTAACAATGATTAGAGTGATAAAAATTTGAGTCTTACTTTGCATGCATGCCCCAACATTGTTGTTTTACAATATGTCTCGTAATATATCTTCCACCACTCTTTGCCCTATGTCCTGTCGTGGATTTCACAAACTAATATTGGAGGGTACTCATCCACTAATTGTTCACACATGTTGTTCGAACAAGATATGGAACCAAGGCCACAATCAGATCTAAACCTATTGCAAAATTTCACATTGAGCCTCACACTCCAATTCAAATCAATACCAATTGTTCAGTGTTTGACCAAGAAGATTATCCAAGCACTGATGAAGCTGACACCAAGGTTGGAAGCATTCCAGATTTGAATCTTGATGAATGGGGGAAAAAGGTGCATGGTTTTGATCCTTATCAAGAAATAGAAGAATCTTAGCTAGGATTCTATTGCATGCATGAAGAGAATCAGCCTATCCCTAGCATCACCAAGCCAAACCACAAGGATGACAATGAGGTATGGTAGTTGTTTTTGATGGATCAAGGAGTAGACAAGGTGTAGGAGGGGGAGCTATGCTTGTTTCACCTCAAGGAGTTAAGTATTATTCAGCTTTTAGATTTCAGTTTGCATGCTCTAATAACACTACTGAATATGAAGCCTTGATACAAGGATTACATTGGTCAATCAAGAGAGGAATAAAGAACTTGTAAGTCTTTAATGATAGTGAGTTGATTGTCAACCAAGTTAAGGGGTAGCATGCTACCAAGAATGATCTACTCAAGTGCTACAAAAACAGGGTGTGGGACCTCATTGAAGATTTTGAGGGCTTTGACATCAAATCCATTCCTAGAAAAGAGAACCAAGCTGCTGACAAGCTTACAACAGTTGGAGCAGCCTTTGATGTTGTTGAAAGAATCAAAAAGGAAAAAGTACAGCCAAGCATTCATGTGATTGTAAGGCCTTCAGTGCTAGACAACAATGTGAGTTGGCAAGTGTTTGAAAGTGATCAAAAATCATCCATTTCTTGCAAGAAGAGGCTGAGTTCTCAGCTAAAAATTAGGAAAAGTTGGAGCAGCAGTATGGTGACCAAGTGGTACAGTTGAGAACCAACAAATTACCAAAGGGACTTATTACTTTGGAGTCCATTTTCAATTCTAATGATAAGCTTAGGAAGGAGAAAGCAAACATCTAAGTCAAGGGAGAAGATTTGGTGTCCATCTTGGTGGAAGAAGGAAAATACTCCAAGTTGGTAAAGTGACAACTAAGCAAGAAAGGTATGAGTTCATACAACTTTGTCAAGAATTCCCTGATGTGTTTGCTTGGAGCTATGAATATTTGAAAGGTTTCAATCCCGAGTTAGCTTAGCACACCATTGAATTGGATCCAAGTACTAAACCCATCAGGCAAAAACAAAGGCCAGTCAATCCACACATGGAGCCTCTCATGAGAAAAGAATTGAATAAGTTGATAGAGTCAAGAATCATATTCTCTATCAAGAATTCTAGTTGGGTGGCCAACTTGGTTCTAGTTAGAAAGAAGAGTGGGGAAATCAAATTGTGTGTTGACTTTAGATATTTGAATAGAGAATCTCTCAAATATCATTATCCACTTCCTTCTATGGAGTAAATTTTACAAGTTGTTTCCAGCTCTGAGAGGTTTTCATTACTTGATGGTTATTCAGGGTACAATTATATTATGATGAAAGAAGAGGATCAGTTCAAGACAACCTTTACAACCAAATGGGGAACTTATGCATACATGAAAATGCCATTTGGGTTGTCCAACGTTGAGCTACTTTCTAAAGAGCAATGGACATGGCATTCAAGGATTTGATTAACAACATGGTGCTAGTATATCTTAATGATATCACTATTTTTTCAAAAAATGTAGTAGACCACCTCTTTCATTTGAGACAAGTGTTCCAAAGGTGCAAAATTTTTGGAGTATCCTTGAATCCTAAAAAGTGTATTTTTCTAGCCCATGAAGGAAAACTCCTTGGCCAAATTGTCTCCAAAGAAGGATTAGAAATTGATTCGAGAAAGAGTTGAAGCCATAAGAGCACTACCATTGTCGAGCCATAAGAAGGTCCTTCAAAGTTTCTTGGGAGAATAAATTTTGTTCGGAGGTTTGTCCCAAATTTTGCAGCCCTAGTCAAGCCTATCACCAAGATGTTAAAGAAAAGCATGGATTTCAAATGGACAACAGAAGGCAAGGAAATTTTGAAGCAATCAAAGAATCCATCTCTCAAGCCCTAACTCTCATTAATGCATTTGGGGGTGATGATACTATTTTTGCAATTTTGGAACAACAGAATAAAGACAATGATGAGTAGCTAATTGCTTTCTTCATCCAAATCACTGGAGGACTATGAGGTGAGATAGTATTTCATTGAGAAGCATGTTCTTGCAGTAATTAGGAGCTTAAAGAAATTCAAGCATCTAGTTTCAAACAAGGTTCAATTGCTGGTTTCTCATGTGGGAGTTAAAGACTTCCTCCTCAACAAAGACTTGAATGAAAAGAGAGCAGGCTAGATTAATCGTGTCATGGAGTATGACATTGAGATCAAATTCACCAAATTGGTTAGAGGAAATGGATTGTGTGAGCAGCTGGTCTTGAATAAATCCAAGGAAGCATGCAATGAGAAGGAGGTTATTTTGGCATTGCAAGACAGCCATGAGCAAGGAAGCACTCAAGAGGAAAATGATGGTGTCCTCACTCCTTGCTGGACCCAAGACATAATGCACATCCTAAGAACAGGTATATGCCCTCCAGAGATCAACAAGACAAAAAGAAGATACTTCAGATTGCAGGCTGTCCCGTATGCCCTTGTTGATGGTGTTTTGTTCAAAAAGGATGTGAATGGAGTGATGCTTTGAGATGCATTGGCACAAATTAGATTCGAGAGGGTGTTGGAAGAGTTCCATGGTGGATCAGTTAGTGGTCATTCTACACCAAGAGTGACAACTCTAAAGATCATGAGGGCTAGCTATTATTGGCCCAAGATTTTTAGTGATTGTTATGCATGAATCAAGAGGCGCAAGAATTATGCATTCTTCACGGGTAAGGAGAGGCTAGCTGCCCTTCCATTACATCCAATTTCAGTTGGCCACCATTCATGTAATGGATTTTGGACTTCATTAAAGTCATTAATCCAAATTCAAGCCAAGGGCACAAATGGATTCTAACAGCAACAGATTACTTCACCAAGTGGACTAAAGCAGTAGCACTCAAGGAAGCAAATGAATCTAGCATCCTAGACTTCTATGAGGGAATAGCAACTAGATTTGGCATACCTACTACAATAATATTAGATAATGCATTGGCATTCATTGGGTCCAAGGTAATTGAATGGGCTGTCAAGAATGGGATCTACCTAAGCACTTCATCAAATTATTACCCTCAGGGTAATGGCCAAGCTGAATCTACAAACAAGAACTTGTTAAGGATCATTAGGAGGACTCTTGATGAAAATCAGAGGTCTTGGCATACCAAATTGAAATCAGCCTTATGGGCTGATAGGATAACTCCCAAGAGATCTACAGGTAATTCTCCATTCAAGCTTGTTTATGGAAGAGAGGAAATTTTTCCCATGTCACTTGAGTTGCCAACATTGGAACTCATGAAACAGTTGGAATTGTTGGAGTTTGAGCCCATGGAGGTTAGATACACAAAATTGATGGAGCTCCAAGAAATTAGAAATCAGGCATCCCAAGCAATGGAGAAGGATCAAGCCCGATCAAGAAGACCTTTGATAGAAAGGCCAAGGACAGAGATATTTCCAAGTTGGAGATCTAGTATTGAAATGGGATGCGAGACATAGCAAAACCAGGAGGCATTCAAAATTTGATGCCATTTGGAGTGGCCCATTCATGGTCACAAAGTGTAAGGACAGCAATGCTTTCCAATTATCTTCATTAGACGGTGAAGAATTGCAGATTCCAGTCAATGGAATCCATCTAAAGCATTGCTACTGAAGGAAATTCTCCACCTTGTACATATTAGCTTAGGTTTTCATTCCTCCAAGTGCTTATGCACATTGTTTTGTTGTAGATTAGCTTTTTTTTCCCTAAGTTCTTTGGCACAAGCTTGCTGTTCCAGGAAATGTGTTTTGCAGGCCTTGCCCCAATCGGATGGTGTTCTACCTTCCATCTTCCTCCTTGCAGTGTTCTAATCAGTTGGGGTACAAAAAGAGAATTTAATGACTCCATGCCCAATGGATTGTTTCAGGTAACTAGAAACTTCATCCAAGGTACGTAGATGACCCCTCTGAGTCACCAAAATTGTTATCCAAAATGTTCCCCTTGCACATTTTGTGGCTAACTCCCTTCATTCTTCCCTCCCTTGTGCCTCAAAGCAATAATTTTTTCTCCTTTCGTGCACTCAAAAAATTCTAGAACTAGCATCATTAGATAGAGATTTTTCTCAGCTTTCCAGAAAGGTAAATTTTTCCTCCTAACTCCATGTATTTTTGAAGTTATGGCTCGGCGGAGATTTTGTGGGAAATTTTCCCTTGAAAGGCCCGCAGCCAATAAGATGAGGCCACATGTCCTTGGGAGTGAAGGAGTGGTGGAGGTAAACTTGGATTTTTACCAAGTGTTTGGCAAAAATTTCAGAAGGAATATTTCGCCCCAAAGGCCCACCGGCGAATTGGACATTGAAAGTGGCCTGGGGAAGAAATTAGGAAAATTCCTAATTGTTGGTACAACTAAAATTTTTTGGCCCTAAGGCCCGCACCCAACCACATTGTGCCACGTGTCCTCAGGATGAAGGAGTGGCAGAGGGCGGAGATGAAATTAAAATTTTGGCGAAGTGTTTGGCGAGGGCGCAAAGTTAATTTTTTACCCGCAAGGTCCGCATCCAATGGCCTCATGCCATGTGTCCCAAGACCACGGACCGCGGAGTGAGACTTAAAAATTTGGTGAAGTGTTTTGGTTAGGTCAAAGGAAAATTATTGGCCCGTAGGCCCGCCAACCAGTCAGATCTCACCACGTGTTTAGGGGCGTCGGAGCTTCGGTCATCGGGGAAACATTGGGAATTTTTCCCAAAGGATAGCGTAGAGAGAAATGTTCACCCCCAAGGCCCGTGTCAAATGGGAGCTTGCCACGTGGCACCAGACCAGTGGAGCATAAGAGAAATTGGGAGAATTTTTCCCAAGAAAAATCAAAGAAAAATTTCAAAGGAAACATCTACCCCCTAAACGTGAGCCAATGGGATCTCGCCACATGCTCAATGGCGGCAAAAAATGCAAAATATGCTAGCAGAAAAAATTCGAAGGGAAAAGCCCATGTCTAATAGGGTTCTGCCACGTGTCCAAAAAGGAAAAAATGGTCAAAAACGATGGAAAATTTAAGAGGAGATGCCTGCGGAAAATCATATCGTGCCACGTGTCCTCAAGCCATCAGCCGCGGAGAATTTTTGGAAAATTTTCCAATAGCTAAAATGGTGAAAAATGAAGTGCAGAAGGCCCGCATCCAATCAGAACGTGCCACATGGCACTAGGAGAAAAGAGCGCGGGGATTTTTTGGGAAATTTTCCCAAATGCAAAAAGTGGGAAAATTTCAAATTTT
Organism: Taxus wallichiana var. yunnanensis; assembly: GCA_018340775.1. Lineage (NCBI taxonomy): Eukaryota > Viridiplantae > Streptophyta > Pinopsida > Cupressales > Taxaceae > Taxus > Taxus wallichiana. The sequence continues at coordinate 565,729,161 of CM031235.1, forward strand.
TGGCCCACCAACCCGTTTTGGCCCTATTTTGCCCTAAATTTTCAAACGGCCATAACTTTCGATCCAGAGCTCAATTTTTGCATTCTTTATATCAACAGAAATCTAGTGAAATTATCTACAAGATTCTAGGCTCAATTTTGTATTTTGATGGATTTTGGAGAGATAAAATTGAAAAACACCTCTGGCACATGGTAATGAACAAAAATGACATTTCAACCACCATTTTTAATGTAGCATGGCTCGCATTTGCTCCCAGCATGGTGAAAAATGTCAGGGAATGAACCTATAAGGATTCCCATGCCGTTTTATTGCATTTTGTCTAGTGGTTGGAGCTCCTCTCATGTTTTCCCATGTTTCTCTCTCCTGGGCTCATTTCTTGCATTGTAAAAGCTAGATTTGGCTCATTTTTGAGAGGTTGAACATTTTTCATGTATTGTAGGCTCCCTTTTTCACCTTGAAAAGTGATTTTGTGGAATATCAGACCTCTTCCAAGACTGTAACCTATTTTCTACCTCTCATATGTTGTAATGCATGTGTTTTTGATATTGGAAATGACAATGCAAGCTCTGTGAATGAGTTCCAATCCTCTGTTTGTGTTGTTTGCTTCATTTCTAACCTTTCATTACATTTTATCAGTTTGTGCATGATGTTTTGTTGCATTTCTATGATCTGTGTCAATCTACAGAAGTAAAAATGCTCACCACTCCTTTGGTGCATCACCTTATTAGCATTAGTTTCAATTTTTGCATTCTCTATCTCTGTCCCCTTGGAATTTAGAGTAGGATCTTGAATTCAAAACCTCTGCAACTTGAAAGTAATATACTTGATCAGAGGACTTGAGGAACCAGCCTCTAACCTGGAGATTCTTTTCCATTTTTACAAGTCCCACACTTGGGGAAAAGATTCAATGTTGTGCAATCACATTAGATGTCCAAAATGTCAAATTAGAAATCGATCAACATCCGTGGTGCTTGCTAATTTACACCAACACCTGCCATTAATATTTTACATGCATTGGTGTCACTGCATAATGTCCACCCGCACTTCCTCCGTGTGCTTCCTCTATGAACGTGAGGTGCTCATGCTCTAGTACACACTGTGTAAAACTTCATCACGCCCTATTTTGTATAAGTCCCCACCGATCAACATGTAGGGAACGACACACATGGCTAGTTGATTTTTCTCTAATGTTTTTATCCCTTCCAATGCCATACATGTTTTAAGGAACACAACAATATCTTCAAAGTCCTAGGTGTGCTATAAAACCTAAACAACTACTCATCGGCTTGGTATCTTCAATGCTCGTGTGTCTTCCCTAAATCAATCTTGGACAAATAGTCATGTCTGGAATTACTCTTGCCTAGTTTGAAAACTACGGTGAACTCAAACTCTTAGAATAATAGCACCCACCTAGCATATGCTCCCCTTGTAGAATGGGATTGTTCACCAAATATTTCAATTCCATGTAGATAGTGTTGAAGATAAAGGGATTTGCTACTAGATACTACATGAACTTATGAAGCACGTAGATCATAGACAATGCCTCACACTTGGTCGTAGTATAATTTTGCTTTACTAGTGTCAACTTCCTACTTGCAAAGCATAGGGGATGATCAACAATTCCCTCACTAGGCTATGCAAGCACTGCCCCAATGGTCATTCCAGAGGCATCTACATGAACATGGAAGGGCTTATCCTAAGAGGGGAAATGTAATATAGGAGTGGTGAAAAGTCTATTCTTCACCGTGGCAAACACCTTCTATTTTGATTCTCCCTAATGGAAGGAACTTTTATGTCTAAGAAACTCTTCTAAAGGTGCAGAGATCTTAGAATACCCCTTGATGAACTTCTAATGGTAGCCTGCGTGTCTAAGAAACCCATACACTGCACTTTGACTAGTTAGCTCCCCCAATCCCACAATCACTGCAATTTTGGCAGGATCCACCAGCAAGCCTTCTTTGCATATGATGTGTCCCAATAGGGTCCCAAACGGGGTAGAAAATACACACTTCTTAATGTTGAGGGATATCCTCAACTACCAAAACCTTTCAAACATCAATCTCAGATTGTCATAATGGTCCTTGACCAATCCATACACGGTCCAATCTTCAAGGTAGACTTGGAGAAGCTTGTGGATGAAGTCTTGAAAGGCCTGCACTATAATGCGTGATAATACAAAAAGTGCATTCTTCAACCCAAAAGGCATGACCGTATAGGAAAAACCTCCCCACTTAGTGGCATAATTTTTCTTTCTCTAGTCTTCCTTTGCAATCCTCAACTGGTGATAACCTGAGAACATATCCATGAAAGAGTAGACTTCATGCCCTACCACTCCTTCCAAGATTTCTTCAGTGAACGAGGTTGGGAAGGGATCAATGACACACACTACATTCAGATCCCTATAATCAACACATATCATTATCCTTTCATCATTTTTGATACTCATCACCAGTGGACTTATCCACTTTGACTCCTCCATAGCCTCTAGGATTCCTGACACTATCATCTTGTCTATTTCCTCCTTGACCTTCATGTGCATATTAGGATTCATTCGGTATTGTCTCTTATGGAGCGGGCATGCACCTAACTTCACCTTAATTTTCATTTCCCTAAGGAATGGTTAATGTATTTGAGTTCATAATACCTACACAGGAAGAAATCCTCAAATGCAAGTAAAAGATAAATTATCTTAGAGACTTCCTTCTCGAACAATAATCTCCAATGATAGCTTCCTTGGGTTCCACCTCCAACCCAATATTAACCTTATTTTTCTTTAAAGGCTCATGATAGGCACACATTCTTTCATCAAGCACTATCCATCACTTCATGTGAGCCTAGAGAATGGTTAACCTCCAAATTTTCCATCTCTTCACCGTCTATGACATAGACCATCTTGCCTTTTTATTTCTCTATGCACGCATGCTCAAACTACATCTCTTCAAACTCATCTTCACAAAATTGTCCCTCCAAGCAAGCCTCTCCTAGAAATTATACAAGCCTATCCTCTACCTTTGCACTATCCCCCATCGTAAGGCACTTGACCTCCTACAATGCCTTATCCACTGATGGTTTGGTTCTTTGATACTCAAATTATTGGAAAATATCAGTCACTAGTTCTTTCCAATTCCCCATTTGGCGGCATGTCTCAGAGTGTATGTACCATGCATGTGCACAATCTTGTAGTGTAGAATATAGTTTGTGTACCTAGAGGGATGGTGGAAAATCTTCTCGCCTTCCCTCTAGGATCTCTCACAGGATTGGATGTGGAAAGAGGTGGGATCCTTACCATGGTAGTCCTTGATGGTGGTGGGCACGTTGTTTCTAAATAAACGAGTAAACAAGGAAATTCTCACTTCGTGCCATTGCAAGAGATTATCCTAATGCGCTGCCCATCAGTTCTAAGTAGGATGTAACTTAACATCCCCCTTCTTTCATTTTCCTTCTTCCACTAAGCTTCCATCTTCTACAAAAATACCTCAGGGGAGGCTCCTCCTGAGTACTTAGGTAGCTCCTTTCCTCCTAGTTTGTCACTTTTGTCACTGATCCTCTCAAATGTCATCCGATTAACTCATAGGTTCCATGCACCCAATTATCACATGCTAGACTAGTGGTGTCACTTAAGGACTAAGCATCCTCAAAATAGATAACTCCGTATGCGGGAAGAATTATCTCTGGATCCCTGATTGAGCACACATATATTATATCCATGACCTCTTCTCCAAAAGGTTCAGTATAGGGTGTTGACTTCTCATCATCCAGGGGTATGATGACCCGTTACTCCTCATTTTCAAAGCTAATGTACCCCTTGTTAAACCAAAGATTTGTATTTTTCTTATAACTCCATGGGAACCCAAGTAGTGCTGGGAAATTAATTTCCTCGATGAGTGCTAAGACTTCGAAGTCCCTAGTAAACATATCTCCCTAAATGGTGATAGCTACATCCCTTAAGAAACCGATGGGCATTGCCTTCGTTTTGTTTTCTATATACAACACATTCGAAGATGGCTATAATACAGGCCTTCCCATATTATGCCATGCATCCAAGGTGAGAACATTGACCTCCATGCCTATGTCAATGAGGATATTACTAAGGAGCCATCCATCCACGACCACATTTAACATGATCTCCCTATCATAGTCAAGGCTATGAGGGGGAAGTTTTACATGCAATACTTTCCTCTCACACTCTTCTCTCGGTGTGTGGTACCTTCTCTCTCAACCATGCTCCTAGCAAGGGAATAATATTCTCTTTCCTTAACAGTTTACATACTTCCTTAATCTCATCCAGTCATCTCTTGGCACCTCGACCTTCCTTCTTTGCTCCTCCTTCCTAGAATGCTCCTTTAGACACTAGATTTCTCCCTGTAAACTCGAATGATGTCCATGGTATCTTGATATACCTCCTTTTGATGTGTAGGGTCTAGGTACTTCCCATGTACCACTTCTTCTCTTAAAATTAGGTTCTTTTGCCTTGGTATTTCCTTTGTGCGTGTGGCCTCTGCTCTTATTATTACCATAATAGGTTCTAATCTTGTGTCACATGTTACCTATGGCATCCATTGTGTGTCTGTCTTTTTAATGCTTACCATTGTAGTGCCCTTATCTTTCTAGTGCTGCTGATTCATGTGTTCAAACAACTTAGGGTACTCCTCATACTTGTGTTTCTTCCCACACCATGAGCACTGCAATAGGTCTAGGAACTCTCATTTGTAATGCTATGTAGACCCAAAATTAAAACAAGTTACACATGGGAAATCACTTATTCCTCCTTTACGGTTACCATGACCACGGAATCCCCAGTGAAATCCCCTTCTATGCACGCCTACATTTGTGCACTCATAGCGGCGATCATAACCTTTAGAACTACTAGAAATGCTAGTCTAGCACACCTCGTGATCAATGGCCTCATGGATCTAGTCAATAAGCCTACAATCCTTAGTACCATGGGTCGTAGAGGTGCAGATATTATAGTAGCAAGACACATTCTTCTAAATTTTCACTGTAACAAGGGACATCTACTTGTTTCATGGTCCCCATGAAAAATTTCACACCCATCAATGCTACGGCAGGTACCATCCTCTAGGGCAACTATCCTTGACATGCCCCTCTATTTCACAATTTGTACACCATATACCACTGTGAGTCTCATGGGTTGAGTTAGCAGACAAATTCTTCAATTTTCTTAGCCATAACAACAATTTGAGCCTCCAAAAACGGGCTAACACCACTATCAACACTTCTAACAACCTCGGCGTGTAGAGCATCTTCTAACGCCTCGCGCAGGTATGTGAAATTTTTATGAGATAAATCTCTTCTAAATGGAGTTATTAACCCCCCAACAAACCATTGAGCATGTTTTCAAGGGTGAATGTCATATGACAATTTTTATAGGAGGGTCTTGAACCACACATCATACTCCTACACACTCTCTGCCATTCCCTGTTGAATCTCCTTCAGGGCACTAATGCTCTTCTGTTTAAACTCAAGAATGTGGAATTCTGCTAAGAAGGAATTCTTTAAAGTAGTATAATCCACCACCATTTGATGAGGGTCATATTTCCTATACTAACTATGCATGCTCCCTCGCAACGTCGTTGTAAACTAACCTTCCACTCACAAAGTTGTGATCCCCTTCATGCAAGATAGTAGCTCACACTTATGAACATGTTCTATAGCATATTCAATACCTCTCGTAATATAGAAAATGTAAATACATATCACAAGAATAATTGAGGGGGTGGCTAGGGAACTTTTAACCGAGCAAAGCCTTGGTTCCCTCCGGTGTTTCCTCCGCAATTTGGATCAACTATATCTACCAAGTCCTATGCCTCCCGAGCTACCGGATCCTTTATATCCACTAGGTCCTGTTCCTCTTGACCCACCAGATCCACCAGGTCCTGTAGTGGTTGTGCCAAGGGTCCCCAAAGTTCCACTGAACTATGTGTTGATGGTCTGTGATAATTCCCCACTACCACTAGTGTACCCCGTGCCACTCCTAGACATGAGACCGAAGGCTTGTGTACTTTCTCCTTGTCCAAAAATTCCTCTAAATACTAGAATATGCATAGCCATAGAAGTGGGAAATGAAAAATTGTATCTCTTGGGCATAGATCTGTCACTTCCACTGATACCAACTGGGTCAACAATACTCCTTCCTTGATCTAGAAAACCAAGTGCTAGGGTTTGGTCACTAGGTGGGTTCAGATACATGCCAACAAATCTTCTCTCTCCACACAATGAAATCTCATCAAAAGTTGAAGGGGTCTCTCCTATGCACTTTCCAATATAGGGTAAAGACAGATCGCTTAGGTTCCACATCCTCCGCGTGAACCTCAACTCCTTCCCATAACATCTTCCTCCATAGATCCATCACACTTGTAACCTCGCATTGTCTAGAAATCTCCCTTTCACATGCTTCACTATACTTGAGTCGTCTCTCCTCCCTTTCTTTCTCCATCGTAATATCTTCCATCTTCTTCCACCCTAGCTTCCTCACCCATTACTCAGAACAATTTAGCTAGCCATTGGAAATGCCTCTAAACTCTAGGTAACAATCAAGATATTCATTTCTAGAGGGATAACATGTAGAAATGAACCTCTGGGCCCCTGCAGAAACTCAAACTCAGCAACCTACTGGATAATAATATGTAGAAATAGTGTACTCTGCAGTGTAGCTAGCAAACACACCTTTTCACCAAAGATCGACAACATGAGTCCATGTCATATTTGCATTCTCGCAACCCTCCGCATTCTTCTTGGGTCCATGCTCGTGATCTATAATACCATCTTGAGCTAGACGCATATGCTCAAAGCCATTCATACAATTGTTGGGAAGAAACAGAAAAAATTTTCATACAAATCATTGTAGAGGTTCTCTTCTACCAATCTACGTGCATCAAACTTAGATCCAGTCTTGAATCTCTAAGAAAATTCATCTTTTGTGCTCTTGAATCATGATTCAACACTTTCCAAAGTTGAATGCTCTGTCATCACTCATTATATAGATGATAATGAATTTTATTTCCCACTACAACTTAAAAAAGAGGTCCCAACAATGGAACAAAGATGTAGTCATTTTTACACCCATCACAAAGGAAATAAATCCCATGCACATCGACCTATCACTCGATTGGTGCTGGGCACTCACCGAGGCACGTGTGGGATCCAAGCCTATATTTTATCTGAGTTAAGTGGGAAACCATCATCTATGTCATGAACTTAATGAATAAAGGTGGAAATGAGACATACAATCATCATAGGGCTTAGAACGGCCTCTAGAAAAATGTATTCATTCCAAACAGAGGGTACTTACAGACAATAGATAGAACTACAACAGAAAGGAAAATACATAAGGATTTACATCTATTCCATAACATCCATGAACATAAGTGAAAAGATATAGATATGAGCCAAATCAAATACATTCCTACTCATTCATATTTGTAATCTCATTACATTTAATGGATCCATTAGACTACGTAACTTGAACAAAACAAAGTCATACATCATAGTAGGGATCATTTCCTTCATCCATACAAAGAAAAATTTATATCCCAGCCCCTTAATACATTATCCATTTATATAGCCTCGTGCCAATCCAATTGAGTTCTCGCAAAGATTTCTTTAGATCTATTCTCTTTATATTCTCCTCTTGTCTATCCGATCTATATATATTTTTCTCCTATGGGCACTCACATATATAGGCATCCCAAAGTGCCAACTCATCCTTTTGTAGCCTTAGATCTGATGCCAAGTGTCTGAATGTGGTCCTCCATGGGAGAATGCTCCTCCAGGCCTGAGCTCTCCACTTTTTCCATGATGTCTTCTAGAACCTTCTTATCGTAGGGCATATTCCTTCATGTGCATCGTGTTGCTAGGTGGCACCTTATCCACTCCACATGCGTAGTTGGGTCATGCTTTTCTCATGTCCTACCCAAAATGCCCAATATGGCTAAGTCCTGAAACCTTATCTCGTATTTGCGCACATGCCATGGGTTTTCTTAAACCCTTCCTTAAACCCCGTCATACATGCCTTCTCCTTACGCGCCCTTCTTCGACTACGCCTTACGCACCTACACACCTTTTTGTACGTAGCCAATATTTTTAGGTCCCAACAATATCGAAGACTTCTTTATAGTAGGTCTTCAACCTACTCCCTTTAAAATGACCAGAAACATTGTTCTATCCAACTCTTAGAAGTAGTAAGCGCCTGAATCAAGTATATGATATATCACTTATGGACCCAACTATTGTACTTTGAGATTCCCTAGGTGGCTTAGAAACTTGGAATTGTTGCGAGATCACAAGCATTGAGGAGGGGTGAATCATTGCATATTAAAAATTTTACACTCTTGATTCAATTTTATATTCTTTTTAATCTATATGTATGAGAAGCATACAATCAATCAAATATTCATCAAACACATGTAGACACTAAACAAATATATTTACTGTGGGAAACCATTTCAGGAGAAAAACCACCAACATTATTTCTTATATTACACAAATCAAGGACTCATAAGAATATAACACATATTACAAGAATTTTTTAGTGAGATGCCAATCCCACAAGGAGCACCAACCCCTACACCTATGTTGATATTACACACATCAAAGGAATCAAGTGAATATTACACATCACAAGAGATTATTTTCTGTAGGCACCCACCTACAAGGAAGCTACACTCTCTCGAATGTGCTAAGCAACAACATAAACTTCTTTAAATATACATTTTTATCATGTAGTTACAACAATTTCTAATACAATGAATTAGGATCACTTTCCTAGCTCGTTCTATGTTCTTCCTCTATAATTCTCTCTCGCTCATTCAAACTATTACCTTTATGCTCTACTTATCTAATCATGTTCTTCATTATTTGCTTGATCTCACCCTTTCTCTCTTATTCACCGTTGTAGCTCTTCTTAGCTTGATTGTACCATATTTTCTTCTCTTTGCATCTATCACTCTCTTGGCTCTAGTGATTTAGTTTTCTCTCATTAGTAATAACTATTGAATCACTTAGATTTTTTCTTTTATCGTCCCTTTTTCTCAGAAATCTTGCTTCAAGATTTACATTGTGTAATCTTCCTGATATGTCACCTATGAATCTAGATCATTAAATATTCCCAGTTGAGTCCATATTTTATTCTTTCCTTGTTAGGCTCCATTCCTCCTTTCACGGTGTATGATGCACCAATTAAATAGCCATCTTCATAAAATAGAAAACTTTCATTGTTTAGAATTTGCATCGTGAAATTAAAATGGCGACCCATATTCTTTGTATTATTTTAATTCACCTTGAAATCAGGAATCTCCATCAAGCTTATAACCAAATTGCCTCATGGTCAACATGCATTAAATATTGGTAGCTGGAACAAATAATTTCATTGGTCTGTGTGAAGTTTGAGTTGTACTTGCAATTGTAATTATTTTTCAATAAAATATCCTTTGAAATATGAATGCAAACATTCACTCTTTTAATTTTAACTCTAACTAATTGTCCTTGATCCACTCTAATTCACTTTGAACATTATGTGGCTTCCATTGGAATCTTTTATCTTTTCCTTTGTCCTTCATATTTTCCCTTCTTTATGCAGATTTTTAGTTATCCACGACATCTCAATACATTGAGCATCTTTTCCAACCTCTCGTGAATTCCTTCTTGTTTGCTACCTTTAACGAATTTTCCCCTTTTTAGTTCTTTGCATCTTTCCATCTATTTTTCTACCTTCCACAACTTTCTTTCTATGTGTGGATATCTTCTATCCTTTAGCAGCTTTTCTACTTATCCACGGTTTTGCATATTTTCCCTTTATATGTGAAATTCTCTAAATCTTCATATCTGTCGCTTTAATATCTAACCTTATTCACTCTGTGGCACTCTCTTACCTTCGGTGACTTCTTCTAGAGCTTTCCTTTAGTCTATGGTTCCTTCCTTGAGATTCTTTATTTTGTTTCTCTCTATTTACTTAGTGGCTAACAACTTATATCCATGGCTTGCTTTGAGTTTGTCTAAGTCCTTTAGGACTTATCCTTGATCATTTCAAATCCTCTGTGGGTTGACACTACAAATCAATCTTCATCTACTTCACATGATCTCTTTACCAATTGAATCATTTTTCCATCAATGCAACTTGATATCAACTCATCAATCTTGACATCAATGACAACACAACAATAACAAATATTCAACCAACTCCCCCTTTATCATTGATGGCAACACTCCATCTTGTATAATCCCTATAACTTTTTTATGAAAAAATGATTACATACCTAAATCCACCTCTCTCTTATTCTTCTATATCCATGGACTGGTTTTGGTTTCTTTATTTCTCCCCCTTTGACAATAATGAAAAAGGGCCATCTATGCTACATATAACTAAATATAATTATAAGATGGTTTATCTATGTTCTTAACTTGAGAAGCTCCCCCTAGGTTTATGCTTCTTATCCATCTAATATGGTACTTCCATGGAAATGGTCCCCATGAGCTGATGTATGCTTTGATAAATTTTAGCTAATAGATTAGCTCCCCTTGTGATCACACCGATTTTAGGAGTGGATAATGTTTAAGAATATTCCCTTTCTTCTCTGCACACCCTCTAGTAGTTTGTGGCATCATGAATGACCCCTAATTCATTCCTTAAGTGCTCAAACATTGGTTTTGGTAGTGGCTTGGTCATTATATCTGCAATTTCTTCTTTAGTGCTCACATATTCTAAATTGATATTCCTATCATACCTTATAGGTATATGCTTGGTTTTTAGTAGAACACAGGGTTCTTTGAGATACTTATTGAGCTTGTGCTATCACACAGTAAAGGAATTGGATTTTCATATTTTACCTTATATTCTTATAATGTCTACTTCATCCATAAAACTTGTGTGAAACACATTGCATCCAATATATAATTTGCTTCACATGTTGAAAGATCTATTTATGATTGTTTCTTGCTTTACCAAGAGACTAAGCATTTTCGAATGAAGAATTCTCCGCCACTTGTGCTCTTTCTGTCATCAACACTACCGACCCAATCTGCATCTCGTACATGTTTTTATGCTAAATACATTGCTTTTGGGGTACCAAAATCAACATTATACTATGCCCCAAAGATATCTTAGAATTCTCTTAACCTCCTTGAGGTTTGTTTCCCTGGAAATTATTGAAATATTCTAATAAGGCCTACCGCCCGCATAATTTTAGGTTTTGATGTTGTGGAGTAAACTAGACTTCCTATCATAGATCTGTACAGTGTTTTGTCTATGTTAGGTGAATCATCATCTCTTCTTAGCTTACACCTAACTTCCATTGGTGTACAAATAGGCCTGCAATCTTCCATTGAAAATATTTTTATCATCTCTTTTATGTACTTGCTTTGTGAGATGAAAATACCTTTGTCTCATTTATTGATCTATAGACCCAAAAAGAAAGACAAATATCCCAACATTGACATCTCAAATTCTTATTTCATCAAGCTTGCAAAATCATGTCCTCTTATCATGATCTCCCCTGAAAAATGATGTCATCTACATATACTATTACAATGAGAAGATGTAATCCTTCTTATTTTATGTATAGATTTTTTTCCGCGACTCCTTTTATTAAACCTTTATGAATGAGGTATGATTCTAATATGTTGTATAAAGATCTAGGAGTTTTATTTTATCCATACAAAAATTTCTTCAACCCGCAAACATAATCTTTATCTTGATCGGTGATAATCCATCAGGTCTTTCAATGTATACCTCTTCATTCAAGAAACCATGTAGGAAGGATGATTTCACATCCATCTGGAATGATATGATCTTTTTATATGTCGTGTAAGCAAGAAACAACCTTATTGAATCCATTATTGCATTTGGTGAAAATGTCTCATCAAATTCAATCCCTTAAAATTGTGTGTATCCTTCACATACTAGTCTCAGTACTTGTTACGTGTAACTTATCCTTTCTCATTTAACTTATTCCTAAAGAACCACTTAGTTACAATCACTTTCTTGTCCCATGGCCTACGTACTAGTTCCCATGTCTCATTATTTTCAATCTGATCCAATTCTTCATTCATGACATCTACCCAATGTTGATCTTTTCTTTCTTCAACAATATTCTTTGGTTCTATCATGGACATGAGTGCTATATCTTCATGACTCTTCTGCTCTCTAAGTCTCCTTCTTGTTAGGATGCCGCCATCCTTATTTCCAATGATTTGATTTGCAGGATGATCCTTCTTGACTTGTTTGGAAGGTGCCTTAGTGTCTGGTTTTTCTTCTTCTTCTTCTTCTTCATCACGTGGATTATCAAAGTCTTCATCATCTTCTTATTCTTCATTTCCGCTAGTATGCGTTGAGTGTTGGTTTTTCGATATTGTGCCTCATCCACTTTCACATTAGTTCTTTCCACTATCTTTTGTAACCGCTTATTATAGTATCTGTAGGCTGATATAACCATTGAGTAACCAAGGAAAATACCTTCATTTCTCCTTGATTCAAATTTACCTAAGTTTTCTTCATCCCTTTTATGTAGCATTTGCTTATAAAAACTTTGGTGTGCTTCACATTTGGAGGCCTCCTCTTCCATAGCTCATAGGGGGTCTCATCACTATTTACTCTCAGTTGAGCTCTTTTCAGAAGATAAAACGTGATATATACTGCTTCACTCTAATACCTGTCTAGGATTTTGGATTCATTCATAGCATGGTCCTTACCATCTCTTGCATTGTTTTTTATTTCTTTCAACAACTCCATTCTCGCGGAGGAGTCCATGTAATCTGAGATTTTTCTCCTGATTCCATGTTCTTCATAGAACTCATCAAACTCATTTGACCAAAATTCACCACCTCTGTTTGATCTTAGGCATTTGATTTTCTTGTTCTTATTTTTAACTAATTCCTTGAAATTATTAAATCTATCTAGGGATTCAAACATCTTCTTTAAACATGCTACCTATGTCATTATTGTATAATCATCTATAAGCAACATAAAATATACTTCACCTGATATTCCTTCGTTTTGGTAGGGCCACATAGGTCTGTATGAATCAATTCTAGTAGTCTTATTGTAGAGTACTCCTTTGACTTGAATGACCTCCTTGTCTGTTTACCATGTAGACATGCCTTGCATAGTGTATCCATGGGTTTGATAATCTTAGGCATGCATGTCACACACCCTTTAGCACTCTTAGTTTAACCAAATTCTCAAAGCTCATATTTCCAAGTCTTCTATATCATAGCCAACCATAATTAAATATACGAGTGAAGCATTTATAATTGTTTATCTCATTCAACACATACATCTTATTCTTTTTCCTCTTGACCTTTGCAACTCTTTTTTTTTTGTCTTTCCATTGATAATATCACATCCTCGGTCATGGAATATGACATTGTATCCTCTCTTACACATTTGAATCACACTTAATAGGTTATGTTTCAAGCCTTCAACACATAGACAAATTTATGTAGTAGTATTTCCATTATCCAAACTTAATGTCCCTTTTCCAACTATGTTGGTAGAGTTGTTGTCACCAAATCTCACAACACTGATGCATTATTTGACAAAGAAATAAATTTAATTTTATCACTTGTCATGTGACTGGAGCATCCACTATCTAAATACCAAATTTTATCTTCATTCTATACATGGAACATGGTTTGTACTACTAAGCAACATTCTTTTCTCTTATTCACATCTTTCTTCACATATATCCACTTTTGTTGTTTAGGTGGCTCTTGTTTCCTTATTGGTGGATTATTTATTTTCTTGTGATAGGTGTACTGAGTAACATTAAAGTTTGAACCGGTGTAAGATGGGAAAAATTTTCTTCTATAGCCTCTAGATTTCTTTCTACACTTTGCGATTTTATGTCCAAACTTATTACAAGAGAAACAATACCCATAAAAGGAATGTGTTTACCTCATTACATAAGTGATCCTAGGAACAATTTTTCTTCTTCTTGTGGATTTGTGGAAGTCTTTATTTATAGCAAAGGAAGTACTTGGTGTAGCCACAAACTTATTTTCTTCATTTTTGCTAACTCTTTCTCCTTGCCTTCTCCCTTGAAGCCAATTCCAAACTTATCAGTTGTATCACGTTGGCTGCTGAGTATATTAGTTAGCACAATAGAGATCTTCTAGATTTTCATACATAATTAGTTTGTTGAACATTTGTTCCATCTCTGATTTCAACTCCTCCAATTCTATGTTCAAATTTGAGCACTCCTCCTCTTTTGATTTGTAGGACTTAGAGATCTTCTCTAGCTAAGTTTCAAGTTCCTTTAGCTCATTAGCCTCCTCTTCTTCTTTTTGTGCTTGTATTTTCTCAAAGATGTGGATTTATTCCTCATAATCCTTTAATGTGCATATTATTTTCTAATTTTTCTTTCTGTATAATTGTAGTTCTTCAAGTGCACTTACCAACTCTTCTTAAATATTTACCTCAACTTCCTCTTCATCAAAATATTCATATTCAACCGAGTTCTTCCTTCTATAACTAATTTCTTCATTCATGTCTATAGCCATAAAAAAATCTGATTGATCTTCATTATCTTCATTATCTCAGTTTTCTATGTTGCTCAAATCTGATTCACTAGATTCTTCTTTAGAGTATAAGTTTCTTTTGTTTTTGAAGAATTTATTCTTGTTATATTTCTTTTTATACTTAGTTTCTCTTCCATTATGTTTGTGACTGATCTTCATGTTCCAAGTGATTGTATTTTATTTTGTTTGGGTATCTACTTTGGAAAATGACCTTATTTTCCGTAGGAAAAGAATTTCAATGGGAGTTTTCCTTTGTACTTACCAGAGCCTCTTTTCAATTTCCTCACGAATAATGCCTCAATATTTTCTTCATCCAGCTCATCCGTGGAACCTGATTCTTCTTCATCTTCTTGACTATAATTTATTTCTTTGTTGACCTTGAAAGCCACTTCTTTCTTGGTGGTTTTATTCCAATAGTTCTCAGCTCTTATGCATCAAGGGTGCTCGTAACTCATCGATTGTAATATTCTTCATGCCCTTTTATTCCTCTATCACGAAAACCTTTGCATCATACTTGTTGGTCGGATATCTCAATTTTTTTGGATAATTACAGATTCTTTTATCTTTTCTCCAAAACCTCTAATCATGTTTATGACCTCATATGTTCTCTACATATATGTCGTGATTCTGTCATCATCCTTTATTTTCATATTCTCAAACTGAGCTTTGTAAGTTTGTAACTTTTCCAATTTAAAATTTTCATCTCCTTCATAGATACTCTGCAAGTTTCTCCATATATCCTTTTCTAGTGTGTAGTGCATTAATTTTACAAATTTTATCTCAATTAAACCACATAAGATAACATTTGTATCTCTTGAGTTGCACTCATATTATACCTTATCAGCTGAAGAGGTGATTGGTGTGGGTGGAGTGTATATCCTTTCTCAATGCATTCCCAGATGTCAAACCCAAGTGACATCAAATATGTTTTCATCCTTATTCTCTAGAATGCATAATTTTTTCCTGTGAACAGAGGTGATCTGGATAGTGACAGACCACCTTGTGCCTAATTTGATGTCATGCTTGTGATAGGAGGATATCCTCGAAGATGTTAAGCTTTTGTAATGAGGACTCACTCTAATACCAATTTTTGTAGATCACAAGCACTGAGAGGGGGGGTGAATTAGTGTAGATTAAAAATTTTACACTCTTGATTCAATTTTATATTCTTTACCAATCTATATGTATGAGAAGCATATAATCAATCAAGTATTCATGAAACACATAAACATTCAACATGAAGATTTACCGTTGAAACCATTTCGGGAGAAAAAAACACCAAAACCTTTGCGTATATTATACAAAGAAAGGACAATAATAATATAAAATATCTTACAATATTTGTTTAGTAAGACACCAATCCCACAACGAGCACTAACCCATGCACCCATGTTGATATTACACACAACAAATGACTCAAGTGAATATTACGCATCACAAGAGATTTTTTTCTATAGGTACCCACCTATAAGGAAGCTACAACTCCCTGAATGTGCTAAGCTACAACTTAGACTTCTTTACATATACATTTTGATCATGTAGTTACAGTAAATTGCTAATATAATGAATTATGATCACTTTCCTAGCTCGATCTGTGTTCTTCCTCTGTCACTCTCTTTTGCTCATTTAAATTGACACCTTTATGCTTTCATTATCTGATCGTGTTCTTCATTATTTTATCTATCTCACCCTTTCTCTCTTATTCACCATTATAGCTCTTCTTATCTTGATTGCATTGTATTTTCTTCTTTTCACCTCTGTCGCTCTCTTGGCTCTAATGCCTTAGTTTTCTCTCATGAGCAAAAAAATTGAATCACTTAGAGTTTTTCTTTTATTACACCTTTTTCTCAAAAATATTGCTTCAAGATTTGCATCATGTACTCTTCCGATCTTTCACTGTGAATCTGGGATGATTATATGTTCCCACCTAGTCCAAATTTTATTCTTTCCTTGTTTAGATTCATTCCTCCTTCTTTCATGTGTCTGAAAAACAAATTAAATAGCCATATTCTAAAAATAGAAAACTTGGATTGTTTAGAATTTTCATTGTGAAATAAAAATGGTGACTCATCTTCTTTGCATTATTTTAATTTTCCTTGAAATCAGGAATCTCCATCAAGCTTATAACAAAATTTCCTCATGGTTAACATGCATTAAATGTTGGTAGCTGGAACAAAGAAATTTATTGTTCTGCATAAATTTCTAGTTGTACTTACAATTACAATTATTTGTCAATCAAATCTCCATTGAAATATGAATGCAAACATTCCCTCTTTTAATTTTAACTCTAACTAATTGTCCTTTCTCCACTCCAATTCACTTTGAATGTTTTGCGGCTTCCTTTGGCATCTTTTGTCTTTTCCATCATGTCGTGGTTTTTCCTTTATCCTTCATCTTTTCCCTTCTTTATGCAGATTTTTAGTTATCCGTGGCATTTTTATGCATTGAGTCACTTTTTCAACATCTCGTGACTTCCTCCTTGTTTTCTACCTTCCATCACTTTTACCCTTTCTAGTTCTTCATAGATTTCCATCTTGTTTTCTACCTTTTGTGGTTTTGCTTTTGTCTTACAAAAATATTCTATTATTTAGCGACTTTTTTTCTTATCCTCGGTTTTGCATCTTTTCCCTTTATATGCAGAATTATTTAAATATTCATATCTGTGGCTTTACCTTCTAACCTTTTTCACTGCGCAAAGCACTCTCCTACCTTTGGGAGCTAATTTTGGAGCTTTCCTTTAGTCCGTGGTTCCTTTATTGAGATTTTTACTTTGTGGCTCTCTATTTACTTGACAGCTGCTCAATTTAATCTCGCCCTGTTCATTTAAAAATCTCTAGTCCACATGGTTTAGAGTTTTATCTGTCTCTATGTATTGATGCGTGAAAGGATTTTTCCTTCATTTGGTTTCCATGGTTAGTCCTTTCCTTTGGTCGAGGATCACATTGAGTCCAGATATTGTTTACCATTTCTCTATCCATGAGAAAGAATTTGTAATTTGGGTGAATTCAGGTTTTTCCCCTTCCTTCTGTTTTTCCACAATCATGTTTTCCCTATCAATTTTTGTCCCAACATCTATGGAAACATGGTCCTCGATTGGATGTGGCTCGATGGGTCTTTTTGGTGAAATTTTTCACTTTTTTCACATTTGTAAAAATACCAAATTGGCCCCCATGGCCCCGATAACATCTAATTGGTTATTCACAAATATGAAGTGGTAGGGAAAAAGTCTTACTTTGACCCCGAAGAAGGACACGTGGTAGTTTTTCAAGTTACAAGTGGGGGAAGTGGGTCGATGGAACATTTTGAAGTTTTTTTACCTTTTTGTATGAGGGAGAAAAGTTATGAAATAACCCACAACTCCATTTGGGGCCCACATCAAAAGTTAGAAGTGGAGAGGTGGGTCACGGGGCATTTTGAAACTCTAAGGCCCACTTCAACTCAAAGCTTGTCCACGTGGAGGGCCGGTGCTCATTTGAGGATCCACCTCTGGGTCCTACCTTAGTAGTTGCACCAAGGAGACATGTGGAGGCTTCCACTAGCTCCTCTCTATACTTAAACTTTTCAAGAAACTTTCTAAGGCCTGGGACACATGGAGGGCCCATGCCTATTTGGGACCTGCCCCTGTACTTTACTTTTGAAAAAAGTGCCGAAGGGACACGTGGAGGTTTCACTGGATCTTCCCATACTTAGACTTTTCAATGGATAAGAAACTTTCTGGACCCTAGGCACGTGGCACCTTCCACTGGTCCTTAAAATCTTTCAACAAATTTTTGTAGATCGAGACACGTGGTGAGCCCACACTTGTTTAGGGTCTCCGCTTTTGGGCACCATATCAAAAGTGCACCAAAGAGACATGTGGAGGCTTCCGCTGGCTCCTTTTTATACTGAGACTTTTTCAAAGGCCAAAAGGCAATTTTCTTGGGCCCAGGCACGTGGAGAGCTTGCGCTCATTTGAGGTCCCACCTCTAAACTTCATCTTTGAAGTTGTGCCAAAGAAACATGTGGAAGGCTTCCATTGGTTCCTCTTTCACACTTGGCTGCAACTCAAGGAAACATGTGGAGGACTCACTTGGCCAACTCGGAGTATAGGTATGTGGAATAATCCATGCATGGAAACTCATTTTGAGAGGCATGAATGTAGGCATCCATGTGAGGGCACTCATTTCTCAAGGTGTATTCTCGAGGGTGAAAAGGATTGCTTGTCAGATCTAGCTATACAGAGCCACCTAAAAATGATTAAAAAGGGGATTTCTCACATGACAGAATAAAAGAATGATTAGAAGGACTATCAAAAAGTTATGGCATGGCATCCCAGTCATGGTTGAGGGTCTGAGAAATGTGATCAGTTCATGATTTTTCCACCTGGCAGCTTCAGCTTCGGGTGTAAATTTTTTAAACATCACTTTCTGAGACAAATTGGTAACAAGTAAAGGATTCCTCGAATATTCTTCTTTTTTGGGGAAAATTTGGGATGAGTGAGTGAGTGAATTGTATAAATGCAATGAGGATACTCTTGCAAAATGGTTGGGGTTTAATTCTTATGAGAAAATTTGAGAAATCCCATCTTCCTGAGAGACCATCTGAGAAACCTGTTAATCTCTTGTGTTTTAGATTTGATCGTGTCAAGATGGTTGCAAGTGTACAACCATTGACAAGCTCTGAGACTATTCAAGAAAATTTCCCCCTGATAAATCTAATAGATCTCGAATTAATCTATGTTGATCTTGGGAAAAATTGTGTCTCTTTTATTTTAGAATGTTTTCAAATGGTTTTGATGTTTTTGTTGCAATCTTATGTTAAAATCCCTCCAAATCACACAAGATCTCATCCTGTGATAGTTTAGTGGCATTTGCAATTTCATTATGAGAAGAGCCTTCATCCTGTAATGAGATAAACAATTTAAAATCACTTTACTATCATTTTGTTGATAAATATTGTTCTGTAAGCCTTTGAGTGTATCTTAGGCATGAGGAACTAGGGGTCTTTAATGTTTAATTGAGTCTTTAGCTCGAGGCTTTCATGTTGAATTCTCAAAGATTGTGTGAAACCGTGTAGATCTGGGGCTCCATTGATGCACACCTTTTGGTTGAAGGAATATTTTGGCTATTTTGAAGCTTTTTGTTGTTAGTTTCCAATTGTTGTAAAGGTTCTCAAAGATCTGGTGAAATCAACTTCATCTTGCTTAATCCCCACAAAATTTTCAAATAACCATGAATCCTACCGAAGTACCCCTGTTTGTGTTGTGTATCCACAAATGAAAAATTCTACTACCAAAATATATAGAAGCAAGTAGGTTTTAAGTGTCTTTAGTAACTTGAACCATGTTTAAAAATATCCCATTCTTTAGAAGTGACAACTCGTGAGAGTTAAATTGTGGTGTATTGATCATATTTTCTCAAGGTTCCCCTAAAAATTGTGCAAAGAAGGATCTCTTCATGTCCTTCACCAACAGAGGTTACAAAATGGGTCCTCTCACCCTGGTTGAAAAGGCATGACCTAAAGTAGTGAGGATAGATCAAATCCTTTTATATGGTGTTATCCATTTCTCCAATGCCCGAGTGACAAAGAGCCAGCTTGAATCCCTTCCCACTACAAAATGACTTATGATTTTTCTTTCTCTCGAGTATCTTGTTAAATCTTTGATGTTACTCTTCCAAGGAGAATCAATTTGGATACCAACACCATTTTATGGCACCATTTTTGGGGACTATTTGAACAAAGGTGTACACATACCGACCCTGGTAATGTTTCTTACATGATCTAAGTGCAAATATGTTGTTTAAACATCATCCTTTGTTGAGATTTGTAAGAATTGTGTAAAGTTACAAGTTCTGTGTGCAATATTTCAGTTTCTAGTGGTTATTGCACTAAATTTATATCATCAGTGATAAATACTGGTAAAGGAAGGTCAAATCTACTAAGCTTTGTAGGAATTAAGTGTTGATAGATATTTGACAAGTCATTTATAGTGCATTTGCACAACTAAGGTGAAAATCCTTAGTGGTGACTCTCCGTGTTGATTTAAATTTTGATAAATACTAGTGCCTTAACTTGTATTAAGTGAAATTGTCACTAATATTTGCAAAGATGGAAGGAAGAAGATATTTCTTCACTAAAGACCCTACCATAAAAGTTGTTTCTAGAACTGGGAAAGACAAATTCAGAAGGAAAAAGAGTCTAGAAAATAGTTGGAGATCAGGAATCAAGAAAAGAGTTATCCATTGTGGAAAGTGATCAACCTGTGGTTGAGGATTACCATTCTTCTTCAAGTGATTCTGAATCAGGTAATATTTATATAGAATTGAATTCTCCAACTGGAGAGGGGCCTTCATTTGTGTCTGATAAGTGTGCTTCTCAGTCTGTCCCTGTATTTTCCAAAGTTGATAAGGTTTTCCATGAAACAAAGTCTTTAGAGGACATTCATTTTGAAAATTATACTCTTGTGTTCCAAAGACCCCTTGTCCCTCATCATTTTGTTTCTCCTGTAAGATCACCCCCTCAAGGAAATATGGCCCAACCTCCACCTAGACCTCCTTTTTGTTGTCAACACTTTTGGTCCTATAGATTTTAGAGGTATGGTTGGATATCCAAATGTAGTGCCACAAGATGTTAGAAATAGATTGCCTAAATTTCAAGGAAATAATGCTATCACTTGGACGATCAACATTTAAAATTTTTTTGTCAATATGATGGAAGAATTTGAGATTGAATTTGAGGATGTGTATATAAATTATTTATTCATACTCTTGAGGAGGATGCACGTGACTAGTATAAGTATTTTCTAGATAACTCAATAGATTCATGGATAGAAATGAAAAATGCTTTTAGATTGCAATATGGGGATAAGATAGATCCCAGGTTTCTTTTGTCTGAATTTGAAAATATTAAGAAGAATCCTAATGAATTTATTCATGACTTCAATACAAGGTTCAATAAGACCCTAAATAGGCTACCTGTAATCTTGAGGCCAAGTGATGTTTCTGTCTGATAAAATATTTGATGCTTTTGACAAAAAGGCTGCCTATTATTTAAGGGACAAAAACCCAAGAACTTTGAGGCAAAGGCCTTCACCATGGCTTTGCAGATTGAAAACAATATCAAAGTAGTTGGTAAGCCTCCTAAGAGGGAAGGTATCAAGTTGATCAATCCAGAGAAGCCTTAGTCAAGTAAGTCTGTGGATCTAGAAGAGGTTGTAAAACTTTGGCCGGAGTTGTTAAGGAAATATCCTATAAAATGGCAGAGAAGAGAAGGGATTGGAAAAGGTTCCCAAGGTCAGCACAAGCCACAAGGTCAAGAAATATTTTCAAATCATCCAGAGGTGATCATAGATCAGATGATAGGGGTAAAGGGCCCATGGGATCAAGAAATAGACACCCCAACCCGGGAAAATAGATTGGTGCCTGATCCTTTAGCTTCCAAGAGTTTGCTACTATGGAAGAGGTCCATGATATGGAGTGGTGTGATAGATGTTTCTTGCCCCATTCCCATGTGATGAAGACAAAGAAGTTGAGGAAGATGATGATGATGAGACAGATGATGATGCATGCATGATGGATTGCTCTACAAGTTCATAAAGGGAGCAACCTCAATTGAGATGATAAGTGCTAGAACTATGCTGATTTTTGGGATTGCATTCACTAGGTATTACCTCTTCCTCCCACTCATACTTTTGAAATTGATATGGTACAAGATTTTGAGTTTCCTAATAATGATTTTGAGTACTTAAGGGCATTAATGATTAAAAAGTATGATGGAGGAATTCCTTCAGAAGAGGACAAACAATTGTTAATGAATGCAACAGTTGCCCAAGAAAAGGAATACAATACAAGAGTAAGGTTTTCCAAAGGGGTAGGGCCTCAGGCCAAACCAAAATTCCAATTCTTACCAAGTATCCCTAAGGAAACCCCTAAAAAATATGCATCTAGAAAAGGCTTTGTCACCCCAAATAAAACTTGTGTTCCTCCCCATGCTCAGATTGTGAAAAATCCCTTGTGCCATTAGATGAATTTGTAAACCTTCCTCCTAACACTACCTTACCCAAATATGTTCCTTGTGACATAGCCCAAATCTTGAGTCAGATCAAGATTATTGTTCCTATTGTTGAATTCTTAGAATCCCTGAGCATAAGAAGAGGGCATTTGAGTATTTGGGGCTTAAGGAAGAAAAGGTCACCCAAGGTAAAAATGTAAACAATGTAGAGGTTCCTCCTGCCATTGCAGAATTAGAAAAACCACAAGCATTGGAGGAATTGGGTGAACCACCTGAGGTTTATTTGGGAACTTCTCTGGTTGAGTCTCAGCTGAATGTGGATCCATTTTTCACTACTCTGATTATTAAAGATAGGTTGTTACATAACTGCATGTTTGATTCAAGAGCTTCATGTAATGTAATGCCTCTTGAGGTCATGAATGAGTTGAATATCAAAGTAACAACAACTTATGGGAAATGTACTACCATGGATTCAAGAGAGGTGCCAGTAGTTGGATGTGTCAAGGGTTTAGTAGTGCAATTGGTAGTGTATCCAGGAAAGTACTTAACTTTGAATGTAGTAATTGTGGATTGTCCTACTAAGTGGGGAATGTTATTATCTAGAAAGTGGGAAGCTAGTGTGGGTGGAAGTGTGCAAATGGACATGTCTTATGCCACCATACCAATTGAGGGCAGCCTTGTGAAGTTATATGGTGAGAAGAAAATGTTACATCTCATTGAGGACCCTAACAATGCTTCTTATGAAGTATTGTACATAGATGTCGATGTCGGTAACTTCATGGGCTATGCTGATTATAAGGAGCATAAAATTGATGAGTGCAAGTCTCCTGAGAAGGTTGGTTCTCCTTGGACCCTGATGTTTGATGGGGCTTGTTCTAGATCTGGTAATGGTGTTGGTATTGTCTTGATATCTCCAAGCCAAGAGGAGTTTAATTTTTCTTTTAAACTCAATTTTGAGTGCACAAACAATATTGAGTATGAAGCACTACTCTTGGGTCTAAGGATTGCATGGAAATATGGTATTAGAGACATTGTTGTTAAAGGAGATTCAGAGTTGATAGTCAAACAAGTCAGAAAGTTGTATGCTACAAAGAATCAAAGAATGAGACAATATAGGCATGTAGTTTGGGACTTCATCAAAATGTTTGACTCTTTCAATATAATACATCATGATAGGAGCTATAATACTATAGCAGAAAAATTGGCAGTATTGGGATCAAAGTTTGAAAATTATACAATGTCTCCCTATTGTGAATATGATGTTGAAATATTGACTGGCCATCTGTCCTTGACAATATCAAGCACTGGTAGGTATTTGAAGATGATGCTCAGGTCCAAAGGTTTTTACAAAATAAAGGAGAATTTTCCAATCAAAGTGTAGACTGGGAACCAATGGTTTGTGTAGCTGAAGGAAAGGAGACTTTATTTGGTAAGGACATTATTTAGTTGAAGACTAATACTATTCCCAGAGGGTTGGTTGCACTAGAATCAAATTTTGATAATGTTGACTGCATTTTCAATAGACACATGTCAGCCTCGAGAGATGTTGAAGAATATGACTGGGCACAAAGGATAAACCTAGGAGAATATGGCTAGGCAGCAACTTGAATAGAGAAGAAAAGTAGTCATATGTCCAATTGCTAAAAAGTACTAGACTTGCTTGGCTTGGTCATATTCAGAACTGAAAGCATATAGGGAAGACCTTTTTCAACATGAAATACCCTGGAAGCTAATGCCAAGCCATTCAGAAAAGAAAAAGACCAATTAATCCCCTCCTTTCCTAAAAAATGCAAGAAGAATTGAAAAAGTTAAGGGATGGAGGAATTATATAGCCTACAAGGTACTCCTCATGGGTAGCAAACCTGGTACCTATTAGAAAGAAGAATGGGGACATAAGGTTGTGTGTGGACTTTAGAAACTTAAATAAGGCATCAATCAAGGATAACTATCCCTTGCCAAATATGGATAACATGTTGTAGTTAGTTACAAGTTCAGAATTGTTATCTACTTTGGATGGTTTTTTGGGTATAACCAGGTAGTTGTGAAGCAATAAGAAAGAATCAAAACTACTTTCACTACCCCATGGGGTACTTATGTGTATGTAAGGATGTCATTTGGCCTGATGAATGCTGGAGCTACTTTTCAAAGAGAAATGGATGTAGCATTCTCAGGATATATAAATGACTTCATTGTTGTGTATCAAGATGATGTGACAATTTTCTCCAGGAAGAGAAGTGATCACCTGCAACATTTAGAAAAGATGTTGATAAGATGTAGGGAATATGGTATCTCACTAAACCCTAAGAAATGTCATTTTGGGGTTCAAAAGGAAAATTTGCTTGGACACATTGTGTCAAAAGAAGGAGTCATGATTGATCCTGAGAGAGTGGAAGCCATTAGCAAAGTTCCTATTCCAAGAACCAAAAAGGGAATTCAATCTTTTTTTGGTAGATAAATTTTATTAGGAGGTTTATTTCCAACTTTTCTGAATTGACTATCCCAATCACTAATATGTTGAAGAAGGATCAGAGTATCAAATGGGAAGAAGCAATTATTCAAGCCTTTACTGGGATTAAGGAATCATTGAAGAATGCCCCTATTTTAGCAATCTCCTGATTATAAGAAGGCTTTCCAAATGTTTTCCTTTGCTTCAGAAGAATACCATTGCATCTGTCCTGTTACAAAAGGATGATGAAGGAGCTGAAAGGCCAATTGCTTTCTTTAGTAAAGCACTACAAGGGGTAGAACTAAAGTATACTATCATGGAGAAACAAGATTTTTCTTTTGGAGAGCCACAAAAATCTTCAAGCCCTATATTTTGAGTTCTAAAGTCATTTCTTATGTTCCCCATACCATGGTTAAGGATATCCTATCAGAGATGGAAATTTCAAGAAAAAAGATGTCGATGGGTAAATAAGTTAGCAAGAATATGACATGGATATCCAAACTACAAAATTGGTTAGAGGTATGGGCCTAGCAAAGCTTAAAGCTTATGGTAGAGAGCAACCTACAAACAGTTGAGGTAAATGAAGTTGAAGAAGAAAGGTTGAATATCCTTGAAAATTGATAAATTTTAAATGGTACAAGGATATTATTTTTTATCTCAAACATCTACAATGCCCTGAGTATTTAAGTAAGAATAAAAAAAGAGCACTTAAGTTAGCCTCCTAGAAATACATCATCATTGATTATGGGTTAGCTTGGAAGAACCCTGAGGGAGTTCTTTTGAGATGTATCACTGAAGATGAAGCCCCAAAAATAATTGATGATTTCCATGGAGGATTTTGTGGGGGAAATTTTGCAAGAAGAGTCACAACTCATAAAATCTTAAGGGTTGGTTATTGGTGGCCAACTCTTTTAAAGACACAACTCTATTGGTAAGAAAGTGTGAGAGTTGTCAAGCATTTTTCAGAAGATTGAAAGCTTCAAGCTCCCTCCCTTCAGCATCCTGTATCAATTGAAGCCCCATTTAAGCAGTGGGGAATGGACTTCATTGGTGATATTTCAGATTCTTCAAGTGTAGGCCACAAGTGGATATTAGTGGCTACTGATTACTTCACCAAGTGGGTGGAGGAAATCCCCACCAAGAAAGCAACTCACCAAATTGTCATGGACTTCATTTTAAATCATATAATCTACAGGTTTGGAGTACCTACTAAGATAGTTATTGACAATGCTATGAGATTTCGAGCTAAACCTTTGGTAGCCATGTGTCATGAATATGGGATCAATTTAGCATATGCTTCCAATTACAATCCCTAAGGAAATGGACAAGCAGAATCAAGTAATAAGAATCTGTTGAAGATAATCAGGAGAACCTTGGAGTTAAACAAATGAAAGTGGGGTGAGAAATTGAAATTTTTGTTTGGGCTGATAGAATCACTATTAAAAGGGCTACTGGAAAAATCCCATTTGAATTGGTATATGGAACTCAAGCCCTACTTCCCTACATATGCAATTATCTTCTTACCAATTTTTCCAACAATTAGAGGACCAAGAGGTCAATTCCTATGATGCTCGTATAAATCAAATTGTGGAATTGGATGAGAAGAGAAGAGAGTCCCACCAAAGACATGTGAATTTCAGGGAGAAATTGAAGAAGCTATTTGATAAAAAGGTGAATCAAGAGCTTTCAGTGTGGGAGATCTAGTGCTACTATGGGATAGCAGACATGAGGATAAGGGAAAGCATGGAAATTTTGATGCATTATGGATGGGCCCTTATTCTATTGACCTTTGGATTAGAGAGCACACCTTTTTCCTAAAAGACTTAGATGGGGAATTGCTTGAGTTTCCTGTTAATGAAAAGCACTTGAAACATTTCCTTGACTGATTTCTCATAATCAAGACATGCACCATTGTATAGTGTATAGTATCTTTTGTTTTTCTCTATTTTCATGTTTTTCTATTTTTTTTTGGTCCCTGGTGACTAGTTTTTGTTGGTTTCTCAGTTCATCTTGGGGGATTGGTTATTATATTTTGGCTTTGTAAAGCTTTTTCTTTGACTCCATTTCCCAATGGATTTTTGGCACATGGTCTGCTTTATTGTTCTTGTGGCACTCATAGGAGTGCCCATCCCCGAGTCGGAGCTGATGTTGGTGCTCAATTTAATCTCACCTATTCATTCAAAAATGTCTCAGTCCACATGGTTTGAAGTTTTTCTATCTCCCGTATATGATGCGTGAAATATTTTTCCTTCATTTGGTTTCCATGTTAGTCCTTTCCTTTGGTCGAGGATCACATTGAGTCCAGATATTGTTTTCCATTTCTCTGTCCATGAGAAAGAATTTGTAATTTGGGCATGAATTCGGGTTTTCCCCTTCCTTCTATTTTTCCACAGTCATGTTTTCCCTATCAATTTTTGTCCCAACATCCATGTGGAAATGTGGTCCTTTCTGATTGGATGTGGCCTCGGTGGGTCTTTTTGGTGAAATTTTTCACTTTTGTCACATTTGTAAAAAATACCAAATTGGCCCATGGCCCCGATAGCATCTAATTGGTTATTCAACAAATATGAAGCGGTAGGAAAAAGTCTTACTTTGACCCCGAAGAAGGACACGTGGTAGTTTTTCAAGTTAAAAGAGGGGAAGGTGGGTTCGGTGGAACATTTTGAATTTTTTTTCCTTTTTGTACGAGGAGAAAAGTTATGAAATAACCCACAACTCTCGTTGGGGCCCACATCAAAAGTTAGAAGTGAGAGAGATGGGTCGCAGGGAATTTTAAAACTCTAAGGCCCACTTCAACTCAAAGCTTGTCCATGTGGAGGGCCAGCACTCATTTGAGGATCCACCTCTGGGTCCTACCTTAGTAGTTGTGCAAGGAGACACGTGGAGGTTTCCATTTGGCTCCTCTCTATACTTAAAATTTTCAAGAAACTTTCTAAGGCCTAGGACATGTGGAGGGCCCACGTGCTTGTTTGGGACCTACCCCTATACTTTACTTTTGAAAGAAGCACCAAAGGGACACGTGGAGGTTTCACTAGATCTTCCCATACTTAGACTTTTCAATGACCGAAGAAACTTTCTCGGACCCTAGGCACATGGTGCCTTCCACTGGTCCTTAAATTTTTCAACAACTTTTTCGAGAGACTGAGACACGTGGTGAGCCCGTGCTTGTTTAGGTCTCTTTTTTGGGAACCATATCAAAATGTGCACCAAAGAGACATGTGGAGGCTTTTGCTAGCTCCTTTTTATACTGAGACTTTTTCAAAGGCCAAAAGGAAATTTTCTTGGGCCCAGGGCACGTGGAGAGCTTACGCTCATTTGAGGTCCTACCTCTAAACTTCATCTTTGAAGTTGTGCCAAGGAAACACGTGGAGGCTTCCGCTGATTCCTCTTTTCCACTTGGCTGACTTAGACTCACATCACAAGTATGTGGAATAATCTATGCGCATGGAAACTCATTTTTGAGAGGCATGAATGCAGGCATCCATGCGAGGGCACTCATTTCTCAAGGTGTATTCTCGAGGGTGAAAAGGATTTTTGACAGATCTAACTATATAGAGCCACCTAAAAATGATTAAAAAGGGGATTTCTCACACAACAAAATAAAAGAATGATTAGAAGACTATCAAAAATTTGGACATGGCATCCTAGTCATGGTTGAGGTCTGAGAAATGTGATCAGTTCATGATTTTTCCACCTGGAAGCTTTGGGTGTAAATTTGTTAAACATCACTTTCTAAGACAAATTGGTAACAAGTAAAGGATTCCTTGAATATTCTTCTTTTTGGGGGAAATTTGGGATGAGTGAGCAAGTGAATTGTATAAATGCAATGAGGATACTCTTGTAAATGGTCGGGGTTTAATTTTTATGAGAAAATTTGAGAAATCCCATCTTCCTGAGAGACCATCTGAGAAACTTGTTAATCTCTTGTGTTTTAGATTTGATCACGTCAAGATGGTTGTGAGTGTACAACCATTGACAAGCTCTAAGACTATTCAAGAAACTTTCCCTACTGATAAATCTAATAGATCTCAGAATTAATCTTGTGTTGATCTTGGGAAAAATTGTGTCTGTTTTTATTTCAAAATGTTTTCAAATGGTTTTGATGTTTTCTTGTTGCAATCTTATGTTAAAATCCCTCCGAATCACAAGATCTCATCCCTATGATAGTTTAGTGGCATTTGCAATTTCATTATGAGAAGATCCTTCATCCTGTAATGAGATAAACAATTTAAAATCACTTTACTGTCATTTTGTTGATAAAGATTGTCTGTAAGCCTTTGAGTGTATCTTAGGCATGAGGAACCAGGGTTGTTAATGTTTAATTGAGTCTTTAGCTTCGAGGCTTTGTGTTGAATTCTCAAATATTGTGTGAAACCATGTAGATATGGGGCTCCATTGATGCACACCTTTTGGTTGAAGGAATATTTTGGCTATTCTGAAGCATTTTTTTGTTATTCTTCCAATTTTTGTAAAGGTTCTCAAAGATCTAGTGAAATCAACTTCATCTTGCTTAATCCCCACCAAAATTTTCAAATAACCATGAATCCTACCCGAAGTACCCCTGTTTGTGTTGTGTATCCACAAATGAACAAATTCTACTACAAAATATATAGAAGCAAGCATGTTTTAAGTGTCTTTAGTAATCTTGAACCCTGTTTAAGAAAATATCCCATTCTTTAGAAGTGAAAACTCGTGAGAGTTAAATTGTGGCGTATTGATCATATTTTCTCAAGGTTCCCCTAAAAATTGTGCAAAGAAGGATCTCTTCATGTCCTTCACCGACAGAGGTTACAAAATGGGTCCTCTCACCCTGGTCGAAAGGCACGACCTAAAGTAGTGAGGATAGATCAAATAATTTTATATGGTGTTATCCATTTCTCCAAGCACCCGAGTGACAAAGATCCATCTCGAATCCCTTCCCGGCTATAAATGACTTATGATTCCACGCGCAATATGCAAGGATGGAAACATAAATTCAACTTATAACATAGCCTATGTTCTAAACACCAATTGAAATGGTGTGGCCTTGTTTAGTCATTTATAAGGTATCTGATATAACCATAACATGGCAGAATTTTTATCCCAATCCTTTCTCGCAACATCAAAAATCTTGGTCAACGTGTGACTCAAAATTTTGTTAAAAGATTTTGCTATCCCATTATCTTGTGGGTGATAAGGGGTATTCTTGTGATGGGCCACCATGAACTAAGCCAACAAGATTCTAACTATCTCATTTAGAAAATGAGTACCCCTATCACTCATTAAACTCAATGGGCATCCATACCTGTTGATTATATTCTCCCATAAGAATCTAGCTACTGTCGTGGCCATGCAATCCTTCATAGGCACCACTTCTACCCACCATATAAGATAGTCTATGCATGTAATGATATAGTGTGACCCTGTCTTTTGTGTGGCTAGGTAATAGGGCCTAAAAATTCAATTTCCCACTTTTCGAATGGCTCGAACTCGCGATAAGCATTATTGGAATTTCCTATATTTTCCTAGTTTACCTAATCGCTAGTAATCGTCACATGCCTTGCAAAACTCAATATAATCCTTGTAAAATATTTCCCACCACCAAGAGGCTAGCCAAAAGGATCTCACATGCAAAGTGACATTCCCCATATAGTGTCCTCCTACAATTCTACCATGATCCTCTTCCATGATTGCAACGCACTCATGCTCTAGCACGCACCGGTGTAAAACCTCATCATGGCATAGATTGTATAAGTATCCACCAATTAGCATATAGGGTGCAACACGTATGGCTAACTTCTTCCTTTCTAATGCCTTCATCCCTTCTGGTGCCCCACCGATTCTTAGGAAAAATGTAATATCTTCCAAGTTAGAGGGTGTGTGCTACAGTCTGAATAAATGTGCATCTAGCATTATATCCTTAATGATCTGCACATCCTCACCCGAAGTAATTCTTGAAAAATGATCAAGTCCCAAAATAATTCTCCCTTGTTTCACCACAACTATAAACTCAAAATCCTGAAACAATAGTATCCAATGACATATGTGCCTTTGTACAACGGGATTGTTCACCAAGTAGTTTAATGCCATGTGGTTTGTATATAAAATAAAAGAATTTGATAGAAAATACTTCCTAAACTTCGCAACGCATAGATCGTTAATAATGCCTCGTGCTCTGTGGTGGTATAATTTTGTTCTACTAGAGTAAGCTTCCTACTAGAAAAGCACAAGGGATGATCAACAATCCCCTCTCTAGGTTGTGCTAAGACTACTCCAATCACCATCCTGGATGCATCAACATGCACATGAAAAGGATTATCCCAAGAAGGAAAATGCAGAATGGGCGCGGTGGTAAGATTTTCCTTCAATGTGTCAAATGCAACCTACTACACCTCTCCCCAATAGAACTTACTTTTATGTTTTAATAGCTCTTCTAGGGGCACGAAAATATATGCATATCCCTTGATGAATTTCCTATAGTACACTGTATTCCTTAGGAACCCACACACCACACTTTGACTAGTAGGATCCTCTAATCCTACTATAAAAATAATTTTTGTGGTGTCTACCAATAAGCCTTCTTTGAAATAATGTGTCCAAACAAAATTCCAAAAGGAGAGGTTAAAAACTTCTTAATATTTATGGAGATGTTCAAGTGCCTACATCTCTCAAACATCAACCGTAGATTGTCACAATGGTCTTTTATTAATCTGTAAACCATCCAGTCATCTAGGTAGACTTTAAGAAACTTGCGAATGAATTCCTAAAACACCTAAACCACAATGCTAAAAAACATAATAGGTGTGTTCTTCAGTCCAAAAGGCATTATAGTATAGGAAAATCTTCCCCATTCAGTGGTGAAATTTTTCTTTTCTTGGTCATCCTTTATAATTCAAACTTGGTGATATCTCAAAAATCCATTTGTAAATGAATAGATATCGTGCTCGATACTCCTTCTAGAATATCCTTAGTGAATGGGGTTGGGAAAGGATCAATTACACATACTACATTCAAATCCCTATAGTCAACACAAATCCTTATTCTCCCATCCTTTTTGATATTGATGACCATCAGGCTTACCCATTTAGATTCTTCAACAGCTTCTATGATCCTAGATGTTATCATCTTATCAATCTCCTCCTTAAATTTAACACATAGATTCAGATTCATTCTATAAGGTCTCTTCCAAATCAGTGTGCACCATCCTTTAACTTGATTCTCATTTCTCCTAGCGAGGGGTGAAATCCTTTAAGTTCATGGTACCCACGTGGAAACAAATTTTTAAAATCATGTAGAAGATCAATAATATTTAAGACCTCTGGGTCTTTCCAGAGTCCCCAATAATAGCTTCCTTTGGTTCCACCTCCACACCAGTGTTAACCTTATTTGTCTTCAATGGTTCATGGTAAATGCGCACTTACTCATCAACACTATCTAAAAATTTGTATGTACCTTCTATATGGATAACATCTAATTTCTCCACCTCTTCACCGTATATCAAGTAGACCAAATTTCCTTTCTCCTTCTCTAAGAAGGCATTTTCAGGCTATAATTCCTCTTATTATTCCTCCATGAAGCATTCCCCCAACTCTAGTTCACCTAATAGCTCTATAATCCTATCCTCCACCATGGTACTGTCCCCAAGGTAAGGCACTTGACTACTTACAACGCCTCATTCACCGATGGCTTAGTACTCTAATATTCAAATGTTTTAACAAGATCCACCATTAACTCCTTCCAGTTCCCTATCTGACACTACAACTTTGAATGAATATACCATGCATACATGTAACCCCGTAAGGTGGAATAAAGTGCATGCACCCATACAGCAAGGGGGTAAAGCTTCCGTTCCTCCCATCCAAGTCTTTTCACACTCCTGAACATGGCATGAGGTGGATCCCTTCCCATCATAGTCACAAATTTGAGATGGTGCATTACTTTGGAGAAACCTAATAGAGAGTGCAATTCTCACTTCATGCCACTCTAGAATATTATCTCGATGTGTCACCCACAAACATGTTGTTGTTTTGTGTAAAGTATAGGTAAGCAAATTCCTTCTCTCCACTTGACGCTTCCACCGGGTCTCCATTTCATGCAAAAATACATGAAGGATGGCTTCCTCACTATACCATGGAAACTTCCTTCCTCCCAAGTGCCTAAATGAGTGTTCTCTCGATGACTCGAGTTTCAAGTATCCTTCAAATGCCTTCCAAAAAAATTGTATGCCCCATGCACCTAGTTGTCACAAACAATTTTGGTTGTATTACTTATAAACTGTACATCATCCCATTGAATGACCTCTTATTTTGATGGATGAATGAACTCCAGGTCCCTGATGGTGCGCACATATATCCTATTTAAGTCCTCTTTACCCAATAGCTAGACATACGGTGCAGACCATCCATCAATCAATGGAATGATCACGCGCTCTTCCTTGTTCTCAAAATTGATGTAGCCCTTATTGAAACACAAGTCAACATTGTTTGCATAACACCAACAGTGTGAAAGTAATGCTGGGAAACTATCATCCTCAATAAGCTCTAGGACCTCAAAGTCTCAAGTAAACCTTCCCCCTTGAACAGTAATTGATGTAACTTTTAACACCCCTAGAGGCATGGTCGTTGTACTATTAGCCATGTACAACACATTCAAAGATGGATGTAATGGGGGCCTCCTCATTTGATTCCATGAATCGAGAGTAAGTACATTGACCTTTGCGCCTATGTCAATTAATATATTACTCAAGATCCACTCATAAACCATTATGTTTAATGTGATATCCTTGTCATAATCAATGTTGTGAGGAGGTAGGTTAACATGTAAGACTTATCTCTCACACCCTCCTCTAGTGTGTGGTACCTTCTCCCTCAGCCATTATCCAAACATGGGAATAATGTTCTCCTACCTCAACATTTGACACACTTCCCTAACCTCATCACTCTTATTCTACTCCTAATGGTGTGATTGCTCCTTCAAACACTGGATTTCTCCTTACAAACTCCTAATCACCTCCATGGTTTCTTGGTACACTTCCTTCTAGTGGGTAGGATCAGGATATTTCCCATGTAATACTTCTTCTCTTATGATAAGGGTCTCTGCTTTGGTTCCTCTTAGGTGTGTACAACGTCAGCACATGTAGTGACTAAAACATGCTCTAGCTAAGAGTTAAGCACTACCCTCGCATCCATGTGGGTCATTCCTTTTAAACTCACCATCACCATGCATTTTTCCTTCTTCTGATTCTTGCTCATGTGCTCATAATAATCTGGGAACTCTTCATACTTGTGCTTATTTCTACACCATGAGCATTGCAACAAATTAGAGTACTTTCTCTTGTATTATTCAGTCGATCCATAATTGTAACAGGTCCCACAGGGAAAGTCACCTCTTCCTCCATGATCGTTATGTCCTCTCAAGCTTCCACAAAAACCTCTTCCTTGACCTCCTCCATCTGCACACCCTTCATAATGATGATCCTCATCCTTATAAATCCTAGAAATGTTGTCTAACACACACCGAGATCAATGGTGTCATGGATTTGGTCTATCAATCTGTAATCCTTGGTGTCATGAGTAGTAGAGGTGTAAATATTGCAATAACAAGACACATTCTTACATATTGTGCATTGCAACAATGGGAATCTACTTGAATCATGATCTCTATAGAAAATATCACGTCTCATCGACATGGCGCACACCGAATTTTGTGGGAAATTATCCTTTGTGTGTCCTCTACTTCACAATCCGTGCACCATAAACCACTGTGAGTCTCATGAGCTGAGTTTGCAGAAATTTTTTCCAAATTTTTTACCATTGTAGAAATTTGTGCTTCAAGAAATAGGCTATGGTATCGAATATTCCCACCGCCTCAACATGTAAGGCAGCCTCCAAGGCCTCACATGGATCTGTGAAGGTCTTATGTGAAAGTGCCCTCCTAAATGGGGTGATCAGTCCTCCAACAAACCACTGAGCATGTTGTGATGGATGGATATCATATGATAACTTTGATAGGAGAGTCTTAAAATGTGCGTCATACTCCCACATGCTCTCCACCATACCTTGTTGGATATCCTTCAATATGCTGATGATCTTCTATTCGAACTCAGGAATGTGAAACTCTACCAAGAAGTCATCGCGTAATGCAATATAATCCACCACCATCTGATGGGGGTCATACTTCTAGTACCAGCTATGTGTGTGACCTTATAGCATATTTATAAAATGACTTACCCTCCTCTCTAGGGTAGTGATTCCTTTAGTTCACCATAACAACTTGCATTTGTGCACATGATCTATAACATCTTCCACACCCTTGTAATCAAGTAAGTGGAGCGACATCTCGTAAAACACTTGTTGATGGTGTTTTGGGCCTTGCCCACCAGATCCAGAACCTTGACCTCCTCCTAAATTTCCTCCACCACCAGAAAAAATAGATCCACTACCTTCTATCCCTCTAGATCCTCCATATCCTCCTACTGTTGTAGGTAAGGGGCTCCGACGTGCAGCTTGTGCTCTGCGCTCCCACCATCGCACTAAACCGCATGCTGACAATTTTTGATGCCGAACCACTCCCAGATATGTTTCCCTCACCAATTCTAGACATGATACCCAAAAAAATTGAACCCATGCCTTGCCCAAATGATGTGTCTAACAGAATACCTCCAAACACTAGAAATTTCTACGTGGCCATAGATGGGTGTAATGTAAAATGATATCTACTTGAAGCTATCTAATCACTAACACCAACTAAACTAGAATTACTTGTCTCAGATACTAGAAAAATAAGCACCAAGGTTTGGTCGTCAGGTGGGATAAGATGTGTGCCTATGAATTTCCTTTCTCCATATGACGAGCTCTCACTAGAGGTCGAGGGGGTTTCTCTACCGTGTTTTCCAAGATGGGGTAGGATAGACTACTGTGTCTAAAGCCCTCCATGCAAACCTCAAATCCTTATCGTATCATCAGTCTCCATAAGTCCATCACACCAACAACTTCGTATTGTCTTGCCAAATCCATCTCTCAAGCTTCATTATACTTGAGCCTCCTCTCATCTCTCTCTACTTCTACCGAAATGTGTGCCATCTCCACCAAACTAGCTTACAAGCCTCACGCATAGTGAGAGTTTAGCCAACCATAGGAAATGATTCCAAACTCAAAGTAATAATCAAGATCTTGATGGCTGATGAAAAATTATGCAAGAATGATCCTCTGGATTCTTGAAATAATTTAAACTCAGGAACCTCTAGACAAGAATAAGTTGAGATTATGTACTCCAACATGTAACTAATCAATGCACCTCTCCACCAATGATCAACATCATGAGTTTAGCTCAGATCAACATCTTACAACTGCTGATATTCCTCATGGGTACAAACATAAGGTTTATAGTACCAACTCATCCTTTATGAATATGCTAAGAACCATTCATACAACTCTACTGAGAAAAAATAGAAGAATGTCTCATAGAGGATCCGATACAGTGAGTTCTCCTCCACCAATTTTCACATATCAAATGCAGATCCAAAGAATGAACCTATGAGAAAACTCATCCTCCATGATTTTAAGCCAAGTCTCGATGTTGTCCAAGGTTAGATGCTCTATCATCACACATCATTCTCACAATAGCTTCAAAAAGAGGTCTTGGAAATGAAACCAAATTGTAGTCTTGTTTACCTCTATCCTCTAATCTTTCTCTTAACCCCAAACATGTCACCCTATTGCCCACGTGTTGGGTGCTCACTCGAGGCACACGTAGGTGATGATCCCCTCCTATATGTGATCCTTGTGAGAATGTTCTTCCATTAATGGAGGAAATATTTACATAATAAGAACACATGCATTTAATATAATACAGATCTAGATAATCTAGGTCTAAGAATAAATTCTCCATGAAATAAACATAAACATCACAAAAACATAATGGAAATAGATTTGAACCATGAATAACATGAAAGCACACTAGGGTTTAGTCTATAGACACAAATACACAAAAAGAGCTCCATATATTGATTAAATCCATTTACAGTAGCCATAGTACATCAAACAGAGTCATCTCAAACCATATACATGATGAAATAACATTCTAACCTTACAAAAAAAAAAATTGAACAGAGATCATAGCTACGCTTTCCCACTACATCCCTTATTCAAAATTGAGTGCATAAATATATGCCTAATAACAATATTATTATAGCACTTTGTTTCCTCTTCAACTCTAACTCTCACACCCACTCTCTTCTTCACTCTTACCCAAGCACTCCTTTAAATAGAATCTGGAC
The DNA here is from genome assembly GCA_018340775.1 of Taxus wallichiana var. yunnanensis. Lineage (NCBI taxonomy): Eukaryota > Viridiplantae > Streptophyta > Pinopsida > Cupressales > Taxaceae > Taxus > Taxus wallichiana. Next base: position 565,766,384 of record CM031235.1, read on the forward strand.
TCACCACCATAGTTTTTCCCATGAATAGATCACATGCTAAGTGGAAGTGTGGTACTCCATGATCTTGTGTTTATTTCATCTTGCAAATTATTCCACTAACTGTAATGATCCTCCGAGGAATATTCCCTATGCGGAATATTCTTTCATTGACCACCAAGGCTCCAAGATGGCACCTTATCCATTCATCATGCCTACTTGGGCCCTCACGTTTTTCTCCTATGATATCACCTTCAAAATGTGGCTAAGTCCCAAAACCATATTTTTCTTTCGTGTGCCAACCTCTTCTCCCACACACATTTGCTTTAACTCCTTCCTACTCACTTGCCTTGCGCACACGCGCGCTCCTTCTACCTTGGGACTTAGTTAATTCAAGGCCCATCCCGAAATATTTCTATTCCTCTATAGTTTTAAATGTGTGTAGGGTAAATGTGTTCAAGGGTAAAATTCAAGATTAAATAAAGGAGGAGACAAGTTTCGTGAAAATAGGGATTTCAAATTATTTTATTCACCGGGTGAAATTACTTGCCCCCTCGATAAATCTCTAGGTTAATTTGTACTCTTATGTTATTTAAAATCTCCTTGTACACTGTAAAAAAATTCTTACTACTTTTAATTTATTTTTTCAAAATAATTTACTCGTGTCCTTTGGAACCCCCTCTAATAGGGCTTGGTTTTTAAAAATAAGTTTATAGTTTTTATAACTATATTCTTTAAATAAAAAATTACTATAGAATAAAGATCGTTATAGTTTCTATTATATAAGTTATTCTAAAAACTATATATTTATAAAAGAATAACTGCCTAAAGCTATATAGAAGAAGAAATTTTGAAATGTCATATTCTAGAAATACACAGGTAATTTTTCTTGTGTTAAATTTGATCACAATAAGCTGTCGTGAAAGACCAAAAATAAGGTAGATGATGGTCATTTAGATATAAAATTTAAGTTGGTCATATCCATTAAATTTTCAAGTGTGTTAAAATTGACGGTCAAATGACTATCATGAAAACCCTAAAATAAGGTAGAATGACAACCATTTAGACATCAAATTTATGTTGGTCGAACTTTATCTTCATTAACAATTTATAGAAATTTGAAGTATTTCATTCTTAGGGCTTCATTTTCACTTCTATATAGTCGGAAATGTTTTATGATAGGTCCTGGTGTATAATGTCAAAGCCCTTTATAATGTGGGTTATTATTTGATTATGGAAAGTTAATTAGTATGCATTTTAATGACATAATTAGTTATGGTCAAATAATTTCTTTAGATCTATAAATTTAGATCTGGTTATATTAATATTTTTATGATCATATTTTTAAAAAATTAGTTATTTATTTTTAAAAATATATATAATACTTTATTTTTTAATGAACTAATACAAGTATTTTTCCATAAAATATGGGTATTGTCATTTTTTCGATTAATATGTTTCTAACTCAGTGACACATTATATCATAATGGGGTATGTGTTTTAGGAAATTTGAAAGACAATGGCATCTAGTTTCTTTTGCCTCGATAAATCCCAGATCCTAAATGAATAAAATTACAATATTTTGAAGATGAGGGTCAAACCAAAACTTATGGCTAGGAGACTCGGATGATTTTTAAGGAACCGAGCTTGCGACCATTATTTGTCAAGCGAATGTGGAAAATATGAATGCATTCTCACAGCATACGCAGGAGGCCCTTTCCATGATCTTGCGTAATGTGAATGATGAATATCTTCTACACATTGGTAATATTGAACATCCTAAAGAGGTATGGATATAATTAGAATTTATGCATGAAGGTATGCACTTATCTAAGATTATTAAACTTGTTTTAGAATTACTTACGACTCCTATGAAAGGAGATGAAAAAGTAGTTAGATTCTTAGCCAAAATTAAAAAATAACAAAGAACAATTAGATGGATGCAATTGTGACTTAATGTGTGAAAAATTAATCTACTTTATTGTTCAATTGAATATACATGAAATATTTAGGAATTTTATCTCTATTCTAAACTCTAAATATCAGAATGAGGATAAATTAATTGATTTAACTACTTTGAGTTATCTTCTCGATACATGAAGAGAAGGTGATGATGAACTTCAACTCTAAGGAGAATGTCTCTTAGGTAATTCTTTCTTAGAATTCAAAGTTTAGACCACGCAATCCCTTCTCGATCAAAAGTATAGATCTAAATCTTCATTTTTATAATAAGAAGAATTTTACTTCTAAACATTTTCCTATAAGCTTTAATGGTAAATGTCCCAAATGTGGAAAATTTGGGCATAAAAATAAAGAGTGTAAATCTAAGAAACCTATCCATAAATATCAGAAATAGACCATCTCATCTAAACATAATTTAAGGAAAAAGGATAGTTCTAATGATGCTCTTAAAACTATTGTATTATATTCTTCTTTATTTTATGGTTTTCCTTAAATTATGTTTAGATTCTAGATTCAAGTGCTTCAAATAAGATGAATGGTATTTCCAATTCTTTATTTTATGTTAAATAAATCAATGAATGTGTGTATCTTGGTGATAAATCATCTTTAGAAAAAAAGAGAAAGGAAAAGTAAAATTTTCAAATGGTATTTGGAATAATGTTTTATTTGTTCCTAAACTTAAAAATAATCTTTTTTCATGTTCACAACTAACTCATGATGGTTTATCTATTAAAATTTTGAAGGATACTTGGTACATCAAAGATAGTAATGATAGTATAATTGCTAAAGGTATTCAAAGAAATGGACTGTATCTTTTTGATGATTTTTCTTCTACATCTTGTTGTGTATCTCAAAGTTTGAATAATTCAAAATTATAACATGAAAGGTTAGGACATGTCAATTAACAAAGCTTGTATGAAATGTCTAGATATAATCTAGTTAAAGGTTTGTTTGTTTTGTCTTCATCTCACGATGTTTGTAAAGGGTGTTTATGCTTGAAACAAAGTGCTAAACCCTTTCAATTACATCCTAGAAGAGTTCCTCTTCACCAATAGAACTCATTCATAGTGATGTTAGAGGAAATCTTGAAGTATCTTGGTTAAATGGTTCTTTGTATAATGTGACATTGATTGATGATTTCACTAGGATGATTCGGAAATATTTTCTTAAAAGTAAATCTGATGTATCTAGAAAATTTAAGGAATTTAAAGCTTCGTTGAAAATTAATAAAATTATAAAATTAAGAGGATTAGAATATATAATGGGGATGAATATGTTAGTAAAAAAATTGAAAATTTTTGTATTAATTTTGGTATTAAGAGAGAATTAACTTCTCCCCATTCTCCCCAGTCTAATGGTGTTGTAGAAGTGCAAAATAGGACTATTCTAGATATGGCTTGCACTATGCTTCATCTACTAGTCTTCCCAATTTTCTATGCATGAAGTAATGAACACAACATACTACATTCTAAATAGAGTCCCTACCAACGTGATTCACCTTTCGACTCCCTTAGAGAAATGGTCAAATTAAAAACCCAATATATCCTGTAATACCTCTACCATGGTTGATATCCTTGACCCCTTCTATAATTGAATTTACAAACATTTATAGGTGATTCTTGTTTCAAGACGATGTACTCTTTTGAACTAATAAATCATGTTTGTTGTAGATGAAATGTTTATCTTCTAAAAATGGATACAATCATGCCATGACAATTCTAAATTTATAATTAAGTATTTCTTTTATTTGTTATGTTGAATGTGTTTTAAATGTGGATGGAGTAAATAAATTCAGTCTAAATTGCTCATTTCCTAATTTGAAATATTGAATTTTTGCTTGATCTATTTGATTTCTTATTCAGAATAGCCATACCTTGGATCAATTTCAGTGATCTAAGGCATTCTTCTATTTTATGATGTTTAGGTCATTTTACCAAGTTGGGTAGAACGTTTGATTTATGAATGCAGGATATTGTGGGATCATAGGGTCATCAAATGGTGTCTTTAGCATGCACCATTTTTAAGTGATCTAAAAATGTCTTTATTATTCATCACATAAGGTAAGGTTTGTTGATTAGTTTTGGGACCTAATTTAATCTAAGTTCCTATGATTTTTATCTTATCTTAAGTCTAAGTTAAGGTGATTTTATTAATGGTGATGATTAATTTGAAGGAGGTAATCCTAAGTCTTGACACTAATTTATTCTAAGCTAAATAGAATTACTCCTAAGGACCTAAGCTTGGTTTATAAGCTAATACTAATTAAACCTAACCTAAGGGAATTAGGCTATCCTAAAGGGAAATTAGGATGATATGGATGTCAAGTTATAGGTGTCTCATACACCATTTTAAAGGCATTTAGAAGGTTTAATGTGTCATTTAATATATTGTTTCCACCAATTTTGGCCAATGCATGAAAATAGGGGAATGTTGAGTTGTCAAACTCTGATAAATTCATTTGAATGAAGTTTTAATTTATAGTTATAAATAGAAAAGAGTTGGTGATGATGGGAATTTAGAATAGGACATTGGAAGTCCTGTTGGCAATTAATGTCCTTGACCAGAGTAGAAACTTCTTGGGAAATAATAGAAGGTTAGAGGAAAATAGACAGTTTTTGGTTTTATTGTTTCATTCAATTTTTGGAGATTTGGAGCTCTACATATGGTTTACCATTCTTTTGAACCTCAAGTTCAAATCAATTATATAAATAATCTCTCCCTTGCATGGCAGTAATAATAGCTGAATCTAAGCATGAAAGCTATAAGAAGAAAATGAGGGAAGTTGCAGAGGCTTGGTTTTGGCATTTTCATGGAAATCTTGCAGTAGAAGTTTTGTATGAAGGATTGAGGCAAGGAAAGGAAGACAAGAGCACTACCAGGCATGATAGGCCCTATCTCATTAAAATATCTTCTTTTATTTAAGTGTTTTCATTAAAAGAACATTGCTCTTTTATGAAAACATTTCTGGGATTAATTGTTTGTGCTTTTTTACTTCTTCTTACTTATGTGGTGTTTATTGGATATGGTTCAAAGTGGATATAACTTATTCAAAGTGTATTAAGTTGTTAATCATGATTTTGGGTTGTCTTGGTTGGAAAATCAATTGTGTTTTCTTTATATATAACTTAAACAATTGATAGGGGAAGATTGTGTTTTATTTCTTTGATAGATTAACCACCTTGAATTGGTAACTTGTTGGCGTGGAATATATTCCCAGGGTTATGGTTAAAATATTTAAGGATTTTGGGAATGACCCATGTTGCTTTGTTGTTAAAATGATTACGGACCAACATTATTTGGGTCAATTTTGTTAGGCATGAGTGTGATCTCTCACATAGGTTTGTTGGTCACTTATTGGCTCTTAATAGTAATAGATCTTTTTATCTTTTTATTGGTTTATTTAAGATTGGTCTTGACCCAAATTGGGTTCTCTCGATAGTGTTATTTCAATCATTGTAAGTGTATGTAAGGAAGGCATCTGATGGATTCTTCTACCTCCGTCATTTTAGGTTACGTTTTTCTTTAAAACCCTTCACTTTGGTGGACTTTTTTAGAATTACGTACTAGAAATATCTCTCTTTTGTTGCATGAGTTTGTTTTTCTTGGATACCCTTTCTAGGTTACCTTGAAATTTCATCAACATTGCATAAAGTATGGATCGCTCGAGGTAATAATATTAATTTAAAATGGTCTTGTATGAAATATTGGACTGGTAATCTACATTTCTTGAATTCCCTTCTCCAATCATTTCATGTTTATAGAGATTCATTAAACTTTGGAAGTGATCCTGGGTTGTTTTACTTTCATTTTGGGATCATTTTCTTTAGATATATGTTCCTACATAGAATTTTTTTCTTTGAGTGTCTTATTGGAGTATTGTATGATTGATACAGATCTGGTTTATCTCATTTTAGATCGTAGATTCTTCTTGATGATGATTTTAGGTTTTATTTGAGACAGTGGAATGTCTCCTTGAGACCTGTAATGGTATATTGTGATGTATTTAGGACTGAATGTTGTTATTACTCATGTTGAATTTATTTTTAGTAGGTTAGATGATGTGATGTCTATGTTGATCATTGTAAGGAAGTTCATTTGTTCAATCTTGATTTGGTATTTTGGGTAAGATAAAACCCTACATTTTGTTAGTAACACAATTTTTATTCTTTTTCCATTAGTTGTATGTGAACCAAAGAACATTCAAATGATTAATTGTTTTGAGATGCATGGTTAAGCTTTGAATCTTTTTCCTTCCTGGTTAAGTAGTTATGATATGAACAAATGGGTTTGAAAACCTATTCATCTTGTTAAGAAAAAAATTCTTAGTTTTTAACTTGTGTTGGTTCTTCCTTTTTCCTTGATTAGAGTATCCTCTTGTAGGAATGTTCAATGAGTACTTTTGGTTTCTGTAAAGTGATCTTTGTTTTGATGGCTTCCTTTTATGGATGGAATCAAGGTTTTGATTAGAGGTACTATGCTAGTGGTAGCTCTGTTCTCGTCAATTTCATAATTGTTCTTAGTTACCTTTTAGATTGAATGATAAGGAACTGGCTGTGTTTTTGTAGAAATTTGGTTTGGAAATGAATTGAAAAGAATGAGAATAGAATAAGAATTTTAATTAATTATTTTCTAAATTGGTTATAGTTTGGATTATTATCATGTTGAAATGATTATCATAACTATGATTTAGATGGAATTAAATTATGATGGATTAATTAGTTATTTTAGGAACATTATACCTACGTAGATTATGTGACTCTTCTCTTTAATCGGATTTGTGATTTGTTAGGGAAAGCATTTCTTATTGTCCTTATTTTTGTACTTAAAACATTTTCATATATAATAGGGTTCCTTTTATGAAATAGTTAGATAAAAGCATATTGTTTTAATGTTATAGCATTTATCATACTCAGTTCTTGTGAACTGACTCATGCTAACAATTTTGTAGATGGACTTCGTGAAAAGTTAAAGGAGAAAGACTTATAGAAAGTTACATTTATTTTACTAATGAAATCATTTCTCTTCATTCAGATGCCTATGTATTGACATTTTCTCAAAATGTACTTCTTGTTGGAAAAATAAATTATGAAGATATATTAAAATAAGATTGTAATGGTGGAAAGATATTTTGTATAAACCTATGTAATACTTATTGAGTTTGGAGAGTAGTGAACTCTTTTTTTTTATAAAGGAATTGTTGTGGGAAATATGTTGATTTATGATTTATTTCTAAGGTCTTAAATGACTTAGGTTTGTGTAGTATTCCTAGATAATATCAAGAATGATGGTAATTTATGGATATACTTAAATATTGACATTGATAACTTAGTAGATTCTAAGATATATAATGATACTAGGAGTAGGGTTCTATACTTATAGTTTCAATTCATTCTTTATGGAAAGAGTATAACTAAGATGATTATGATGGATAGATCCTTACCTGAAAAAGGGAATATATATATTTTAATATAAAGAACATGGATTTATTATTGAGCAACTAAACCATATGTTTTATTATTTCACTAATAGGAAATAGTCCTTAATAAATTAAAAAGATACTTCGTGTTATCATTAAATAAATATAATGTGAATGATTGCAGATTTTAATAGCATACCTTATTCTAGTGTTAAAGTACACTTCGTACCCTTCTTTGGTTCAATCGTGCATAGTGGACCCTTAGGTACATTGTTTAATGATAAATTTAATAAGATAATAAATTGTTGGGTTAATAATCTAATGATCTTAAGTATGTTAGTTTAGTTGAAGGAAATTAGTTGGTTTTCATAACATAGGGACTATAGTAGAGTACCCTCATAATGATGGGAGTCATTACGAGGTTACTATGATGCAGTAAACTATGCTTCAACACCCCACTTAGTTCAATTAACTTGATTGGCATAAGTGGAAGTTTGGTTCATGGTTCTACTCTAAACAAAGATAGACACATGGACTAGTGTAGTTGTCAAATCATGTTGACTTAGGGTAACTAAACACACCCAATCGACAAAATTTGATTGATTATGTCTATGTATCCTTAGTCACCATGAGTAGTCTTCCACACTAGTGCACCTAAGTTTTCCCTGTTAGTGTAAAAATTTGACTTGGGTTTGTGTTGAAAGTAGTCAAGACTGACCAATTTAGATAAAAATATGAGTTTGATGAAAAACATATTCCTTTTGATGAGTATGTTGTCTTGGAATGTAAACATGTTTAAATCTTTGGCCAAAGTATTGCAAATCGATGGTTGTGTTTTATTATGTCACCTATTCTAAGATGCAAGATTTCGAGATGAATATTGGTAATAGATATTTAGATAGGCTTCTTAGATAGAAGACTTGTGGTCCAGGGAATCCTGTGGCCAAACACACCAGGTCAAACATGGGTAAAGGGGGTGAAAATAATCAGAACAGAAAAGAGCAGAATCTTGGACGGGCTGAGGAGGATAACATCACATATGTGTCGGATGAATGCCCTGGTGAAAACCCAACCCAGAAGGATTCCTCTCTTGACAAAGATGAAGGGGAAGCTGAGAGTAGTGAGGTAGAGGACAACAAAAAGATCAGAGTCTTTAAAGGAGAAAAATTCCAAGAACACAGAGGAAGCTATCCACAGTTTGCATAATCTTAAAACGACTCAGATGGAACTTTTCTCGGCCCAAGAATTGGCTGTTAAAACCCATGCCTTCATGAGAGATTTTGAAAATTACAAACTGAACACTGATATAAATAGGCACAAAATCAGCCTGATCTCTATGGACCTTAAGGAGCTGCATGACAAAATGGATAAAATGTCTTCCCTTATCCACAGTGAAAACTCCAATAACACCAATGCCAGAAGAATGGAAATGGAAAATGAGCTGCTGAAAATGAAAGGTATTATAATACAAATCAGAGATGCACATATTCTCAATGTGAAAAGTACTATCTACCATCTCAAATTATGGCTGAAATGATCCAGTCCATGGAACTGGCAAAAGAAAAGGAAAAGGATGGTACAGGGCCGAAGGTGGTGATCAAAGAACCTAACTACAAGTACTAGAAGGAGACTATAGCAACTCTGGTCAAAGAATGGAATGACTGCAAGGAGACAGTGGAAGATTTGGTCAAAGATTAAGGAATGTCAATGGTTTGGATTTTGTTGTTTGTTTACCTTCATGTTGTTAGTTTAATCCTTCAAACTGCTATATACTGTAAATGCTATATAATGGATATCATATATTGTCATCTTTTTTTTTTGAATTTTGGAACAAGTATGGCCTTTTAAGTTTAATACTTTGGCCAATATAGAAGTATACTGTAACTCCTTGTAAGGGGGTAGGGTCCCCTCAACCCTAACTTTTACCTCTAATAAAAAAAAAAGATATCGTTTAAACCGAGTCATTACAACAACATATGGTTTTTTTCTATGATATGGATGTGCAATGAAATGTGTGTTCTAAATAATGTTAATGTCGAATAGAGAACATTATGTACAAAAATAAATTCCCTTGTTTCTAAGTCATAAAATTGGATGTTACATTTTGGTATCAGAGTTGAAGGTTGCAACTCTTGGACCTATTGAGTCCATATCTGATAAAAACTTAATTTCTTGTTAATAGAAAATGGTTAGAACAAGGGGAGGTGCTGCAAATAATCTGCCTCTAGGTGGAGAGGCAGCTACCGCAAAAAAACTTGATGAGATTCTTGTTTCCTGTTAGACACAAGAGATCATCTTGTTTTACTTGAACAACAAATAATGGGTAATGAGGAGAAGGAGGAAGATGATGTTGATAATAACAATAAGCCACCTCCACAAAACAATGCCAAGGCTATAAATTTGGGCATTGATAATAATAATATAACAAATAAAAATGCTATAAATGTCAATAATACTGCTGCAAATGCAAATGCAAATTTACCCAATCCGCTTGAAAATAAAAAGGCAAGATTAGGAGCTGAACTTACTAATGACATAAAGAGGATAAGTCCACCAATTTTTTATGACACTACACTAGGGGGTGGGGCTGAGAATTAGCTCAACAAAATGGAGTACTTTACAATAAGGAACTTCTAAGAAGAAAAAAAAATAGTATGGGGATCTTATCAACTTTCCCTTGAGGCATCCTCTTGGTGGGACAACCATAATAATAAATTGAACATTGATGAATCAAGCATAACATGGGATAAGTTTAAGATATACTTTAGGAAACTCTAGCTGCAAAACTCTATTATGATAAAAAAAATGAGAAAAATTCATAATTTAATTCAAGGAAAGTTAATTATAACTGAGTACTAGGAGAGGTTTACCAAACTTCTTAACTACGTTCCTCAATATCAAACTAACGAGAAGTTTAGGATACACAAGTTTATTATGGGATTGAATCCTATCATAGGGGGAGAAGTATATGTACACAACCCAACCACTATGGAAGGGGTTGTAGAAAAATCCATAAGGCAAGAACATAAATTGAAGGCAATTTCTACTCATAAAGAAGAGAATTGAAAGAAAATTTCTAATTCTTCTTTGTCACTTGCACCCAAAAATTTGGCATGGAAAAATTTTGGATCCAAAACTAAGTTTGTGAATGATAACAATAAGAAAACAATAGAAAATAAACATGTTGTGAACATTAGAAATTTTTTGGTGAAGAATAACAACAATGGGTAGAAATCCTTTGGAGGATAAAATAGTAATTTCAAGATTGGAAATAAGTTTGAACCAAAAAGAGGACTTGTAGGGGGCTATTTAAACTATGGTAAGGATCATTATTAAAATTAGTACCCTCGAAAGAAAGATGACAACAATCAGCAAAGATAAGATACATGCTATAAAAGTAGTATTTGACAAGGAAGCTAAAAAAGTAAGTTATGCCCATAGAAGTGCTAAGTAAATTATTTGGTACACCTATTACTATACTTTTTGATACTGGAGCTACAAAAAAAAATTCTCTAGTAAATTATCTACAAAATTAAAAATAAAAGCAAGAATTATGGAAAAATATTAGACTGTCCATTATGGTAATAATGTTGTCCATACTGTTAGTAAATGTCTTTTTGGAGCAATCTTAGAGTTACCAAGTTTTTCCACTAAAGTAGATCTTTATGTTGCTCCTTTAGGGTCATATGATGTCATAATTGGTGTTAACTAGCTTGCTGATCATAAAGAAAAATTTGATTGTTTTGAAAAACACATTAGATGCCTTGATGATCTGTAGAAAACAATAGACATTCAAGGGGTAAAATGAGAAATTTCAGTTAGAAAATTGTCATCTATGCAGCTTAAGAAGGCCAAAAATAAAGGTTACACTCTGTATGTAGTAAAAATTTCTAAAACAACAGAAAAGGATAGTGATTTCTTAGAAAAGTATCCTCTGGTTAAGAGATTTAAGTGATGTGTTTCTGGAAGAACTTCCCGATCTTCCACCTAAATGAGAATTTGAATTCACAATAGAAATCAAACCTGGAATTGAACCTATTTCCAAGGCACCTTATTGAATGACTACCATTGAACTGGTAGAACTTAAGGCACAGTTACAAGAATCTGTTGTCTAAATGTTTGATAAGACCAAGTGTCTCACCTTGGGAAGCACTAGTAATTTTTTTGAAAAAGAAAGATGGAACACTTAGACTTTGTATTGATTACAGGATGTTAAATAAAGCAAAAATAAAAAACAAATATCCACTTCCTAGAATTGATGATTTGTTTGATTATATGCATGGTGCATCAAGTATATTCAAAGATAGATCTTCGTTCTGGATATCATCAACTAAGAATTAAAGATGAAGACATTCATAAAAAAACTTTTAGAACAAGGTATGGACATTATGAATTCATGGTTTTACCTTTTGGTTTGACAAATGCACCTACAAATTTTATGAATTTAATGAATAATATATTTCAAGAATACTTGGACAAGTTTGTACTTGTATTCTTAGATGATATTCTTATCTATTCTAAAATCATTGATGAACACCATGAGCATTTGAAAATTGTACTTGAAATTTTGAGAAAGAGAAAATTATATGGTAAGTTGTCCAAATGTTCTTTTTATGAAACATAAGTTCACTATTTAGGACATGTCATAAGAAAATATGGAATAACAGTTGATCCATCAATTTTTTTTTTCCATAACTGAATGGCTTGCACCTAAAAATGTACATGAAGTCAGAATATTCATGGGGCTTGTTGGTTATTACAAGTTTGTTAAGGAATTTTCAAAATTTTCTACCCCGATTACTTCATTACAAAAGAAAGAAAAATATTTGTGTGGAGTGATAAATACAAAGCAACATTTAAAAATATAAAAGAATAGCTTACTTTTGCACCTATTTTTGTCGTACTGCATCCAAATGGGATCTTTACAGTAGTTATAGATGCTTCAGGAAGAATAACTAGGAGGTATTCTATTGCAAGATGCTCATGTTATAGCATACAAGAGTAGAAAAATCAAGTTGCATGAGTTGAATTATGATCCCAGGACCAAGATATTGCTTCCATAGTTCATGCACTTAAATTATGAAGACATTATCTTTTAGGAAGACTTTTGAGTTAAAAATGACCACCTTGGGCTGAAGTATATTTTCACTTAGCCAAATCTAAATGCAAGACATCAAAGATGTTTAGATTTTTTATCATAATATTATTTTTACATAAGTTACATTAAAGGAAAATAAAACATAGTGGCAGATGCACTAAGTTGTAGGAAACATATTTCTGCACTTATAACTTTGAGAACTTAGTTTAAGGATGAGGTAAAGAGTATCATGGATTTTGTTTTTTATTTTCAGTAGGTAAAATAGTAATTGTTGAAGATCCTACAATGCAAGATACAAAGGTTTTTTCTTTGATAATGAAGTAATTTTAAGATATGAAAAGTGAGTGTATGTACCTTCGGGAAATGAGTTAAAGAAAAATTTAATGATGGAATTTCATAATTCACCTTACTCAGGACATCTCAGTGTTACAAAAATTCTTGCTGATGTAAAACACCAATATTTTTGGAAAGGGATGAAGAGAGATATAACTGATTTTGTTTCACTTTTCCTGGAATGTCAGTGTGTTAAGGCTAATCATATACACCCAACTGGTTTACTATATCGCCATAACATACCACAATACAAGTGGCAAGTAATTAATATAGATTTTTTCAAGGGCTTTCCTATGTAAAGAAATAACCATGATGTTGTTTTAGTTGTCATAGAAAATTTGAAATATTGTTGGTAATATTAAATATTATTTACTTATTTTAGCAAAAATAGTTATGCATGAAATTTTTAGATTACATAGAGTACCCGAATTGGTTATATCTGATAGAAACCCTAGAATGACATCTCATTTCTGGAAAATGCTAAATGTAACCTTAGGAACAAAATTGAATTTTAGTTCCGTATACCATCCGGAAACAAGATGGTCAAACTGAGAGAGTAAATCATGTTTTGGAAGATATGTTACAAATGTACTATATGGATCTATAGTAAAAATGGGAAGAATATATTCCTTTAGTTTAATTTTCTTACAACAATACTTACCATTCCTCTTTAAAAATGGCACCTTTCGAAGCATTATATGGAAGGAAATGCAGAACTCCAGTTAGTTGGGATAACATTGAAGATAGAGAGGTAATTAGACCTGAAATTCTTACTAAAATGGAACAAGTGAAAATTATTCGTGAATGATTAAAATAAGTTGTGGATAGGAAGAAAAGTTATGCAAATCTGAAAAGGATTGATAAGAAATTTAAACTTGGTGAAAAAGTCTTTTTACGTGTCAAGCCTAAAAATATCTCTATAACCTTTGGCAAGGTAGCCAAATTGTCACCTCATTTTGTGGGACCTTTTGAGATTATTGAATTGATTAGCCCTGTAGCTTATCGCTTAGCATTACCTCCCACTTTGTTTCATGAATGCATGATGTTTTTCATATTTCTTTGCTTAAGAAATACATTTCAGATTTATCACATGTATTAAATTGGGATTCCTTGCAAGTCCAAGACTTAGGAATAATCATGGTTGAACCCATAAAAGTGTTGGAAACTCACCAATTACACTTACAAAATTGTTAAATCAGCCAACATAAGGTCCAGTGGGACTAGTTTAATGAAGAAAGTGAAACATGGGAAAACCTTGAGGACATGAAAAATACTTTTCCTCATCTTTTCAATCATAAATTAATTTAATTTATGAGATAATTAAAGACTTTGTTAAAAATTTATATTTTATCTCTATCAATTTTAGGTAGGTTCTATATTTTTTTACTACAGGGAAAACTATTTGATGCTCTAATAAGTTATGAAAAACTTGAATTCTACAAATCTGGTTTCTATTTGAAAATTTTGTGGATAGAAGAACTATAAGTATGATTATTTTTCTTGTTTAAAGAATGTGGATTAAGTTAATCATCGGGACGATGATGATTTTTAGAGGGGAGGTATGTAATTCCTCTACCATGGTTGATATCCTTGACCCATTATGTAATTGAAGTTACAAACGTTGATAGGTGATTCTTGTTTGAAGACAATGTACTCTTTTGAACTAAGTAATCATGTTTGTTATAGATGATATGTTTATCTTCTAAAAATGGATACAATCATGCCATGAAAATTCTGAATTTATAATGAAGTATTTCATTTATTCTTTATGTTGAATGTGTTTTGCATGTGGATGGAGGAAATAAATTCAATCTAAATTCATTCATTTCCTATTTTGCAATATTGAACTTGTGCTTCAGTCTATTTGATTTTTGATGCAGGAATAGCCATACCTTGGATCAATTTCAGTGATCCAAGGCATGTCTTTGATTTTATGATGTTTAGGTCATTTTACCAAGCCTGTGCAAAATGTTTGATTTCTGAACCCAAGCTATTGTGGGATCACAGGGGCATCAGATGGCGTCTTTAGCATGCACCCTTTTTAAGTGATCTAAAAACATCATTTTTATTCATCACATAAGGTAAGGTTTGTTGATTAGTTTTGGGACCTAATTTAATCTAAGTTCCTATGATTTTTATCTTATCTTAAGTCTAAGTTAAGGTGATTTTATTAATGGTGATGATTAATTAGAAGGGGGAAATCCTAAGTCTTGACACTAATTTATTCTAAGCTAAATATAATTACTCCTAAGGACCTAAGCTTGGTTTATAAGCTAATACTAATTAAACTTAACCTAAGGGCATTAGGCTAGCCTAAAGGGAAATTGGGATGGTGTGGATGGAAAGTTGATAGGTGTCGGTGGCACCATTTCAAAGGCATTTAGAAGGTTTAATGTGTCATTTAATATATTTTTTCCACCAATTTTAGCCAATGCATGAAAATAGGGGAATGTTGAGTTGTCAAACTCTGTTAAATTCATTTGAATGAAGTTTTAATTTATAGTTCCAACTAGCAAAGAGTTGGTGATGGTGGGAATTTAGAATAGGACACTAGCAATCCTGTTGGCAATTAATGTCCTTGACTAGAGCAAAAACCACCTAGGGAATAGTATAAGGTTGGAGGAAAATAGACGGTTTTTGGTTTTATTGTTTCATTCAATTTTTAGAACTTTGGAGCTATACATGTGGTTTACCATTCTTTCAAACCTCAATTTGAATCAGTTACATGCATAATCTCGCCCTTGCATGGTGGTAATAATAGCTAAATCTGAGCATGGAAGCTATAAGAAGAAAATGAGGTAAGTTATAGTGGCTTGGTTTTAGAATTTTGGTGGAGATCTACTAGTAGAAGTATTGTATGAAGGATTGAGGAAAGAAAAGGAAGATATGATCACTACTGTAGGATAGGACCTATCTCATTGACATATATTTCTTTTATTCGAGTTTTTCATTAAAATAATGCTTCTCTTTTATGAAAACGTTTCTGGGATTAATTACTTAAGTTTTGTTTACTTCTTCTTGCTTCGTGACATTTCTTGGATATGGTTCTTGTGGATATAAGTGATTCAATGTATTAAGTTGTTAATCGTGATTATGGGTTGTCTTGGTTGGAAAATCAATTGTGTTTGATTTATATATATATATATCAAACTTCAATGATTGAGTGGTAAGACTGCTTTTTTATTTCTTTGATAGATTAACCACCTTGAATTGGTAACTTGTTGGCATGGAATATATGCTTAGGGTTATGGTGAAAATCTTTAAGGATTGTGGTAACAACCTAGGTTATTTTTTTGTTAAAATGAGTAAGGACCAACATTATTTGGGTCTATTTTTATGCTTGAGTGTGATCTCGACATAGGTTTATTGGTCACTTGTTGGCTCTTAATAGTAACAAATCTTTTGATATTTTTGTTGGTTTATTTATTACCGGTCTTCACCCAAACCGGGTTCCTCGATAGTTTTATTTTGAGCACATGTAAGTGCATGCAAGGAAGACATCTAATGGAGTATTTTTCCTCTGTCATTTTAGGTTATGTTTTGTTATTTAACACCCTTCATGTGTGGACCTGTTTTAAAATTATAGTCCTGGTAAATATGTTTCTTTTGTTGGCTAAGTTTTTTTGCTTCAATACCCTTTTTGGGTTACCTTGAGAATTGGTCAACATTGTAGTATGGACCGTTCCAGGCCATAATATTAATTTGAAATGGTCTTGTATGAAATCTTGGACTGGTAAAAACTATATTTCTCCCTTTTGTAGTTTGTTCTACATTTCTCAAATACCCTTCTCTCGATCATTTCCGATTATGGAGATTGATTGAACTTTGGAGGTGATCGTGGGTTATTTTACTTTCATTATGGGATCATTTTCTTTGGATATATGTTCCTACGTGGAATTTTTTTCTTCGAGCATCTTGTTAGAGTATTGTATGATTGTTTTAGATCTAGTTGATCTTGTTTTGGATCGTTGAGTCTTCTTGATGATGATTGCAGGTTTTGTTTGAGCCATTGGAATGTCTCCTCGAAACTGTACATACATCTTGTGATGTATTTAGGACTGAATGTTGTTCTTACTCGTGTTGAATTTATTTTCAGTAGGTTAGATGATGTGATGTTTGTGTTGATCATTGTAAGGAAGTTTCATTTCTTCAATCTTGATTTGGTATTTTGGGTAAGACAGAACCCTACATTTTGTTAGTAAAACCATTCTGATTCTTTCTCCATTAGTTGTATGTGGGAAACAAAGAACATTCAAATGATTGATTGTTTTGAGATGCATGGTTAAGCTTTGACTCTTTTCCTTCCTAGTTTAGTCGTTATGATATGAAAAAATTGGTTTCGAGAAACTTGTTCGTCTTGTTAAGACAAAAATTTTCTAAGTTCTTAACTTGTGTTGGTTCTTCCTTTTTCCTTGATTAGGGTATCCTCTTGTAGGAATGTTCATTGAGTACTTTTGGTTCCTGTAAAGTGATATCTATTTTGATGGCTTCCTTTTATGGATGGAATCAGGGTTTTGATTAGAGGTACTATGGTGGTGGCAGCCTATTCATGTCAATTTTGTAATTGTTCCTAGTTACCTTTTAGATTGAATGATAAGGAACTGGTTGTGTTTTGTAGAACTTTGGTTTGGAAATTGAATTGAAAATAATGAGAATAGAATAATAATTTTAATTAATTCTTTTCTAAATTGGTTACAGTTTGGATTATTATCATGTTGAAATGATTATCATAATTGTGATTTAGATGGAATTAAATTATGATGGATTAATTAGTTCTTTTATGAACATTATACTTAAGTAGATTATGTGACTCTTCTCTTTAATCAGATTTGTGACTATTAGGGAAAGTCTTTCTTATTGTCCTTATTTTTGTACTTGGAACCTTTTCATTAATAGTAGGGTTCCTTTTATGAAACAGTTAGATAAAAACATATTGTTTTAATGTTATAGAATTTATCATGCTCAGTTCTTGTGAACTGACTCATGCTAACAATTTTGCAAATGGACTTCGTGAAAAGTGAAAGGAGAAATACTTATAGAAAGTTATATTTTTTTACTAATGAAATCATTTCTCTTCATTTAGATGCCTATGTATTGACATTTTCTTGAAATGTACTTCTTGTTGGAAAATGAAATTATGAAGATGTATTAAAATTTATTTGTAATGGTGGAAAGATATTTTGTATAAACCTATGTAATACTTATTGAGTTTGGAGAGTAGTGAACTCTCTTTTTATAAAGGAATTATTGTGGGAAATTTTTTGATTTCTGATTTATTTTAAAGGTCTTAATCTACTTAGGTTTTTGTAATATTCCTAGATAATATCATGCATGATGGGACTTTATGGATATACTTAAATATTGATATTCATAACTTAGTAGATTCTAAGATATATAATGATACTAGGAGTAGGGATCTATACTTATAGTTTCAATTCATTCATTATGGAAAGAGTATAACAAAGATGATTATGACAGATATATCCTTACCCGAAAAAGGGAATATGTATAGTTTTATATAAAGAACATGGATTTCTTATTATGAAACTAAACCATATGTTTTCTGATTTCACTAATAGGGAAATAGTCCTTAATAAAGAAAAAAATACTTCATTTTATCATTAGATAAAGATCATGTGCATGATTGCATATTTTAACTACATACCTTATTCTAGTGTTAAAGTACACCTCATACCTATTAGTGCAAATCAGCAGCACCCTCTGGATGTTGTATCAGATTTCTAGTTTGACATCTCAGCATCCAATGTGATTGCACAACATTGACTCTCTTCCCCAAGTGTGGGACTTGTAAAAGTGGGAAAAGAATCTCCAAGTTAGAGGCTGGTTCCTCAACTCCTCTGATCAGATGTATTACTGAAAATTACAGAGGTTTAAACTCAAAATCCTACTATAAACTCTAAGGGGACAGAGATAGAGAATGTAAAAGAATTAAAACTAATGTTAATAGGGTGATGCACCAAAGGAGTGGTGAGTATTTTTACTTCGAAAATTGACACAGATTGCAGAAATGTAGCAAAACATCATGCACAAACAAATAAAATGTAATGAAATATCATGGATGAATCAAAAAACACAAGAAGAGGACTGAAACTCATTCATAGAGCTTACATTATCATTTCCAATATTAAAATACATGCATTACATCAACAGAAAAGCAAAAAATATGTTGCAGTCTTGAAAGAGGTATGGTATTCCACAAAGTCACTTTCTAGTATGAAAGAAGGAGCCTACAAAACATAAAAATGTCCAACACTTTCAAAATGAGCCAAATCTAGGTTTTAACAATGCCCATTCGAGCTCAGGAGAGAGAAACATGGGAAAATGTGAGAGCCACTTCAACCAACAACCAAAATGTAATAAAAAAGCATGGGCATCCTTAAAAGTCCATTCCCTGATGTTTTTGACCATGTTGGGAGAGAATGCGAGCCATGCTGCATTAAAAATGGTGGTTGAAATGTCATTTTTGTTCATTTCCACGTGCTAGAGGCGTTTTCCAATTTTATCCCTCCAAACTCCACCAAAAAAAAAAATTTACCTTGTAATCATGTAGATAATTTCACCAACTTTCCATTGATATAAAGAACACCCAAAACTAAGCTTTGGATCGAAAGTTATGCCCATTTGAAAATTTAGGGCAAAATAGGGCCGAAAATGGTTGGTGGGACAAAATGTTAATATTTTCCCACTTTTGCATTTGGGAAAATTTCCCAAAAATCTCCGGACCCCACTAATTCAAAGTGCCACATGGCATGTTATGATTGGTTGCAGCCTCTTCTACTTCTTTCTCCATCGCTTTCGGCCTTTGGAAAATTTTCAAAAATTCTCCGTTGGTGGATGGCCCGAGGACACGTGGCATGATGTGATTCACATGCGGGCATTTACTCTTAAATTTTTGCCACCATTTGATCATCTTTTTAACCTGGACACGTGGCATAACCCCATTGACTCGGGCCTACTCTTCTTCATTTTTTTCCGCCACGTGGACATGTGGCATGGTTTCACTGGCTCAGACTTTGGGGGCTGGTTTTCCTTTTGAAAATTTTCTTTGATTTTATTTTGGGAAAAATTCCCAATCTCCCCGTGCTCTATTGGTCTAAGAACATGTCATATGATCTCATTTGTTGCACAGGCCTACGGGCCAAAATCTCTCTTTAGCGCCCTTGCCAAACACTTGGTAAAATTTTCAATCTTTCCTCCACCCTCCGCCACTCCTTCAGCCTAAGGACACGTGGCATAATGTTATTGGATGTGGGCC
Organism: Taxus wallichiana var. yunnanensis; assembly: GCA_018340775.1. NCBI lineage: Eukaryota > Viridiplantae > Streptophyta > Pinopsida > Cupressales > Taxaceae > Taxus > Taxus wallichiana. The sequence continues at coordinate 565,786,445 of CM031235.1, forward strand.
TGGCATCAAAATTTTGTTTGTGCCAACCCTTGGGAAATTTTCCCAACTTCTCCCCACCTAGACATGTGGCACGATCCCATTCGCCGGTGGGCCATCGGGATAAAAATTCCTTTCTGAATTTTGCCAACACTTGGTAAAATTTTCAAGTTTACCTCCGCCTCCGCCCTTCCGAGGACACGTGGCCTCATCTTATTGGCCCAGGATTTTCTAGGGAAAATTTCCCACAAAAACTCGCCAAGCCATAACTTCAAAAATACATGGAGTTAGGAAGAAAACTTTACCTTTCTGGAAAGCTGAGAAAATATCTATCCAATGGTGCCATTTCTAGAAGGTTTTGAGTGCCTAAAAGATAAAAAATTATGACTGAGGCACAAGAGAGGAAAGAATGAAGGGAGTTAGCCACAAAATGAGCAAGGGGCTCATTTTTGGATGACAATTTTGGTGACTCAAAGGGGTCACCTACCTACCTGGATGAAGTTGCGTTCGAAGAAATCCATGAGCATAGAGTCATCAAATTCTCTACCTGGTACCCCTATTGATTAGAAAATGCAAGGAGGAAGATGGAGGGAAGAACAACATCTGATTAGAACAAGGCCTGTAAAACACATTTCTTGGAACAACAAGCTTGTGCCAAAGCACTTAGGGAAAGCAAAGCTAAAACAACAAAACAATGTGCATAAGAACTTGGAGGAATGAAAACCTAAGCTAATATGTACAAGGTGGAGAATTTCCTTCAGTAGTAATGCTTCAGATGGATTCCATTGACTGGAATCTGCAATTCTTCACCATCCAATGTGGACAATTGGAAGGCATTGTTGTCCTTACACTTTGTGACCATGTATGGGCCACTCCAAATGGCATAAAATTTTGAATGCCTCCCGTTTTGCTCTGTCTGCATCCCATTTTAACACTAGATCTCCAACTTGGAAAGATCTATCCTTGGCCTTTCTATCAAAGGTCTTTTTGATCAAAGCTTGATCTTTCTCCATTGCTTGGGATGCCTAATTTCTAATTTCTTGGAGCTCCATCAATTCTGCATACCTAAACTCCATGGGTCCAAACTCCAACAACTCCAACTACTTCATGATTTCCAATGTTGGCAACTCAAGTGACATGGGCAAGACCGCTCTCTTCCATAAACAAGCTTGAATGGAGAATTACATGTAGATCTCTTGGGGTTATCCTATCAGCCCATAAGGCTGATTTCAACCTAGTATGTCAATACCTCTTATTTTCATCAAGAGTCCTCTTGATGATACTCAACAAGTTCTTGTTTGTAGATTCAGCTTGGCCATTACCCTGAGGATAATAATTTGATGAAGTGCTTAGGTAGATCCCATTATTGATAGCCCATTCAGTTACCTTGGATATAATGAATGCCAATGCATTATCTGATATTATTGTAGCAGGTATGTCAAATCTGGTTGTTATTCCCTCATAGAATTCCAGGATGCTAGATTCATTTGCTTCCTTGAGTGCTATTACCTCAGTCCACTTGGTGAAGTATATGTTGCTATTAGAATCCACTTGTGTCCTTGGCTTGAATTTGGATTAATGACTCCAATGAAGTCCAAAACCCATTGCATGAATGGATGGTCAACTGAAATTGGATGCAATGGAAGGGCAGCTAGTCTCTCCTTACCTGTGAAGAATGCACAATTCTTGCACCTCTTGATCCATGCATAACAATCACTAAAAATATTGGGCTAGTAATAGCTAGCCCTCATGATCTTGAGAGCTATCACTCTTGGTGAAAAATGACCACCAGCTGATCCACCATGGAACTCTTCCAACACTCTGTGAATCTGATTTGTCCCAATGCATCTCAACAGCACTCCATTCACATCCCTTTTGAATAAAACACCACCAACAAGAGCATAAGGGACAACCTGCAATCTGAAGTGTCTCCTTTTGGTTTTATTCATCTCTGGAGGGCATAGGCCTGTGTGTAGGAAGTGCATTATGTCTTGGGTCCAGCAAGGAGTGAGGACACCATCATTTTCTTCTTGAATGCTTCCTTGCTCATGGCTGTCTTGCAACACCAAAACAACCTCTTTCTCATTGCATGCTTCCTTTTGTTTGTTCAAGACCAGCTGCTCACACAATCCTTTTCCTCTGACCAACTTGGTGACTTTGATCTCAATGTCATACTCCATGACATGAGTAATCCACCCTACTCTCTTTTCATTCAGGTCTTTACTGAGGAGGAAGTCACTAACTCCCACATGAGAAACCAGCAGTTGAACCTTGTTGTTTGAAACTAGATGCTTAAATTTCTTCAAGATACTAATTACTACAAGAAAATGATTCTTAATGAATTAATATCTCACCTCATAGTCCTCCAGATTTGGTGAAGAAAGCAATTGGTGCTCATCATTGTCTTTGTTCTACTATATTAAAATTACGTAAATAGTATCATCACCTCCAAATGTGTAGAGGATGAAATCCTTGGAGAAATCTAGGTTAATGAGAGTTGGAGCTTGTGAGATGGCCTCTTTGATTTCTTCAAAACTTTCCTTGCATTCTAATGTCCATTTGAAAGCTATTCTTTTCTTTAACATCTTGGTGATAGGCTTGACTAGGGCTGCAAAATTTGGGACAAACCTCCGAAAAAATTTATCCTTCCCAAAAAACTTTGAAAGGATTTCTTATGACTTGGCAATGGCAGTGCTCTTATGGCTTCAACTCTTTCTAGATCAATTACTAATCCTTCTTTGGAGACAATGTGGCCAAGGAGCTTTCCTTCATTAGCTAGAAAAATACACTTTTGGGATTCAAAGATACCCCAAATCTTCTACACCTTTGGAATACTCGTCTTAAATGAAAGAGATGGTCTACTACATTTTTTGAAAAAATAGTGATATCATCAAGATATATCAACACCATGTTGTTAATCAAATCCTTGAACGCCATGTCCATCACCCTTTAGAATGTAGCTCTAGCGTTGGACAGCCCAAATGGCATTTTTCTGTATGCGTAAGTTCCCCATTTGGTTGTGAAGGCTATCTTGAACTGATCCTCTTCCTTCACCATAATCTAATTGTACCCTGAATAGCCATCAAGCAATGAAAACCTTTCAGATCCAGCAACAACTTGTAAAATCTGCTCTATGGAAAGAAGTGGGTAATGATCCTTGAGAGATGCTCTGTTCAAATCTCTGAAGTCAACACACAATCTGATTTCTCCGCTCTTATTTCTAATCGAACCAAGTTGGATACCCAACTAGAATGCTTAATAGGGAATATGCTACTTGACTCTATCAACTTATTCAATTCTTTTCTCATGAGAGGCTCCAGTGTGGATGAATGGCCTTTATTTTTTCCCGATGGGTTTAGCACTTGGATCCAATTCAATGGTGTGTTGAGATAACTTGGGATTGAAACCTTTCAAATCTTCATAGCTCCAAGAAAACACATCAGGGAATTCTTGAAAAAGTTGTATGAATTAATACCTTTCTTACTCAGTTGTCATTTTACCAATTTGGAGTGATTTACCTTCTTCCACCAGGATGGGCACTGAATATTCTACCCTTTGACTTAGATGTTTGCTTTCTCCTTCTTGAACTGATCATTAGGATTGAAAATGAACTCTAAAGTGACAAGTCCCTTTGGTATTTTGTTAGTTCTCATTTATACCACTTGATCACCATATCATTGTTCTAACTTTTCCGATTTTTAACCGAGAACTCAGCCTCTTCTTGTAAGAAATGGATGATTTGTTGATCATTTTCAAACACTTGCCAACTTACATTGTTTTTAGGCATCAAGGCCTTACAATCACATGAATGTTTGGTTGTACTTTGTCTTTTTTTATGCTTTCAACAACATCAAAGGTTGCTCTAACTATCGTGCAAGCTGTCACAAAGAACTTGGTTCTCTTTTCTAGGGATGGATTTGATGCTAAAAACCTCAAAATATTCAATGAGGTCCAACACCATGTTTTTGTAGCACTTGAGCAGATCATTCTTGGCATCATGATGCCCCCTAACTTGGTTGACTATCATCTCACTGTCACCAAAAACTTGCAAGTTCTTTATTCCTCTCTTGATTGACCAATGTAATCCTTGTATCAAAGCTTCATATTCAGTAATGTTATTAGAACATGAAAACTAAAATCTAAAAGCTGAATGATACTTAACTCCTTGAGGTGAAACAAGCATAGCTCCCCCTCCTACACCTTGTCTACTTCTTGATCCATCAAAGAACAAATACCATACCTCATTGTCATATTTGTGGTCTGGCTTGGTGATGCTAGGAATAGGCTGATTTTCTTCATGCATGCAATAGACTCCTAGCTCAAATTCTTCTATTTCTTGAAAAGGATAAAAGCATACACCTTGCTTGCCTATTCATCAAGAGTCAAATCCGGGATGCTTCCAACCTTGGTGTCAGTTTCATCAGTGCTTGGATAATCCTCTTGATCAAACACTGAACAATTGGTATTGATTTGGCTTGGAGTGTGAGGATCAATGTGAAAGTTTGCAATAGGATCAGATCTGATTGTGGCTTTAGTTCCATATCTTGTTCTAAACAACATGTATGACCAATCAAGTAGATAAGTAACCTCCAATATTAGTTGTGAAATCCCTTGACAAACATAGGGCAAAGAGTGGTGGAAGATCTATCACTAAGACATCTTACAAAACAACATTGGGGCATGCATGCAAAGTAAGACTCAAGTTTTTAATCACTCCCACTGTTGTTACTATTGTCCCATCCAATTACACTACCCCTTTGGATATGAATTCATATTGAAGCTCCAACTGATCAGCTATTTGCTTAGGCATTATTGAACTACTTGCTCTGAAATCAATCATGCAGTTGTGTACTAATTGGTTTCCAATGATCAATGAAACATAGAATGGAGGGGGCTTCAACATTTTAACTTGTTGTCCTCCATAATTCCCCTCAAGCTGGGAAAAATTTGAGAGTATCTTCTCTTACATTTAGACCTATTGATTAGAATTTGACCAGTCCTTCATGGCAGCTTGTAGCAAATCTCTTTGGCTTGGGATGGATAGTGATTCCCACATTGATATGTTCACATTTTTCTTCTTCATCTGATCAATGATGTTGAATGGGGATGAAGCATCCCTCTACTATCCTCTAGCCTACACATTCATTCCTTGCACATGGGCAACAACTAGCATCTAGGTGGGCTTAGTAGAAATTTGGTTTGGGTGGTCCTTGTATGTTTGGAACTATGTTTTGTTTTCCAACAAGAGTATATGGAGTGGTAGAAGGTTGTGGATTACTTGGAGCCAATGGCTATCCTTCACCCAAATTTCTCCTTTTTGATGTTGTGTTGGCTACAACACTTTGAGAGATTGTTTGATTCATACCACAAAAATCTTCTGCCTACCAGTTTACAAGTGTGGTATCATTTGGAGCTGATTGTTGCTGGGATGTTTCTTGTTGTTGGTTATGTCCTTGACTCCCTTCACCCTCCACACTAGTTGTTGTTACCATTAATGCTTGATTTAGAGCACCGTTGAAGCACATAGACTAGTTGTGAGGTTCATTGCATGGGAAACACCAATCATACTCCTGAGCTATATTGTTTTGTAATGGCACTAGTGCTTTAGAGGCAGATGTAGCATTGGGATTATAGGGCTGAAATGGTCTATTGGCAGGAAGTCTTGCTTGATTTTGATTTGCAGCTAGATTGGGTGGTGTTTGAGGCTGATATGGCTGCCTGTTAGGCTGAGATTGAGGCTGATATGAAGGCCTAAAACTTTGGGCTTGCTGCCTCTTGAGTGTAACTAGCTCATTACCTAAACTTTGAAATTGCTTCATGACTTCTTGAAGTTCATTTGAGGCACTAGAGGATAAAGTAGAAGCTTTACTTGAATTCTGATTTCTAGGAGTGGGGATAGGAGCCAAAATAGGAACTTGATCAATACCGAACTCTCTAAATTTGGATACAATGGCATTGGAGGCCTAGGAGCTAGCTTACTAGCTTGGATCAGATAATTTTCAGCTCTAATGGAAATGATATAAGCAACAAGGATAGTTGTGCCTCCCATGGATTGAATTAACATAGAAAACTAGAATTTAAAGCTTTAAGGTAATATAGAAAAGCACCTTCGATGTTGGCTTTACCGCCATTGGAATTCTCTCCTAGGTCCTTTGAAATATGAATTTGAAGTCACTCACCTACTCATTGGGAGCTCTCTTGATAGTTTTCAATTGTTCCAAAAGGGACAAGTTATCTACCTTTTCTCCGAAACTACTCATGGAGGGCTATACATAGCTGGTTCCAATTTTGGATAGAACTTGAAGCAAGACTCCGAACCATTGTAAAGCCTTCCTTTGAATGAAGATGTCAGCAGCCCGACATCAACTTTCATCTCATCAATCTCATGGATTGCACAAATATTAACAATGTCCTCGACATGATCATCAAGAGTGATCTGATTCTCTCCAGTAAAGTATGGAATGTTCTTCAATGCTACAAATAGGATTGGATTTTGTGCATTGAGAGCAAGTGGGCTGCTGCTAGTGAAATTGACATATGGGTTGTGTTGTGCCATTTTGATTGGCCTTAGAACCCTTGTTGATGGATGAAAGATATACCTGTGGAGGAGTTGATAGAGTTCTGTTTGGTGGAGATGGAGACCTTTGGATTCTTCTCCCTCTTTGTCTTCTTCTTGGAGATAATTGCAAATACTCAAAAAATACTTCTTCTTCTCCAAATCTTGACCTTGTGGTGATTCTTCTCATGATTTTTCAGGTCTATACTTCTAAAACCAGCTTATTCTTCTTCCTTCGAGTCATCGATGTGCAATTCAGTGGCTCTTTTAAGCAGGAAAATTGCAACAAATACACATCAATTTTGTTGCAATGAAGATGAAGACCTCTAAGGTCCCACCGGCATGCCAAAACCGTTAGTGCAAATCAACAGACCCTCTAGATGTTGTATCATATTTTTAGTTTGACATCTCAAAGCATCCAAAGTGTGATTGCACAACATCAATCTCTTCCCCAAGCGGGACTTGTAAAAGTGGGAAAAGAATCTTCAAGTTAGAGGTTGGTTCCTCAACTCCTTTGATCAGGTGTATTACTTGAAAATTGTAAAGGTTTAAACTCAAAATCCTACTATAAATTCCAAGGGGACAGAGATAGATAATGAAAAATAATTAAAACTAATGCTAATAAGGTGATGCACCAAAGGAGTGGTGAGCATTTTTACTTTTGCAAATTGACACATATTATAGAAATGTAACCAAAAATGATGCACAAACAGATAAAATGTAATGAAAGATCATGGATGAATCAAGTAACACAAGAAGAGGATCAAACTCATTCACAGAGCTTGCATTGTCATTTCCAATATTAAAATACATGCATTACATCAACAGAAAGGTAGAAAATATGTTACAGTCTTGAAAGAGGTCTAGTATTCCACAAAGTCACTTTCTAGGGTGAAAGAGGGAGCTTGCAAAACATAAAAATTTCCAACACTTTCAAAATGAGACAAATCTGGCTTTTAACAATGCCCATTCGAGCTCAGGAGAGAGAAACATGGGAAAACGTGAGAGCAACTTCAACCACCAACCAAAATGTAATAAAACAACATGGGCATCCTTAAAAGTCCATTCCCTGATGTTTTTGACCATGTTGGGAGAGAATGCGAGCCATGCTGCATTAAAAATGGTGGTTGAAATGTCATTTTTGTTCATTTCCACGTGCCAGAGGATTTTTCCAATTTTATCCCTCCAAAATCCACCAAAACACAAAATTTACCCTATAATCATGTAGATAATTTCACCAGATTTCCATTTATATAAAGAACACCCAAAATCGAGCTCTGGATCGAAAGTTATGCCCATTTGAAAATTTAGGGCAAACAGGCCGAAAATGGTCAAGGGACAAAATTTTAATATTTTCCCACTTTTGCATTTGGGAAAATTTCCCCAAAAATCTCCACACCTCACCTATTTGGTGCTACATGGCATGTTTTGATTAGTTGTGGGCCTCTCGTGCTTCTTTCTCCACCATTTCGGCCTTTGGAAAATTTTCCAAAATTCTCCACCGACTGGATGGCCCAAGGACACGTGGCATGATGTGATTCACTGTGGGAATTTTCTCTTAAATTTTTTACTCGCCATTTGATCATATTTTCTCGACCTAGACAAGTGGCACAATGCCATTGGACTCAGGCCTGCTCTTCTTCATTTTTCCTTCGGGCATGTCTTGCATTTTTTTCCGCCACGTGGACACGTGGCATGGTTTGACTGGCTCAAACTTTTGGGGGCGGGTTTTCTTTATGAAATTTTTCTTTAATTTTGTTTTGGGAAAATTCCTAATCTCCCCCATGCTCGCTGGTTCGAGAACACGTGGTGCAATCTCATTTTTGCTGGGCCTATGGGAAAAATCTCTCTTTAGCACCCTCGCCAAACACTTGGTAAAATTTTCAATCTTTCCTCCACCCTCCGCCACTCCTTCGGCCTAAGGACACATGGCATAATGTTATTGGACATGGGCCTGGCATCGAATTTTTTTTTTTGCCAACCCTTGGGAAATTTTCCCAACTTCTCCCCACTGGACACATGGCATGATCCCATTCGCCGATGGGCCATCGGGCCGAAAAATTCCTTTCTGAATTTTGCCAACACTTGGTAAAATTTTCAAGTTTACCTCCGCCTCCACCCTTCCGAGGACACACGTGGCCCCATCTTATTGGCCCGGGATTTTCTAGGGAAAATTTTCCACAAAAACTCCATTGAGCCATAATTTCAAAAATACATGGAGTTAGGAAGAAAACTTTACCTTCTCGGGAAAGCCGAGAAAAGATCTATCCAATGGTGCCATTTGTAGAAGGTTTTGATTACCTGAAAGATAAAAATTTATGACTCGAGGCACAAGAGAGGAAAGAATGAAGGGAGTTAGCCCCAAAATGAGCAAGGGGCTCATTTTTGGATAACAATACCCTTATTTGGGTCAATCGTGTATAGTGGACCCTTAGGTGCGTTATTTAACGATAAATTTAATAAGATAATAAATTGTTGGGTTAATAATATAATGATATTAAGTATGTTGGTTTAGTTGAAGGAACTCAATTGGATTTCATAACATAGGGACTACAAAAATTACCCTCATAATGAGGTTACTATTATGCAATAACTATGCTTCAACATCTAACTTAGGTTAATTAAATCAATTGACATAAGTGAAAGTTCGGTTCATGGTTCTACTCTAAACAAAGATAGACACATGGACTAGTGTAGTGGTCAACTCATGTTGACTTAGGGTAACTAAACACACCCAATCGATGAAATTTGATTAAGTATGTTTATGTATCCTTAGCCACCGTGAGTATTCTTCCACACTAGTGCATGTAATATGCCCATGTTAGTGTGAAACTTTAACTTGGGATTGGGTTAATCAGAAGTCAAGATTGACCACTCTAGATAATAGTAAGAGTGTGGTGAAAGAAATATTCCTTTTGATGAGTACACCATCTTGGAATGTAAACATGTTTTTAAAAATTTAGCCAAGTATCACAAAACGCTGGTTACGTTGTCTTATGTCACCTAGTATAAGATGCGGGATTTTAGATGAATATTTGTAACAAATATTCAAATAGGATTCCTAGATAGAACACTTGAGTGCCCATAAAATGGTAAAGGAACTAAGTATATACAATATACACTTGAACAGTTAACATGAGATATCGATTTAATACCGAGTCATGGAATGAGAGATCGTGTTTCACCTAGTCATTATAGTTGCATATGGTTTTCTATTATTATATGGATGGGCAATGGAATGTGTGTTCTAAATAATGTTAATTTAGAATAGAGAGCATTATGTAAAAAAAGTGTCCTTATTTATATGTCATAAAATTGGATGTTACATATCCCATTTAAAAGTCTTTGGTTGTCCTACCTCCTTATATATCCCTAAAAAGAAAAGAAAGAAACTTGATATCACTTCTTTTTCTTGTATTTTCACTGATATGATATTAACACTATAGGTTTAAGGATTTACAACCCCGTAAAAAGGGAAGTAACTTAAAAATCACAATGTTCTTGTTTTAGAAAAATGTTTCTATTCATCTTAAAATAGTAATGATATTCTTAATCCTGTCAATATCCCTAATGATGGTTCTAGTTCTGATGATGAAAATATGGTAAAATATCATAATAATTTTTCTTTGTGTTAATGCTATGGATGTTTCTAAATCTCCTGTCTCCCTAGCTAAGAAAAAATGGGCTCAAATTGTGTTAGAAAGTTCTAATCCTATTGACCTTAGGGAAATGCCCAAAAGCCATCATAAGTACCATGCATTAATGACCTTATATGAACCTGAGCCACAAATTTTTGAAGAATATTCTCAAGATGAGAATTGGATTAATGTAATGTAGGATGAATAGAATGCCCTAATTCAAAATCAAACTTGGGATTCGGTTCCACCTCTTTAGAAAAGAATCGTTATAGGGTCTAGATGGTTATACAAAGTAAAATATAATGTTGATGGTAGTATTGAAAAATATAAACCTATACTTAATGCTAGATGTTTCACCAAGAAACCCGGGATAGTTTATGTTGAGACCTTTTCCTTATAGATAAAATGAGCAACGTTAGGACATTATTTTCTATTATTGCTTAGTTTGGGTGGGAAATCCACCAAATGGATGTGAGGAAAACTTTTGAATGGTGATTTAATACAATAACTTTACATGTATCAACCTAAAGGTTTTGAAGAAACTGGTAAAGAAAACTATGTTTATAAGTTGAAAAATTCTTTGTATGGTTTAAAGCAAGCTCCTAGAGCTTGGTATGTGAAAATTAATGTTTTCTTTAAACAATTAGGTTTTGTTAATTTTTCTTCTGACAATGATCTATTCATTAAGAAAGAAGGTTCTCACATTATCATTATATGTATGTATGTGGATGATCTTCTTATGACTAGTGATAGTCCTTATTTAATTCATAGGATTAAAGAAAAATTGAAACAATACTTTGAAATGACTTATTTAGGTCTCTTACATCATTTTCTTGGCATGGTTGTATTTCAAGATAAGCATTCTATTGTTGTTTCTCAAGCACAATATGCAACCAATGTACTGAAAAAGTTTAATATGATTGATTGTAAACCAATTTATACACCTATGGAAGTTGGAATAAAACTTGATCCTAAACTCGCATGCAAAAATTAGATCCTACTTTATATAGGTAGTTAGTTAGTAATTTGATTTATCTAGCTATAAAAAAACCAGATATTTCCTATACATTAGGAATTTCTTCTAGGTTAACGTAGGAACCTTATAGAGATCATTGGAATCTTGAAAAAATAATTCGTAGATATATTAAAGGTATATTCAATTATGGGTTGCATTATACTAAGGATGAAAATGCTAACTTATATGGATTTTGTGCTTTTGATCATGTTAGTAATGTATTAGATAGAAAATACACTTCGGTTATGTGTTTAAATTTGGTGCAGATGCCATTACTTGGTGTAATAAAAAGCAACCAACTATTTCTATCTCTTTAAATTAAGCTAAGTATAGAAGTGTTATGGAAGCTACGAAAGAGGAACTATGGCTAAAGATTTTGTCTCATGCGAGATAAAGATGAAGGATCAAGGTAGTATTATTTTATTCTCAGAAACCCAGAGTACCATAGCTCTTCCAAATAATTCAAGATACAACATCGAGAGGACAAATAATATTGAGATACATATACACTTCATCCATGAGAAGGTGCTAAGTCATGAGATAGATCTCAAGTTCGTCCCGAGTGAAGAGTAGGTTGCTAAAGTCTTCATAAAGCCCCTGACTACTGCAAAGTTTTGTCACTTTCGTGAAACACTTGGATTGTTGGAGTTTCTATTGAGGGGGGTTGTGCATGAAAATTTCACCTCCTAATGGAACTTGGTATTTGTAAAATGAAAAATGCATTATAATAAAGACGTTTGGGAAAGTGAAAAATACCTTTGGGTAGTGTAAAAAGTCCTTCGGGCATGTGTATACCTTCTCAACTTATTTTTTAGAAAGAAGTGTAGAAATATATTAAAGTAGTTATTAAGTAAGCTCTTTAGTGCTATTGAGTTTACTAGTAAACATCCAAAGTGTAAGAAGATTGTTACGGAAGACCTTGGTTATAAAAGGTTCCTATATGTTTTGTTTTAAGTAACCTTTTACGAGAACTTGTGAGAACATGTAAAACTCACAAATCATACTTAGCCACTAATCATGGGATGATATTTTGGATTCCAAATCCTTTTTACCAAAAGTTAACTTGAGTATGATGAAGGTGTTATAATTCCTTCAACCTATATGCTAGCCTACAACCTTTATGGTTTATAGATTGTAAATCCTATAGTGTACCATGGGTAGGTAATCTATTGGCATATGTTATCCCATTTAACATTAAGGGGGAGTGTTGGAGCATAATGGTTAAGTGGGATGGAAACCCCTTAATTAAATATGGGTCCAACATTATACTATAGGTTAAATATTTAATAATAATAAATATTTATATTTCAATTATTAAATATGCAAACCTAGGGATATACTTTACGTTAAATATTTAATAATAAGAGATAGTTACATTTATATTATTAAATTTTTTAAACCTTGGTATATGTGTCAATCTTTAGGTGTATAAGGTGGATTGGGAGATATACCTCATAACCTCTTTTAACAAGGACTTAGGGTCCTCATTTGATAAATATATATCAAAGTTGTTTTTACCCTGTGATTAGAGTTTCTAAAGGAGGAGGTAATTTATGGATGTAAAAGCGTTTCTCTGTAATAAAGGTTACATTTCACAGAGGTTTTTTACCTTATTTTTTCCACTATAAATCTTGTGTCATTTGTTATTTACTTTCTATAAGTATTTCCTTATTTGTTATGTGATATAATGTCATGTTTATATATTTAATATTGCATAGTTTATTAATGTTGTATAATTTAATTGATTAAATCCATAGTTAATAGAATATTTTAATTATATCAAATTTTAGATTCATATAAGAAATCTTGGAAATGTCCCTACACACTTCCCATGCATGATTTTCTTTTATATAGGTTGGTGTTCTTCATACCTTCATGTTAGGTCCTTAAAATAGGTCAAATTGAGATAGTTTACACTGTAACTCATCATGTTTTTCTAGTTCTTCACCATATATCTGCTTAGAAATGTGTAATTATGTATCTCATGCCTCTAATATGCTTCATTTTCAGCCTCAAGACTTCACTCCACCATTTCAGGTCCATTTGTTGACTAGGCCTAGGGATTAAGCCTCGCTAAACTAAGATAATATCACTAATTCCACCGATGTACCTTTGTATCCATCATTATTATCTTATTTCCTTATCATATACATACTAAAATTTCTATTTAATCATCTTGGCATGATCTCACATCACCATTTATCCTCTACTAGTCACTGGCTCCTCAAGTAGTTGAGTATCGTGCATGTGTTCTCAAGCCTGGTCTTGTTTTGCCTTGTCTAACTCACTCCAAAATCTCCTTCATCTCTACTAAATCTTTCTTTTCATTAATAATAATTTAAAATCAATGAAAACTCATCCTTGACATGCCAACATACCTAAATTTGGTATCAATGAATGCAAATCACCCTTTAAAGGTTATGTTATGTTGATTTTTTTATATCTTAAAAATAACATGTCTAAATGGTGATTGCTAATACTTATCCCCACTACATCTACCATCCCCACCTCATTCAAAATAATTACCATTCCACCCTACCCTTACATATTACATATCCCTTCATGTATCTAACATGATGTCTTCCTACAAATCACATTTATCCTTCATATTGTGATTGAATTTGTTGTGAATCATAACATATCAACATGTCAAGTATCATTTCATCCTAATTTTTCAAAATATTATTCCCAAATGATGATAGTGATCAAATTTTATCTATCTTTAGTAGCTTATGTCTGATGTAATAATTATGTGTAATGTTTATGTGATAACTCTTGCAATGAACATTACATCTATGGTTATACTTTTCTCTAATTAACTTGCAAATAATTTTAGGATATTGACTCATAATATATCGCATTCATTAAAGCTACCCTTTGGAATATCTCACCTTGGAACATTTAGAAGTAGTAGGAGTTAGACACTTCTTATGTATGTGTATCCTAGTTATTTACTAATTATTCTACAATGTAATATCGTAGCCTAATATAATGCAAGTTTGCAGTAAATAAATGAAAAATAAAATACATAAATAATACCCAAGAAACTAAGAAATGAAAATATGAAACCCTAATATGCAAAGAGGTTTATAATATCCTTAGTTGATTCAAAGTTCTTGTAGGACTTTTTGCATCAAGACTAACTAAACAGAATGCGAGACCATCACACAAGAGCCTAAGAAAATGTAGATTTGATTGATATTTCTAGATTAAGCCACACGAAAATGGATTGGGGTGCGTGGGGCACCCCGGTACGTGTAAGAAGTATGGAATCCAATTTCATAGAGTTGTTTGATTGTGAAAAGCCTTCACTTCTTGTCGCGTGTATGCCACACTTAGATTGATGATGTCTCCATAAACCCGCAATACATGAATCACCTATAAAACCCTAAAAAAATATGCATATGAAGGTGTCGAATATCCTCGCCTTCTAAATTAATGGACTTATTGCTAAAAACTGCACTATATCTTAGACCCAATGTAATTTTTGTGTTTATGTCAAACTATGCACTAGGTTTCTCTTGTGCGCTTACACTTTTTGAGTGGCGAGACAATAAATAGATGTAGAATTTAAATAATTTATGTGTGGAAATAACGAACTCCCCTCCTATGAAGTGTTATGTACATGAACCAACCTTTAGTCCCTTTTGATGGAGCTAGATGGAGGGAAATTGATCTAAAGATGTGTTTGATGGATGTAACCTTAGGTGGAGACAATAGATGATTAGTGATTGGTCCCATATTATGATTAGATAACTTTATATTTATATGATTCCTTTTCTTTAATTTTTCAAATTACCCCAAAAAAAGATCGACTACCAAAAAGATAAGATTCTCAAATGGTTAGAAAACACCCAAAAAGTGAGAGTAAAGTGTAAAGAGGATAGGGAATCATGAAGGGGACAAGGGCATATCGAGTTGGTGTCGTAGATGGGCACTTCAGTCCAACAAAGGTAAAAATGAAGTATGAAAAGATAGAATGGGTTAATAAAGGTTCAAGACCAAAAGTAAAGAATAGAAAGCAATGAAAGATGACTAAAGACATGGGTTAATCAGTAATTTTCTTGTTTAGGAACCATATGAATATTAGTATATGATGAAGACTAGATAATTAACCAACGTGTGTGATTTTATATGTACTGTTTCCCCACTTTATGTTGGTGAGTGGAAATCTTGGTAACATAGAGTAGATAGATATGCATACCTAATATCTATGTACATCAATGTAGAAAACATGTCAAGGGACTAGACAAAGCATGGAGACTAAGGATTTAAAAAGTGTAAAAAGGTGATGAGAGTGAACCTAGGGCAAAAACACATGTGTGAATACTAATGTGTGTGATGTACTTGTTGTTAGTATCGATATATGTTTTGTTGTTGTTTTTTGACTCGCTTTCTTCCCATACGAGATGAACCTACAAAAGAGAAGTCGTTCAAGTAGTCAAATATGCATGTATATGTATAAAAGTATGTAAAATAAATGTTGAAAATGTGAAAAAGGAACATGTGCACTTGATCCATGATGAGGAAAAGAGGGTGTATAAAGGATCCCGTTGATGAATTTCAAGTTTTTTGGGTGATCTCACGCTACTATCCAAATAAGTGTAGGGAGGAAACTCTGATTTATCCTCCAACATGTAACATCTTCCCGAAACTATAGAGATATTTGTACTATCTAGTTTTTTGGGTGATCTGATGCCACGATAAAATTAGTGTAGAGAGGAAATTCTGGTGTTATCTTCTAACCTAAAATTTCTCCCCAAAATAAAACACCACCGTAGATGATGTGTACCAACGCATGTACTAAGGAAAAATTCCCTCTAAATTTTGTTGTGTAGAGTTTTGTAGAATATGCTAAACCCTATCGATGTGTGATATGCCCCCTCATTTTAGGTAATCTAGGTAAGGCCACTATTTTTTGGACCCAAGTTTGATTTTGAGTCCCAAAATCTAAAAACTATACTATACTAGTATTGTAGCATGTATACTCTATATGGGGTGACTAGTTCACCTAAATGATGCCCCCCCTATTTGGGGGAGCATGCAACGTCGTAGTAGGAGGATGTGCCAAAAGAGGACCAAATACTGAAATTGTGCCCTACAGAGGAAGGGATGTGCTTGGTAAAACCAAGGCACATGCAAACAAGTGTCTTAGAGAAAAGGGTTAGTAAAAACAAATTAAAAATGCATATATAAGATGAAGTGTAGGTTATACAAACAATGTATAAGCTAAAACACATAAGAAGAAAATGGAGGCCATAAAAAGAGGGTTGCAAACATGGGACATCATTCATGGTGTCGAAAAACAATCAAGGCTAACGAATCCAAAATCATATAAGTTTGCACACAAAAAAAAGGAAAAATCCTTCAAAAAGGCATAAAATGACAAGAAAGAACAAACAATGCAACAAAAAATGATGGTGGAAAGTAATCTTACAAAATACTAGTTGTAGTGTATGAAAGTGGATACCCCCAAGAGTTATTGTGGGACTAGTACTAGGTGTTGTGCCAAGAATCCATGCTACGTGTAATGTATCTCAGTAGAGTTTATGATCATAACTAGAAGTCAAGTGAATTCACATGTGTGTATGATAAAGATAATAACATACAAGATATCTATCTAGCACATGTAATAAAGTGAACATGTAGAAGTAAATACAAAAAGAGTAAATACAACCAAGAAATGCAACATGTTGTGGATGAATAGAATGGAATGTAAAGTGAATGATAGGATCCACGTGCCCCTCGAGTGAGTGGAATTTTATGCAATGAGGTTCATCTTTTATGCCCCCTCAAGATTCAATAATGAACCATAAATGACAGACGTCATTAGGCAATGGTCGAGTTATGTGTTTTATGTAGTGTGATGTGATGAGTATGTAGTGATGATGTGCATCATAGAGATGAACTGTGAGGATGTGTGATGATTTATCCTAAATCATATACCCCAAAAATATTATGAGAGAAGTGACGATTTAACCTAAAATGTTCATCCCTAAAGGATGATAGAAGAAGTGATGATTTAGCCTAAAGTGTATATCACTACAAGATGCTAGAGGAAGTGATGATGTAGCTTATGGTGTATATCACTAACCTAGGAATGTTGCATGAGAAAAGGATGAAATTTTTTAGTCTAGGAAAGTGATGTTTTCCATTTGTGATGTATACCCTCAACATTCCAAAGATGGACCATGAGACTAGAGTGCATTATCAGTGTAGTGAGCGTAGAGTGTCAAATTAGATGTGTAAAATGCGTGAGATGTGTAGTAGGTGTAGTGTAATGTGTGATGTATAGGATGCAATGAAATATGTGTAGATGATATAGGTGTAGAAGATGTATGACACATAATAGATGTAGGATGTAAGATGTAAAGTATAGAATTGAATATGCATGATGTGGATTGTGTGAGGTTCATGTGTATAGAATTACCTCAACATTCAAGTCTGAACCAAAGCACAAGAGTGTTTCATTAGTTAATGTAAATGCTAACATGTTTGTAGTAGAACATGAATGTATTCAATGGAGGGTATACACATAATTCCCTCAAAGTGTGTAATTGTGAGCAAACTATCCGATAAAATTAAGGATAAAGGTCATCTACATGATGATCACAATGATGAAAACATGTGATCATGCTCTAGGAGTGATGGTATTTGAGAGAGACACTGCGTAGGTGAATTAAGTCAATATGCATGTGATGAAAGAGTATATGATGGATGCGTCGGTGCAAAAAAATGTGTAGGTGATGGATATCTATGCAAAGTAGAACACGTCAATGATGGACACTGTGGAATAAAACTAGTTGGTGATTTATGTTTAGATATAGTAAATGTCTTAGGAATGGGCCTATACTAGTGTATTGGAATAACAGAGTGATGAGGCCATGTAAAATGTGCATTAGTAGGTGATCTAGGAGTAGATTGTGCTTTGAGTGTTATGGGTCATGGCGTACTAGATGTAATAGGTGATGCATTAGCTAGTGCGAGAGGATGGTGGGACCAAGGAGTAGAAGGAGGAACACCATCGATAGAAATGAATTTACTATCATTAATGAAATTTAGATGCAAATTATTCATGAATATTATATACTTAGACTTGTGAATCCAATTCAGACCAAAGACCATGTCACACCCATCAACTTCCTAGCCCACAAGGAATGGAACCAACATAGTAAAAGGTCTAACTATAATTTAAACCTTGAAACAACCATAGGATTTGTTCATGGGATATGAAATTTTTGAAAGAGGATAACCAATAGTAGTAAGAAGAGGAATAGAACACATGCTAATGGGCCATAATGGGTCAAATTTGGTATTATTGATAGGGATACATCTCGATAGAGGCACTAATGTGTAAGTTATTTGAAAAGAATGAGGCATGATAATCATGATTAGAGAAAGAGCTAACTAGTGAAGTAATTTCAGTGTTAGCCACTAATAAATCAATTCCTCTTGATGTAGTAGGAGGCACTTCGTGATATATATGATTAGTGAATGCATCAAAGTGGTTTTCTTTTCGTTTTATGGAAGTGAGTTGTTAAATATTTTGATCTTACAATTTTTGTTGACTGGTGTAGAGTTTGTAGGCTATGGAAACTCAAGCTTGTTGTTATCAATAAGATATTGAATGATGGTGTAGAGTTTGAGACACCTATTTGTAGAGTGTCCCACACATTGGTGATAGTCACATCAAAATTTCTCATTTTAATTTCTTATTTTTTTCACGATGGTTCTAATTGAAGTGGTGGAGGAAGCATGATAATATTTCTCTTAAGAAGTTGTTGTAATATGAGATGTGGAGAAATAGAGAATTTGGTGAATGTGTGCTAAGGTGGTTGTGATTGAAGATATTTCAAGGTGGATATTGTGTTGACCATAATTTTTGTGTCAATTGGTTTTGTTGTAGATAGTTTAAACATTGAATTACTTTGAAAACATGTAGAATATGATGTTTTTCCGAAACTTAAGCTTACCAATAGATAAAATCTTTATCTTAGGAAGATTAAGAGTTTGACATAGTTAGTCTAATGAGGGATATTTCTTGAAGAGAAAAATATTTCTTGAAGAGATGATTGTAGACTCGGATGAATAAATCCCGATTCTTAGAGTCATGAGAAAATTAGACATCTTCGCTAAGTTATGTTTGTATCGCAAAACGTAGTCTGCTAAGTTCTCATTAGATCCTTGTTTATGTTATGCGAGTTGAACATAAGATATCTTGGAGCCAATGTTGATATATAAGTGAGTGATAAAAACATCGAAAGATGCATAAAATATGTTACCAAGTGAACATGTAGGTCATAAAACCAACACATTGCATAATCATGAAGACTATGAGGAAAGACATTAGCTAGGAGAATGTGATCATCCATAAAATATAGACAAGCCACATGGAATTCTCGGAGATGCTCTTGTGGGTCACCATGGCCATTGAAAATAGGTAGTTTAGGGGTGACAAAATTTGGTGGAAGTGAATAGGTGGATATAGCGGGCATGAACGAAATATGCAGTAGTAGAGTGGAATCCAAAGATGCAGATGTAAGAGAAGTATCTTATTCTAATTGATTAATTTGTACTTGAAGGTCTTGATAAAGGGAGGATGGATCTTCCGTGCTAGTGGAAGGATTCTCTTGCGTATGATAAACAAGAGGTGGGGTATAGTGATTAGTAGGAGTAGGGATAAAAATAGGAATGGTGGAGATGGGTGGAAGAGTAGAATTAAGCGGTTGGGTAAAAATTATGGTGGGAACGATGGTAGAATAATTAATATCCACAAGGTTTATAGCTTCCTCACAAGAAGCATATAGAATTAAGTCTAGTTATTGGGGATGCTCAGTGATATGATCATTGAGGGCTTTAAGATGGGATTTAGTAAATTCTTCAGAAGATTAAGTGATAATAAGAGAAAAATATCCCTAAGTAGAAAGGTGGTGTCAATCATGGGGTTCACCAAAACTATTATGCTAAAATGTAATATCCTATCCTAATCTAATGCAAGTTTATAGTAAATAAATGAATAATGCAATAATAAAATAATACCCAAGTAAATAAGCAATGAAAATATGAAACCCTAATGTGCAAAGAGGGTTAGAAGATCCTTAGCTGATTTGAAGATGTTGCAGAATGTGTCGCATCAAGACCATCTAAGAAGAGAATGAGAGACCATCACACAGGAGCCTGAGAAAATGTAGATCCAAGTGATTTGGCTTGATTAGGGTGCCTGGAAAAGGGATTGCATCACCTGGATTCCTTGGTCTACAATATAGGCACCTTTGTCTGTGTGGGAATTCCAGAAGAAATTTTCACAGAGTCACCAGATGGTGCAAAGCCTTCATTGCTTGTCTCACTTAGATAACTGATGTCACCATAAATCTGTAATAAATGAATCACCTGAAAAACCTCAAACAAAGCATCAAAACCCTAAAAAAATAAAAATTCATATGAAGGGTCTAGATTATCCTCAATCGCTAAATTTATATACTTATTACTAAGTGCTGCACTCACGTCCCAAACGTAATGTAGTTCTTTATGTGTGTGGAATTGTGCCCTAGGTTTCTCTTGTTCTAGTCAATATTTTTGAGCAGCGAGTAAATAACTAGATGTATAATGTAAATAATGTATGCATGGAAACAATAGACTCCTCCTATGAAGTGTGATGCGAGATGAACCAACCTTGTGTCCCTGTGATGGAGCTAGATGGATGCAAATGGAGCTATAAGTAAATTTGATGGATGCAACCTTACATGGAGATATTAGATGCTTAGTTCTTGATCCTTATTATAAATCACATAAATTTATATTTATATGATTTATTCACTTGAATTTCATAATCAACCCGAAAATGCCGATTAGCTAAAATATACAATGCAAAAATAGATAGAAATGACCAAAAAGTGAGAGTAAAGTGTAAAGAGGAAAGTGACACCCAAAGGGGATGAGGATTCTTGGCACCGGTGTCTTGGCCTGGGTGCTCTAGTCCGTAAAAGGTAAAACTAAATTATGAAAAGACAAACTAGATCAATAAAGGTTCAAGGCCGAAAGTACTAGAAAGCAATGAAAGATGGCCAAAGACATGGGTTAATCAATACTTTTATTTCTTAGGAACCATATAAATAGTACTATGTGATAGAAACTAGATAATTACCCAAAGTGCATGATTTTTTTTCTACATTTACAATACATAGTGATAAAGGAGTATTATATTATCCTTGAATACAAATGACATACCTTACATCTATCATTCTTTAAGCTCTTTGGTTTTAAATTTCTACCTTGTTTTTGGGGTGTAAAACTAGGAACCAATAGATTACAATTTCCCTTGTAGTTTAATTTCTATTTCTTATTCCTTGGTCAATATTTTCTTGTATGTTATAACATCAACTTGAATATATGGAGTAGTCATTATTTTTATTTTTACCCCATTATGTGTAGTAATATGCACTTTGGCCTCTTTGTGAACATCCTATGAGATTACCACCTTTAATCTCCAATTCTTATTTTATTAGAACAAATTCATAACTCTTGTAGCCCTATCATTCTCACTCTCTATAATATTATTTACCAAGTATGCAAATTATTCCATCTTGTGACTCTCTCGAGAATGTTCACAATTTAGAAACTTGATACAATTCCTTTGTTAGTGGTTGAGTCCCCAATCCGATTGCTTATATCAAGCACAATTTTTTTCTCAAAAATTCAAAAATGAATCTATTAATTATGCTTCATATTATTTCCTGCTTCAAAGATCATTCGAGTCAAAGATAAGCCTCAATTTGTAAAAAATATTGTGCCTTAGAAAGAAAGGATTCAATAGAAAGGTTAGGTAATTATTTAATGGTTTGGTTGATTAAAGTAAAAGCTTCAGACAGATGGGTGATCGAGAATATGTCTACATATTTCATGAGGAACCTGAAAAACAACACTAAAATGATTTAAACTGATCTAAGAATATGAAGCTATGAAGGCTGAAAAGAATGCATCCCGACCAAGAAGAAATAAAGTCTGTTAGACTGGTAAAATATTTAGTTAAAATGGACTTATCTATTTTTACAAATCTTAGTATGTTTTAAATGGAAGTCAATTTCCTCCTTCCAAAATCACCGGTCATTAGACTTTGAAAACCCTGTGGTATACTAATTTTAAAAGAATTGGTAGGTTACTTTCAAAAGGCTAATAGAAGTTCATTTGGATATCAAATATCTACACTACCAAGAAATTCAAAAATGTCCAAAGGAAACATAAGATCATTCCAAAGTCTTCCATAGCCAAAGCATTCCTCAGACCTCAAGTCCATGGAATATATCGTGTTTTATAAAGGCATCAGCTTCCCAAAAAAATTGAAAGTTTAATGGTACACATGGTGGAAATTTGTATGGGACAAACAAAAATGATCAAAGGCATCAAATAAACACATGTCAACATTTAGGCACTCTTTTAGCCATTTCGGTTCGGTGAATTTCAAGTTCGCAGAATGAACCGAGTTTTATAAATGTTCGGGTCCGGACTACAAACCTACAAATACACATGGATCTTTCTCACTTGTCTATGATTCACACCCTAACAAATTCTAAATTGTGAGAAGCATGGAGCTTCCTTATTGGCTCACGTTTCACACTTTGATAAGTTCCTTATAAATAAAAGTAAATTACGAAGTATCATGGAATCTTTTGATTGGTTTATGCTTAGCAATCTAAAAAATATGACAACGCAAAGGTGTGTAGAGATATTTTATTAGTTTATTATTCACAAAATAGACAAGGTATTTATAAATACATGATAATTGTGAAGAATTTTGGAGCTCTCTCATTGGATTACATTTCGCATCAAAAGCCAAGCCTATCAAACATTCTCAAGTGCTAAGAAGCATGGAGCTTTATCATCGATTCAAGTTTCACAAGGATCAATCAATGTTATCAAAAGTATCATACTATGAAGGAACATGGAAATTTTTCTTTGGCTCACATTTCAATGTAGATAAGTAAAAATACAAGAAGAGTCTGTTACCATGATGAAACGTGGAGATTTTTCATTGGCTCACATTTCACAAAAGAGGTAATCAAGAAAAAATATTCTTAAAGGGAGAAGATATTTTCCAAGTTCTTATTGGATCACATTTTGAAGACAAAAACAATTCCTGAAGCCAATCAAAAGCTATCACATTTCATTCTCCTATTCATCTTGACAGGAAAAACTTCAAATAGCCATAAATTTCGATCTAGAGCTCCAAATCATGCAAGATAAGTCTCATTGGAAAGGTATCCTCAATATCTTCAAGTTGGAATCATTTAATTCAAGAATTAATGGTTTTTAGTGGGAGAAAATGAGAAAATTAAAATACACAGATGTACTTGGTAATATCAGCTAACTATTTTTTATGTATGTGGCAGTGAAGGCATGAATTGATCCCAAAATGCTAATAGAAAATAAGATATTTTAAGTTATACAAATGTACATTCCCACTTTGATTCACAAATATTTTATCACAAGCAAGGGGAAATTCACTTTCTATTATTGGGGGGTAATTCAAATTGTAAGAGCAATTTTTTTTACAGAAAAATATTGGGGATTTTCCTCATATTCAAGGTGTTTGTATTTCTATATCTAAGAAAGGTCAAAGATATTAAATTGTTCATATTGCATGTTTCTTTTATGGAATGCATACTAATATCAATTTCCCAATTTTTTTGTGTCAAGGTGGTTGCAATGTACAACCATTGACAAAATTTATGAGCATTCACTGGATTTTCCCTTGTTAGAGAAATTATAAATATCTAAATGAAATATGTCCACTTTTGAGTTTAGATTATGTCTTTCAGTCCCTGTATTTAGAAATATCGATTAATGATTCATATTGTCTACTACTATCTTGTGTTTATTATTACTCTTTTTCATACACTAGATCTATCGTTAATGGTTTTTCTTTGTTCATCAGTTTGATATTGTGTTGTGAGAATTTATTTTGAAATATTGGTCTTGATTGTAAAATCCTTGTCATAGCCATTTTGTGCCGATAGATTTTTGTTAGCCTTTGAGTGTATCTTGGCCATACAAGAGTAGAAGTAGTAAATACTTTGTTAGAATGCTTGCATGAGATCTTGTGTCGAGTATTTTAAATATTTTCTCAAATATTTGCATCTATTGAGTATCGATGAATGAAAATATTCCTTTGTAGAAACTATGACTAATTGATCAAGTTTTTGTACTTCTAGAATTACAGATTTCTCTAAGTGTTAAATGTTATGTTACAAAAGAGTTTGTCTTCCTATAATCCCCCTCATTTAAAAATCACACAAGTTAACATTTCATCCATCCATTTTTGTTGTTGCTTTGTCTTTAAATATCATTCAAACTATCCCATTAGTTATAGTTTTACTATCAAGAGAATTCAAGAGCAATTGAATTCTACTATCTATAATAACTTGTGTTTGGAAAGATAAGCATAAACAACATATTTTGTGACAACTCATGAGAGTGATTTTTGTGTCCTTGGCCATTTTTATCCCATATTGATATATCATTTTGAAAAATCAAGAGGAACAAACAAATCATCTTCCCCTCTCGTATTTTAGGTTACACCTCGGGTCCTCTCACCCTAGTTCAAGGTAGGACCTAAAGTAGCAGAAAATCCATCTCCTTTTACGTGACCCTAAATCACCCTAAGGCTTGATCCTAAGGAAATTTCTAGACCCCTCCCTAGCTAAAAAACAACACATCACCCGATCTACCACCACTCTAGAAATTCCCCTTTTTCCCTCAAACAAAATTGTTGTCAATCCACCCATAAGGTGCAGATTTGATGACCAACACACTTTTGATGCCATTTATAGGAGTTATTGATACAAATTGATAGGTATTTTAGCAATCAAATTTTTATATCTCATCAAAAATATTTTGGCAACACTACTAGGGGCTTATTTAGTCCAATTGAGGTTCAGAATACATACCTTTATAGAAATTTGCTAAAATTAGGAAAATACAGTCCATTCTGAAGGTATTGTTCAATTTTTTTCATTATAAGTAGGCTTTCCATTAAACTTGACTCCACTAGGAAAAGCATAATAAAATTTATAAAGAGTTGTAAATCCTTGTATACCATTTTGTGAAGTCATCCTTTCAAGATAATTATATTTAATCTATACATCCAAGTTGCAAGACATTCGTGGCAGTTCAATCATTTAAAAGAAAATCTGGTATATACCAGTGCAAAATTTTTACAACTTGCTGATTAACTCTCTCCCTTTTCAAAGCATGAAGGAATAAGGTCTTTTTTCAAATCTGATCCAACCAAAATATTTCTTCTTGAGATGGAAAATTCATAGTCAAGAAGTAGGCAAATCTGGAAACTAGTGGGTGGTCAAAGGACAAAAGAAAATATTATTCAAACTATGAATTTGATCAACATTTGGTGGAAGATTACTCTAACACACCTGATATCTCAAATTCAGGTAGTCCTTAGGTTGGTCTACACAATTTGACCTAAGAAGGTTTAACATTTGTAACTAGAAAAGGTAATCTTTATCTCCCTCCTTTTTTGACTCATAAGAATTAATTTTTGTGAAATCGAATCCTCGAAGGATTCCTATTATGTGGGTCATACTCCTCTACCTCTAAGAACCCCAGTCCCCAACTATTTAAATATGGAAACACCTCCACCAAATAACATTACTACCCCCATCCTAGAGAGCCTTTTAGAGTTAATACATATATACCTATTGATTTTAATGACATGGAAGGTTATCCAAATGAAGTACCACATGAAATTAGGATGAGGTTGCCAGAGTTTCAAGGAAATAATTCCATAAGTAGAGATCAACATCTTAGATTTTTTCAAAATATTATGGATGACTATGAAGTAGAGAATGAAGATGTTTATGTAAAGTTATTCATACATACATTAGAGGAGGATGCCAAGGAATGGTATAATTTTTGGCTACCAATTCAATTGTTTCTAGGTTAGAAATGAAGAATGATTTGATACTCCAATATGGTGATAAAACTAACCCTTTGGTTTTTTTCAAAGTTTGAAAATATAAAAAATAATCCTAATGAGTATGTGCAATACTTTAATACTAGATTCAATAAAAATTTGACTAGATTTCCTATTAATCTAAGTCCTAGTGATGATTCTTTCTTGATTAAATACTCATATGATTTTGATAAGAAGGAAAATTATTATCTAAGGGATAAGAAATATTAGAACCTTGAGGTAATCTTTCTCTATGGTTATCCAAATTTAGAATAATATCAAATCAGTAGGGAAACCTATAAAGAGGGAAGGTGTCAAGCTAATTGATCCAAAGAAGACACACGCAAGAAAGGTAGTGGACTTAGAAGAAGTGGTTAAAACTTTGGCCAGAGTAGTCAAATAGATCTCATACAAGGTTTCTAGAGTAGAGAAATGATTGGTTTCAAATCCAAAAGCTCCACACCAGGACCAAGGACATAATGGATTTGGGAATCATACCAATGGAGAGCATTAGGCTGATGAAAAAGGAAAAGGACAAGTGGGTTCAACAAATAAGCAACAAGCTTTGAGAGAAAAAAAATAATCCCAGATCCATTAACAACAAGGGTATCATTAGTAGAAGTAGACCATGTCATTGAATGGTGTGATAAGTGTTTATTTCCATACTCCCCTTATGAGAAACTTGTTGGAGATGATGATGTGACCGGTGAATCTTTTTAGATGACATATGCATGATGGAGTGTCTTAAGGATTCAATGTCAGAGCCACTTCAACTAGTCTATTATGCTATATTTTGCATAGGAATTTTAGGCTTGCACAAATCAATTATTCTTCCTCCCATCTATTGTTAATGTTGATATAGATATGGCTCAATAATTTGAGCTTCCAAATCATGACTTTAAGTATTTAAGATATTTAATGATTAAGAATTATGATGGTGGAATCCCTTATGAAGAGGATAGGAAGCTATTAATGAATGTTGTGGTTGCTCAAGAAAGGAGTATAACCTTAGGAACATAAAATTCAAAGGACACACCCCTTCTCCTAAACAAAAATAATATCCTAACTAACATCGCCAAATATTCTCCCATAAATAATATGCTCAACAAAGGTCTTATTACTTCTTCAAAGTTGAGCACTTATTCTTCTACTCAAACAATAAAGGACATCATCCCCTTAGAAAATATCATCACCCTAACCTCTAATGCAGCCCTACCAAAGTATGCTACATGTGTTATGGCTCAAATTCTAAGTCAGATAAAAATTATAGTCCCAATTGTGGAATTATTAAGAATTCTGAATATATAAAAATATCATTTGAATACTTGGGGATAAAGGATTATAGTTTTGTCAAATAAAGGGGTAAAAATAATGTGGTGACTCTGCCTACCATAGCTAAACTTGAAGTTGAGATAAAGGAAGAACCAAAGAACATGGAAGAACCCCTAGAAGTATATTTAGGAACATCCTTAGTAGAATCCCAATTGGATGTGGATCCTTTCTTTACTACTTTGATTGTTAATGGGAAACTTCTTCACAATTATATGTTTGATTTAGGAGCTTCATGTAATATCATGCCTTTAGAGGTCATGAATGAATTAGAAATTAAGATAAAACTGATTTTAGAAGGTGTTATGTTATGGATTCAAGATAAGTACCTGTTGTTGGATATGTTAGAGGTTTAGTAGTATAACTTGTTACCTATCTTGGAAAATATTTAACCATGAATATGGTTATAGTTTATTTCCCTGCTAAATGGGGTATGTTGCTATCATGAAAATTTACTACCAAAGTGTAGGAACCATTGTTTAGATGGATATTTCTTATGCCTCTATACCATTAGAAGGGAAGCTAGTCAAATTTCATGGAGAAAATAAAATGATCCATCTTATTGAGGATCCCATGAATGCCTCTTATGAGGTATTATTTGTTGATACAGATTTGGGAAACTTCATTAGTAGTGCATATTTTTAAGATCACTGCATGGATGTTAATGGACACCTTGAAGATATCAATGTCTCTTAGACCATGATGTTTGATGGAGCATGTTCCAATATTGTAAATATATTTGGAGTGGTTCTAACTTATCTAAATCAGGTTTCTTTTAACTCTCTTTCAAATTTAAGTTTGAATGTACTAATAAAATTGTTAAATATGAGACATTTATCCTTAGCTTAATATTTGCATGGAAGCATGGAATTAAGAATTTTGTTGTCAAATAAGATTCAATATTAATTTTAAATAAAGTAAATAACATGTATGCAACTAAGAACAAGAGGTTACAACAATATAAGCATTGAGTTTGGGACTTCATAGAATTATTTGATTCCTTCAATATCCTTTATCATGAAAGGTCTCATAATGAAACAACTAACAAGTTAGCTGTCATAGCATCACAATATGAAAATGAGACAATATCTCCTTACTACCATTATGAAGTAGAAGTGCTAGTCAAACCATCAGTTCCTAACAACATTCAACATTAGAAGGTTTTTAAGGATGATGCTCAAATCCAAAGGTTTTTAACTTGCAAAGATGAGTTTACTAATCAAATCATTGACATAGAACCCATGGTGGAACTGTGTGAAGGAAGGGAGACCCTCTTTGGAAAAAAATATAATTCAACTAAAGACAAATATTATTCTTAGAGGACTTGTCATCCTTGAATCAAATTTTAATAGTGTATATTGAGTTGTGAACAAAAATTTTCTATGCATAAAGGGATGTTGAATAATGTAACTTGGGAAATTGTCAAAGCCCAAGAAAGGTCTAGTTAGGGAGTAACATGATAAAATAAGAAAAAAATATTGTACTAAGCTAATAAATAAATACTAATATTGTTTGGCCTGGTCTTATTCAGAACTAAAAGCTTATAGGGAAGACATGTTTCAGCATGAGATACCATTGGTGCCTCAATCCAAGCCCTTCAGATAGAATAAAATGCTAATCAATCCCATTCTATAAACCAAAATGCAAGAGGAATTGACTAAACTATGAGATGAAGGGATAATTCAGCCCACTAGGTACTCTTCATGGGTTTCCAAGTGTTTCTAGGTAGAAAAAAGAATGGGGACATAAGGCTTTGTGTCAATTTTAGAAATTTATATAAAGAATCTCTTAAGGATAATTACCCATTTTATAAGAACTCAAGGTCTTCGGTTTTTGGTGAGTTACAAGTAGTTTTTAATCATCAACCCAAGTTCCATTCACATTGAGTTCATTGGATGTTTTCAATAATTTGTCATGGGGGCATCTTGAGGTAGGGGTTGAACTTCTCCATATGGACCAAGAGGAACATAGTGGGGCACTTCGAATGAGGATCACTCGATGGAAATTAATGAGCTAATCGACCCCCATGTCTCACTTTGAGAAAGTGTTCCTCCTCCACCCAATTCATAGCTCTGGTATAGTAAAATTGTTTACCATCCAAAGTTTTCAATCCAAGCTCCATTCCCATTGAGGACATTGGAAACTTTCAATAAGTAGCCATGGAGACACCTTGAGGTAGGGGTCTAACTTCTACATGTGAACCAAGAGGAACATATCGGGCACTTCAAATGTGGATTGCTTGGTGGAAATTAAGGACCTAAGCCCACCTCCATATCCAACTTAGAGAAAGTGCTCCTCCCAAAACACCACTCTAGCTTATAGCTCTGGTATAATAAAAGTGCTTACCATCCAAATTTTTAAATTTTTAATATATATTTTTTCATATTACAGAGACGAGATGGAGCGAAAGAATGTGAAATATACAAATGAGGATGGTGTGGATTACAAGAACTGGGAAGGTTTGCAGTGTTAATAAAGGAGTTACGAATGAAATTGACTGAATATTAGGGAGGTCATGGGGTGGTGGTGGAGTATAGGACCAATCCGACCAAGATAAGTTGGTGGCAGATTTGTGCCCTAACCCTAGGGATCCAAAAATTAATGTGAATCCATCCGGGATATGTGGGAAAGGTCGATCTGTAATAGGAATCGGGGGTTAGAGATATAGTAAATCATGGCTCGGTGCATTCCCGTAAGACTACTTCCTTTAAAGGTGCACGTGTAAAATAGGGGTGATCGATCCTGTGAAAGTATGCATCAAATAACTAGGCCTACCTAGTTGATCTAGCCAAGGATATTCCTTCGCTCACCATTGAAAATCTAGAAGTTGAAGAATATTTCAAAAACTTATCACGAGATGTGGTGGTTGGTAGGTTTAATGGTTTTGGCCTTCCTCCTCAACTCTGTACTAGTGGGTTTTTGAAAATTGGAAAAATAAATGTGAAATCTCTCTTTGTTCCAAAAGTTTTTTCATTGTCTATTTTAGGAATCTGAATATTACCAGTGATGTTTGACAAATTTTCCTTGGTTCTAGGGACATGTGGGTTTATTTATCACTCCATGGTTCCCATATTTTGATTTCAATACTTATTTGGTGGCCAAAACACCGATTTGTGTCAGGCTTCCTAACCTCCCTTTACATCTGTGGTATGACCGAAAGATATTGGAAATGTTTTGGGAAAATTTATAAAAGAGGACTTGGAAACAACACATTTGGTTCTATGTTCATTTTCCCAAATTTGCGTTAAAATTGATTTAGGAAAAGGAATACCTGATCGAATCAACCTTAAATTTGGTAATTTTTCAAAGCATACCAATGTCTTAGAATATGAGAATACTGCATTTTGGTGTAGATTATGCAGAAATAAGGGCCATTTGCATGCATCATGTCGCTTTAATAAGATTCATAAATCTGGAAAAAAATGGATTGATATATTTGAGCAGATGGGGTTCTATAAACCCACATTTGGTTTCTGCATCAAATTTTAAAGATAATTTGAATAATCCTACCTCTGATGGTAAAATTTTTATAAAGAAGAAAGATATAGAGATGGGATTTCAAGAAAATCACTTGGTTGTAGGTGGTATAAAAAGGGTACATACTTCTGAAAGTTTGAAATCGATCAGATACTTTGTGTAATATAATTTGATGGCTTTGGTAAATATCAATGACCTTGGGCTAGTTATTTCATCCAATCAATGTAAATGGAAATAGGTAAAGAAGTGGAAAAATAAAAAAGGATGCATGGATAGTATTGATGATTATTTTCCATCCAGTGGTGGGAAGTAATTTTAGGATAATTTTATCTTTTGTTAATATGGTATGCAGATATTGTTTGGATTTTCAGGTGATTTTGATTTCCGATGTTTTGGCCTCATTGTAATGAAAAGGGAATGGGTACCTTTAACCCGCTTTATCAATCAAAAAAATTTACCCGTTGCCTAATATGGATAATATGTTACAAAAGGTAATAAGATCATAGTTAGTATCTACAATGGATGATTTCTTTGGATATAATTAAGTGGTGGTGAAACAATCAGAACAATTAAAGACTGCTTTCACTACCCCATGGGGAACATATGTCTATATTAGGATGCCTTTTAGATCGATGAATGCTAGTGGAACCTTCTAAAGAGCCATAGCCGTGACCTTTTCTCGATTTCATAGAAGTTTATTAGGATGATATAACTACTTTCTCCAAGAAAAGAGATGACCATTTGGGGCACCTTGAGAAGGTATTAATCAGATGTAGAGAGTATGGGATTTCATTAAATCCTAAGAAATTTCACTTTGGAGTGCAAAAGGACAAATTATTGGGACATATAGGGTCTCAAGAAGGAGTTATGATCGATCTTCAAATTGTGGCGGCAATTAATAAAGTCCCAATCCCTATGTCTAAAAAGGGTATTTGATCCTTTTTTGGACAAGTAAATTTTGTGAGGAGATTCATCTCAAACTTTGTTGAGATTACAATTCCCATCACAAGTATGCTGAAAAAATAGCAAGTCATTAAATGGGAAGAAAGGGTTTTGAAACATTTAAAGGAATAAAGAAGTCATTTAAGACTGTCCCCATCTTAATTAGTCTTGATAATAAGAAATCATTTCAGATGTTTTATTTTTCCTATAAGAATTCAATTTCTTTGGTATTACTATAGAACGATGAATAGGGGCATGAAAATTCCATTGCCTTCATTAGAAAAAATTTGTAAGGAGATGAGATAAAATATTCCATCGGGAAGAAACAAGCTTTTGAATTGGTGAAATCTACTAAAGTATTCAAACCCTAAATTATAAACTCCAAATTTATAGCTTATGTACCCCATATAATGGTAAAAGACATTGTATCAGAAATGGAGATGTCAAGTAAAAGATACCACTAGGCTAACAAATTGTAAGAATATGACATGGAGATTCAAACAAAAAAATTGGTTTGAGGATTAGGCTTAGCAAGGTTGATGAAAAAGAGAAATTTGTAGGTGATGGAGATACATGATGTTGAAGAATATGGGGCACACCATCATGTAAAGGTGATAAATTCAGTTTGGTATAGGGATATAGTGTATTAATTGATATATTTGAATTGTCCTATACACTTAGACAAGAAACAAAGGAGGAAACTTAAACTACTTTCCAAAAATATATCTTGATTGATAATGGAATATCTTAGAGGTATCCAAAGGGATTTTTTCTAAGTTATATCACTCAGAAGAGGAACCCAAAATAATTACATAATTTCATGGGGGAGTGTGTGGAGGCCATTTTTTGGAAGATTTATTGCTCAAAAAATTCTAAGGGTAGGATATTGGTGGCCTTCATTTTTCAAATATGTTTCCTTGTTGGTTCGAAAATGTGAGATTTATCAATGTTTTTCTAGAAGACTAAAAACTTATGGGTCCCTACCCCTAAAAAATGTGTCAATAGAAGCCCCATTCAAATAATGGGAATTGGAATTTATAGGTGAAATCTCATACTCTTCAAGTGCTTGTAATAATTGGATATTCATTTCCAATAAATACTTTACCAAATGGGTTAAAGCCATTATCACTAGGAAGGAAACTCATAAAGTAGTCATGGAATTTATTCTCAATAACATACTTTGCAGATTTGGGATGTCTGCCAAGATAGTTAATGATAATTCCATGAGCTTCATAGCTAAACCATTGGCAACAATTTGCCAAGAGTATTGTATAAATTTTTCCTATGCATCAAATTATAATCCTCAAGGGAATGGCCAATAAGAATCAAGTAATAACAACTTTCTAAATATCCTCAAAAGTACACTATAGACAAACAAAAGGAAATGGGGTGAGAAACTCAAGTTTTCATCAGGGGTAGACAAAGTTACTACCAAGAGGTCTATTAGAAAGATCCCATTTGAGTTAGTTTATGGAATTCAAGCCCTTTTTCCTCGACTTACAACTTTCCTCATACCAGTTCATGCAACAATTTGAAGATGGAGAAAAAATAAGTCAATATGAAATAATGATTAATAAAATTATAGAATTGGATTATTAAAGAAGAGAGTCCCACCAAATAAATATCACATTCAGAGAAAGACTCAAGAATATATTTGAAAATAAATTCACTCCAATATTTTTCAATGTTGGAGACCTAGTCCTATTATGAGACAACAAACACAAAGATAATGGCAAACATGGAAAGTTTGATGCCCTATGGATAGGACCCTATCTCGTTGATATCAGGATTCAAGAGGATAATTTTTTTGGACTTAGAAGGAAATTTTATAGAGTTTATTTTTAATGGAAGGAATCTCAAACATTTCTTGGAAGAATCTAAAAGATCCAGTATAATCATCATTGATAAAGTGTAAAGTTTCATTGTGTGTTTTTACTTTGGTTTGTGTTGTTCTTTCCTTTTTTGCTCAGGTCTAGAGTGACCTAGTTTCGAGGCATGTCAAGATTCTCGCTATGAATGTAATGTATCTTTTAAGAAAACATTGAGTGTTTTGTCTCCCCTACTCCTTACCCAATGAACTAGGCATCTGGTCTTTATCTTTGTTTTGGTGGCACTCACAAGGGGTGTCCATCCCTAACTAGGAGCCATTGTTGGAGATCAAACCATTTCCTTGCATCAATAACATATTTTTCCTTGATTATATGAAAATTTAACTATTTTAAGTGCTTCATATTGTTCCCCTTGCTTCAATGTTTAGTCCGAGTAAAAGAGCATTGATCCATAGCAATCCGAGAAAAACACACCAATTCATCGGCTTACATCAGCACCAAGAAGGAGAAATAAGAAAAATGAATAAAATAAGGTAAATAGAGGTTCTCTGGAAGGAACCGCCACCTAGCTAGAGAGGCAATCCTCAAACCACCGGTCTACCTCCAGTCATGCGGTCTAGTCACTTTCTAATAGAAAAGAAGAATGGAACATGAATGGACGCAAACTTAAAGTGCCCAGCTTGTGTCTCTTCCCTTCCATTCCCTTTCACATCATTCAGTGAATAGGAGGACATGGGAAGGACTATAAATGCATGAAAGGAGTAAGAGAATGATCATTCGAAGATCCAAAGAGATCGAGAAGAAAAGTTTAATGAGAGCATTGAGCAAGATCTTCAGTGTTGGAATGGAATTGTAGGAGCAAGGTGTAGAAACATAGCAAGCAAGTAATTGGAGAGAAGGTTTAAATTGTTGCTTCTTTTCATACTTATTGTAATCTGTAATTTTCTATATTAGACCAATAAAAGTGGGAAGAAAGAGTATTTTCCCTTCCCAATTGGTTTTCCTCCTTAGAGGTTTCCAAGATAAAATTGTTGGTGTTAAAATTTTGAATTATTTCCTTCTCTACAATTTCCTTTCTATAGCACTAGATAATCAGTCATGAAGCTCTAATTTTTCAAGAAAATATTTCATTTTCCAAAGTTGAAAGTATAACAACATAATTATGTGATTTGTAGAGTTCCAAAGTAGAATTTTACGGATCATTTTGGTATAACAACTTATTATATATCTAGAATTGTGGTATTTGAATCTTTCTTGTGATTTTGTATGATGGTGAAAAGGTCCAAAGGTAAAGAATTTTTACCTTGTGAGCCATATATTTCTTGGAAGAAGTGGAAACAAAGAGTTTGATCCCAAATGGAGGAAGAGAACTTAGTCGTAGAGTCGATATGCGAGAGACCATGATTGATAGATTATATAGAAAATAAGAAGAGGTTTTAGATTTGAAAAAGAAGGCTTCAGTTAAGAAAATTCCATAGACATGGTGGTTCGAGCACTAGCCAAAAAAATTGGTATCGGAAAGAGCCACAAATAGGAAGACTGGGAAGTGCATGAACGGACACCAATTGTAAGCGAGAAGGTAAACTCTTCACATACACCTTTTACAAAGTTGAAAAAAAGTGGAAATAAAGAATTTTGAAGGACAAGTAGATGCAGAGTTACTAGATAAATGGATAAAATAGTTTGAAGTCTACTTTAGTGTGCACAATTTCACCGAGGCACCAAGGGTCACCTTTTGACATCTCGAAAAGGAAGGTCATACTCTGGTTTGGTGTGAAACCCATCTAGACACTTGTGAGAAGAAGAAACATCCTATTCTCAGTACATGGAAATGATTTAAAGAATTGATTAGAGCTAACTTCTATCCTATTGGCCATAAGACTGACATGATGATTCAGTGGCATTACTTTAGACAGGGCATCGGTCAAAGCGTGTAAGACTACACTACGGAATTTCAGAGACAAGCCACGTTCCTTAATATGGACTTGGAGGATGAGGACATTCTGACCAAGTATTTGGGAGAACTTCACACTCACCTTCAAAGGAAGGTAATCTCCATGAATCCCAAGGATCTCAATGAAGCTTGTATACAAGCATACTAAATTGATGATGAGAAGAAGAAAGGATAAATAGAGCCAAAGGGAGACCAATCAACGTAACAACGAGACAAATAACAAGGGAAGACAAGTAGCATATGTAAATGCAAAGCTAAACATGTCACTCTTTGCTTTGCATACTTGTAAAGATCCTTAGAATTTATGTAAGAATTATGATGTAAATGGACATACCGACACCACATGTTGAAAGTTACATTAATTGCACCCAAAGCACCAAACCAAGGATTTAATGAAATCCATGGCCACCGTAAAGTAAAAAAAAAAGAGAGGTGAGGATTGAGGATAATTCAGATGTAGATGAGAGGGTAGGATGCATGGCCACTAACATGTATGGGGAAGTAGAAGAAGAATAAATGAGTAAGCTATTTCAAATTCGAATCCAAATCAAGATGGCTAAGATAAACTCTTTAGTAGATTCTAGTTCTCGGTGAAATTTGATTTTTGATGTAGTTGTAAAATAGCTTGGTATATAAACTTATGCTCATCCACATCCATACCAACTAGGATGGGTGAAGAAGGGTGTAGAAATACAAGTTACAAGGGAGTGTAAGTTTTAGTTTGGGATAAATACCCAATACATAGATGTATTAGAGGATGATATTATTCCACTTGATGCATTTTCCGTTGTCTTCAGGAGTCCTTACTTGTATGCCAGGGATGTTGTGTTCACAAGGAGGGAGAAATGGTATAGATTGGTCAAGGATGGAGTCAATTTTAACATCAAGGCACACCAAAAAAAAAGAGAAAGCTATGGTAAGTGGCAACAAAGCACCAAGACTTATTCAAGTAAATTATCAATTTTGTTTGCTTTCACTAGAAGAAAAATAAAATGGGCATGAGATCATGGTTATTTCTGATTAAAGGATGGAGAATTTGATAACACTTGTCATTTTCGCAAAAGAAGCCACCATAGGAGCTTCTCTTTAAAGGAGCAAAAAAACTTCCACTATGCAGTCACCGTATCTACCTATGGATTCATTGGACTTGCCATGAAGCAACAAGAAGAAGAGGAGATACAAGGAATGGTGGTGACTATAGAAGCAACATACTTGGAGAGGATTTTGCCAATCCATCTCAAGAGACAAAGAAAGGAAAGGACTAAACCAGACAAGATGGAAATTTTTCCATACTTGAGCAAGTTAGAAAAGAAACCTTCAGGCCATACTTCATGCAGATGCACACCATAAAAAGTTGCAAGAGCTCACAATCATTAACACCATCTATGTATGAAACGAAGGAAAGATACAGAAGTTACCTTCAAAAGAGGATTGTACTCGAGAAAACTCAAAGGAGGATGTAGCATTGGAGCAAAAAACTAGAGATCCATATGAGTCTTGGTAGGTTGGATGAGAGAAGACACCAAGGTAGACCCAATGGTACTCAAATGAGCATGAGAGGGAGTTGATTCCTCTACCACTCCCCCACTAAGCTTTTGTGGGACCAAAATCCTCCTAAGTAGGGGAGGTATCATCAATAAGAATGTGAATGGATGTGAAATTGAAGCACCCAACCATGTCTCTTTCCTTCCATGCCCTTTCACATCCTCTAGTGCACGGGAGGACATG
Source organism: Taxus wallichiana var. yunnanensis (assembly GCA_018340775.1). Taxonomy (NCBI): domain Eukaryota; kingdom Viridiplantae; phylum Streptophyta; class Pinopsida; order Cupressales; family Taxaceae; genus Taxus; species Taxus wallichiana. Next base: position 565,823,854 of record CM031235.1, read on the forward strand.
GGAAGGCCTATAAATGCATGAAAGGAGAAAGAGAATGATCATTCGAAGATCCAGAGAGATCGAGAAACAGAGTTTAATGAGAGCAGTGAGAAAGATCTTCAGTGCTAGAATGGAATTGTAGGAGCAAGGTGTAAAAACAGAGCAAGCATGTAATTGGAGAGAAGGTTTACATTGTTGCTTCTTTTCATACTTATTGTAATTTGTAATTTTCTATATTAGACCAATAAAAGTGGGAAGAAAGATCACTTGCCCTTCCAAGATAAAATTGTTGGTGTTGAATTTTGAATTATTTACTTCTCTACAATTTCCTTCTATATAGCACTAGATAATCAGTCACAAAGCTTTAATTTTTCAAACAAATCTTTCATTTTCCAAAGTCAAAAGTAGAACAAAATAATTTTTTGATTTGTAGAGTTCCAAAGTAGAATTTTACGGATCATTTTGGTATCGAGCTGATTATATATCCAGAACTATGGTATTAGAATCTTTCTTGTGATTTTGTATGACAAAGTGACAAGGTCCAAAGGTGAATAAGTCTTACCTTGCGATCTAGATATTTCTATGAAGAAATAGAAACATAGAGTTCGAGCTCAAATGGAGGAAGATAACTTGGTCTATAGAGTCGAGATGCTAGAGACCATGATGGATAGATTATATAGAAAAATAGAAGATATTTCAGATCTACAAAATATGGCTTCAGTTAAGCAAGATTCCATGGACTCGATGGTTTGAGAACTAGCTAAAAATTTTGGTATCGAAAGAACCACGAAGAGGAAGAATGGGAAGAGCATGAAGAGATGCCAATTGTAATCGAGAAGGTAAAATAAGCACATACACCTTTCAAAGTTGAAACAAAAGTGGAAATAAAGAATATTGAAAGACAAGTAGATGCGGAGAATTACTAGATAAATGGATAAAATAGTGGGAAGTCTACTTTAGTATGCAAATGTCACCGAGCCACCAAGGGTCACCTTTGAGGTCTCAAAATGGAAGGTCATGCTTTGGTTTTGTGGGAAACCCATGTAGCCACTTGTAAGAAGAAGAAACATCCTATTTTCAGTACTTGGAAAGTTTTTAAATAATTTATTAGAGCTAAATTCTATCCTATTGGCCATAATACTAACATGATGATTAAGTGGAAATACTTTAGACATAGCAGTGGTCAAAGCATGCAAGACTACACTACGGAATTTCAGAGACAAGCCATGTTGCTTAATATGGACTTGGAGGATGAGGACATTCTAACCAAGTATTTTGGAGGACTTCACACTCACCTTTGGAGGAAGGTAATCTCCATGAAGCCTAAGGATCTCAATGAAGCTTGTATACAAGTATACTACATTGATGATGAGAAGAATAATGGAGAAATAGAGAAAAAGGGAGACCAATTAATGTAACAACAGGACAAAAACAAGGGAAGACAAATAGTAGAGGTAAATGTAAAGGTAAATATGCATGCCGCTTTGCAAACTTGTAAAGATCCTCAAAATTTCGTAAGAATTGTGATGTAAATAGACATACCGATGCCACATGTTGGAAGTTACATTCGAATTTCAATAATACCATGGCCATTGTGAAGATAGAAAGAGAGGTGGATATTGAGAATGATTCGAAGTACATGAGAGGCTAGAATGAATGGCCACTAACATGTTGGGGAAGAAGAATAAGAAGAGATGAGTAAGCTATTTCAAATCAGAATCCAAATCAAGAAGACTAAGGTAAATGCTTTATTAGATTCTAGTTCTTAGTCAAATTTGATTTTTGATGTGGTTGTAGAACAACTTGGTCTACAAAATTATTCACATCCACATCCATACCCACTAGGATGGGTGAAGAAGGGTGTAGAAATACAAGTTACAAGGAAGTGTAAGTTTTAGTTTGGGATAAATACCCAATACATAGATGTATTAGAGGCTGATATTATTCCACTTGATGCATTTGATGTTGTCTTGGAAGTCCTTACTTGTATGTCAGGGATGTTGTGTTCACAAGGAGGGAGGAATGGTACAGATGGGTCAAGGAGGGAGTTAATTTTAACATCAAGGCATACTAGAGAAAATCAAAAAAGTTATGATAGTTGCCAAGCAAGCACAAAGACTTATTTAGGAAAATTATCAGTTTTGTTTGCTTTCATTGGAAGAAAAAAATGGGCCCACGAGAGAATGGATATTTCTGACCAAAGGATGGATAATTTGGATAGCACTTGTTAGTTTTTGTAAAATAAGCCACCATAGGAACTTCTCATTCAAGGAGTAAAAGAAACTTCCGTTATGCAGTCACCTTGTATCTACCTATGTATTCACCGGACTGACCATGGGCCAGCAAAAAGAAGAGGAGATATAAGGAACGGTGGTGACTATAATAGAAGTGTACTTGGAGAGGATTTGGCCAATCCTTATCAAGAGATAATTAAAGGAAAGTACTAAACCACTACAAGATGGGACCTTCACCATACTTAAGCAAAGTTAGAGAAGAAACTTTCAAAGCGATACTTCATGTAGATGTAGGTGATAGCAAGTTGCAAGATCTCACAATCACTAATGCCATCTATGCATGACAAAGAAGGAAAGATACAGAAGTTACCTTCTAAAGAGGATTATACTTAAGGCAATTTGGAGGAGGATGTAGCATCGTAGTAGCAACAAACTAGAAATCCATAGAAGTCTTGGTAGGTTGGATGAGAGAAGACACCAAGGAAGATCAAGTGGTACTTGAATGAGCACGAGAGGGAGTTGATTCCTCTACCACTTCCCCACTAAAATTTTGTGGGACCAAAAGCCTCCTAAGTAGGGGAGGAATGATCCATACAAACGGAATGGATGTAAAATTGAAGCACCCACCATGTCTCTTCCCTTCCATGCCCTTTCACATCCTCTAGTGCATGGGAGGACATGGGAAGGCCTATAAATGTATGAAAGCATAAATATAATGATCATTCAAAGATCCAGAGGGATCGAGAAGCAAAGTTTTAATGAGAGCAGAGAGCAAGATCTTCAGTGCTGGAATGGAATCATAGGAGCAAGGTGTAGATATAGAGCAAACAAGTAATTGGAGAGAAGGTTTACATTGTTCCTTATTTTCATACTTATTGTAATATGTAATTTTCTATATTAGACCAATAAAAGTGGGAAGAAAGACCAGTTTCCCTTCTCGACTGGTTTTCCTCCTTGGAGGTTTCCAAGATAAAATTATTGGTGTTGAATTTTTGAATTATTTCCGTCTCTACAATTTCCTTTCAATATCACTAGATAATCAGTCACAAAGCTCAAAATTTTCAAAAAAATCTATCATTTTCCAAAGTTGAAAGTAGAACAACATAATTTTGTGATTCATAGAGTTCCAAAGTAGAAGTTTATGGATCATTTTGGTATTAGAGATGATTATATATCTAGGACTATGGTATTTGAATCTTTCTTGTGATTTTTATGAAAGTGACAAGGTCTAAAGGTGAATAATTCTTACCTTATGATCCCAATATTCCTACGAAGAAATGGAAACAGAGAGTTTGAGCTCAAATGGAGGAAGAGAACTTGGTCTCAGTAGAGTCGATATGCTAGAGACCATGATGGATATATTATATAGAAAACAAGAAGATATTTAAGATCTAAAAAAGAGAGATTTAGTTAAGAAATATTCCATGGAATCGGTGGTTTGAGCAAAGAGCCAAAAAATTAGTATCGGAAAGATCCACAAAGAGGAATAATTTGAAGAGCATGAAGAGACGCCAATTGTAAGTGAGAAGGTAAAATCTGCACATACACCTTTCAAAGTTGAAACAAAAGTTGAAATAAAGAATTTTTAAGGACAAGCAGATGTAGAATTACTGGATAAATGGCTAAAATAGTTTGAAGTCTTGTTTAGTGTGCACAATGTCACTAAGGCACTAATGGTCACCTTTGCACGCCTCAAAATGGAAGGTCATGCTCTTGTTTTGTGGGAAACCCATCTTGCCACTTGTGAGAAGAAGAAAAATACTATTGTCAGTACTAAGAAAGGTTTTAAATAATTGATTAGAGCTAATTTATATCCTATTGGCCATAAGAATGACATGATGATTTAGTGGCATTACTTTAGATAGGGCAGCGGTCAAAGCGTGTAAGAATACACTACGTATTTTTGGAGACAAGCCATATTGATTAATGTGGACTTGGAGGATGAGGACATTGTGACCAAGTATTTGGGAGGACTTCACACTCACCTTCAAAGGAAGGTAATCTCCATGAAGCCCAAGGATATCAATGAAGCTTATATACAAGCATACTACATTTATGATGAGAAGAAGCAAGGAGAAATAGAGCCAAAGGGAGATTAGTAAAGTAGAACAATAGGAAAAAGAACAAGGGAAGACAAGTATAAGAGGTAAATGGAAAGGTAAACATTTTTCTACTGCTTTGCATACTTGTAAAGATCCTTAGAATTTCTATAAGAATTGTGATGTAAATGGCCATACTAACGCTACATGTTGGCAAGCGTTACATCCGGAATTGCACCCTAAAGCGCCGAACCAAGGATTTCAATAAATCCATGGCCACCGTGGAAGACAGAAAGAGAGGTGGAGATTGAGGATGATTCAGATGTAGACGAGAGGCAAGGATGCATGGATGCTAACATGTTCGGGGAAAAATAAGAAGAAGAGATGAGTAAGCTATTTCAAATCAAAAGTATCCAAATCAATAAGACTAAGGTAAAAGCTTTAATAGATTCTGATTCTTAGTCAAATTTGATTTTTGATGTGGTTTTAGAACATCTTGGTCTAGAAACTTATGCACATCCAAATCCATACCCACCGGGATGGGTGAAGAAGGGTGAATAAATAGAAGTTACAAGGAAGTGTAATTTTTAGTTTGGGATAAATACCCAATGCATAAATGTATTAGAGGATAATATTATTTGACTTGATGCATTTGATGTTGTCTTTGGAAGTCCTTACTTATATGCTAGGCATGTTGTGTTCATAAGGAGGGAGAACTAGTGTAGATGGGTCAAGGACAGAGTTAATTTTAACATCAGGGCACACTAAAGAATCGAGAAAAAGCTATAGTAAGTGTCAACCAAGCACCAAGAATTATTCTAGAAAATCATTAGTTTTGTTTGCTTTAATTGGAATAAAAACAAAATGGGTGTGAGAGCACAGATATGCCCGATCAAAGGATGGAGAATTTGGATAGAACTTGTCATATATTTCAAAAGAAGTCACCACAAGAACTACTCATTTAAGGAGAAAAAAACTTCCACTATGCATTCACCATATCTACCTATGGATTCACTAGACTTGACTGTGGGGTAGCAAGAAGAAGGGGAGGTATAAGGAATGGTGGTGACTATAGAAGTAGTGTACTTGGAGAGGATTTGAGAAATCCATCTCAAGAGAAAAATAAAGGAAAGGACTAAAAACTACACTATGGGACCTTCACCATTCTTGAGTAGGTTAGAGAAGAAACCTTCTTGCCATACTTCATGCAGATGCACATGATAGAAAGTTGTAAGAGCTTACAATCACTAATGTCATCTTTGCATGAAAAATAAGGAAAGATATAGAAGTTACCTTCTAAAGAGGATTGTACTTAAGACAACTCGGAGGAGGATGTAGCAATAGAGCAACAAACTATAGATCCACATGAGTCTTGGCAGGTTGGATGAGAGAAGACACCAAGGCAGACCCACTAGTACCTGAATGAGCACAAGAGGGAGTTAATTCCTCTACCACTCCCCCACTAATATTTTGTGGGAAAAAAATCCTCCTAAGTAGGGGAGGTATGATCCATAGGGATCTAGAAAAACACACCATTTCATCAGTTCCATCAGCACAAAGAAGGAGAAATAATAAAAATGAATAAAATGAGGTAAACAAAGGTTATGGAAGGAACTGCCACTCTTTGTAGAGTGAAGGTTTTAGAACTATTGCCCCTGTAAGGGAGGTTGTCCTAAAACCATTGCCTAGCCTGTGATGACGGTCCTGGAAACCGCCCCTAGCCAGACGGTGCTCTTGAGACCGCCTGGTCTACTCTGGATGGCGGTCCTGTCACTTTCAAATAGAAAAGAAGAATGGAACATGAATGGATGTGAACTTGAAGTGCCCAACCATGTCTCTTCCCTTCCATTCCTTTCACATCTTCCAGTGCATGGGAGGACATGGGAAGACCTATAAATGCATGAAAGGAGAAAGAGAATGATCATTCAAAGATCCAAAGAGATCGAGAAGAAAAGTTTAATGAGAGTAGTGACCAATATATTCAGTGCTAGAATGGAATTGTAGGAGCAAGGTGTAGAAATAGAGAAAACAAGTAATTGGAGAGAAGGTTTACATTGTTTCTTCTTTTCATACTTATTGTAATATGTAATTGTCTATATTAGACCAATAAAAGTGGGAAGAAAGAGAATCTTTCGCTCCCGAATGGTTTTCCTCCTTAGAGGTTTCCATGATAAAATTGTTAGAGTTGAAGTTTTGAATTATTTCCTTCTCTGTAATTTCCTTTATATAGACTAGATAATCATTCATGAAGCTCTAGTTTTTCAAACAAATCTATCATTTTCCAAAGTTAAAAGTAGAATAGCATAACTTTGTGACTTGTAGGGTTCCAAAGTAGAAGTTTATGGATCAAGAAGCCTCAATTTGTAATAAATATTGTTCCTTACCAAGGTAAATGAAATGATTCAACAGAAATTTAGGGGGACTGGTTTAATGGTTTGGTTGATTAAAATAAAATATTAATATAGATGGGTGATCAGGAATATGTATACATATTTCACAAGGAATCTACAAATCAACACTAAAATGATCCAAACTACTCAAAAATCTGAAGCTACGAAGGCCCAAAGAATGTATCCTCACCACGAAGTAATAAAGTTGCAAGACTGGTTAAATTTTTAGTTAAAATGGACTTATCCATTTTTAAAATTCTTGGGATGTTTTAAACAGCCCTCAATTTCCACCTTCTTAAAGAACTCGTCCATTGGAATTTGAAAACCTATGGGATACTAAGTTTAAAAGCATTGGCGGATTACTTTCAAAAGGTCGATAATCATTCATTTGGTTGTAAATCATCTACACTTATGAGAAATTAAAAAATTCCCAAAGGACACATGGAAGTATTCGGCATCTTCCATATCCAAACCATTCCGTGAACCTCAAGTTCATGGAATAAACCAAGTTTTATAAAAGGCATGTGTCCGAGAAAAAGATAAAAGGTCAATGGTACATGTAGCGAAAATATGGATGGGACAAATGACATAGATCAAAGGCATCAAATAGAAAAGTGTTACCATTCTAGGACTCTTCAAGACATTTAGGATCCATGGAATTCAAGTCCACGGAATGAACCGAGTTTCATAAGTTTTCAGCTTCAGAATGAAAAACCAAAAATATACATGGAGCTTTCTCATTTGTCTTTGCTTCACACCCTAACAAATTCTGAATTCCGAGAAGTGAGGAGCTTCCTCACTGGCTCACGTTTCACACTTTGACAAGGTCCTTATAAATAAAAGTAAATTATGAAGTATCATGGAACCTTCTGATTGGTTTATGCTTCACAATCTGACAAGGATGACAACGCAAAGGTGTGTGGAGATATTTCATTGGTTTGTACTTTGTAAAACTAACAAGGTATTTATAAATAAATGAGAAATGTGAAGAGGCATGGAGATATTTCATTGGCTCACATTTTGTAGCAATCATTCAAGCATATCAAGTAATCTTAATTGAGAAGAAGCATGGAGCTTTCTCATTAGTTCAATTTTTACGGGGATCAATCAAGGTTATCAAAAGTTTGGCATCGCGAAGGAACGTGAATATTTTTCTTTGGCTCACGTTTCAAGCTAGCTAAGTACAAATAAAAGAAGAGTCTAGCATTGTGAAGGATTGTGGAGATTTTTCATTCAATCATATTTTGCAAAAGGTAATCGAGTAAAAGAAAATTTTGAATGGGAGAAGATGCGTGAAAATGTATTATAGGATCACATTTAGAATAAAAAGGCAATATCGAAGCCAATCAAAAGCTATCACGTGTCATTCTCATGTTCATCCCGATAGGAAAAACTTCAAATAGCCATAATTTTTTTTATCTAGAGCTCCAAATCATACAATATTAGTCTCATTAGATGGGTATCCTAAAGCTCTTCAATTTGACATCATTTAATTCAAGAATTGTTGGAATTTTGTGGGAGAAAATGAGAAAATAAAAATACATAGATGCGCTGGATATGTAAGTTATCATTTTTACTTATGTGGCAGTGAAGGCATGAATTGATCCCAAAATACTAACATAAAATCATATATTTTTAGTTATAAAAATGTACATTCCCACTTTGATTCAAATATATTTGATTACTGATACATCCATTGATTTTGAGAGTATTCGCTTGATGTTCCCTTATTAAAGAAATTCTAAATATTTGAAGGCAAACATGTTAAGATATATTTTGATCTTAAGGGAATGTGTGCTAATCTGGATTCTTCATACCGTCAGAATTTGTTTACATGGGACAACATGTTAAGATATATATTTTGCTTTGAATGTTTGTTTGATGTGACTTACATGCTAAATTTGTTTACATGGGACATCGCTTATTGTTGCTTTTATGTTTGCTGATATGACGAAAATATTTGTCGTATCCATTGAACTCTATATACCGTGGCCTTCTTGTAATCGCTTTGTCGATTTACTCTTAAACCGAATGAAGGTTGATATAAATGTGCAGCACCTGATTTCAGGTATGAACAGCTGGCACGTAGATGCCAACGGAAAAGTTCGATTCACGAACCATACACTGTCGTAACGTGAGACCTCGTAAGGTGAGAAATGCCTGGATACGGGTGGCTCTGTATGTTAACGAAGGATGAAATGTCCCCACAAAGTTGTTGAAACGAAGGAAGTCATCGTGAAGACTTGATTGGAAGTTGATTGATTAGTGTTAGGTGCTAAGGGAAATTAGATCCTAATCTAATCCTAAGTTCTACCTTACATCCTAAACTACTATCCTAAGTGGATTTTTAAATTCTAAAATGGTGAAAATAGACCTAAGTTCTATTAACCTAAAGACTAGGCGGTGACCTAGGTTTGAACACTATTATGAATCCTAAACTAATCCTAACCTAGAAGGGGACGCACAGACCCATGGGAAAGGATAAGGATGAAAGGGAATTAAATGGCAATTAATGTGAGTCCTTGCGTGGACAGCGCCAAGTTTTGGGAACAGGAAAAGCTAGAGGTATCTAGTTAGTTATGGACTAAACTTGGTTTTGCATGCAAAATTTGAATTTGGTGGTTCGCCAACCCAAGTCAGCGGTGGCGTGAGAAAATAGGGAAAAGGCAGAGCCTTTAATGCATTTAATTTTTTGGTCTTCGTGACCAGCCCGCCTTGGAAAGAGTATGGAGGAATTTTGATTGTTTATTGTGTTGTTCGGATTTTTGAGAAGTTGCTCTGCATTTGGTTTTTCTTGGTTCAATCGAACCAGTTGCGTTTGGTTTTTATCACTATTTCTTTGGAAATCGGAGGCTGTTTGCTGAGCCTGTAGAGGAAGGTGATTTTTGGGAAGCTTCATTGTTGTCACCGTGGAAGGAAACACCTTCTGTAGACGTGGTTTTCTTTGAGTTTCGAGGAAGAATACTGCATGTTAAGCCCTTCTCTTTAAAACACTTGCTTTATTTAAGCATCCTCATTAAAACAACCCCGCTCTTCTTCTTCGATGAATGGGTTTTGGGTTTATTCGATTTTATTGTCATTTGGAAATGATTTGGGGGTAGAATCGTTTTCTTGTTGTTGTGATTTGAATCTGCCCTTGCATTAATTTGAGTTGGAAAAAAACCGCCATGCATGTTGGTTTGTTTGTTTGGGAAAGAATGGGGAACTTTATGTTGTTATGAAACCGTACATGTTGATGAGTTTGTTTTCATTATTGAAGCAATAATTTTTTGCTAATATGAATTGAATGATGGAATGAAATCTACACAGTATGCGAGTTGTTTGAAGTTGTTTCTTTATGAAATTTTTAAAAGGAAATAAGATCCTTTTCCTTCCTTCGTTTGTTTTGGATTTTGAAGGAAATAGCATTTTTGGATTTTAAAAGAACTGGCATTGGAGTTTTATTTGAGCATTACAAGCTTAGTTAGAAGGAAATGATAGTGATATTATTATTGTTGTGCTTTTTTTTGTAAAAGAAATGAACGAATACGTTTTGGGTATTCGTGAAAGTAGGAGAAGGCAACTGTTTTTCCTTTTGAACTTATTAATGAATTGTGTTTATCCTTGCTGTGAGGATAGGATGATTTTGTTGTGTTTTATTGATGTTTCGGTCTTCCTGTTCGGATCGTGTGGACACGATTACAAACTTGGCTTTGTATTTTCTATGTAATGAATGAATGAATGAATTATATTTTTTCTTTGTGATGGAAAGTTGATTTTATAGTGTTCTATGGATGCGGTTGGTCTTCTAACTCGATTCAAATCAATCGTGAAAACGCACTTGGCTTTGGATTTGTGCAAAGGAAGAAATGCATGGGAATTTGTCTTGTTGTTTGGGTCTGTCTTGACTGTACCTTGTTGTGCATCTGATATCCTATGCGGGTTTTCATTAATAAGGGTATTGTTATATGAAAATTGCATTTTGGGTTCTGCACATCATTGTGAATAGAAAATGGATTTCGAGTAAAACATTTGTTGTAAGGAATTCAAATTGGGTATTCATTGCATATGGTATGTTGAATTGAAACTGTACAGGTTATGTGAGTTTGCTTTTCATTGTTGAACGATTGTTCAGTTGTCAATATGAGTTGAGCTGTCATGATAAGATAAACACGATTTGGGTGTTTTTATTACATTTTAAGAAGATGATTGTTTCTTTATCGAAAGGTAGAGGAAACAAGTTCTTTTCTTTCGTTGTTTTTAGATTTTGATAGAAACAGTAATTGGGTTTATTGAACTTTATAAGTTCGGATTGTTGGAAGTGACAGCGGTATTTAGATTATTTTCCTGAGTGCTGTGTTTTTCTATACAAATGGAATATTTAAATGTTTCATGCGGATTTTGATTTTGCACAGTCATTTAAAAGAAATGAAATCGACCTGAATAATTCTTGTTGAGTTTGAAGAAAATGGTTGTTTTCTTATTGAAAGGTTAAAGGAATGAATTCTTCTCTTCTTGCCGTTTTGAATTCTGGAAATAGCAATAGAGCTTTACTGTACATTATAAAATGGTCTTGCGTTGTAGGTAACAACAATGTGCAAATTGTTATTATGAACTGTATGCGTTCATGGATATAGAAGGACATGTGAATAAGTGATTACTTGGCTGTATAACTGTTTATTTGGTTAAAAATACAGTGAAAGAAGTATGGAATCTTCTAGTACAACAAGTACATAGTATGCATCTTTATACTGCTTGTTCTATGATGAATACGATGTTTTACTAACCTGTTTATGGCATTCGTATGAGCCTGAATTAAATGAAGTATTGATAAGGACGATAAGTTCTTCCTTGTTTTCATTTAAAGCTGATTATGAATGAAATTATTCTTGCTGCTGGAAAGTGAATTCCGAATGGATTTTGTAAGTTTCACTCTGAACTGTTATCTTGATTTGTGTCTCATTTGGATTCAATTTTTAGGACAGTCATGAGGAAAGAAATAGGAATGTGGATGGATAACTTGGAAAATGATCTTTTCTTCTCTCATACAGTTGGAAATCTGTAATCGTTTAAGAACGAATTTTGTATTGCTTGGGTATAAGCAACTATATTTATTGTTGTTTGCTTTTCTCATCTGTACTTGATTGCTTGGAATCAAATGAGATGCATGAACTGAAAGGAAAGTAATTGGTTTACATTTTAGTTAGATTTTATCCTTTGCATTTATTACTAATGAAAGGAAAGGAATGGAAAGGATAACAGCTTATGTTATAACAACAAGATGCTTACTTATATTCCTAGTTCTTACAAATGTTGTAATCTGGAACTGTTGAAGGAAATTGCGTCTTGCATGGTTATGTGGGAAATAGGACAGCAATTCTTTGGCTGATTGGGATGGTATTTTGATGGTTCAGTTGTTATGCTGTCCATTCTTTTTGATGCTTAATTTTGATTGATGTTCATACCGCGCGTTTCATAAAAGTAGGTTCTTTTATCGAGACAGCTTAATTGAAGCACCTCATTTTAATGACAAGTGCTTAATATGCTCAGTTCAATGAACTGACCCGTGCAAGTAATTTTGCAGATGGAATTTGATTAAAATGAAGACATGGCTGTTTTTTGATGCTTCTTTTGATTTTCTGAAGATGAATTGTATTTGTTAGTTATTATTCCTCTACGAGGAATTGTGAAAAGAAGAAAGTACATTCTTCTATCTATGAGTTGTAACGTTGTTTAATATAAACAAAGTCCAGTCATTTGGATTGGCAGATGTATGGATTATGAAATGGATTGATGAATACAAATACAAGTGTGATATTTTAATAACTATATCAGTTTGATATTGTTGATTAAATTGGAAATATAATGTTATTTCTTGATTTGGAATTATTTAATTGTCCTTGGATGGATTTAAAAGGAATTGATATCTATTCTTACCTAAATGCAACTTTTAAGTTGAAATGTGCAATTAGTTCATACTTTGGGTTAAGATGAATTTTTAATTGACATTAAAAGGATTAGGAAGAACATGATTCCATAACTGATAGGTATTCAGGATTAGCTTGGAAGCTAAGGAATATCAATTAACTTAGGAGCAACCGAACTTCATTTTCGGACTCCGTTAATAACCTCGAATGTTAAATTCAGAAAGTAAGGATATGGGATAAATATATCCAGGGCTAATAGACCTTAACTATGAAAGGTTAAGGAGAATAAATGAATACATTTATTGAGAATTAGACCTGTTTAAATGACGCCTAATAAGATGGAATTCTGAATTTGGTTACAGCTTGTGAAAACTTGGTTAAGTTTAATAGGTTAAACTTATCACGTCACGTCCAGTAATGGGCTGCTTAATCCAATGATTAAGAAAAGAACCAAGTAGAGAAAATGCAACCCTTCGTATGAAGGAGAAGATGCATAGTAAGCTAGAAGATGGATTTAGTCTCTCTTAGCTACATACAACCGTAATGGGAACGAGGATAAAGGATGAGCATGGTCACTGAAAGTTGATCTTAAATATTAAGATCATATCCAAATCACTGAGCAGGATGTGTACTGATGGGAGGATTCCGTAGACATTGACATACGCCAGCTACAACACGGTGTCTTCATGAAGGCGGGGTCTTCATGACGACACAATGTTATAGCTGACATATTACAATGCCCTCCCGAATTAAATCATCAAGAATACATAGGCTGAATGTTAAGTTCTTGGCTGGGGATAGGAGTATGATCACGTATACGGAGTGACTCCGGAGGACTAAAGATAACTAGACACACGGAGTCATGGGGAACGACACCGTATGTCTGCGTATCTTTAGTTACCATGAGTGCCTTCCTATATTCGTTCATATTGCTAGTTGGAAATTGGAAGTTAGAATTTGACCTTAAATTGAAAGGACTGGTAGGAACCAGGAAAGACCATTCTAGATAACAGGTGAAGTGAGGTGAAGGACGTATTCCATTGGTGTGTATCACATCCAGGAATATGATCATGCAAAGCATGTGAAAATCTTTGGCCAAAGTATCGCAAGTGTTGTTGTGTTGTCCTAATCACTTAATTTAAGATGCAGATGTCGATGAATATCAAGAATGTATATTTAGATAGGCTTCTTAAATGGATCACTTGATAACCGGAAATGGTTAAGAGAACTCAGATATATATAATATATACTATGCATGAATGAACATGAAGGATCGGTAGTTGCCGAGTCATGAAATGAGAGATCGTTGAAACTCCGAGCCATGAAAATGGGAGATCGGCAGTTCTTCGAGTCATTTACAGCAAAGATATAGAATCAAGTTATAAGATTGAATGGCATCAATGTGTGTTCCATATGCAAATATGTGAACAGGAACATTAGTTTTAAAAGGAAATTGTGTGTTCCAAACTGTATTGTTTGGGCAGAGAACAATTATTAAAACTTGAACGTGTGTTTGAATTATATAATTCATAACAGAGAACGTTATAAAAAAAAAATTCCCTTGTTCTAGTATCTTAAAATGGGGATGTTACATCTTGGTATCAGAGCTGAAGGTTGCAGCTCTTGGACCTAATGAGTCCACGATATTAATAAGGTTTACATTTTCTTATGAATGTAAAATGGTCGTAACAAGAGGGAATGTTGTTAATAATAACCCGTTATAGGTGGAGAAGAAGCCATCGCTCAAAAGTCGGATGAAATCCTTGCTGCCCTACTAGATACGAGAGATCGTTTGACTGTTCTGGAACAATAGTCAATGGGCAATGAAGAGGAGGAAGATGAAGCTGAAATAAATGATCAGCCGCCTCCTATGGACAACATCAACGGAGGGAATCCGGTGTTGATAATAATAATGTAATTGCTCCTAATCCCCCGAAAATAAAAGGGCAAGATTAGCAGCTGAACTTACAAATGATATAAAGAGAATAAGTCCTCCAAAGTTTGATGGAACAACCCTTGGGGACGGAGCTGAGAATTGGCTCAGTGAAATGGAGAAATACTTTGCAATAAGAAACTTCTCCGAAGAGACCAAAGCGATATGGGGAGCATATCAGCTTTCTCATGAAGCATCATCATGGTGGGACAACCGTAAGGTTGAGTTGAATATTGTCGAATCAGACATAACTTGGGATCAATTTAAGGGTTATTTTAGGCAACGATGGCTGCCTCAACTCTATTTTGATAGGAAAATGACTGAATTTCAGAACTGGTCGCAAGGAAGGTTATCGGTGATGGAATACTGGGAAGGGTTTACTAAACTCCTTAAGTATGTGCCGCAAAGCACAAGTTTCGACGAGAAGTTCGTAATATGGAAATTCATAATGGGACCGAATCCCATCATTGGTGGCGAAGTGGATGTCCACGGCCCAACCACCATGGATGGAGTTGTTAAAAGGCAATCGACAGAACATGTAAATTGAGAGCAATTTCTGCTCACAGGGAAGAGATAAGGAAGAAGATTCCCAATTCTTCTTCATCTCTCGCACCAAAAAGGGGACCTTGGAAAAGGTTTGGTGTGAAAAACAAAATTGTTGTGGATAACAACAAGAAATATGTGATGAACAGACCTGTAAATAACATGTGGAACAGCTTCACAAAAGTTAGTGGCAATGGACAGAAGTCCTATGGGAGCCAGAATGATAACTTCAAAGCTGGTAACAAATTTGAGCCTAGAAAAGGGCCAGTTGGAGGATGCTTCAACTGTGGAAAGGACCACTATGTGAATCACTGTCCTCTGAAGAAGGATGATCATGGTCAACAGCATAGGATACACGCTGCAGTGGCTAACAGACAAGTTGAAAAGCAAGTTACGCCTATAGAAGTTCCAGGTAAGTTATTCAAGACACCCGTAGTCATACTTTTGATATCGGAGCTATCAATGCTTTATTTCTACTAAACTTGCAATGAAATTAAAAAGAAAGGCTGAACGAATGGATAAAACATGGACAGTGCATTATGGGAATAATGTTGTCCATACAGTCGAAATGTGCCTTTTTGGGGCAATTCTTGACTTGCCTAGTTTCTCCACCAAAGTTGACATGTATGTCACTCCTCTAGGATCATATGATATCATTATTGGAGTTAACTGGTTGGCTGAACATAAGGCAAAGGTCGACTGTTATGAAAAACAAATTTGTTGTTTTGATGACCCCGCAAAAGCAAAAAATCATTCAAGGTGTAAACGTGAAGTCATAGCTTAGGAAACCGATAGCTATGCAACTAAAAAGGGCTAAAAATAGAGGTGCACCTGTATGCAGCAGTAAAAATGATAGAAAATGCCTGAGGAAGATAATGATTTCATGGAAAGATATCCATTGTTAAGGGGTTTTTTGATGTGTTTTCGGAGGAATGCTGTGTCTTCCACCCAAACGTGAGTTTGAATTTGCAATAGAAATCAAACCGAACTCGAACCCATATCTAAGGCACCTTATAGGATGACCACCATCGAGTTGGTAGAGCTAAAGGCCTCGGCCACAAGAACTTTTGACTAAGGGGCTGATAAGACCGAGCGTCTCACCTTGGGGAGCGCCGGTAATTTTTGTAAAGAAAAAGGATGGCACTTTGAGGCTGTGCATTGATTATAGAATGCTGAACAAAGCAACTATTAAAAATCGATACCCACTTCCTAGGATTGATGATCTGTTCGATCAGATGCGAGGAGCATCAGTCTATTCAAAAATAGATCTTCGATCTGGGTATCATCAGCTGAGAATAAAGGAAGAAGATATTCATAAAACAACTTTTAGAACAAGGTACGGGCATTATGAGTTCATGGTGTTACCTTTTGGGTTGACTAATGCACCTGCCGCCTTCATGAATCTGATGAACAATATTTTTCAAGAATACTTAGACAAGTTTGTGCTTGTATTCTTAGACGACATTCTTATATACTCTAAAAATGTCGAAGAGCACCAAGAACATCTAAGGATAGTGCTGGAAATTTTAAGAAAGAGGAAGTTGTATGGTAAACTGTCTAAATGTTCCTTTTATGATGCAGAGGTGCATTATTTGGGACACGTGATAAGCAAGAATGGAATAGTTGTTGACCCTTCAAAGATCACAGCTATAACCGAGTGGCCTACGCCTAAGAACGTGCACGAAGTGAGGAGCTTCATGGGCTTGGTTGGATATTATCGAAAGTTCGTTAAGGACTTTTCAAAAATTGCTGCCCCAATCACTTCGCTGCAAAAGAAGGATAAGAAATTTGTCTGGACGGACAAATGTGAATCTACCTTTAAAAATTTAAAGGAACAGTTAACTACAACACCTATTTTGACTGTACCTGATCCAAATGGAAATTTTATGGTTGTAACGGATGCCTCAGGAGAAGGCCTTGGAGGTATTCTGTTACAGAATAACCATGTCATAGCTTATGAAAGTAGAAAGCTTAAGTTACATGAATAGAATTATGCTCCACATGACCTAGAACTCGCTGCCATTGTTCATGCACTTCAAATGTGGAGGCATTACCTTTAGGCAAGCCTTTGAGTTAAAAACAGACCATCTGGGGCTGAAGTATATTTTTACTCAGCCAAATTTGAATGCAAGGCAGCGAAGATGGTTAGAATTTCTATCTCAGTATGATTTTGATATAAGCTACATCAAAGGCAAGGAAAATAGAGTGGCAGATGCTCTGAGTCGAAGGAAGCATATCTCTGCTCTTATAACGTTAAGAACTCAGTTTAAGGATGAGGTGAAAGATGCCTTGGAATCAGATCCTTATTTCCAGCAAGTCAAAACAACACTTGCTGCAGATCCAAAGGATGTCAGGTATAAAGGATTTCATTTTGACAATGAAGGAATTCTGAGGTTCGAAAACAGGGTATATATACCTTTGGCAAATGACTTAAGAGGGAAATTGTTAACTGAATTTCATAATTCACCTTTTTCTGGACACCCTGGCATTACGAAAATGCTTGCTGATCTTAAGCAACAATACTTCTGGAAGGGAATGAAAAAGGATGTGGTGGAATTTGTAACACACTGCTTGGAATGTCAACGTGTTAAGGTGGAACATATGCATCCCCGCAGATTATCAGATCCCCACAAAGATTCCGCAAAGATAAATGGCAAGTGATAACGATGGATTTCATTCAAGGATTGCCTATGTCAAGAAATAAGCATGATATTATCCTGGTTGTAGTCGACAAATTGACCAAAGTGGCACACTTCATTGCTGGTAATTTGAAAGATGATGCACCAGTGTTAGCAAGAAGATTTGTACATGAAATCTTCAGATTGCATGGAATACCGGAATTAATCATATCGAAGAGATCCGAGGATGACATCAAGGTTTTGGCAAACGCTTAATGCGGCCTTGGGAACTAAATTAAACTTCAGTTCTGCATATCATCCGGAGATGGATGGACAGACTGAGAGAGTTAATCAGGTTTTAGAGGACATGTTAAGGATGTATTGCATGGACCAGCAGTATAAATGGGAGGAATACCTTCCACTGGTAGAATTTGCTTACAATAATACATATCATGCCTCTTTAAAAATGGTGCCCTTTGAAGCATTGTATGGAAGAAAATGCAGAACCCCTGTCAGCTGGGACAACGTTGAGGACAGAGAGGTAATTGGGCCAGAAATCCTTACGGAAATGGAACAACAAATCAAAATGATTCGGGAACATCTAAAGGAGGCTGCCAATAGGCAAAAGAGTTATGCAGACTTAAAGTGGGTTGATAGGAATTATAAACTGGGAGAGAAGGTCTTTCTTCGGGTGAAGCCGAAAAAGAGCTCAATAACTTTTGGCAAGGCTACCAAGTTGTCACCACGATACGTGGGACCTTTTGAAATTGTTGAAATAATCAACCCTGTAGCTTATCGTCTAGCATTACCTCCTGCTTTGTCTCAAATGCATGATGTTTTTCATATTTCTTTGCTTAAGAAATACGTGACAGATTTATCACATGTGCTGAATCGAATTCTCTTCAGTCCAAGACCCAGGAATAATCGTGGTTAAGCCCATTCGAGTGTTGGGAACTCGCCAGTTGTACTTAAGAAATCACAAAGTGAATCAATGTAAGGTCCAGTGGGACCAGTTCAGCGAAGAAAGTGCAACTTGGGAAAATCTCGAAGAAATGAGATCTACTTTTCCACATTTGTTTGATCGAATTTGAAATTCAAAAAATTGATAATTCTACCAAATTTAGACAATTATTAGTCTATTGTACAGTTGTCTTAAAACACTGTTTTTAAGAGTGAATCTATTTTTGGTATGAACTTATAAATGGAAGGACAATAACTGAACTTTGTCCTAGAACTCCTTGATTTGGTTAATTTGATCATCGGGACGATGATTCTTTAAGGAGGGAGGAATGTAACACCCTGATTTTTGTAAGTTATCATGGTGATTACTTTCTTGATGTTGTAACTGCTGAAATGAAGGCAAACATGTTAAGATATATATTTTGATCTTAAGGGAATGTGTTGCTAATCTGGATTCTTGCATACTGTAATTTGTTTACATGGGACAATAGTTATTATTGCTTGTATGTTTGTTGATGTGACGACAAATTTGTCGTATGCTTGCTGAACTCTATATATTGTGGCCTTCAATTCCATTGATCCAAAGTAATCGCTTTTCGATTTACTCTTAAACCGAATCAAGGTTGATATAAATGTGCAAGACCCGATTTCGTGTATGAATAATAAATGGCACGTAGATGCCAATGGAAAAGGTTCGATTCACGAACCATACACTGTCGTAACGTGAGACCTCGTAAGGCGAGAAATGCCTGGATACGGGTGGCCTGCATGTTAACAAAGGATGAAATGTCCCGCACAAATGTTGAAAATGGAAGTCACCGGGAAGACTTGACTGGAAGTTGATTGATTAAGTGTTAGTGTTAGGGGAAATTAGATCCTAATCTAATCCTAAGTTCTACCTTACATCCTAAACTACTATCCTAAGTGGATTTTTAAATTCTAAATGGTGAAAATAGACCTAAGTTCTATTAACCTAAAGACTAGGCGGTGACCTAGGTTTGAACACTATATGAATCCTAAACTAATCCTAACCTAGAAGGGGACGCATAGACCCATGGGAAAGGATAAGGATGAAAGGGAATTAAATGGAAATTAATGTGAGTCCTTGCATGGACAGCGCCAAGTTTGGCGGGAACAGGAAAAAGGTGGAGGTATCTAGTTGGTCATGGAACTAAACTTGGTTTGCATGCAAAATTTGAATTTGGCAGTTCGCCAACCCAAGTCGGTGGTGGCGTGAGAAAATAGGGAAAAGGAAGAGCCTTTAATGCATTTAATTTTTTTGGTCTTCATGACCAGCTCACCTTGGAAAGAGTATGGAGGAATTTTGATTGTTTATTGTGTTGTTCGGATTTTTGAGAAGTTGCTCTGCATTTGGTTTTTGCTTGGTTCACCGAACCAAACTTGTGCATTTGGTTTTTATCACTGTTTCTTTGGAAATCGGAGGCTGTTTGCTGAGCCTGTAGAGGAAGGTGATTGTTGGGAAGCTCGTTGTTGTCGCCGTGGAAGGAAACACCTTCTGTAGACGCGGTTTTCTTCGAGTTTCGAGGAAGAATACCAGGCATGTTAAGCCCTTCTCTTTAAAACATTTGCTTTATTTAAGCATCTCATTAAAACAACCCCCTTCTTCTTCTTCCGAATGGGTTTTGGGTTTATTCGATTTTGTTGTTTCATTCATTTTGGAAATGATTTGGGTAGAATCATTTTTTTGTTGTGATTTGAACTATCCTTGCATATTAATTTGAGTTGAAAAATACAAACAACTTGTGTGTGTTGGTTTGTTTGATAGCTTTGGGAATTCAAATGGGTATGTGTTTGTTTATATGAAAACTGTACATGCATGGTATGAGTTTGTTTTCATTAATGAAGCAATGTTCTTTTGCTATATGAATGAATGATGGAAATTGTAATGTAAGTGAGTTGTTTGAAGTTGTTTTTATACTGAAATTTTTAAAAGGAAATAAGACCCTTTTTTTCTGTTGTTTTGGGTTTAGAAGGAAATAGCATTTTTGGATTTTAAAAGAACTGGCATTTGAGTTTTATTTGAGCATTACGAGCTTGGTTAGAAGGAAATGATAGTAATATAATTATTGTTGTGCTTTCTTTTGTATAAATGAATGAATACGTTTTGGGTATTCGTGAAAGTAGGAGAAGGCAACTATTTTTCCTTCTGAACTTATTAATGAATTGTGTTTATCCTTGCTGTGAGGGTAGGATGATTTTGTTGTGTTTTATTGATGCTGTTCGGTCTTCCTGTTTGGACTGTGGACACGATTACAAACTTGGCTTTGTATTTTCTGTGCAATGAATGAATTATGTTTTTCTTGCTGTGATGGAAAGTCGATTTTATAGTGTTTTATGGATGCGGTTGATCTTCTAACTCAAACTGTCATCGTGAAAACGCACTTGACTTTGGATTGCTGTGCAAAGGAAGAAATGCATGGGAATTTGTCTTGTTGTTTGGGTCTGTCTTGACTGTACCTTGTTGTGCATCTGATATCCTATGCGGGTTTTCATTAATAAGGGTATTGTTGTATGAAAATTACATTTTGGGTTCTGCACATCATTGTGAATAGAAAAATGGATTTCGGGTAAAAACATTTGTTGGTAAGGAATTCAAATTGGGTATTCATTGCTTATGGTATATTGAATTGAAACAGTTAAGGTTATGTGAGTTTGCTATTCATTGTTGAACGATTGTTCAGTTGTCATTATGAGTTGAGCTGTCATGGAAAGATAAACACGATTTGGGTGTTTTATTACATTTTTAAGAAGATGATTGTTTCTTTATTGAAGGTAGAGGGAAACGAGTTCTTCCTTTCTCTGCTGTTTTAGATTTTGATAGAAACAGTAATTGGGTTTATTGAACTTTATAAGTTCGGATTGTTGGAAGTGACAGCGGTATTTAGATTATTTTCCTGAGTGCTGTGTTTTTCTGTACAAATGGAATATTTAAATGTTTCATGGATTCTGATTTTGCACAGTCATTTAAAAGAAATGAAATTGACCTGAATAATTTTTGTGGAGTTTGAAGAAAATGGTTGTTTTCTTATTGAAAGGTTAAAGGAATGAATTCTTCTCTTTTGTTGTTTGAATTCTGGAAATAGCAATAGAGCTTTACTGTGCATTATGAATTGGTCTTGTTGTAGGTAACAACAATGTGCAAATTGTTATTATGAACTGTATGCATTCATGGATATAGAAGGTCATGTGAATAATTGATTACGTGATTGTATAACTGTTTATTTGGTTAAAATATAGTGAAAGAAGTATGGAATCTTCTAGTACAACAAGTACATAGTATGCATCTTTATACTGCTTGTTCTATGATGAATACGATGTTTTACTAACCTGTTTATGGCATTCGTATGAGCCTGAATTAAATGAAGTATTGATAAGGATGATAAGTTCTTCCTTGTTTTCATTTAAAGCTGATTATGAATGAAATTATTTTCTTACTGGAAAGTGAATTCCGAATGGATTTTGTAAGTTTCACTCGAATCGTTATCTTGATTTGTGTCTCGTTTGGATTCAATTTTTAGGACAGTCATGAGGAAAGAAATAGGAATGTGGATGGATAACTTGGAAAAATGATCTTTTCTTCTCTCATACAGTTGGAAATCTGTAATCGTTTAGGAACGAATTTTGTATTGCTTGGGTATAAGCAACTATATTTATTGTTGTTTGCTTTCTCATCTGTACTTGATTGCTTGGAATCAAATGAGATGCATGAACTGAAAGGAAAGTAATTGGTTTACATTTTAGTTAGATTTTATCCTTTGCATTTATTACTAATGAAAGGAATGGAAAGGATAACAGTTATGTTATAACAGCAGTATGCTTACTTATATTCCTAGTTCTTACAAATGTTGTAATCTGGAACTGTTGAAGGAAATTGCTTCTTGTATGGTTATGTGGGAAATAGGACAGCAATTCTTTGGCTGATTGGGATGGTATTTAGATGGTTCAGTTGTTATGCTGTCCATTCTTTTTGATGCTTAATTCTTGATTGATGTTCATACTGTCGTTTCATAAAAGCAGGGTTCTTTTATTGAGACAGTTAATTGAAGCACCTCATTTTAATGACAAGTGCTTAATATGCTCAGTTCAATGAACTGACCCGTGCAAGTAATTTTGCAGATGGAACTTGATTAAAATGAAGACATGGCTGTTTTCTGATGCTTCTTTTGATTGTCTGAAGATGAATTGTATTTGTTAGTTATTATTCCTCTACGAGGAATTGTGAAAAGAAGAAAGTACATTCTTCTATCTATGAGTTGTAACGTTGTTTAATATAAACAAAGTCCAGTCATTTGGACTAGCAGATGTATGGATTATGAAATGGATTGATGAATACAAATACAAGTGTGATATTTTAATAACTATATCAGTTTGATATTGTTGATTAATTTGGAAATATAATGTTATTTCTTGATTTGGAATTATTTAATTGTCCTTGGATGGATTTAAAAGGAATTGATATCTATTCTTACCTAAATGCAACTTTTAAGTTGAAATGTGCAATTAGTTCATACTTTGGGTTAAGATGAATTTTTAATTGACATTAAAAAGGATTAGGAAGAACATGATTCCATAACTGATAGGTATTCAGGATTAGCTTGGAAGCTAAGGAATATCAATTAACTTAGGAGCAACCGAACTTCGTTTTGAACTCCGTTAATAGCCTCGTATGTTAAATTCAGAAAGAAAGGATATGGGATAAATATATCCAGGGCTAATAGACCTTAACTATGTAAGGTTAAGGAGAATAAATGAATACATTTATTGAGAATTAGACCTCATTTAAATGACGTCTAATAAGCTGGAATTCTGAATTTGGTTACAGTTATGAAAAACTTGGTTAAGTTTAATAGGTTAAACTTATCACGTCCGTCAGTAATGGGCTGCTTAATCCAATGATTAAGAAAAGAACCAAGTAGAATAAATGCAACCCTTCGGTACGAAGGAGAAGATGCATAGTAAGCTAGAAGATGGATTTAGTCTCTCTTAGCTACATACAACTGTAACGGGAACGAGGATAAAGGATCAGCATGGTTGCTGAAAGTTGATCTTAAATATTAAGATCATATCCAAATCACTTGAGTAGGATGTGTACTCTCGATGGGAGGATTCCGTAGGACATTGACATACGCCAGCTACAGCACGGTGTCTTCATGAAGATGGGGTCTTCATGACGACACAATGTTATAGCTGACATATTACAATGCCCTCCCGAATTAAATCATCAAGAATACATAGGCTGAATGTTAAGTTCTTGGCTGGGGATAGGAGTATGATCACGTATACGGAGTGACTCTGGAGGACTAAAGATAACTAGACACACGGAGTCATGGGGAACGACACCGTATGTCTGCGTATCTTTAGTTACCATGAGTGCCTTCCTATATTCGTTCATATTGCTGGTTGGAAATTGGAAGTTAGAATTTGACCTTAAATTGAAAGGACTGGTAGGAACCAGGAAAGACCATTCTAGATAACAGGTGAAGTGAGGTGAAGGACGTATTCCATTGGTGTGTATCACATCCAGGAATATGATCATGCAAAGCATGTGAAAATCTTTGGCCAAAGTATCGCAAGTGCTGGTTGCGTTGTCCTAATCACTTAATTTAAGATGCAGGATGTTAGATGAATATCAAGAATGTATATTCGATAGGCTTCTTAAATGGATCACTGAAACCTAAACGGTTAAGAGAACTTGTATATATAATATACTATGCATGAATGAACATGAAGGATCGGTAGTTTCCGAGTCATGAAATGAGAGATCGTTGAAACTCCGAGCCATGAAAATGGGAGATCGGCAGTTCTTCGAGTCATTTACAGCAGCATATAGAATCTGTTATAAGATTGAATGGCACTGAATGTGTGTTCCATATTGCAAATATGTGAATAGAGAACATTAGTTTTAAAAGGAAATTGTGTGTTCCAAACTGTATTGTTTGGGCAGAGAACAATTATTAAAACTTGAACGTGTGTTTGAATTATATAATTCATAACAGAGAACATTATACAATTTTTTTTTCCCCTTGTTCTAGTATCTTAAAATGGGGATGTTACATCTATATTTTGAAATGTCGATTGGTGAGTCACATTGTCTACTACAATGTTTTGTTTATTATTTATCTTTTTTGTACACTATATTTTCCCTTAATTTTTGTGCTTTGGTCATTAGTTTGATATTTTTCTCTAAGCACTTACTTTGCAATATTTTACTTGGTTGTAAAATCCTTGCCATAGCCATTTTGTGCCATTATATTTTTTATCCTTTTAGTGTACCTTGGTCATACGAGAGTAAAAGAAATAAAAAAATTGTTAGGTTGAATACACAAACTCTTTTTTCAAGTATTTTAGATATTGTGTCCATTATTTGAATCTATTGAGTATCAATGAATGAAAATATTTCTTTGTATAAACTATGCCTAATTGATCAAGTTTTTGTACTTCCTAGAATTTTATATTGCTTTAAGTGTTAAATGTTATGTTGCAATAGAGTTTGTCTTCCTATAATCCCGCTCATTTAAAAATTAAACAAGTGATCCTACCACATCTAACTTCCATTCATTTTTGTTGCTACTCTATCTTTAAATATCATTGAGAATGCCCCCTTAGCTATAATTTTACTATCTATAGAATACAAGAGCAATTGAATTCTACTATATATAGTAACCTATGTCTAGAAAGGTAAGCATACACAACATATTTTGTGACAAATCATGAGAGTGAGTGTTGTGTCCATGGCCATGTTTATTACAAATTGATCCATAATTTTCACAAGTCAAGAGGGTTAAATAACTCATCTTCCCCTCTCGTATTTCAAGTTACACCGGGTCCTCTCACCTTGATTCAAGGACGGACCTAAAGTAGTAGGAAAATACCATCTCCTTTTTATGTACCCTCAATCACCATAAGTATTGATCCCAAGGAAATTCTAGGAAACTCCCGATATAAAAATGATACATCACCCAGTCTACCACCATTCTAGGAAATTCCCCTTTTTCTCTCAAAGAGAATTATTGTCAATCCACCCAAAGGATGGAGATTTTAGGACCAACACCCAAAACTTACAGTATGATCCATATATTCATCTATCAAATATTCTACCTCTTTTGGTAGAAAATTAACTTCCATACCCCTACTTTCACAAAAATATTAGTGAGAAATTCCTTTCCTTAATTGTTTTTCTAGACTAGTGCATTTTATCAATAACTTTACAATATGTGGTATCATGTTTATCTTATTTTTATATTATACACTACATCATATTTACTCATTTGATTTCCTAGACCAAAGGGATTTCCAAATTCTCATGACATTCCTCAAACACCTCACATACATGTATTACAATGTGAGTTTTTTGCCAAATACATTTTTTCTAATTTCTATCCAAGTGACATGACAATCAATATAATATTTTTCCAATTTCGTGATTTTTATATTTTAGAAGTGGCTAATATTTTATCTAGATAGAAAATCATGGAGATTTGTACCTCCATTAAGGGAGTTACATTAGTATCAAAACTTTATGGTGATTCCAAATGAAAAATACATTAAGATCCTCATGTGGGGCTCTTAAATTTTTACATTACAAGTAGCCTTTGGAATGACATCAATAACCCTCACCCAACATATTTTTCATGTTATAATGGATGGATATTATAAGAAATTTCTGGTAATAAAGATATAAAACATGATTCACATGCCCACATAGTCTCTATCAATTATTTTCAATCTCCTTCATTGGATAAATGCCCTTTTTCTTGAACTCAAGAATATGAAATTCCTTCAAGAATTGGTCTTCAATACATCAAATCCCATCACATTATCATTAGGACCATACTTCATATACTAAGATTACACTTATTAAAACTATGTCATTGTAAACTAACCTTTCTTTTCCTATGATCAAGTAATACACTTTTCCCACCATGAAATATCACACATATGTATTTGGTCATCCATGTCATTAATTCCATGATACTTTAGAAGCTTTAGAACAACATTTAGATACATCAAGGTCATAAATGGAATTTTTTTTATCATAGGTTTAACTAAGAATTTTCATACTAGAACTAGAGATGTCACAACCCTAATACTTACTCCAATAGCATTAAACCCACTATATCTTGTTCTCAAAAAATTAAATCCATCGAGTTGTGTGTAACTCTACTTAAACTCTACTTTCTCACTTTGAAAACCCTAACTTGAATAAGAAACCATGAATTGAAAAATAAACATTGATATGAAAATGGGGGTTATTTATACTTAATTACTTATATCATTTCCATGGATACTTTATTTTTTTCTCAATTTATTGATTTAATATTAAATTGAGCTTAACTATGTTGTAAAAATAAGTGATTAAAAACATACCACAAAATGTATCACTAGAATCAACACTAGGATGATAAATGAGTTCATCCCAATCATGGACTATGTATCCAGTGCTTTCTCAAAAGATGAACTGATATATAAATAATGTAGAAATATAAAAAAATCTTACATTAGTCAACAACTCATAGTTATTAGCATCGATTGACCTGGATCAAAATATGAACTATTTGTCTTGATGAATTCTTGCTCTATGATACGGGACCTAGGATCAAATAGTAGTAAGAATGCATTGTCTCTCTTGAATGGTGGCATAATGTCTCAATAATTCCACTTTGTCCTTGATATGATTATGTTAACGGATTACAATATCTATATATCTTTGGACTCCTTCATGATAAAGTTACAAACCGATGATATCTTCAGCTTCTAGTAATGGTGTCAATAGAAGAGAAAATATCTAGCTTTTCAACTAGTGATTCTCCATTTTCTTGAGATATCTTCATAACAGTGTTGAATTTTTCATTTACAATATTTTTTTATTATAGGTAAATGGTTTTGAAGGGACCATACCCTATAGTACAACCAAAAAGGCTCAACATCCAAGATAAACAAGAAAAAACATAGTGGTTTTTTTATACGTGGGGGCCACACCCTAACCAAATCCAAAAAGATAGATAAAAAGAGAGAACTAAGAAGGGGGCCAACTACCTACAAGAATCCTAACACTAGACAAACAACAACAAAAAAATCAGCTCGAAAACAATAAAACAATAGTTGACCGAGAACACAAAGACACAAAAGACACTAATTCACAAATTTTCTATACACCTTGAGTGTGAATTTGAGGGCCTTATATAGATTCATGGCTGCCCTGATATTAGGGTTTGAATTGGTCTCTTTGATGAACTTCTTAGTGATCCTCCTGTTCTTCCAAGATGACACAAGTACCCCACTAACTTCACAAATATAGTTAATATGGGACCTAGAGGAGGTCCAGAACAACCATGTGAATGGCTAATTGATTGTTGTATTTTTCCTCAAGTGCTTTGACCTACCCATAAAGAGAGTTTACTTCCTCTTGCAAACCGGTAATGGAGGCAATTTTTGTAGTGTCATTGTTTGCGCTTTTAGAAGAAAATTACCATTCTCTTCAATAGATTTCAAAGCATCTACTTGTTTAAACTTATCAAGTATAGAAGGAGTGAGATGAGCACTAGGAGTATCATGGCTAATCTCCAATGGGATTTCCTCTGCAATTACCTCCTTATCCTTCTTGCTACTTTTGAGATTCCTCTTAGCAGGAGGGGGTTCAGTTACAAGGTCACGCAAGAGGGGTTCTTAGATCTAATATGAGGCTTCTAGGGGGAGGAGGAGATAAAGTATGACTAGGGTCATTTGTAATTACATTAAGGATGAATTGATGAATACGGAAAATGAATCCTTAATGTATTGGTAACACTCTCTTATGTCCTTGAACATCTAAATTTTTTTTTTCCAAAGAGTGAAAAATATATTAAGGTATCCTGATCTTTTCTTCTCTCTTGAAGTGATTAAGGAGGACCAAAAGGTGTAAGGAAAGGGTGGATAACCTACCTTCTAGTGTTATGTATCAAACCACCATGTGGGAAACTTCATCAAATTGTTGTGGAATGGAAGACTGGATAATTTTGGCTCATTCAATTTGAATTTCTTCCCTGACACACAAGAAAAGACTTTCATCTACATCCTTAACAAATTATTTTTCCATCCATACTCAATCCCATGATGAAGGAAATGAATTTCTCTAAAATTTTGAAATCTTTGCCCTTAAAAATGATATTTATGTCTTTCCAATTAGTCATAAATTATAGAGAGATATGTTTATCATGAACCTTTATATGCTTTATGAAATCTATGAATATGCCAATGTTGATGATTTCCCGAGTTCAACATTTTCTTCCATTGTTTGTCGAAAACCGGTTCTAATATACATGGTGGACCTCCCATCATGGATAGAGTGAGTTGAAAAATTATTTCAGATCGGTGACAACAGTAATTAAGCCCTTTGACAATAATCAAGTAGCCTAGATACCGAACTACTACCGAAAAAATCCATTTCCTTTCTTCGACCTTGTTCCTTATTACATAAGACTCTAGGGTTCGAGTGGAGGATGAAATAAAAGAGAATAAATTCAATCTGATGCAACTACCAAGGAGAATGATTTCCACACATGCAAAGGTCTTTGTCTAAGTTGTAATGATGGGTTAGGTGGTAGCTTCATTAATGATGATAGAATGATCTACATAAGGGAGGTCCTTGTCATCATGCCACTCATTATAGTTATTCATGTGAAGCCTAACATTATCTAGTGCATCACTGACACTATTTCCTCCCTATACACATGTTGAATAATTATATTAAGACTAATACAAAGCTTATTAGTTTCACTAATGATATTGCTAATGGTCTTATTGGGTGTATGAGTTCCATTGAGGTTGTTAATGATATTTAAATAATCCCCTTCCATAATGAGATTATTTACATTGAGAATATGAGCCATTCTAATTCCCCAAAGAGTGGAAATGGCCTCAACAAATTGATTGGATTTCTTGCCCATGGGTGTGCATAAGAAACAATTAGTTGTCCCCGATGTTCATTTACAATATTGATGGATTTAAAACTAATCAAAAAATATATGACTCTCTAGCTGAAAAAGACAATAAACGACATGAGATAATCACAATTTTTTTATAAATTTTCACCTAACGCCTTTTACAATAAGCAACAAAAACAATGCTTAAGGATTTAAAATGCCTTTACAATATTTTTCAAAAGCTTTTAATAATCTACAAGCTCAAATGTGGATTGAAAATCAAATGATTTGGTGTGTTAGAAATACCTATGGGGTCCCCTTTTATACTTGTTGTACGGGAAAAAAACCTTAGGATATTTTAATTATCCTCTTGACATATAAAAATCCCAAATAGTTATAAATCCAACTCTCTCGAAATTTTATCCATGGGATATAATAATATCTTATGGAATATGTTTTAAAATCCCATTAAAGAAGAAAAACCATGTAGTATCTGATGGGACTAAGTTAAGTTTCAATTTCCACCCTCCACGCTTTATATTTGAGCCCTTAACTATCTTCACATTACATGAATAATTTGTAAGCCTTTAAAATGGGCTTAATTTAATTATGATCCAATTTGGATCCTTACATGGCACATTAATATGATAGCACTTCCTAGCTAGATGAGATGCTTGGAAAATAAAAATTTGGAGTTTTCCATCTTGGTCCCAACTCAATTATTTCATTATGTAGTCGTGTCCCCTTAAAAATAAAAAGGGGACCCCATAGTTTTATATGATTGTTGAAGATGGGAGGCATAAAAATGAAAACCCATTTTCCATTTTTTTCAATCTCCTTTTGACATGTGTCATTATTCCTGGAATGGTTTTTTACTACTATACATATACTCTTTGATTACATTTTGACATCAATATTTCACAGACAAAACTTTTGTATTCGAAGTGTATTTGGTCTCGTTCAAATTCGTTGAAATATTTGATTGATATATTCCACAAGAAAGAAATTTTGGAACTTGTGCAAAAATTTTGACTTATTTTTATCCTTGAATTTTATATACTTTATATGATCTTTGCACGAATTATATCTCCCTTATATGGTGTATGATTTGACCAATTCAAAATGTGTTAGAAAGATGACTCGATATCATTTGTAATCAATGGGTTCTATAAGATTTAGGGAAATTATATTGTGTGAATGATCCTATATATCACATCTCCCCAATAAAGAGGCTTTTATTCCACAAAAATTGATTCACTAATCATCGACGACCCTATCCCCATGATACGACACTATAATCTCTTCCTCCTGGAGTTGTTACATCTTCTCTCTTTGCACACACAAAAATCAAGAGAAAATAAAACTCACACATATGTTACATTCAAAATTGGTGTTATAATAGTTAATCACTTGTATACTTCACCCATCTTGGGGTTGAATACAACAAAACATTAGTTTTACAAAAAAATCTATCACGGGTCTTCACACACGTTCAATATATATACAGTATAAATTAAAATATATGTTTAAATAATTCCCAATTTAGGTTTTAAACATTTCACAAAATATAGTAGTGCTAAATAGAATAAAAACCACCCTAGTTGTGTTTCCCTTTCTTATTCCCAACCACCTCATCTTCTTCAGAATATTACATTTTCCCATGATCAAAATTCACTATTGTTATACCCCGCTTGCATAACCTTCTTGGTGAAAGATTTTTTGTTTCCCAAACATAGCCACCCAATGGATGTTTTATAAAATGTACATGGAAATGAATTCCATATTTCTTGGGATAATAGAGGATTATTTTTGCATAATCAAAAATACATTACCATACCTATTTGTACTATTTTATTTGCAAGTGTTGTGAGGAGAAACTAAGTTATCTCATGTTTTCTTGTCCCTATGAGGTGTCCTATCTTATTATAATTTTTTATTCTTCAGGATAGAATACATTCCCTTCTAGGATTATTTTTCTCTCATGATCATAATGATAAACTTGACCATTCCATTCTAAAGGTTATTTTGGGAAGACTGGTAGCTTAGGCCCTTTTTTAATTGTTATCTTACTTCAGCCATCTTGGAGTGTTCTCTAATCAATTTTTATCATTTCCATATCCCAAACCTACATAACGAGGTCTTTCCTCCTCATGAATGGGATTAGTTATTCCTTGGCCTCGAATGCTAAGATGCTTTCCATCATACCCTATTTTGGAAAGAAATTTTGAACCTATACCTCAATTATGTATCTCAAAATCACAAAAATAAGTATTTTCCATTTGATGGGAAGAAATAAACAGTGATTCACTAATAGTTTTGTGTTCACCTAAGAGTTGGTTTTCAGGTGGAATTTCCTTTCGCCCACCTCTTTGTTGTTTTGTGCCTTATTCAAGATCTCATTCTTGGCATGCATTTCACATTTCCATTCTTTGATAATGCTTCTAATAAATCCTTTAGGAGACACCAAATGGTCTTTTAGCTCTATGTTTTTGATTTTGTGAGATGTAGTCATCTATCAAAATTCTCCTTATCCTTATAGGGTGTGTTATTCTTCAACACATTTTCCCCTATTTGAATACTATTATTGTATTTTTTGGTTATTTCCCATGATCCTCTATTCTTCATTAAAATCTCCATGGTGACCATTCGGGAAGAGTCACCACCATTTTTATACAATGTGCACATTCATGGATATTTTCCTGATCCTTATAGGTCTATTTCTCTAGTCATTTTCCTTCTCTCATCTCTACTTATAGGATTTCCCTGATGCTTTTGAGCTATGAGATATTTCACTCTTTTCTCTTGATGATGGAAATCCATCATTTTGATAATAATAATACCCATCATTATAAGCATCATTGGTAGTTGTATCAATTGAAAAGGATCCATTGTAGCTATAATAGATGATTTTTATCACTCATTTTTGTGTGGAAAGAGGTTAGAAAATGGAATAATTAACCATATATGATACCAAAATGATTTGAAAACAAGGGTTATTTAAACCAAGTCAATTTTCTTATTTCCCTAAATAATTCAAAATTTTCTCAATTTATTGATTTATGATTAAATTATCCTTAACTATGTTGTAACAAGTGATTAAAAATAGACCACAAAATGCAACACATAATCAACACTAAGATGATAATAAAGTTCATTCCAAACATGGACTACATCTTTGAGCTCGCTTAAAAGACAAACCGATATATAAATAATGTTAAAAATAAAATATATTACAATAGTTAACTAAAAATGGTCAACAACATCGATCGACTGGCTTGAACTCGACATTGTATGTCTTGAAAAATCTTGTCTCTCGTGATAGAGGCCCTCAGATTGGCCAACAATTATAATGCATTATCTCACTCTAATGGTGGCATAATATCTTGACAATGGCACTCTGATGTTGAGACAATGATTTCGATGTAGTATGATATCTTTAGACACCTAATTTTGTTAACACAATTTTAATACTGAAATTTCACTAATTGTGTTATTTACCATCATTTCATTATAATTAGTGATTTTTTGCTAATTAGCTAACATATCCCTAATCTCAATCACTTAGCATCACTTTATTAAGTAACTAGCTTCATCCCTCATCATGGATGCCAATTAACATTACTTCATTAGTTAAAATCCTCTTTTAATTAATTAATTAACCATTATTAGTTAATTAAGCTTTCAATCTTGTATTTAATCAATAAACCCTCTTATTGATTAAATCCCCCTCTCAAACCCTTCAAATTATACTAATTTCCCTCCAAATCATCTCTAAATGGCCTCTATAAGCTTAACTTGGCCTATTAATTAATATTAGTTGATTAATTAAACCTTCCCAAACTCTCATGAGTTAATCTCTAAATAATATCTTATAATCATACTTATTCCTTTCTAATTATACATTTACTTTATCCCCCATTCACTAGGTTGTAAGTTTCTCCCAAAATGGAAATATATATAAGAAGCCTAGTATACCATGTCACACCTTACACCATGTCCTTGATAGACATTATACTTGAGAAGAGTATTTCACGTTATTAGAAGGATTGTCAAATCTCCCCCTTTTCTACTTGTTAAAGAGTAATAATAGAGTAGTAAAAATGGTAACTAATCCATACTTAAGGAGATCTCTTCCTCTTTTCTTTAGAAATACTATATCATGTTTGGTCTACATTCAGCTCACTAAGGAATTACCTACATCCAAATCACATCACAAATATCGAAAGAAGGTTTGTACTTGGTATAGATTCATATTGTGTGATATAAATAGCTTCCTTTTTTTCTTTATCATGATGTAGTTACTTGAATTTAACTAAGTTAGGATCTACTTGGTGTTAGGTTCCTTCATTTATCTTAGTTTAAAGTTTAACATACATACATATTACACGCCTGGTGAGATTCCCTTTGTCTCATGCACATTCATTTATTTTTCTTAGTTTAAAGCTTCATTTTTCAATTTTACATGCACGTTCTTTAAATTTTATGAAATTTATTTTTATTAGAGTAGATATGTTAATATTTGGTAGTGTTGAGTTTTATTTACAAGTATAAAGGAGGCGAAGTGTTGTCACAATTGAATTTTTATGTGAAAAAATTGATCTTTATGTTGTTTTATTTATCATTTTTGACATTCTTTTGTGTAGGTACATGCCTTCACATTCTAGCATAACACTACACGTGATAACATCTCTATCTATGTGCTACTATTTGATGTTCTATTTTTATTTTCATGTTAGCATAGAATTGCATGCACTAGCATGTATATTGATGTGGTGCCATTCATATTCCTCCTTTTCTTCACACCCTTATGTTTGTCTTCACGTGTTCACAAACTCGGTGTATGCACATCATTTTCTTGGACTTTCACTAGTGTATTACTTCACACACTTGAAAAGTTATTCATGCACTAATTTAGTGTTTTTTTCTCAATGCACATGCTTGTGTAGCTATTCATGTGTTATAATAGTGATTCTTTCCCATTTCGTGTGCTTGTGTACCTATTAACATGTTATTATAACTCTATTTCCTAGTTACATGTGCTAACGTCTTGTTTCATGTGCTTACATTTATTTTCACATTCTAGCATGTATATTACCCTTCACATGCTAGCGTATTAGTATACGTGTTAACGTACATTTATGTTAAAATTTCATTCAAATTTTCTCAAAATTCATATTTTCATATTTGATTTCCTATTGTTTTATATGTAAATCACACTCTAATCTACAGGTTACTTGTTTAAAAGTGGTGCTAACACTTGACATCTTTGTTTAAAATCTTGAATTGTTTGATTTGATCAATGTCATGTATGCTCTTCTCTTTTACTCTTGAGTGACCTTGAGAATTAGAAATGGTCGTGATCATTGGTATTTTTATAACATTGTGGGTGCATGTAAAATTACTAATCATTTGTGTTTAGGACCATTACAAAAGGGAAACATTCACTACACAAAATCAATCAAACAAATTATTAACAAATTTTTCCTATAGCTTCCTTGGTCAAAGAAACAATAAAAATTTCTAAAAAAATAAAATGAAAAAAAGACATTGTCATTACAAGTTCGAATAAGGTTAAAACTAGTCCAGCTTTAATCATGTGGGAGGTGTTTGGGATTAATCCCTAAAACTCAAGATGAGGAGTACCACATGAACCCAAAAGTATTCGGCACATTTATGGGACTAAGAAATAAAATAGGTAGTGCCCCATTTCCCACTTAAATCATAATGCTCATGAGGAATACAAAATGTTGTTTGTGGTGATGGACCCATTCTTATTTGATTTTGGGGTATAGTTTGCATTAAAAATTTATTCGAGTATGCATACTTATAAAGACAAGTATTGGTGAGTGAAAGTATAAAATATTAAGGAATCTTATCACATCAGAGTGAAACATATATTTTATTAATTGTGTCCCAAAACTTTATAAAGAAAAAAATCGAGTTGAAACCTTGTTTTAGTGATAGAAACAGGTGAAACTTTGTCCAAGTTATGTCGCATGTACTTCATCACAAATCTTACTTATCTCAATATTTTGGATTCCTTTATTAAATAAATTGATCCAAAACTCTGCAAAAATTTCATCAATCATTTTTACACACACACTTGCAACTTATTTTCCAAAACTCACTTGATTGTCAAAATTGTATTGTTATGCTATCCCTTTTCCTTAGATTCCCTTTGGAAAGTAACGTAAGAATCCAAATATTTGTAACATTTCTATTTTATAGTCTATACATTGCTAAAATAAACATGTAACTTGTAACAACCACACTAGCAACATGACCAAACAAAAATATTAGTTTTGAAAAACCTTAAAAGATTAGCAATAACATTTACTCTATAACTTGGGCCCACATAACAACAACCAAATTTGTAATCCAAAACACAAAATGTGTCACTTCATATGTATCTCAAAAATAAGAGATGATAATGTCATCAAAATATTAGAAAGGAAAAATATAATACCACCAAGCCATAAAATAGCTTGCCAAGGGGAAATAATTCCAATACTTCAACTTATCCCTCCACTAAGGAAGGGAAACTAGCCTTTGGTTCCCATATAGAAGTCATGCAACCACACATGAAAACACCCTTATCCCTCCACACTTATACCCCCACTAAGACTAATCTCACAAACCTTTGTTTCCTCCCAATATAAATAAGAAACCCCATACACCATAATAAAACTTATCCATACACCTTTGGCAATACAAGTCCCCGACAAAAACACATACATAGTATACTCATGCATACACGAAAAAAATCAACAATAAAATACAAACACATTCCAATGAGAAACCAATTAAGTCCACAATATATTAGAATTAAGAGAGTGAGAAAATAACATTTTATCATATATGTATCACAATACCAAGCCATCATACAAGGCTTGAAAGAGGGAACTAGGGGAATCTATATAACATTTATATATAGTATCAATCCTTCAAATGGATTACAAGGGGAAGTAGGTGTATTCTAAACCACTTATCACTCCAGTAAGGTAGAGGTATAATTTCTTTATTCCTCCAATAAAATATGTAACTTATTCGTCCACTTGGTTTATTTAAATCCCACTTATCGTTCCACTAGAACAAAGCCCACATAACCTTAGCTCCTCCTTAAGTCCACATAAGGTTTACTTTTGTTTTATCATTATGTATTACTCCACAATGACCCTACCATCCCCCATACACACAAAACTTGATAGTCTCACAATCATTATTAGACGAGTACACAACATATATGAAAACCACAATACTACTCAAATGCGCAATAAAACACATACATCCTGTAGACACCTAAAATCAAAATATATCCCCTTGTTCACCCATATGTGCATACTTAATTTTAATTTAACCCATCCTCTTATATTTAATTTAAAATTCCCTTTTATCCAATCCCTATTAATATTTATTGAATTTAATTAATTAATTCTTATTAATTAATTAATACCCTATCCCTTACCCTAATGGAATTTCTATTTAGCATCCCTATGCTTTTTCTAACCTATCGTTATCTCAAACTCACCCATATCTCATCCCTAAATCACCCCTTCATACCTATAGGATTTAAAGTATTTTCCCAATCCTTAAAAGCCCGAAATCATGCCAAAATCATAAAATATAGCCCTATTGGGGAAAATTTCCTCGCAGTTAGTGGTGACCCATCCGAGTTGCCATCGATCTTGTAAAACTAACTCCAAAACTTCCCATAACCAATTAGAAATAATCAAATGCATGTGAATTCTAGAAATTCCTTATGACCTGTGAACTCTTCCTTGTGCCGGAGCATTCTTGAAATAGTTACAGATCTCTTAGACATCATTTCAACATGTTTACATCACTCATGATCATCCTTCATGAGACTTATCAATATGTTTGTATTACTTTATTCAGATATTATAAAATTATCTTTATTTTGCTTATGTATAATATTTTTCATGCTCATATCATCCTCAACAACAATTATAACTTCATCATCAACCTACCTTTCCATATCTTTTACTTACAGGTGTTTCCTTTTAAGTTTGTTTCCTTCGGCTTTATTTCAACTTTGTCACATTCATTATGTCCTAGCTCAAGTTATCACCAAATCGGCCTTCGCAACTATGCTTTATACTTCCGAGTCATCTCCAAGATCTCGCATGTATTTTTGCCTTTTCTTAGCTTGCTAAGTCACCATCCAAATCCTCTCTTACATCAAAATCAATCCATTTAAATCCCAGCCACCTTCACTTCACCCCTGTTCACCATCGACCAAGGTCCCGATTCCCAATCCACCCTTTTCGATCTCCATTTTTTTATCATTCTCTAGTTTCTACTCCTTCGGATAACTTATGTAGGTTGAATCCATCATACTCAAGCCTCTGTTGCATCCATGTTGTGTTTAGATCTTGCGGGGTTTGCATACTTTAGTTACATTTGATATCCAGACTTCCTATGTCACCGTCGTGCCCTACCTCCACATAGTTTGGGTGTGTGGGTCACCATCAACAAAGACTAGGTAACATTTAATTTACAGTTATTTCAATTAAATAAGTATCTAGATCATATCTTAGTTACTTTCAAAATCTGTATTTCTTCATTTTATGCATGTTATCAGATTATCCATCATTTATATTGCTATTTCTTTCAAAATGGGGGTTGACATCAGACAAGGAAGTTAACGCTTCTTGGATCTTCTTTTTGGGAAACCTCTGCATGTCTTATCTAATCAATTTTCTTTAGTTTCTTTGAGTTGCAAGTTTAACAAGATCACAATGTGGGGGTCAATCAATTTTTTTCCCATTCATCCATCACATCGCATTAGTGGTACCATAAACCCTCCATATCCTAAGTTGTGTACTTTCTTTAGTAGCTAACTCATTTACTTGAATTGAACAAGAAAATACTACAACATTCTTGGCATGTGGCCAGTGTGACCACCATTTAGGTATTCCTTTTCATTTCTTTCTATATAATGTTTTCCTTTGTCTTCTACTAATAATGTAATGTGAGGCCCTATTTATTTCCCGCACGTGTTGTTTCAAATTGTTGGATTACTCTTCGCACTAAAGATCAAATAAAAATAAAAATTTATCCAGGTATTCCTCATTTTTTTTCCTATTTTCTCCTTTCTACATCATATTTCCCTTTCATGTGTGTGTCCTCATCTAAATATCATGCTTTCATTTTGTTTTTAAAAAAAACCTTTCTTTTTTACATCATGTTTTCTCACATAGTTTAAGTAGGGGTTAACTTGTTGCATTTGACAATCCTCACACATAGCCTAAACGTCACAAATCAAATCACACATCTAAAAAATCTTACCCAGTAGGTCGATTAGGATTTCATCACCCAATAGGAGCCACCTCGAATTCCCTAGCTAAAACAATATTTTTTTTTATTATTGGCAAATAGTTTTTGAAAGGACTATACCCTTGATACAAAGATGACTCGAAGCGGATGTGCCCAAGTGAGCAAAATATCAAAAGGTCAAAAACAACAAGGGCGCAAGCAGGAATAGAACCTACTAAAGACAGCACTAAAACCCGCAAAGCCCAGCAAGAGAACAGCAAAAGAACAGCGCCGATGGGAACAATAACAACCAGCCTAAGTGCCCCGGCGCGCACCCCCTCCACGAAAACCGCGGAAATATTTTCTACAAACAGTGCTCCAGCCCGCCATGTTTTCGTCATCCACGTCGAGAACCTCCTCTAAATTACCATTTAAAACAGAATTTGAAACCCTCGCCTCACTTTTACTGTCCATCTTCCTTCTGCAACGGTTCAAATCCGCATTTAAAGGTCTTTGTTTATGAGCTTTCATAGATTTACTATGTCGGTTCACTTCCCGCGTGGCAGTCTCCAAATCTGCCGTAATTAAATCTGTTTCTGACCCAGTCTCCCATTCGGAAGATTCACTATCTACCTTGTTTGACTCGTGAACAGTTTTGAATGGAATTTCCCGCGTCTTCCACGCCGTAGCAGCCTGTCCCACGCGTGCAGAGAGGTCACCATGCGAAGCCGCGAGTAGAGCCATGATCGGGTTGGTTAGTTCGCCCTCATTGCAATTTCTCGTGCGTAATGTGTCGGGATCTCTCCTTCAAGATCCGCACTCCTCTCTCTCTGCCGCTTTTTCCTGCCTATTTCATCCACTTGTCTCGCATGAGCACTTGCATAGTTTGGCTTGGAAGTTGACCTTCCAACATTTGGGACATGTACTCAAACCGTGGTCTTCGGGGATGATGTTCTCGCATAACACGGCCCGTGGGAGAAGAAAGAATGATATTCTTTGGGAGAACAGCCCCCACCTCCATGCTAACACATAGTCGTGCTCTTACAAGCCTGCTTCTGGCTTTTGTTGCAGGTTCCAAGGATATTAGCTCTCCCATTGAAGCTGCTATGCCAATAAGGACTTCGTCCTCCCAAAATTCCACTGGAAGAGCCGGCAGAGATATCCAAATGGGCAATTCCTTGATTTGAAGAGAGACCCCTGGCTTCCATCGCTTCAGATGCAGGGCAGTTCTTCCAAACATCCAAGGAGCAGCGTCGAGAACCTTAATCATCTCATCTTCCTTAGAAAAATTGAACAGAGGGCGTGGTCGGGAAGAGCGATGATATCAACCCAGCAGCACCACTTCCGTCCGCACCATTTGCGGACAGCATCGATATTTGGACGATAGCCTGCAAAAGCTCCAATTAGTGCAAAGGGAAACCTGGACTTGGCCTTCTCAATCACAGATTCTGGAACAGAAATGCAGTGCACTTTCGCTTCATCATCCCAGATGGAGGAAAGGGCAGTAAACACCCCTGTGGATTGAGGGAATAGCTTGGACCTCCATGAGCAAGTTTCCATGGTCGCGGAACAGCTGCGGAACAATCGCAGTAAGCAGTGCGAAGCATGTACCATGGAAGCAGTCATGAGCAATCCGGAGCAGTCTCGGAGCAGAACAGCCGCGGAACAATCGCAGAACAGCCGCGGAACAGCCGCGGAACAGCCGCGGAACGGCCGCGGAACAGTCGCGGAGCAATCTCGGAGCAGTCAAAACCCTAGTCGGACAAGGTTTACATTTTCTAGGTCAAAATCCTGGAGCAGCTAAAACAATATTGACACCGTATATAGATCTCTTTTTCCTAGGTACCTCATTATCCATCCCCTTTTTAACACTTTTCTAAATCTAAATAATGAAAACTTTGTTTCTTGATTTGTTTGTTAACACATTTCATAAACAAATATTTCCTTATTTTACACCTAGTATTATTTCCTTTCTTCAAAATTAGACCATGCAATAGTGTGATATATCTAACAAATGCTACCACTTCATCCAGTAATCTTGAGATTCCACATTGGATCTCTCAACCCTGTAAAGACCATATTATTCAAATAGACCCCCCTTTCAAAATGGATTCACCTATTTCCCCTGAGTCTACATCCCCTCGACCAATCACACCACCACCTCCTGATCCTTTAGAGGCCTCTGAGCCTCCCTCTAGCCCCATCTATGACTTTCTACTTTATAGACCCCCTAAAATCTCTCAATCTTATCAATCCACTCATTAGAGGATTCTATTCCACCTACATCTCATGTGAACACTATCCCTACTTCAATCAATATTACCAATGGAATACCCATCCAATTACCCAAATCTACCCACATTCACACTTCCCATGTGCCTCAACAATCAAATATTTCAATCCAACCCCAAGCATCCTATCCAACATCCCCTTTGGCTTTAACACACCAAGCCTCTTTACATCCTTATCCATCCACTCCTTATGTTGTACATCCAAGACTATCTAACACTTATCCTACACCCACACCCATACCAATCACATCCATCACTATTGCTCCACAAACACCTACCACGATTGATATCTCATGTTTGTCTCCTTCTAGCCCCATCTATGACTACTTTCACCATAGAGTCATCTCTCAATCATGTCAATCAGTGAATCTTAATTCACCACCATCATCTTATATCAATGGAATCCATGCTATACCTCCCATCCCTATCCAACAATCACCATATTTTGATGTTTCTACTCCATATATGTCTCAACAGATTCAACCATCCTACTATGTCCCTACTTTCCAACATTATATAATCTTCCACTAATTCAATATCCACCTCTTGGTATCTTCCAACAACCCTTCCCAAATTCACCATCAACCAATCCATAGCAACCTTTTATACCATATAATTCCAATCCTTATTCGATTAATACCATACATAAAATACCTTCATCCTTACCTATCTCATCTACCTCATCATCTGCCCCTATCGTAGACATTGTGCCTAT
This sequence comes from Taxus wallichiana var. yunnanensis, assembly GCA_018340775.1. Lineage (NCBI taxonomy): Eukaryota > Viridiplantae > Streptophyta > Pinopsida > Cupressales > Taxaceae > Taxus > Taxus wallichiana. The sequence continues at coordinate 565,865,660 of CM031235.1, forward strand.
GGATCCTTTAATACATGCCCCTACATCTATATCAACCATGTCTATGATCATCACACCTATCCCATTAATTTCTACCACCTATTCTACATCTACATCTATCCATACCTTTATCAAAACCACACTAAATTTGACTATACCAACATCTGTACCAAACACATCCATCAATACTTCACTTACATCCCTATCTATCCCAACTACGTCTACATCGACAATCCCACTTGCATCTACCTTGGAATTTTCTTCACATATACCTACATATTTTCCTATGGTCACATCATCTCTCTCATCCAAATATCTTATACTTGAATTTTCAACATCGATTGTATCTACATTTATTACAGCCACCACACCAATCACATCTCCTCCATTTGAAAACACGTCAATGACACCTCTTGAGACATTTTTGGAGAAAGTTCCTCAACGTAAGACAAACACAAGGGGGTTCCTTATTTCTTTCCAAATCAACAATTTCTACATGTAGTCATTTTTATTCCTATAGAATAACCTTCTAACCCCATGCGCGTTGGCCTATCACTAAGCAACACGGAGAGCTCAACTCGAGGCTCTGCGTGGGCACTCAAACCCCTCCTTTATGTGAGAATTGTGAGAAGATGTGGGCATTGGTGACAAATTAAGTGTAGAAAAGTAAATGATCATGCATATATTTTGAAAGCATAGGATAAGTCATTACACCAACATACCCATCAGATAATAAAATAAACATCACATAGATAGTAGATATGATCCATAACATAAAGAAAAAGGCACTAGGGTTTACACCCATGAAAAATATATTTAGAATATAACCATATATTTATGTTGATCATATTTTATTATTTATATTACATTCAAAGGGGTCATATCATACCGATATATCATGACTCGCACATTAGAATCTCTAGCTATTCTTCCCTATTACAAAAATTGTTATAGACCCATCCCCCAAGATATGCTAACATTCCTATAGTCCTTTTATGGGAACCCAAAACCCTAAAACATTCTATTATTTCTACAGAGATTTTCCCTTCCATCCTTTCTATGATGTCCAACATATACATTTGATGGTGTCCCTCTAAATTGGTTCTTCTTCTACCTAACATCTCTATATATAGGTTTATCACCCACCTCTATGCTATCCTAAAGTAGAAGATCAGTTTCAAAGTGTTAAGATAGTCCTCCGGTGGAGCATGATTCTTCTAATATGAGATTCCCACTTTCTACAATTATGTCTTCGAGAATGTTCCATGTGTGGAATATTCTTTCATTGACCACCAAGTCATCAAGCTATCACCTTATCCATTTAGCATACCTATTCGGGTCACATTTTTCCTCAAGTGCTTTTGGAAAGCCGAATATGAATAAGTCCTTAAATACTTTTCTCTACCTTGCATGTGCAAGCACCGTGGTTTATCTTAAAACCCTTCTAAAACCCCTATCCTACATGCCCATCTTCTTTACTAGTCCCGTGCATGCACACGCACTTTGGGACTAAGTCAATATTATAAGGCACAAAATCACCCCAGACTAAGCTTGTTCTCCATCCATGCAAAACATCCTCTCCAAAGAATAAATAATGGCAGGACTAAAGAACAAAGAATGGTGAGACCCTAAATAGTTGGAACAAATAATGAGGGAATGAAGAATGGAGGAATGAAGAATGAAGGAAAGAAGAAGAATATGTTTATTGCTTTGAAGGAGGAGTGGAAAATCCTTCCTTATATCTTCCTCAATCTTCTCCCATGCATCTACATCACCCTAGGCCTGTTGAAAGAGGTCACCTAATAGGGAGGTCACCTCTTCAAAGTTTAGCTCATCCCCCTTAGTGCTCATCATATCAACAATCCTTTCCAGTTTTTTGTCAAGTTCATCTAGCACATCCATCCTATGGGTGATCTGGGGATATAACTCCTTCGATAAAATTTTGGTCGAGCCCTCGCAAGGTCTTGATATCTTTGACTTCTTCTCCACCTCGGATAGGATATTATACTAATCTTCCATATTTCCCTTATTTTTCTCTTGAAAATCCTTGAGATCTACTTCATGGGTGATAACTAAAATTCTTTCCACTCTATCTTTGTCCACGTAATTGTCATAAGAACCTTCGCTATCTATGTGGCGGCCTTCACATCGGCAAGGAGCTTAGTGTACCAAGTAAATATCTCCACCACCTTCATCTTCTCCTCTTTCTCCCTGGTGTGCTAACAATTCTTCTGCTGATTCCAAAGTGAGGGCTACCTCTCCATGGTGAGGATGCGAGTTAGGTCTTCCAAGAATTGCAAGGTTGACTCATACTTCTTCTTGGGTGGTGCTAGGTCTGGATGCCTTAAGATAATAACATTTGTAATCATTTCTACCTTTTTATATACCTCATGCACCCTATCCTTTTCCTCCTTTAGCTCACACCTTAATTGTGTGTTGATTAGTTCCTCTTGCTTCAGATCTTTTCTCTTTTCAACGAGCTCCTCCTTTTTCTTCTCCAATTCCCCTTCTAGGAATCTCACCCTATCATTCCTCCTAAAAGTATTGCCTCAACTTCAAATGAAATATTGTTGAGCGAATTATAGATTTGATCATCAAATAACTATTGAGCATTCACTAGCGGGTTTATACCTTTATTCTATGGCACTTTCATTAGTGCTCCTTGGCTAAATTCAAACTTAGCTCATTGGCATGGGACTCAAATGCCAAACATAGAATTTTATTGGTTCTTGGGTACGCACCTTCTTCCTCAAATGAAAACATTGCTAGGATTTGGTATGTAGAAATAGTTCTCTAGAAGTGTGCACGTAGTAATTTGTTTGGATCATTGATATAACCCATTCCCTGCCCTTGTGATACTACCACGCTTTCTCTCCTCATGCGTGTAGCCTTCGGAAAGCTCACCACTAAGTTGAGATCTCCACCCATGCACCCATACTCCTTCCTTACACTCTCTTCTTCTATATCCTTGAGTATCTCTTATGTGCTCCACTCCACCTCTTATTCCATGAACTTCTTGATTATTCCCGAAACTTATCTTCTGCAATGGTCTCTTCTATCTTCTCTTTATGAGGTTGGGGTCCTCTGATCCTTAGTGTTCATATTTTTGCTAACCCCATTTCCTTGGGTGTCCTCCTCATCTACATTCTTATCGTCATTTCCTTCTTCTTCTTAATCATGTACATCATACACGAGATGATTTTGAACTTCATCCTCATCATCATCTCTATCACCCATGTAGGCTTCCAAGCTCTCTCTCCTCGAGTCTTCCTTCCCCACTACCTTATGTTTCTTCCTAGCTTGGGATTCTTCCTCTTCCTTAGTAGGTGATTCCATTCTAGGAAAATCTTCTTATTTTAGAACCTCTTCCTCAGGTGTATTTTCCTTCTCCTTGATGGGAGACTTCTTCCTATGTGCGTATGTGCTTAGCTTGGCACCTAACTCTAGTGCACCCATAGATTGTGTTGTATTCTACACACTTGGAACTTTATTTTCTAGTGCTTATTTTTCCAGGGTCTCTTCTCTTTCTCTCTTATTTGGCATGGCCTTCTTCCTACCAATGGGATCTTCAGGATGGAGACATCATTCTCCAAGTAAGCACCCTTTTCATACTTGGGCCTAATGCACAAGTATATTCTTGCGGCCCTTCCAACAATTGGAAACATCAAGGGTTTTTTCATGCACACTTCATGGGAGACATACTTCTCCACATAAGTGCACTTCTTTGGATATACCAACTTCCTTTGAAAATTGTGGCATTCTTGGCCCACCTTACTAAGGTCGAACTAGTCTTTTTGATTCTCAAGTGATTTACCCCGCTTGGAAATATTGTGCGGTGAAGGAGAAGGGTAATTTACACCATGGGCTCTTGGTCCCATTTGATAGAGTGAACCTACCAATGTAGAAATGTTGATAGACAATAAACTCAACTTCTCCATTTACTAACATTGAAATTGTTCTTGTATCCTCCACTGCACCATTTCACGCATTCTCTTGTACACATTTTTTCATGAACGCACATGGACGGTGCATCATGGTATCACATGTGTATTTCTCAAACCTCTTCGTGGGGGAGGGATATTCATCTAGATACTCCCATATGAACTTCTCTGGCCCATCGGGCACTTTGATTTGAGAATATGATGGTGAGAAGAACATTTCCAAACATTATCTTCTCTCCTTCTTGTGTGACACTGATGATCTCTTCTATAATGTAGGTGGACAAGTTATAGATGATCCCTTCTGAAATTTTCTAGCATACACTCAACCATTCCTTGTTTATTTTTATCCACCTCTCTTGACCATTCAGCTTGGTTACTAGGCACATGACCATTCTCATCACAAGGTCGGGATATCTAAGATATCAAAGTAATGTGAACCCTTTTGTATTCATACTCCTCCATGGTCTTCTTAATGGCATCTTTATCCTTCAGGTCATCATCCTAATGAATCCCCTTTATAGATAAGGTTAGTAAACTTGGAGATGAGTTATGGATTTATACACATTATGTGTCCCACAAAGTATAAGTTATCCTCATTCACACACAACATCAACCATTGGTATAATTTCTTAGGCTTTCCAAAATAAAGAACTCAAAATAGTTCCAAAGAACTCGGCCTTTTCCAATTTTACTTTCACTTCATCGTTGTAAATTGGGATCCCTTCTGGTGTCCTTATATCCATTGAACGCACCACCTCTAGAGCCATTTCCTTATCTGTGGTACTTCTGTGATGATTATAGTCACTCACGGCCATCTTCCTAACATGGGATACCCATTCTTTCCCAAGTAACACCCCATCTGGGTACCACATCTCCGCATATTATTCTTCATTGAAACTGGTGATGGCAGTTTATTTTCCTTTTCCCTTGCCCTTCTTTGGTGAAATGGTCTCCTCATTTGGTGCCATATTATTTTTTGGTTAAAAGAATAAATTCCTTTCTATCCTTCCTCACTCTTCTCAAATCTATGGCTCAACTCCATGAAAGAATCCTTCTATTCCTATGCCCTAGCTGTAAAACCCTAACTTGGAAAACTCTTCCACAAGATTGCGTACTTCTAATGAAACCTCCCTGTGCCCATGTACTCCTTCCACTCTAGTTCGCATATCACCCTAGTCACGCACTTCAGATTTTCACTCTTCTTTCTTCACACAAATATTTCTTTGTGGATTCCCTAGTTCGCAAGAGCTCTTCAATCTCGTAATAGAAAGATAAATAATAACGTTCTGACCCTTTACTTATAGATTTTTGCCTATGTCCCACAATAAATGTTATGCCACATACCAACGTATTAAACATTAAATGTAGATTTTTCCACTAAAGCCAATCTTAATCACCTTTACCCACACGCCTAATCCTACACTTAAAACCTCTATAACCTTCCTCGGCATGCAAAAATCCTTAATGATCAAGACTCTTACGCATGCATCGCAGTTGCTAAAGGTACTTATTGTTTTGACCTTATTTTTTCCCTTACCTACCTCATGTTGTTCCTGTGATTCTTATCCTTTGTACGTAGTCTTTGTTAAAGCCTTTTTGACACCAAGAATTTTTGTCCACCATTTCCCCATGTGCTCTTCTATCTTATGCTCTTTTTATCTTCCAATCCGAGCCATCACAACTACTACCAGCTTCTTTCTCTCTTCATTCAAATCCACCCCACACTAAAATAGATGTGCAGTCCTTTGCACATGAAAAACCTTAGAAAGTAACATGGTTACTAATGCATAATGTGTGCAAAACAACACAACATAAAGGAAACAACAATGAGAAGGGAAAACAAAAAAAAAATTAAAGGAAATTCTAGGCTAATTGGTAAAATTTCCTTATATACAAACACAAGGAAGAATTATTTATAGTAGGGCTTTAGTATACTCCCATTAAAATGACTGGTAATCTTGTCCCATCCAACACATGTAATCGGAAAGCACTTGAATCAAGGATGTATGAGATGATGTATGGTCCTAACCAATGGACTTTTTAAACTTAGAATCATACAACAAAACCATTTTCCCAACTGTAAATTGTTTTTTCTTGATATGACAATCATGTTATGCCTTTTGTCTAGACTTTTCACTCTTCTAAATCCATCTAGCAAGTGATCATCTCTTGTATAACCACATTAACTTATCAATCTCTCTTCGAATTCTTGTTCATTAGCTAATCCTCCTACATGCATTATACACAACGATGGTAACATAAATTCAACTGGAAAAACAACTTCCATGCCAAACACCAATTGAAATGGTGTGGCCTTGTTCAACCTCTTATAGGTTTTCTGTATGCCCATAGAATGGATGATACCTTGTCATCCCAATCTTGTCTTCCAACATCACAAATTTTTGTCAACGTGTGACTTAGTATCTTGTTAAATGATTTAGTAGTCCCATTTTTTTGGGTGATAAGGGGTGGTATTGTGATGGGCCACCATGAAATCTACTAATAGAATCTTGACCATTTCATTTAGAAAATGTGTTCCCCTATCACTTGTTAAACTCAACGGACATCCATATCTACTGATTATGTTTTCCCATAAGAATATCACTACTATCGTTATTGTGAAATCCTTTGTAGGAAATTCCTCTACCCATATTTCCAAGTAATCAATAAAAGTGATGATGTAATGTGAGTCAGTCCTTCACGTGGGAGGTGAAATTGGTCATACAAAGTTAATTACCCATTTTTAAAATGGTTCAAGCGCTGACTACTAGTCGTAAGGGAATTTCATCCCTCCTTCCAAGTTTTCCAAGGTGTTGGAAATGGTCATGGGCCTTGCAAAAATCAATACAATCCTAGTAGATACTTTCCCACTAAAGCCCTGCAAGTAGAATCTTCTGTGTGGTTGCATTTCCTACATATTGTCCTCCTACAATCCCACCATCTACTTCCTCCATGATTGTAACGTTCTCATGTTCTAATATGCATCATTACAAAACCTCATCACAAACTAACTTGTTTGAATATTCACTAATCAACATGTAAGGTTTGATGTGTATAACCAATTGATTTCTCCCAAATCCTTCATTCCTTTCGACACCACACCTGTTTTAAAAAAATGCAATATCCTCTAAGTAAAAAGGGTGTGCCACAACCTAAAAACTTGTGTGTCTGGAATGGTATCCTCAATGCTCGCGCATCCTCCCATGCTTCAATTATTCATAGATGATTAGGTCCTAAATTACTCTTACCTCATTTTACCACAATTGAAAAATCAAATTCTTGAAATAATAGGACCCACGACATATGTTCCCTTTTGAACTATCTTATTCACCAAGTACTTTAGTGCCATGTGGTTCGTGTATAATATGAATGGTGTTTCCAATAGATACTACATGAATTTATGCATCACGTAGATCATTGATAGTGTCTCGCACTTAGTAGTTGTGTAATTTTGTTCTACTGGTGTCAAATTCCTATTGGAAAAACACAAGGGGTGATCAACAATCCCTTGCCAAGTTGTGTTCTTACTACTCTCAATGGTTTTTCCTGAGGCATCAACATGCACATGGAAGGGCTTATCCCAAGAAGGAAAGTGTAATATGGGTGCAAGTGACAAGCCTATCTTTCAATGTGTCAAATGCCTTCTGCTGCACCTCTCCCTAGTGAAAGGCACTCTTTTGTTTAAGTAATTCCTCTAAAGGTGTGGTGATCTTGGAATATCCATTAATAAATTTCTGTAGTACCCCATATGCCCAAGGAATCCATGCACAATGCTCTGATTGGTAGGCTCCCCTAATCTCACAATAATTGTAACCTTGGTAGGATCCACCAACAAGCCTTCCTTACATATAATATGCCCCAATAGGGTTCCAAATGGAGTAGTAAAGACACATTTCTTAATTTTGAGGGATATCCTCAACTTTCGACATCTCTCAAACATCATCCTCAAATTGTCACAATGGTAGTCTTTTACTAGCCCATACATAGTCTAGTCATCCAGGTAGACTTGAAGAAATTTATGGATGAAGTCTTGGAAGGCTTGTACCATGATGCGTGAGAACACAATAGGCACATTCTTCATCCCAAAAGGCATGACCGTGTAGGAAAAATTCCCATTCAATGGTGAAATTTGTCTTCTCCTAGTCTTCCTTTGTAATTCTAACTTGGTGGTACCCTGAGAACCCATCCATAAAAGAATAGACCTCACTCCCTGGCTACTCCTTCCAAAATTTCTTCAGTGAAGGGGTTGGAAAAGGGTCAATGACACACACTGCATTCAAGTCCCTATAATCAACATAGATCCTTATCCTTCCATCCTTCTTAATGCTTATGACCATTAGACTCACCCATTCTGATTCCTCCATAGCCTCAATGATGCATGATGTTATCATCTTTTCTATCTCCTCCTTGACCCATACACATAATTTTAGATTCATCCAATACGGTCTCTTTCGAATCGGGAATGCACATTCCTTTAACTTGATCCACATTTCCCCCAATGAGTGGTGAACACCTTTGAGCTCATGATACCCACCTAGGAACAAATCTTGAAACTTTGCAAAATAAAAATGATCTTAGAAACCTCTTTCTCCAACCAATAATCCCTAATGATAGCTTCCTTAGGTTTTACCTCAGAACCAATGTTAAGCTTGTTTTCTTTAAGGGCTCATGGTAGGCACATGCTCACTCATCCGCATTATGCCTAAATTTATGTGTACCTTCAAAATGGTTAACATCTAGACACTTCCATTTCTTCACCATCTATCATATCGATCATTTTTCCTTTTCCTTTTCATGGACATGTGCCCAAGATATGTCTCTTCTGATTCTTCCTCATCAAAATGCATCTCCAAACTAGGTTCACCTAATAGATCAAGTATCCTATCTTCTTCCATAGCACTATCTCCCATTGTAAGGTGCTTGACCACCTACAACACCTTATCCAATGATGGCTTTATGCTCGATACTTGAATGCTTGAATAAGATCAGCCGCCAACCCTACCAATTCCTATCTGATGCGCATCTCTAAGTGAATGTACCATGGGTGCACATAACCTTGTTAGGTGGAATACAACTTATGCACCCATAAAAAGGTGGTAAAAGTTATGTTCCTTCCATCCAAGCCTTCTCACATGCTTAGATATGACATGAGGCGGGTTCTTTACCATGGTAGTCTTGTATGATAGTGGGTACATTGCTTCTAGAAAACCTAATAGAGAATGTGGTTCTCACTTTGCACCATTCTAGAAGTCTTTCACGATGTGTCGCCCCCATACATGATGCAGTCCTGAGCAAGTTAGAGTTGAGCATACCTCTTTTTGTTATCATTTTTCCACTGAGCCTCCATTTCTCATAAGAAATCATTAGGGTTAGCTCCTCCAGAGTAACTTGGTATCTTCTTCCCTCTTAGGTGCTTGATTGAGCACACTTTTTTACCCTCTTACCGATCCTCTCAACTATTTCCTAATTAATTCATAAGTCCCATGCTCCCAATTATCATAGGTTATGATGGTTATATTACCCATAGATTGAGTGTCTTCAAACTAGATAACTCCTTTTGTAGGATGAATTACCTCAGGGTCTCTAATAGAGCACACATAGATTCTATCAAGGAATTCTTCTCCTAAGGGCTTAGTATAGGGTGTTGAATTCCCATCTATCAAGGGGATGATGAACTATTCCTCCTTGTTCTCAAAACTGATATACCCCTTGTTAAACCATGGGTCAACATTGTATTTGTAACACTAGGGGTGCCCAAGCAATGCTTTGGAATGTTATCCACCTCAACTAGTGCCAAGAATTTGAAGTCTCTAGTGAACTTGGCCCATTGAATAATGATAACCACATGCTTTAAGACACTAATGGGCACTGTCTTCATCTTTTTCACCATATACAACACATTCAAATATGGCTATAATGTGGACCTTCACATTTGATGCCATGCCATCAAAGTGAGAAGATTAATTTCTATGCCCATGTTGATTAGAATATTGCTCAAAATCCATCCATCTAAAACAACATTTAAGGTGATATCTTTGTTATAGTTAAAGCTATGGGGAGGAAGGTTAGCATGCAGAACCTACCTCTCACACTCTCTTCCAGCACATGGTACCTTCTCCCGTAACCATTCTCCTAGCAAGGGAATGATATTTTATTTCCTTAACATCTTGCATACTTCCATAACCTCATCCATATCCTTCTTCTTGGATCCTCAACATTCTTCCTTTTCTCGGTCTTCCTTGATTTCTCCTTAGACACTGGATCTCTCCTTATAGACTCTGAATCACATCCATAGTCTCTTGATACACCTCTTTTTGATGAGTAGGGTCTAGATACTTCCCATGTACCACTTCTTCTCTTATAACTAGTGTTCTTTGTCTTGGTATCTCCCGGCATGCATATCATGTGCTCTACTTGTGTTGTCACAAGTATAGGTTCTAGTGACTCGACTCACGTGCCACTCGCGACATCCATTGTGAGTTTTCCTTCTTTATGCTTACTAATCCAAATGCCCTTGTCTTATAGGTGTTGCTACTTCATGTGCTCAAAAAGTTAAGGGAACTCTTCATACTTATGTTTCTTTCTGCACCACAAGCATTGCAATAGATTAGGACACTCACTTATAATGCTTTGTAGATCCACAGTTATAACAAGTTCCTTGAAGGAACTCACCTCTTCCTCCATGATTGCTACGACCACAAAATCCTCTGTGAAAACATCTTCCACACACTCCTCCATCTACACTCCCTTCATAACGACAGTCATCATCCTTGGGGTTTCCTGCAAGGCTAGTCTGGTGCACACCAAGATTAATGACATCATGTATCTAGTCAATTAGCCTACAATATTTTGTGTCGTGGGTCGTATAGGTACAAATCTTACAATATCAAGACACATTCTTATGAATAGTGCTCTACAATAGTGGGCATCTACTTACATCATGATCCCCATGGAAAATTTCACACTCCACCGTCATGGTGCATAATGACCTTAAGGAAAAAGTCCTTTACATGCCCATCTACCTCACACTTTGTGCACCATAGACCACTATGAGTCTCATGCGCTGAGTTCTCAGATATTTTGTCCAATTTCTTCATCATTGCATAAATTTGAGCCTTAAGGAAAGAGCTAACACTAGTATTTACACTTCCAATAGCCTCATACATGCAAAATACCCTCTAAGGCCTCACACGGGTGCGTGAATTTCTTTGTGCAAAAGTACTCTCTTTCAAATGGTGTTATCAATCCTCCAACAAACCACTGAGAATGTTGAGAAGGATGAATATCATAAGATAGCTTTGACAAGAGAGTTTTGAACCATGCATCATATTCCTACACACTCTCTGCCATTCCTTATTAGATCTCCTTCAAAGTGCTAATGCTCTTCTACTCAAACTCAAGGATATGGAATTTAACCAAGAAGTTATTCCATAGCACGGTGTAATCTATAACTGTTTTATGAGGTTCATACTTATGGTAGCAACTATGCACGCACCCCTATAAATTTTTAACAAACTTACTTACCTTTCATTCTGGGGTAGTGATACCCTTTGCACGCCATAAAAACTCACACCTGTGCACATGCTCTGTAGCATCCTCAACTCCCTTGTAATCTTGTAGATGTAAATATATATCAAAATATACTTACAAAGGTGGTTTAGGCCCTTGTCCGCCTGATCGAGAACCTTGATTTCCTCCGGTATTTCTTCCACCACTAGATCCACTAGATCCACTAGGTCCTACGCCTCCTAATCCACTAGATCCACCTCCAGATCTGCTAGATCTACCAAGTCCTCCTCGTGCAGTTAGTAACGAGCCTAAAGTAGTCGTGCCTATTGTTCCCAACGTCTCACTTAATTATGTGGCGATGGTTTATGATACTTCTCTACTACAAGACATGTATCCCACGCCACTCATAGACATGATACCCAAACTCTATGTACTTTCAATTTTCCCTAAAATTCCTCCAACCACTTAATTGTTTATATAGCCATAGATGTCTCAAACAATGTTATACCTCCTAGGTGTAAGATTGATCACTTCCACTAATACCAATTAGGTTAGAAATACTTGTCTCTTGATTTGGAAAACTAAGCTCCATGGATTGGTCACAAGTGGGTTCGAGATGCGTGTCGATGGATCTCTTTCTCCATGTGATGAAATCTCATTAGAAGATGAAGGGGTTTCTCTCCCGTGCACTTGCCAAGATGGGGTAGCATAGACTACTCAGGTTTTGTGTCCTCTGTGTGAACCTCAATTCCTTCCCACAATGTCTACCTCAATAGATCCATCACTTCTACATCCTCACGTTGTCTATCCAGCTCCCTTTCACTCACTTCACTATAAATGAGATGCCTCTCTTCCCTCTCCTTTTCTAATGTAATGTCTTCCATATTCCTCCACCCTAGCTTCCTCTCCCAATGCTCAAGGAAGATTATCTGACCATGGGGAATGCCTAAAAACTTAGTGTAATGATCAATATATTCATAGAGAATAGGATATCTTGTAAAAACAATCCTCTAGGCTCCCTTTGGAACTCAAAATTAGCAACCTCTGGACAAGAATACGTAGAAATAGTGTATTCTAGGGTATAATTGGTTAGCACTCTTTTCCACCAGTGATCAACAACACGTGTCCAAGTTATATCCACATCTTGTAGCCTTGGTAATCATCTTGGGTCCATACGCGTAATCTATAGTACCAAATTGATCTAGATGCATATGTTAAAATCCATTCATAAAATTCTACTAGAAAACAATAAAATAAGGTCTCATATAATTCATGATATAGGTGCTCTTCTACCCATCTATGTGCATCAAACTCAGGTCTAGTAATAAATATTTGAGAAAACTCATCCTCTGTGCTCTTAAACCATGCTTTAATACTTTCTAGGGTCAAGCGCTCTGTCATCATGCGTCAAAGGAACCAAGATGTAGTCATCTCTCACAATAAATTCGAAAAGAGGTCTAAAAATGGAACCAATATGTAGTCATTTTTATGCCCATAGAATAACCTTCTAACCCCATGCACATCGGCCTATCACTAAGTGACACCGAGTGCTCACCTGAGGCATGCACGCACCGAGCCCCTCCTTTATATGAGAATTATGAGAAGATGGTGACATTGATGAAAATTTAGTGTAGAAAAATAAATTATTATGCATATATTCTAAAAGCATAGGATGAGTCATTACACCAACATACCCATTAGATAACAAAAGAAACATCACACAAATAGTAGATCTGATCCATAACATAAAGAAAAAGGAACTAGGGTTTACACCCATGAACAATATATTTAGAACAAAACCATATATTTATGTTGATCATAGTTCAATAACCATATTACATCTAAAAGGGTCATATCAGACTGATATATCATGACTCACACATCAAAATCTCTAGTTATTCTTCCCTATTACAAAAATTGTCATAGACCCATCCCCTAGATATGCTAACATTCCTATAGTCCTCTAATGAGAACCCCAACCCCTAAAACCTTCTATTATTTCAGCAGAGCATCACCCTTCCATCCTTTCTATGATGTCCAGCATATACATTTGATGGTGTCCCTCTAAATTTTTCTTCTTCTACCCGAGCATCTCTATATATAGGTTTATCACCCATCACCATGCTCTCCTGAAGTAGCATATTAGTTTCCAAGTGTCAAGGTGGTCCTCCAGTGGAGCATGATTCTTCTGATATGATCTCCCCACTTTTTGTAATGATGTCTTTTGGAATGTTCCATGTGTGGAATATTATTTCCTTGACCACCAAGTTTCCAGCCTATCACCTTATCGATTAAGCATGCCTATGTTACATTTTTCCTCTGGAATGCCAAATGACTAAGTCCCTGAAATAATTTTCTCTTACTTGCAATAATGCTAAGTCCAGTGTCCTGGAATGCCAAATATGACTAAGTCCTTAATTTTCTTACTTACATGCATGCATTTTTATTTAAAAACCCCGTCATCGACACTTTTAACCATGTGTCCATGTTCTTTACTAGTCCTACATGCACACATCGTAGTTATTTTTTGACCACCAAGAACAAGGGAATGCCATGAGTGTTGGGCGCTCACCTGAAAGGCACGCACGGTGCCAGGTCTCTCTTTTATGTGATTTAAGTGGGAAATAATCATCTATGATAGGAACTTAAAAAGAGTGAATGGACACGAGACATATATTCATCATAGAGCTCGGAATGGCTTCTAGATCAATGCATTCATTCCAAACAAAAGGATACTTAACAATTTATAGAACTAAGCTGAAAAGGAAATGTATATGAGTTTATATTAATTCTTATGAAACATATGAAATAGAACTACGTAGATATATGTATAAAATAGAGTCTATTTTATATTTATATTCCATCATATTCAAAACCTCATCACATGCACTAGATCCATTACGAATATCACGGTATGGGTGATTGAAGTCATACATCATAAATGGATTAAATTCCTCCTAAACATGAAATGAAAATGTCATAGCCAAACCCCTTGATACGTCCTTCACTCGTAGGTCATCTAACCAACCTAATAGACTTCCTCATAGCATTTCTGCAGAGCTCCACTCTCTATTGATCTATATATCAATTCCTATGTGGGTGCTTGTATATATAGGCCTCTTTAACTGCTAACCCACCTTTCTAAGGCTTTAGATCTGTCACCAAGTTTCCAAATTTGGTCCTCCATGGGAGCATGCTCCTCCAAGCCTGAGCTCTCCACTCCTTTCCATGATAGTCTTCTAGAATCTTCCATCACAAGGCATATTCCTTCCTAGGCCAACCTGTCACTAGGCTGGTACCTTATCCACTCCACATGTGCATTCGGGTCATGCTTTTCATGTGTCTTTCCTGCTATTCCAAATATGGATAAGTCCCAAAATATTTCTTTGCCTTGCGTGTGTGCTACTTGTTCTATTAAACCCTCAAATAACCCTTTAATACATGCTTTCTCCTTGTGCGCCCTTATTTTACAAGGATTTACGTGCCTACGTGCCTTCTTGTACTTAGCCAATAAATTAGGGTCCCAACATCACCCCACAATATGCCTCTTCTCTTCCCATAGGAAAATATCCTCAATGAATAAATAATTACAATGTGATTTTGGAAGAAATAATTATTTTGAAAAGAATAAAGGAAATAATAATTGGGCAAGAAGAAAGAATGGGGAAGTGTTGTTCCTTTGTAACATGAGAGGAAAATATTTCTTCAATTTAGTCCCCCAACTTATTCCAGGAATCAACCTCATTTTGTGCTCTTTTGCGCAGAGGTTACCGACTAGGATGCTTACCTCATCAAAACCCATTTCATCTCCTTGATTATTCATTACCTCAACCACCCCTTCCAGCTTCTTGCTTACATCCCCAAGTGCATCCATTCCCCTTGTGATTTTTGGGTCTAACTCTTTCATCCGGTTCTTGACTAAACCTCATAGGACTTCAATGGCTTTAGACTTCTTCTTAACCTCAGCTAAGATCCTATCCCGCTCTACTCTATTCCCTTTGTTCTTCTCTTGGAATTATTTGAGCTCTGCCTCATGAGTGGTAAAAATAATGCTCACCACTCTATCCCTATTTAGACATTTTTCATACACAACCTTAACAACTTTGGTAGTAATTTTTACATCAGCAAGGACCTTTCTATACTCGGCAATGATTACTACAACCTTCAATTTTTATTCCCTTTCTAGGCATGTTAATAATTCTTTGGTAGACTCTAAGGCTAGTGGCTACCTCTCCATGGTGAGGATACATGTTAAGTCTTCTAAGAAATCCAGGGAAGATCCATACTTTTACATGGGTGGTGCTAGGTTTAGATGCTTCAAAAAAATGACATATGTGATGGATTATACCTTCTTGTATACCTTGCACACCCTTTCCTTCTCTTCCCTTAGTTCACGCTTTAGTTGTGTGCTGATTAGTTCCTCTTGCTTTAAGTCCTTGGTCCTTTCTTCGAGCTCTTCTTCCTTCTTCTCTAGCTCTACCTCTAGAAAATTTTCCCTGTTGTTCCTCTCAAATAACTCGGCTTCTATTTCAATCGAGACCTTGTTCAAGATATTGCGGACTTGTTCATCCGAAAGTTGCTGAGCACTCACCAAGGGTTGTCTCCTTTTACTCTAGCACAATCACTATTGCTCCTTGGCTTACTTCAAACTCCATCTTGTTGATGTGGGAATCAAATTCCCATGAAATAATTTTCCTTTGTCTGGAGGTATGCACCTTCCACATCAAATGATGTCATGGCTAGGAGCAGCTCTATTGGAACGGTGCCTTGGAAACATGTGCACAACACCTTGTTTGGATCATCAATGTAACCCATCCTTGGTATCTATACCTCCATGCACCTTCCTCCTCCTCATGATCTTTTCCCACACTTTCTTCTTTATCTTCATTCATAACTATTTCAGCAATGCACTCCAACTCTTGTTCTACCAATGCTACAATGATTTTTGCCGCTTCTTTTTTTGTCGTCTCCTTTACATGCTCTTCCTCTTAATCATGAACATTGAAAAGCAAGTGGTTCTTGGGACCCTTTAAGTTCATCTTCTTCTTCATCATCCCTTTCACCTTGTAGGCCTTTAAGAACTTTGTGTGCTCCGACTCACCCTCCTCTATCACCTTTTTTTCTTCCTAACTGGGATTCCAATATGGGAGGTTCAGCTCTTTCTTCCTCCTCTAGTGACTTCTCCTTTATGATAGGATTTTCTTGTTCTGGTGCCTTTTCTCTAACTAGAGACTTCTTCCTGCATGTGTAAATGCTTGTCCTAGCGCTTGTCTCTGGTGTGCCCATTGTTGGCGTATTCTGGACACTTGGTGCCTCTTTCCCTTGCACCTCTTCTTTTCCTTTCTTTGTTGGCATGGGCTTCCTTCTTCCCATGGGGTCTTCTAGGATGGAGACATCACATTCCAGGTATGTGCCCTTCTCAAAATTTGGCCTTATGCATAGATATACACGCGTCGCGGTCCTTCCTGCAATTGGAAAATTCAAAGGCTTTGTCATCTAGACCTCATGGGAGACATACCTCTCCATGTATGTGCACTTCTTGGGGTAAATGAGTTATCTGTGTAGCTCCCTATGGTCTTGATCCACCTCACTAAGGTTTAACCTTAGTATTTTTTCCTTTCAGAAATTTGCTTTACCCCTACTTGGGAATATAAGACTGTGAAAGAAAATGGGAGTTTACACCATGGGCTCATGGTTTCAGCCACCAACATGAATTTGCCAATGTAGAAGTGCTGGTACAATTAAAATTTAGCTTCTCCCTCTATAAATGTAGGTAATTGCTATGGGATCCTCCACTCTTCCTTGAAAAATACCTTAAGCGCTTATACCATTTCTCAAGACGTGCCTTGTGAATGGCTGTCATGCTATTACAAGTGTACTTTGGGAATATCTTTGCACGTGATGAATCCTCCACTAGGTACTCCCAAATAGCATTGTTTGGCCCATCAGTGCACTCCGATCTCTCAAAAAATGATGGTCAAGAGGACATTACCAAATATTATCTTATCACCTTCTGCACATTGTTCATAATCTCATCCATGATGTGTGCGGACAAGTTGTAGATGGCACCTTTAAATATCCTTCTATAAATATTTAACCAGACCTTGTTCACTTGCATCCACCTCTCTTGGTCATTTAACTTAGTGACCAGCACACACCATTATCATCATTGGGTCCTGTGATTTCCATGATATCAAATTATTGTGACCCCTTCTTATAAGGGTATGTGGTCATTGTTTCTTTGATGGATTCCTTTTTTCTCAAGTCATCATCCGGACTCTCTCCTTCATAGATGAGGACTGTGAATTTTGAAATCAGCTCAGATTTAAACATATCTCGCACCCCACTAAGTAAAAGTAGTACTCATGCACGCATGACATCATCCACCGATAGAGGCTCTCGGGCTTTCCAAAATAAGGCAATTCATAGAGTTGTAACAATCCCACCTTCTCTAACTTCACTTTTACCTTATCACTATAAATAGCCAAACCCTCCGGTATCCTTTTGTTTTCAGGCACACCAACTCCAGCCGCCATTTCCTTTTCCATCATGTTTGTGCGATGGTTGTAATCACTTACATCCATTTTCATTAAATGGGACTCCCATTCCATCCTGAGAAAAACCCCATCCGGGAACTTCATTTCGGTGTACCATTCTTCATTTGTACTTGCATGGGTTTCTTATTGTTTTCCCTTGCCTTTTCCCTTGCACTTACCTTTGGGCTTCATAGGTGATATAGTTGGTTTCTTAAGTGCCATGGTTTAGGTTATCTTATCACTTTAACTTCTCTTACTTTCTCTGCTTTTCTACCTCCTCTAGTCCCAGATCTCAAACTTGTGAAGAAACCCTTTTCAGTCCATACCCAAGATGCCAAACCTATAACATTCCAATTTTAAGACTTTAGAAACAAAGAATTTTTTTTTACACAATGTTCTTTGATCTAAATAAAACATTATTTAGAACATACATTATATGCCAATCAATCTCATAACAGATAACCATATGCAGCTGTAAATGACTTAGTGGTACACCGATCTATTCATTCCATGACTCGGTTACCTACCGATCAATTCATGTTTAACTTTAATTATTGAATACTTATCATATTCTACATATACTTGGTTCTCTTACCCTAAACTAGGTACTGAGTGATCTGTTTAAAGAACCTATCTGAATATTTGTTACCAATATTCATCTGATATCATGTTGCTTTAAACTAGGTGACATAGGACAACGCGTGACATAGACAACACTACAAAGCATCTTGCAATAGTTTGGCCAAATATTTTCAACATAATTTTCATGTCACTATTGCTACACGACATACTCATCATTTCGAATATGTCCTTCACCTCACTCATCTGTTATCTAGAATGGTCTTTAATGACTACCGTCATTCCACTTATCCCAAGGTTTAACCCTAGCCCGGGTTAGAAACATATTTTACTATAGGAAGATGCTCACAATGACTTAGGGTATATGGGCATACTTAGTTGACCTAAGTCAACCAGATGTGCCAAGGTACCCTGAGCCTTTGAAAGCTACTACCTATCCTAAACATACCACTAACTTGACCTAGAGAGAAACTTGATTCAAGTCCTTATGTGTGTAGATCTATATGATCAATGCATAAGGGTGTTGCCACATGTCAACTACAATGTTGTAGCCTCGAGAAGACCCAAGTCTTATTGAAGGTACAGTCCTGTAGTTGGTGTGTGCTAGCATCCTACAGAAACTATCTCATCAAGATGTACATACCCCAAGGAGGTTATTAATAAATTATTAATTTGGATTATTTAACAGATTACAACAACCTTTCTTGACCCTAATCCAACACTCCATAAGTTCTTTTCTATATTTGATTCAATTAATCATTAAAGAAATTTCTTAGCTTATTATTGCTTTTAATGTTCGTTTACTAGTTTAACAAGCAGTTAACCAAAAACAGGACAACAATATCATAAGTTCCATTATAATGTAACTTAACCATTCAAGAAGGTGTAGCAACCAAATAGGTTCAACTATAGTAGAATTCATAGGAAATGAAGTCTAATGATTAACGATCATATCACTAGTCTTTACATTACATTCCTTTGAGTGAGGAAGAGTCTTCCTCTTCATGATTAAGTGTTAGGGTTGTCATACCCTTCTTATCCTTCACAATTTCTATAGTTTACTGTGTATTCATTACACATTTCATTACTATATTAAATTGTTTAGATATAAACATCATCTTATGCAACTTAACAAGCTGCATCATTATAAGGGAGAAAGAACTAATTCCCTTTATCCATCTTATCAAAGGATATTCAGATAAGCATAAAATAATATGAAGAATATCAACAAGATAGAACTTCTATCTTTCTCATAAAAGTACGAGGTAGATTACACAACCAATGCAAGTAAATCTCCAACTTTCAATTCATCATTAAATACTTATTCATTTACAAGACTATACATTTTAGGCATATTGTATAACAAATAGCCTTCATTCCAAAAAGAATACAACTTTTATTTTTCAATACAACTCAAGAATGAATCAGAATTCTTTACAAAGAATCAGACTTATATCAGCCAATGCATCATATAATTTTTTGCCTTCTTTTATCACTTACGATGTCCATCTGTAAAAATTTCTAGCACGGGTCAGTTCAATGAACTGAGCATGATAAGCACTAAGCATTAAAACAAAGTGCATTCCACTAATTGTTTCATTAAAACAACTCTGCTTTAATGAAGCAATTAATGCAATCATACAAAATAAGCCTAAGTAATAACATCCAAAAAGAAGCACAAATATAAATCTGCAATCACTTTATGAGAGTCCATTATATAATCAACAACTACTGTAGTATATTCTATAAGTATTGTCCCAACCGATACTTATTTACATTAATTAACAGCCTTGGCATTTAACTACCCCATAATTCTTACAGAATTTGAAATACATAATTGATCTTTCTATCATCAAGAGTTCCCTTCAAAATCAAATACTTCCTTAATATTCCTTCCAAGTTCTAGAAAATATGTAAATCCAAGTTAATTACAACAATGTAATCTTTTTAAGATGAATCATCCTACATCTTAAATAACCAAAAGATTCACAATTCATAAAAAGGCAGCCTAATTCTAGGTTAAGTAAAATAACCTAGGTTCTAGATTAAACCTCTTAACAATTCAAGAATGTATACCAAGTCATCAATGTTTCATTTACCAAATTGAGACATTCCCAAATGTCCATAGGTATACATCAAGTATAAACGTAACAATATCAAATACTAGATAATTACTTACAATAAGTAAAGTATTTGATTCAATCAAACCTATATAGGTTCATAAAAAGATAAAGGAGAACAAATTGAAAGTATATAATTTCCATTACCTTTTAATCCTCAGAAGGAAAGATCAACATCTTCAATTTAAACAACTTAAATGATTTAAAAGAAGATTCAACACAACTATTCTCAAATTCCACATTCATTATGAAATAGCAATCAGGTTCAGAGTGAACCGAATTCATACATATATTATTTATACATATGAAATAAAGAAACAGATTCATCATTAATTTAAGAGATAAACATTCCTTAATAAGAATTCGAATCTATTCTAAGAAGGAAGAGGAACAAACAGTTATAAACTCACTTTCACCATTATGAGTTTCCAACATTGATTTAGATATTAGTAAATGATCAAACTCCTACATTCCATTATGCAAGATATGACTATTACAGGGTTAAATTTTACCCTTATTCAATCGAGAAAAGATCTTACTATCTCATTATATAGAGAGTAATAACAAATACAACTTTCAAAAGATGCATGTTATTGCTTATATGCAACAATCAAAGTAGAGCAATATCCATCTACTTTACATAGGTCAAACGTAATCGAAAACCACCTAGAGTCGACAAGGCAATAAGAACAACACCCCAATTATGAAACCAAGCAGGCTCAAATAGAGTTGATTAGGTTTCCTAATAAAACCAAAAAGATAGACTTAAAAAGAAGTAAGTCTATCATCGAAAGTATCCGAGAATAACTCGAATAAACCAAACAGACCTGAGAAGGTAATTCCTTCATGACATGTAGATAGAGAAAATTTTATTTCAGTTTAGAAATTAATTTAACAATACTATCCTCATATATCCGAATGGACAGAAAAATGATTCCAAGAAACTCAATCAGACTAACAAGATAGTTTCCAAGTCGACAAAATAAATTTGGTCTCCAAAGAACATGATCAGTTGAGTTCCACCAAAAACAATCTAAACTTTCAACATCTGAAAAGAAAGAGTGAAAGGGAAAGAACCCCAAGCCATTTTCAAATTGTACCAAAAGTTCTATTCCCGTTCGAAGAAGAAAACAAGACTCAATACAAAGCTACAGTCAACAAATCTCGTATCCATATCAACTTGAACACAAAGACTCAAACCGAGATATAGTCAAACAAGCTTGTATTCATATCAAATTGAACACAAAGAATTAAACTGAGCTACAGTCAAACAAGCTCATATTCATATCAACTTGAACAAAAAGAATCAAACCGAGCTATAGTCAAACAAGCTCATATTATCTCTCAAGACCAAACAATATGACTATACAACTCTTAATAAAAGCAAAGTTCATGGCAGAGAAAACTCAAATAAGAAAAGGGTATTCATCCCCTCCTTCACTTTTTAAACAAGCTGAAGTAACAACTCAAACCACACTTCTTTTATCCACAAAACACAAGTTCCAATCTGAAATGAACAAAAATATAAATAACTATTGAAAGAAGATTAAAACACTCCTTTCTCAACATAACTCACGACGTTTCCGATGATCAAATAAACAACCGAGACAACAAAAGGAGTAATGCAAGATACCCAAAAATGGGAATAATTTATCACAGTATTATTCTCGCAACTCCTGTTCAAAATCCATTAAGTGCATTCCTTTACAAAATGTAAAATAGAGTAACCAATGTAACAAAACCATCTCAGAAAGTGTAAAGAACTTAACAATACACTTTCTATTCTCAGCAGAGACTTCCTGTTAAAATTTCCAACAAATCTTATACACCCAAATCCCTTTTGAGTATACCATCCAAAAACGAAAACAGAAGGGTCTCAAAACCCAAAATGTTTCACCACATTTAAATAATTTAGAGTGAACACACACATAAGTACAACCTTCTCATGCAAGGAATATGAATCCATAAATCATAGATTTCTTCTAAAAACCAAGAAAATAGCCAAAGCAAACAAAAATCTATTTACCCACAAGAGAAAAGTTATTTTAAAGAAACATTTAGATAAAAACAAGAAAGGTTAATGGGTAGAGCCTATCATGCCTAATAGTGCCTCTACCAATTTGATGCAAAATTCTATCCAAGTTTCCAACACCTCTTCTTCTTCTCCAAGCAAGATCAAACAATAGTAATCTTTTCCCATAGTTCTTATACATTCTTTGAACCAAAATAGATCAAAGAATTCAAAAATAGCCACTAAGTGTAGATCAAACTGCTGGTTCGAAAAACCAAATAGATCCATGTAGAGCAAAAATCATGAAGCATGCAAAGAAAAACAACCACAAAAAAATCCGCCAGCATGCCTTCCAAGATGGCTTGCTTTCCAAACCCAAGGCATATTAATGACATTAATTCCAAATTTCCTACTTATCTTTCCTTGCCACCACCATTCATAGTTGGTGAGACCTAATTGCACTTCAAAATGCATTTCCAAACTTAGTGATGCCTCCATGTAGGTTCCACTAAATTCCCATGCAATCACCAAATCTGGTAGTACTCTGTCTTATTAAATAAAAAATCACATCTCATTAATAGCTTAGGAATCGATGCTTAGCTCCTAGTTGCCAACCAACCCCTAGGTTCCCTTTCATACCCAATAGTTTAGGATAAATGAAATTATCTTAGGTTAATTTAAAAATATAACCTTAGGATATAACCTCCTATCAATAGATTTTCACCTTAGGTTAGGTCTTATTTTAACCAATACAATAGGTTAAAAAAATAACTTAGCATCCCTTAGGTTATTTCCCACCATACTAACTTAGGATTTACAACTTAGCTTAGAATGTCATCCCACGTAAAGTGGCTTAGAAGGAGTTAGGAAATTTTACCTGAGCCTTGAATCTTATTAGAATAGACCGTATAGATAAAAGGAACATTTTAATTTCTTTATCCAAAATCCTAAAGTAGGTTTCCCTTAACATCATTAAGCACCTTGTACAGGTCAGTCAAGAAGAGTCAGGTACAACACAAAACTGAATTCGCATTGTCTTCAAGATGATAAAGAATTGCAACAACACAAATTCAGTCCATTAAGTCTCCTAATCAATGAATGTCAGTTTTTCATTCAGTTTAGATAAGAAGATTTAAAACATTCCTTGGATCAATGGAATTGATCCAAGGGATGAGTCCAATTGCAAAAGATAATTTTGCAACTCTTAAAACCAGATTGCAGCTTACTCATAAGAAGTGAAATAGATTTTTGTAAGCAACAACATATCAGCCCTACAATCAAAGAGCAGAATGATTTATCCACGGCAAGCATGATTTTTCAACAACCATGAAACATACATTTGTCCTGAAAATCACATGTCAATGCTTGCAATGCAAAAGAGGAATATAACAGTTGTCGAGGGTGTTACATGCTTCCCTCCTAAAAAGAATCATCATCCCGATGATTACCTCACTTTAATCATTGCATTCAGGATAATCAATTTTATTCACTATCTTAACATATGTCAAAAACATATCATAATTTTTAAGTTCCAGAAATCAGCATTACATAGTTGTTTATTCAAAACAAATAAATATCTGCCCAAAACTGGCATACTTATTGTAATATAAAGATAAAAACACAAATTTTTATCAACAAAAATCAATTATGTTCAAATAGATATGGAAAAGTAGTTTACATATCCTCAAGGTTTTCCCAAGTTGCACTTTCTTCATTAAATTGGTCCCCTTTGGACCATACATTGACTTATCTCACAATTTCTTAGATGTAATGGCGAGTTTAAAGGACTCGTATGGGTTTAACCATGATTATTCCGGGTCTTGACTTGTAAGGAATTCTAATTTAACACATGTGATAATCTAAAACATATTTCTTAAGCAAAGAAATATGGAAAGCATCATGCATTTGTGACAAAGCGGGAGGTAAAAATAAACGGTAAGTTACTGTGTTTGATTACTTCAACTATCTCAAAAGGTCCCACATAACGTGGTGATAACTTGGTAGCCTTGCCAAAAGTTATAGAGCTCTTTTTCAGTTTAACCTAAAGAAATACTTTCTAACCAAGTTCAAATTTCGTGTTGATCCACTTTAGATCAGCATAATTGTTTTGCCTATTTATCGCTTCTTTCAAGCATTCACGAATCAATTTAACTTGTTCCATTTCAAGTAAGGATTTCAGTCCAATTACCTCTCTATCCTCAACATTGTCCCAACTAACGGGGGTTCTACATTTTATTCCGTATAATGCTTTAAAAGGTGCCATCTTAAGAGAGGCATGGTATGTGTTATTGTATGCAAACTTGACTAGTGGAAGGTACTCTTCCCACTTATACTATTGGTCCATACAATACATTCGTAAAGATATCCTATAAAACTTGATTAACTCTTTCAGTTTTCCATCCATTTCGGATGATACTTAGAACTGAAATTTAACTTAGTTCCTAGTGTTTCATTAAGCATTTTCCAAAATCTTGATGTCCTTCTAGGATCTCTATCTGAAATGATAAATTTAGGTACTCCGTGCAATCTGAAAATTTCATGTACAAATATTTTAGCTAATATAGGAGAATCATCCTTCAGATTACCAACAACAAAATGTGCTACCTTTGTTAGTTTATCAACAACTACCAAAATAACATCATGTTTATTTCTTGACATAGGCAACCCTTGTACAAATTCCATGCTTATCACTTGCCATTTGTATTGTGGTATGCTATGAGGATACCAAAAAATAGACTAGGTGCATATGTTCCACTTTAACACGTTGACATTCAATGCAATGTGTCACAAAATCTATAGCATCCTTTTTCATTCCCTTCCAAATATATTGTTATTTTATATCAGCAAGCATTTTTGTAATACTGTGGGTGTTTAGAAAAAGGTGAATTGTGAAATTCTACTAACAATTTCTTTCCCAAATCATTTAGCGAAGGTACATATACTTTGTTTCAAACCGTAAGATTTTTTCATTATCAAAGTGAAAACCTTTATACCTCAAATCATATGAATCAGAAAGCAAGCGTTGCTTTTACTTGTTGAAAGTAAGAGTTAGATTCCATAACACTTTTACTTCATCCTTAAACCGTGTTCTCAATGTTATAAGAGCAAAAATGTGCTTCCTACGACTTAGATCGTCACCACTCTATTTTCTTTACCCTTTATATAACTATTGTCAAAATCATATTGAGACAAAAACTCTAACCACCTTCATTGTCATGCATCTAGATTTGGCTAAGTGAAAATATACTTTAGCCCAAGATGATCTTTTCAATTCAAAAGGTTTACCAAGCAGGTAATGCCTCCAAACTTACAAAGATGCATGAACATTGGCGAAATCTCTAAATCATGTGGAGCATAATTCAACTCATGTAACTTTAGTTTTCTAATTTTAAGTAAGCTATGACATGATCATTTTGTAACAAAATACCTCCTATACCTTCACCAGATGCATTAATTACCACCATAAAATTTCCATTAGGATCTCGGTACTACTAGAATAGGTGCTGAAGTTAATCTGTTCCTTCAAGGTTTTGAATGCAATTTCACATTTCTTAATCCAAACAAACTTTTTATCCTTCTTCGTAAGGAAGTTATTGGTGCAACCACCTTAGAAAAAGCTTTTACAAATTTCCTTTAGTAACCAAAGAAGCCCCATGAAGCTTATAACTTCATGCACATTCTTCAAAGTGCAAGCCACCTCGGTTATAGTTACAATTTTAGAAGGATCTACAAAAATTCTATTTTTGCTTATTACATGTCCCAAATAGTGTACTTTTTGTGTCATGGAAAGAACATTTAGATAGCTTACCATATAGTTGTCTCTTTCTTAATATTTCCAAAACTATCTTCAAATGCTCATGGTGTTCCTCAATATTTTTATAATATATGAGAATGTCATCCAAGAATATGAGCACAAATTTGTCCAAGTATTCTTGAAAGATATTGTTCATTAAATTCATAAATGTTGTAGGTGCATTTGTTAATCCAAAAGATAAAATTGTGAACTCATAATGTCTATACCTTTTTCGAAAGTTTTTTTATGAATGTCCTCATCCTTAATCCACAAATTATGGTATCCAAATTGAAGATCTATCTTATAATATACCGATGCTCCACACATATGATCAAATAGATCATCAATTCTAGGGAGTGGATATCTAATCTTGATTGTTGCTTTCTTTAACATTCTATAATCAATGCACAATCTAAGTGTTTCATCCTTCTTTTCACAAAAATTACAGGTGCTCCCTGAGGTGAAACACTTGGTCTAATCAAACCTTCGAAAAAGTTCCTACAATCGAGCCTTAATCTCTACTAATTCTTTAGTAGTCATTCGATATGGTGCTTTAGAAATGGGTTCGGTTCCAGTCTTGATCTCAATCATGAAATCAAAATCCCTTTTGGGTGGAAGACCTAGAAATTATTCTAGAAATATGTCACTAAAGTCTCATAACAATGAATATCATTCCATCTGCTCTCTTCGCTTGTTTCGTAATTTTCACCGCATATAAGGTACAACCTTTATTTTTGGCCTTTTTAAGTTGCATAGTAGATAGTTTTCAGACTGAAATTTCACGTTTCACACCCGAAATATTTGTTATTTTCTCGTAGGTCATCTAAACAACTAATTTTTTTTTCAAAACAATTCACTTTAGCCTTATGTTCTGCTAACCAATTAACACCTATGATTACATCATAAGACCCCAAAGGTGCAACATAAAGGTCAAATTTAGTGGAAAAGATAGGTAAGTCAAGGAATGCTCCAAAAAGACACATACGAACCTGTATGGACAACATTGTTTCCATACTACACTATCCATATTTCCATCTTTTCTTTTTAGTTTTGATGATAATTTACTAGAAATAAAACATTCAAAGAGCTCAGTATAGAAAAAGAATAGTTATAGGTAAACCAAATAACTTACACTCGGAACTTCTATGGGCATGGCCTATTTCTCATCCTACTTGTTAGCTACTACAAAGGTGTATCTTGTGTTGTTGACACGATCATCCTTTTTCAAAGGGCATTGATTTGCGTAATGATCTTTTCCACCGCTTATAACAGCCTCCTACTGAGTCCCTTCCTAGGCTTGGGTTTATTTCCATCCTTAGATTTATCATTCTGGCCCCCATAGGACTTCTGTCTGTTATTATTGTTCTTAGCAAATTTGTTTCGTGCATTACCATCAGCTTGTTTGTTGTTGCTTTCTTATTAGTATCAGATGAAATGTTACTTTTCATTTTGAATTTATTTCATGGTCCTTTCTTATGTGTAAGAGATGATGAAGAGGAGTTGGGATTTTTCTTCCTTACTTCCTCCTTGCGAGAAAAAAATTTCCTTTAGTTTCTATTCCTACCTTATGGATTTCTCAACAACCCCTTCCATCATGGTTGGGGTGTGACCATCCACCTCTCCTCCTATAATGTAAATCAATCCCATGATGAATTTCCATATCCTAAACTTCTCATCAGTTTGGTAATGGGGTACATACTTAAGGAGTTTTGTAAACCACTCCTAATACTCGATTACAATTAGCTTTCTTTGAGCTAAGTTCGGAATTTAGTCATTTTGTGATCATCGTAAATTTACGTAGAATCGTCATTGCCTAAAGTATCCTTTAAATTGATCCCATGTGATATTAGTTTCATCAATGTTTAACTCAGCCTTATGGCTATCCCACCATGAAGATGCCTCATAAAAAGTTGATATGCTCCCCATATCGCCTTTGTTTCTTTAGAGAAATTCCTTATTGCAAAGTATTTCTCCATTTCTCTCGAGCCAATTCTCAACTCCGTCTCCTAATGTGGTGCCATCAAACTTGGGTGGACTTATCCTTTTTATATCATTAGTGAGTTAAGTTTCCAGCCTATCCTTTTATTCTCGGGTTGAATAGGTATGTTCACATTGTTATTATCAACACCCACATTGGCGTTGTCCCCGGAGGTGGCTGATTATTGTTATCAGCATCATCTTCCTCCTCATTGCCCATTACTTGTTGTTCAAGTACAGCCAAATGATCTCTTGTGTCCAACAGGGCAGCAAGGATCTCATCAAGTTTTTGGGCAGTTACTACTCCCTCCCTAGGCGAAGGGTTATTTGCAACATTTCCTCTTGTTCTAACCATTTTCTATTACAAGAAAATTTAAGTTTCATCGATTATGGACACAGTAAGTCCAAGAAGTGCAACCTTCATCTCGATACCAAGATGTAACATTCCCATTTTAAGACATTAGAAACAAGGGATTTTTTTTACACATTGTTCTCGATCTAAATAAAACTTTAAGAACATACATTCTATGCTAATCAAATTCATAATAGATAACCATATGCGATTTGTAAATGACTCGGTGGTACATCGATGTATTCATTCCATGATGCGGTTACCTACCGATTAATTCATGTTTAACTTTAATTATCGAATACTTATCATATTCTACGTATACTTGGTTCTCTTACCCTAAACCAGTCTCGAGTGATCTGTTTAAAGAACCTATCTCGAATATTTATTACCGATATTCATCTAATATCATGTTGCTTTAAAATAGGTGACATAGACAACGAAACCAACATCTTGCGATACTTTGACAAAATATTTTCAACATATTGCTCATGTCACTATTCCTAGATGACATACTCGTCATTCAAGAATACCCTTCACCTCACTCATTTGTTATCTAGAATGGTCTTACTAACTACCACCGAGTCCACTTGTCCCAAGTTGTTCTGTTTTATATATCTTCCCCTGTAGATATAGACAAGAAGAATAATGGAGAAATAAAAGAAGCTCGATCCTTGACATTCATCACCCTTGGCACACGAGAAATGGCGCACAACACTGATCGCCGACACAGAGAAAAGTTGCGCCCTTGGCGCACTGTAAATGGCGCACAACACGAGACTTTCGACACAGAAAAGTTGCGCTTGGCACACGAAATGGCGCACAACATGCATCTGCCGACACAGAAAAGTTGCGCCTTGGCGCATGTAAATGGCGCACAAACATGATCGCCGACACGGGAAAGTTGCGCCTTGGCGCATGTAAATGGTGCACAACATGATCAGGCGCCGACATAGGAAAAGTTACACCCTCGCGCACATAAAGGGATGTCGACACACATATGGATGCGCAAGGCGCACCTTCGGAGGCGCAACATTCGAGCGCCGGAAGCGAGAGCACTCAGTGCAGTATATTCAAATGGCCATAACTTTTGACCGGGAGCTCTGATTCATGCAAGGTTGGACTTTCTCGGAAATCTTACGAGGTCCTCTGTCCAACTATGTCTCGATATCTTTAATGGATGAGAAAAAATTCTTAAAAATGAAAATACAGTTAGCCACTTTTGGGGGTCGCTAGGGTTCTCACCTACCACCATAATGAGATGAATTAAATACATTTTGGAGGTGGTTAGGGCAGATTTGGAATTCCTCTCTCTTCTCTCTCTCATTCTTCCTATAAATTGTAAGGAGAGGCTTCTTTTAAAAGGTGGTTCATTCTTTCCGCTCCGCCTCCCTTCTTTTCTTCTCTAGGGTTGAAAATGGAGTTCGAACCTCCTCCCTACTCTGTAATGGCGTTTTTGCCTTTACTAATGGAATGATGTTTCTGTGCAAACTTCAAGCAACAAAACGTGTTTTGTGATGCATCCGTCCATCCTTTCTCGTTTTTGCTTGTTTTCTTCTCGCCTCTCTTCATTGCAGTATCGTGTATGTTTAAACGCTCACCGCAGATCCTGAGCCGTGTTCATGGAGTTTTGGGACACTTTGCGGTGAAATCTATCCTTGGGCTGTGATGCATCTGTCCATCCTTCCCATTGCTCACCTCTCTTTGTCCCATGGCAGTTTTGATAGATGTTCAACATTCTCCTTCTCTCGGTGTATCACCGTTTTAGTGTAGGCTTTTGCTGTTTTTCCTTCTCTCTCTCTCTCTGTCTCCTTGGCATGGTTAGATTAGGATTAGATTAGCTTGCCTCGCACCGAAATAGCTTGTAGGTAGTTTAGGAGCAGAGAACCAGCCTTCTCTGGAGATTCCTCTCTCGGTTTCACAAGTCCCATGCTTAGAGAGAGGTTTCCATGTTGTGCAATCACACTTTGGATGCCCGAACATCAACCTAGAAGCCTCGATGTGCGTCCTGTGGGTGCCGTGATTTTGCATCAACAGTTCGCACACCGGTGGGACCTCGAGGTCTTTCACTTCATCTTTTGCAGGTTGATGTGTTCCGTGAAGATTTCAGCCTTTGGAGGCACTTGCAAACACATCTGGTGACTCCATCCGGTCAACAACCCATCTCTCGAAGTTGCGAGACCTTCCTTTCCATTCATTTTCATTCATTTTCCATTCATCCTTCTTTCCATCTCTTTCATTCTTTCCCATTCCATGAGGTTGTGCAATCATGACTTCATTTCCATCATGGTTTTCATATCAACAACAGCAAAGATATTCCACCTCCAACAGTTTTACAAATCCTCCGGATCAGCATGCATATTCATATAAACAGTAGTGCCAAAGTCGGTTTGGCTATGGATCTTTCCAAGAGCAAGGGTGTGCATACAATGAAGACCATCGATCCAAGATGCTTGGTCTGTTGAGAAAATCAAAAGATGGAGGTAAACATAGTGCGTACCCAGGCTCGAGCACGATGAGAGCTTTGGAATCGGTTATGGAGCACCTTGTCCATGGGTGGGACCTTTTCAAGGCACTACACCCTCGGGAGAAGTGGACTTCATGATAAAGATGCTGCCCCAACTTGCACAATGGACAGCAAAGATAGAGGCCTATGCAGACTTGTTGTTGAACAACCTTGTCAATGGGTAAGTTCTACACCATCATCCGGTTTTTCTCTTCCATTACTCAAGTAGCACCATCTCATTTAAACTCCCCATCTGCTGTCCCATGTGTTGAATCCATCCCTCCATCCCCTAGTCTTCCACCCCATCTCGATTCTTCTTTCCTTTTCCCTTCCAAACAGTCATCCCCTCCACAAGAGCTAACAGAAATACCCCCTCCTCCAAAGAAACAAGAGGTTTCACTGCCTCCACCACCACAAAAATTGTAAAATCGGTTGAGTTTCAACCCATTCCTCCTTTTGCATTCCCAATTCCATGTGGGGAAGAAGAAATTGAAAAAATCAGTCATCAAGGACAGCAAGAGGAAGAGCCAGGAAAAGAAGAAATGATTAAGAGCTTAGTAAGTTTGGCTCTTAAATTTGGAATTGAAAAGATCCCTTTGCTGGTAAAGCCTACAGAAGAGGCTAAGGTTGAACAAACGGTGGTTAAAACTGATTTTGTGGCAGCAGAAGAAGAGAAAAAGGAAGAAAGCTCCGAAGAAGATCTTGCAGCCCCAACTTGTCCTCTAGAGCAGCAGATTGAAGAGTTTGACTTAAGAAACTTCATGCTGGAGGAAGAGTTATATCAAGATCAAGATTTCCTTCGACTAGTAGAGGAAGGAGAAGCTGCTCCAAAGGCAAAAGAAGAGGAGCACATCCTAGTTGTGGAGGAGAAAAGTGCAAATCCAAGGGCTTTGAGCACAAAGCGGGCTACAGGAGAACCTTCATTTCTTCTTTCTACTTCACCTCTCCCGATTTCTAAGATCAAGAGGAGTTTGATCTCTCAAACTCAATATTGGAGAGTGAAGGAAACCATGGTGGTCAAGTTGCGAGATCCAGAGGACACCATGGAGGAAGTTGAACACGAGCAGCAGGCAGGACAGAATGAGGCGGTTTACACCCTGCCGATTTGGAGGACTGTTTTGATGGAGAAGAACCGGTTGAGTTTTTACCATTCTCTCTTTCATCATCCACATTCCAAACACAAGAATCTCTGCATTGTCATGAAGGAGAGCTTTCATTTGCAGCACTCGCATCTTACAAAGAGCTCTTTGGAATCAAAATTGGAAGATTCTAATCTTCCCTGTTCTTCATTGGAGGA
Organism: Taxus wallichiana var. yunnanensis; assembly: GCA_018340775.1. Lineage (NCBI taxonomy): Eukaryota > Viridiplantae > Streptophyta > Pinopsida > Cupressales > Taxaceae > Taxus > Taxus wallichiana. Next base: position 565,898,257 of record CM031235.1, read on the forward strand.
AGAGAAAGGACAGAAGAATTTCACCATTTCTTCCACACCATCCATTCAAGGAGGTCTACAAGAAGACTCCATTCTTGGAGTTGAAAATCAGAGCTATGGGCATATCAAACGGATCAGACCTTGCCCAATCAGGTATTTGGCTTCATTGGAGCCAAAGGAGAAGCCACAACCAGTCATGCTTGCTTCTGAGCATGAGGGTGAGCTACAAAGTACCAAGGATCAGTTGTCATACCTCTTCAATCCAAATGCAGAGCAACTAAAAGAGGTATTGGATTTTTCAGTTGATACCTTGATGATTTGGATAGAAGACCAACTTCTTGTTGATTTTCCATCCATCCAAACAGCCATGATCAGTGCCAAATCAGTTGCATGGCTGCTAATTTTGAAGAAAGGGAGCTATTTTGCACAACCAGTTGCAGGGTTTGTTTAGCTTGCCTTTGCTTCCAGTTAGAGTAGAGTAGGTAGGTTTGCTTTCAGCAGAAGAAGTGCTTATGCACACTCTGCATGTTCCATTTGGAGCATGTATGATTTTCAGTTCTGTACATAGTTTTTGGTGTTGCTGGTTTTGCTTTGCACAGTTCATTTCAGTGGCATTTTGGTGAGGACAACTCCAAGTTCAATGGGTTCCAAGTGGCTCAGAAGGGAAGTTTTCAAAGTTCAGATCAGTTTTCAGGCTTGCTTATGACTCCATGCCCAATGGATTGCTAAAAGGCCACTGATCTTCTACCTAGCAGGTAGGTGACCCCGTTGAGTCGCCAAATTGTTGTATATATCTTCCCCCCAGGGTAGATATAGACAAGAAGAAGAATGGAGAAATAAAAGAAGCTCAGATCCTTGACATTCATCACCCTTGGCACACAGAAATGGCGCACAACACGGATCGCCGACACAGAAAGTTGCGCCCTTGGCGCTGTAAATGGCGCACAACATGATCGCCGACAAAGAAATTGCGCCCGCGCATGAAATGGCGCACAAACACGCATCGCCGACACAGAAAAGTTACGCTTGGCGCATGTGAAATGGCGCACAACATGATCGACATAGGAAAAGTTGCGCCCGCGCACGTAAATGGTGCACAACATGCATCGTCGACACAGGAAAAGTTGCGCCCTTGGCGCACATAAAGGGATGTCGACACACATATGGATGCGCCAAGGCGCACCTTCAGGAGGCGCAACATTCTGAGCGCTGACAGGAAGCAGACCCTGGCGCAGATATTCAAATGGCCATAACTTTTGACTGGGAGCTCGGATTCATGCAAGGTTGGACTTTCTGGAAAGCTTACGAGGTCCTCTGTCCAACTACGACTGGATATCTTTAATTGGATGAGAAAAAATTCTTAAAAATGAAAAATACAGTTAGCCACTTTTGGGGGTCGCTAGGGTTCTCACCTACCACCATAATGAGATGAATTAAATACAGTTTGGAGGTGGTTAGGGCAGATTTGGAATTCCTCTCTCTTCTCTCTCTCATTCTTCCTATAAATTGTAAGGAGAGGCTTCTTTTAAAGGGTGGTTCATTCTTTCTGCTCGCCTCCCTTCTTTTATTCTCTAGGGTTGAAAATGGAGTTCGAACCTCCTCCTACTCTGTAATGGCGTTTTTTCCTTTTACTAATGGAATGATGTTCAGTGCAAACTTTTCAAGCAACAAAACGTGTTTTGTGATGCATCCGTCCATCCTTTCTCGTTTTTGCTTGTTTTCTTCTCGCCTCTCTTCATTGCAGTATCAGTGTATGTTTGAACGTTCACTTTGCAGATCTGAGCCGTGTGTTCATGGAGTTTTGGGACACTTTACTGTGTGAAATCTATCCTTGGGCCACGTGATGCATCTGTCCATCCTTCCCATTGCTCACCTCTCTTTGTCCATGGCAGTTTTGATAGATGTTCAACATTCTCCTTCTCGGTGTATCACCGTTTTAGTGTAGGCTTTTGCTGTTTTTCCTTCTCTCTCTCTCTCTGTCTCCTTGGCATGGTTAGATTAGGATTAGATTAGCTTTCTGCATTGAAATAGCTTGTGGCGGGTAGTTTAGGAGCAGAACCAGCCTTCTCTAGAGATTCCTCTCTCGGTTTCACAAGTCCCACGCTTGGAGAGAGGTTTCCATGTTGTGCAATCACACTGGATGCTCGAACATCAACCTAGAAGCCCGATGTGCGTCGAGGTTTGTGATTTTGCATCAATGAGTTCAACCCTAGCCGGAGTTAGAAACATATTTTATTATAAGAATACGCTCACAATGACTTAGGGTATATGGGCATAATCAGTTGACCTAAGTCAACTGGATGTGCCAAGGTACCCTGAGCCTTTGAAAGCTACTACCTATCCTAAACATACCACTAACTTGACCTAGAGAGAAACTTGATTCAAGTCCTTATTGTGTGTAGATCTATATGATCAATGCATAGGGTGTTGCCACATGTCAACTGCAATGTTGTACCCTCGAGAAGACCCAAGTCTTATTGAAGGTACAGTCCTGCAATTGGCGTGTGCTAGCATCCTACAGAAACTACCTCATCAAGATGTACATACCCCAAGGAGGTTATTAATACATTATTAATTTGGATTATTTAACAGATTACAACAACCTTTCTTGACCCTAATCCAACACTCCATAAGTTCCTTTCTATATTTTATTCAATTAATCATCAAAGAAATTTCTTAGCTTATTATTGATTTTAATGCTCGTTTACTAGTTTAACAAGCAGTTAACCATAAACAGGACAATGATATCATAAGTTCCATTATAATGTAACTTAACCATTCAAGAATGTGTAGCAACCAAATAGGTTTAACTATATTATAATTCATAGGAAATGAAGTCTAATGATTAACAATCATATCACTAGTATTTACATTACATTCCTTTGAGTGAGGAAGAGTCTTCCTCTTCATGATTAAGTGTTAGGGTTGTCATACCCTTCTTATCCTTCACAATTTCTATAGTTTACTGTGTATTCATTACACATTTCATTACTATATTAAATTTTTTAGATAATAAACATCATCTTATGCAACTTAACAAGATGCATCATTATAAGGGAGAAGAACTAATTCCCTTTATCCATTTTATCAAAGGATATCTAGATAAGCATAAAATAATATGAAGAATATCAACAAGATAGAACTTCTATCTTCCTCATAAAAGTACGAGGTAAATTACACAACCAATGCAAGTAAATCTCCAACTTTCAATTCATCATTAAATACTTATTCATTTACAAGACTATACATTTTAGGCATACTGTATAACAAATAGACTTCGTTCAGGAAAGAGTACAACTTTTATTTTTCAATACAACTCAAGAATGAATCATAATTCTTTACAAAGAATCAGACTTATATCAGCTAATGCATCATATAATATTTTGTCTTCTTTTATCACTTACGATGTCCATCTGTGAAAATTTCTAGACGAATTCGGTTCAATGAATTGAGCATGATAAGTACTAAGCATTAAAACAAAGTCAATTCCACTAATTGTTTCATTAAAACAAACTCTGCTTTAATGAAGCAATTAATGCAATCATAGAAAATAATCCTAAGTAATAACATCCAAAAAGAAGCAAAAATATAAATCTTGTAATCACTTTATGAGAGTCCATTAAATAATCAACAACTACATGTAGTATATTCTATAAGTATTGTCCCAACCGATACTTATTTACATTAATTAACAACCTTGGCATTTAACTACCCCATAATTCTTACGAATTTAAAATATAAATTTGACCTTTCTATCATCAAGAGTTCCTTGAAATCAAAGACTTCCTTAATATTCCTTCCAAGTTCTAGAAAATATGTAAATCCACCAGTTAGTTTGATTTAACTACAACAATGTAATCTTTTTAAGATGAATCATCCTACATCTTAAATAACCAAAAGATTCACAATTCATAAAAAGGCAGCCTAATTCTAGGTTAAGTAAAATAACCTAGGTTCTAGATTAAACCTCTTAACAATTCAAGAATGTATACCAAGTCATCAATGTTTCATTTACCAAATTGAGACATTCCCAAATGTCCATAGGTATACATCAAGTATAAACATAAACAATATCAAATACTAGACAATTACTTACAATAAGTAAAGTATTTGATTCAATCAAACCTATACAAGTTCATAAAAAGATAAAGGAGAACAAATTGAAAGTACATAATTTCCATTTCCTTTTAATCCTCAGAAGGGAAAGATCAACATCCTCAATTTAAACAACTTAAATGATTTAAAAGAAGATTCAAATTCCACATTCATTATGAAATAGCAGTCAGGTTCAGAGTGAACTAAATTCATACATATATTATTTATACATATGAAATAAAGAAATAGATTCATCATTAATTTAAGAGATAATCATTCCTTAACAAGAATTCCAATCTAATCCAAGAAGGAAGAGGAACAAATAGTTATAAACTCACTTTCGACCATTATGAGTTTCCAACATTGATTCGAGATATTAGTAAATTATCAAACTCCTACATTCCATTATGCAATATATGACTATTATAGGGTTAACTTTTATCCTTATTCAATTGAGAAAAGATCTTACTATCTCATTAAGTACATAGAGAGTAATAACAAATACAACTTTCAAAAGATGCATGCCCTTTGCCTTATGCAATAGTCAAAGAAATGCAATATCCATCTACTTTCAACAGGTCAGACCTAATTGAAAACCACCTGGAGTCGACAAGGCAATAAGAACAACACCTCAATTACGAAACCAAGCAGGCTCAAACAGAGTTGATTAGGTTTCCTAATAAAACTAGAAAGACAAACTTAAAATGGAAGTAAGTCTATCATCGAAAGTATCCGAGAATAACTTGAATAAACCAAACAGACCTGAGAAGGTAATTCCCTCATGACATGTAGACAGAGAAAAGTTGATTTCCAGTTTAGAAAGTAATTTAACAATACTATCCTCATATATCCGAATGGATAGAAAAATGATTCCAAGAAACTCAATCGACTAAAAGATATTTTCCAAGTTGACAAAAGAGAGTTGGTCTCGAAAAGAACATGATCATTTGAGTTCCACCAAAAACAATCTAAACTTTCAACATCTGAAAAGAAAGAGTGAAAGGGAAAGAACCCCAAGCCAAGTTTAGTGTACCAAATAGTTCTGTTCCCGTTTAGTAAGAAAACAAGACTCAATACAAATCTACAGTCAACAAAGCTCGTATCCATATCAACTTGAACACAAAGACTCAAACCGAGCTATAGTCAAACAAGCTCATATTCATATCAACTTGAACACAAAGACTCAAACCGAGCTACAGTCAAACAAGCTCGTATTCATATCAACTTGAACACAAAGACTCAAACGAGCTACAGTCAAACAAGCTCGTATTGTCTCTCAAGACCAAACAATACGACTATACAACTCTTAATAAAAGAAAAGTTCATGGCAGAGAAAACTCAAATAAGAAAAGGGTATTCATCCCCCTCCTTCGTTGTTTAAACAAGCCGAAGTAACAACTCAAACCACACTTCTCTTTTATCAACAAAACACGAGTTCCAGTCTGAATTGAACAAAAAGATAAATACATATTGAAAGAAGATTAAAATGCTCCTTTCTCAACACAACTCACGACATTTCCGATGATCAAATAAACAATCGAGACAACAAAAGGAGTAATGCAAGATACCCAAAGATGGGAACAATTTATCACAAGTATTTTTCCGCAACTCCTGTTCAAAATCCATTAAGTGCATTCCTTTACAAAATGTAAAATAGAGTAACCAATGCAACAAAACCATCTCAGAAAGTGTAAAGAACTTAACAATACACTTTCCATTCTCAGCAGAGACTTCCTGTTAAAATTTCCAACAAAGCTTATACACCCAAATCCCTTTTCAAGTATACAGTCCAAAAATTAGAACTAAAACCAAACAGAAGGGTCTCGAAACCCCAAAATTTTTCATCACATTTAAATAATTAGAGAGAACACACACAAGTACAACCTTCTCATGCAAGGAATATGAATCCAAAAATCACAGATTTCTTCCATCAAGCAAGAAAATAACCAGAGCAAATAGAAAACTATTTACCCACAAAGAGAAAAGTTGTTTTAATGAAACATTTAGAGAAAAGAAAGAAATCTTAATGGGTAGAGCCTATCATGCCTGATAGTGCCTCTGCCGATTCGAAGAAGACTTCCAGCTGAGTTTCCAACACCTCTTCTTCTCCAAACAAGATCAACAACAATAATCTTTTCCCACGATTGCTTCTTATACATTCCTTGAACCAAAAATAGATCAAAGAATTCAAATATAGCCTCTAAGTGTAGATCAAACTACTAGTTTGAAAAACAAAAATCTCCATGCAGAGAAAAAATCATGAAGCATGCAAAGAAAAACAACCCCCAAAAAATCTGCCAGCATGCCTTCCAAGATGGCTTGTTCACCAAACCCAAGGCATATTAATGACATTAATTCCAAATTTCCTGCTTATCTTTCCTTGCCACCACTATTCATAGTTGGTGAGACCTAATTGCACTTCAAAATGCATTTCCAAACTTAGTGATGCCTCCACGTAGGTTACACTAAACTCCCATGCAATCACCAAATACGCAAAGATTTCTACCTTATTAAATAAAAAATCACATCTCATTAATAGCTTAGGAATCGATGTTAGCTCCCACTTGCCAACCGACCCCTAGGTTCCCTTTCATACCCAATAGTTTAGGATAGATGAAATTAGCTTAGGTTAGATCTTAGGTTAATTTAAAAATATAACCTTAGGATATAACCTCCTATCAATAGATTGTCACCTTAGGTTAGGTCTTAGTTTAACCAAATACAATAGGTTAAAAATAACTTAGCATCCCTTAGGTTATTTCCCTCCACACTAACTTAGCATTTACAACTTAGGTTAGAATGTCATCCCACGTAAAGTGGCTTAGAAAGAGTTAGGAAATTTTACTCGAGCCTCAAATCTTATTAGGATAGACCATATAGATAAAGGGCACATTTTAATTTCTTTTTCCAAAATCCTGAAGTAGGTTTCCCTTAACATCATTAAGCGCCCTGCACAGGTCAGTCAAGAAGAGTTGGGCACAACACAAAACCGAATGTTGGCACTGTCTTCAAGATGATAAAGAATTGCAACAACACAAATTCATTCATTAAGTCTCTTAATCAATGAATGTCATTTTTTCATTCAGTTTAGATAAGAAGATTTAAAACATTCCTTGGATCAATGGAATTGATCCAAGGGATGAGTCCAATTGCAAAAGATAATTTTGCAACTCTTAAAACCAGATTACAACTTACTCATAAGAAGTGAAATAGATTTTTGTAAGCAACAACATATCAGCCCTACAATCAAAGAGCGAATGATTTATCCACGTCAAGCATGATTTTTCAACAACCATGAAACATACATTTGTCTTGAAAATCACATGTCAATGCTTGCAAATGCAAAAGAGGAATATAACAGTTGTCGAGGGTGTTACATGCTTCCCTCCTAAAAAGAATCATCGTCCCGATGATTACCTCACTTTAATCATTGCATTCAGGATAATAAATTTTATTCACTATCTTAACATATGTCAAAAACATATAATATTTTTTTAAGTTCCAGAAATCAGCATTACATAGTTGTTTATTCAAAACAAATAAATATCTTCCCAAAACTGACATACTTATTATAATATAAAGATAAAAAACACAAATTTTTATCAGTCAGCAAAATCAATTATGTTCAAATAGATATGGAAAAGTAGTTTACATATCCTCAAGGTTTTCCCAAGTTGCACTTTCTTCATTAAATTGGTCCCACTGGACCTTACATTGACTTATCTCACAATTTCTTAGATGTAAGCTGGCGAGTTTAAAGGACTCGTATGGGTTTAACCATGATTATTCCTGGGTCTTGGACTTGTAAGGAATTCTAATTTAACACATGTGATAAATCTAAAACATATTTCTTAAGCAAAGAAATATGGAAAGCATCATGCATTTGTGACAAAAAGGGAGGTAAAAATAAACGGTAAGTTACTGGTTTGATTACTTCAATTATCTCAAAAGGTCCCACATAACGTGGTGATAACTTGGTAGCCTTGCCAAAATTTATAGAGCTCTTTTTCAGTTTAACCTAAAGAAATACTTTCTCACCAAGTTCAAATTTCCTGTCAATCCACTTTAGATCAGCATAACTATTTTGCCTATCTACTGCTTCTTTCAAGCATTCACGAATCAATTTAACTTGTTCCATTTCAGTAAGGATTTCAGGTCCAATTACCTCTCTATCCTCAATGTTGTCCCAACTAACAGGGGTTCTACATTTTCTTCCGTATAATGCTTCAAAAGGTGCCATCTTAAGAGAGGCATGGTATGTGTTATTGTATGCAAACTTGACTAGTGGAAGGTACTCTTCCCACTTATACTACTGATCCATACAATACATTCGTAACATATCCTCTAAAACTTGATTAACTCTTTCAGTTTTTCCATCCATTTCTGGATGATACGTAGAACTGAAATTTAACTTAGTTCCTAGTGTTTCATTAAGCATTTTCCAAAATCTTGATGTCCTTCTAGGATCTCTATCGAAATGATAAATTTAGGTACTCAGTGCAAATCTGAAAATTTCATGTACAAATATTTTAGCTAATATAGGAGAATCATCCTTCGATTACCAACAACAAAATGTGCTACCTTTGTTAGTTTATCAACAACTACCAAAATAACATCATGTTTATTCCTTGACATAGGCAACCCTTGCACAAATTCCATGCTTATCACTTGCCATTTGTATTGTGGTATGCTATGAGGATAAAAAAAATAGACTAGGTGCATATGTTCCACTTTAACACGTTGACATTCAATGCAATGTGTCACAAAATCTATAGCATCCTTTTTCATTCCCTTCCAAATATATTGTTATTTTATATCAGCAAGCATTTTTGTAATACCAGGGTGTTTAGAAAAAGGTGAATTGTGAAATTCTACTAACAATTTCTTTCCCAAATCATTTAGCGAAGGTACATATACTTTGTTTCAAACCGTAAGATTTTTTCATTATCAAAGTGAAAACCTTTATACCTCAAATCATATGAATATGTAGCAAGCGTTGCTTTTACTTGTTGAAAGTAAGAGTTAGATTCCATAACACTTTTACTTCATCCTTAAACTGTGTTCTCAATGTTATAAGAGCAAAAATGTGCTTCCTACGACTTAGATCGTCAGCCACTCTATTTTCTTTACCCTTTATATAACTATTGTCAAAATCATATTGAGACAAAAACTCTAACCACCTTCATTGTCATGCATCTAGATTTGGCTAAGTGAAAATATACTTTAGCCCAAGATGATCGATTTTCAATTCAAAAGGTTTACCAAGCGGTAATGCCTCCAAACTTACAGTGCATGAACATTGGCAGAAATCTCTAAATCATGTGGAGCATAATTCAACTCATGTAACTTTAGTTTTCTAATTTCGTAAGCTATGACATGATCATTTTGTAACAAAATACCTCCTAGACCTTCACCAGATGCATTAATTACCACCATAAAATTTCCATTAGGATCTGGTACTACTAGAATAGGTGCTGAAGTTAACTGTTCCTTCAAGGTTTTGAATGCAATTTCACATTTCTTAATCCAAACAAACTTTTTATCCTTCTTCGTAAGGAAGTTATTGGTCACGACCACCTTAGAAAAAGCTTTTACAAATTTCCTTTAGTACCAAAGAAGCCCCATGAAGCTTATAACTTCATGCACATTCTTTAAGTGCAAGCCACTCGAGTTATAGTTACAATTTTAGAAGGATCTACAAAAATTCTATTTTTGCTTATTACATGTCCCAAATAGTGTACTTTTGTGTCATGGAAAGAACATTTAGATAGCTTACCATATAGTTGTCTCTTTCTTAATATTTCCAAAACTATCTTCAAATGCTCATGGTGTTCCTCAATATTTTTATAATATATGAGAATGTCATCCAAGAATATGAGCACAAATTTGTCCAAGTATTCTTGAAAGATATTGTTCATTAAATTCATAAATGTTGTAGGTGCATTTGTTAATCCAAAAGATAAAATTGTGAACTCATAATGTCTATACCTTTTTTCGAAAGTTTTTTATGAATGTCCTCATCCTTAATCCACAAATTATGGTATCCAAATTGAAGATCTATCTTATAATATACCGATGCTCCACACATATGATCAAATAGATCATCAATTCTAGGAGTGGATATCTAATCTTGATTGTTGCTTTCTTTAACATTCTATAATCAATGCACAATCTAAGTGTTTCATCCTTCTTTTTCACAAAAATTACAGGTGCTCCCGGGGTGAAACACTTGGTCTAATCAAACCTTCGAGAAAAAGTTCCTACAATGAGCCTTAATCTCTACTAATTCTTTAGTAGTCATTCGATATGGTGCTTTAGAAATGGGTTCGGTTCCAGTCTTGATCTCAATCATGAAATCAAAATCCCTTTTGGGTGGAAGACCTAGAAATTATTCTAGAAATATGTCACTAAAGTCTCATAACAATGAATATCATTCCATCTGCTCTCTTGATTGTTTCTGTAATTTTCACTGCATATAAGGTACAACCTTTATTTTTGGCCTTTTAAGTTGCATAGTAGATAGTTTTCAGACTGAAATTTCACGTTTCACACCGAAATATTTGTTATTTTCGTAGGTCATCTAAACAACTAATTTTTTTTTCAAAACAATTCACTTTAGCCTTATGTCCTGCTAACAATTAACACCTATGATTACATCATAAGACCCCAAAGGTGCAACATAAAGGTCAAATTTAGTGGAAAAGATAGGTAAGTCAAGGAATGCTCCAAAAAGACACATACGAACTGTATGGACAACATTGTTTCCATACTACACTATCCATATTTCCATCTTTTCTTTTTAGTTTTGATGATAATTTACTAGAAATAAAACATTCAGTAGCTCCAGTATAAAAAAGAATAGTTATAGGTAAACCAAATAACTTACCTGGAACTTCTATGGGCATGGCCTATTTCTCATCCTACTTGTTAGCTACTGCAGTGTGTATCTTGTGTTGTTGATTACGATCATCCTTTTTCAAAGGGCATTGATTTGCGTAATGATCTTTTCCATAGTTATAACAGCCTCCTACAGGTCCCTTCCTAGGCTTGGGTTTATTTCCATCCTTAGATTTATCATTCGGCCCCCATAGGACTTATGCATTATTATTGTTCTTAGCAAATTTGTTTCGGTGCATTACCATCAGACTTGTTTGTTGTTGCTTTCTTATTAGTATCGGATGAAATGTTACTTTTCATTTTGAATTTATTTCATGGTCCTTTCTTATGTGTAAGAGATGATGAAGAGGAGTTGGGATTTTTCTTCCTTACTTCCTCCTTGCGAAAAAAATTTCCTTTAGTTTCTATTCCTACCTTATGGATTTCTCAACAACCCCTTCCATCATGGTTGAAATTTGTGACCATCCACCTCTCCTCCTATAACAGAAATCAATCCCATGATGAATTTCCATATCCTAAACTTCTCATCAGTTTGGTAATGGGGTACATACTTAAGGAGTTTTGTAAACCACTCCTAATACTTAGTTACAATTAGCTTTCCTTGAGCTAAGTTCTGGAATTTAGTCATTTTGTGATCATCGTAAATTTACAGTAGTCGTCATTGCCTAAAGTATCCTTTAAATTGATCCCATGTGATATTAGTTTCATCAATGTTTAACTCAGCCTTATGGCTATCCCACCATGAAGATGCCTCATGAAAAAGTTGATATGCTCCCCATATCGCCTTTGTTTCTTCTGAGAAATTCCTTATTGCAAAGTATTTCTCCATTTCTCTGAGCCAATTCTCAACTCCATCTCCTAATGTGGTGCCATCAAACTTGGGTGGACTTATCCTTTTTATATCATTAGTGAGTTCAGTTTCCAGCCTATCCTTTTTATTCTCAGGTTGAATAGGTATGTTCACATTATTATTATCAACACCCACATTGGCGTTGTCCCCCGGAGGTGGCTGATTATTGTTATCAGCATCATCTTCCTCCTCATTGCCCATTACTTGTTGTTCAAGTACAGCCAAATGATCTCTTGTGTCCAACAGGGCAGCAAGGATCTCATCAAGTTTCTGGGAAGTTACTACTCCCTCCCTAGGCGAAGGGTTATTTGCAACATTTCCTCTTGTTCTAACCATTTTCTATTACAAGAAAATTTAAGTTTCATCGATTATGGACACAGTAAGTCCAAGAAGTGCAACCTTCATCTCGATACCAAGATGTAACATTCCCATTTTAAGACATTAGAAACAAGGGATTTTTTTTTACACATTGTTCTCTCGATCTAAATAAAACTTTAAGAACATACATTCTATGCTAATCAAATTCATAATAGATAACCATATGCAGTTGTAAATGACTCGGTGGTACATCGATGTATTCATTCCATGATGCGGTTACCTACCGATTAATTCATGTTTAACTTTAATTACTGAATACTTATCATATTCTACGTATACTTGGTTCTCTTACCCTAAACCAGGTACTGAGTGATCTGTTTAAAGAACCTATCTGAATATTTATTACCGATATTCATCTAATATCATGTTGCTTTAAAATAGGTGACATAGGACAACGAAACCAACATCTTGCGATACTTTGACAAAATATTTTCAACATACTGTTCATGTCACTATTCCTAGATGACATACTCGTCATTCTAGAATACATCCTTCACCTCACTCATTTGTTATCTAGAATGGTCTTTACTAACTACCGTCAGTCCACTTGTCCCAAGGTTCTGTTTTATATATCTTCCCCCCAGGTAGATATAGACAAGAAGAATAATGGAGAAATAAAAGAAGCTCAGATCCTTGACATTCATCACCCTTGGCGCACAGAAATGGCGCACAACACAGACTGTCGACACAGGAAAAGTTGCGCCCTTGGCGCACAGAAATGGCGCACAACACAGACTGTCGACACAGGAAAAGTTGCGCCCTTGGCGCACAGAAATGGCGCACAACACAGACTGTCGACACAGGAAAAGTTGCGCCCTTGGCGCACAGAAATGGCGCACAACACAGACTGTCGACACAGGAAAAGTTGCGCCCTTGGCGCACAGAAATGGTGCACAACACAGACTGTCGACATAGGAAAAGTTGCGCCCTTGGCGCACATAAAGGGATGTCGACACACATATGGATGCGCCAAGGCGCACCTTCAGGAGGCGCAACATTTCGAGCGCCGACAGAAGAGACCACTCAGTGCGAGATATTCAAATGGCCATAACTTTTGACTGGGAGCTCGGATTCATGCAAGGTTGGACTTTCTGGAAAGCTTACGAGGTCCTCTGTCCAACTACGACTGGATATCTTTAATTGGATGAGAACAAATTCTTAAAAATGAAAAATACAGTTAGCCACTTTTGGGGGTCGCTAGGGTTCTCACCTACCACCATAATGAGATGAATTAAATACAGTTTGGAGGTGGTTAGGGCAGATTTGGAATTCCTCTCTCTTCTCTCTCTCATTCTTCCTATAAATTGTAAGGAGAGGCTTCTTTTAAAAGGTGGTTCATTCTTTCTGCTCTGCCCTCCCTTCTTTTCTTCTCTAGGGTTGAAAATGGAGTTCGAACCTCCTCCCTACTCTGTAATGGCGTTTTTGCCTTTTACTAATGGAATGATGTTCTGTGCAAACTTCTGAAGCAACAAAACGTGTTTTGTGATGCATCTGTCCATCCTTTCTCGTTTTTGCTTGTTTTCTTCTTGCCTCTCTTCATTGCAGTATCTGTGTATGTTTAAAGCGTTCACTTTGCAGATCCGAGCCTGTGTTCATGGAGTTTTGGGACACTTTCTGTGTGAAATCTATCCTTGGGCCTGTGATGCATCTGTCCATCCTTCCCATTGCTCACCTCTCTTTGTCCCATGGCAGTTTTGATAGATGTTCAACATTCTCCTTCTCTGGTGTATCACCGTTTTAGTGTAGGCTTTTGCTGTTTTTCCCTTCTCTCTCTCTCTCTGTCTCCTTGGCATGGTTAGATTAGGATTAGATTAGCTTGCCTGCACTGGAATAGCTTGTGGCAGGTAGTTTAGGAGCGAGGAACCACCTTCTCTCGGAGATTCCTCTCTCGGTTTCACAAGTCCCATGCTTAGAGAGAGGTTTCCATGTTGTGCAATCACACTGGATGCCGAACATCAACCTAGAAGCTCGATGTGCGCCCGGGGTGCTTTGTGATTTTGCATCAACAGTTCTTGCACACCGGTGGGACCTTGGAGGTCTTTCACTTCATCTTTTGCAGGTTGATGTGTTCCTGTGAAGATTTCAGCCTTTGGAGGCACTTGCAAACACATCTGGCGACTCCATCTGGTCAACAACCCATCTCTGAAGTTGCAGACCTTCCTTTCCATTCATTTTCATTCATTTTCCATTCATCCTTCTTTCCATCTCTTTCATTCTTTCCCATTCCATGAGGTTGTGCAATCATGACTTCATTTCCATCATGGTTTTCATATCAACAACAGCAGTATATTCCACCTCCAACAGGTTTTACAAATCCTCCAGATCAGCATGCATATTCATATAAACAGTAGTGCCAAAGTCAGTTTGGCTATGGATCTTTCCAAGAGCAAGGGTGTGCATACAATGAAGACCATCAGATCCAAGATGCTGGTCTGTTGGAGAAAATCCAAAAGATGGAGGTAAACATAGTGCAGTCCAGGGCTCAAGCACAAATGAAAGCTTTTGGAATCGGTTATGGAGCACCTTGTCCATGGGTGGGACCTTTTCCAAGGCACTACAGCCCTCAGGAGAAGCTGGACTTCATGATAAAGATGCTGCCCCAACTTGCACAATGGACAGCAAAGATAGAGGCCTACAGACTTGTTGTTGAACAACCTTGTCAATGGGTAAGTTCTACACCATCATCTGGTTTTTCTCTTTCCATTACTCAAGTAGCACCATCTCATTTAAACTCCCCATCTGCTGTCCCATGTGTTGAATCCATCCCTCCATCCCCTAGTCTTCCACCCCATCTCGATTCTTCTTTCCTTTTCCCTTCCAAACAGTCATCCCCTCCACAAGAGCTAACAAAAATACCCCCTCCTCCAAAGAAACAAGAGGTTTCACTGCCTCCACCACCACAAAAAATTGTAAAATCGGTTGAGTTTCAACCCATTCCTCCTTTTGCATTCCCAATTCCATGTGGGGAAGAAGAAATTGAAAAAATCAGTCATCAAGGACAGCAAGAGGAAGAGCCAGGAAAAGAAGAAATGATTAAGAGCTTAGTAAGTTTGGCTCTTAAATTTGGAATTGAAAAGATCCCTTTGCTGGTAAAGCCTACAGAAGAGGCTAAGGTTGAACAAACGGTGGTTAAAACTGATTTTGTGGCAGCAGAAGAAGAGCAAAAGGAAGAAAGCTCTGAAGAAGATCTTGCAGCCCCAACTTGTCCTCTAGAGCAGCAGATTGAAGAGTTTGACTTAAGAAACTTCATGCTGGAGGAAGAGTTATATCAAGAGCAAGATTGCCTTCGACTAGTAGAGGAAGGAGAAGCTGCTCCAAAGGCAAAAGAAGAGGAGCACATCCTAGTTGTGGAGGAGAAAAGTGCAAATCCAAGGGCTTTGAGCACAAAGCGGGCTACAGGAGAACCTTCATTTCTTCTTTCTACTTCACCTCTCCCGAGTTCTAGTACTGAAGAGGAGTTTGATCTCTCAAACTCAATATTGGAGAGTGAAGGAAACCATGGTGGTCAAGTTGCAGATCCAGAGGACACCATGGAGGAAGTTGAACACGAGCGAGCAGGACAGCAATGAGGCAGTTTACCTGTCAGATTTGGAGGACTGTTTTGATGGAGAAGAACCGGTTGAGTTTTCACCATTCTCTCTTTCATCATCCACATTCCAAACACAAGAATCTGCTGTCATGAAGGAGAGCTTTCATTTGCAGCAGCCTGCATCTTACAGCAGCTCTTTGGAATCAAAATTGGAAGATTCTAATCTTCCCTGTTCTTCATTGGAGGAAGAGAAAGGACAGAAGAATTTCACCATTTCTTCCACACCATCCATTCAAGGAGGTCTACAAGAAGACTCCATTCTTGGAGTTGAAAATCAGAGCTATGGGCATATCAAACGGATCAGACCTTGCCCAATCAGGTATTTGGCTTCATTGGAGCCAAAGGAGAAGCCTGACAGTCATGCTTGCTTCGAGCATGAGGGTGAGCTACAAAGTACCAAGGATCAGTTGTCATACCTCTTCAATCCAAATGCAGAGCAACTAAAAGAGGTATTGGATTTTTCAGTTGATACCTTGATGATTTGGATAGAAGACCAACTTCTTGTTGATTTTCCATCCATCCAAACAGCCATGATCAGTGCCAAATCAGTTGCATGGCTGCTAATTTTGAAGAAAGGGAGCTATTTTGCACAACCAGTTGCAGGGTTTGTTTAGCTTGCCTTTGCTTCCAGTTAGAGTAGAGTAGGTAGGTTTGCTTTCAGCAGGAAGAAGTGCTTATGCACACTCTGCATGTTCCATTTGGAGCATGTATGATTTTCAGATTAAATGTACATAGTTTTTGGTGTTGCTGGTTTTGCTTTGCTTTCATTCATTTGGTGGCATTTTGGTGAGGACAACTCCAAGTTCAATGGGTTCCAAGTGGCTCGAAGGGAAGTTTTCAAAGTTGGATCAGTTTTCAAAGCTTGCTTATGACTCCATGCCCAATGGATTGCTAAAAGGCCACCGATCTTCTACCTAGCAGTAGGTGACCCGTTGAGTCGCCTAAATTGTTGTATATATCTTCCCCAGTGTAGATATAGACAAGAAGAAGAATGGAGAAATAAAAGAAGCTCGGATCCTTGACATTCATCACCTTGGCACACGTAAATGGCGCACAACTGGATGCAAGCCGACACGGAGAAAAGTTGCGCCCTTGGCGCACTGAAATGGCGCACAACACAGACTGTCGACACAGGAAAAGTTGCGCCCTTGGCGCACAGAAATGGCACACAACACAGATCGCCGACACGAGAAAAGTTACGCCCTTGCGCGCTGAAATGGCGCACAAACATGCATCGTCGACATAGGAAAAGTTGCGCCCTTGGCGCACAGAAATGGTGCACAACACAGACTGTCGACATAGGAAAAGTTGCACCCTTGGCGCACATAAAGGGATGTCGACACACATATGGATGCGCCAAGGCGCACCTTCAGGAGGCGCAACATTCTGAGCGCTGACAGGAAGCAGACCCTGGCGCAGATATTCAAATGGCCATAACTTTTGACTGGGAGCTCGGATTCATGCAAGGTTGGACTTTCTGGAAAGCTTACGAGGTCCTCTGTCCAACTATGACTGGATATCTTTAATTGGATGAGAAAAAATTCTTAAAAATGAAAAATACAGTTAGCCACTTTTGGGGGTCGCTAGGGTTCTCACCTACCACCATAATGAGATGAATTAAATACATTTTGGAGGTGGTTAGGGCAGATTTGGAATTCCTCTCTCTTCTCTCTCTCATTCTTCCTATAAATTGTAAGGAGAGGCTTCTTTTAAAAGGTGGTTCATTCTTTCTGCTCTGCCCTCCCTTCTTTTCTTCTCTAGGGTTGAAAATGGAGTTCGAACCTCCTCCCTACTCTGTAATGGCGTTTTTTGCCTTTTACTAATGGAATGATGTTCTGTGCAAACTTCTGAAGCAACAAAACGTGTTTTGTGATGCATCTGTCCATCCTTTCTCGTTTTTGCTTGTTTTCTTCTTGCCTCTCTTCATTGCAGGTATCTGTGCATGTTTGAACGTTCACTGCAGATCTGGAGCTGTGTTCATGGAGTTTTGGGACACTTTCTGTGTGAAATCTATCCTTGGGCCTGTGATGCATCTGTCCATCCTTCCCATTGCTCACCTCTCTTTGTCCCATGGCAGTTTTGATAGATGTTCAACATTCTCCTTCTCTGGTGTATCACCGTTTTAGTGTAGGCTTTTGCTGTTTTTCCCTTCTCTCTCTCTCTCTGTCTCCTTGGCATGGTTAGATTAGGATTAGATTAGCTTTCCTGCACTGGAATAGCTTGTGGCAGGTAGTTTAGGAGCAGGAACCAGCCTTCTCTAGAGATTCCTCTCTCGGTTTCACAAGTCCCACGCTTGAGAGAGGTTTCCATGTTGTGCAATCACTTGGATGCGAACATCAACCTAGAAGCCCGATGTGCGTCGTGGGTGCTTTGTGATTTTGCATCAACAGTTCAACCCTAGCCGGAGTTAGAAACATATTTTATTATAAGAATACGCTCACAATGACTTAGGGTATATGGGCATAATCGGTTGACCTAAGTCAACGGATGTGCCAAGGTACCTGAGCCTTTGAAAGCTACTACCTATCCTAAACATACCACTAACTTGACCTAGAGAGAAACTTGATTCAAGTCCTTATTGTGTGTAGATCTATATGATCAATGCATAGGGAGGGTGTTGCCACATGTCAACTGCAATGTTGTACCCTCGAGAAGACCCAAGTCTTCTTGAAGGTACAATCCTGCGTTGGCGTGTGCTAGCATCCTACAGAAACTACCTCATCAAGATGTACATACCCCAAGGAGGTTATTAATACATTATTAATTTGGATTATTTAATAGATTACAACAACCTTGCTTGACCCTAATCCAACACTCCATAAGTTCTTTTCTATATTTGATTCAATTAATCATTAAAGAACTTTCTTAGCTTATTATTGCTTTTAATGTTCGTTTACTAGTTTAACAAGCGATTAACCATAAACAGACAATGATATCATCGGTTTCATTATAATGTAACTTAACCATTCAAGAATGTGTAGCAACCAAATAGGTTCAACTATAGTATACTTCATAGGAAATGAAGTCTAATGATTAACAATCATATCACCAGTCTTTACATTACATTCCTTTGAGTGAGGAAGAGTCTTCCTCTTCATGATTAAGTGTTAGGGTTGTCATACCCTTCTTATCCTTCACAATTTCTATAGTTTACTGCGTATTCATTACACATTTCATTACTATATTAAATTGTTTAGATAATAAACATCATCTTATGCAACTTAACAAGCTGCATCATTATAAGGGAGAAAGAACTAATTCCCTTTATCCATCTTATCAAAGGATATTCAGATAAGCATAAAATAATATGAAGAATATCAACAAGATAGAACTTCTATCTTTCTCATAAAAGTACGAGGTAGATTACACAACCAATGCAAGTAAATCTCCAACTTTCAATTCATCATTAAATACTTATTCATTTACAAGACTATACATTTTAGGCATATTGTATAACAAATAGACTTCGTTCCAGAAAGAGTACAACTTTTATTTTTCAATACAACTCAAGAATGAGTCAAAATTCTTTACAAAGAATTAGACTTATATCAGCTAATGCATCATATAATATTTTGTCTTCTTTTATCACTTACGATGTCCATCTGTGAAAATTTCTAGCACGGGTCAGTTCAATGAATTGAGCATGATAAGTACTAAGCATTAAAACAAAGTCAATTCCACTAATTGTTTCATTAAAACAACTCTGCTTTAATGAAGCAATTGATGTAATCATAGAAAATAATCCTAAGTAATAACATCCAAAAAGAAGCAAAAATATAAATCTTGTAATCACTTTATGAGAGTCCATTAAATAATCAACAACTACTGTAGTATATTCTATAAGTATTGTCCCAACCGATACTTATTTACATTAATTAACAACCTTGGCATTTAACTACCCCATAATTCTTACAGAATTTAAAATATAAATTTGACCTTTCTATCATCAAGAGTTCCCTTCGAAATCAAAGACTTCCTTAATATTCCTTCCAAGTTCTAGAAAATATGTAAATCCAATTTAACTACAACAATGTAATGTTTTTAAGATGAATCATCCTACATCTTAAATAATGACAAGATTCACAATTCATAAAAAAGGCACCCTAATTCTAGGTTAAGTAAAATAACCTACATTCTAGATTAAACCTCTTAACAATTCAAGAATGTATAACAAGTCATCAATGTTTCATTTACCAAATTGATACATTCCCAAATGTCCATAGGTATACATCAAGTATAAACATAACAATATCAAATACTAGATAATTACTTACAATAAGTAAAGTATTTGATTCAATCAAACCTGTACAAGATCATAAAAAGATAAAGGAGAACAAATTGAAAGTATATGATTTCCATTACCTTTTGATACTCATAAGGGAAAGATAAACATCTTCAATTTAAACAACTTAAATGATTTAAAAGAAGATTCAAATTCCACATTCATTATGAAATAGCAGTCAGGTTCAGAGTGAACTAAATTCATACATATATTATTTATACATATGAAATAAAGAAATAGATTCATCATTAATTTAAGAGATAAACATTCCTTAACAAGAATTCCAATCTATTCCAAGAAGGAAGAGGAACAAATAGTTATAAACTCACTTTCGACCATTATGAGTTTCCAACATTGATTCAGATATTAGTAAATGATCAAACTCCTACATTCCATTATGCAAGATATGACTATTATAGGGTTAACTTTTACCCTTATTCAATTGAGAAAAGATCTTACTATCTGTTAAGTACATAGAGAGTAATAACAAATACAACTTTCAAAAGATGCATGCCACTGCCATATGCAATAGTCAAAGCAGAGCAATATCCATCTACTTTCAACAGGTTAGACCTAACTGAAAACCACCTGGATTCGACAAGGCAATAAGAACAATACCTCAATTACGAAACCAAGTAGGCTCAAACAGAGTTGATTAGGTTTCCTAATAAAACTAGAAAGACAAACTTAAAATGAAAGTAAGTCTATCATCGAAAGTATCCGAGAATAACTCGAATAAACCAAAGCAGGACACTGAGAAGGTAATTCCCTCATGACATGTAGATAGAGAAAAGTTGATTTCCGGTTTAGAAAGTAATTTAACAATACTATCCTCATATATCCGAATGGATAGAAAAATGATTCCAAGAAACTCAATCAGACTAACAAGATATTTTCCAAGTTGACAAAAGAGAGTTGGTCTCCAAAGAACATGATCAGCTGAGTTCCACCAAAAACAATCTAAACTTTCAACATCTGAAAAGAAAGAGTGAAAGGGAAAGAACCCCAAGCCAAGTTTAGCGTACCAAATAGTTTTGTTTCCGTTTAGTAAGAAAACGAGACTCAATACAAAGATACAATCAACAAAGCTCGTATCCATATCAAATTGAACACAAAGACTCAAATCAAGCTATAGTCAAACAAGCTCATATTCATATCAACTTGAACACAAAGACTCAAATCGAGCTACAGTCAAACAAGCTCGTATTCATATCAACTTGAACACAAAGAATCAAACTGAGCTACAGTCAAACAAGCTCGTATTGTCTCTCAAGACCAAACAATACGACTATACAACTCTTAATAAAAGAAAAGTTCATGGCATAGAAAACTCAAATAAGAAAAGGGTATTCATCCCCCTCCTTCGTTGTTTAAACAAGCCGAGTAACAACTCAATCCACACTTCTCTTTTATCCACAAAACACGAGTTCCAGTCTGAACTGAACAAAAAGATAAATACATATTGAAAGAAGATTAAAATGCTCCTTTCTCAACACAACTCACGACATTTCCGATGATCAAATAAATAATCGAGACAAAAAAAGGAGTAATGCAAGATACCCAAAGATGGGAACAATTTATCACAGTATTTTTCCGCAACTCCTGTTCAAAATCCATTAAGTGCATTCCTTTACAAAATGTAAAATAGAGTAACCAATGCAACAAAACCATCGTAAAATTGTAAAGAACTTAACAATACACTTTCTATTCTCGTGAGAGACTTCATGTTAAAATTTCCAACATTGCTTATACACCTAAATCCCTTTTCAAGTATACGGTCAAAAATTAGAACTAAAAACCAAACAAAAGGGTCTCGAAACCCCAAAATTGTTCATCACATTTAAATAATTCAGAGAGAACACACACAAGTACAACCTTCTCATGTAAGGAATATGAATCCAAAAATCACAAATTTCTTCTATCAAGCAAGAAAATAACTAGAGCAAATAGAAAACTATTTACCCATCAAGAGAAAAGTTGTTTAAATGAAACATTTAGAGGAAAGAAAGAAATCTTAATGGGTAGAGCCTATCATGCCCTGATAGTGCCTTTGCCGATTCGAATAAGAATTCCACTGAGTTTCCAACACCTCTTCTTCTCTAAACAAGATCCAACAACAATAATCTTTTCCCACATTGCTTCTTATACATTCCTTGAACCAAAAATAGATCAAAGAATTCAAATATAGCCTCTAAGTGTAGATCAAACTACTAGTTTGAAAAACAAAAAATCTCCATGCAGAGTAAAAATCATGAAGCATGGAAAGAAAAACAACCCCCAAAAAATCTGCCAGCATGCCTTCCAAGATGGCTTGTTCACCAAACCCTAGGCATATTAATGACATTAATTCCAAATTTCCGCTTATCTTTCCTTGCCACCACTATTCATAGTTGGCAAGACCTAATTGCACTTCAAAATGCATTTCCAAACTTAGCAATGCCTCCACGTAGGTTCCACTAAATTCCCATGCAATCACCAAATCTGGCAGTACTCTACCTTATTAAATAAAAAATCACATCTCATTAATAGCTTAGGAATCGATGTTAGCTCCCACTTGCCAACCGACCCCTAGGTTCCCTTTCATACCCAATAGTTTAGGATAGATGAAATTAGCTTAGGTTAGATCTTAGGTTAATTTAAAAATATAACCTTAGGATATAACCTCCTATCAATAGATTGTCACCTTAGGTTAGGTCTTAGTTTAACCAATACAATAGGTTAAAAAAATAACTTAGCATCCCTTAGGTTATTTCCCTCCACACTAACTTAGCATTTACAACTTAGGTTAGAATGTCATCCCACGTAAAGTGGCTTAGAAGGAGTTAGGAAATTTTACTTGAGCCTCAAATCTTATTAGGATAGACCATATAGATAAAGGGCACATTTTAATTTCTTTATCCAAAATCCTGAAGTAGGTTTCCCTTAACATCATTAAGCGCCCTGTACAGGTCAGTCAAGAAGAGTTGGGCACAACACAAAACCGAATGTTGGCACTGTCTTCAAGATGATAAAGAATTGCAACAACACAAATTCAGTCTCGTTAAGTCTCCTAATCAATGAATGTCATTTTTTCATTCAGTTTAGATAAAAAGATTTAAAACATTCCTTGGATTAATGGAATTGATCCAAGGGATGAGTCCAATTGCAAAAGATAATTTGCAACTCTTAAAACCAGATTGCAGCTTACTCATAAGAAGTGAAATAGATTTTTGTAAGCAACAACATATCAGCCCTACAATCAAAGAGCAGAATGATTTATCCACGGAAAGCATGATTTTTCAACAACCATGAAACATACATTTTTCCTGAAAATCACATGTCAATGCTTATAAATGTAAAAGAGGAATATAACAGTTGTCAAGGGTGTTACAAAACCCTAACTAGAATATACTCTTTCACAAGTCGACCCCTCCACAACTCTTTTTCTCTACACCCGTGAACTTCTTTCCTTCAAGTTTGTAGATCAAATCTAGTCACTCACGGTTAAATTTCTCAAATTTTTCTTCACACGGATCAACTTTGGAAACACTAGTTCACAAGATCTCTTCATTCTTTGTATTTGTAAATGTTGATAATGAGTGATCGACCTTATATTTATATTTTTCCCACTTTTTATCATTAAATACTACTTCACCTACCATCGTACTTCAACACTTATTGCAGATTTTTCAACTAAGCTGGACTCTAGTGCCCTTACTCACGCGCTCATCATTATGTGGATAATCCTACAAACTTTTGGTGCACAAAAATCTATCGAACAAGCTCTTACGCACACGTTACTAGTGCTAAAGGCACTTCTTCCATCCTCATGATTTTTTCTCTCACCTAGCTCATGTTTTTTTACACTTCTTTCTCCCTTATACCCGGAACCAAAATGTAGCCCTATCTTGATACCAACCATCCTTCATCACCTTTTACCCTATGCACTTTCTTCCACATGGCCATTCAACCAAGATTTCCAACGCAATCCTTCCTGGCACTTCACATTTTGTACTTTCCTTCACATTATTCCACCCCACACTAAAATGATGTGCGGTTCTCTATGCATTCACAACCTTCAAAAATTAATGAGGTTACTAGTGCCCAAGGTGCAAAACAAAACAACAACAAGAAAGGGAAACACAAGAAAAGAAAAACACTAAAGGAAATTCTAAATTATCCGGCAATACTACCTTATTACAAACACCAATAAGACTTATTTATAGTAGCATTTCAGCCTACTCCCGAGAAAGTGTCTTGGAAATCTCGTCCCATCCAGCTTCTTAATCGACACGTGCCTGAATCAAGGATGTAGGAGATGATGTAGGGACCCAACCAATGGACTTTTAACTTCCCAGGATGGTGTAGAAACTTGGAATCATATAGTAGCACCATGTTCCCAACCTCAAACTTTTCGTTCTTAATGTGACAAGTCATGCCATGCCTTTTGATTTTCTTTTCAGTCTTCCGACTCCACCGACAAGTGATCATATTTTTTCCAATTGCATAAACTTGTTAATTCTTTCTTCCAATGCTTGTTCATCAAAGCAAAACCTCCCGTGCATGCTATATGCAAGTGATGGTAACATGAATTCAACTGGTAGGACAACCTCCATGCCAAAAACTAATTGAAATAGAGTGGCCTTATTTAACCTCTTATAGGTTGTCATATATGCCCATAGAACTACGATACTTTGTCATCCCACTCCTTCCTACTAATGTCACAAATTTTGGTTAGGGTATGGTGAGTATCTTGTTAAATGCCTCCACACTTCCATTTACTTGTGGATGGTAAGCGGTAGTATTGTGATGAGCCACCATGAATTCCTCTAATAGAATCCTTATTGTCTCATTTAAGAAATGTGTACCCCTATCACTAGTCAAAATCAAAGGGCATCCATACCTTGTAATAATTTTTTCCCATATAAACCTTGGTGCAGTAGCTATTGTACAATCCTTAGTAGGTGTTGCTTCTGCCCACCTTGTCAAGTAATTTGTGAAAGTGATTATATAGCGTGACCCGGTCCTATGTGTGACTGGTGCAATAGGGCCTACAAAGTCTATATCCCACTTTTCAAAGGGCTTGGCACTGGGAATAGGGCATAGAGGCATTTCATCTCTTCACCCTAGTTTTCCAATGTGCTGACAATGGTCACATACCTTGCAATATTCCTTGTAGTCTTGATATAGGGTCTCCCACCATAATCCAACCATCAATATCTTACGTGCAGTGGTGTCACCTGCATAGTGTCCACCTGCACTACCTCCATGCACCTCTTCTATTATGGCTAGGCACTCATGTTCTAGCACACACCGGTGTAGAATCTCATCATGTCCTAATTTTTATAAATCCCCACTAATCAACATGTAGGGCATGGAGTGTATAGCTAACTACTTTTTATCCAATTCCTTCATTCCTTCCAACGCTACATCTGTCTTGAGAAATATTGCAATATCTTCTAAGTATGAGGGTGCACACCACAACCTAAATAGTTGTACATTTGGCATGGTATCCTCAATGCTTTGTGCATCCTCCCTTGAATCGATTCTAGAAAAATGATCAGGTATGGAATTACTTTTTCTTGGTTTAACAACCATTGTGGACTCAAATTCTTAGAATAACAGTACTCACCGAAATATGTGCCCTTGTAGAATGGGTTTGTTCACTAAGTGTTTCAATGCCATATGGTAAGTGTAAAATATAAAAGGGGTTTCTAGCAGATATTGTCTAAACTTGTAAACCACATAGATCATTGACAAAGCCTTGTGCTCAGTTGTAGTATAATTCTGCTCTGCTGGTGTCAAATTCCTGCTTGCAAAGCATAAAGGATGATCAACAATCCCTTCACTAGGATGTGTAAGTACTGCTCCAATGGCAGTTCTTGAGGCATCAACATGAACATGGAAGGGCTTATCCCAAGACAGAATCGTAGTATGGGTGTGGTGATAATCCTATCCTTTAAAGTGTCAAATGCATTCTATTGCACCTCTCCCCAAAGGAAGGCACTCTTATGTCTAAGTAACTCTTCTAAAGACATGGCCATCTTGGCGTATCCCTTGATGAACTTCCTATAGTAACCCATGTGTCAAAGGAATCTGCGTCTTCGTTCTTTGATTAGTAGGCTCCCCCAATCCCAAAATTACTGCAACTTTGGCGGGATCTACTAGTAAGCCCTCCTTACATATGATGTGCCCTAATAATGTCCCGAATGGGGTAGTAAAGACACATTTCTTAATGTTGAGGGATATCCTCAAATGCCAACACCTTTCAAACATTAACCTTAAGTTGTCACAATGGTCCTTCACTAACCCATACACCTTCTAATCATCCAGGTACACTTGAAGAAATTTTTGGATGAAGTCCTGGAATGATTGTACCACTATGCATGAGAACACAGTAGCCACATTATTCAACCCAAAAGGCATGACCGTATAAGAAAAAATTCCCCACTTGGTGGTGAAATTCATCTTCTCCTAGTCTTCATTGGCAATCTGAACTTGGTGGTACCCTGAAAATCCATCTATAAAGGAATAGACTTCATGCCCGGCCACTCCCTCCAAAATTTCTTCAGTGAAAGGGCTTGGAAAAGGATCGATGACACAAAATGCATTTAAATTCTTATAGTTCACGCAGATCCTAATCCTCCCATCCTTCTTGATGCTAATTACCATTAGACTTATACATTATGACTCTTTAAAAACTTCAATTATACCCGATGCTATCATTTTTTTATCTCCTCCTTGACCTTTACGTGCAAATTGGGATTCATCCAAGATGGCCTCTTCCGATTGGGCACGCACCTTCCTTCAGCTTTATCCTCATCTCCCCAAAGAATTTTAGACTCCTTAAAGCTCATGGTACTCGTGTGGGAGAAAATATTGGAATTCGTGTAATAGATCAATGATTTTAGAGACTTCTTTCTTTGACCAATAGTCTCCAATGATTGTCTCCTTAGGTTCTACATCTAAGCCAATGTTAAACTTTTTTTTCTTTAAAGATTTATGGTATGCACGAACCTGTTCATCAAGACTATGTATGATCTCGCACGTCCCTACAGAATGGTTAACATGCAAGCTTTCTTCCTCTTCACCTTCAATGACATACACCATCTTCCCATTTTATTTTTCTAAACATGCACGCTCGAGTTGTATCTCTTTTGTTTCTTCTTCCTCAAAGCACATCTCCAGGCCAGGCTCACCTAACAATTCTTGTATTCTATCTTCTACCATAGCACTATCCCCTATTATAAGGCATTTGACTACCTTCAACGCCTTATGTATTGATGGCTTTGAACTCCAATACTCAAATGTTTGAATGAGATCAGTCATCAATTCCTTCCAATTACTAGTTTGACGACGCATCTCTGAGTAGATATACCACACACGTGCATAACCTTATAGGGTGGAGTACAACTTGTGAACCTATAATGAAGGTGGTAATGCTTCTGTTCTCTCCATCTAGGCCATCTCACATGCTTCGATATGGAAGGAAGTGGTCTCTTTACCATGGTAGTATTTTATAGCCGTAGGCGCATTGCTCCTGTAAAACCTTACAGAGAAGGTAATACTCACCTCGCACCATTAGAAGAGGTTCTCCTGATGTGTCACCCACTAGCGCATAGCAGTTCCAAGTAGGTTATAGTTAAACATTTTCCTCCTTTCCTTCTCATTTCTCCAATGGGCCTCCATTTCTCACAATAAATATTCTGTATTAGCCCCTCCCGAGTAACTTGGTAGTTTTCTTCCTCCCATGCACCGGACTGTACGTGCTTTTATCACTTTGGTTACCAATCCTCTTAAGTGTCCTCCAATAAAATCATAGGTCCCGTGTGCCCAATTGTCACACGCCATGCTTGTGGTATCACTCATAGACTGAGCATCCTCAAATTGGATAACTCCTTCTATAGGGTGAATTATCTCAAGATCCCTGATTGAGCACACATATATTCTATCAAGGACTTCTTCTCCTAATGGCTCTCTGTAGGGTGCCAACTTCCCATCTATCAAAGGGATGATTACCCATTCTTCCTTGTTTTCAAAACTGATATATCCTTTGTTAAACCTTATGTTAGCATTATTCTTGTAACACCATGGGCACCCAAGCAATGTAGGAAAATTTTCGCCTCAGCGAGTGCCAAGACTTTGAAAAATCTAATAAACTTGGCCCCCTAAATGGTTATCACAAGATCCTTTAATACTCCAATGGGCATTGCCTTAATTTTTTTTTCCATATACAACACATTTGAAGATGACTGAATCACAGACCTTCCCATCTAATTCCAAGCATCTAAGGTAAGAACATTTACTTCTACTCCTATGTCGATGAGGATATTGCTCAGAGGCATCCATCAACAACTGTATTCAGAGTAATTTCTTTTTCATACTCAAGGATATGTGGAGAAAGGTTTACATGTAAAACTTATCTTTCACACGATGTTCCAGTACGTGGTACCTTCTCCCTTAGCCATTCTCATAGCAAGAGGAATAATATTATCTTACCTCAACATTTTACATACCTCTTTGACCTCATTTAGGTCACTTCTTTGAATTTCGTTATCCTTGCACTACCTCACCGCCTTAATTTCTCCTTGAGACACTATCTCTCCCCTTAAAAACTCGAATTACGTCTATAATCTCCTTGTACACTTCTTTCCGATGAGAAGGTTTTGGGTACTTTCCATGTGGTACCTCCTCTCTGGAAACTAATGTCCTTGGTCTACAAATCTCCTTGGCACATGCGGCCTCTACACATGTTGTCACTAGTACAGGTTCTAGCTCTAACTCATGCACTACTCTTGGCATTCATTATGAATTGGCCCTTTTACGCTCACCATAGCAGCACCCTTATCTTTCTAGTGTTTCTGGTTCATATTCTCATAGAGTTCCCGACACTCTTCATACTTGTGCTTCTTCCCACACCATGAACATTGTAATAGATTAGGAAACTCTTGTTTATAATGTGTTTTGGATCCATAATTATAACATGTTACCTATGGGAACTCACTTCTTCCTCCTTCATGGTTTCCATGATCTTGAAATCCTCTGCGAGAACTTCTTCCACACGTGCCTCCACCTATGTGCTCCTCATAATTACAGTCATCACCCTTAGAACTCATGGCAAGGCTAGTCTAACACACACCATGATTAATTTCCTCATGGATCTGGTCAATAAACCTACAATCCTTAGTATCATGGGTTGTAGAGGTGTAAATCTTACAATAGAAAAATACATTCTTCTCGAATTGCGGCTGTAAAAGGGACATCTACTCACATTATGGTCCCCATGACAAATCTCACAATCAACTGCTATGGTATGTACTATCTTCCAAGGGAAACTATCCTTAGCATGCCCTCTACTTTACAATCCCTACACCACATTCCATTGTGAGTCTCCCGAGATAAGTTTGCAAATAACTTTTCCAATTACTTAGCCATAATAGCGATTTGAGCTTCGGGAATGGGATAACACCAGTATCAACACTTCCAATAGCTTCGACATACAAAGCATCTTCTAATGCATCACGTGGGTCTATGAAAGTCTTATGAGATAAATCTCTTCTAAATGGTTTTATCAACCCTCCAAAAACTATTGAGCATGCTATGAATGGTGAGTGTCATATGAAAATTTTGATAGAGAGGCTTAAACTAAGCGTCATCTATGCCACACACTATCTTCCATTCCTGTTGAATCTCCTTAAGGGTGGTAATCCTCTTCTATTTAAACTCAGGGATGTGGAATTTTGATAGAAAGGCATTTTTCAATGTGGTGTAATCTACCACCATCTGATGGGGGTCATACTTCCTATAAAAGCTATGCACGTGCCCTTGCAATGTCGTTGCAAATTGACTGGCCTTTCATTCTAGGGTTGTGATCCCCTTCACACACCATAGCAATTCACATTTGTGAACATGATCCACATCATCCTCTATGCCCCGGTTGTCTAGAAAGTGTAAACATATTTCAAAGATTACCTGAGGAGGTGGCTGAGGCCCTATCCTCCTGATCCAAATCCTTGGTTTCCTCCGGTGTTTCCTTCATCGATCCACTAATTAACTAGGTCTTGTGCCTCCCGATCCACCCATTCCACCTCCGGATCCTCCCGCATTCAATAATGGTCCTGAAGTGGTCACACCTAGAATCCCCAACGCCCCGTTGAATTGTGTGCCAATGGTTTGCAAGATCGTTACACTACCAAATGTATGCCCGTGCCACTCCACGATGCATTTCCCAAGCCTTGCGTATTTACATCTTGTCTAAAAACTCCTCCAAAAATGGAATGAATAAAGTGTGCAGCCATAGAAGTTCTAAACAAAAAATTAGATCTCCTAGGTGTCGATTGGTCACTCTCCGATACCAACCGTGTTATCAACACTCCTCTAATTTAGAAAACCAAGCGCGCAGTTGGGTCATGCTTTTCACGTGTCATGCCTTAGTAGTTGGGATGATGTTATCCACTCCGCATGTGTAGTTGGGTCATGCTTTTCACATGTCATGCCTGATATGCCAAATATGGCTAAGTCCTAAAATCCTTCTTTTCCTTGCACATGCGCTACGTGTTCTATTAAACCCTCCAAGAACCTTGTCCCGTGAGCTTTATCCTTGCACGCCCTTCTTTAACAAGGCTTTGCACACCCACATGCCTTCTTGTACTTAGCCAATAAATTAGTGTCCCAACATGTCGTTTGGGACTTAGTAAATATTCTAAGGCCTAACAATACATCAACCAATCCAAAACCTACACCTACATATTCAGATCCACCATCCAAAATTGTTATTATCCCCACCAAGGGTAAATCTTCTCGATCAAAATCTAAGACTCGTGGCACACCCTTGTAAGAAGCTATATCTTACCACCATCATGGACACATTGTCATCTATTTTAGGGCTAGTCCCTCCATCTAAGACATCTCGTAATAATAAATCCCAATCCAAACAATCCAACCCTCCTCTAAAAATTGATTTGTCTTCCAAGACGCTTAATACACCCATCCAATCTACATCCATCCCTTCTCCTAAATCCAATTCAAACTACCCTATCAAAATCCACAAGACTTATCTTCCCCATGACACTTTGATTGGGTCCTACACGGATATCCTTTGACATTTAACTCGAATATCTTCCATCACACTTCCTCCCATTAGAGAATTTAATCCAGATAATAAAAACCATCATGGTTTAATTTTAATTGTATATGCACTTGTCACCATACTTTGGGTCATGACATTGAGCATTGTAAATCCTTTCAGATGATCTTCCATAACCTTTTGAGAAATATGATTTCCTCATTCAAGGGGAATATCCTTCTCCATCTATAACCAATCCAATTTGTATCCCATCCATTGGGTTTCCCAAGATTCCTACATCCACATCATCCCCTAAGCATCTCTCATGCACATGACATTCCTCCTAAGGAAGGTATTCCCTTATTCATCGGTATTTTTTTCCTTTCCGATCATCCCTATGGTCCCCGATCATCTATCTAATCCAAATCTCAAGTTATAATTAGTAATCTCGTCCAATCCCCTTTGGTATACCCACACTCAACCACATCTAAATCACCCAAATGTGACATAGTCTCTTCCACTAGGGAGCACCTTCCCTTCATTTTTGATCCTCTCATCCATACATCCTATCCACATCAATGCATCTTTCTATCAATCCAGTGATTCCTTTAAGGATGGAAGACTTCATTATAGGATTGGTATCTTTGCAAATTAGTTCTTTTTGACATTGTTTTATTTACCACATCCAAATCCATCTCATCATCTCATCTTGTTTCAAATACCACCATTGTGGCCATATTTGTTCCTCCTTTGAGGGACCTTTCATCTCTTTTTTCATCAAAGTCCACCTTTGTGGCCATATTTGTGCCTCCCTTGGGGCATCATGTTTCATCAAAGTCCACCTTTATGGCCATACTTGTGCCTCCTTTGGGGCACCATATTTCCATCTCTTTATTCAAAGTCCACCATTGTGGCCATACTTGTGCCTCCTTTAGGGCACCATATCTCCATCCTTTTCATTTCAAAGTCCACCTTTGTGGCCATGTTTGTGCCTCTCTTTAGGGCACCATATTTTCATCATAAGCCCACTCTTGTGGCCATTTTTGTCTCACTGGGATGCATATATTTTTCTCACTTCCTCACTTTTGAAAGGTAGCGCATAGTTTCCATCTTATCTATCTCACAATATCTTATCCAATATTTCATCTTATCCTAAACCCACCATTGTGGTCATATTTTCCCTCCCTTGGGGGACCATTTCATCTTATCCTAAATCCACCATTGTGGTCATATTTTTCCCTCCCTAGGGGGGCCATCTACTCATCTCGTTAGGGATGCATATTTTCACTTTCTTAAGGGTAGCACATGATTTTACCTTCGCTCATCTATCTCATCATATCCCATAATTTTCAACTTTGTCATCCTATCATGAATGTGACTTTAATCAGGACATTGCATTTAAAATTTACCTCCCGTTATGGTAAACTAGAAGTTGATCCTCTTAACACTTTGCACTTGTGACCATTCTATTGTTAGCATGTCTTCTAGTGATTTTAGCCATATATCTAGATTTTTCTTCCATTTATCCTCTTCCATATCTCATTGTAATCATTTCAAATTTTGTGTTCTTCCATCATTTCCTACATATGACCTTAAATATGGGCACCATGACTCTGCCTATAACATATTCTTATGGATAGGTTCTCCTTCTTGGTGAGAACTCTGCGGTCATTACATCCATCACCCTCTTATTCACCTATTGGAACCATACAAAGTCCCGAGTGTGTCTCTTATACAATCATTGTCCCCTCCTAAGTGGTCTACTTAGCTAGTCCTAACTCTCCTCCATGTAAAAATCAAATTCAAAGGATGTTTATCAAAAGTCAAGAGCTATAAAAATAGATTACTCCCTCAAAGGAGAGTTGTTAAGTTTATTTATATATATATATATATATATATATATATATATATATATATATATATATATATATATATATATATAAATATATAAAATCAAATCAAAAGCATCCATATCAAAGTATATATATATAAAAAAAAAAATCAAAAGCATCCAATCAAAGTCAAAAAAAAAAAAAAAAATCCATTGAAGGACAATTTATCGTATATTATAGACATCTATGTTGTGTAAATCATACCACACCCTTGAAGGATGGATACTAATTTATGGAATTTTAAGGCTTCCGCATTGACCAACCTTCTATTTTATTAACATTCTAAGAAACCTTCCCGTATTGATTAGTTTTCTTGTAGAAAACTTCCTACATTGATCAATTTGCTCTTTCCCCTTCCCAGAGATGGGGCATAGTTTTAGGGAACACCACTTTTGGATAACCCTCTTCCCGTTTACAAGTACATCTCAAATCCCTTTTTCGTCTATACATTAGGTTTATGAGTTCATTCCATACATTGCATCCTTATGATCTTTTGTATAAATAATCTGCCATTGGCTATATGCTAATTTTTTTTTTCACATGTGCCTTGGATTAGCTCGATCCCCCACTAATTTACCTCCAATGCGGTTGGAGGAATATTTTCCTTGTGCATTCCTTGATATGATGTAGTTTCATTCATACCTATAGACCTCTATTTTTAATTGCATCTCATCCTCCACCTCATTCGACCTTATGCAATCTCTCTCATCTCGAATTCCTCCTTTAAGACCATATTTATTCCCCCCTTGGGGCATTCTATGTTCACTCTATCTATCTCATCTCAAAGTCCACATTTAGGACCATACTCATTCTTCCCTCCTTTGGGCATATGTACTAAGTCCACATTTGTAAAAATATTGTTTTTCCCTCCAAGAATTTTTATTCCAACATTCAAACTATTCCTCCTTCAGGCATACATGCTCTCAAAGTTCACCTTGTGGTCATATTCATGCCCTCCTCAAGGGGTACCATATTTTCATTTAGAGTCCACCTTTTTGTCCATACTTTTCCCCTCTTGCGTCATACTTTTCCTTTTTTCCTTTACAACCATATCTTTCCCAACTTGGGGCTGTTGGCATAACAACTGTTTAACACGATGTAATCCCTCTCCACCATAAGTTTTAGTTTTTGGTGTGACGGAAAGTTGTTTGGTATCAAAGCCAGCGATTAAGTGCGTCGGCCCGGAGTAGTGCTAGGATGGGTGACCTCCCTAGAAATTCCCGGTGTCACTACCTCCTAATGTCATTGGGCCTAATTGGGTCTATATGTGGTGGGCCTAGAGCTCACATGGTTTCATCCGGCTTCATCGTGTGGGAGGGTGTTGGCATAGTAGCTGATTAATATAATGAGATCCCTCTCCACCATCAGTTCGAGATTTCGGTGTGACAAAATTCATTTGGTATCGAGCTAGGTAGTTAAGAGCGTTAGCCCTAGAGTAATCTTTGGGATGGGTGACCTCCTAGGAAATTCCCAGTGTCACTACCTCCTAATGTTGTTGGGCCTAATTGGGTGTATACGTGGTGGGCCTAGAGCTCACGTGGTTGCATCCGGCTTCATCCTGCGAGGGTGTGTTGGCGTAGTAGCTGATTAACATGATGAGATCCCTCTCCACCATAGTTCAAGCTTTTGGTGTGATGAAAAATTATTTGGCAAATCATGCAGCTCTAATACCAAATAGTTAAGCGTGCCACCCCAGAGTAGTTCTGAGATGGGTGACCTCCCGGGAAATTCTTGGTGTCACTTCCTCCTAATGTTGTTGGGCCTAATTGGGTGTATACCCAACTCCATCGTGCGGGAGGGTATTGGCGTAGTAATTGATTAACATGATGAGATCCCTCTCCACCATTAGTTCAAGCTTTTGGTGTGATTGAAAATCATACATGGTATCAAAAATCTCAAAAGCTTCCTTTTTTTTAAAGGCTTTGTTTCATATGGTACGTGTTTTTAAACAAAAACAACCTCCTTCTAAATTAATCAAACACAAGCCTTTTTCAATTAAATACTTTCTAAAAAAAAATTAGTTAGATTTAATTCCTTATAAAATTGTTTTAAAAAAGGGAGGAAAGTTTTTTTAAATAAGTTTTTTTTAATATTATTTAAATTCATACTATTATTATTTTTAGATATTAAATAATCGTGCTTAATTACATTTTTATTATTTGTGATTAATTTACACTTAGTAAATATTTTTAAAAATCATCTTTCAAATAACGTTCAAATATCGTTATTTTTTTAACTCCAAAAGCTCTCAAAATAGAAAAATGGGGTGTTTCCAAAAGGTAAAATTTAGGCGTTATTGTCGATTTTTTTTTCTAATCGTGCACTCAAGTGTGCAGTGACACTTCATGCACCTCTTTGCCTTCCAAGCACTTTTCTCGGCATTCTGGCGATTATCTGGACCCTTCTTGTGTCCATTTTCATTATTTTTCCCTTATTATTGCTTGCGACTAGTGAGCGCATCCGCCACAGTCTGCAACAAGGGGTTTTTTTCATTTGTGACATGAGAAACTTTTTCTCACAACCAGGATTGGATTTCACCTCCTTCCTTGTTTCTTTCTTGTTTACAGTGTCCTATTTTTGTGCTCCATGAAACACTATTGTGGTCTCCTCTCTTGCGTGTTATTTCACCGATTTTAAGACGAGTTAAAAAGTGTTTCAAACCGCATGCATGAACCCGATTATAATCACCGCACTAAACTATAAAGTGCCAAAAGAGGGGGTTGTTATTGTCTTGGGTGGTTGTGTTTCTTTTCTACATTTCTTTCTCTCTCTCTCTCTCACTATGGATGCACTTTCAATTCCTTTTCTTACGTCATTCAACTTTTTCAAATGGAGATTGAAAATAATAATGAAACTAAGGGGTAAAGGGTTATTCCACATCACCATGGGAACTAAGACTGAACCAGATGACGAACCTGAAAAATCTAAGTGGTTAAACCATAGTGATGAAGCTTTAGGTCTTCTTTGCATGTCTATTTCTCCAGACTTGCTCTTCCACATTAAGGCATCCAAACACCTAAATCTGCATGGAAAATGTTGGATGCAATGTTTGGAAAACTAGATGACATGAGAGTGCATGAGTTGGAAAATGAACTACTAGAGTTAAATCCTAGTGACTTTGAAAACCTACAAGCCTTCTTCTCAAAATTTTTCCACATTAGATTGTTGTTAAAAGGATGTCAAGTAGAGAAGAAAGATTCTCAACTAATCTTGTTAATTCTCTCTAAGCTAGGTCCATAATATTTTGTCTTCGTGTCAACTTTCTACACTACAAAAATTACTTTGGGCGTAATACTTGGACTATGAGCTCCTTTGACTATTTTTCATCCTAACTCATTGAGAAGAAGAGGAAAACTCATTCAAATGGGGTCTCTCAAGTCCAAGACACATGCCCTTGTAGCAAGTACTAGTAAGGGAAAGAAGACAAAAAGAAGAAAGAAAGAAAGGATCAACCTAAGAAAGAAACCAAGACCAAAACTAAAATGACACAAACACTTTGACTTCGAGCCTAAGGCACAAAAAGACAAGTTTTGTATTCCTATTGCAAGAAGTCTGGTCATGAAGAGCAACACTGTTTGAGAAATAGATTGATCACTTATCTCATTTACTTGAGAAGAATAAAATAAGTGTTCCTAAATCCATAAAACAAAGTGCTCTGAAGGTTGAGTCTTCTACTGCAAAAGGTGATAAAAATGATAAGAAGAAAGGAAAGGCCCTTGTAGCCAGAGTTGCTCCTTCATCAACATGGATTATAGATTTTGGTGCCTCGCACCACATGGGTTCTTCACATGTTGAGTTTTCCAACATCAAACCTTGTGGAATGTCCCAAATCACGATGGGTAATGACATGACAATTGTCGGTTTGGTAGTGGATCAAGTAGAGATGGATGGGGGAACATTTAGCCAAGTGTTGAGTGTTCTCGATCTCTATACCAATATCCTATTGGTTTACCAAATTACTCACCCTGGTGAAGGAATGCGAGTGGAATTTGGTCCTAACTCGGTGATTATTCGTGACTTAACAATGACACTACGGTGGGCCGAGGGAAAGGCAGATCACCATTCACGGTTGTACACCTTTCTCCCACTTTACTTCTGATTCTACACCCACTTCCTTTCTCACTCATGCAAATGAGGTTAGTAATCTATGGCATGAGCATTTCAGACATCTAAATTATCGCTACCTTGAACAATTGAGCCAAAATGAAATGGTCAACGGGTTGCCTCGTGTTAAGTTTTCTAAGGGTCTTTGTGAGGGTTGTACCCTTGGAAAGCATCTGAAAAGAACTTTGAAAAAGGAAAAGCCTGGAGAGCCACTCATCCTTTAGATCTTGTTCACAATGATATTTCTAGTTCATTTCCTTCTCCTTTGTTTACTAGAGCTCTTTATGTGCTAACCTTCATTGATGACTATTCACGATATACTTGGGTATATTTTCTTAAGCTTAAGTCTAAAGTCTTTGAACATTTTTAGGACTTTAAGGCTCTTATTGAGAAACAGGTGGAATGGTCTATTAAGGTTCTTGAACCGACAATAGAGGTGAATATGTAAACAATAGGTTCATGTATTTCTATACTTCTGAAGGGATCTCTTTATAGCATATAGTTTCTTATAGCCCTTCACAGAATGGAGTAGTAGAAAGAAAGAACTGTACTCTTAAGGAGATGGTCACTTGTGATTTCAAATTATCTTCCTCCAAGTATTGGGTTGAAGCAGTGAATTGTGTAAATTACATTCAAAACCATGTTCCACACAAGGAAGTAAGATGGATGACACCCTTTAAAGCCTAGTTTGGATGCAAGCTAATGTTGAGCACTTTTGAGTCTTTGGATCCAAGGATATGGCTCGAGATTCCCAAGAAGAAACACAAGGCATTAGAACCACAATCCAAACCTTATATCTTTATAGGGTATCCTAATGGCGTGAAGGGATATCAATTGATGAATCCTACTTCTCATGAGTCTTTATATTGAGAGAAGTGTTAAGTTTGATGAGTCTTTTTCGACTTCTACTTCTCCACCTATTGAGGTTCTTAACTCATTGATCGAATTTAACTCATAGATGATGATATTGTTGAGGGTGCTCCTCTTCCTAATCCTCCGACCATCGACCTTTGAGTCTTCCGATTCTAATAGAAGTGATGACAAGGAATATGTCCCTTCTCACTTAAGTGAAGAATATTCGACTCGAGCCCGATCCTCTTAGTCCCCTTTGGGCTAGGAAACTTTGCAAAGTGTTGGAGATTTAGTTGAGATACTTCGGATATGAGACATAATCACTCAAATTTCATTGGACCCAACTCTTTTTCACCTCTATTTCTGATCCATAGTCTTTTTGGAAGGCTTCGGTATTCCTTGAGTGGGATTCTACCATGGATGAGAGTATTACTCTCTCATGAAGAATGATACTTGGGTCTCACCACTCTTCCAAAAGGAAGAAAAATCATTCATTGTAAGTGGGTGTTCTGAACAAAGTATGGAGTAGATGGATACGTCAAAAATTTTAAAGTGTGATTAGTAACTAAGGGTTTCTCCCATATAGCTAGGGTTGATTATACAGAAACCTTTTCTCTAGTTGCAAAGATGACTTCTATTTGACTAACCCTAGCCATTGCCACAACAAATAGATGGAAAGTCCATAAAATGGATGTTAAGAGTGCCTTCCTTCATGGTGACATAGAGGAAGAGATCTATATGGAACAACCTCTGGGTTATGTCCAAGATCCCTCCCTCATTTGTAAGTTAAAGAAGTCTCTTTATGGCCTTAAACAAGCCCCTCGAGCTTGGTATGCCAAGATGGACTCTTTTTACTTACATTATGGTTTACTAGGTGTCACTCGAATCCAAATTTTTATATTCTATGAAAATATGACTCCATACTCATTCTTTTCTCTATGTTGATGACTTATTGATCATGTGAGGAAGCTCTTCCTCTATTATTGATTCTATAAAGATCACCTTGGCCAACAAGTTTTCCATGACTGACTTAGGTCTGCTTCATTACTTCCTTGGGATCTAGATTTCACAATCTGACTTGGGAATCTTGATTTCGCAACCTAAGTATGCTCTTGATTTGCTAGCTCATTTTCAGATGTCTGATTGCAAGTCTTCTCCTACTCCTTTTCTTTCCATGGTTAAGTTGGTTTTAGATTGCTCAACTCCCTTGGTTGATGGTACTCTTTATTTATAATTGGTGGGGAACTTGATTTACATGACTCAACACTTGACTAAATTTATCTTATGATGTTGGGATCATGTCTAGATTCATACAAGCCACATGAGTTGCATTGGAAAGTAGATAGATGGATCCCTTCATTATGTTCGTGGCACCTATGCTGATGGCATTCACTATCATGGAGGGGTATATATTGACTTGATTAGGTTCACAGATTCTGATTGGGTCGGTGACTTAGATCATCAGAAATCTACTTTTGGCTACAATTTCTCTCTTGGTTCGGGTCCCATTAGTTAGTCTAGAAAGAAGCAGAATGTAATTGTGATATCATCTATAGAGGCAGAATATAGAGGAGTAGTTAACGCTGCCATAGAAGATATTTGGCTACATGGGGTATCTTGTGAGTTTGGTATCCAATTTCGATGGCCTACTATTATCTATTGTGATAACACGAGCACTATCTCCATTTGTAGAAATCTAGTTCAGCATCAGCAGACGAAGCACATTGAGATCCATATGCACTTCATATGGGATCTTATTCATGATGGTATTATCGACATTCAAGTACATTTAACTAATCGATTACAGATTTATTCACCAATCCTTTCACTAAGATGAAGTTTCTTCACTTACGGTCTCTCTTTGGGGTGAGGTATTTCACATTTTCTCATCTTCTTTGGGCTATGTAGTCTTTCTTTTCTTCTTCTTCTTCTAGGAAGATTGTGTTTGTATATGGGCACCTTATCAGGCCTTTAGTTTCCAGGCCCCATTGACACATCTTTCTTAGTTGTTTAGGGGTGTCCTCCTTTTCCATCTAAATCATTCTTGCCGCTACCCCAACTTTGATGAAGGAAGGGGTGTTAGTGTGAGTTATCCTATGTGTCCTCCTCTCATATTGGAGGGTCATCTCACATGGGTTATGTTTAGGGAATATGTGTGTCAAATATAGGGTTGGAATATATGTACCCCTATTCATTTATGAGCATGCCAAGACACTAATATGTCTTTCCTCTATATGCATTCTTTGTTTCTATTGAGAAAGTGTTTCCATTACTAATCAATTATTTCTTACAATCATTGGAGCTATCATGATTCCGTTGGAGTGCAACTACATCATGGTGCCTCATTTATGATTCGATTCTCACAAATTATTTTCATGGTATCGAGCTAGGAAGTTAAGCACGCTAGCCCTAGAGTAGAGCTAGGATGGGTGACCTCTAGAAATTCACACTCGAATTTCACCGCACATTTGTAATGTCGTTAGGCCTAATTGGGTGTATACGTGGTGGGCTTAGAGATCATGTGGTTGCATCCATCTTGATCATGCAGGGGTGTGTTGGGTAGCAAAAACATGATGAAAACCTCTCCACCATAAAGCTTATGGTGTGACAAAATCACATTTCTGATACATCAAATGATTTGTCATCACACCAAAATGTTGAGCCGATGGTGGAGATGGATCTCATCGTGTTAATCAGTTATGCCAACACACCCCCACATGATGAAGCCAAATACAACCATGTGAGCTCTGGGCTCACCACTTATGAACCCTAACAAGATTTGGAAAGTGTGACACCGAATATTGGGAGGTCACCATCCCATGAAAACAAGCTCCACACACATCCACAACCTCTCCCACTTGGAGACTAGTTTTACCCGGATTTGATACCAAATGACTTCACTCGTTTTCATGACCAAAATCTTGAACTGATGGTGGAGAGGGATCTCATCATATTAATGTGCTACACCAACATGGGCATATTTTATTTCCTTTTTTGAATTTTCTCTAGCTTCAATTTCTCCTTAGGGGCATACCATTTAACCACTCTCTCTTCATATTTTCCTTCTAGAGTGGAACCAGTTTTCATTTCCCAATAGTGTACCATACGACGTTTCATCCTCATCCCTTGAGTGATTTCTTCATGTCAAAGTATTTCACATACCTTTCACATTTAGTTGCACATACTTTGATGATGAATTTGGTCATCCCAAATTATATTCATACTATAATTTTCTTCACCCACTCATTGGCTATAGAATGTTATAGCTCATCTCCATTAAGGTGTAATAATCCTCATGGATATGATAGTGGATTCACCGCCATATTTTTCATTGTTATTGTGATCTATTAAATACACTACTAATAAGGAAGTAAAATACCAATAATCATACCTCCTCCTTGCGTTCCGTAGTAGCAAACCTCGAAATGGGCTAGGAAACTTGGATTGAGCCCTGATTTTGTGATATGTAGGTGCTTTTCTTCAAGACAGAGCAAGACCTTCCTGCAACAACGATCCTCTTACTTTGCACTAGATGGGAAAAAGGATTATGAGGCTATTTTGGCATTAGGACGAGGCAAAAGGATGTTCTTTGCTCAAAGGATGCAAGAACTTAGATATGGCATTCAAGCTTATTCTCCATGTGTTTAGAGGGGGGGGTAAGGTTGTATTTATAGCCTGGGGGAGTGATTAACTTAGATTAATTTAAGTAATCATGGTTTGAAAATGTGGGCAAGATTAAGTGGGTGGTTTGAAAATGTGGGCAAGATTAGGTGAGTGGTTTGAAAATGTGGGCAAGATTAGGTGAGTGGTTTGAAAATGTGGGCAAGATTAGGTGAGTGGGGACCACGAAGAATGGGTGAGGATTTGAATTATATTTTTAATTCATAAGTGGAGGATTTTAGGTGAGTGGGGACCACGAAGGGTGGGTGAGGATTTGAATTTGAATTTTTAATTCAATAGTAGAAAAACATGGAGAATAATGACATGTGGTGAGGATTAGGTTATTTTTTGGATTTTGAAATGGATAATTAATCAAATTATATTTGATTAATTCGAAGTGTATTTTTGTGGGAAATGAGGAAGGGGAATTAATTGATTTAGGATAGATGTGAAATTGGGGTGTCTACATTTGCCCCTCTTTGGAAGGGTACTATGAAAGTAGTGTCCTTTCAAAGAAAGTAGACGAGTATGGGGAAGAATTCAATCTACTTTTTTAAAAGGTAGAGTGAATGTTTGTTGGGGAGAATAGAAAGTGGTGAGTGACGGATGTCATAGTATCCTCCAAGACAAAAATGTCATGAGAAGATGTGATTATGGATAGATGTGGTGATGCCCCCTCGAGAGGACTGACGAGAATGGAATATATGACAGAACTCTCAAAAAGAAGGGAAATGGATTCATGGAGAAGAGGATGATAATGGAGTGGAAGAGACTGGAATGACCGCACGACGTAAATGGAGAAAGGATTCAATCGACCTTGAATGCTAGGTGTGAGGGTGTGTGGGAAAGAGAAAAGGGAATGGATAGGATTGGGGGTTGATTATGAGAAGAGTAAGGGAGATAGGGAGGGAAAAAAGGAATGAAAGAGGTAGAAATAAGAGAGAGGGATGATAGGGGAAGAAGGGAATGATGAAGGACAAACAAGGAAAAATAGGAAAATGACAGAGTAGAGGGTGAAGGGATGAAATAGAGAGATGTGCAAAATGAAGGAAGCAACAGAGATAGTAAAGAGGGATGCGTGGAAGTGAAATAAATGATAGAGCTGAGAAAAGTAGGAAATGGGAAAGGATAAATAAGAAGGAGAAAACGAGGTGGGAGTAGGGGGTGAAATGGAGGAAAATGGAAAGAGGATGAAAGAAGAAGTAGAACGGAAAAAAAAAGAAACTATGAGGGGCGAGGAAAGTGTGAAAAAGAGGAGAGAAAGGAAGAGAAACAGATACAAAATGAATGAAAAGGTAGGGGTGGTAGAGAAAAGGAGAAGTGGTAAGAAGAAACGTGAAAATTAGGGGAGAGGAAAGGAAGATAGAATGAATACAAGGAGAAGATTGAAGGAATCATGTCATTATGAGGAAGACCAAGGCAAAGAATATGGAACAGACCGTATGGAGATGCATGTGGAGGGTGGTATGATAAAAAAGATAGGACAATGCTGAACAGCTAGGTTATCGATGGGGAAGTAAGGAGGAAACGTGATGGAAAAAGGGGAAGAAGATGATATAGGGAAGGGAAATAAGACGAGGGGTGGGAGAGAGAAGAGGATAACAAAGAAAATGATGTAGAAGGAAGGGAATACAGAAAGGGGGTAATAAGTGGAAAGGGAATGGTATAAGGAATGTTCAAAGAAGAAAGAGGGGAGGAATGACATCGATTGGAAAAGATGTGGAGATGCATGAAATGAGGATACTAGGATGATGAGAAAATAGAAAAGGATGTATGATGAAGACAATAAAGATATTGAAGAGGGAA
This sequence comes from Taxus wallichiana var. yunnanensis, assembly GCA_018340775.1. NCBI lineage: Eukaryota > Viridiplantae > Streptophyta > Pinopsida > Cupressales > Taxaceae > Taxus > Taxus wallichiana. Next base: position 565,941,685 of record CM031235.1, read on the forward strand.
AAGAGGAGATGGAGAGATGGGTAAGAAGTGACAAGAAAGGGTGGGAGTGAGGGAAAAGAATAGGAGAGAAAAGAGAATGGGGGATAGAAGAGGCAATGCCAATGAGGGGATGTTAGGGAAATCCCCTTGACAATGAGTGGTGGGGAAGGGTGAGAGAAAAAATGAAGAAAAGGAGAAAACTAATGAGGACTGGAAAGGGTAACGCCAACAAAGGGACGTTAGGGAAAACCCTTTGACAATGAGTGGTGGGCTTAGAGGAGGGAAGGAATGAAGGGAAACTCTAGAAGGTCCAAGGGAGTGAATGAGGTCATGCAGAATGAGGATTGATGATTTTTAGGGAAAACCCGTTGACAATTATTAGCGCGGGAAGAGAAGATGATGATGAAAGAATGATATAGGAGTGTTAACAATAATGGCGAATGTGTGTGTGGGTAGAAATGTGGGGGGAATTTGAGAAGATGAAGTGGAAAGAGTGAAGAAGATGGGAGGGATGAGTTGGGACTAAGTGAAAGAGAGGAGAGGATGCGGGTGATGAGGATGAACGAGGTGAGGATGAAGAACCAAGACATGAAAATAATGGGAAGAAATGGTATGAAGGATGATGGATCAAGAAGGGGAAAATGGGGGAAAAGAATGTGATTGTAGGTGGAAGAGATTAGATGTATGTTGTAAGAGGATATGTGGAGAAAGGATAATAGTAGGAGGAAAAAGTGGGTAGTAGGAGATACCAGGTGGAAGAAGTGATCAACAAAGTGAATGAAGAATGAGGCGGGGGAGAAGTTCACGATGACAAGTTAAGTGTAGGGAGGACCCTGACATAAGATTGTCATGTGACGGAAGTGGTTAAGTAAGATTGCCATGTGAGAAAACTGAGAGATGACAAATGGTCAAGCGAGAAGTGGTGTTTGTGAGAATCGAAAAGGAGGTGAAAGGATGTGATAATGGGGAATGCCGAGAAAAAATGAAGGGTGAAGGGTGTGTAGTGATGGGGAAAGGCAAGGAGACAGATCATCCTTAAGAGGGACTCTTAAGTGAGATCGCCATGCCGGGTGAGTGGTTAAGTAAGATTGCCAAGCAGAGGAGGGTGATAGTGGTGGTAAAAAGATGTGATGATGGGGAATGAAGAGGAAATATGGATGGTGAGATTGTAGAGTGATGGGTGAGTGTAAGATGACATGTCATGCTTAAGAGAATCTCTTAAGTAAGATCGTCATACTGCTGGAGAGGTTTTGTAGGATCACCCAACCGACAGGGATGATATGCAAAGAGAAAGACAAAATGATATTGGGGATAGGGGTGGAATGGTAGGGTGAAGAAGATGATCGCGATGAGAGGTGGGAGAAATAAGATGGGGGAAATATGATGGGATGGGGGAAGGCCATAGGGTAGATCAACCTTAAGTGGAAGTCTTAAGTAAGATTTCCATGTGGCTGGAATGGTTAAGTAAGATCGCCAAGCTGAGGAAGAAGAAGGATGATGTTAGAGTTGGTGGGAATAGGGTATGACAAAATGGACTGAAGGGGAACCCTCAAGTGAATTTTCCATACTACGAGAGTGTAAGTAGGATGACCAGGCATAAGGTGGATTTGGGGAAGGATGAGAAAAGAGTGAGTGAGGTATGCCTAAGTGGTATATGATATGAGATGAGGTGATAATAAGAAAGAAAGGAACACAAAGGAGTGTAACATGAATGGATGAAGGAATATATGTAGTGGAGGGCAGAGAGTGTGAGGGGAATCCTTAATTGGGATGCCCGCGTGGTGAGAGTAATGATGTGAGAATGAGAAGTAGAAGAGGTGGAATGGGAAGATGTGTTTGGTGGTGATGGTTGTTTGATGAGAGGGGAGGTGGTGAAGAAGCTTCTACAATGGGAAGATCTTAGGGAGAGGGTAAACCTCCACCGAGGATCCCATATAGAAGGGGTTATTAAGTAAGATTGTCAAGTGGGAAGCAAAAGAGTGAAAGGAAAGAATACAAATGGGTGAGAGGGGACATGAATGGTGAGAAGGGTAATATGGGGATGAGGAGTGAGAATGAATGGATAAAATACATGGTGATCATGGTGGGGGAGAAGGAGCTGTTGGATAGTGAATGCTACTTGAGAAAGATCATCAAGTAGGATTCGCAAACTGCAATGGTGATCAAGTAGGATTCCCAAACTGGAGAATGCATTAGTATGGGTGAATGGATGGGGTGCAAAGTAAGATGTTGATCATGCAGGAAGATACTCACGTGACGAAAAAGCATCTTAATTTTAATATAGCACATAACATGATGCATCGTGATATAAAAGATCAAGATGACTAGACTGTAATATGCGTGATAGCATAGACAGGGGCCATCAAAAAGGTTTGATGCCCCAGTACGATATGCAAATGGAAGAGAGCATAGACAAGAGGCCATCAAGAAAGTATGATGCCCCAGTACGACATGTAATCAGATAACATAAGAATATTAGAGAGAACACCAGGATACATAAAATCAAGATGCCTGTAATATATCAAGATACAAGAAAGTAATTAATAATTTATAACTAATAATGCAACACAAGAACCAATAAACATGTCCCTAACGTGTTCCATAGTGAGGATTGATCGGATGTGCCCTGCCAGGGGTACGAGGACATAGTAAAGTATTGGGTCATTGTCCTCAAACAAGGAAACAATGAGAGCCGGATTTCCCCAAGTGAGGATTCACGCGAGGAGAAGTGGTTTGAATTTGGTAGTCATAAGGTGATTGGATCATTCGTTGGGGATAATAGTTCAAAGGTTAAATTGTGTTGGTTATTTTAGAGTTTTTTGATTTTGTGGATTTTTTTTTTTGGATTTTTTTTTTTATTTTTATATATTTTTATAATGTTTTTTTTTTTTATTTTCAAATGTTTTTGATTTTTTTTTATATTTTCAAATTTTTTGATTTTTTTAATTTTTTTTTTTTTTTGTTTTTGACGATTTTCAAATGTTTTTGATTTTTTTGACGATTTTCAAATGTTTTTTATTTATTTATTTTTTTGACGATTTTCAAATGTTTTTTTTTTTTTGACGATTTTTTGATTTTTGATGATTTTCTAATGTTTTTGGATTTTGACAATTTTTAAATTTTTTTGGATTTTGGATTTGATTTTCTAATGTTTTTGGGATTTTTGACAATTTTCAAATGTTTTTAGATTTTTAGATTTTTACATTGTTTTTGGATTTTTGACGATTTTCAAATGTTTTTAGATTTTTGGATTTTTACATTGTTTTTAGATTTTTGATGATTTTCAAATGTTTTTGGATTTTTACATTGTGATTGGCAATTTATGGACCAGAGTGCAGACTTATTTTTGAGAGGCGATAAACATGGATATTATCCATATGTACCGTGTTCCGTGTTGTAACTTATGCTCAGAATAACACAAATTCTCTTTCCATTGGCAGGATATGGTGGTGATGATATGATGAAAAGAATTCCAGCTCCATTCTTGACTCCACACAACTAGTAAGATGTGTGGGCTCATCACCAAGAATCAAGAAGGACGTAAGAGGTAGATAATGAATATAGAGACAAATGCTAACAACAATCCCTTTGGGAAATTGTGACTCCATTCTTCATAATGGTATTGAACCAGTTTCAAAAATGGCTTTCACTTTATGAGTCACATGCTAGACTTAGACAGTTATGTGGCCTGCTGATTGGTAAGATATGAGGTTAAGGGATAGTTCTCTCTTCACTTAGGCATCTAAATTACGTGTTTGGGGATTCTATAATTTGTAAGCACTATAAGATTTTGTATTTTTGAAATGACTCCCTATGCCTTGCCCCATGCTACTAGTGAGAAGCAAGGGCTCATCACCGAAGGCAAAATATAGGCGAGTGAATTCCTTTTTGTTTTTTTTTTTTGTTTTGTTTTTGTTTTTTTTTTTTTTTTTTTTTGAATATTTTGCAATGTTTTTATGCTTGTATGAGAATGACCTCTACGCTTTGCCCCATGCCACTTGTAAGAGGCAAGGGTTTATCACCAAAGACAAGACGTAGATGAGTAAGGGCACCTTCCTCCATTCCCAGTCTCACACTACCAAGAAGAAGTGTGGGCTCAACACCAAAGACTATGAAGGATGAAAGATGTGACAATGAATTATTCATAAGTTATTGAATTGATGGATTTTTTTACAATAGTGCTTTGTATTTGGGAAGAAACGTCTGCCCCCAATCTCAGCCCCACACGACTAGTAGGATGTGAGGGTTCAACACCGAAGACTGAGATGGATGACCAAACGAATTGGGTAACGAAGTTTAGAGCTTTGTTATGAAAGAGAGAATGTATTTGAAGGGAATATATTACCATCAGTAAGCTTCTAGGTATGACCATAGAGGAAAGCGACTGAAAATGGAAGAAGTATGACGCTCACAAACTTAATAGGATTTATATTAGCACTTGTCTCATGATGATAAATATGAAGATGTGATTTTGATAAAGAAAATATCTGCCAATGGAAATGAATAAATTTAAATTATTCGGAGATAAGCAAGACAAAAGGAACAATGTACATGTTGTATCCTAGAATAGTGAACATCTCAAGGATAAAATTTCTTTAAATGAACTGCATTCATTGGTTCATCAAGATCTTGACCATCTTCAGTGGCCAATTTATAGGCTCCAGAGCCAAATTTAGCTATGATTACATAGGGTCCTAACCAATTAGGCTCAAATTTTCCTTGTTTTTCTCGTTCTTTAGTGGTATTCTTTTGATTTTCTTTTAAAACAAGGTCACCAATTTCGAATTCTCTGGGTCTTACCTTTTATGATAACTGTGTTGCAGTCGGTTTTGATAGACTTGAAGATGATTGAGAGCATTAAGTCATTTTTCATCGAGAAGCTCAAGCTCTTGAAGCCGTGACTATCGGTATTCATCCTCATTAATTACATCTTTAAGGGAGATCCTCAAGGATGGGAGTTCTATCTCAATAGGTAAAATGGCTTCACAACCATAAACAAGGGAAAATGGGGTGGCTCCGGTAGGCGTGCGGTAAGATGTACGGTAAGCCCAAAGAGCGGGTAAATTTGAGTATGCCAATTACGTCCATGGGTGTTGAAAATATTTTCCATGATGGATTTTAAGGTCTTATTGGTTTCTTCCACTTGACCATTGCCCTGAGGGTAGTATGGAGTGGACCATTTAAGTTTGATGTGAAAATGTTTGGCTAGGTCTTTTACATCCTGGTTTTTAAATGATTTTCCATTATCTGCAACCAGAGTGGATGGAATACCAAATCGACATATGAGATTATTAAAAATAAATTTTGATATTTGGCTACTAGTAACATAAGTGAGAGGCATAGCTTCTACCCATTTAGTGAAGTAATCAGTAGCGGTAATGATGAACTTATGTCCATCGGAAGATGTTGGTCTGATTTTACCAATGAGGTCAAGTCCCCATTGAGAGAAGGGCCATGGTGTGGTTATCGATTGTAATGCCTGGGAAGGTGTGTGGATAAGATTTCCATGCTTTTGACATGCTTGACAATGTTTGACAAAATGACATGCATCACTTTCCATGGAGGGCCAATAATATCCAACTCGCAAGATTTTCTTGGCTAAGGCGATACCATTCGTGTGTGCTCCATGTGATACAGTAATGGACTTCAGCTAAGACACTCGAGGATTCTTCCTGATTAAGACATCGGAGCAGGGTGCCATCATATCCTCATTTATAAAGAGTTTTTGCTAAAATGGTGTAACGAGAAGCACGTTGTGCTAAAGCATTTATGCATTGGTTTCATGTCGGCAGAAATGTTTTATCATGAATGAAGGTATAAAGATCGTGGTACCAAGGGTTATTCGGACCCACGATCTCACATACCATAGTGTTTTCAGGAAGATCATAGGCAGGCATTAAGAGATGTTCAACGAGAAAATGTGCCTGGGGTTGACTAGATGTGATTTCTAATAGGGATCCAATGGTTGCCATAGCATCGGCAAATTTATTACGAATTCTGGGAATTTGATCAAAGCTAATTAATCAAAAATAGCTTCGAAGACTATCCACCATGCGTTTATATGGGATAAGTTTTTCATCCTTGACCTGGTATTCATCAGTAACTTGCTTGATGATAAGTAAAGAATCACCAAATACAACTAATTCTGTAAGATTCCAAGATATAGCCAGTTTTAATCCTACGATGAGAGCTTCATATTCTGCGATATTGTTGGTACATGGGAATGCTAAGTGAAATGATTTGGGGATAACATGTCCACTGGGTGTGATAAGCAAAATACCAGCCCCTGAGCCATGGAGATTACAAGATCCATCAAAAAATAGAGTCCAAGTTAGTGCGATGTCTATGTGTAGAATATCTTCATCAGGAAAAGAGAATTGAAGTGGTTCTGTGCCAGGAAGGGGTGCCTCGGCAAGTTGGTCGGCAAGGGCTTGTCCTTTAATTGCTTTATGGAACAAATTCGACATCAAATTCACTAAGTAATACGACCCAACTAGACATTCTTCCCGTGAGAATGGGTCTGGACAACAAATACTTGAGAGGATCAATTTTGGCAATCAACTTAGTTGTGTGATTGAGCAAGTAATGACGTAACTTATGGAATGCAAAGGCAACCGCTAAGCATACTTTTTTGATTTGGGAATAATGTATTTCATGCTCAATAAGTGTTCGACTAAGGTAATATACAGCCTGTTCTTTTCCTTGATCGTTATGTTGTGCTAGTAGAGCTCCTATGGCATGTTCAGTGGCAGATGTATAAAGCAACATAGGTTTATCAACTGGTGACATAAGAATAGGTGGACTAGAGAGGTATTCTTTTAACTTAGCAAAAGAGTCTTGGCAATCGTGGTTCCAGTGAAAGTGTGCATCTTTCTTGAGTAACTGATTAAAGTGATGGCACTTATCAGCCAACTATGATATGAAACGTCGAATAGATTGTATCTTTCCTGAAGACTGTAATTGTTTTAGGTTTTGAGGAGGAGGCATTTCCATAATGGCTTTGACTTTGGCAGGATCCACTTCTATGCCTCTTCGTGAGACAATAAACCCTAATAATTTACCAGAGGTTACTCCAAACACACATTTCTTTGGGTTAAGACAAACCTTATACTCACGTAATCTATCGAAAATGCATCTCAACACACTTGGATGCCCTATTCATGTTTTAGATTTTGCTAATATATCATCAACATAATCTTCCATGATATCATGTAACATGTCATGGAAGATGACAGTCATTGCTCGTTGATAGGTGGCACCAACATTTTTCAAGCCGAAAGGCATGACCTTATAACAGAAGGTGCCCCATGGTGTAGTAAATGTCATTTTATGTTGATCTCCTTCAGCAATACGTATTTGATTGTAACCAGAGAATCCATCCATTAAGGAGAGCATTTCATGGCCTGCCGTAGAATCAACAATCATGTCTATATTTGGCAAGGGAAAGTCATCTTTGGGACAAGCCTTGTTGATGTCACGGAAGTCTGTGCATATTCTGATGCCAGGAGTTTTCTTGGCAATGGGAACTATGTTAGATATCCATGCCGAATAATCAATAGGTTTGATAAAGTCAGCTTCCAAGAGTTTCTCGAGTTCAGCTTTGACAAGCAATGCAACTTGGGGATGCATTTTGCGTAGTTTTTGCTTTACAGGTTTTACATCCGGATGTACCACAAGATGGTGTACTACAAGAGATGGGTCTAGGCCTGGCATGTCCTTATATGTCCATGCAAATATATCTTGGAATTCAATAAGGAGTGTTGTGAATTCCATGCATTCTTGGTCAGACAGACTAATGCCAAGTTGTAAAATTTTTGGTTGTTCGGTGGTGCCAATGTTTATGTCTTTTGTTTCTTCTACAAGCATTTTAGATGTATCCTTTTCGGAGAATGATGCTAATGGTTGATGTAGGTCATCAGTGTCGGGTTGTGTCGGGTGTTTGTTGGATTTTTTTGACATGTTTATTGGATAGGGTGGCGGTGAGGTTTTGACTATGGGAAATCCTCTGTTTTGCATTTTGATCCAAATTTTCTGAGGGTGAAGGATCTGAATATTTTATCTCTTCGCCAAAATAGGCCGATTCATTTAGATTGATTTCAAATCCTTTTCTATGGTTAGAAGTAGGGATTTGGTCATGAGTTCCAAGGAATTCTTCAATGGCTTCATCATTTTGGAACATGTCCATGGCCGCATGATGTGGTTGGCCATGGTCTATGAGACTCGGATGTGTAGGCTCAAAATTGATGACATTAATAGATAAATGTTCAAAGGAAAGATGTGTTTCAAGCGAGGTCCTCAAAAAGACTACATGGAGACCTAATGTCATTATCAGAATTGGTGTCATCATTGTCACTTGAAATTATTATGGGAGCAACATCAAACACCTTGAAACCTAGACCATGTTTACCGTGATGTTGTGTGTAATTTATCGGGTCTAAATGACCTTGTTTCATTTGGACCGAGTCCTTTACCCTACCATCGCATGTTTTTCATTATTCGGTGAGCTTTGGTAAATTGAGGGGACTCATAACATGGAGCAAAGTCGTCATTATATAACCAAGATCCTAAAGAACTTGGAATATGTTTGTTGTCAAGATAACCAAACTTTTTCCAAACTGATTGACCCATTTGGTAAGTGGGATGGATTCTCAGATGTGGAGTGTTAGGTTTTCCATAGCTATGTGGGGATTTGGTGATATAAAAAGAGTCTGCCATCTTTTGAAATTGATATTCACCGCATCCCGTGTCAATGATTTTAAATGTGTGAGATGGGGGACCAATAGGTACCTCATGTGGTGGGGAAGTTAGTTTGGTAGTCTTAAAAGATGAAGAGAATGGGTTATAAGAAGAAGGGGGTGGATTGAAGGATGAAGGTTGGTTATTCACAGGAGGAGGTATCTTAATAGAGAGGTGTGGTTGGATGAAGAAGATTGGCTAGGTGAAGAAGAAGATGGTGTGGTGGAAGAATAATTATTGCTGGAAGAAGAAGCTTGATTAGTGGAAGAAGATGATTGATTAGGGAGGAGGATGGTGGAAGGTGGTTGACTAGCGGATGATAATGGATTGGAAAATGTGTTTTGGTTATGAGATGATGGTTTCGGATTATTGTTAGGGAGTGTATCAGGATCAATGCGTGTTTCATTAGGGATTATACGAGGTGGAGCATATTTATCTATTGATGGACAATAGTGATCATGTCGATACTGTCCTTCGAGGAATCTACAATACTCAAAAGGTTGGGGATCTGCACATAATGTAAATTCCTTGTCCAAATGAGGAAACTTAATGCATTGGTGGAATGTTGATGGGATGACTTTCATGGCATGAATCCATGGTCGGCCGACAAGAATGTTATATGCAACTTCTACATCTACCACATGACAGACCGTGTCTAAGGTGATGGGTCCAACTTGGAGAGGCAACGTGATTGTGCCTTCGAAATTTTCTTTCGCTATTATCATACCCATGAATGGTTATGATATTTTTTTGCAAATCATTTTTAGTGTAGCCTAGACGATGTAAATGTTTCATGGAACAAATATTTAATTCCGATCCATTGTCGATTAAGATGCGCTTGATTTTACGATGAGTTACATAACCCTCGACGTATAAAGAATGATTATTAGCGATGTTGGGATTAAGAAGGTCAAGGGACCAAAAGATAAAATAGGATTGGGGACCGTAAGATGTGTAATTAAAGCCTAGAATTGTTGTGAATTGATGTCCCTTAGGGACATGAGCATTATTCAATGTTTGCATAAGGATGCGTCAGAAAAGTGGGAGAAGAATTAAGTAGTTCCATGATTGAAATTTTTCAGTGGAGTCTTTCTAATTGTTTGACAATATTAAATGATGGCGTAGGGTGAGAGAGAGGAATCGGCATGGAATTAGATGGTGGATTAGGAGGTGATGCGGGGGACGAAGTGGCAGATTTTTTTGTTGTAGGGACCCACATTTTTTTTTATGTCTAGTGGTGATCACATTTCTGATCTTTATAGTTGCCACTAAGTCTTGGTCATAATCTATGGTTGAGATGACTGAGTCAAACTCGACATTACTTGATGATTGACCCTTATCTTTTGAATTGTTATCATGATTAGGGAATGGATTTTTGAACATGTGAAGTTTTTCATTAGGTGTTTTTGTCTCAGAAGTATTTTCAACTTCTATGTCTCCACGTTCAATCAGGTCTTGGACGTAATGGTGGAGTTGCATGCATCTATCTGTGGAGTGCCCTTTTATGTGATGGTAATCACAATATTCATTGTCTTTATACCAATTTGGTTTGGGTTGTCCTTCTTCGAAGGGTCTGACAATGGGATATGTAATCATATTAGCATTTTCCAAATGACGAAAGACACTAGATAGACTTTCTCCGAGAGGAGTGAACTCTCTTCGTCGATCCCTAGAAGGAACTTCCTTTCTAGGGATAATGATGGGTTGTTTAGATTTTAATGTGTTGGTGGGATGGTTTTGGACATTTCGGACATGGTGGGAATCAGTAATGCCATCGTTGACGATATTTTGATTCCGGTTAAAGAATTTAGATTTGTCCTGGTTCTGAGGAGTGTCTCGATAAGGTTGGTCTCTAAAGGGTGCTTTAAGTAAGCCCTTAGAAATGAGGGATTTTTTGATTTGTGTCCCCTTTTCGATGAATTCTTTGAAACTATTCAAACAATGCATTTGCATGTGGAATGATAATTCGGCATTGAGATTAGGGACAAAAATGCTAACTAGTTGTCTCTCGGGTACTGAGCAGGGAAATCGGCTTGCAATCCCACACCATCATTGTAAAAAGGAGGCAAAATTTTCATTTGGCCTTTGCCTACTTTTGCAAAGATCAAGCATGGTTATTTCTGAGTCTAGGTTATAGGAAAAATGTTTGACAAATTTCTCCGATAAGTCTACAAATGTCGTGACTGACCCTTTGGGTAGATGGAAAAACCAATCTAAAGCTTGTCCTCCTAAACTTTGGGGGAATAATCGTAAAAGGTACGTGTATCGATAGGTAACTTCCTGACATTGCATGTAAAATTCCTTGACATGTTCATGGGGGTCACCTTTGCTTTTGTATTTATCAAACTTAGGGATTTTGAAGGATGGTAGAAATGGTAATCGTGATATCTCTATATCAAATGGATAAGGACACAATTCTTCAAAGTTGAATTGTTTTGATTGTTTTTGTAGTCCCTGAATGGTGTCTTTCATAAGTTTCCATTCTTGTGCGAATGGAGAAGTAGGGGATGGTTTATCAAACATGTCGTGAGTATTGGAATCTAGATTGAGGTCTTTTAATCTTTCAGCTCTAGTCGTTGCTTCCTCAAGTTTCTTTGTTAAGTCTTGGATTTTAGTGAATAATTCTTCGGCCAAAGAACCATTTGGATTGTTTGGTATTTCATTGTGATAACTTGATTCACCATTTTTGATGAGTTTGTTTAAATTTTCCGTCCCGAAGTCAGGGGGTAGTTTTTCCCCCATGGCTAGGATGCATAAGTATATTCATTTTTGTTTTGTTCTATCACCCTATTGACTTGTTCTTGTTCTTCATTGGTGAGTTCTGGTTGTGTGACTTCTTCATCATCATTTTCATGATTGTGACTGTGAGTGAATACCATGATGAAATGTGTTTGATTAAGCTAAAAAGTGGGTAGGAATTTTGAACAGGTGTGAGGAAATGAGAACTCGATTACTTTAGATTTATTACGAATAAGCTTGTGATGACTGATAAGGAGAGTAACTCAAACAAGTTATCTCAATATGATGATGATGTAACTTGAGACAAGTTATTAGAGGATTTGTTGCACGTTGTGTAGATTTGGCTTAAACAATCTCTGGACTATTGACTGGGAGAGTAACCTGAATAGGTTAATCGCGATATGGTTGTGATATAACTCAAAAGGAGTTTTGTGTTGGCTGTGATTTGGATAAATGCGATGGTGGACAGAATAATGAGTGAACTCAAACAAGTCACCCAATATTAGTTTGATATAGCTGGAAACAAGCTATGAAGGATGTTTTGATAATTGACAATATGGGGAGTGAATGCTAGTCACTCAATATCAGTTGGATATAGCTGAAGACAAGATATGTATTGTTGGATGAGGTAAGCTAATGAAATTGGTGTGATGGTTTGATCTGTGTTGTTAGATTGTTTGGATGTTTTCGCTTGGTATTGAATTGGTCGAGAACTGATTTTTTTGTGGAACACAACTAGGGTCTGAACTTTTACAATGAACACATTGATATCAGCCAAGTTTTATGATAAAACAATGCTAAACTATTGTGTTTTCAAACTAGCAAGCAATCATGTGGATTCAATTGTTTTGGCTTATGAGCTAACTTCTTCAGGAATGATCATTATTTCATGCAATCATACAAGTATGCTGTGAAATGGTGGATGTAGGCTCTTATTACTCCAAGAAGATGCGTCCTCTAATATACCCTAGTCTTGATATACCTAATTCTGTATGGGGATAGAATTGGTATGGGGAACCCTTAGAGCACTGGAGGAGACTCACCAATTCTTACTTGCTTGTTTTTGAGTGAATCACCATCTCCGTAAATAGTTTTGTGAAAAGGTGGATGGTGATGGAGGGATGAATGTGTATGGTGTCCTTATAACTCCCTGAATATTTACAGGGATGATGCCCAGGCTTCGTTGTTACAGTCTATTTAGGCATGACTCGCATGCACTGCACAACAGCATTACTCTGTAAGTGTAGAGTGGGCGAGGTAAATACTGAACGCTGTGATGAGATTAGGTCTCAAAGTGCAATGCAGATGCAAATGTTGTTGGTGTGTGGTAGTCAAGTCCACGTCACCGGTGTAGCTTTGGTGGTGATGAAATCCACCTCGTCTACGTGCAAAAACAATATGATAAAGTGATTAAACGCATGGTTCTTTCCAACTTGAAATAAATCACTAGCAGAAAATAATTACGTACCTGAGCGTACTTTTTTTTTTGGTTTCAGCAATTGTCTTTGAATGGTGGTATTTTTGTAGGATTTTTTGTTGTTTTGTTTTTGACAATATTCCAGCAACGCGGTTCTACAAAAAACAAATTAGTAGTTATCCTGCAAATGAAATGTTAGAAAAGTGATCGTGGTTGTTTTTGATTTGCCAGATCACTCAAAGGCGCAGGAAAAGAGCATACACAACCAATGACCAAAAAAATATCAAGAATATGACAAAGGAAAATAATTATTAAAATGATAGTTGGAAAACAAATCTAGAGGATCATGCAATGTTAGAATAAGAAACTAAAAAATTGTGACCGTTTCTGATTTTCCAGATCGCTCGAAGGCGCAAGAAAAGAGCATACGTGGATACAATTGGAATAGTTTTTTTATTTTAAATATTAATAATTATTGCAATTAATCATGATTTTGAAATAGTGATAATGATTATTTTCACAAAAAAGAAAAACGATGAAAGAAGAGGGTGAAAACGTTACTAGAAGTGTTGTCGTGGAAAATTGAAATGTAAGGCAAAAAAATTAAAAATTAAAAAAAAATTGTTGTGCAGAGCCCAAGTGGCCTCACATTTCTGATTTCCAAGATCACTTTTGAAGTGCGAGGAAAGAGCATACGTGTGAGGTTGTTACGTGAAATAAAATAAAAATAATAATTTAAAAAAAAAACTATAATTTTGGTGTTTTTGTTAAAAAGACAGGTGTTAGAAGAAATGAAACCAAATTTTTTTGTAAGTCTAAATCTAAAAATTATTTTTTCATTACATATATCTTTTCGATACCTTTCCGTTAAAAAAATGAAGTCATTCCGAGTTCGGGAGCAAAATTTATGGCGTCCGGAAGATGGGCTACGGTAGCACTCTGAATGAAAATTTTGAACGTGAGAAAAACGTCCCGGGAGCTGGTTTTTTTATTTTCTGACTTCTAATCGGGCGATTATGAGTTCGAGTCCCACCGGGTGTGCGAGAATGTAAGCTAAGGAAAAATACACTACTAATAAGGAAGTAAAATACCAATAATCGTCCTCCTCCTTCGCATTCCGTAGAAACCCTCGGAATGGGCTAGGAAACTTGGATTGAGCCCAGATTTTGTGATATGTAGGTGCTTTTCTTTAAGATGAAGCAAGACCTTGTAGAATAATGATTGTCTTACTTTTCACTAGATGGAAAAAGGATTATGAAGCTATTTTGGCATTAAGATGAGGCAAAAAGATGTTATTTTCTCAAAAGATGCAAGAACTTAGATATGGCATGCAAGCTTATTTTCCATGTCTTTAGAGGGGAGGGGTAAGGTTGTATTTATATCCTAGGGGAGTGATTAACTTAGATTAATTTAAGTAATCATGGTTTGAAAATTTGGGCAAGATTAAGTGGGTGGTTTGAAAATGTGGGCAAGATTAGGTGAGTGGTTTGAAAATGTGGGCAATATTAGGTGAGTGGGGACCACGAAGAATGGGTGAGGATTTGAATTATATTTTTAATTCATAAGTGGAGGATTTTAGGTGAGTGGGGACTACGAATGGTGGGTGAGGATTTGAATTTGAATTTTTAATTCAATAGTAGAAAAACATGGAAAATAATGACATGTGGTGAGGATTAGGTTATTTTTTGGATTTTGAAATGGATAATTAATCAAATTATATTTGATTAATTCAAAGTCTATTTTTTTGGGAAATGAGGAAGGGGAATTAATTGATTTAGGATAGATGTGAAATTGGGGTGTCTACAAATACCATATCCCTTTCCCTAATGGACTATCTATTTAGGATCCCTATGCTTTTATAACCTATCTCTATCTCCAAATTCCCATATCTCATGCCTAAATCATCCCTTCCCTCCTATATGCTTTAAAGAATTTTCTTGATCCTTAAAATCCCAAAATCACTCCAAAATCATAAAATCTAGTCCTATTGGGAAAAACTTCCTCGCAATCGGTGATGAACCAGCCCTACCGTTGTTGACACTATAAAACCGAATCCAAACCTTCCCATAATCAATTAGCAATAATCATATACATGTAAATTTTTGAGCTTCCTTGTGAAATATGAATTTTGTCTCATGCCCGAGCATTCCTGCAACAGCTACAAATCTCTTGGAAATCATTTCAACATGCTTGCATAACTCATGATCATCCTTCATGACATTTATCAAGTATCTTTATATTACTTTATTTAGATTTTATCAAAAATATATATATATATATATATATATATATCATGTGTTTAATATTTTATAGGTTCACACCATCCTTAGCAACACTCAAAAATTCATCATCAACCTCCCTTTCCATGTCGTTTACTTAAAATTTTTCTTTTTGGTTTGTTTCCCTTCATCCTTATTCCAACTTTTTCATCATCTCCATTGCTGCTAGCACGATTCATCATCGAACCATCCTTCGCTACTATGATTTCTACTTCAAGAGTCATCTCCAACCTCTACATGTATTTTTTCATTATCTTAGCTTTCTACATCATTATCCGGTCCCTATGTTGTATCAAAATCAATCCATTTACATCCTAGTCACCATCACTTCACCTTGGTCACCTTCGACCGTGGTCCTTATTCCCAATCTTCCCTTTCGCATCTCCATTTTCCATCATTCTCTAGTTTTTACTCCTTCGGATCAATTTTGCACGTTGAATCTAGCATACTCAAGCCTCTGCTACATCTGGGTTGCATCTAGATCTTGTAGGGTTTGCATACTTTAGTTACCTTCTAGATCCACCTCCCGTGTCACCATTGACCTGCCCCTAAATAGTCTTAGTCACCATCAACCTGGATCAAGTAACATTTAATTTACAATTATTTCAATTAAATCAATATCTAGATCAGATCTCAGTTACTTTCAGATTCTATATTTCTTTAGTTTCTACATGCTATCAGATTATCCATCATTTATATCATTTTTTCTTTAAAAACGGGGGTTGACATCCGCCAAGGAAGTTAACACTTCTTGGATCCACTTTGTCGGGAAACCCCCTCACATCTTATCTAATAAATTTTATTTAGTTTTTTTAGTTGTAGGTTTACTAAGCTTGAAACAAGGGTATCAATCACATATGCACCCGTTCATCCATCACATCACATTAGAGGTACCATAAACCCTCCATATCCTAAGTTATGTAATTTATTTAGTAGCTAACTCATTTACTTGAATCGAATGAGAAAATACTACAACACATCCCATCAAATGATGGCAAGATAAAAGCAAGAACTTACAAGAACAAGAGGGAGAATGAGTAATTTGACCATCACTATGTATATCTCATGGTTGACACTATATTCAGTTAAATGATTGTATTAAACATGGGTTAAGGAAGATAATATTCATTAAAACTCTAGAAGAGGGACGAAAGCCTTGTAATTGTATTGATATTCAATAAGCTCAAAGTACAATAGAAGTACTACAATATTTACAGTAGTGTACAACCATATAAAGAAAACCAAGATGTTGCAACTATGCAACAATAAACACACTCATGTACACAAAACTACAAATATATGGTTTTAACAATACATAACCATATAACAATAAAAAAACCCAAAAATAACAAAATAATGATACATGAATGCTATTCCCAAATACAAATGAAATAGCTTACCTATGTTAAATTAACCTAGGTAAACTATGTTTTACCTAACATTCCCCCCCATAATTTTTCATTGTCTCAAGGAATGAGGAGAGGAACTCTCCAAACAACTCGAATTTGTCACGTGCAAGTGACATTGTGAATATACCTACTCATTGTTCATCTTTGGGAAAAATAAAGTTGTATGTTGTGTTTCAACACATGATCATGTATGAAATGAACTTGTACCTCGATGTGATTTTTTCTCTCATGAAAAAATATATTGTGAACAAGTTTGAGAATACCTTCATTGTCTACATACATGGTGGTAGGTTTTTCCTGTGGTACTCTAATTCCTTCCAGTATATGACGTAGCCCTATCACTTCATAGACGTCCCCCACCTATAGCACGATATTCATATTTTATAGAAGAGTGAGAAACAAAGTTTTGTTTCTTACTTCCCCATGATATTGGTTTGTATCCAAAAAGGAAACAAATCTAGAAGTGGATTTCTTATCATCAATGTTACTTGCATGATCTAAATCTGAATATCGTGTCAAGAATAAGTTATCATTCTTCTTGTAATTGAGACCAAGGTCTAGTCTACCTTGAAATATCTCAAGATCCACCTTGTTGCCTTATAATGAAAAACTATGGGTTCCTGCATGAACCTAGAAAGATAGCTCACTACAAAGTTGATATCTGGTCTAGTATAAGTTAGGTAAATGAGACTCCTAATAAACTATCGATAAAGAGTTTCATTTACCACAAGAAATGGATCTGAATGAGATAATTAGAGTCTCGTTTCCATGGGTGTAGAAATAAGTGTGCATTCCATTATCATGAATTTCTCGAGCATTGTATTGGTATACTTCAACTGAGAAAAAAAGATGTGATTCTTTTCTTCCATATTTCCAATCCAAGATAGTAGTGCATGGGCTCGAGATCTATCATGTGAAATGATTAATTAAGATATTTATTTTTGCATTGATCATCTTCATTGAACAACCAAATGATGACAAGATCATCGACATAGACAAAAAAATCACAATCGCCCCTCCTTTCCTTTTGAGATAGAGATTTCCTTTCCTTTCCTTTCCTTTCCTTTCCTTTCATATAGATTTGATGAATCCTATAGATTTCTGATGAATCCATTATGAATGAGATTCTCATAAATTTTGATGTACCAAGCCTAGGGTTCCTTTTTAAGGCCACACAAATATTTTCCGAGTCTTCATGCCTTTGTTTCTTCTCTAGGTATAACATAACCCTCAGTTCATCATGTAGACTTATTCTCGGTAGATATCCATTCGAAAGGAACTTTTAATGTCCATCTAATGGACTTTACAACCAAGTTGAGTAGCTAGAGCAAAGATCATCATGATCATTTTGGTATTATTTTTAGGAGTAAATATATCCTCATAGTCTTTTCCTTCCTTCTCGTGCATACCCATTTACTACCAATCTTGTTTAATAATTGTCTATGGTCCCATCTACTTTGTACTTTTTTTTTTTTAATATCCATCTACAACCAATGTGTCTCTTCCCTGGTGGAAGATCGACAAGTTGCCAAGTGTTTTTTTTTCATCACCGACTAATACTCAACATCCCCGACATATTTCCAAGATTTTCACTATAGGAATTATTGTAAAATAGAGGGCTCAATAGATTCAAAAACTCTACTCATCAAAGAAAATTTTACGTCTTCTTGTTCTTTACCATGAGTCGTGGTCTAGTGATGGATGTATCCTATGGAGAATATAATTTTTCATGTCAAATTATAGCAATATACCACTTGGTCATACGTTGAATTATTCCATGGGTCATGGTCCTGTCTCGATCATTTCCATCATCACTTTCATCAACTTCTATTTTCACAATATTTGAAATATCTACATCAAGTGAGTCTATAGAGGGAGTCTCGGCTTCCTTCTCAAAGAACTCAACATCTCTGCTGGTGTAGACTTTTCTAGTCTTTAGATCCATAAATTTGTACCCAAGATCCTCTTCACTATAGCCAAGGAAGACAAGTTTTTGATATTTTATATCCAACTTCTTTAAGTTATGTTTGGGTATGTGCATGATGGGTTTTCACCCAAATACTCTGAGGTGCGTGATGTATGGCTTCCACTTCAACCATGATTCATGGGGAGTTACTCCATCAAGAGAAATTTTGGACACTCTGTTCAACAAATATACTATTTTCTTTGCTACTTCTACCCAAAACTTCCTCACTAGTCTAGAATCATCGATCATGCAACACACCATCTCCATGATAGTTTGATTTCTTCACTCAAAAACACCATTTTGTTATGGTGTGTGTGGAGGAGGCATCTATTGACAAATCCCATGAGCTTGTAAGTAGGCTTTGAATTTATTACTAGTGAATTCCCATCTCGATCTAAGTGGAGACATCCGATATGATGACCGGTCTCATTCTTTATAGCCACTTTGAGAATTTTGAAGTTCTCAAAATATTCATTTTCTTACAAAGAAAAAATATCCACATTTTTCTTGAATAATCATCAACACATAACATGAAATACTGAAATCCAGAATGAATAGGTTACATTAGATAGAAAATATCGATATGAACCGAGATAAATCTTACCGAAGCTCTATGTTATTTTCCTACTAGGCAATGAAGGAAATTATCTATATCCTTATAGAGATATGACAATCCTCTCACCATGTTGTACTAGTGAAGTATTTAGAGACATTTAAAACTGATGTGATAAAGTCTCCAATGCTAAAATTGTGTTGATGAAGAATTCTTAGCCACAAGTTCTTGATCATCCCCGTGGAAAACGTCAAGATGGAACATACGTCCTACATTGGAGATTTTTGCAACAATTTTCAATCCTATTGATTTATCTCAAATCAAACACACTTTCTTACTAGAATTACTATCAAATTCAATCTTCACTTATGATCTAGAAGTTGACTAAGTGATAGAAAATTCTTTGTTAACCTGTGGACATAATATATCTAATAATCTACAATTATGTGAACTAAGAGGTAGAGAAATGTTCCTAATTCCTTGTATAGTGCAAGAAGAATCGTCACCTAACGAAACATGGTTTTTCGAAGGCATGTTTCTCATGGTGATAAACCATTCTTTGTGCTCATTCATGTGTCGAGTTTTTCCCAAATCAACGTACCAAACAACACTAGATGATGTGAATGATTCACTGGATCAAGAAATGTACAATAAGTACCCGTTTTCGAATGATCTCCTTACTCGCCTACATTCCCTTATTGATGGGGTTTTCTTCACTAATTCTCCTTCTTCTACCCTTGATTTTAGTGTGACTAAACCTTATGAGATTTTGTATTTTGAGGTCCATAATTACTTGATGAACATTTCTTATATGTATTGTACCAACATTCTTTCACATAATTTCCTCTATTGAAAATAGGAAATTTGTTCTTTTTTTGTCCCCTTGCTAATGTTTTTTTTTTATAATTTTGAGAAGAATGATATTTTTCTTTGCCTTTTCATTTTTGATGAGAAGAGAGTGTATTTTCCTCTTCATCATATTTGTTGTACATTTCATCTTCTTGTTGCAGTATATTCACTAACTTGTCAAAAGTAATTGTTTGATCTGACAAGTTGAGTGTTGTCAAAAATATGAGGTAAGAAGGAGGAAGTAATCTTAGAAAATGTGAATGAGAGTTGTATAACTAACCTAATCTCCCAGGGGTAGAAGTGAAGTACTCAATTATGTAACTTTATTAAAAAAAGATTCTTCTTTTTCATTTGGTTTAACTTTTAGCGTGTGTAACTGACTCTACAAATTCAAAATTGTGTTCTTGTTTTTTGCCTCATAAACAAAGTGCTCAACTTATCCCATACTTATTTATTTGTTTTGGAATCTCAAAGGTGGGATTGCATGTCATCATATACTATGAACAAGATTATGAATTTGGCCTTCTGATTGGCCTTGTCAAACTATCTTTGTTGGTATGCATCATTTGGTGATTTGGTTGCAGAACCATTCAAAACATGCCATATTTATTCAAACTCAAGTTATGTTATGATCTCAGTCTTCTATGCAACGTAATTATCTCCTTTTTGGAGTTGTGAGTATGGAAGAAAGAACTTAGGGGCATTGATGCCCATTGTAGACACCCAAATTCTGATTTTGTAATCTTATTTCTAAAAGCACACTAATCACTCACAATCTTACCATCTCCATTATAATTAGTGATTTCCACTAATTAACTATTGTTTCTTACAAGTTTGGTTAATTAACAATGTTTTGTTGATTACCTAGCCTCTTTCACATTTAGGATACCAATTTACAACACATCGTGAGTAAAAATCCTCTTCCGAACAAACAATTAGCGATTATTAGCTAATTAAGCTTATTTTACCCTTGTTTTGTTCAATAAAACCTATTATTGGCTTAAACCCCTCTTGTAACAATTCAAAATGACGCCATTTCCCTCCAAGACATCTTAGAAGTCTTCAAAAGCTTATCACATCCTCTTAATTAACCCTAAGTGGTTGATTAAGACTCCTCACATCCTAATCACTTGTTAATTCACTAATCATGATTAGAAAACCTTAATCTACTCTGTACTTTTAGTCCCACATGCACCAAGATGAAAGTTTTCCCCAATTGGAAAATTATAAAAATGACTAACCCATACCCTCAAACTTTACACCATCCTTTGAATTGCATATCATAGAAGAAATATGATTATGAGCCTTACTTCCTCCTTGGAATAGCTTGCTCAATATTTTTCTCCGATCTTAATGTTGGTTAGTAGAGGGATATCCAATATGGCCTTGTAGCCATTGTTGGAGAGATCCTCTCACAATTTGTGAAGTAGCAACAAACCATAATTTGATTGCTCCTAGATCTATTTTAGTTACCAATTCATACTAAGTAGGCATGCTTTAGCTAAGATTGATTGATATCATGTTAGTTCTTTTAAGTTTTTCATTAATCTTTAATCATTTATATTACTATTGTTAATTTCTATCTTTGTTAATAGACTATGTGGTGTTAGTCTAGCTATTTAGCTTTGTAAGATTTTTAGTAGTTATCATTTGGCTATCCTAGTGGGAGCATTCCCCTTTTCCTTCATTCAACTTTGAATCTTTCTAGATTAGTTTCCAATATTTTGCAGAGTAAATTTAAAAGTTTTGTAGATTAATTTCAATTTTTGATAATTGTTTCAACTAGATTAGTAGAAGATGCTTTATTTTCTTGTTCTTTGCGAGGATCTAAAGAGGTAAAGTATTGTCAAAATTCCATCAAAAAGTCAAATATTTGATCTTTATTAGATTTTTCTTGTCAAAACTTATGTTTTGACCACATACATGAAGGTTTATGCTAGCGTCTTGAGTGTCACACTCATATTCAAAGGGGCACAATAATGACTTCAAGGTTGTGCCAAAACTAACGCTTCAATGGACACGCTTATGTTACCCTGAATTTTTGCCCTCTATGTGTTGGTCATGTTGGAATTTCTAAGTGTTCACTTTGACATCTCACTATTTGTGCTCATGTTAATTGACTGTGTGATTTTTACAATGATGTGTTGGTGCCTTTTAGGTTACACTAGTGTTTTATGAAGCACGTTGCTACTATAAAGGGCACGTTCTTTATGCTAGGGGGTGTCTTGGTGTGCTAAGGTAAGTTTGGATCAAAATTCAAAATTTCAATTCATGTTTCTTTATGCTCTTGTCATTTTTCTAGGTTTTTGGCTTCTTTTTACTGCAACTTTTCTAATTTAGAGCATGTTTTTAATATATTTACTTAGGGTTTGATGAATTACATTTGTTTTCATGCTTTGTATGAGTTTGGGATAGGGTTGTGTATGCTCTTCTATTGCACCTTGTGTGATATTGAGAATCAAAAGCATATCTAAACCTTCTTTTGCTAACATTAGAGTAAGTGGGAAACTTCATTGTTCATTTTGTGCTTAAAGGAATGGACTTTTCATATAGCATTTCTATGATATTTTAGTTAAAGATGTTTCGTTTGATAAAATATGATGGCTAAAGATTGTGTATTCTCTTCTCTTGCACCTTGTGTGATCTTGAGAGTCAAAAACAACTTTAATTTTGCACTAAAAATCACTTGGATTAATTGGGAATGAACCTTGATTTACAAATTATTATGGTGATTGTTTGATTTACAATCTTTTCATTGTTATCTAGTTGGGTTTCATGTTGTGTACAATCTTCTCTCGTGTCCTTGAAGATCTTGAGAATAAAAAAATATTTAATCCTCTTTTTATGATACTGTAGATCTTTTTGGATAAACTAATAACTATTTGTGTGTAGGACCTAATTCTTGCCAAATAAAGGAGAAATATCTTCAAACCAAACTCTAACATTCACATGTGTTGTAGGTTGCAAACGATGGCCTAAACCAAATTTCCTAATTCAAAAGATAAGAAAATACATCACTTTACAAAATAGTGTATGTGTAGGTTTGGTTAATAGCTAAAGTTCATCCACTTAACTAGGAGAAAAATTCCTTTGGCATAAGCCTTAAGAAAACAAGAGGAATTCTCCTATGAACCCCAAAGTATTTCACGTAAGAGGGAACCTTCTGAAAGAAACGGGAAAGTGCTCCACTACCCAATTCATTAGTACACCTTGGTAAGAGGAGAATCAAAGTTATCTCCATTGTGACCCTAGTGAAAATACAGCTGAATGTATTTATTTATCATCGTATTGAAGGGGGTAAAGTAAATTCGGGATACTCTAAGATTGTTCAATATGACTTTCTTGGAAAACCGATCTCACAGAGGTAATTTGTGTCACCTAGTTGAGAGAAATAATAGGAATCTTCTGGCTTGGAGAAAATTTGACTTAAACATCGTATTCTATAGAGCTCTCATAATGTGACAATTTTTTGGAGTCTAAACCTTGTTATTCAAATAAGGGAAAGAGTCCCTTAAATTTGAAACCACACATTATTCATCAGAAGACCTACGAAATGTTACTTTTTCCTAGTTTTTCACTTGTCCTAAGATAAGGTTAAACTATGCCAAAGTTACACTTAGTTTGTTTCATCACCGCTTGGTTTACACCTTTATTTTATTGTGGCCCATTTGGGAAAAAAGAAGAATAACATATTCGGATACCACTAAAAATAATTGTGTCCACCAGTTTTGTAGTCTACTTGCATTACTAGGTTGTAATGTCATAATGTAAGTGTTGAAAGTGTGAATGGTACATCTTCATGTTCTAGTAGGCCCTTTGTCTCACACCCATATTGAGAATAATCATTATTATAGTTAGGTGATATCATCTTTGTCTTTATTTGAATCATTACGCTTCCCACATTATAGCCATACAATTGTGATACTTACATCTTGTTTCCATTGTGATACTTAGTCTAAGTATATTAATTGTATTTTTACATTTCTCACATGCATAGTAACTTATTGATATAGTTAGGCTTAGTTTTTATCCTAATATTGCCTTATGTTTTTTGATTGTTGAGGTTACATTGTTTGCATCGTGACAACATCATTTTTATACTATATTTTTTCTTTCATCATAAATCTCGGTTTATGTGTCCAAATAGTGTTGTTGCACCTTTGTTTGTATTACTAACTTCCATTTTCAAAGACCCGGACTTTCTTTGTGTCTAAAAATATTTTTAGTACACCTTTTTGGAGGATCGTGTTAAAATTTCTTAGCATTAGGTCTTGTTTATTTTAAACTGGACCTAAGTGATAATATTGTGTTGTCACTATTTTCTTTGAACCTATCTTGAAAAACATAGGAAGTAAACTATTGTTTTGATTAGATTTGAGTCTTGTACTTCATTGTCTTATCCTAGATACTTCTTGTCATATATTACATTAGTGTGTGTATTCTTTATTCTTTATCCTTGGGTTCATATTGACCCTTGGATTTGTGACCATTTGATATTTCACATTTTTTGTGACGAGTTGACGTCATTACATTACAAATGTTTACGTAGGGTCAATTTTAGTCAACCTTAGTAAAATCTTTTGCATTATACCTCCAACCACAAGAATGGGGCATAAAAACTAGGGCATTTCCTTTTGGATATGACATGTTAAACCCACTTGTAGAAGACAATGTCATGGTTGATCATAGCGGTGGAGAGGAGGATTCTCTTCGAGAAAATTTTGAGTTGAATCCCACCCACTTTGACGATTATATATAACAAAAAAACATGAGGTCCTAATTGATTTTATATATCTCGGACCAAGGTTACCCTCTACAATTGACCTTTCTCTTATTGCCATAATGGTTCATTTAGACGAAGAAGTAGAACTTCCTTCTTAGAATATTAACAATATCTTAAACCCAAGTCATACCTCTACTTCTGGAGGATAGAATCATGAGGAGATACCTTTAGAAAATTATGGAGACTATTGTATACCTACTATTAGAATTCATTGTGAGGACCATAAAGACCATGATCATCATGAGAAACCTCCTCCATATGAAAATAGTAAAGAAGTACCGACTTAGGAGATAACCTTAGAAGAACAAGTACAAGCTCTCACTCACCAATTAGAAATTTTAGCTTCACACGTAAATAAGGAACAACTAAAACCTTTGAAACAAGATATATGAAAATCTAAACCAAAATATTTGTACCACGAGTTCCAGACAAATACTCCTCATTGAGAGGTGCACAAAGAACCTTACGAGGATTTTTATGCAGAACATAAAGGTGGGGTTATAACTAGATTTAATCATTTGTATAGATCCATACCTCCCACACAAGACCAAATATTTAATCAAGAGTGGTCAACCATGAAAAACACCCTTATAGCTCTACAAGAAGGAAAAACAATTAATAACAAAAAAGTACCAATTTGAAGACTAATGCCCATACCCCTTTGATATAGCCATGTTGTAGGTACCTTTCCCATGTGATTTTGATTATCCAAAGTTTGAAAAATAAAATGGAAAGAGTGACCCTAGAGACCATATTAAGGAATTTTATATGGCATGTTAAGAGGTCGCATATAGCAATAACTATCTCATTCACCTCTTCCCATTAATTTTGGTAGGTTAAGCGTTAGAGTGGGTTTTATACATCCCGAAGGGATTTAAATCTACATGGCTCAAACTCGTTGAACACTTCGTACGTCACTTCTCATTTAATATAGATAATGATGTCACCATGTTAGATTTGTGTAATGTAAAACAATGAAAATAATAAGAACTTCGCTACTTTCCGTAGCGATGGAGAGGGTTAGCTAGCTGCTTCCCTTGTTCTATACATGAAAATAAGATTAATAGTATATTTGTACCTAACCTCCACTCTGAAATTACATTCCACTTGAAAATGCATTGTGGTAACATGTTTGAAGAGGTGATCGAAAAGGGGAGTCAAATAGAAAAATTGTTGTTAGCTAGATGGACCTTAAAACCCCTTTCACATGACTGTGATCATACTAATTCCAAACCTAGTGACAAGAAAAAAATTGTTCGTAATAAGAATAAAAAATTTGTAGATAATGGAATAGTAGACTCTAAATGAGTACAAGCAGTCCAAAATCATGCACCCATGAAACTTGCAAAGGGAACACCTACGGAGTATAAACATTGTAACTTCACCCCTCTCTTTGAATTCTATGTCATCAATATTAAAATAGTTAGAGGTAGTTAATATGGTTATATATTCAAAAATATGCCTTATGGGGATGACACGACTAATTCATCATGGTTTTGGGAAAATGAATATTGTGAATTTCATCACATTGAAGGTCATAAGATTGATAAGTGTTTAAAATTGAAATACTATATTTAGGACTTAATCGACAATGGTGATGTGGAAATGGATTCTACAACCCCTACTAAATCTCCTATTGTGAATATGGAGATCTTCAAAGAACCTTTCCCAAAGCACACCAAAGGAAAGGAAGTTGGACCAGGGACAATCGTCTCTAACCAAAAATCCCAATTATGTTTTAAAGACAAAACATTTTGATGCCCTAATAGGTTGTGTAAACATGACGAGCTCACCTTGTTATTTCAAAACCTCCCCCTATTCCTCAAGAAATTCATTATGATGTGTTAGGGAAATTAGAGAAAACAACCACTAATATTTCAACCTCGGACCTTCTTAAAATTTATAACACCCATAAATACATCCTTTATAAGACCTTACAGGATATCACGAGTATCCATTGATATCAACCCATCACACTTATAAGAAATAGTAGTGTAGATCACTCCTTTAGAACATATAACCTTCAATCTAATGTAAATCCAATAAGATAATCCCTCTCATAAACTACCCTTGTATATTGAAGACATAATCAAACACAAGAAGGTAAAAAGAGTGCTTGTGGATGATGGACCAGGTTTAAATATTTGTACTCTAAAGCTAGTTTGAAAACTAGGGTGTATTGAAGCCAAATTAGAAACAAAAGTCATCACCATAAAGGCATATGACAATGAAGAATGACAGTCGGCCGGTATGATCACTTTCTCCTGGAGGTAGGTCATATAAATCAAGATATGAAGTTTCATGTCTTGGACTTGAGATCCTTTATAACTTATTTCTTGACCATCCATGGATTCATGCCATGTAAGCCATACCTTTAATGTATCATCAGTTCTTAATTAAAGCTACACCATGAAGGAAAAAATCTCACTATTTAGGAGATCCCCAATCATTTTCTCATTTCGAGATCTTTTTGGCTACTTTCCCACCATCTACAAATGTATTTCTACATAGATAGTTGTTCCTATCCAATCAAAGGCCCTTGCTTCATGAGTGGATCTAGATACCTTGTCCCCCAATGAAAAGGGTACTTCTACATCAGATATTCATTTTTTTGAGTGGGAGATGAAGGTTATAAAAGGTGGTTGTGGAGAATATGATCTTGATGAGGCCCTCCTAGTTCATAAAATTCCCTATCTTCCAAAGTGCATGACATGATGTGTTTCAAGATTCAAAGGTCCCGGAGAACTTCCCTTTTGACGCTTTCACTCTGGTGGATTATTAGAAGATGAAAGGATACTCAAATATATTGTATTTTATCTTGAAGATGATGAAATGGCTTTATGCTATCAATCACATAGGTATGTTATCCCCAATTGAATGATGCTTACTATGGGATATAAAGGATGTGGGTGGGTTGCAAAAAAAAATGTATACTCAAATCTCTCTTGATACCTAACCGTATAGTAGGTAATTGCAGTATCGGTGTTCAACTATATGAATCTCACCCGAAGAGGTTGAGGATACATTTTTTTAGCGTGAAAATAGTTTGTATGAATGTGAAAGAGAAACAGATTCTCGGTGTAGTCTTTATAAAGACCTTTCCTCCATGAACTTATTTTTTGGCATGGCTATCCTAGCTATAACTCTTGTTATATCCCCGTAACTCAAAAACTAAACCTAATTTACTCATCACTCATGAATTAGGACCAATAACAGTATGTGCACATCGATGTCTATCACATTGACGAGGTTATTTGTGATTTCTTTGGCATTCGTGATAGTATCCCAATATATTACCATGAGAAAGGCTTCTCCATTCACCTCAATACATGCACGTACTTTGGGCGGAGGTAGAACTATGTGGTCATTTAAGAAAAAAATAAAAATTCCACCAAAAATCCTTGTAAAAATTCCAAGTCCTATAGCAAAAACCTCTTTGAGGCACTTGGGAACAAAGAAAATGAACAATCAATAGAAAAAATAGTTGACCCACTTCAATATGAAGATATATTTGAGACACATTTGGTAAAAGAGGATCTTAATCCCCACCTTGATCCTACGTGTATGGAAGATTAATCCAATTTATTAGTAGAGGAGACAATAAATTTCAATATTGGCATGTAGAAACTTCCTAGAATAGTAAATTTGGGATCTTTCCTTTCAGCTCTAGAAAAAAAAACTTTTAGAGTGAATTTAAGATAATTTACAAATATTTTTACTTGGTCTTATGCAAACATGTCAGGACTTGATCCTATATTAGTGGTGCACAGTATTTTTATACACCCAGATGCCAAGCCCATAAAACAAAAGCTCTGAAAGATGCATCCTTGTGTCACCTTGTTGGTTAAAGTAGAGCTAGAAAGATTATTAGAAGTAGGCTTCATCAGGCCTATTAACTATTTAGAGTGGATTTCCAATGTATTCCCAATTCAAAAGAATCTTGTCAGTATTAGAGTTTGCATTGATTTCTAAGACATTAATAAATATTTTCCTAAGGATGACTTTCCTCTTCCCAACATTGACATGATTGTCAATTCAACAACTGGTTATGAGATTTTATCACTCATGGATGGATTTTCAAGATATAACTAGATAAATATTGTTGAGGAAGACCAACATAAGATATATTTTACCACCCTAGGGGGAAGTTTTGTTATCAAGTCATGCCCTTTAGCATTAAGAATGTAGGTGTTACCTATCAATGGGAAATAACTGTAATCTTTCATGATATGATTAGTGACATAATGGAAGATTATGTGGACAATATATGGGAAAAATCCAGGACTTGAAAAGAGCACCTAGAAATTTTTTGAAGCATATTTTGGCATCTAAGGGACTACAAGGTTTGAATAAACTTGAAGAAGCGTGTCTTTGGCATGTTATCTAGAAAAATACTAGGATTCATTATTTCATGGAGGGCAATAAAAGTGGATCTTGCAAAAGTTCTTCTTGCTATAATAGAAATGCCTCCTCCGATGAATATCATATGATTCGAAGCTAACAAGGAAATATCTAAGAAATTGGAAGGTTCATCTCTCGATTGTATATAAGTATCATACCTTCATGCATTTTTTCAAGAAATATGTCGGCCACAGGGGACCGAGAATAGTAGCAAGCATTCTCTTTGCTCAAAGACTATTTGGATAAACCCCTGTTCTACTTCCACCCATAGTAGGTGAACCATTGTTACTCTATATTTCTGCCAC
Organism: Taxus wallichiana var. yunnanensis; assembly: GCA_018340775.1. Taxonomy (NCBI): domain Eukaryota; kingdom Viridiplantae; phylum Streptophyta; class Pinopsida; order Cupressales; family Taxaceae; genus Taxus; species Taxus wallichiana. The sequence continues at coordinate 565,971,101 of CM031235.1, forward strand.
ATACTTTGCAATTGGGGAATTTTTGGCCTAGTATGAGAAGGAGAAGAAAGAAAACATTATGCACTACCTAAACCGAACATTGATAACTTATGAGATCAATTATCCACAGATAGAAAAGCCTTGTTTGGCCGTGGTATTTAATTTTCAGAATCTACTTCATTATACGTTAAATAATAAGTTCAAGCTTATCTCAAAGGTTGATCCATTAAAGTACTTGTTTTCAAAGCCCACACTCATAGGAAATATGGCTAATTAGATCATCTTACTCAAAGTGAGTTTGACATTGAGTATATACACTAGAACTCAAAGTGAAAAAATAGGTTTTAGTAGATCATCTAGCTAAATTACATGCTACTAGTGCGAACCTTTGAGTTTGGAACTCCTAGATGCATCCATAATGTACCTCGAGGAATCTATTATATGACAACTATACTTTGATGGCTCCTTTACCTTTCATGGTTCAGGTGTCGGAGTTGTGTTGATCACTCCTTCAAGAGACTTGATCCCTCAGGCATTCTAAATCGGGTTCCCATGCACAAATAATATAGTAGAATATGAGGCCCTTATTACGGGGATGAAGCTGGCTATTAAATGGGATATCAGACAAGTAAATGTAATTGGTGATTCCATGTTGATTATAAAATATGTAATCAGATGAATATAAAGTTAAAGATGAGAAACTTATTCCATACAAGAGAATGGTTGATTCTTTGAAGGAATTCTTTGAGTAGATTACATTTCAAAAAATACCAAGAGGAAAGAATAGAGAAGAAGATGTTATGGCCACAATGGGGTCTATGTTAAGTATCCCACATGGGAATAACGATATGTCATTCTTTGTTGAGAACTTACAAACACCAACATATGACATACCAGATATTTGGTATGTGAAGTTGTTGGTCCCTTTTCCCCATGGTATAGTGACATCTTTAATTACCTTCATGATGGAACATTTCCCAAAAACATTTCCCATACCAATAAATGAAACATCATCAAACATATATCCCGTTATACCCTACTTGGGGGCACTCTCTTCCATTGAGGCTATGATGGGAATCTATTACATTGTCTAAATTCAAATGATTCCATCCTAGCAATCAAAGAGGTACACGAAGGCATTTGTGGGGCTCATACTAATGGGATCATCCTAGAAAATAAGATACTCAAAGTAGGCTACTATTGGCCTACCATGGAAAATGATTTCTGCAAACATGTGAAGAAATTCTTGCATTGTTAGAAGTATGATAATTTGATACATGCACCAGCAAAATCATTATATCCTATCACAATACCTTAGTCATTCTCAAAGTGGGGGATCAATCTCATAGGCAAGCTTGACCCTGTATCCTTATATGGCCATAAGTTCATTATCACTGCTACTAAATACTTCACAAAATGGGTAGAGGTTGTTCCTCTCACCTATGTTGAAGGAGAACATATATCTATGTTTATAATGAACCATATTATCTGTTCATATGGTAACCCATATTCAATTGTAGCCTACAATGGTAAGTATTTTAAAAATAAAACTATGAAGTTGTTTTGTAAGCACTTTCAAATCTCTCTCAAATTCTCAACCCCTTATTATTAATTGGCAAGCCGAAGCTTATAATCAAACCCTCATTCGTATTATGTAGAAGATGGTGAATACAACATATTTGTAACTATCATTTACAAATTCACCCCGCCATTTGGGAATTCAGAACATCTATCCACAATCCTATAGGTGCAACTCCATATTCCCTAGTATTCAGCACATAAGTCATGCTACCTCTAGAGATCAAGATCCCCTATTTGTGTATAGAGCTGAGAGATTACCTAAATGAAGAAGATGACTACAGAGTAGTTTGACTAGAAGACTTGGATATATTAGATGATAAATGACTTCATGCCCTCAATCACCTTAAAGTGTATTAGGATCAAGTGTAACTAAGATACAACAAAATAGTGATACCTCGTTAGTTTGAGGTAGGAGACATAGTGATAAAAAAATAAGTTCAACACCACCAAGGACCAGGAAAAGAAGGGAAAATTTGAGCCTAAATGGATATGTCCCTATGTCTTGGTCGTAAAGTTTGGTTTAATATCCTAAAAGCTTACTTACTCATATGGCGAGGAGCTTTGGAAACCAATGAATGAAATTCATCTTAAGTGGTTTGAAGCTTAAGTCCGGGGGTCTCTAAAATGTCAGAAAAAACACAAAAATAGAAAAATAGAAAAAGAAAAGAGAAATAAATCGGCGCGTCCAATAATGAAAACCACGTAATGGTGGAACTTTGGACAAGTCCTTTGGTGAAATAATGTTTCCACTACAATTGGAGGGTCCATTGTTCACAAGCATTTCAGATCTAGGATTGTGATAGCTTTGTCTTAAGATAGTCTTTGTTTGCATCTAAAATACTTTTGAGCCTAACCCTCTTAGCCTTGATCTAGTCGATCCTACTTCTTTGTGCGAAGGGTCTGCCTTTGTATATTCCCAACTCACACTAGGGGAAAATTTTCATCATTGATTCTTGCACATAATACATGGCATTATTCCTTGTACATCCTATCTAACGTCTGGGGGCATCCATGTTTCTTCATTTCCTTACATTTAAATTCTAGAAACTTCTTAGAAAACATCAAAACAATTTGTATAACTTTGTGAAAATCCTAAAACATTAAAATATGTTATTCAAAAAATCCCAAAATATTCACATACATTTCGTAGAAAACTCCAAAATAATAAAACATTATGTCAAGATAAAACCAAAAAAAAATGAAAAATGTTTCAAAACTATTTTGTAAAAACAAAGTAGTAGTTTGCTTACTTTTATTGGTTGGTTTATATAGTTTTAGTTACACTAATTTTTCATCTTGTGTGTGTTGAATTGTATTCATTTTCTTACTTAGAGTGATATTTTAATTTGTAGTGCATCAAATTCATTTTATCTTGCATACTTGTAGATAGTTGTGTTACTTTAATAAGATTTGATTAAATTGTGCTTGTTGTGTACTTGTGTAGTTTGTTTTCATTTTCATCATCATATAATTTATCATCAAATCTATATATCATACATTAATAAAGGCTAAGCTACATAACCATGAACATGAAAATTAAACATGTATGCTAAGCTAACATCATATAATATTGCTAAGAGGGGAAAGAGGGACCACCTTTTGTCCCCCCCTCAAACATAGAACATAATTAAAATGTGGATTAAACATGTTATCTCATACACAAAATGTGATAGGTAAAACAAAAAGTATCTCATCAACATGCAAAGTGATATCATTAGATTCGATGTCATGATCTAACAACATGTGATACAGACATAAACCACAAAAAACATACATATTAAGTATGATATCCCATAAAAAAAATGTGATACATCAATAATCCATCAATCATCATATATCCATAAATATAAAATGTCCATGTACAAAATCATGTGTCTCGATGCATATCAGATACAAAATTCCATCATAGGCATGGGTCAAAAATGTGTCTTCATCATGAGGCATACTAAAAATCAATATATAGTGTACATCTATATAAAAATATTCCTTCATATCGAGGCATACATCAAATAGATACATCAAGTACATCAATAAAAGAGTCACCCCGACTCTCACCCTCCTCGGGAATCCCTTGCTCATGTTTTTCACTAGGTGGGTACATATGTTATGATGGATGCTTGGAAGCTGTTGCACCATGTTGGGCTGACCCATGCTTATCTTAGTCTGTTGTGCCAAGGGATCCTGTGCGATAGTGATGGCCTTTGTGATCTAGGCTGTAGTGATGGCCTTTGTGATCTAGACTGTGATAGAATGTCGGATATTTTAGTATAGTCTAGATCTCTCTACTCATATGGGATGGTCACATGAAAGTGCTTCCTATAATAAATGGCCTCTCCTACCAGGAAGTACTCTCACCAATCAAAAGTTGTACTCCTGAGTAGGTACCTTCTTACTAAAGTGTATTTAGCTCCACTCTTGCACTCACTAGCTCTGCATATAGCTAGGATCTATCTACTAAATCTTGATAACTCTCATCCTATAATTTTTCCTTATTTGTGACTACTTAATCTCTCTTTATTCAAAGTTGATTTCTCTCTATAGTCACCTAATCTCTCTCTAGATTTATCTGATCTCTCTTAGTTGTAGCCTGAAGTTGTAGGCCTATGACATGTTGTAACTATTGTTGTAAGGAAGTCACCTGCCCACCAACTTATATATCCTCCTCCATATCCTCTTCATCCCTGGCACATCCTCTACCTCCTAGTGAACTATGTTGTGGACTCACATATGGGGATGATGAAGGTGCCTATAATGGAACTTGAAGTGGTATCGTGGTGTTGGTACTTGTGGTGGAACCACTACCTAATGTTGCACGAACACATGCTTCTAAACTAATACATGTTGTACATAAGTCCTTACATGTGGACCTATCTAGGGAGCTTCCTGAGTGTGTGCCTTAGGATATGTGCTTTATAAACCTTGTGCTACTTCATCCATATCTTCCTTTGGTATTTTCAATTGTCATAGAAACATTATAGTATACCATCCCCGATAATCCTAAGGAATCCATGGATCCACTATCTATGACCATTACACCCAAGGATATGGCACCACCGAAGAAAACTAGTGTTAGCTCGTCCTAGCCTCGATCCATGGACCAATATGCAAGGTATCTTTGGATCTATTCCCATACCACATCTCATCACCAGGAATTCCCTTAATGAGACTAAATTGTTTATAGACCCTTTCCACTTTGTACCACTTCAGGATGTAGCTCGTGCTCCCGATAATGAAATGATCAATGACCATAGTGCTCAAGCTGCGTTACATCCCGATGCCACTAATATAACCTATATGGCCACTATGCAATCATATGAGGATGTACCTAGTCAAAGTATTTCCTATAGAAATTTGTGTCTCCCATGTGATTTGTTTAAATATCATCACTATCAGGAACCCAACCCATAACATATGACTTGTTAAGAGTTCGGGATCGCAATGCTCCTCTGTTGGGCATCCTATAGTGATATGATCCCAAACCCATATCTAAAGCAAAGTTTTGGACCCATGATATTCGACCACGTAGGGTTATCAAATACAAATCAGAGTATAAATGGGCTAGTATACACTGCCCCCAATAATAGACCTCCCCACTGATGAGTCCCTGTATCACTCTAATTAGGCCCAAAGAAAAATGAGCACCAGTATTATCATGTAGCAATAGGCCACTGAAAAGAGATATAAAATATATGGGAACTTGTCAAATCCATTGATCGACCATACATCCAAGAATGTCCACTGATATACTTCGACAAGGTATGTTTGCTAGTCAAAAAATTACAGCAATTCTCTACATGTTATGACCATGATGGCCATCATATATCACCGGTGACCCTGAATGGGCACTTTAAAAATCCACCAAACATCCTCTAATGTAATACTCATCTTACATGTTGGAAGGAGAAATATATGGTTCTTGCTTCACCATCTCTCAGCTAAGGCTATGAGTAGGCTATGGTCCAAAGTAATTTTTGGTAGGTGAGCCACATGTGACAAACCCATCACATCCAGTAGTATATCTAAGTAGATGTGATCTCATCGATGAAATGTCACCTCGTAGGCTTGGATCTGCTTGTGTTGCTATCACATCCCTAATCAGGGAAGGTCCACCTATAAGTTTAATCACGTCATTTTTATGATCTTATTCTTATATTTTATTATCTTATTCTTCTATTTTCATTATTTAATTCATCTATTCTAACATCTAGGTTTTTCTAAAGAAATTCCTAATTTCTTGCGAGGACCATCTAGGTTGGCCCCTTTCCAAAGTAGCGCATCCCATTCCATGCCAAAGACCCCAAGCACCAACACCACCTTCTCCAAACAAATGCCTATGATTTCACACAAGCGTGCCCCCTTCCCCCTAACCCCGACTCACATCAACATGTATGGTATGACCTTTGGCGCACTCATCTCCATGCCTACACGCAGCATGCATGTTGTTTAACATATTCACATGAGCGCTCATCTTCTAGCACCAACACGTACTTACCAACATATTTTTAATGTAAATGAGGACTTTCCTACATACTACCACACCAGCACACCCTCATGAATGCCTACACACCCCAAGGGCCTCACTGGCATTTTTGTGTCCATTTTCTATGCTAATTAATTTGATTAAATGCTAATAAATGCACTAGAAAAGGACAAAAGGGAAATTTTTTGCTTTGTGTACCTGCGGGCCATCATTGGGAAGATGTATATAGTCTTGAACAGAATCCTCATGGTGTTTTCAGTTCTACACCCTTTCCATTTTCTCTCGTAGGTCAAAGCTCACTCAACAATAAAAAGGTAAGTGTATGTGGTAAATAAACTCACCACGATGGTTTTAACCTCGTGTGGTGTGGTTTCTATATCCATTTTCACCCCGAATCATGTCTCTCACCCCCAAAGTTCCCTAGGACCATCGTGATTCTTCTAAATTCTTCTATCTCTCATCACGATGATTATTTTTAATAAATAATTTTTTTCACTCATTTTTACCGCATTGGGACATGTTTTTCTTCCATGTGACCCTTTTTGCTACGGGAATTTTTTACCTTCCAAAGCATCTTGTGGTGATGTCTTATGACTTATTTATTTCTTTTACAATATTTTCTTCCCAAAAATCAAAAATCAAAACAATATAAAATAGTTCAAAACATCCAAAAATTGGTAAAAATCCAAAAATTGTAAAAATTCAAAATTTTGCAAAAATTGGTAAATGCCATGCCTACAACTAAAGCTTGTATCAAATTCATTTCCATAAAACATCAAAAATTTTCCTACAAAAACATATTTCTTAGGTTCTTGCTTTTTCTTGTCTCAAATGACTTGCAGATCATCATGATCTACCTCCATTAACAAATTTGGCTTGCTTACTATGTATGTACTCGTGCGATAATGAGTTGCTAGAATCTTTGTGTCATAGTGTACAAATGCTTTCCTAGGATTAATTGTGTCCTTCGTTATTCCCCTTTCATGTATCCTTTATTTAGGCACCATTTTTAACCCTTGTCATTACAACATGAACATTCAGGAACTGCAACTTGATAATAAAAACATGGGTACAATTGTCTTGAATGTTGTTTGTCGAGTAGATGTGATTGTAGTTGTTTCTCTGTTAGGTTATCAGGTTTAATTTCTCGTATTGCATTACATTGTGTATTTTTCATGGAGTTATGCATTTTTAGTAATGAACAAATGTTAGTAATATAACTTTCCATGTTAATTTACACTTTTGTTTATTTTAATAAGGGTCGATGATTTAGATCATATGGGAAACATGATGAAAGAAAGTTACTTATTGAAATATTTGATGCAAGATTTATTCCTACATTCTCTACTATCATGTCTTATCACTACTATTTTTATTTCAAAAACACAGGGTAATAAACAATCATGTTTATCCCTATCTTATTTCTTCTATCTATTTCGATCATATTTGTTTATCATCGATTGACTTCTTCTATCACCCCATTAACACTCGATGGGGTATCCTTCATTCTAATAATTTTTTGTTAAAAATTTTACTTTTTATGCTTTTCTACTATGTTTGAAGTGATTTCACTTACTTAATCTCAAAAAGGGGCAAATGTAGACACCTAAATTCTACTTTTGTAATCTTATTGCTAAAAGCACACTAATCACTCACATTCTTACCATTTCTGTTATAATTAGTGATTTCTACTAAATAACTAACCATTCTTATGATTTTAGTTAATTAACAATGCTTTGTTGATTACCTAGCCTCTTTCATGATTAGAATGCCAATTTACGACACATCGTAAGTCAAAATCCTCTTCCGAACAAACAATTAGCAATTATTAGCTAATTAAGCCTATTTTACCCTTGTTTTGGTCAATAAACCATATTATTATCTTAAACCCCTCTTCCAACCATTCAAAATCACCCCATTTCCCTCCAAGACATCTCAAAAGGCTTCAAAATCTTATCCTAGCCTCTTAATTGACCCTAAGTGGTTGATTAAGGCTCCTCACATCCTAATCACTTGTTAATTCACTAATCATGATTAGAAAACCTTAATATACTTTGTGCTTTTAGTCCCACATGCACCAAGATGCAAGTTTTCCCCAAATGGAAAACTATAAAAATGACTAACCACATACCTTTAAACTTTACAACATCGTTTGAATTGCATATCATATAGGAAATACTATCATGAGCCTTACTTCCTCCTTAGAATAGCTTGCTCAATATTTTCCTCCAATATTCATGTTTTTAGTAGAGGGTATCCAATATGGCCTTGTAGCCATTGTTGGAGATATCCTCTCACCATTTGTGAAGTGGCAAAAAACCATAATTTGATTGCTCCTATATCTATTTAGGTCTATTTTAGTTAACAATTCATACTAAGTAGGCATGTTTTCGCTAAGATTAATTGATATCATGTTAGTTCTTTTAAGTGTTCCATTAAGATTTAAGCATTGATGTTATTATTGTTAATTCCTAGTTTTGTTAATATATTATGTGTTGTTTAAGTCTAGCTATTTATCTTTGTAAGAGTTTTTAGTAGTTATCACCCATTTTGTTGAATCAACCGACAAATGGTAAGGCTCTTATCACTCCAGTACAAGGTCTCCCAATCAATATAACACCAGTCTTATATACAAAATCTTTCTATATATGTTCCCTTTCGATATACCATTTGTTACATGGAAGAAGATCTCCATTTCAATATACCCAGTAGTATGTGAAATCTTCGTTAACGTACGTGAAATAATTAGATATGTGGTACTAAGACAAGATCGAAAGGGGTCTGTGTGATTATTAACACCGTCTCAAAAAAATATCCTTATACACACACATAACTTTTCTATATACTTAGATAATTTCGATTATCCGGATTTATGTCATGTAATCATTCACGAGAGGGATGGGAGGGCTCAAAGTGTGTGCATTATGTCCTTATTTCACATCATCAATTTATAGGGATAATTCATGTACAACGTTATTGTAGCTATATTAGGTGTTAACTATAGTAGTAGTGGTGACGAATTTACTTGTAAGCACTTCCCAGAGCCACCGTATATACCGAATCTTGAAAAAGAGATATGAAGATCCCGTGAGCATTACAAAACCAAATTTTATTTTATTTTTCAAAACTCTACCAGTTTTTATCAATTATAATATTTACAATTGAATATGGAAACATGTAAATTAGTAAAATAAACTAAAATATACAATTACTTCCAAATATTCCAAAAATGAATGACATGTAATTTTTTTATTTTTTGAGGCCCTGGTGGCCTCTAGAGCTCATAATGGCTCTCAGTGTGAAAAACCATAAAAACAACTAAAAATGCAATTTTTGATATGCCTCCTTTGGAAAAAGTTACTCAAAATAAAAATCTAAGAAAAGTGGGAAGAATTTTTTTTCCCTTTTATAGGGTTTTCTCTACTATTTTTGGCAGTGTGTTTAGTTATGGTTAGCGGGTTTGGTAAGGATTTTCCTTTGCTATGTTTGGTAGTTTCCACTAAATTACCCGCCGATTCAATATATATTAAAAACTAGGTTGGGGAGGTGGGGTCAAACCATTGACCTCCTTCTCCCAAATCCTTTCGTAAACCACCACAACGCTTAATGTGCTTTGTATATAAAATGAAGCACTTTATATTTGATTTGTAGAAAAAGTGACTAACCTTTTAAAAAGGAGACGTGGCAAGACGTGGAGAATCCACATGGCTGTAGTTGGGAGGAGGGTGGATTAGGGTTCCTAAAAATGTGGATCTCGATTCCTTTTAATGATTTTTGTCTATGTTTATTATTTTTATTCTCCACCACCTATTTTGTGTTTTTTGTGTAGGGTCATTCCTCAATACAAATCTTGGCTTGGATGGGGAGTGGAGGTACTAGTTTGTGCACAGTAGGAAGGGGATATCGATGTATAACCAATCAGATGTAGGGGAACTCATCGTGGGAAGATTAATGGCTCGGTATAATCTCGAAATTTTTTTGACCATTTCTCAAATGCACAACTTGATATAGACCTCGACATTTAGTTTGCAAAGGCAAAGGGCTCGGCTCTTTGACGACTTGGTTGTAATGTCTCAAATCACCGGATCCTTACAGCTCTGTGTAGAGCTCTTCCAATATCTCACCTCACTCATCATTTGAATGGATGATTTATCGAGGCCGAGTGTCAACCCGAAACCAATGCTAAAATCTCATTCCACAAGTTAGTCAAAGAACGAGCTTGGTATTTAGTGAAACTTGGCCTTCAAACTTGATGAATAGCTTGGTGCTCCAATGCATATCTCTAAAACAACTCGATGGGAATATTAGAAACTCATATTTTAGATTGGTATGAGCTCGATTGGGAGCTTCTACAGATATTCTACAACAATTTTTTTTTGAATTTTTGAATCGATTTCTTCTAAATCAGATTTTCTCCAACAAACAATTTTTTCCTAGTTTAGGGGCACCAAAGTGTAAAAACATTACTTTCCAAAAACTTGGATATTGAATAGGAGGTTGTGGGGATGTAAGGGTGGGCTTGGGACATTGCACGAGGTTGCATAGGCTCTCCAAATGCTATAGATGCTTGTCTAAGCTCATCTATCTCTTTTTCACTCTCTCTCTCTCTCTACACCTTCTCTACTCATATGCTCTCATATCCTTCTACGATACAAAATATAGAAAAGGTACGAAATCCTCATAATTGTATTTATATACAATCAAATAAAATTAAAATATAAGTATTGCAATACTTATAAATATTGTACAATCATATGAAAACAACCAGGTGTTGTCAGAACTATGCAACAATAAACACAATCATGTACACAAAAATAAAAATATATGGTTTTAACAATACATAACCATATAACAATAAAAAAAATCCAAATAATAACAAAATAATGATATGGGAATAATTTTCCCAAATACAAATTAAATAACCTACCTATGCTAAATTAACCTAGGTAAACTATGTTTTACGCAACAAAATCACACATTCACGAAATAAGATAAAAATAACCAACACCACATTTTCTCAAAAGGAAACCAAAAGAGGAAATTAAGAAGACATGATTTTCCCATTAGGTAGATAGATAAATTAATTAAACTTTTCTTTTTTCTAAGACTATTCATTAAACATAATTGTTTAAACCCAACTTTAGAGTACAATAAATATGCTCAATCCTTACATATTGCAAGTTTTCCATTTAATAAGATGAATCATCACCAATGAGACACTACTATTATTAGACCCTTGGAATATTGACCAAGTATGAAGATGCGTAGGCACGAAATGTCCCAGTTATGGAATGGTGTGCAAGGAAAAAGTCCGCAAGAGAAGGGTCTAAGGAAGCATGTAGCACATGCGACATGCGAAAGGATTCGGACTTAGTCATTTTGGACATCCGGAGTAGAACACATGAAAATCATGACCTGGTTGCATGTGGATAAGATGTCATCCTAGTGACTAGGTTGGCCTAAGAAGGAGCATGCTTGCGATGGAATCTTCTAGAAGAACATCATGGAATAAAGTGGAGAGCTCAGGCCTAGAGAAGCATGCTCATATGGAGGACCACATTTGGACACTTGGAATTGGATCTGAGGGCATTGGAGGGTGAGTTGGTAGTCCAGGAAAGCTATAAATACAAGCGCCTGTAGAGACAGAGATATACCTAGAAAGTGAGCAGAGCTCTGCAGAAATACTGTGAGGACTCTATCAGTGAATGGTTATATTCGGGAGAGAATGCATTAGGCTTAGGGGTTGTAAATTTTATTTTGGGTAGCTTAGTTACATTAAGTCCAGTGCAATGCATGACTATGGTCTTCTTCTTTGTGACCCTCTGTAATGGTTCCATGGATGTCCTCGGGTTTCCTATTATAATAAATACATGAATATCAATGATTCTGATGCATATTTCTCTCTTATGAGTTCTCTTTCCTTTCATGCTAAGTATGGATGCTTGTATGTTTCTTTCTATCACAATACATGTTATGGATTCTGTTAAGCACTCGATCTGAAATGACTGCAAGGATCTAGAGGCTGTTCTAAGCCCTATGGTTCTTGTATGTCCTAAAATATCTTACACAAATCATAGATGATGTTTCCCACTAAACTCACATAAAAGAGAGACTTGGTACCCGCACATGCCTCGAGTGAGCACTCAGCTTTCGCTAGGTGATAGGTCGGCACACATGGGGTTCCTTTCTTTTGTGATAGGAGTAAAAATGACTACATATTGGTTTCGTTGCTAGGACCTCTTTTTGAAGTTGTAGTGGGATTTAGCATACATCATGATCTGTGTAATGAGTAATGACAGAGCGGTTAACATTGGAAAGTGTTGAATTATGGTTCAAGAGCATGGAGGATGAATTTTTTCAAAGATTCAGCATTGGACCCGAGTTTAATGCACAAAGATGGGTAGAAGAGAATCTCTACCTGTGATCTATATGAAATTTTTTTTCGCTACTTCCCCTGTGGGCTGTATGAATGGCTCAACATACGCATCTAGATCAAATTGGCACTATAGATCACATGTGTGTACCCAAGAAGAATACCAAAGGCTACAGGATGCAGATCTGATGTGGACCTATGTTGTGGATCATTGGTGGAAAGGAGTATTAGCTAGCTACACTCTGGAGTATGCCATTTCCACATATTCTTGTCCAGAGGTTGCTGAGTTTGAGTTTACGAGGAGCCCAGAGGATCATTTCTACATGTTGTCCATCTGGCTCTGAAGATCTTGATGATTACAATGAGTTTGGAGGCTTTCCCAATGGCCGGCTAAACCATCTGAGTGTTGGGTGAGGAAGTTAGGGTGGAGGAAGATGGTAGATGTTGCGGTGGAAAAAGAAAGGGAGGAGAGACGACTCAAGTATGGTGAAGCACGTGAAAGGGAGATTGCTAGATGATGTGAGGTTGCAAGTGTGATGGATGTATGGTGGTAGACATTATGGGAAGGATTTGAGGTTCACGCTAAGGACGTGGAGCCTAAGTAGTCTATGCAACCCCATCTTGGTAAGCACGTGAGAGAAACCCCTTCGACTTTTGATGAGAGTTCATCACATGAAGAAAGAAGAACCATTTGGCGCACATCTGAACCCACCTAGTGACAGGACCCTAGTGCTTGTTTTTCTAGATCAGGGGGATAATATTACTAATCCAGTTGGCTACATTGGAGGTGATCATTCTATGCCCAGGAGGTATAATTTATCATTTGGGACTTCTATGGCTGCAAACACCAGCCCAGTGTTAGGAATTTTCAGGAAAGGTATAGACACACAAGCATTTGGTCTCGCATCTGGGAGTGGTGTGGGGTATACTATTGGTAGTGGGGCATTGTCATAGACCATAGGTGCACAACTTAGTGGAACTATGGGAACCCTTGACACGACCACTTCAGGACCTAGTGGGCTTGGTGGATTTATTGGCTCGGGAGGAGTAAGAGTTAGTGGGTCCTGGTGGGCTTGGTGGATTTGGTGGTTCAGGACCTAGTGGACTGGTGGATCAGGTGGTGGAGGAAACACGAGGAAGAAACCAAGGATCTAGCGAGAGGAGGATTTGGACCCTAACCACCCCCACAAGTTTTCTTTGAAATGTCTCTACATTTTCCGATTATAGAGGAATTGAGGATGTTGTGGAACATGTTCACAAGTGTGAACTGCTATGACACGTGAAGGGTGTCATAACCCTAGAACAGAAGGCTAGTTAGTTTATAACCACATTACAAGGGAACGCACATAGTTGGTATAGGAATTATGACCCTCATCAGATAGTAGTGGACTATACTACCTTAAATAATGCATTCTTAGTAGAGTTCCACATTCCTGAGTTTGAGAAAAAGAGCATCAGTGCTTTGAAGGAGATTCAACAAGGAATGGTAGAGAGTTTGTAGGAGTATGATGCACACTTTAAAACTCTCTTGTCTAAATTATAATATGATATTCACCCTTCACAACATTCTCAATGGTTTGTTGGAGGATTGATCACCCCTTTTAAAAGTTCCTTATCCCATTAAAATTTTCTGAGACCGACATGAGGCATTGGAAGTTTCCCTTTGTGTCGAGGCTATTGGTAGTGTTGATACTAGCGTTAACTCGTTCTTGGAGGCTCAGATTGCTACTATGGCCAAGCAGTTGGAAAAATTGTCTATGAACTCAGCCCATGAGACTCATAGTGGTTTGTGGTGCACAAATTGTGAAATAGAGGGGCACGTTAAGGATAATTTCCCCCGGAGGATAGTACATGTTGTGGTGGTAGATTGTGAAATTTGTCATGGGGACCATGATGCAAGTAGATGTCCCTTGCTACAACGCGCAATCAGGAAAAATGTATCTTGTTATTACAAGATTTGTATTTATACAACCCATGATACTAAGGATTGTAGGATGATTTTTCAAATCCATGAGGCCATTAATCATGGAGTGTGCCAAACTAGCATTGTCAGTAGTTCCAAGGGTGATGATAACCATTATGAGGAGTGCAAAGATGGAGGTGCGTGTGGAAGAGGTTTTCGAGGAGGATTATGTGGTCATGGTAACCATGGGGGAGGAAGGAGTGAGTTCCTACGTGGAACTGTTTCAATTGTGGATCTATAGAAAATTACAAATGCGAATGCCCATACCTATTGCAGTGCTCATGGTGCGGAAAGAAGCATAAGTATGAGGAGTGCCTGGAATTGTTTGAGCATATGAATCAACAACACCAGAAGGAAAAGGGCATTGCAATGGTCAGTATTAAGAAGGAAAACATAAAATAGATGCCTCGGGTAACATGGGACATAGGTTTGGAGCTGTCTTAGTAACAATGAGGGAAGAAGCCACATGTGCAAGAGAGGTACCAAGATCAAAGAACCTGGTTTCAAGGGAGGAGGTTGTTCATGGAAAGTTTCTAGACCCTATGCATCAAAAGGAGATATATCATGACACCATGGATGTTATTCGGAGCTTACAAGGGGAAATCCAATGTCTAAAGGAGCAATCCAGGAGGGAGGAACAAGGAAGGATAATTGAGGTGCAAAAGGATGACCTGGATGAGGTCAAAGAGGTGTGTAAAATGCTAAGGTAGGAGAATATCATTCCCTTGCTAGGATCATGGTTGAGAGAGAAGGTACCACGTGTCGGAGGAGAGTGCAAGAGATAGGTCTTGCACACAAACCTTCCCCCTCACAACCTTAATTATGACAAGGAGATTATGTTGAATGTAGTTGTAGATGGATGGATCCTCAGTAATATCCTCATTGACACAGGCACGGAGGTTAATGTTCTAACTTTGGATGTATGACATCAGATGGGAAGACTTGCATTAGCCATCTTCGAATGCGCTGTATATAAAAAAAAAAAAACTAAGGCAATGCCCATCTCGTGTCTTAAAGGATGCAACTATTATTATCCAGGAGCCAAATTTATTGGGGACTTCAAATTTTGGTGCTTGCTTTGAGGCGGACAATTTCCCAGCACTACTTGGGTGCCCTTAGTGTTACAAGAATAATGCGAACCTTTGATTCAACAAAGGGTACATCAGCTTCGAGAACAAGGAGGAGCAGGTCATTATACCCCTTGCTAAAGGGAATTCGACACCCTATATTGAACCAATGGGGGAAGAATTTCTAGGCAGGATATACGTGTGCTTAATCAAAGACCCTGAGATGATACACCCTACTAACGAGGTTATCCAATTTGAAGATTCCCAGTCAGTGAATGATACCACCAGTATGGCATGTGAAATTTGGGTGTATGGGACTTATGAATTGATGGGATGGTAGTTAAGAGGGTCGGTGACCAAGGTAACAAATGCGAGCATGATTAAGTGCCTTGGAGGAAAAGAACTGCCCAAGTATTCAGGAGGATCCTTCCCTAAGATCTTTCTGTAGGAGGTGGATGCTCAGTGGAAGGATGAGAAGGAATGAAGGGGGATGTTAAGTTATGTCTTGCTTGACACATTAGTGTGGTTGTGGACCACACATCAGGAGAGCCTTTTAGAGTGGCGCGAGGTAAGAATTGCTCTCTCTGTCAGATTTTCTAGGAGTAATGTACCCACCATCATCAAGGAGTACAATGGGAGGGATCCTTCCTCTTTCCATATCTAGGAGTGTGAACGGGTCTAGAGAGAAGGTGCAGAAGCTTTTCCACCATCCCTCTGGGTGCACAAGTTGTATTCTACACTACAGGGTTGCGTGCATGCATGGTATATTCATTCGGAGACATGTCGCGGACAAATAATTGGTAAGAGCTCGTGGTGACCTTATTCAAATCTTTGAGTATCAAAGTACCAAACCATTGGTTAATAAGGCCTTATATGGTATCAAGTTCCTTACCATAGGGGATAGTTCCAGGAGGGAAGATAGGATATTGGAATTACTAGGTGAACCAATATTGGGGGTGTGCTTTGAAGAAGTAGAGGAAACAAAAGATTTATAGCTTGAGCGCATGTGTTTGGAAAAATAAAATGGAAAGTTGGTGTATTTGATTGATGGAGAGGAATCAAAAATCTTAGATGTTAGCCATTCAGTAGGATCATGTGAGGTAGTGGGACAGTGCAAAATACTCGCGCACATTCCTACCATGAGCCCTTAAAGACGAATAAATTTAACAAGAAGAACCTAAGGAAGTTATTATTAGAGGTTCTTTGGTTGGAGAAGGAATTATCTAAGATCATTAATTTTTACATGAATTTGAGGATTTATTCTCACGCAAGTACCATGAGCTCAAAGGTGTTCACCACTCCTTGGGGAGATGAAGATAAAGCGAAGGATGGTGTGCGCCCAATTAGGAAAAGGCCCTACCGGATGAATCCAAATTTACGCATGAAGGTTAAGGAGCTTGATAAAATGATATATTTTGGGATCATTGAGGTAATGGAAGAATCGGAGTAGATAAGTCTGATGGTAATCAACATCAAGAAGGATGGGCGGATTAGGATCTGTGTGGATTATAGGGAACTGAATGTAGTTTGTGTCATTGATCCATTTCAAACCCCCTTCACTGAAGAAATTTTGGAAGGATTCACTGGGTGCGACATCTATTCCTTTACGGATGGATTCTCAGGGTACCAACAAGTCTAGATTACAAACGAGGAATAGGAGAAAAAACCTTCACCACCAAGTGGGAAATTTTTGCATATACGGTCATGCCCTTTGGGTTGAAGAATGCACCTACTATTTTTTCACACATAGTGGTGCAAGCATTCCAGGACTTCATCCATAAGTTTCTTTAGGTCTATTTGGATGATTGAACAAAGTGTATGGTCTGGTTAAAGACCATTGTGACAATTTAAGGTTACGGTTTGAGAGGTGTAGGCAGTTGAGGATATCCCTCAAAATTAAGAAGTGTGTGTTTGCTACACCCTTTGGGACTTTATTGGGGCATATCATATGTAAGGAGGGCTTGTTGGTAGATCTCGCTAAGGTTGTAGTTATTGTGGGATTAGGGGAGCCTACTAGCTAGAGCGCAGTGTGTGGATTCCTTGGGCATACGGGCTATTAAAAAAAAATTATTAAGGGATATGTCAAGATCACCGCACCTTTAGAATATTTGATTAGACATAAAAGTGCCTTCCATTAGGGAGAGGTGTAGCGAGAGGAGTTTGATACATTAAACGATAGGCTTGTCACTACACCTATATTATATTTTCCCTCTTGGGAAAAGCCCTTTCATGTCCATGTAGATTCATCAAGGACCGCCATTGGAGTAGTGCTTGCACAACCAGGTGAGGGGATTGTTGATCATCTTCTATGTTTTTAAGAAGGAAAGCGACACCAGTGAAAGCAAAATCATACTACAAGTGATTGTGAGGCATTTTCAATGATCTACATGCTTTTCAAGTTTAGACAATATTTTCTGGTAACACCCTTTGTGTTTTACACCAACCACATGGCATTAAAGTATTTAGTGAAAAATCATGTTCTACAAGGGCACATATGTCGGTGGGTTTTGTTGTTTTAAGAATTTGAATTCACTTTGTTGTAGTGAAGCCTAGAAAAATCAATTGTGGGCCTAATCATCTGTTAAGAATTGATTCAGGGAAGGACACACAAAGTATTGAGGAAACAATGGTAGACGTGTAACTATTTAGGTTGTGGTGCACGCCCTCAAATTTGGAAGAGATTGCAATATTTTTAAAGAAAGGTGTGGCAATCTTTGTAAGGAATGAATACTTTAGATAAAAATAAGTTTGCCATACGTGTTGTGCCCTACTTGTTAATCGGTGGAGACTTATAGAAGTTGAGAAGTGATGAAGTTTTACATAGGTGTGTATTAGAGCATGAGCACCTAGCCATCATGGAGGAGGCACATGGAGCAAGTGCAGGTGGAAATTATGTAAGTGATTCCACCGTGCATAAGATATTAATGGAAAGTTTGTGGTGGGAAACCCTGTACAAGGATTGTAGAGACTATTGTAAAGTGTGTGACCACTGTCAGCACATTGGAAAACCAGGAAGGAGAGATGAAATTCCTTTGCACCCTATCCCTAGCATGGAGCCTTTTGAAAAGTGGGAAATAAACTTTGTGGGACCTATTGCACCAATGGTGCGTAGGGACTGGGTCACATTATGTCATCACTTACATGGATTACTTGACAAGGTGGGAAGAGGCAGCTCCGACTAAATATTACACAACAGCAACAATGGAAAGGTTCTTATGGAAAAACATTATCACGAGGTAAGGATTCCCATTGAGTTTGACCAGCAATATGGGTACGCATTTCTTGAATGAGACCGTGAGGATCTTGTTATCAGAGTTCATGGTAGCTTATCATAATACTATGCCCTATCACCCATAAGAAAATGGAACTGCAAAAGCATTCAAAAAAATAATGAGTCATACCCTGACCAAAATTTGTGATGTCGAAAGACAAGATTGGGATGACAAAGTATCAACAGTATTGTGGGCTTACAGGACAATGTATAAAAGGCTAAAAAAATCCACACCTTTTTAGTTGGTGTTTGGCATGAAAGCTATTTTTCCAATTGAAGTTATGTTGCCTTCTCTGCGAATAGTGCACGCAGGAGGGTTAGCTGATGAACAAGCGCTAGAAGAAAGAATTGATGAGTTAATGAAGTTGGATGAGAGATGATCACTCGCTAGGTGGAGCCAAACAGAGAAAAATCAAAGTAGAAGGCTTGACATGATCACCACATTAGAAACAAGAAGTTTGAGGTTGGGCAGATGGTGTTACTATATGATTCTAAGTTTCTACGCCATCCTGGGAAGTTGAAAGTCCATTGGTTGGGTCCTTACACAATCTCGTACATCCTTGATTTGGTTGCATATGCCAGTTATAAGCGTTGTATGGGACAAAGTTTCCTAGACACTTCAATGGGAGTAGGCTAAAGCCCTTCTATAAATAAGTCTTCTTGGTGTTTGTAAATAAGGCATTTTTTCTAGTTATTTTAGAATTTCCTTTATGCATTTTCCCTTTTCTGTGTTTCCCTTTCACGTTGTTGTTTTGTTTTGCGCCTTGGGCACCAGTAACCTTATTGCTATTTTGGAAAAATTGTGAGTGCACGAGGACCATGCATCATTTTAAGTGTGGGGTGGAGAAATGTGAAGGAGCGCATGATTAGAGTGCCAAGGAAGTTATGTTAAAAATCCCTATTGAAAGGCCCGAGTTAAAAGAGGTTTATGAAGAGAAAAGATCGAAGAAGAATGGTTGGTACCATGATATGGCTACTTGTAGATCCCACATACTAAAGGAGGAGAAATTGCATGTAAGAAACACAAGGTAGGTGAGAGAAAGAATTAGGACGGAAGAAGTGCCTTCAAAGTGTGGGTTACACGTGCACAAGAGTTTGCTATCATGTTGGATTGTTTACACGCTAAAAGGTTCGAGTTTTCACGTAGGTTGGGCATGTGAGTGAAAGTGCTAAAGACGGGATTTGTTTGAAAATTTTGCATTGAATGAAAAAGTAAAAGTTGTAGGTGAAGTAGCATTTAATGTTCAAAAAGATAAAAGCTATAAGTAAAGGGTCGAGGCACTTTCATTTTCACTTTACGAAATAGAGAAAGAAGTGAGTTTTACAAACTAGGGTTTCCAGATTCGATCGAGCGAAGAATAATCTGTGAGATTGAAGCATGAGCAGCCATTTTTAGTTTGCAAACCATAAGGGGTTACATGGGTGTGAAAAAAATTGTAAGGAGGCACCGTCTTGTGGAATTTCTATCCCAGCTAGGGTTCGACAAACTAGGGCATGGGTTCAAGAGATTTTATATCACAAATTTGAGATTGGAGGCTGGAAGAAGTGGAAGGATAGAGTAGTAAGGAGGAGGGAGTGAAGTGATAAAAGGACCTCGATAATGGCTCCCAAGAAAGGAAAGGGAAAGGCTAAGGCCAAACAACAAGAACCTAATGTAAATACAAATGAAGAATGGTATGTGGAGATGCAATACCCAGATGGGGTAATGATGGGTAAGGAGTGGGAATCCCACCTGAGAAATGTGCATGTAAGTGATTATAACCACAAAAAAACATGATCCAAAAGGAAATGGCATTGGAATTAGTGTTCCGCATGAGTAAATGAACATCAAAGGGCTTTCTAATCTACGATGATGACATTAAGGTCAAGATGGTGAAGGCAGGGTTGTTGCAACTCTATGTGTTGCCCTATTTTGGAAAGCCAGAGCAGTTGTATCAATCGCTAATGTTACAGTACATGAAGATTACTTCCACTTTGTAGGGCACAAGATGCACATTACTCCCCAACTCATCTCTCATTTCGTAGGCCTCATATGTGAAGGAAATAGCTTGGAGGATGACCTGAGCAACAAGGAGGCAATTCAGGAGACCATCAACTAATATGCTTGCAAGAAGGGGTCAAGGTACGATGACATTTCATACATCAAGGACCCTATGATGAAAATGGCAGTGCATCTAGTAACAAATTTGAATGGACAGGAAAGATGGACCCAGGTCAGTAAGCCTTGGTTACATGTTTGCAAAAAAATTACAAAAGGCACCATATAAAACTTATCTTCTTACATCACATAGGAGATTGTTAGTTACACGAAGGAGGGGGACATAATCCTCTTTGGCAACTTCCTCTTGACCATTGTATTTTCAAAGATTGGAGTGCTGACGCACCAGACAAGTTTGTATGGGATTACCCTTCCGAGGATTCTTCGTCCGCAAAGAGATTTGAGAAGTATGCCTGTGACACAATGAAAACACCCCACAAGGCAAAACTAGAGAAATGGTATATGTGCCTAATGAACATGTTTGGGGAAGAGTGGAGAATTCCCTAGAAACTCCTAGCAGCCAATAAAGGGAAGTTGAATTTGTGGTATATCAACATTTTTACCTAGGCAAGTTCAAGCTAGTAGATGAATCATGGAGCCCTTGGTGCAAGATTCCCTTCACGTTCACTACTCAATACTTCTAGGATGGAGTAAATAGATTTAAGGAATCAAATAAGCTGAAGCTGGAACTAGGTAGTCTAGACCGAGAGCATAGTGAGATGCAGAAAATATTGAGCTACCATGGCGGTAAGCATGTGTATGTGGAAAGGTACATGTCACATGAGGTCCAGATGACAAGGCCGATGACAAGGTACCCATTGTAGGAGGATCCACGACACACATGTACCTCCATATAAGGCCCAAGTTTGAGAAGGGCATGTACCTGGAGAACAATGTCCCCATACCTGAGGATCCCATGGGTAGGAAGAAGCCCGTGCCTAAGAAGAGGGGAAGAGAAGATGAAGAAGCACCAAGTGTGTAGACTACTCAAATAGTGAGCATGCCGACAACGAGCACCAAACCCAGTACTTACACATGGAGAAAGAAGTCCCTGGTGAAGGAAAAGACATCAGAAGTGGAGGCACCTAGGCAACCACTCACCAAAGAAAAGTCACCTGAGGAAGAGGGAGAGGTCGAATCCCTGTCAAGGAGCCACCTCTCAGGAAAAATCAGAGGGTGGAAGAGGAAGCTGACTCGGAGGAGACCGATAGCTTGGAGAAGTACATGGGTAAAAGAGGAGGCGAGAGTGAAGAAGACAACAACAAGGAGGATGAGCCTGAAAAAGACAAGGAGTCACATGTTTTCAGTGTGTACAACTGAGGAAGAAAACGAGTGGGGAAGAGAATTAGGATTTTGTATTCACGCACGCAAGCACAAGGGCACCTAGGATGAACAATGTACCTAGGACATGGAAATAAATGAGGAGCTTGGCACGGGAATGGCAGGAAGCTATAAGGTTCACAAAGGAGTAGATCTTGAGTTGGTGGAGAGAGAAGCAAGTAAAATGTTCAAGGCCCAGTAGATCAAGAGTTAGAGCGCAGTCACTGATATAATGCTGGAGGAAGGAGAGTAAAACATTGATAAAGAGCATGATAGCATGGGAGGAGGTCCCGCTCTAATAGTCAAGTTTTCCCAAAGGTGCGTGCTTGGGAAGGAGGACCCTTGATACAGAACATAGACAAGTGATGGGCTACATTAATGACTCAAGAAAGGTACTATGTGCATGCTTCTGAGCATGGTACCCACATAAGGTATTTTAGCCATGGGGTCATTTGAAAAGGAGGGCATGTACCCCAGAATGAAGAAGATGCTCTCTTGGGCATTTAAGTCCCACATTGATGAGACAAACTTTGAATTCTTCCAAGTAGTGATCATCACATTACCAAACTCAAAGGGAGACAATCCCCTAGTAAATTCCCAGGAACTCTTAGATGAGTATATCTATAACATGCTCAATAAGGTTGCGGTCAAGATAGAGGATAGGCTCTTCATGCGTAATGACAGAATAAGGGTGTTAGAGGAGAAACTAGGGAAGAAAGAAGAGGAGCTGGTGGGGAAGGCCAAGAGCTTGAAGTAGGAAGAACTAATCAGCACACAACTAAGGTGTGAGTTAAAGGATGAAAAGACAAAGGTGCAGGAGGTATACAAGAAGGTGGAGTCTATCAAGAGTGCCATCCTTTTAAAGCACCTGAATTAGCACCACCGCACAAAAGTACTCATCCCTTCTGGAATGTTTAGAATATCTAACACACGTCCTCACTATGGAGAGATGACCTTTGGCTCTGGAGTCTACAGAGGAAGTTGCAGTGCTTAAAGGAGGAGGATAGGTTGAAGGTGGTAGTGCTTGTTGCTGAGTATAGCCAGGTGCTCACAGAAGTTAAAGTCACTGCCCAATCTGCTGAGGCCGCATATGATACTTGTGCAGATAGGGATAAGGTAGCAAGCTCCTTGGTCACCACACTCGAAGCCGAGCTGAAGGAGTTCCAATAGAAGAACAAAGGAAATAGGGTAGAGAGGGACAAGGTTCTTACTGAAGTGGAAAGCAAATATGAGGTGATTGAAACATTAAGGAGTTCAATCAAGGCCCGACTGAAAGAACTATATCCTCATATTACCAGGAGGATGGAAACACTTGAAGACTTGGGCAAGGAGATGGAGAAGATCTTTGACACCTTGGGCACCCAGGGAATTGACCTAATTTTTGATGAGGTGATCATCCTAATCGGAAACCTCGTTATAAGACACGTAAGCGAGGTCGACATATGGAACAAGCTGGAGGCAGACTTGTGGAAGGATTTTCCCAACTTGCTGAGTTGATGCCCCCCCAATTCTTCATTCTTCCCCAATTCTTTAATCCCTTTATTCTTTTACAAAATGTAAGATTACACCTTGACTCATTCTACATCATGGTTAAGTGGAGTGTTTCCACAGATGGATAACAACTATATTTTTATTTTCCATATGATCGTATCAAGAACTTTAGTTATTTTGGAACCATTCAAGGTGTATATGATGTTTATAACAATCATTCCAAAATTTCATCGCATGATTTATATTTTTCATATTACATTTATATTATTACTTGGTCTCACATGTTGGCGTCATTTCGAATAACTATGGTTCATATAACACTTGTTCTTCACTTAGGAATCAAGATGATAGGGAGTATTATCTCAAAAAACATCAATTACTTTTATTATTCTTATGCAATTTAAGTATTAAATACATATTACAAGTGAGACATTCAATACAATTTCATGTGTTCTATTGCCTTTTAAGCATTATTTTTGTCATACGTCAAACATAAATTTAAGTGTCTTTCACAAATAGTCCTCGAGAATAGATCAATGATTGATTAATTTCATTAACAAACAAAGGGGTTTACACCTAATATGAGGAAAAATGTAGAGTAATCAAATGTCTTTGACTTAGCAACCTTCATACAATCCAAGGTACTTTGATACTTCTTGCCAAGGTGGAACTTATATTTGTTAGGAGATTAAAGGGGTTCAAACTTAATAGTTTTATGCATATGTAACTTAATACATAGGTTCCACTTTTGTCATTTAAATATATTTAATGAGATATTTTAGAAGTGAAAGCACCCCAATTATATTCATAAAGATTTTCCTACCAACTAGAGTACCAAGGACAATACACACATGAGGAATAAATTATTCATGATGAGACTAGAAATACAACATAGAGGAATGAAAATCGTACTCACACTAAATGTGACTGGGTACACATAGTGTATCCATTTCCCCACACAAATGTACCTGAGTTATAGAAGTGGTATTACAAGGCTTGTTTGGGTAAACACAAGAAAACAACTTGTAATAGGTTTAAGTATTTTCTTAACATGATATGGGTCTACGAACCTAACATGACTCAACTAAGAGTGAAGGTATAAAAAAGTGGTTAAATAATCATTTCATTTAAATATCTAAGGAAAGATAAGTTTTAACCAAATATTATGAGTGCTAAGAATGAAAAACAAAAATTATCAAGGTAGATGGTTGTTTTAATAACTCTAAATCATAGTACAACATTCAAATATAGCCACATAACAATTTCAATGCACATATGATATAACTAAATTTTGTTTTATTTTCATTTTTATCCTATCAAAAGGGTAAATAAATCCAATTATTAAAAAATACAATGCATCCAACCGTTTTGGAAATAATACCCATATTAAAAAAATGTAAATTTTAGAGTCAAAATCTCCTCATTATTTCTATCCAATGAACTACCTACAACCCGTGAAAAATTTGTAAGCTTGTTCAATGATAAATGCTAGCATGGAATTATCCTATGATCTAACACAATTCAAGATTACTAATTTTCCATTTACAATGAAATAAAACACTTTGCAAATATAAGAGGGTAAGAGATGTTTTTATTTCATTTAATTTTCAAAACTAGATAGGGGAGAAATAACATCATTTTACTAAAAATATAATTTATCATGACAAGCAACCAAATAGATATCTATACAAGAAAATGTTAGTTTTACAAGTTTTTGTGCCTCTTATTTGACTTGAGAAGGGTCCACAACATTGTTTTCTCATTTTGTTAAAATTTTGTGAAAACATCCAAATTTTCCCAAGTGACTATAAAATTACATTCCAAAGCCAATTTACGATGGTCAAATGCACCATGAGACAAATAATACGTACTATCCTATATATATAGAATTCATTAGATTTGATGGAACTCAAAACTCATAAACACGGTTTGAATGAGGACTTCCTTTTTGGAGCAACCAATCGTAATTTCACTAGTTTGACCTTGTCACCTAATGACCAAAGGCCTATAAAACCCCCTTGTAAAAATGGATTGAAAAGTAATCTTCTTTAAACTAAGGATTGGTAGTTGTTATCAAAGATAAATACTAGAGGTATTTGGAGGCTGAATTTCATTTCTCCACCCAATGCCTAAATAGCATACGCAAACCAAATTGAAATTTTAACTTTCAACAACAATATAAAGTTGCAAAAGTTCAACATGGATCCTAAAGAAGTGAAAAATAATACACTAAAGAATATAAAATGTCATTCCAAGGTTCTATGTAGCGCTCCACATGACGGGGAACATGGTCAAAACTTTACTTTCCCATTTCAAGGTTTTGAGAGGTATTTTAGACGTTGTTGAAAATTGTGTTTATTAAATTTAACAAGGTAAAAACAAAGGTATTTTTAAAATAAATAAAAAATTCATCTTCTCATTCATGTGGTTTCTATTATTGGTATGATTATCCAAGCTATCCAAGCATGTAAAGAGGTACAATGAGAAATTGGGTTGCACACAAAAAAATTTCTCGAGTTTCATTGAAAGGATGGAATTTCATTATTTCGTGTTATGATTCATTTTAAATTACCCAAAAACATACTCTCTCTACTTTTATTTTCGATATCATTATAAAAATGGAAACTAGAATACAAAAATCATGCTTGTTAACTTAAGCGACAAGGTGGAAGTGATTTAATATAAATGGAATTAAACCTTAATTTTCATAGTAACTACTATAACTAATGATATTATGATGATAAAATACATCAAGATGCAATAAATAATCATATACAATATGAAACCCTAAGTAATAGAGAGAGAAGGTGACTTAGTTGATTTTGTGCAACCTGGGAGTGATATGAGCTGAGTAACTACTAGAAATGCAAGATGGGAAGAGTGTCTTCAAGGCTAACTGAGGGTTATGAAACTTAAAAATTCACATAAAATAAGTACCCATGGGAGGACAAGAGTTTTGGGTGCTAGTGATTGATCTCGGAACTAGTGTCCAATTAGATGCTTAGGTTATGATATTTTCTAGGCTAGAAGAGGTTTATTATTGATCCTCTTTTATCCCTCTTGTTTTGCTCCACTATCTCCAGTTCTACCGTAACCTACAAATAGATAGATATTTGTGCATTCCCACAAACCACAAAAACCTAATAAAGAATTTGTAAAATGGGGAATCATACTAACCCTTACGGTCACTGAAGAGTGGCCTTATGACCAAGAGTTGCACCTTTGCATCTCATATTCCATGTATTTATGTGTGTGTCTAATGATTCGTTGGGTTTCCCTAGTGCAAGTTGTAATATGATGGTGAGATAGATATATATTTCTCCAAGTATGCAAATGTGTAAAATGGAATAAAATTAACTTCCCCTACGATGTTATTTATGAAGAGTGATACATCCCTTATATGGATGTGCTAAATGTGTGCCTTTGAAATTCTCTTATGTCAATATGCAATATTAGGTGATCATATAGAGTGTTTATAGTTCTTGGATCCATTGTTTGAGAGAAATAACTAAGTTTATATATGATTCCCTTGTTTGAATTTTGTAATCAATAGCTAAAAGGTCGACCCAAAGTTTTATAAGGTAACCAACAAGTAAAAGAGACCTAAAAGAGTAAGAAGAAGTTAAAGAAGGTCAAGAGAACCTAGGAGGGATAGGAGTGCCTAGGTGTTTCTATCCTAAAAGGGTGCTAATTTCGAGGCCGTAAAATATAAATCAATCAATTATTGACAAGGTGTAAGAAATGTAAGGCAAATAAAAGTGCAAGAGGTAAAACAAGAACCCCAAAGAAGTTATTAACCACTAGGTTTCTTGCTTAGGAATCATGTATCTATTATTATGTTTTGTCCATATTTTTCACCCCTGTAAAATGGAAAACTTGACATGCATGGTATTAGGTGCATTAAAAGGTTGAAATCAAGCTGGTAAATCATTTTGGCTCGACCGAGCTGATTGAGTTGAGACCAAGCTAGGAGATGAGCATGTTACGGTGAAATCAACAAGTCGAGCTAGGGAAATAGAAGTATGAGTGTGGAAATAAATGTATTGCTAGCTATTAGCATGTAAAAATGCTACCAGATGACAATATGATAACCTGCTGCCAATTGGTAGTAGGATTAGAGCACACAATTGGTCATAGAGGTCAATACCTCGTAACATCATTGGATGCTACCAACCAAGTAACATTATTTCTATGTGCTATTGTTCGGTAGTAAGTTTGGATGCTACCAGAAGTAACATTATTTCTATGTGCTACCATTCAGGAGTAATATTAGATGATACCATATAGTAGCACGATGATGAAATTAGTCCGGGACCTGGTAGCAGAGGCATAGTGGCATAATATTATCCTAGCCAACATGATACAAGTATGTAACCAAACGGTTGCATGAAAACATAGTCGGCCGACATGAGGGAAAACCTATAATTGATTGGTACCAAAGGGATTATGTATTTTTTTGACAGGAAGAAAGTTCTATCATTCAAGGGGGAAATGCATGCATCCAGCTGAATACATGAACATCAGAACAAACCAGGAATTAATGGTAGCGGTACAAAGTTTTTCAACTACTAGTTTAATGAGTTATGGCACCCATGACCTCCCATGCAAGTAAATTACCAATTTGTATGGATTTATGTATCACTTTAATGAAGGTTATGGGTTGTTCAAGCAATTCCAAGGTTTCTTTCTCTATATATTGTAATATTCACCTCATTTTGAGGAGAGACTTTTAGAAAATGTAGCGAAACTCTTTCAAAATTGTTTGAAATTTATGTGAGTTGTAACCCTCAAATTTGGGAATTCTCTAAAATAAATATTTCTTTATGTCTTAATTGTTATGGATTGTGCAAGCTTCTAAGAAATAAAATTCTTGTTTTGTGGCAATTCCATCCCTAGCTTGTATTTTCTTGAAAATCTTGCTTTCCATTACATTTACATGTATCTAGTGCATATTTTTTTCTTGTTGCAGGAATCAAATTTACTGAGCTCCATGAAAAATGGAGATTTGAATGTGGTTTGGATAGTGGCACTTTTGTCTACCCTCTCTAACTTCATTTTATTCCCATTTTCACTTATCTTGAATATCTCCACACCTTGTTCTTGGTGCTATCACCCATCTTAGCTTAGGAATTTACTTTCATGCATCTTTCTCTTTCCCTGATTCCTTAGAATTTTAGGTTAGTGTTAGGTAGCTATATTTCCCATCTAGGAGTTTCTTTAGCATTAGGAATAGGTAGAGGAAGTCAACCTTCTCGGAGGTTTGTCTCGAATCAATTCCCAAATCTTAGAGACACTCCCATGTTGTCTCAAATCCTGAGTTGTATATGATTCAGAGACAGATGCACATTTGAGCTCCAACATTTTTAGCATGCTTGTTGGGATGGATTACATTGTTTACATATCTAAATTTGTGTGTATAATTCAATAATTCCAGCCTTTGGAGGATTGTTTCAATACACTGGTAACTCGAACTTTAACAACTAGTTTTAACAAAGTATTGGTGTGCAATTTTATTAGAAGAATCCAGATAATGTCTAGGAAAATAGAGGAAGGGGTGTTTGAATACTTACATATATCACCAAGAAGATGAAGAAGAGGTAGAATTGTTTACAAGTCACCTTCACCTTCAAATATGACTTTATCCACTCCACCACATGATATTCCTATTTTGTAGTCAACTAGAATTATCGGACCTATTATTATGGAAACACATCAAAATTTAGGATTTGTTAACTTCGTTGGCATCATTCCCTCAGCTCTAAATTTCAAAATCCTATCCCAACATCTATACTTAAAATCATTCCTTTCTTCATTGGGGAGAATCAAATACAAGACATTGCCAATGTTTGTGCTATTCATGAGATTTTTGACAAAGATGTAGTTGTGAAGATTTTAGCTTCCTCATTCAAAAGAAATGCCTCACCTTTTGGTTTACGATTCTAGTAGTAGAGGACAATCACCAATTGAAATCAGCTACGAACAACATTATGTAAGTATTTTGGAGAGAAGGTTGATAATATTTCTTTACTTGATCAGTTGACAACCATCAAGAGGGATCCTAATGAGCTCATAGAAAATTTTAACTTTAGGTTCCAAAAGACATGGGAGAGAATACCAGCCCTGGTAAGACCAACTATTGAAGGTGATTTCCTTTATCTTCTTAGAGAACTTAACTCTAATATTTATTTTATGGTTTAATCAATCGGGGGTATTAAATTACCCGATACTTATGTATTATCCATTAGGGTTGAAAATTGTTTAATTCAGGCTAGAAAATTAGTACCTAGACCACCAATGCCTTTATACCCTAAATTACCCCAAGTTGATCAACCCTTTATTTCCCTATTCCAGAGCCTAATACCCAACCTACTACCTCCATGTCCTTTTACCATACACAAAAAAAATAGGATGAATATTTGAAGGTCCTAATCATAATTTTTTCCAATAAGGTCATATCCTTAGAGAAGAAACAATCCCAATCCCACATAATTTCTTCGAATTAGGGGAAACCTAAAAATCAAAGCTTTAATGAAGGGTATCAACCTCATAGAAATCAATAACCTAACCAGAGATATGGTCAAAACCAATAACATAATAGGTAAAAAAATTAAAATTCGCATCTTCCATTAGCTACGGTTTCTCCTATTCAGCCACCTCTAGTCATTATCTCTAGCCAAGCTTTGGTCCCAGTGTAGAATAATATGGTATAAGAAGCTTATGGTGCTTCCCTTACAATCAGGTACATAGTCAATATGGGCATGCTTATGCATTGCATGAACAAAATCTCATGATTCAACGTTCCTCAAATTAGAAAGAGCCATCAATTGAAGCACCAAATCCCAATGTGGAGGGGGTCCAAGAGGCTAACTAAGAGACAAATCTTATGTTCTTTGTAGAGTAGAAGATTTTTGTGCTTTGAACCAAGTAGTGGGAAGCTCCATTAGACCTCAAACCATTATTACAAATAATATAAGATCAAAGAAAATAATGTTGGATTCTTGGCCTTCTAATCAGAATGTTGTTGTCCACAAGAAGAAGGAGGTTGTTATAGATCAAAACACGGTGCGAGAAGCTCCTAACAAGAAGGTTCCATCTCCTAAGATGCCTATTGCAAACTTGCATCATCCAAGAAAGGACAATCTTGTACCAAATTTTCATAAATCCATGGGTCTCCCTTTCAATATAGTAGAGGAAATTAATAGGAAAAATGTAAATGTCACAATGTGGGATGCATTGGTCATTCCATGACAAATTTACCTCTTGTACAAAGCTCTCAAGTTGCTTTCTCTTACCGATCCAGTCATCCGAAAGGCCCCTAGATCTACTATCAATATTTTCCATGTAAAGGAGGAACAAATAAGTAAATTTTTATAACCCCAACATTTTATATGTCATTGATTATGGTTAAATACTTAGTGCATAATTTCATGATAGATTCAAGTGCTAGTACCTCTTTTATGCCAAAGAGACTTGCTAATGTCTTAGATCTTGAGTACAACCCTATTGCCAATAGTGTCCTACAACTTGATGGCTCAACATTTTATGTCCTAGGAGTCATAAAATATCTAAAACTAACCCTTCATGCCTTCCAAAGGTTAACTATAACCCATGACATATCATTTATTGATTTATCTCTTACGTTTTCCATCTGTTTTTCAAGAGATCTCACTACCAAAGTGGGTGGCTATTTGTATTCAAATTGGACCCATATGCTCTTGAGAACTATGTATGGTACCAAATTTACCATATAGGATGAGCCCATATTTTCTTATCATATTGAGTCATATTACCCCACCCCCTCTCAACTAATTTCCTAATACAAGAATGCCAAGGATGGGATTTAGTTTGAAGAGAAACTTATTCCTCCTCCCATGCTTGATCTATTGCTAAATGAATGGGATGAGAGAGATCATAATTTTGAAGATATTAAATCCTTTGAGATTACTCTTGGTACTTGTTGCATTTTTGTTATCATGCAAATGTGAAACAGAAAAATTGATGATTTTCAAGCATGACAACGATACCCCTATGTCAAAACTTTCAAGTTTTACCCTTCTGAGGCACCCCAATTCTACCCAGTTAGTCCAATGACTTCCCATTGAATATTAACTTTATTCCTTAGGTGAATTAGGAAATTCAATTCAACCCCTAGGTGATTTTAGGAGTTCTTGAAAAATATTATTTTTGGGCAGTGTTAGGAAGGGCTACCACTGGCCTTCCCAAGACTGGTGCAACCCCCTGGAGTGGAATAGAGGATCCAAATACAACATGGAGATGAATTTAAGGTCTAATAACATCATGGAATTTATTTTGGAAGATTCAAGAAATATTTGGAGGAGTTGGGGTAGTTTCATTAAAAACAGGTTCACAGGCCTAGGTAGTGCATAGGGCCAAAAGAGCTACTAAACTTTGGGAAGTGATTCCAAGAGCTTTGGATGGAGTTAAGAGCTAAAAAAATCTTCAGAAAGGGAATTCAAATATCTACATGATTGTGAATTCATATTTTTCACAACACTTTGGTGAAATAGGTTTATATCTAGTTTTTTCCATGTTCAATCATGGAGCCAGAAAAAAAATCCACTTATTGAGGGATTAAATTGAGGAATCAAGAGCTTATACCCCCACCATTGGATTTAGAAGGACATTTTTAATCAAATTAATATACATTTTAGCCAAAAAGTTACGTCGGGAGCTCAAGTTATCATCATTTCAAGTTTCCCTCAAGGTGAGCTTCCCGTAGTTAGTCAAATTTTGATGAGGACACGTGTTAGCTCCACAATCCTAGCACAATTTTATGTCCCTTTCATCCTTTAATAAAATGGACATGAGGGAAATTGAAATTCACCCAACCCTATTTTTTCCTCTGCCCACACATAGAACCATCTGGATTGTTAGTTCAACCCTTAGGTGCTTGTGGAGCCTATCCCCTCAATCGTTCGAGATCATGACAAGCGGCCCAAGGTAACATTCCCATTTTAAGACTCTAGAAATAAAGGAATTTTTTTTTAAACACAATGTTCTCTACTCTAAATAAAACATTATTTAGACCACACATTCCATGCCAATCAATCTCATAACAGATAACCATATGCAATTGTAAATGACTCGGTGATCCACCAATCTATTCATTTCATAACTCGGTGATCTACCGATCTATTTATGTTAACTTTAAGTATTGAATACTTATCGTATACTTCATATACATGGTTTTCCTACCTGTAATTGGGTCTTGAGTGATCTATTTAAAAATCCTATCCGAATATTTGTTACCAATATTCATCGACATCACGTTGCTTTAAAACTAGGTGACATAAGACAACGCAACTAGTAACTTGCTATACTTTGGCCAAAGATTTTCAACATACTATTTATGTCACTATTCCTAGATGACATACTCATAATTTTGGAATACATCCTTGACCTCACTCATCTGTTATCTAGAATGGTCTTTACTAACTACCACTAGTCCACTTGTCTAAGGTTTAATCCTAGATCTAGTTAGAAACATAATTTTTATAGGAAGATGCTCACAATGTCTTAGGGTATATAGGCATCCTCGGTTGACCTAAGTTAACTAGATGTGCCAAGGTACACTGAACCATTGAAAGCTACCACATGTCCAAAACATGCCACTAGCTTGACCTAGAGAGAAACTAAGTTCAAGTCCTTAATTGTGTGTAGATCTAGATGATCAATGCAGAAGGGTGTTGCCACATGTCAACTACATCATTTTATTCTTGAGAAGACCCAAGCCTTCTCAAAATTACATCCCTATAGTTGGTGTGTGCCAACATCCTACAAAAACTACCTCATCGAGATGTACATACCCCTAGGAGGTTATTAATGTTTAATTAATTTGGATTATAAAATAGATTACAACATCCATGCTAAACCCTAATCCAAAACTCCTTAAGTTCTTGTTCCATACTTGAATCAATTAAGCATTAAATAAATTCCTTTAACTCATGATTGCTTTTAATGTGTTTACTTAGTTTAACAAGTAGTTAACCAAAACAGGACAACAATATCATAAGTTTCAATATAATGTAATTTAACCATTCAGGGAGGTATAACAACCACATAGGTCCAACTAAGTAGACTTCATACAAAATGAAGTCTAATGATTAATAATCATATCTCCAATCCTTTTTGGTTTACATTCATTTAAGAGAGGAAGAGTCTTCCTCTAAATGATTAAGTGTCAGGGTTTATCCTTCACATTTCTATAGTTCATACTTGCATGTTCATTATGCATCACATTACTATGTTAAATTGTTTAGATAATAAACATCATCTTATGTAACTTAACAAGCTGCATCATTATAAGGGAAATTGAACTAATTCCCTTTATCCATCTTATCAAACGATAACACGATAAGCATATAATAATATGAAAAATATCAACAAGATAGAACTTCCATCTTTTTAAAAGTACGAGATAATTTACACAACCAATGCAAGTAAATCTCAACTCACAATTCATCATTATAAACTTATATATTTACAATACTATGCACTTTAGGCATACTGCATAACAACAACCTTCATTCTAAAAAGTATACAAATTTTCTTTTTCAATACAACTAAAGAATGAATCAGAATTCTTTACAAAGAATTAGACTTATATCAGCCAACACATCATATAAGTTTTTGCCTTTTTTATCACTTACGATGTCTATCTACAAAAATTGCTAGCATGGGCGGTTCAATTAATTGAGCATGATAAGCACCAATAATTAAAATGAAGTGCATTCCACTAATTGTTTCATTAAAAAAATTATACTTTAATGAGACAATTAATATATCATACAATAAGCATAAGTGATACGAACCTTAGAAAAGAAGTACAATAATAAATCTAGATCCATTTTTAAGAGAAGAGCTAAATATAATCCACAACATCTATCTTAAAACTTAAATTTTAATTGATGCTATCAATTACCTTTAAACAAACAATAGATCTTACCATCCCATTCTATCATTATTCTATCCTAATAGAATACAACATTTATCTTTTCTATAAGACAAAATAAGTGTTTACGGCATGGTTCATTTTAGGATGATTCATCTAAATCTTAAGCAAAGAATAAGAAAAACCATTACATACCATACCCAAACTCAAAACATCTAAAAAGAAAATCAGGCTCATAATATGAATTAATTGTTTCCTTCTAGCGATAACAATATTATAAATTCAACATTTAAGATATACATCTAAGCATAATTCCATATCAATCCAAGAAGGTATAGAGAATCAAAACCGTCTAAGCGTAAATTTAATTCTACTTCTGCATGTTATAATTTATCATTCAAAGATCTGAAACCAATGTTCAAAAATCAAATTAGTCCCATCTGATTTAATCTCTACTCGAGTTCACTAAAAAGATAGAGTACAAGAGATAAAACCTACTTCTATCCATATAAATTAAGCAAGGCTTAGTCAACAATAGTCGATCAACAAGTATGCATTCACTTATTAATAGAACCGACTTAGCTACTATCTTTCTACATCATTATAACAAATGATTCGAACAAAGTAGACCAACAAACCATAAAGAAATCACCATCTCATAAGAGAATCGAGTGTAGAGGAGTTCAATAAATGAACTTATCCAAACAACAGAGAAAAGGGATCTCTATTAGGAAAGGTCCAAATAATTAATCATTTCATTAAACTTAACAAATGAATTTCCTGTTTCAATTCAAATCAAAATGAAAAACATATTACAGTCCCAAAAATAGTATATTGATCCCAAGAGAGTATATTTCCTTTATCTTTAAAGAAACCCAAGAACTCATTCACTGTATCCAATAAGGATAGAATCCCAAAATAGTAAGCTAACAAGTTTAGAATTATCCATGAACTCAAAGTGAAGACTCTTAAATGCTTCAACAACTTAATACGAAGAGTAAGTAGTTTGTGATTCAAAAGAACTATACACAAAACAACCGAACGGAGAAGTAATCCTTCCCTTATGAGTTCAGTGTATAAGGGTAATAACTCATCCATCTAATGAGACCCAAAACTTATTTTAAAGGATCTGAAGAGAGAGCAAGAAACCCAAAGACGTTTAAGTTAGAAGATGTCCCATTCTTATCTCTAATGCAACTGAAACAGAAATCTGAAACAAGACTTTCAAAACCTCAAAATTGCGACAGAGGAGACTTAGATTTAAAAAATAGTCAACCCAGAATGCGGGTTTCCTCAAACAGAGGGGAAAATAATACCCCCAATTTTTATGCCATTACCATCTCAGAGAAGATGATACATTCCTAAAAATAGAAGTACCACATTCATTTAAACAAGACGTTTCTAGTTCCAAATCTCAAAGGGATTACCAAATGACTCATTCAAACTATCACCCAGTTTTCTGGTGAGTAATTTGTTCCATAAAAGATTTATAAGCTTTAAGATTTTAATACAATAATAACCCAAGACAAAAATACTAGAACATAATTGAATTCGTTGATTCAATTAAAAGATCAATAACACTTGAAGTGCCAAATATGAGTACAGTGTTTAACACGAGCTTCTCACAAAATTTTAGAACTACATAAGTAATAAAATATGAGTACGATGTCAAATACAAACTTCAAGAAATAGTTCAATGTTGCATAAGTTTCCAAACACTGGTTGAGAACAACACGATGCTCCAACACAATTTTATATCAAAACACGAAGCCCTAATTCAAGATCAAACGAAACTCAAGATTCCCTTAAAGTTCAAAAACCTATATTGCAACGAAGGTTTGTTCAAAACACAAAAACCTCAAATGCAGGTTCCATAATGAAAAAGAGAGCTATAGAAACAAGTTTCACATACAAGATTCACATGCATGCTATCATTGAACTTACACAAAGAGAAAGTTTCAAAAAAACACTATTTTTTCCATGTATTCATATCCAAAATCACAAAGATTTCTAAAATCATGCACGTAATTAACAAGAAAAAGTATGCAAATATTAATAAGAATAAGAGAAAAGTTATTCTAATGAATCATTTAGAAGAAATTATGAAATCTTAATGGGTAGAGCCTATCACGGCTAATAGTTCTTCCGCCTAATTGAAGGAGACTTCGGATGAGATTCCAACTCTTTTTATCCTCCAATAAAGATCAACAATCAAACCTCTTTTTCCTATGCCTCATATACTTTCCTTCAATCAAAAATAGACCATAGAAACCAAAAATATCTTTGAAGTGAAGGTCGAGGCGCTAGTTCGAAGAACCAAATAGCTCCGTGCGAACAAAATCCATGCAATGCATGCAAAATCAAACAATATTCTACAAACCCGCCTTCCAAGTTTCCAAGATTGTTTGCACACAAAAACTAGGTCCATCAATGCCATTAATTCAAAATTTCCCACTTATCTTTCCTTTCCACCACATCCTAAAACTAGAAAATGCCAATTCCATCCAAACATGTAATTCCATCTTTAGTGGAGCTTCCACGTATTCCTCCACTAAAGTCAACTAGCCCTGTTAAAACTAGTAGTACCACCATCCATTAAACCCTATCAACTCACTTAAATTCCATTGGAATCGTCACCTTAGAGACATGCGAACCTTAGGTTTCCTTTCAATAGTTTTAGGATAAATCCCTTAAAACTTAAGTTAGTCTAGCAATAGTCACCTTAGGTCTTAAAACATTACCATTAGTAATTCCACCTTAGGTTAGATTAAATTCATAACCATATAGTATTAGGTATTAGTTAAAATAGCCTAGCACTACTTTAGTAATATCTCCCTTATTCACTTAGCACAAAGCTTAGGTTAGGATGCCAACCCAACAAAATAGAATAAGAGGCTTAGCTTAGAATGAAATCCAAATAAGTAGACGTAGCTAGAACATAGGTGTTCTTACCTAGCTTAAGATACTGTTAGGATAATCTTTTGATTTTTCGACTCTGAATTCCTCTTCTGTCATGAAATAAATTGAATTTTATTTATGTTTGTAATTTCCTACCAAGATCAATCCCCAAAGACCCGAGCACAAACATACAGCTGAATGAAAACACGTTCACATAAGACCAAGGAATTTGTAACATAAAAATTTCAGTCCGCTATGTCCCTCAAACTACTGAATGTCAATTTACCATTTATTCTATGAAGAATATTTAAAACATTCCTTGGATCACTGAAATTGATCTAAAGATGAGTCAGAAATAGGAATAAGTCTGCAACTCTTAAAGCCAGATTGCAACTCACCTTTCCAAAGTGAAAATGAATTCTTGAAAGCCATACTATTTTAGTCTAATGATTTTTAAGAATAGAAATGATTTATCCATATCAAGCATGATCTTTAACAGTCAAAAGAACACATCTTTATCAATAAAATCACATGTCAACACTTGAAATGCAAAGGAGGAATATAAAAATTTTCAAGGGTGTTACATGCTTCCTCCTAAAAGGAATCATCATCGATGTTTACCTCAATTTCACGATTTGCATCTAGGACTATCAACTTATTCACTTTTCTTATCATATGTCAAAAACATATAAGAATTTTAAAGTTCAGAAACCAACATTACATAGCGGTTTATTCAAAACAAATAAATATCTTCCCAAAACTCGGCATACTTATTGTAATATAGAGATAAAATCACAATTTTTATCAACAGAATCAATTCTATTCAAATAGATATGGAAAAGTAGTTTTCATATCCTCAAGGTTTCTCAAGGTTCACTTTCTTCATTAAACTGGTCCCACTGGACCTTACATTGACTTATTTCAAGATTTCTTAAATGAAACTGACAAGTTTCCAACACTTGTAAAGGTTTAACCACGATTATACCTGGGTCTTGGACTGCAAGGAATTCTAATTTAACACATGTTATAAATCTGAAACATATTTCAAGCAAATAAATATGGAAAACATCACACATTCATGACAAAGCAGGAGGTAATGCTAAATTATAAGCTAATGGATTGATTACTTAGACTATCTCAAAAGGCCCCACATAACATGGTGATAACTTGGCAGCCTTACCAAAAGTTATAGAGCTCTTTTTCGGTTTAACCCAAAGAAAGACCTTCTCACCAAGTTCAAATTTCCTATCAACCCACTTTAAGTCAACATAACTCTTTTGCCTATCTTCTGCTTCTTTCAAGCGTTCACGAATCATTTTAACTTGTTGTTCCATTTTAGTAAGAATTTTAGGTCCAATTACCTCTCTATCCTTAATGTTGTCCCAACTAACAGGGGTTCTGCATTTTCTTTCGTATAATGCTTCAAAATGTGCCATCTTAAGAGAGACATGATATGCGTTATTATATGCAAACTCAACTAGTGGAAGGTAATCTTCCCACTTATACTACTAGTCCATACAATACATTCGTAACATATCCTTCAAAACTTGATTAACTCTTTCAGTTTGTCCATCCATTTCTAGATGATACACAGAACTGAAGTTCAGCTTAATTCCTAGATTTGCATTAAGCGTTTTCCAAAACCTTGATGTCATTCTAAGATCTCTATCGGATATGATTAATTCAAGTACTCCATGTAATCTGAAAATTTACGTGTACAAATCTTTTAGCTAACACAAGTATAATCATCCTTCATATTACCCACCGTAAAATGTGCTACCTTTGTTAGTTTATCCACAACTACTAAAATAACATCATGTTTGTTTCTTGACATAGGTAGCCCTTGAACAAAGTCCATGTTTATCACTTGACATTTGTATTGCGGTATACTATGAGGATACAATAAACTGGCTGGGTGCATATGTTTCACTTTAACATGTTGACATTCAAGGCAATGTGTCACAAAATCTATAACATCCTTTTTCATTCCCTTCCAGAAATATTGTTGTTTTATATCAGCAAGCATCTTTGTAATACTAGGGTGTCTAGAAAAAGGTGAATTGTGAAATTTTGCTAACAATTTCTTTTTCAAATCATTTAGAAAAGGTACATATACTCTATTTTCAAATCGTAAGATTCCTTTGTTATCAAATTGAAAACCTTTATACCTCAAATCATTGGATCTGCAAAAGCGTTGTCTTTACTTGCTGAAAGTAAGAATCAGATTCCATAACACTTTTTACTTCATCCTTAAATTGAGTTCTCAATGTTATACTTGAGAGAAATGTGCTTCCTAAAACTTAGAGCATCATCCACTCTATTTTCTTTTCTTTTAATGTAACTTATGTCAAAATCATATTGACACAAAAACTCTAACCACCTTCATTGTCTTGCATTAAGATTTGGTTGAGTGAAGATATAATTCAATCTAATATGATCAGTTTTCAATTCAAAAGTTTTACCAAGTAGGTAATGCCTCCACACTTCGCAATGCATGAACAATGGCAATAAGCTCTAAATCATGTGGAGCATAATTCAACTCATGTAACTTTAGTTTTCTACTTTCATAAGCTATGACATGATCATTTTGTAACAAAATACCTCCTAGACCTTCACCAGATGCATTAGTTACCACCATAAAATATCCATTAGGACACTGGTACTACTAGAATAGTGTCTTTGAAGTTAAGCTGTTCCTTCAAAGTTTTGAATGTAGTTTCACATTTCTCATTCCAAACAAACTTTTTATCCTTCTTACGTAAGGAAGTTCTTAGTACAACCACCTTAGAGAAATATTTTACAAATTTTCTATAGTAGCAAGAAGTCCCATGAAGCTTCTAATCCGAACATGTACATTATTTGGTGTAGGCCACTCAGTTATAGCTACAGTTTTTGAAGGATCTACAGAAATTCCATTCTTACTTATTACATGTCCCAAATAGTGTACTTTTGTGTCATAGAAAGAATGTTTAGACAACTTACCAAATAACCATCTCTTTCTTAATATTTCCAAAACTATCTTCAAATGCTCATGGTGTTCCTCTAAAAATTTAGAATATATGAGAATGTCATCCAAGAATACGAGCAAAATTTTTTCTAAGTATTCTTGAAAGATATTATTCATTAAATTCATAAATGTTGTAGGTGCATTTGTTGATTCAAAAGGTAAAACCATGAACTCATAATGTCCATACCTTATTTAAGAAAGTTATTTTATGAATGTCTTCATCCTTAATCCGCATGATTGATGATATCCAGATTGAAGATCTATCTTAGAATATACTGATGTTCCATGCATCTAATCAAATAAATCATCAATCCTAGGGATTTGGTATCTATTCTTGATTGTTGCTTTGTTTAACATCTTGTAATCAATGTACAATCTAAGTGTTTCGTCATTTTTTTCACAAAAATTACAAGTGCTCCCCAAGGTGAAACACTTGGTCTAATCAAACCTTTAGACAAAATTTCTTGCAACTGAGCCTTAAGATCTACTAATTTTGTAGTATTCATTTGGTACAATGCTTTAGAAATCGGTTCGGTTCCAGGCTTGATCTCTATTGTGAAATCAAACTCCCTTTTGGGTGGAAGACCTAGAAATTCTTCCAGAAATATGTCACTAAAGTCTCATAAAAATGGATATCATTCCATGACATCATTGTTTTCTTTAGTTGTTTCTATAATTTTCACTACATATAAGGTACAACCTTTATTTTTGGCCTTTTTAAGTTGCATAGCTGACAGTTTTCTAATAGAAATCTCATGTTTCACACCTTGAATCTCGTTATTTTTTAAAGTCATCTAAACATTTAATGTGTTATTCAAAATAGTCCACTTTAGCCTTATGTTTTGCTAACTAATTAACACCTATGATTACATCATAAGACCCCAAAGGTGCAACATAAAGGTCAACTCGGTGGAAAAGTTAGGTAAATCAGGAGGATTGCTCCAAAAAGACACATACTAACTATATGAACAACATTGTTTCCATCTTATATGAGTCCATGTTTTATCCATGTTTGCATCTTTTCTTTTTAGTTTTGATTCTAATTTACTAGAAATAAAACATTCATTAGCTCCGGTATCAAAAACAATAGTTATAGGTAAACCAAATAACTTACCGGAACTTCTATGGGCGTGGCATGTTTCGAGCCTTCTTATCACTACATGCAACATGTATCTTATCTTTGCTGATTATGGCCATCCTTCTTCAAAGGACATTGATTTGCATAATGATTTTTGTCACAACTATAACAGCCTCCTACAAGTCCATTCCTAGGCTTAAAATTATTTCCAGCCTTAAATTTTTCATTATGACCTCTATAGGACTTATGTCCATTATTATTAGTCTTGAAAAAGTTGTTTCATGCATTTCAATGCAGACTTATTTGTTGTTGCTTTCTTATTAGTATTAGTTGAAAACTTAATTTTCATTCCAAATTTCTTCCATGGTTCTTTCTTAGGTGTAAGATATGATGAAGAGGAGTTGGGAATTTTCTTCCTTACTTTCTCCTTATTGGCGAGAAATTGCCTTTAATTTTTTTCCCTCATGGCTTTTTCAACAACCCCTTCCATAGTGGTTGGGATGTGAACATCCACCTCTCCTCTTATAAAGGGATTCAATCCCACGATGAATTTCTGTATCATGAACTTCTCATCAGTTTGATACTGAGGTACATACTTAAGGAGTTTTGTAAACTGCTCCCAATACTCAGTTATAGTTAGCTTTCCTTGAGCTAAGTTCTAGCATTCAATCATTTTATAATCATAGTAAAGTTGTAACAGCCATCATTTCCTAAAGTATCCTTTAAATTGATCCCATGTGATATTAGTTTCATCAATATTTAACTCATCCTTACGGTTGTCCCACCATGATGATGCTTCATGGGAAAGTTGATATGCTCCCCATATCACCTTTGTTTCTTATGAGAAATTCCTTATTGTAAAGTACTTCTCCATTTCACTAAGCATATTATTAGCTCCATCTCCTAATGTGGTGCCATCAAACTAGGATGGACTTATCCTTTTTATATCATTAGTAAGTTCACCACCTAGCCTTTTTGTTCTCGGGATGAACAGTATGTTCATATTATTATTATCAACACCTACATTGGCATTATCCCCAGGAGGTGGCTGATTATTGTTGTCGAGTGTCTTCTTCCTCCTCATTGCCCATTACTTAACTTTGTTCAAGTATAGCCAAATAATTTCTTCTGTCCAACAGGGAAGCAAGTATTTCATCAAGTTTTTGGGCAATTGCTGCTCCTTCCTCCGGTGAAGGATTATTTGCAACATTTCCTCTAGTTCTAACCATTTTTTTTACAAGAAAATTTAAGTTTCATCAGATTATGGACACGGTAGGTCTAAGAGCTGCAACCTTGAGATCTCGATACCAAGATGTAACATTCCCATTTTAAGACTTTAGAAATAAGGGATTTTTTTTTTTAAACACAATGTTCTCTCTGTTATATATAAAACATTATTTAGAACACACATTCCATTCCAATCAATCACATAACACATAACCATATGCAATCAGTAAATGACTCGGTGATCCACCGATTTATTCATTTCATAACTCGGTGATCTACCGATCTATTTATGTTAAATTTAAGTATTGAATACTTATCGTATACTTTGTATACTTGGTTTTCCCTACCGTAATTGGGTCTTGAGTGATATATTTAAAGAAACTATTTGAATATTTGTTACCAATATTCATCTCGACATCCGTTGCTTTAAAACTAGATGACATAACACAATGCAACCAGCAACTTACAATACTTTGGCCAAAGATTTTTGACATACTGTTTATGTCACTATTCCTAGATGACATACTCATCATTTCAAAATATGTCCTTCACCTCACTCATCTGTTATCTAGAATGGTCTTTACTAACTACCATCAGTCCACTTGTCCAAGGTTTAACCCTAGCTCTAGTTAGAAACATAATTTATCATAGGAGGATGCTAACAATGTCTTAGGGTATATTGGCATACTCAATTGACCTAAGTTGACCAAATGTTCCAAGGTACCATGAGCCATTGGAAGCTACCACCTATCCTAAACATGCCACTAACTTGACCTAGAGAGAAACTAAGTTAAATTCCTTAATTGTGTGTAGATCTAGATGATCAATGCGGGAGGGTGTTACCACATGTCAATCGCATCACCGTATTCTCGAGAATACCCAATCCTTCTCGAAAGTACAACCCTGCAGTTTTCATGTGCCAACATCCTACAAAAAGTGCCTCATCGAGATGTACATACCCTAGGAGGTTATTAATGTTTAATTAATTTGGATTATAAAATAGATTACAACATCCATGCTAAACCCTAATCCAAAACTCCTTAAGTTCTTGTTCCATACTTGAATCAATTAAGCATTAAAGAACTTCCTTTAACTCATGATTTCTTTTAATGTTCGTTTACTTAGTTTAACAAGTAGTTAACCAAAACAGGACAACAATATCATAAGTTTAAGTATAATGTAATTTAACTATCGAGGAGGTATAACAACCACATAGTTCTAACTAAGTATACTTCATAGAAAATGAAGTCTAATGATTAATAATCATATCTCCAATCCTTTTTGGTTTACATTCATTTAAGAGAGGAATATTCTTCCTCTAAATGATTAAGTGTCGGGTTTATCCTTCATATTTCTATAGTTCATACTACATGTTCAATATGCATCACATTACTATGTTAAATTTTTTAGATAATAAACATCATCTTATGCAACTTAACAAGCTGCATCATTATAATAAACATCATCTCTTTTTAAAAAGTACGAGATAATTTACACTACCAATGCAAGTAAATCTTAACTCACAATTCATCAATATAAACTTATATATTTACAAGACTATGCACTTTAGGCGTATCTTGCATAACAACAACCTTCATTCTAAAAATATAGAATTTTTTTTTCCAATACAACTAAAGAATGAATCAGAATTATTTACAAATAATTAGACTTATATAGGCTAATGCATCATATAAGTTTTTGCCATCTTTATCACTTACGATGTCCATCTACAAAAATTGCTAACATGGGTGATTCAATGAAGCTGGACATGATAAGCACTAAGCATTAAAACAAAGTGCATTCCAATAATTGTTTCATTAAAATAACTCTTCTTTAATGAGACAATTAATATATCATACAATAAGCATAAGTGATACCAACAAGAAAAGAAGTACAATAATAAATCTAGATCCACTTTTAAAAAAGATCATAATATAATCCACAACATCTATCTTAAAAATTAAAGTTTAATTGATTCTATCAATTACCT
This sequence comes from Taxus wallichiana var. yunnanensis, assembly GCA_018340775.1. Taxonomy (NCBI): domain Eukaryota; kingdom Viridiplantae; phylum Streptophyta; class Pinopsida; order Cupressales; family Taxaceae; genus Taxus; species Taxus wallichiana. Next base: position 566,015,776 of record CM031235.1, read on the forward strand.
TTAAACAAACAATAGATCTTACCATCCCATTATATCATAATTCTATCCTAATAGAATACAACATTTATCTTTTCTATAAGACAAAAGAAGTGTTTACATCATGGTTCATTTTAGGATGATTCATCTAAATCTTAAGGAAAGAATATAAAGAACCATTACGTACTATACCCAAACTCAAAACATCGAAAAACAAATCAGGTTCATAACATGAATTAACTGTTTCCTTTCAGGGATAACAATATTATAAATTCAACATTTAAGATATACATCTAAGTAGAATTGCATATCAATCCAAGAAGGTATATAGAATCAAAAAGGTCTAACTTCAAATCTAATTCTACTTACGTATGTTATAAGTTATCATTCAAAGATATAAAACCAACATTCATAAATCAAAGTAGTTCCATACAGTAGTTAATTTTTACTTGAGTTCACTCAAAAGATAGAGCACAAGAGACAAAACCTACTCCTATCCATCCAAATTAAGCAAGGCTTAGTCAACAACAATTGATCAACAAGTATGCATTAAATTATTAGAAGAACCAACTTAGCTACTATCTTTTACATCATTACAACAAATTGTTTGAACAAAGTAGACCAACAAACCATAAAGAAATAATCATCTCATAAGAGAATTGAGTGCAAAGGAGTTCAATAAATGAACTTATCCAAACAACAGAGAAAAGGGAGCTCTATTAGGAAAGGTCCAAATAATTAATCATTTAATTAAACTTAACAAACGACCTCCCATAAACCCACCTTCCAAGTTCCTAAGATGGTTTGCACACAAAAACTAAGGTCCATCAATGCCATTAATTCTAAATTTCCCTCTTATCTTTCCTTGCCACCACCTCCTAAAAGCGGCAAATGCCAATTCCATCCAAACATGCAATTCCATCTTTAGTGGAGATTCTACATATGCCATCACCAAAGTCAACTAGCCCCTACCAAAATTAGCAGTACCACCATCCATTAAATCCTATCAACTCACTTAAATTCCATTGGAACCGTCACCTTAGAGACATGCAACCCTTATGTTGCCTTTCAATAGTTTTAGGATAGATTCCTTTTAACTTAAGTTAGTCTAGCAATAATCACCTTAGGTCTTAAAACATTGCCATTAGTAATTCCACCTTAGGTTAGATTAAATTCATAACCATATAGTATTAGGTATTAGTTAAAATAGCCTAGCATTACTTTAGTAATCTCTCCCTTATTCATTTAGCACAAAGCTTAGGTTAGGATGCCAACCCAACAAAATAGAATAAGAGGATTAGATTAGAATGAAATCCAAATAAGTAGACATAGCTAGAAAATAGGTGTTCTTACCTAGCTTAGGATACCGTTAGGATAATATTTTGGTTTTTGGAATCTGAATTCCTCTTCTGTCATGAAATAAATTGAATTTTGTTTACGTCTGTAATGTCCTGCCAAGATCAATCCCCAAAGACCCGAGCACAAACATACAGCTGAATGAAAACATGTTCACATAAGACCAAGGAATTTGTAACATAAAAATTTCAGTCCAATATGTCCCTCAAACTACTGAATGTCAATTTACCATTTAGTCTATGAAGAATATTTAAAACATTCCTTGGATCACTGAAATTGATCCAAGGATGAGTCAAAAAAATAGGAATAAGTCTGCAACTCTTAAAGACAAATTGTAACTCACCTTTCCAAAGTGAAAATGATTTCTTAAAAGCCATACTATTTTAGTCTAATGATTTTTAAGAACAGAAATGATTTATGCATATCAAGCATGATCTTCAACAGTCAAAAGAACACATCTTTATCAAGAAAATCACATGTCAACACTTGAAATGCAAAGGAGGAATATAACAATTGTCAAGGGTGTTACACGCAACCTAACACGATGTGAAATTTGATGACCCTTTCATTCCTTAATAAAAGTGACATAGGGGACATGAAAATTCATCAAGTCCCTTGTGGCCCTCAATTCATAATGTGACCGTTTACAGTGCAACTTTCAGCCCCCAGGAGCTAGTTGGAGCCAAATGCACAATTGTTGGATGCCCACCAAGTGTCGGCACCAGCGCACTATGAAATTTGATGTATATTTAATCCCTTAAGCTTGAGGGATTTATGGGAAAATAAAATTCACCCATCCCCATGTAAGCCTCCTGGTTCTCCATACGACCAACTTCTAGCCCCCAGGTGCTTTTCTCAAGCTTTTTAGCCCTAATGCTCAATCATTGGATTTCCACCAAGTGTCACATGGAGGTGCAATGTGTAATTTGATGTCCATTTCATCCCTTAATTCTTAAGGAAAATTAGGGACACAATTTTTTTCCCCATCCCCGATATGCATTTTTTTAATTTCTTTAAATGAACACTTGCTTTATTTCCCTCCTTTTCTTCTTCCCAACTTTACCCTACTAGAGCTCGTGCGTACACCCATTCCACCATTTCTTCTCCAAACCAGCTATACCATGGCCAAAAATCCTCAATTCCATAAAAACACAACAATTTCAAAGGAAGGACTAATCAAAATATTTGAAGGATCAAAGAACAAAATAAATAAATGAAGAAATTCATCAGAAAACCCTCATTGTTGTGAATCGAAGAAACCAACATATATTGCAAACCAAGGCACGAATAGGAGAACCATTTTATTTTTTGTTCACCATTCTCAAAGGCCATAAAAATCACCTACAAACCTCCCATTTTTAGTAAGGAGTGTTTACAACGAATAAATCTCTTTCTTTGCACAACGAAGACAAAAGTCAAATTTCTCGTCAAACCGGCAATTAGTTTGAAGAGAAAATTCACCGATGGAACGAGAAACAAAAACCCATATCAAAAATATGATTTTCATCGTGAATGGAGGATAAAACCAAACTTGCAATTTTCAAGCTCCATTAATGGTTGTCATGTCTAGAACTGCCGCTAGGTGAAAATTTTGAAATTTTAAAATCTCACGAACCAGTGATCGGGTAAGCCTAATATTTTAGAGGGGTGATATTGGGAAAAAAGCCACATCAAAAAATTAGTTCTACCATGATCCAATCACTAGAAGCTCACTTTCTAAATATAGAAGGTCTTCAACTTGGAAGACTACTATTTTTAGTAAATCACCAACTAAAGAAACTATGAAGGAGGTGGTGAACAGAAAAGAGGTGTCGCATGCAAAATTCATCAACATGGTCATCTCGGTACAGAATCGACACTTAGTAAAAGTACTACGTGGTCTCACAAGCACCTACTAAAAATAGAAAATTGGTCCAGAAGGTGAGAGGAAAATCGGGAGAAAGGGGAATTTGAGTTGTAATATCCAATTGAGGTTTGAAGGAGCTGATTTTTCATAGTTACTAAAAATAGTAAGTTGCTTTTTCAGAAATAGTAAGTACTGAGGAATTTGAATTACAAATGGAGAGGACATAAGCTGACACAACCTTTCACTTTTGAGTATGAGATATAAGACAATGATGTCTCATATATGGAATTTAATGATCTAAAGGCTCGCATGAAAACCAAGGAAAGAGGGAATATTGAAGATTAAGTGTCCACAAGTGGATTGTTCATAGCTATAGGACACCCCGTGTCTGTACAAAGCTTTGAGTTTCTCTTGGCCTACTCACACCACTATGAGCCTGAAACATGAACAATTCGAGATGACAATGGTATGGAAATGGCGGTCATTAATCCTAGAACCATCTCACTCTCTCTACAAATTCCAACATCACCTAACATGGTCATCATCTCAAAAGAAAGGGTTGTGCATGAGTGGGAAAATATGGATGCATACGTGCAAGGGATTACACTAGGATCATGGATGAATACCAAGATTAAACCTTCAAGGATGCCAAAAACACTATAAATATGTGAGTTTCGGGAAGGCTACTCAGATGCAATCACTCTCCTCAATAGGGTGATGGGAGAAGAAAACACGAGGGACTTCCAAGATTGGATGGGCCTTTTCATCTTGACAGTGACTGAAGGAAAGAAAATAATTGGTCGGGGTAATATAATCGGTGATAATCTGCATCTGCAACTATTTTAGTTTCCCATGACAAATAAGTTCCACATGACTTTTGTTGTGATTTTAAAATGATCCTTTTAACAAACCATAGTTAGGGGACAACAAGTCCCTCCTCTTTAATGGGAGAGGGAAAAGTGCAAGTAATAAAACTTATATACAAATGTACAACTTTTAAAGTTTGGATTCCTAATACTTTGAAACGTTTATGCCCAAAGGTCATCAATATGAAATCTTTGGAAGAATTAAGGAGATGAGAAAGGAAGAACATGACAATACCTTCAGGAAATATAGATGGCAGAGTATCACCTTATACATATTGAACTAGGGAGTTGCATAATATAATCATTCACTTTCATAACCAATATAATTCCACAGATGCAAAGTTCCAGAAATCATATAAACAAGAACACAAAGTTTCCTATCATAAAATATGGATGATTCCCAAATATTCGAGACAAGAAAAGAAGGAATATTAGAGGAAGAAAGGGGAAAACTTCGTATTGATTACTTCAAATCTATTACTTTTACAGAGTACCAAGATCCAACCCAAACAACAGCATGGATAATCCATTAAATATTTTCCAAGAATGGTTACATTAGGTTACAAAAATGATTAAAACTAACTCAAGAAACCGATGTATGAGTCTCTCCAATGCCTCGGACATTTTCATGTGTGGCAAAGAAACAGATGCATTGAATCAGAGTCATGCAATCTACCCTTGCAAACTTTGAATGTGATATGTCCACGTGGGAGAGAGTCAAATAGAGGTGGGCCTAAGGATGCCTTTTGTATTTTGTGCCCTTTAGAGAAATGGAACTTTTGCATTTTAGCCTACCCACCCACTTTTGATATGGTCTTGAAACGTGGCCTTACTTGGAGTGGGGACAGAGTCCTTTGTTTAATTTTATAATTTTACTTCTTTTAAATGTAGGCTCAAAAACATAAATTGGTGTCTTGACCCACCTCCCGATTTGACCTTCAATGTGGGCTTAACATTTTACTTTTTCCTTTGAGGTGGGAGGGTGGTCATGGGTCACTTTTTAAATTTAAGCTCCTTCATGACAACAAAGCTCAAATTATCAACTCTCCCCAACGGCCCGCTTTCTCGCTTTGAATTTATATGTGGGCTTAATATTTGAATTTCTCCCTTTTTTTTGGAGGGGGCCGTATATCCGCCCTGGACACGTGGAGAGTGGCACTCATTTTAAAATTGCCTCTCCGTATTTTACCTTTGAATTTGCACTAGGATGACACATGGAGAGTTCCGTTGGTTCTTTTATACTTAGTTGATTTGGGTCTACTTCCCACTTGACTTATGTTGACCCCTAGACATGTGGAGAGTTGGTGCTCATTTGAGTTTCCACTTTGGATATGCCTCCTAAAATTGCGTTGAGAAGATGCATAGCTCCTTCTGCGGCCTTAGACTTTTCAATGGCCAACTATGTCTCTCCATTGATTTGTAACAACATGGAAAGATGATGCTCATTTGGAGATTGTCCCTTTGGTTTCACTTCTGAAATTACATCATTGAGGCATGTGGAGGCTTCCACTCGACCCACTCATAGTTATTCAACTTAAACGATTGTCTCTTTCTTTTTTAGACCTAAGACATGTGAAGGATTGGCACAAGTTTGAGAACTTCCCCTAGCTTCAACCCTTGAAATTGCATCGACGAGGCACATGGTGTCGTGTATCTTGAACCTCCCATACTTAGCCAATTTTGGCTTCTTCTGTCTTCATTTTAGACTCGAGACATGTGAAAAGTCTGCACTTATTTGAGGACTATCCCTTGGTCCATGCTCTTAGATTTACATCTTTTGGAGGCATGGAGAGTTCAGGCTGCCACTTGAAACATAGCCATGCTACATCAAATCATAGATTTCCATGTACTACCCATGGATGCTGGGAAAAAATTAACAAGGAGGATATGCCTGTCATTCCCGACTGTGTGAAAAATAAAAAGAAGGGGAAAAACTCCATCATTATGCCTAAATTTCAAATTATTCTCCATGGAATGGAAAACAACAAAAATACAAGGCTCGATGTGATCCAATACTCCAATGTACTCGACTCGGAGAATTTTTGAAACTTGACTTCAAAAGAGGGGAATTTTGAGGGTGACAACAAAGCTGGATCTTTCTGGGGATGACTTGACAGAGGAATGAGGTAAGATCAAGAACCATAGAAAAAATTCAGGAAAGTAGACCATTGACTTATCCATTGGGCAAATAGAGTCAAAGGAAAACTAACACAGAAGATAAAACACACGAAAGTGAAAAAACCAAAACAAGGAAAGATAGAAAATAGAACACAAAGGAACAACCCAAAACCAAAACATGGTACACAATATATAGAAGGAATCTGCCTAGTCATCTAAGACTTGAACAACTTTAGATACTTCTCACTATAAGGAAGTGGGAGAGGAGAACCATCCATGTAATCCAAATAGAATGAATTTTCCGAGAAAAGTGCCTAATTTTAAAAGGACCAAACCAAAGGGAATCAAACTTACCATGGCTTCCTCTAGGTTCATGTCTTTTTCCCCACAGCAGTACAATGTCTCCTACTTGAAAATCTCTAGGTCTATCTTTCTTATCAAACAAAGCTTTCACCTTCAGTTGATGATATGATATCTTATGAAAAACCTACAACCTATCTTCATCTAGGTTCTGGAGATACATGATCCTCTTGTCCAAGGAATTGGAAAAACTTGAATCTTCAATAGCCTTCATTAAGTGCAAGGCTAGTAATTCCACTATCACTGGTAACTGAGCTTCAAACACCATACACCACTTGAAAAGGAGACATCCCAATTTCTCTTTTGGGTGTAATTCTATCTTCCCAGAGAGCATCATGAATTTTCTTGTGCCAATTCCTCTGAGAAGCATTGATAAGCTTCTGAACAATGGTTACCAGATTCTTGTTTGTTGATTCTACTTGTCCATTCCCTTGGGGGTAGTAGTTTGAAGAGTGAGTAAGGGTAATTCCATAACCATAGTAGAAATCAATCATCTGAGAAGAATAAAATTTTTAAGCATTATCATCACAATCTTGTTTGGTACCCCAAACCTTAGCAATAAGTTCTCCTCAATGAAATCACACTACTACCTCGAAGTAGTGCTTTTGACTGGGATGGCCTCTACCCACTTTGTGAAGTAATATGTAGTAGATAGAAAATGATTATGTTCAAAATGGGAAGGTGGGTTAATATTTCTAACGAAATCCAATCCCCACTTTGTTGACGGGGATCATCAATCACTCTGGATTTAGTGGAAAAGTAGCCAACCTAGGTATCCCAACAAAAGTCGACAGATTCACATTTACCTACCCATTTGGATACATCTCTAAACACTCTAGGAAAATCGTAAAGACAAATGATTTTGTGGGTAGTGAAAATAGAAGAAAAATGGCCTCCACAAGCCTGATCATGAAAACCTAAGAACAACTTCTTCTCGTTTCTCTCTGTCCACACATGTTAAGAATCTTCCATCTATGCCTCACTTAAACAAAGCATTCTCCCATAGTACATAATGTGCAGACCTTAGCTTAATAGCCCTATTTTCTTTGGAATTCAAGTGGGATGGACACTCTCTATTGGTAATAAAGTGTGTGATATTATCATACCATTCATCTATTGAAGCGAGGAAGAAGACAAAACGAACATCAATCGCTTCTTTAGACAACGTTGCATCAACTCCTTCAGCAATAAGCTCACACAAGACTTTACTCCGAGACTAGATTAGTTGGCTTTATATCTAGGTCATATTCATGTACCTTTGCTACCCAATTTCCTCTCTTACTTCCAAACTCATGTTGTGTGAGAATAGACTTGATGGTTGTATCAGGAACAAGCACAACAGAGTGTGAATTAAGAATATAAAAATGAAACTTCTTGATGGCTTTGACCACTGCAAAACCATGTTTCTCCATCATAATATATTTCAATTCATGATATTTTATAACATATCTCATGAAGGAAATAGGAAGCTCATGATCCTTAGAATTATTCTGAGTTAGCACAACAGCCAAGGTAAACTCTATAGCATAGCAATAGATGATAAATTCCTTGTTGAATTCAAGACATGTGAAGATGGGGGTTTTAGCAATGGCTTGCTTGATACCTTCAAATTCCTCCTTACCCTAAGAATAACAACCAAAGTTTTCCTTTATTTTTATCATGTGAGAAATGCTCATAGTCAGTTCAGCAAAATTAGGAATGAACCGCCTCAAGAAGTTTATCTTACTAAAGAAAGAGTGAACACCCTTTCTACTTGTGGGAAGAGGAATCTACTGGATTTCTTGAACTATTTCTAGATCTATCTTGATTCCCTCATCAGAGAAAATATGCCCCAAAATTTTTCCTTTAGTGATAAAAATATAGACATCTTTGGATTGAGAGAGACTCCATGCTCTACACTTCTTGAGGACTGCTTCAAGATCTTTGAAAGTGATCTATCTTTGTTTTAGAGAAAACCGTCAAATCATCAAGGTACACAACCACACACTTTCCATTAAAACTACCAAAATCAAAATCCATTGCCCTTTGAAAGGTGGCACCAGCATTGATAAGACCAAAGGGCATTCTCTTGTAATAAAAGGTGCCCCAAGGATTAGTGAAAGTAGTTTTGTGTTGATCTGGGGTACTAACTTCCACTTGATTGTATATAGAGCATCCATCTAGCATAGACAACATCTCAGAGCCTGTGATATCTTGAAAAACTTGATCCATCATGGGAAGAGGGTATTTTTCCTTTAGAGAGGCCTAATTCAAATTCCTAAAATCTGCACAGATGTGAATCTCACCACTCTTCTTCCTGACATGCAAAATGTTGGCAATCCATGTTGAATGGTGTATAAGAAAGATGATGTTTTCCTTTATTAACTTCTATATCTCTTGCAAAATAGTGCCAAAAACCTTGGGATTATATTTTCTTTGTTTCTTCTTGAATGGTTTTATCCCAGGTTTCAGAGGGATAAAATGTTGCATCTCCTTTGGATGGAAAGCCTTGATATCATCATATGAATAGGTGAGAACATCAACATACCTTTTTAGTAAATTTGCCTCCTTCTTCTTCTCCTCTTAAGTGCAAAATTTCCCAATGTTCACCATGTTGGGTTCATCAAGACTCCCAATATTAAATTTTTCACATTCAACAGACTACCAAGCTCATTGGGAGGCTTTAGAATTAATGTACCTATCATGCTTATCAAACAAGTCTTCCAAACTCACCAGCCCTTTAGGGATCTTGTTACCTTTCAATTTGATGTAGCCATCTTGATCTGTCTCTTCCTTGATATCCCCTTCATTGGAAGATACACACTCTCTAGGAAAGGTCTCACTTCCTTCAAAATACAACTGGTCAAAATTATCCCTAAGCTCCAAGAAAGAGAGAAAATGTTGATCATCATTGAAAACCTACCAGTTATTTGCATTATCTGGTACGCTAGGCCTATGAATCATTTCAATGGTAAATTTCTCCTGAGAGAAATCTGGATGAGGAATCAGCAAAGATCCAAAGACAGCTAGAGAATCAGCTCTAGTGTTCCTTTCTCTTGGCACAACTTCAATGGAGAAAGCATCAAGAAACTCGATGGAATCCCAGACAAGATTCTTGTAATGTTTCAATCTCCTATTCTTGACTTGAAAAATATCTCTAGACCTATTTCACAATAATCTATGCATCACCACGAGTGCAAATATTCTTCACTTGCATTTCTTTTGTCATGCTCAATCCTAGTATGAGTGCCTCATATTCAAGTTGTATTATTTTTATTTTCAAAACAGAGCTTGAAGGAGAAAGGATGAGTGTTCCCTTATGGAGACGTCAACACCACTCCAGCTCTAGAACAAGCTGAAGAGCAGCTTCCATCAAACTCCAGAGTCCAAATTCCATTGGTGTCATTTATAACTCCCTTAGGAAGCCTTGCCTCATCTTGTGACATGATCATGTAGTTACCATGCCCTGTATCCTCATAGAGTATCTATACTTTTGGGTCATCAGACTTTTACACAATGTACTCAGTTTGTTTCTTAGGTAGCAGCTTCTTCATTTTTCCATTGACTGGTATCAAAGCATGCAACCAGTTCATTTGAATTTCACCTCCTACCTCCTTGCAGAAATTTCTACTCAGCAACATCCCATATAAGGGAGGAATATCAGCTACCAAAATGGTGGCTAAGACCCCTTTCTCTAGAAAAGTAGCAAAAGCTACTTGTGCATCTTTAATTATTCCAACCAGAGGCACTTTCCTACTCTCCATAGAATATCAAGAACTAAAGGAATGTGTTAGGGTCAGACCTAAAGCATGGGCTACCTTTGCAAGAATTACATTATTTGCTGCTCCTGAGTCTATAACACAATTATTGAGTTTATGGCCAGCTATGAGAAGAGTCACATAAAATGGCTCAATTTTCTCATTAGAGGAAGTGACTGCAGCCACAAGGCTTGATCGAGGTGAGGAAGAGGGGTTTGGCAAAATACCTTTAGAAGTACTAGATGAGAGTTTGGATTTGGAATTGGCAAAGTTTAACATTTTAGCAAAATCTTTTGGATGAGTCTGGTAAAACTCTACCTCTAAAATTTGGATTTTAGTCCTCTTGAGGCGATTAATGATATTGAAAGATCTAGAGGTAGATGGGACATCATTGCTAGGAACTTGATAAACTCTTGATCTATAAGTTTTAGGATTTGAAGGAGAAGGATTTTTGGAAACAAAAGTAGAAGGAGGATTATAATTACTCACCTTTGTCCGGAGCGGTGGGAATAGGAGCTCATCTTCTTGCAATCACCTGGAATAGTTGAAGGAAACTCCTTGGACTTCTTGGTAGGCTACACCACTTTTTCTTTTTTATTTGTTTTCTCTCGAGTCATAACAACATATGATTCAATATTCATATCTACCACTCTTTCCTCATATTCATCTTCATCATCCATACCTTCAGTGGTGAGGAAATGAACTTGAGACCCACGAAGCTCCTCCAGTTCTTCAACTTCTTATTTTGGTTCTTCATAGATTTCATTACACTCTTCATCATCAGGTTCTTAAGCTTCACAAGTTGCATTGACCGGAACCTTGATGGGTGGGCCTTCAATAGCCAATTTGGTCTCGAGAGGAAAGCAGGCGGTTCTCGGGGTGAAAATTCTTCCTTGGAACATCCTGTTAAGGAGTATTCAGAGCCAATTTTTTCTTGAGTGAAATGAGATCATTTACAATATTTTTACTAATTGATCAAAATTAGCTCTAGGGGAAGAGGAAGTGCAAGAATATTTAGATTTGGAGGATTCTCTTTTCAGTTTACCAGACATGATCAAATCATCCTCAACATTGATATACAAAAGCTGATCAACATCCAAAGTTGCAAGGTTAGCTCTCCTTAGTGCATAACTCACTTCAAGAAACTAGGCATTGAGGAAGAAGCACTTTTGGATTTGATCCACTAGACAAGTGTTATGTGGAATTTTATTAATTTGCTTGTTGAATTTGGATAGAAACTCCATCATGGGCTCAAATGGCTCCTTCTTGATATGATAATTTTATGCTAACAGAGTATGCACATCTTAAGTAGGTTTGAAACACTTGCTCAAACTAAGTTGTCATGGTATTCCAATGTCTCATCTTCAGCAACATTATCCTACAATGTCTCCACAAAAATCTTGATAGAGACATCTTCATGTTAAACCCCAAGAATCCCACATGCAACAATGAAGGTTGTAATGTGTTCATCTGGATGAACCTTCCCATCACCTTGGAATTTGGGGAAAAAATTCCTATTACCCCTAGGTAACTCATGAAATAGTTGAGGAAGAAAAAGAGGCCCAACCTATTGTCCCCAAGGCAAAGGAACTTCCATATTTGGAAAAATTGACTGAAGGGGAACTGAAACACCAGCAAGTATCAAAGCATGGAGATTAGGATTGAGATTTTCTGAGGAACACTATCCTTGAAATTTCTATCTTTAGCAGGAGGTGTGCTTGTAGAATGATTTCCTATGTTCCTTCTTACTAGAAGAGAGAATTTTTCTTTCTCCAGAAGTTGAAAATGGGAGTCCTCAACCCCGAGATATTTCTTCCCATGTGTATACCATAGAGTCACTAGACCAACAATGATCTTGAAGCTGTGCTTTTAGAAAGGAATCCATTATAATGAAATCCCCATAAGAGTCACAAAAACTATTGGGTTTTTAAAATGACCCTTTTAAAAACCATAGTCGTGGGACAAAATTCCCTCCTCTTTAATGGGTGAGGTTCCCTTATTGAAAGAAAGAAACAAAATTTATATACAAATGTACAACTTTTAAAGTTTGGATTCCTAATACTTTGAAACATTTATGCCCAAAGATCATCAATACGAAAGACTAGAAGAATTAAGGAGATCAGAAAGGAAGAACATGACAATACCTTCAAGAAATATAGATGGCAATGTATCACCTTATACGTATTGAACCTGGGAGTTGCGAATAGAATCATTCGCTTTCATAACCAATATAATTCCATAGACGCAAAGTTCCGTAAGTCATAAAAAAGAACACAAAGTTTCCTATCATAAAATATGGATGATTCCCAAATATTCAGACAAGAAAAGAAGGAATATCATATGAAGAAATGGGAAATCTTCTATATTGATTACTTCAAATATATTACTTTTACATAGTACCAGGATCCAACCCAAACAACAAGTATGGAGTAGCCATTAAATAGTTTCCAAGAATGATTACATTCGGTTAAAAAAATGATGAAAACTAATTCAAGAAACTGATTTCTGAGTATCTCCAACACCTCAACCATTTCCATGCCGGCAATAAAACCGAGACGCATTGAATCGCATCATTCAATCTACCCTTGAAAACTTTGAATTTGAGCCATCCACATGGGAGAGATTCAAACAGAGGCGATCTGAGGACACCTTTTACATTTTGTGTCGTTTAGAGAAATGGCACTATGGAACATTTTGTCCCACCCACCCACTTTTGATATGGTCTTGACATGCGACCTTACTTGATTGGGGACAAAGTCGCGGTTTACTTTTATAATTTTACCTCTTTTCAATGCGGGCTCAAAAACACAAATTTCTCCACTAGCCCGCCTCCCACTTTGACCTTCGATGCGGGCTTAATATTTGAATTTTTCCCTTGGTGTGGGTGGGGTGGGTCACTTTTTAACTTTAAGCTCCTTTATGAAAACAAAGCTCAAATTCTCAAATCACCCCAACGGCCCACTTTCCCACTTTGACTTTCTATGGGCTTAATATTTGACTTTCTCCCTTTTGTTTGGTGGGGCCGTATATCTGACCTTGGACACATGGGTGCTCATTAAGAAACTACCTCTGGATTTTTCCTTTGAAGTTTCACTAAGCTGACATGTTGAGAGCTCTGCTAATTGGTTATTTTATACTTAGCTGATTCGGGCCTACTTCCCACTTTACTTATGTTAACCCCTAGACACGTGGAGAGATGGTGCTCATTTGAGTTTCTACGTGGGATATCTCTCCTAAAATTTCACTTAGCTGACACGTGGCTCCTTCCATCGGTCCTGGACTTTTCAATGGCCAACTCTATCTCTCCATTGAATCTGACCACGTGGTGAGCTGGTGCTCATTTGGAGATTGGCCCTTTGGTTTCACTTCTGAAATTACATCATTGAGGCACATGGAGGCTTCTGCTGACCCGCTCATACTTAGTTAATTTAAACGATCGACTCTTTCTCTTTTTGGACCTGGGACATGTGGAGGATGGTGCAAGTTTGAGAAGTTCCACTGGCTTTGACACTTGAAATTGCGTCAATGAGGTACATGGCACTCGTTTGTCTATTGAACCTCCCATACTTAGCCAATTTGGGATTTTTCCGGCTTCATTTCATACCTGGGACATGTGGAAAGCCCGCACTTATTTGAGGATTGTCCTGGGCCTTACTCTTGAAGTTGCTTCATTCAGACGTGTGGATACTTTCACTACCACTTGAAACATGGCCATGCACATCCAATCAAATATGTCCATGTAATACACATGGATGTTGGGTTAAACATTAATGAGGAGGATACACTCGGCATTCCTAACTATGTGAAAAATAAAAAGAAGGGGAAAAATCCACCATTACGACAAAATTTCAATTTTTCTCCACGGAATGGAAAAGCGCAAACAATATCATGTTCGACGCGATCCAATAATCCAAGGTAATGACTCAAAAATTTTGAAACTTGACTTCAAAATAGGGAATTTTGAGGGCAAAAACAACTTCTTACTTGGTTTATTTTCTCTCTAGTTAAAGATTGTTCATGGGATTGGACCTCACATAGAAAATTGCTGCCAAGGTGCCCAAATTTGATAAGGTCCCACAATTGGTAATGGAGGAAAGCCATAATAACTTCACCTACGTGAGTGATGCATTCATAATGTACATGGTCCATGATGGGTGTCGTTATTCCCTTCATTTAATCAACTCTCTGTTGATGTCATATTCAAACTAGGGGTGTGTCTAAAGCTATATGCAACAAGAGGAATCTTGGAAATCTAGTAATTGATTGTAGGTATTTTGTATTTTATGGGGGATCTTTTCAATGTCTTAAGGACTTCTTGGTTAAAAACCTTATTGGAATCAAACTATGAAAACATGTTGGAAGTAAACACACTTTACAGAAATGAATTGCTGGAAATAAACACACTTTTCCTTGGAAGTAAACACACTTTGTAGAAATGAATTACTTGGAAATAAACACACTTTTCCTTGGAAGTAAACACACTTTGCATAAATGAAATAGATTTCTGAAAACAAACATTACATAAATAAACACATAATTGAGAATGCTTGGAAAATGATTGCAAAGAAATAAGAACTTAATCTAGAACACCTGTAGGGACAAGTCTACAATAGATTTTAAATTGAAAGTGATATAGAATTAACATATCTAAACTATTTTCTTTAAAAATATAAATACCAAAAAAATGAGGATCTTGGTTCTTAGAGGAGTGGGCCCTTGCTCCGCCTTGAAACAGGATTGACAACTTAATTTTCTCTCAAAACAGAATGGCTATTTTATTGATAAAATATTCTGCATTACAAAAACTTGTTAGATCTGTGTATCAATCTATATCTATCTCATCCTATCTCTATATTCCTCTATATTCTCTATATATATTAATCTATCTGTAGGTCTATATGTATATACTTCTTCCAAGGGTGCATTTATGGTCGTAACTATTCCACTGACATGATGGAACTGAATCAGGCCCAAAATAGATGTTGAATTGGAACATGGATAGACGTAACCGTGTGACAATTATCCTCGGATTTGTAAGCATGGAGAGTTGAAAGTCTTGTAATCTTATCCTAATTGATAGGATCATTGTTTTGAAAAATCGCTTGGACATTTGGAATAGATTCTTATCGGTTCGAAACTCTAGAAGAGTTTCAAACTAAAGGAAATCATTCCAAGTTTAACCAAGAGAGTTTTGGAGCTATCTGCAGGAGTTCCGAGCTAATTCCGATAATTCTGGAACTGAGTACTAGATTTTTGAAACTAGGTGATAAAGCCTATGACTGTGTAATGGAGTTCTAGAACTAGCTTAGAAGTCTCCGGAACTATGTTGTAGTGAAACAAATGCTCTCAAAAACATGTTGACCGCTTCATACTTCATTCTTCCACCTGATTGCGACCTACTTTATTACAAAACTAAGTTTCCAAAACACTTTGTTAGGAATTACAGAGCTTTTAAATGTTAGAATCATAATCCAAAAATATGGACAACTACATCCCAACTCATATCGATCAAACAAAAGTCACAAAATTTAGCCAGACTTAATCAAAAGGAGAGTAAGATGAGATTATTTATTTTACATTTAACGGGCATATTATGGCCTCATAATTTCCCCCATACTTACTTGTTTGTAAGTCCCTATAAAAACTTTACTCTTTAAATTTGGGGTTATATATTCTACATTCCATTTGATTGTTTAGGTTAAAAGGTTGATATTGGATATCCCAATAATTTAATTCAGATGTACTATACCCTGCTCTTGTTTCTACTTTCCTATACCATGCATAAAATTCATTGGAATCTTTTGGTTCTCTATTCTACCATGGTGACATGGGGGTGAGAAGGAGTGGAGGTCTTGTTCTCATTCCTATCCATATGCCTTTGTGCTTTTCATTGATCGATGAATTAATGTACATAAGGTTTTTTATCTATACAAATTCCATATTAAGTTTGTGGGAGATATTACTTCCCTTCATCTCAATGCCACCGTAAGAAATTCTCATCTCTTAAAATATGCCTCATAAATATCTTCAAAATTTTCCTCTTCATAAGAGGTGAAGGCATTAATAATTCATTGAAAATTGGCAAGACATGGTTCCTTGAACCTTTTATCAAATGCATGGGATCTGAAATGTGTAAGAAATTCGGATGGTTTACCATAATGAATTCTCATATAGAGACCAAATGAACTAGCCTTTAATAGATGCTCTGACTCCCTTTCCTTCCATGCAATCTGATTTTGGAGAACAGAAACAAATGCATTAAGCTAGCTCTCCCCTACATACAAATTGATCATAAAACCTGAGTTCTTTTCTAGCATGAAATTACAGAGATAGAATTCGCAAAGAATATTTTTCTGCTCTGCATTGGCTAAGGAATAGGTTGTTGTGAAATCAGCTTCATCTTTTATTTCATGTGGAAGACCACATGCTATCCTTGACAACTACCAGTGAATGAATTGTTCCTCCAAAAACACACTATATGCAGGAGAAGGTCTCCTGCATGCAAGCAATTTCTCACTCATCATGCAAACCATTTGTATTTTCACAAGATATTTAAATTTGTCGTTTTCTTCTTTGTAAAACTTTTCTTCCCATCCTTTTCTTGCTTTCTTCTCTTCTTCTATCTTGCTTTTCAAGTCCTCATTGGATGTCTTGGCTTCACTGAGTTCTCTACAAGTATCATCCCATAGCTGTCTAAGTGGCCAATAAGTTAATTTAGTTTGTGCAGAGACTATTGACAAAGCAATTTGTTTTCTGGAATTTTGACATTCCTCCTCTTTCTCCATTATCTACTATTTAACTCTTGTCAATTCCTCAATCTTGTCAGTGAGATGAGTTGTTAATTCCTCAATAACCATTTCTCTCTATTCCAATTTAAGTTTGAGAAAATTCAACTCCTCATCCTTTTCTCTAATAATGAGTTCTTCTCTGGACAAAAACAGATCCTGTTTAACCTGTTGTTTCTCTTCTTTCTCTAAAATTTCCTTGGGGATTAAGCATTCTTCTTCTACCATAGGGGATTTCCCTTTCCATTTCCAAGATGCCAATTCATCTTCTTCATGTGATGGTGTTTCGATTCACCCATCTCTTGGAAAACTTGTTCCTCAAATCTATCATCTTCTTTTTCTATCTTTGTTTGGCTTGGTCTAGGAGGATTCATGGCCATGCTGCCCAAAATATCAGTAGCTTCCTTTTCCATCCCTTCTTGATCTTTCATTTCCTCCGGAATTTCTTTAGACTTTTTATGAATTTTCCTTCTTTGAGGAGCCTCAAAATGTATAGAAATGGGTCTCCTCCTAGAGCTTCTTTTGATTTTCACCTCTTGCTCTTGCCTCGGTGAACTATCACTATTAGAGACAGATATTGGCTCTCCTGTAGCTACTACAGAGGAAGGATTTTCTTCAAGAGGCACATTTGGTTCTACGTTTTAGTCCTTCTTTCTAGATCTTCTTCTTTTTGGTATTTCCTCTCCACCTAATTCTTTCTTTTCCTTTACAAAGTGGCATCCATTTCCAAATTAATTGTAGGAGCAGAAGGAGTTGTTATTACTCTCCTAAGAATATCAGGGCTCTGCTTAAACTTGCTAAGAAATTTCTCCCACATTTCCTCTCCATTTTTCTTCGAAAGGAAATGGTGCTAGCACACTAAATGCACTAACCCATGATGTCTGATTGTTCCCACACCCTAGGAATACCTCTAGGCCATTGTATGGATGGATTCAAAAATAAACCTGGAAGGTTTACTATATATTCTGGTTTTGTAGCTCCATATCTAAGGTATATGAGGATCTTTAGAACTTCTCTTCCTACCGACCCAAATTGACCATCACAGGTTAAATACTTGACTACCCAAAATGCCACTTTGTCAAAGGGTTTGGGAAAGCTAGCCCTTCTGACCCCTTTTATGATTTTCTTCATGTTGTAAATATATTGGGGTTTAACTTCCCCTTTTTTAGCAAGGTTTCAACCAGGTCTTTTAATGTCCCTCTGACAGGGTTTGGGACATGCACAATTGGCACTCTAGATACATTACTTATTGTATTCATAGAAAAAGGAATAAATTTTTTTCTAACCTTTGTCTTGGATTTCTCTAAATTTATAACGAATTCTCTTACCAATTTGTCATTATACTTGGGAAACTTTCTCAAAAATTCCAGCCATCCTTCCTGATGAAAGATAGCCACCACTTCTTCATCTGTAATGAGCTTGGTATCATCCTCTACTTCGAATTCTTTTTAATCCCCATAATACAGAGGTGATTCAAATTTGTTCTTCTTTAATCTTGTGTAGGTTGGTTGAAGAAATCTTCACTTAATTTGCGGAATCGGTGAATTTAGTTGTGGAATTACAATACTTAGTTGTGAAATTATTGTACTTAGCTACAGAACTTCGTGTTCTAGCCACTTTAATGCAAACCTAACTCACTTCTTCTTCCTTGAAGTTTCTCTGTAACTTATTTTTCACTTTGTTGGTTCCACACTAATGATAACTCATTATAACTATGCCACCGATTTATTCCATTAATATCTTTCTCATGATTACTCACTTTTAATCATGATGTACAATAGATGACTCATCATATCAACTTTTAAATCAAATCTAATCACACATGTGAAATTTTAATCTAACCTTTAATGAGTTAAAGATATAATTACCATCCTTGATGATGTAATCCCTCCATCATGATAACTCATCATTCCTAAAAAGTGAAAAAAATGGTTAGAAAAATAGATGGAATTCCAAAGATTTTTTTATTTTGAATTAGCCATTTATTTGGGAAGATCAACAACATTTATGGTTTTCAATTGATTTCTGAGAGAAAATTTTCTTGGGGGAAGAGAACATCATTTACTGGTTTTCATTCTCTTCCCTTATTGTTTTTTTTGCGGGGGAAGAGAATGTCATTTACTTTTTTCATTTCTTCTCTTTATTCTGGATCTATTCATCTAATTGTTTGATCATTTTGGAAGAACTGGGTTCTTCCATATGATCAAATTCTCTTATCTTCTTCAAGAATTCATCCTTAGTAGGAGGCTTCATATAAAGCTTTAGCCTATGTCCATTGACTAAGAGTATTCTTCTACCGCCATCAATGGGAAGTAGCTGAATAGAACCATTGTCAAATATCTGATCAATCTGATAGGGTCCTAACCATCTAGTTCTTAGCTTTCCTTTGAATTGTTGGTACTTGGAATTAAATAGTAATGTTCATTCCCCTACCTTGAATTACTTTTTCTTGATATGTGTATCATGCCATTTCTTTCTATGATATTGGATTATCTTGGTCTATTGAAGTGCTTCCATCCTTAATTCATCCAACTCATTTAGTTGAAGGATTCTCTCATTTTGAATTGCATCCAACTCAATACCCACCTTGACCGGTGTCGTCAATGTCTATAGTTCAAACTCAATAGGAAACAAGGGATTTTTCCCATAGACTAACTCATATGGTTAAAACCCGTTGTAGTTTTCCAAGTTGTATTATAAGCCTAGAAAACTTTAGGTAATCTCTTTACCCAATCTCCTCTTCCTGCTTCAACTATTTTGGTAAGGATGTTTTCTAATTCTCTGTTTGTTACTTCAGCTTGTCCATTTGATTGTGGGTGATAGGGAGATGAATTCATATGATTGATTTGATAATACATTGTGAAATCCTGGATCATATTAGACATAAATTGTGGTCCCTAGTTTGAAACTATGCTCCTTGGTGCTCCAAACTTTACCATAATTTTGTGCCAAAGGAAATCAGTAACTGCTTCTTCAATGGCATTTGTTAAAGCCTGCACTTCTGCCCACTTTGTCACATAATCAAGTACACACAAGAATATGTTCCTTCCCTTGTGAAGAAGGACTAAAGGGACCAACAAAATCCAACCCCCATCTCTCAAATGGTTCAATCACTACTTGAGGTTGCAGAGGCATTTCATTGGTAAAGGTTGGCTATCCCATCCTTTGACAAGGATCACACCACCTGATATATCTCTTCACATATTTGTACAGAGATGGCCAATAATAACTAGTGCCAAGTATCTTGTGAGTTGTTCTTTTCACTGAATAGTGTCCTCCACTTGGTTCATCATGACATTCTGGAGGATGTCAAAGATTTCATCTTCTCTTACACACTGCGTAAAACCAAATTAGGACCACACTTAAATAGCATTCCATTTAACCATTTGAATTGTGCACTAGTTTTGATTAACTTCTTTATTTGTTTCTTGGTGAAAAAAGGAGGAAAATTCCTTGTTGCAAGATAATTTTCCATATCAGAAAACCAAGGTGTATCAGCTGAAATAACAAACAATTTTTCATCTGGAAAGTTGTCCTTGACTAGATCTTTCTCCCTGTAGTGGTTAGTCTTGACAAGAAATCAGCTACCACATTAGATTTACCTAGATTTTCCACAATGGTAATATCAATTTCTTGTAAAATAAATAACCATTTAATTATTCTACCTCCAACCACTGGTTGTTTATTAAATATTTAATTACTGAGTGATGTGTATGTATAAATATTTTTTACCCTATAATGTAATGTCTAAACTTATTAATTACATGGATCACAAAGCAAGAAATTCTTTTTCAGTGGTGGTGTAATTTCTTTTAGTGGGAGTAATATTTTTTCTAAGGTAATAGATAGCATATATTTTCCCTTCCTAGGTCCACCCCTTGTTCTAGAATAGCTTCTACAAATGTCTTTAATTTCATTCATCCTTAATTGATCAATGTTTCCACCTCCTATCAAGTTAAGAGCTTCCCTAGATTCATCTTCCAAACCTTTGAGAAAGATGGTTTTACTTAACTCTTCTTGAAGTAAAAATCCACATCTTTTACTCACAAAGAGGAATCTGTCCAAATAATCTTCTATATTCTCATCCTCCTCCTACTTGATTTTGAAAAACTCTTCCTTCCTATTTCTCCCTCTACAATAATATTGATATTTGTCTAGGAAGGTAGTTTCCATTTTTGCCCAAGTGGTAATAGATTTGGATGCTAATCCCATGAACCACCTCATTGTTGCATCCTTTAGAGTGGATGGAAACAACTTGAGTTTTTGATTATCTATTTTGTAGTCATAGGTCTGACATAGTACCTTAAACTCAAAATGTAAATTGGTCAGGGTCTTCAGATGACATCCCTCTAAATGTGGGTAAATGTGTAGGTGAAATGTTCTTCATAGTGGTTTCATCATCCTCCAACTGAATGGGATAGGTAAAGGTCCTATCAGGTTCTCTTTCAGCTTCTCGTTCCATCTCTCTAGTATTCTCTAGTCCTTTCTCCCAATCAATGTGGTATGTGATTTGTTTTGGGGATGGTGAAGAGTCAGGAGTAGGAGGTTGACTACTCAATTGTGAATCAAAAATTTCTCTAAATGGATCTTGAGAAATAATCTTTTCCTAAAGGCTCTACTTCCCTCTGGTGATTGATCCCATAATTCCAAAGGTGGCAATTCTGCTTCTTGTCTTACAGGGGATAATGGTGCCTCCAACTCTTGATCAATTTCCTTATTTAAACTAGAGGATGATGGTAATTCTTGTTCATATATTTTTGGGAGAAATCTACCCTTGGAGTCTCTTGGTCTACTCATAAATTTTGTGATAGCTTAGGGAAGATTTCTTCAACTACTATACATATGATTGTTCCTCTCATTGAAACATAATTAGAAAATTCTAACTAGCATTCCCCGACAAACGGCGCTAAAAATGGTGGGTGTAATTATTCCCTTCATTTAATCAACTCTCTATTGATGTCATATTCAAACCAGGATGTTTTTAAAGCTATATGCAACAAGAGGAATCTTGGCAATCGAGTAATTGATTGTAGGTATTTTGTATTTTATGGGGGATCTTTTCAATGTCTTAAGGACTTCTTGGTTAAAAACCTTATTGGAATCAAACTATGAAAACATGTTGGAAGTAAACACACTTTACAGAAATGAATTACTTGGAAATAAACACACTTTTCCTTTGAAGTAAACACACTTTGCAGAAATGAATTGCTTGGAAATAAACACACTTTGCATAAATGAAATAGATTTCTGAAAACAAACATTACATAAATAAACACATAATTGAGAATGCTTGGAAAATGATTGTAAAGAAATAAGAACTTAATCTAGAACACCTACAGAATAAGTCTACAACATATTTTAAATTGAAAGTGATATAGAATTAACAAATCTAAACTATTTTCTTTAAAAATATAAATACCAAAAAAAATGAGGATCCTAGTTCTTGGAGGAGTGGGCCCTTGCTCCGCCTTGAAACATGATTGACAACTTAATTTTCTCTCAAAATAAGAATGGCTATTTTATTGATAAAATGTTCTGCATTACAAAAACTTGCTGGATCTGTGTATCAATCTATATCTATCTTATCCTATATCTATATTCCTATATCTTATCTATATATATTAATCTATCTACAATTTTATATGTATATACTTCTTCCAGGGGTGCATTTATGGCCGTAACTATTCCAATGACATGATGGAACTAAATTGGGCCTGAATAGATGTTGAATTAGAACTTGGCTAGATGTACAATTGTGTGATAATTATCCTAGATTTACAAGTATGGAGAGTCGGAAGTCTTCTAATCTGATCTTGATTGATATGATCATTGTTTTGAAAAATCACCGGTTGTTTGGAATAGATTCTTATCAGTTCTAAAACTCTAGAAGAGTTCCAAACTAAAGGAAATCATTATAGGTTTAACCGAGAGAGTTCTAGAGCTATCTGCACTCGAGCTAATTCCAATCACTCCAAAAC
Organism: Taxus wallichiana var. yunnanensis; assembly: GCA_018340775.1. Classification (NCBI taxonomy): domain Eukaryota; kingdom Viridiplantae; phylum Streptophyta; class Pinopsida; order Cupressales; family Taxaceae; genus Taxus; species Taxus wallichiana. The sequence continues at coordinate 566,038,798 of CM031235.1, forward strand.
AAAGTACTAGAGTTCTCGGAACTATGTGATAAAGCTCGTGGATCATGTAATGGAGTTCCGGAACTAGCTTGGAAGTTCTAGAACTATGCTATAGTGAAATAGATGCTCTCAAAAACATGTTGACTACTTCATACTTCATTCTTCCGCCTGATTGCAACCTACTTTATTACAAAACTGAGTTTCCAAAACACTTTGTTAGGAATTACAGAGCTTTTAAACGTTAGAATTATAATCAACAAAATATGGAAAATTACATCCTAACTCATATCAGATCAAACAAAAGTCACAAAATGTAGTCAGACTTAATCAAAAGGAGAGTAAGATGAGATCATTTATTGTACATTTAACGGGCATATTCTGGCCTCATCACCCAAACCTTAGAGGGTGATTTGGAGGAAAGGATGTCTCCATAAGTGACTTATTTAATAAAACAATATGGATTTTATTTCATACAATTCTTGACTTTCTCCTACCGAGTTGTCGGCTTCAACCAAGATCTCGCTAAGGTTACCCTAGTACCTTAGTGACTAAATTGTATCTTGTTTGAGCTATACGGGTAGTTTATACAAGTAAGAAACAAACTCAGAGCAAGAAGAAGAATTTTATTTTATTCCCCATCTCTCTCGAGGAACTCATATATAAGATTGCAAATGATGCATATCATTTAAAGGATGACTTCACACATTTGAATATGCATTCCTACACCGATAGGCCCAATTTCGACATTTAAGATGATGTTGACTCTTTCCACATTACGTAATTCCACCATGATCCATAAATTTAGGACTATTGGGCCAATCATGCGTTGATGAATTTGAACTATGGTAAAACTATCATATGAGAATCACACTCGATGAAATGAAGAAATTCAAGTTCTCTTAGTATGAAGATATTTTATGAATGATGGGATAGAGATGTATGATCCTGAGTATGTGGTGGTCAAGGTTTATCCATTACCTCAAATAAATTGGCACATTTTTGAGTCAAGTATAAAGGAACAAACTAATAAGGTGGTTAGGAGAATGAGGGATTAGTTCTAGAGAAAGAGAGCCATGATCATCCAATCATGAGGTATCCCCACAAGTCAGAAACAAGCCTCTCAATAGTCATCTTTGAAATCCATGGAAGTTACTTCAAGTTCAAGGAACTCTGGAGAAATTTCTAAACAAATATCCATAGAATTAGAGACTTATTCTCATGAAAAGTCACCAAAGAGAGATAAGACAGAAGAAGGCTCAATTGCAACAATGCAAGAGGAAGACCTAGTCACATAATTACAAGAAGAAGATCCAGTGGCGAAGCAAGTGGAGGGAGATCACGTAATTCAAGACCTAGTCTTCAAACAACCACAAAAGGCCTCACCTTTTTTGAATCTAATACTTCCCTCATCTAAGATATGCCTCCTCTTCTATAGTAGTAAATGGTTGGTGTACCTATCATAGAGTCAAGTCTAATGAAATGTTCCCATAGATGTAAGAAAAAATAACACCGATATGTGCACTTCTTAACAAGTGGCAGCCCCGATTTATCAACAATCACCTCATTGGCTAAGGGAAAGAAGAGGAATTTCACACACACGGCCTCACAGGTTCTACAATAGAGAAACAAGTAATCAATACATTGAAGTATCTGTCTCGAAGGTGATCAAGCTAGTGGATGAGATGACACCAGATGATTATGAGATGAGCACAATTCAACTAGGGTTGGCTACTCATGAAGGTTATTTACACATGTATCAACAGTATTCCACTCGCATGGTGGCAAGGAATAAATAATATAAGAAGAAGATTTATGAGCTAAAAGAATAGGTGCGAACTCTTTCATCCTATGTGCAACATCTAGTAGATCCAAATGCCACGGCAATTCCCATTGAAGAAGTTGCACCCATTAGCAACTTCAATCTAGAATCTATCAAGAGGACACATGATTTCATGATGTAGGGGCGAGCTAATAATGAATGGATTAGTTCAATTTCTAAAAAGGGAAATTCAGTGCTCCAAGAGGTAGTCAAAATCTTCACCTACATTTTGTGACTATAAAAAGGATGTGTTTTGAGAAAGTAGGGCGAGCTAATAATGAATGGATTGGTTAAATTTCTAAAAGGGGAATTCAAAGTGCTCCAAGAGGTAATCAAAATCTTCACCTACATTTGTGCGACTATAAAAAGGATGTGTTTTGAGAAAGAAAGGGACTAATGGGAACCTCTGTCCAGTGGTAAATGAAATGAGAAAAAATTTTCCTCAGAGTTTATTAACAAAAAGTTTTATGGTAATCCTTTTTAAGACATGTTATGCGTATGGGAAAGGTCCTTGGAAATCAGATTTGAAGAAATCAATCAAGCCATCACCGAGTTGGATGAAAAAGAGCAATAAGCATACAAGTTGCAGGATAGTATCAATCATCAAATTCGGAACTCGAGTTCCTGTAATGGTAGAAGACATGGTTTCCAATGATTTATCGTCCATTCAAGGAGTATATTAAGTAAGAGGTATTAAGTAAGAGGTGGGAAATCCATTATCCTTTAATAAGGATACCTGGAGTTCCTCTCAAAGATTCAGGCCACCATTGCACTCATTGCATAGAAGCATCCATCATGGTTTGGAACTGCGTAAATATATTGACAATGTGTCTAACATGTGGAAAAATAATTTAAGTTGCATTCACATCCCCTATTCTAAAAAAGTGGAACTTGTAACAAAGCAGTGCATTTCAGAAAGGAATTTGGAGAAATGGATATCTCCTTAGTAGCACGAGATGGAGACCAGTCAACAAGTGAGATCAGATCCATTGGAGTAGCTCATTTTTCTCGCATAAATCCTCCTCCTCCTTCTTCCTTCACGTGCTCTCTTTCTCTCTATTCTCTTCCCTCCCAACATTTTCTTTCTTCAATGTTCTAATTTCACATTGGGGTTTGCACTTTTGATATGTCTATTAAAGTGACTTTAGAAATATGATGTAAAATTTCAGTATCCTTTTTTTATAAAAGGGAATTAATATTTGGTAGGAATATGAAGAACCTAAAATAAAAATTATGGCATATGAAAGGTCAATAGGAATATGAATAGTTGTTTCTCTTCTATAATTTGTAATGAGATCCTCATTTAAGGGTCTTCTTCGTAAAATTATTAGTTTTTTTTTTTTTAATCCATGAGAGATATCCTTGTGAAAAATCAAAGAGTTAGCAAATTCTTCCATTCTCCCCTATTGTCAAATGTATTCCATTCTCATACTACGTACAATTTATTCTTGAGCATCAATACAAGGAGTTTCTAGCCTTTTTTGACTAAGGGATTTATTGATACTTTGTGCTCTTTAAATTCTAATTAGTCTTGTTTCTAGTTTGCAGTATTGTTTCTTCCCAATTTTGATGCATGTGATGAAACTTATAACTAATGTATGCAAGAATCTAATTTTCTACTTACAACATTAGTTCTCCTATCTAACATTCTCACTCCCTTTCCCACTCTCCTAGAAAATTCCTCCCTGCAAATATTTGCAAGATTTTTCCAGAGGGTTAGTGGAGTGCCCATGTTGGATCCTTAGCTAAAAATTCAACTTAGATAAAAATTCTTGTACTCCTGCATGCATATAAGAAACTGCACCATTTAAGTAGAGGTACTAAGCTCCCCAGAGCATTGCCAAGAAACCCATAAATTTGTCCCTTGAAAATTTTTCTCGCCAACATTTCTCTAAGAAGGATCTATTATACCTATACAATTCAAGAAAGAAAAAGAAGATGCTTTTGGAATTTAGAAGATGTTCTTTGATGGTTTTAGAATCGAAATGGTTTCGGGGCCGGTGTTGTGTTACTTTCTACAATGAATGAGAATTTCTTCTTTTCTCATAGATTACAATTTACATGCTCTAACAATGTAGCATTGTATGAGGCATTAATGCATGGTCTTTTAATAGCTAAAAGAAGAAATACCAAAGATTTGCAAAAATTCATAAACACTGAATTGGTTAAACATCAAATCAAAGGGAAGCTTTCCATGATGAAAAAGTATTGAAATCTTATAAGAACATAATTTGGGACCTCTTATAGGGATTGGATGCACTAATTTTACAAGTGGTACAAAGGAATCTCAACAAAGAAGTGGATCAAATGACATCCCTTAGATCATGTCAAGGTGATTATTAGGCCATCCATTCTAGATAATGAGACTAGTTGGCAGGTTTTTGATAGTGATGAACAAATTATTCAGTTCATCCAAAATGAGGCTGAATTCTCATCAGAAATGCAATCTAATTTGCATGATAGCTATAATGAGTAGATAATTTAGATGAAAAAAACAAATTTCCAAAGGAATTTTTCACCTTAGAGCATATTTTTAGCCTAGATGATGAATTCAAAGGGGATGAAAGGAATATGTTAGCACAAAAAGAGGAATATCAATCATTCATAGTTACACAAGGAAAGGAGCTTCTACTGGGAAAGGTATGTGATGAAAATGAGAAACAAGCTTTCATTTCCTTGTGTCAAAATTTCAGTGATATATTTTCTTGGGATTATGAAGATCTAAGAGGTTTAATCCAGAAATCATGCAACATTCCATATATCTAGATCCCAATGTCAAACCGGTTAGGCAAAAACAAAGGCTGGTCAACCCCAAAATAAAGCCCCTCATGAGGAAGGAGAAAATAATTTTTCCAATTAAGTACTCTACTTGGGTGGCCAATTTGGTCCCGATTAGAAAGAAAAATGGGGAAATTAGACTTTGTGTTGATTTTTGTGATTTGAACAAGGCTTCCCTAAAGGACCACTACCCTTTACCTTCCATGGAGTAGATTTTGCAAAATATGCAAGTGGATGAAAGGTTTTCCATGTCGTGGGTATTTAATTTTTTAATCGATTAAGTTCAGGGAAGAATATCAATTTTGAAAATGCATTTACAACCAAGTGGGGTACATATTCCTATCAGAAGATTCCTTTTGGGTTGTCAAGTTCATGTGCCACATTTTAGAGAGAAATGGATATTGCTTTCAAAGGTTACATCAATGAATTCATCCTTGTGTATTTGGATGACATAACCATCTTTTCAAAATAGATCAAGGATCACCTTAGCCACTTGGAGAAGGTATTTGAGAGGTGTGGGGAATTTAGGGTTTCTATTAACCCCCAAAAATGTTATTTTGATGTTCCTATTGGAAAGATTTTGGGACACACTTTTTTAAAGGATGGCATTACTATTTATCCATAAAAAAATTCATCTATCCTATCCCTCATTTTTCCAACTCACAAAAATCCTTACAGTCGCTTTCTAGGAAAGACCAATTTTGTGAGAAGATTTATTTCTAATTTTGCAGGATTGGTCAAACCAATCACTTTGATGCTCAAGAAGAATGCAGCCTTCAAATGGACAATTGAAGGGAAAAAAAGCTTTGATAAAATCAAGCAAGAGATTTCCCAGATCCTATACTAATTAATATTAATTATGGTAAGAATTTTATTTTATATGGTTATGGAGCTGATGGTAGTGTTGTTGTTGTATTACCATAGTAAAATGATGAAGGTATGGAGCAACCTATGGCCTTTTCCAGCTAAACATTTAAATATTATGAGCTGAATTACAACTATATAAAGAAATCGTGTTTTTTCTATTATGAGAGCCTTAAAAATTTCAAGATGATTTTGTCCACCAATCACATTAAGGTTATGGTCTCACATTCTAGTGTGAGATATTTTATCACGGGGCATTATCTGAAAAAGATTCAAATGGGTCACCGTAGTCATTTTTGCACCCACCAAGAACAAGGGAACCTCATGCATGCCAGCCTATCACCCCGGCGGCCTTTGGGCACTCATTCGAGGCATGTGAGAGGGAGCCGAGTCTCTCTTTTATGTGAGTCTAGTGGAGGGTATAGTTCATGACTCGACTTAGTGATTTAATAGACATGAAGAAGCTATAGAGCTCAGGATGGCTTCTACACCCCTTCAGTCATAATAGAAACAAAGTGCACAACAGAAATAATAGAACCAAGAGTTTGTAAATCCACAAATATACTTAATCATTCAAGTAAGGTCCATGATTATACAAGATCAAAAGCAGAGTAAAAACATGTAGATAATATAGAAGGAGATCTTAATGTAAACATGATGGTAACCTTATCATATTCATTCATAGTCTTGCTACAAAGTATCACAGAGAGGCAGACCATAGTCATGCACCATATTTGGATCCATACATGTATTCTCACAAAATAAAATTTACATTCCCCATTTTCCCATTACATCCTTACTGGAATCCTTTACCCATTTTCATCCCATAGTTCTCGCAGTAATTCTATAGAGCTCCGCTACCTTACTTCTCCTTTTTTTTTCTTTGCCAAGGGCGTGTGTATAAATAGGAATCTGAGCTCTAAAAACTCCTCTCCAGCCTCAGATCTGGCCCCAAGTGTCAAGGTGTGGGTCGCCCCGGGCACATGCCTCTCCATGTCATGATTGTCTTTTTGGATCTTCCTATCGCAAGGTATATTCCTTCCAGACACCCTATCACCAGGATGGAACCTTATCCAAATGGAACACGTTCTTCATGTGTCCTACCCAAAAGGCCAAAACAGCTAAGTCCTGAATTGTTAATCGTGTGACATGGGCCCTAGGTTATCCAAGAAGCCTTTTGAATACTTCCTGCGTGCCTTCACTTCGCACTTCATCCGCAATGTGCGCCTATGTGCCCTTAATATTTGGAAGCTATAATAGGGGCCCAACATTACCCCACACTTCACCTATTCTCTACCCTCAGGAACCTTCTCAAAGAATGTAGTACAAAAATAATGCAAGGCCTTGCCTTTGGAAAAGAATAGGGGAAAGAATAAAGAAATGGGGAGAGAAAGAGCAGGGGAAAAATTTCCTAAAGAAGAAGGGGAAATTTTTTTTGTAGGTTGGCCTCCAGTGTACTCCAAGCACTGACTTCCTCCTATGCTTTAGTGTAGATGTTTCCAACCAAGATGCTCACCTCATCAAAGGTTAACCCTTCCCCTTGTGTGGTAATGGTTTCTACCACAGTCTCCAGTTCTTTAGCGTGATCTTCCAGGGCATCCATTTTCCTCATGATGACCTTGTAGAGCATTTTTAGCTGGGTTTTGATTGAGACTCACCGGTTCTCAATGGCTTCACATTTATTTTCCACTTCGGCTATGATCCTTTCTCACTGGCTCTATTACCCTTATTCTTTCTCTAAATTCCTTCATCTCGGCCTTGTCACTGTGCAAGCAAATACACTTGTCACTTTGTCTTGATCCAAATAGTGTTCATAAAGCGACCCCTATGGTTTGTGCAACTATTCTTACATCGGAAATAACCTTGTTGTATTCAGCCACAAGTGCGATAAACTTCAATTTGTCTTCCTTCTCCAAGCACGTCACTACCTCCTCCATCGACTCCAATGCCAAAGGCTATCTTTCCGTGATAAGGATACGATTCAATTCCTCTAGGCATTCCAGGGAGGATCTATACTTTTGCGTGGGAGGGCTAAGTTCTGGGTGCTTCATGATAATTATGTGGGAGATGAGTTCCACCTTCTTAGAAACTTTGCACACTTTAGCTTTCTCTTCTTGAAGCTCCCTCTATAGTTGAGCACTGATTAATTTCTCAAGGCTGAGATCCTTCGTTAGTTTCACTACTTCCTCCTTCCTCTTCTCCAACAGGTCCTCCAAGACACTAACCCTATCATTCCTACCGAAGAGCCTAGCCTCGATTTCCATGGAGACCTTGTTGAGTGTGTTACACACTTGCTCATCCAATAGTTATTGCATGTTTACAATGGGGTTGTCCCCTTTCCTTCTGGACAACTTTAATACCGCTCCTTGGTTAATCTCGAACTCAAGCTCATCGAGGTGGGAGTTGAATGCCCATGATAAAATCTTCCTTGTCCATGGGTATCCACCCTCAGGGTCAAAGGATTCTATGGAAATGAGATCCTTGGTGGGCATAGTACTTTGGAAACACACGTGCAAAACCTTATTGGGGTCATCAATGTAACCAATCATTGTTCTTCCCCCTTCCACGTGTTTACTTCCCATGCGCATGCCCTTGGGAATAGTTATAGAGAGAGTTGGGCCTTTTATGCTACTTCCACTCTTCTCCCTTTTTTCTTTCTCGAAATCACCGAGCACGAGCTCCATGTTGCACCCCAACTCCTCATTGACCAAGGCATCAATTATCTTCTCTACCTCCCTTGTTGCCTTTTCATTCACCTCCTTCTAAGTGAGCTTGGGTATATCTAGATCCTTGGTACTAGCCCCTTCGCTCCTCTCTTCACGCATGCGCCTTCCTCCCTTTGGGCACCCTTCCTCCTTACAAAGATGAAGGCATCATTTGTATCCTCTGCTTCCTCTCCCTCCAAGTCATGGACATCAATTGGCTCTTGATCCACCTCCAACTCTTCCCCTTCAACATCATCCTTTTCACCTCTATAGGCATTTAGGTCGTCTGTGTCTTGGACCCTTGTTCCCCCCTGCCTTATTCTTCTTCCTTCGCAAAACCTCCAGTCGGGGATGTTGTCTTTTCTTCATCTAAGGGTTCTTCAAGGGATGGTGGCTTCACAGGCTTTGGGGTCTTCTCCCTGACCATCATTCTCCTTTTTTCTCGGATGTAGGTACTTAGCCCCGCAGATCTATGTTTAGCCTTTCCACCACCCCTTATTCTTCCTCTTCTTCTTATTTCTCCTCGCACTTTGGCACTCGACTTCTTCCTTCCCATGGGGTCGTCTGGGATGGATATTTCATTCTCTATGTACATGTCCTTCTCAAATTTTGGCATTATGCGTAGGTAGATTCTGGCAGTAGCACTCTAAGCAATCATTAAGGTCAACGGCCTTACAATGTGCACACTTGTGACACGTACCTTTCAACATACGTGTGCTTCCCTAGGTAGACCAGCTTCTTTCTCATTTCTCTGTGTTCACTGTCAAGGGTGGATAGGTCAAGTTTCAATTTCTTCGACTCCTTATATTTGTTCACTCCCGCCTAGAAAAATTGGGTAGTAAATGAGAAGGGGAGTTTACACCAAGGACTCCAACTACCATCCACCAAGATGAATCTACCAATGCAGAAGTGTTGGTATACCATGAACTTAGCTTCTCCTTCACCACCGCAGGAGTTATTCAAGAATTTTCCATTTAGCCCCAAATGCATTCCTAAGGCACATGTACCATTTGTCTAAGCACGCCTTGTGCACCCCTGTTATTGACTCACAAGTATACTTCTAGAACCTATCCGTAGGCGAGGGTATTCATTGGGGTACTCCCATACAAACTTATCAGATGTGTCTGGAACCCCAATCTCTGAGAACACAATGGTCAATAGGATGTTTCCAAACAAGATCTTTCCTCCATTCTCCATGCTACTTATGATCTTGTTCTGCTATGTATCGTTAGTGCAAAATCACAAAGCACTCGGATGTTGATCAGATTTCTAGGTTGATCATACTAGCATCCAAAGTGTGATTGCACAACATTGAATCCTTTTTCTAAGTGTGGGACTTGCAAAAATGAGAAAGGAACCTCCAGAGAAGGCTGGTTCCTATTCCTCTATTCAGATGCACACGAAAATGCAGAGGGTTTACTCAAAACCTAATCTAACTTGCCAAGGAGACAGGGTAAGAAGATGCATAAAAATAAACCTAAGCTAACAGAGGTGATGCACCGAGGAATGAAGAACACCTATCTTGCCAATAAACACAAACCATTCAAATGTGATGCAAGATCATGCACAGATAACAAAATTTGTAGTGAAAGATCAGGAGGATGCAAATGAACACAGAGAGGGTTGAGAATCATCCATAGACATGCATTACTTGCTCCAAATATTGATACAATACACTACAAAATTCCAAGAGGCAAGGTTGCATTACAGTTTTAAATGGGAGGTTTGAACTCCACAAATTCGCCTGCCAAAGAGAAGAAGGGAGGGGCAAAACAAGAATGTTCCACCCTTAGAAAGAAACCCCTCCTTACAATTTATAGGAAGAATGAGAGAGGGAAGAGAGAGGAAATCCAAATCTACCCCAACCACTTCTAGGTTGTATTTAATTCATCTCATTATGGTGGTAGGTGAGAACCCTAGCAAAAGCGGCAAACTGTATTTTGCATTTAAGCTGGTTGTTGAAACGTCATTTTTGGCCATTACCACGTGCTAGAGACATTTCTTGATTTTCTCTCTCTAAACTGAACCAAAATTCAATATTGACCCCAGAATCATGCAGATAATTTCACCAGATTTCCATTGATATAAAGAACGTGAAAATCGAGCTCTAGATCAAAAGTTATGGCGATCTCGAAGATTTAGGGCAAAAATAAAGCCAAAACAGATCGGCGGGAAAATATTTGAATGTTTTTCCACGCTCGCCACTTGGATGACACGTGTCGATCTAATTCATTCACGGGTTCATCCTCTCGAAATATCCTTTCGTGCCTTTAAACTTGGACACGTGGCACTATTTTATTGGTTCGGGCCTGAGGGGTGCATTTTTACCTTGCGCCAAACACTTAGCAACTTTTCAACCTTCTGACACGTGGCACGTTCTGATTCATCCACGGGCCTCCTTCTCTCTTTTCAGCCATTTCACCTTTTCACATCCCACGCGTCCCTCGCGTACTTTTGGCCCGGATGTCCCAAACTGTCTGGGATGAATATTTCCGAACCGCCCGATCGGGCTTCCTTGCTCCTCGTTTGAGGTGAAGACACGTCACGAGATTCCATTTGTTGGTGGCTTTTTCAGATTTTCGCACCCTTCACGTACTTTTGGACCAACTGCCCTGCATTGAAAGTCCCTTGTTTCGACCGAATCGGCTGGTTCGCATCCTCACGTACCTTTGTCCTAACCGGCCCCGGATCGCTCGGGACAAATATCTCCGAACCGCCCGAAATGGACCGACTTGCGCCAAACCGGCCGATCCGCATACCGCGCGTACTTTTGGCCTAGATGTCCTAGACTGCCTGAAACAAGACTTAGGTAATTTTTTCATCTTTCGGCCGATTCGGCTTTTCGCGTCCCACGCGTCCCGACGTCCCAACTGTCCCAACTAGTGGGCGGACTAGGACTTAGCCAATTTTCTTCATTTTTTCGGCCCCAAGCTTTGTTTTCTTACAATTTTTTCACCTTTTCTAACTCGTTGGGTTTTCTTCTTGGATGGGAGAGTTAGAAGGAAGCCGAGGGGGGCCCAAAAACATGATTTCGGGCCTTAAATCAATTTATTTGCTTGGGACTAAAGAATTTTATGCATGTTATCAAAATTACCTTGAGGGGTGAATTTTGGATAACAATTTTGGCGACTCAGTGGGGTTATCTGCCTGCTAGATGAAGAATGGCCAGCTGCTCATAGCAATCCATTAGGCATGGAGTCTATTTGATAACCTCTCAGCTGATCTGAAATTTGAAACCTGTGTCCTTGAGCTATTGAAACATTTGTTGAGCTGGTTCTCCGTGGCTGCAATTCTTTTCCAGGAGCTTGATGAACTGCAAACATGCACATACTAGAAGCAATAGGACATGTGCACAAGCACTTAGGGAAATAAAACTACTCTAACAGCAGTATAATGTGCATAAGCACTTAGAGGAATGGAAATTCTAAATTAATATTTACAAGGGTGAAAAGCTATCTTTCTAGTAGCAACGTTTGAGATAGATCCCATTGACCGGAATCTGTAATTCTTCACCATCCAACTTAGCCAGTCGGAAGGCATTGCTACCTTTGCATTCAATGATCATGTATGGGCCACTCCAGATGGCATCAAACTTGGAATGCTTTCCCGGCTTTGCATGATCTGCATCCCATTTCAACACTAGATCTCCAATTTGGAAGGTTCTAGCCTTGGCTTTCCTATCAAAAGTCTTCTTGATCAAGGCTTGATCCTTCTCTATCACCTGGGCTGCATGCTCTCTAATTTCTTGGAGCTCCATCAATTCTACATATCTAACCTCCATGGGTTCAAACTCAGCTAGTTCCAATTGTTTCATGAGTTCCAATGCTGGCAACTCGAGTGATATAGGTAGAACTGCTTCTTTCCCGTACACAAGCTTGTATGGAGAGCTTCCTGTAGACCTCTTGGGTGTGATCCTATCAGCCCATAGGGCTGATTTGAGCTTTGCATGCCAAGTTCTTTGATTTTCATCCAGAGTCCTTCTGATGATTCTTAGTAGGTTCTTGTTTGTAGACTCGGCTTGACCATTACCTTGAGGGTAATAGTTCGATGAAGTCTTTGAGATACACACAATTCTTGACAGCCCATTCAAGTGATCTTTGTGCCAAAGAATGCCAACGCATTGTCTCGATATGATAGTGGTAGGGGCACCAAACCTCATGACTATCCCTTCATAGAAATCCAAGATATTAGATTCATTTACCTCCTTGAGTGCCACTGCTTCGGTCCACTTGGTGAAATAGTCCGTTGCTATAAGTATCCACTTGTGACCTTGACTTGAATTGGGATAGATAACCCCAATGAAGTCCAATCCCCATTGCATGAATGGCTGATTTATCAAATCGACGAAGGGGCGGGCTGCCAACCTCTCTTTCCTATGAAGAATGCACATCTCTTGCATTTTTTGACCCATGAGTAGCAATCATTGAACACAGTAGGCCAATAGTAACCAGCTCTCATGATTTTGAGAGCTGTCACTCATGGAGCAAAGTGGCCTCCTGCTTCCCCGTCATGGAACTCGTGTAAGATCTTCTCAACTTGACCTGTTCCAATGCATCTTAATAGAACACCATGGATGTCTTTCTTGAACAAGATACCATTAATGAGTACATATGGGATAGCTTGTAATCTAAAGTATCTCCTCTTCACCTTGCTCACTTCTGGAGGGCACAAGCCTGTTTGGAGGTAATGCACCAAGTCTTGAGTCCAACATGGGACGAGTGCATCATCAGCTGGTTGTTCTTGATCATTCTGTAGTAGCAGGACAACATCTTCTTCACCTTTTGAGTCGTCTAGTTGTTTGGAAGTGAGCTGCGCACACAAACCTTTGCCACGAACTAGCTTGGTCACTTTGATTTCAATATCATATTCCATCACCCGAGTGATCCAACTTTCTCTCTTCTCATTCAAATCCTTGTTTAGGAGGAAGTCCTTGACACCAAAGCATGAGACACCAGTAGTTGAATCTTATTGTTCGAGACCAAGTGTCTAAAATTCTTCAAGCTCCTGATGATGGAAAGGGCATGCTTTTCGATGAAAGAATACTTTATTTTGTAATCTTCCAAGGTTTGACTGAAGAATGCTATGGGCTGTTTTGAACCTTCTCTATTTAGCTATGTCAAGATAGCTGAGATTGTATCTGATCCTCCAAACGCATACAACATGAAGTCCTTTGAAAATTTTGGGTTGATAAGAGTTGGAGCTTGTGATATTGCATGCTTGATGTTTTCAAAACTCTCTTTACCTTCTGTTGTCCATTTGAATTCCAGACTCTTCTTCAACATTATTGTTAAAGGCTTCACAAGAGTGGCAAAATTAGGCACAAATTTGCGGACAAAGTTTATCCTTCCTAAGAAGATTTGAAGAGATTTCTTGTGGTGTGGCAATGGGAGTGTTTGGATGGCTTCAACCCTTTTAGGATCAATTGTTAGCCCTTCCTAGAGACAATGTGACCCAACAATTTGCCTTCGTGTGCCAAGAATATAGAATTCTTTGGATTCAAAGACACCCTAAACCTTCTACACCTTTGAAACACTTGCCTGAGGTGAAAGAGATGGTCTGCTGCATTCTTTGAGAAGACAAAGTGATATCATCTAGGTATACCAAAGACTATATTGTTGATCAAGCCTTTGAACACCATATCCATAGCTCGCTGGAATGTTTCTCCAAAGCATTTGACACCCAAATGGCATCTTCTTGTAAGCATACATGCCCCATTTTGTAGTGAAGGCCGTCTTGAATTGATCTTCTTCTTTCACCATTATCTGATTATAGCCTAAATATCCATCTAGCAATAAAAAACTTTTCTCAAAACCAGCTACAACCTGCAATATTTGTTCCATTGATGGAAGCGGATAATGATCTTTGAGTGATGCTCTATTTAGATCGCGAAAGTCTACACACAACCTTATTTCTCCATTTCTTTTTCTTACCGGCACCAAGTTTGCAACCCAACTTGAGTGTTTGATGGGGAAGATGATACTAGCTTCAATGAGCTTGCTTAACTCTTTTTCATGAGAAGTTCGATATGAGGATTTCATCGGCCTTTGCTTTTGCCTCGACAAAGCTTGGATTCCAGATCCAACTCAATAGTATGTCGTGACAACTTTGGGTTGAAACCTCTTAAATCTTTGTAAGTCCAAGCAAAAAAATCTGGGAACTCTTGACAAAGCTTAACAAAATCAGATTTCTCTCGTGGAGTACTTGCTTTGCCAATTTTCAATGTCTTACCTTCTTCCACTAAAATAGGCTCAATCTTCACCCTTTACTTGAATGTTCACTTTATCCTTAGGAATCGATCATTTGGGTTGAAGATTGACTCCAAGGTTATGAGGCCTTTTGGTAATTTGTTATTTCTCAACTACACCACTTGGTCACCATAGTGCTACTCCAGCTTGTCTTGATTTCTAGTGGAGAACTTAGCTTCTTCTTGTAGGAAATTAACAATTTTCTTATCATTCTTGAAGACTTGCCAACTTGTATTGTTATCCGAAACAGCTGGTCTCACAACCACTTTGATATGAGGCTGAGTTTTCTCACTTTTGATACTTTCTACAACATCAAACGCAGCCCCAATTGCTGCCAGCTTGTCAGTGGCTTCATTCTTCTTTCTTGGGATGGAATTGATGCTAAAAGCTTCAAAATCTTCCATACGATCCCATACCCGATTTTTGTAGCACTTGAGTAGATTATTCTTGATAGCATGCTGCCCCTTAACTTGGTTTACGATCAGCTCACTATCACCAAATACTTGCAAATTCTTGATGCCTTTCTTCTTTGCCCAGTGCAGTCCATGAATTAAGGCTTCATACTCAGCTGTATTGTTTGAGCAAGAAAATTGAAAACAGAAGGCTGAGTAATACTTTGTACCTTACGGAGAAATGAGCATAGCTCCTCCTCCTGCACCTTGTCTACTCCTTGACCCATCGAAGAACAACTGCCATACTTCATTCTCGTCCTTATGATCTGCCTTGGTGATGCTGGGGAGAGGTTGATTCTCTTCATGTAAACAATAAACTCCTAGCTCATATTCTTCTATTTCTTGATAAGGATCAAAATCATGCACCTTTCTTTCCCATTCATCAAGAGTTAGATATGGGATGCTTCCTACCTTGGTGTCAGCTTCATCAGTGCTTGGATGATCTTCTTGATCAAACGCTGAACAATTGGCATTAATCTGACTTGGAGTGTAAGGCTCAATGTGAAAGTTTGCAATAGGTTCAGATCTGATTGTGGCCTTAGTTCCATACCTTGTTCTAAACAACATGTGTGACCAATCTAGAAAGATAGCCTCCAATTTTAGCAGTGAAGTCTCTTGACAAGCACAATGCAAAGAGTGGTGGAAGGTCTATTACTGAGACATCTTGCAAAACAACCACGTTGGGACAGGCATGCAAAGTAAGACTCAAGTTTTTAATCACTCCAACTGTTGTTACTACTGTCCCATCTAATTGCACTACACCCTTGGAGATGACTTCATATTGAAGCCCTAACTAATCGCCTATCTCTGCTTTGGCTTGACCGAGTTGTTTGCTCCCGAGTCAATCATGCAATTATATACCAACTTGTCTCCTATGATCAATGAAACATAAAATGGAGGGGGATTCAACATTTTACCTTGTCGTCCTCCATGATTTCCTTCAGGCTGGGAAACATTCGTAAGTACCTTCTCTTGAATTTGGACCTGTTGATTTGAAGTTGACCAGTCCTTCATGGCAGCTTGTAGCAAATCTCTTTGTCCTGGGATAGATAGTGATTCCCACATTGATATGTTTACATTTGTCTTCTTCATCTGATCAATGATACTGAATGGAGATGAAGTATCCCTCTACTTTCCCTTGGCCTGCACATTCATTCCTTGCACATGGGCAGCAACAACTTGCATTTGGGTTGGCCTAGGGGCTGTTTTAGGTGCCCCTTGCGTGTTTGGAACTACATTTTGTTTTCCAGCGGCTTGTGGAGTGGTAGAAGGTTGTGGATTACTTGGGGCTAATGGTTGTTCTTCACCCAAATTTCTCCTCTTTGACCTTGTGTTGGCTGTAACACTTTGAGAGGGTATTTTATTCATACCACAAAAATCTTTAGCCTGCCAATTGACAAGAGTAGTTTCGTTCGGAGATATTCCCCGCATTGAGGTGCTTCACACGATCCTCTTTGTGGTGGACTTGCGACCCACCAATGGTTTTCACCATAAGAGCCTCGATTTAATGCACCATTAAAGCACATTGATTGGTTATGTGGCTAATCGCATTGGAAACACTAATCATATTCTTGGGCCATGTTATTTTGGACTGGCACCAATGCTTTAGAAGAAGATACGACATTGGGGTTATAGGGCTGAAATGGTTTATTAACAGGAGGCCTTACTTGGCTTTGATTTTTATTTGCAGCCTGAGTTGGTGACTTATTTTGTTTGTATGGGGGCCTAGCCTAGTACTGCGCTTGAGGCTGATACGGTCTAGCACTTTAAGCTTGTTGTCTTTTGATAGTAACCAACTCATTTCCCAAATTTTGCAATTGTTTCATGACCTCTTGGAGTTCATTTGAAGCACTAGAGGATGAAGTAGAAGTCTCATTTGAACTTTGATTTCTAAAGCAGTGGGAATAGGAGCTAGAGTGGGTGCTTGACTAGTGCTTGGATTTTCTAAGTTTGGATACAAGGGCATGGGAGGCCTAGGGCCAATTTACCAGCTTGGATCAAAAATTTCAGCCCTAATGGCAATGCTATAAGTATAAGTAGGGTAAGGTTGTGCCTCCCATAGATTGAATTAACATAGAAATATCAGAATTCAAAGCCTTAAGATAGTATATAAAAGCACCTTCTACTGCTAGCCTTATTGCCACTGGAATCCTCTCCCAAGACCTTTGAAATCTGAAGTTGAAGTCAGTCAGCTACTCATTGGGAGCTCTCTTAATAGTTGTCAATTGTTCTAGTAGAGACAAATTGTCTCCCTTTTCCCCAAATTGCTCATGGAGAACTATGCATAATTGATTCCAATTTGTGATAGAACCAGCTCCAAGGCTCCTAAACCATTGCAATGCCTTCCCTTTGAATGAAGATGCCAGCAATTTGACAACCACATCCATTTCATTTATCTCATGGATTGCACAGACGTTAGCAATGTATTTGACATGATCACCAAGAGTGGTATGATTTTCTCCATCGAAAAATGGAATGTTCTTCAACACTATGATTGGAACTGGATTTCGTGCATTGACGGAAAGTGGGCTACCGCCAATGAAATTGATAAAGGGATTGGGTGGTTGAGCCATTGTGATTGGCCCGAGAACCCTTGTTGATGCGAGAAAAGGTCTACCAAGTGGAGGCGTAGACAAAGTTCTATTAGGAGGAGACGTAGATTTTGAGCTCTTCTTCCCTTCTTTCTCTTCCTGGAGGTAGGTGTAGATGAACAAACAATCCTTCCTCCCTAGTTCTTGACTCGGTCTCGTATTCTTCTCATAAATTTTCCTGTGCTTGGACTCTTTGAAACCAAAGTGGATTATGTCTCTTTTAGAGTCACCAGATATGCAATTTTTAAAGCTCCTTCAAAGCTTGAACTTACAACAAGTGCACATCGATCTTTTTACAATGAAAGTAAAGACCTCTAAGGTCCCACTGGCGTGTGAGAAATGTTAGTGCAAAATCATAGCACCCCGGATGTTGATCGATTTCTAGGTTGATCATACTAGCATCCAGGTGTGATTACACAACATTGAATCCTTTTTCTAAGTGTGGGACTTGCAAAAATAAGAAAGGAATCTCTAGAGAATGTTGGTTCCTATTCCTCTGTTCAGATGCACATGAAAAATGCAGAGGGTTTACTCAAAACCTAATCTAACTTGCCAAGGAGACAGGGTAAGAAGATGCATAAAAAATAAACCTAAGCTAACAGAGGTGATGTACAGAGGAATGAAGAACACCTATCTTGCCAATAAACACGAACCATTCAAATGTGATGCAAGATCATGCACAGATAACAAAATTTGCATTGAAAGATCAGGAGGCTGCAAATGAACACAGAGAGGGTTGAGAATCATCCACAGACATGCATTACTTGCTACAAATATTGATACAATACACTACAAAATGCCAAGAGGCAAGTTTGCATTACAGTTTTAAATGGGAGGTTTGAACTCCACAAATTTGCTTACCAAAGAGAAGAAGGGAGAGGCAAAACAAGAATGTTCCACCCTTAGAAAGAAACCCCTCCTTAAAATTTATAATAAGAATGAGAGAGGGAAGAGAGAGGAAATCCAGATCTACCCCAACCACTTCTAGGTTGTATTTAATTCATCTCATTATGGCGGTAGGTGAGAACCCTAGCAAAAGCGGCGAACTGTATTTTGCATTTAAGCTGGTTGTTGAAATGTCATTTCTAGCCATTACCACGTGCTAGAGATGTTTCTTGATTTTATCTCTCCAAACTGAACCAAAATTCAATATTGACCCCAGAATCGTGTAGATAATTTCACTAGATTTCTATTGATATAAAGAACGTGAAAATCTGAGCTCTGGATCGAAAGTTATGGCGATCTAAAGATTTAGGGCAAAAACAGGCCAAAACGGATCGGTGGGAAAATATTTGAATTTTTTTCCATGCTCTGCCACTTGGATGACACGTGTCAGGCTCTGATTCATTCACGGGTTCATTCTCTGAAAATACCTTTCATGCCTTTAAACTTGGACACGTGGCACTATTTTATTGGTTCGGGCCTAAGGGGCACATTTTTACCTTGCGCCAAACACTTAGCAACTTTTCAACCTTCTGACACGTGGCACGTTCTGATTCATCTCGCGGGCCTCCTTGTCTCTTTTTGGCCATTTCGTCTTTTTGCATCCTGCACGTCCCTCACGTACTTTTGGCCCGGATGTCCCAAACTATCTGGGACAAATATTTCCGAACCGCCCGATTTGGGCTTCCTTGTTCCTGTTTGAGGTGAAGACACGTCACGAGATTCCATTTGTTGGTGGCTCTTTCAGATTTTCGCACCCTTCGCGTACTTTTGGCCCAACTGCCCTGCAAAAAGTCCCCTATTTTGGCCAAATCGGCCGGTTCACGCCCCGCGTACCTTTGTCCCAAATGTCCTGACTTCGGGACAAATATCTCTCGAATCGCTCGAAATGGACCGACTTGTGCCAAACCGGTAGATCCACGTCCCATGCGTTCTTTTGGCTCGGATGTCCCAGACTACCTGAAACAATACTTAGGCAATTTTTTCCTCTTTCGGTCGATTCATCTTTTCACATCCCACGCGTCCTGACGTCCCAACTATCCCAACTGCTGCGTGGACTAGGACTTAGCCAATTTTCTTCATTTTTTCAGCCCCAAGCTTGGTTTTATTGCAATTTTTTCACCTTTCCTAACTCGTTGGTTTTTCTTCTTGGATGGGAGAGTTAGAAGGAAGCCGAGGGGGCCCCAAAAACATGATTTTGGGCCTTAAATCAATCTATTTTCTTGGGACTAAATAATTTTATGCATGTGATCAAAATTACCTTGAGGGGTGAATTTTGGATAACATGTCTTGGGAGATATTGTACATGGTGCCTTTTGCGACCTTTCTATAGACATTCAACCAGGGCTTTCTCACCTAGGTCCACCTCTCTTGTCCATTCAGCTTGGAAACGAGGTGCGCGGCCATTTTCATCACCGGATCACTGATATCTGCAACGTCATAGTACCTTGATCCCTTTTTATAATCCTGGGATGCAGTGGTTTCTTTAATTACTTCCTCATCCTAGAGGTCATCTATGATCACGCCTTTATAGCTTAGTCCTATAAAGTGTGAGATTAACTGGGGAGTTATGCACATTTTGCGCCAAGTGAAATAGAAGAAATCTTTTTATATGCACGTCATTAACCATTGGTATAAGCGCTCGATATTTTCGAAGTAGGAAACTTGTAAAGCCGGAGAGAAGCATTTCCTTCTCCATTTTCACCTTGACTACATCCCCGTAGATTGCCATCCCATCAAGTGTTTGTTCATTTTTTGGGGTGCACCGGCTCCAATGCCATTTCCTTCATGATTATACTCGACAGGTGATTATAATTGATTACGGTCATCTATCCGATGTGGGACTCCCACTCTTGCCCTAGAAAACCCATCCAGGTTATTCATCTCGAGTACCATTCCTCATTGGTATCTAAAGGGATTTCTTCTTCTTTCTTCTTTCATTTTCCCTTACCCTTTCCCTTCTTAGATTGTACTACAGGCTTATCAATTGGTTATGTGGCCGTCATTTTACCCTTTGCTTTCATTCCCTAGTTACTTTCGAGTTGTCTGAGAGTTTTCTTCATGTGCCCCGTGCCCTAGAGCACAAACCCTAATCTCTGATTTTCCTCCTTTGATCACGGTGCTCTTTCAGAATATTCCTCACACCCGTGAATCACTTCTGCTCTGGTTTTTAGATCTAACGGACCGATTACGTGTGAGTTTTTGAGATTTTCCTTCACACAAGTTAGCTCTCAAAACCCTAGCTCTTGAAAGAAAATCATTCTCCTCATTTTCGCAAAGTAAAATAATGAACTACCCATCCTTGTATTTATAGCTTTTCCCACTTTTATGCATTAAAGGCTAGGCTACCTACCACCATACGACAATATTTAATGCGGAATTTTTCAAACAAACCCGACTTTAGCACTTTTCCTTATGCGCTCAATCCTTGGGTGAAATTTTTTTTTCTTGTGCCCAATCCTTGTGCGAAATTTTTTCACCCATGCCAAAACCTTGCGCGAAATTTTTTTCACCCATGCCCAAACCTTGCGTGAAAACTTTTCCAACCTTTTGGCACGCAGAAAATCCATCTTGACAAAAGACTCTTGCACACATATTACCAGCGCCAAAGGCACCTCTTCCATCCTTATGATTCTTGCTTTCGCCTACCTCATGTTTTTGCGCTTTCTCCTTTGTACATGGATTTCCAATGTAACCTTATTTTTCCACCCATCTGCCTTCTTTTCTCCTAATGCATCTTTTCAACAGGGCCAATTTGAATGGTCTACAAACCCAATCCTCCTACAGAATAACTTCATGCCTCTCTTTATCACCTCAACCCACACTAAATCGATGTGCGATCCTCTGCGTATTCATAAGTCAAAAATTAATAAGGTTACCGACACCAAGGCACGAAACAAGACAACAATGTGAAAGGGAAAATAAATAAATGAAAAGCATAAAAGGAAATGCTAAACTAACTGGTAGAATTTCCTTATTTACAAACACCAAGAAGTATTATTTATAGTAGGGATTTAGCCTACTCCCATTGAAGTATCTAGGTAATTGTGTTCCATCCAATGCTTGTAACTAACATGTGCCTAAATCAAGGATGTATGAAATTACATAAGGACCCAACCAATGCACCATTAATTTTCTAGGATGGCGTAGGAATTTTGAATCATATAAAAATACCATTTGGCTAACCTCAAATTATTTGTTCTTAATGTGGCGGTCGTGTCATGCCTTTTGCTTAGCTTTTTCGGTTGTTTGGCTCTATCTTGCTAGTGAGCGCCTTTCATCCAACTTTATCAATTCATCAATTCTCTCTTCCAGCACTTTTTCATCATCCAACCCTCCTACACGCGCTATACGCAGAGATGGTAACATGAATTCCACTAGAAAAAATACTTCCACACTAAACACCAGTTGAAATGGTGTGGCCTTGTTCAACCTTTTATACATTGTTCTATATGCCCAAAGAACTTGATACATTTTCATCTCAATCCTACCTACCCACATCACATATCTTAGTCAATGTGTGACTAAGGATTTTGTTGAATGCCTCTGCAATCCCATTTTCCTAAGGGTGATAAGGGGTAGTCTTGTGATGGGCTACCTTGAATTCTGCCAATAGAATCCTAATTGTTTCATTTAAGAAGTGAGTGCCCCTATCACTTGTTAAACTTAATGGGCACCCATACCTGCTAATAATGTTCTCCCAAAAATATAGCAGCCGTGGCTGCGGTGTAATCCTTTGTGGGCGTGGCCTCTACCCACCTTGTTAGATAATCAGTATAGGTAATAATATACCGTGAGTTAGTCCTCCGCATAGCTGGTGAGATTGGTCTGAAAAAAATATATTTCCCACTTTTCAAAAGGTTTCATGCTGGTGATGGGGCACAAGGGCATCTCATCCCTTTTCCCAGGTTTTCCAAGGCGTTGGCAGTGGTCACATGCCTTGCAAAACTCAATACAATCCTAGTGAATCATCTCCCACCATAGTCTAAGTGACTAGGATCTTACACACAGTTGCATTCCCCGCATAGTGTCCTCCAACAATCCCACCATGGGCTTCTTCTATTATAGCTATGCACTCATGTTCTAATACACACCAATGCAAAACCTCATCGTGGCCCATTTTATACAAATCCCCATTGATCAACATGAAGGGTGGCGCGTATGGCTAACCTTTTCCTCTCTAGAGCATTCATCCCCTCGGGTGCCACACCTTCCTTAAGAAAAATGACAATGTCTTCTAATTCTGAGGGTGGGCGTACACCGTAACCTGAATAGTTGTGTGTCTAGCATGGCTTCCTCGATACTCTGCGTATCCTCTCCCAAATCAATCCTTAATAAATGATCTATCCCAATTGTTCTTTCCCGGTTTTACCACCACTTTGAACTCAAATTCTTGAAATAAAAGTACCCAATGACATATGCACCCTTGCAACACTGCTTTGTTTACTAGATACTTCAAGGCCATATGGTCAGTGTAGAATATGAAGGGAGTTTCCAATAGATATTTTCTAAATTTGTGGAGAGCATAGATCATTGACAATGCCTTGCACTCAGTCGTTGTATAATTCTATTCTGCTTGTGTCAACTTCCTACTTGCAAAACATAAGGGATGATCAACAATCCCCTCTCCTGGTTGAGCAAGAACGACTCCCATTGTTGTACTAGAGGCATCCATGTGGACATGGAAAGGTTTTTCCCAAGATAGGAATCATAGAATAGGTTGGGTGATAAGCCTTTGTTTTAGAGTGTCAAATGCCCTCTGCTGCACCTCTCCCCACTGAAAGGCACTCTTATGTCTGAGCATTATTTCCAAAGGCACACGATCTTGGCATATCCCTTAATGAACTTTTTGTAGTACCCAGTGTGTCCAAGAAATCCACGCATGGAACTTTAGCTGGTAGGCTCCCCTAACCCCACAATATTTGTAACTTTCGTGGGATCTACAAGTAAGCCCTATTTACATATGATATGCCCCAACAAGGTTCCAAATGGAGTTGCAAAGATACATTTCTTGATGTTGAGGGAGATCCTCAACTTCTGACATCTCTCAAACATCAACCTTAAGTTGTCAAAATGGTCCCTGACCAATCCATACACTATCCAATCATCCAGTATACTTGAAGGAACTTGTGGATGAACTCTTTAAATGCTTGTACCACAATGCGAAAATACATGGGCACATTCTTCAGCCCAAAGGGCATGACTATGTATGCAAAGCTTCCCCACTCGATAGCGAAAGTTGTCTTTTCTTGGTCTTCCTTGGCAATCCTTACTTAGTGATATCCCGAGAATCCATCCATAAAGGAATAGACCCGCACCCGAAACTCCTTCCAAAATATCTTAATAAAGGGGGTGGGAAAAGGATCTATGATGCAAACAGTGTTCAATTCTCTATAATCCATGCATATCCTAATCCACCCATCCTTCTTTACGCTAATCACCATTGGACTTATCCATTCTAATTCCTCCACAACCTCAATGATACCATATGCTATCATTTTGTCTAGCTCTTCTTTAACCATTATGCGCATGTTGGGATTCATCCTGTAAGGCCTCTTCCTGACCGGGCGTGCACCATCCTTCAAATTTATCCTCATTTCCCTTAATGAATGGTGGATGCCTTGAAATTCATGGTATCCACATGGGAATAAATCCTCAAATTCACACAAGAGATCGATGATCTTTGATACTTCCTTGTCGACCACTAGTCCCCAATGATAGCTTCCTTGGGCTCCTCTTTCGAGCCGATGTTAACTTTCTTGGTTTTGAGTGGTTCATGATAAGTGTGTGCACATGCATCTACACTATCAACTACTTCATGCATCCCAACTGAATGGTCAATATTCAGGTTCTCCATCTTCTCTCCATCAACAACGTATACCATCTTCCCTTTCTCCTTTTCAGCACACGTGTGCTTGAATTATATGTCTTCTTGTTCCTCCTCTTTGAACCACGCTTCTAAGCTAGGTCCACTAAGTAAGTTTACTAATCTATCTTCCACCATGGCACAATCCCCAGGGTGAGGCACTTAATAGTCTACAATGTCTCATCAACTAGTTGCTTGGTAATTTGGTGCTCGAATGTGTGAACCAAGTCAGCGGCTAACTCCTGCCAACTTCCCATTTGGTGGCATGTTTTAGAATGGATATACCAAGCACACACACATCCTTGTAGCATCGAATACAACTTGTGCACCCAAAGGGAGGGTGGTAAAGCTTCCACGCCCTCTCCCCAGACTCTCTCACATGCCTGGATGTGGGAAGAGGTGGGTCCATTGCCATTGTAATCCTTGATAGTGGTGGGTATGTTGCTTTTCGAGAATCAGACAGTGAGCGCAATTCTAACTTCATGCCACTCCAACAAGTTTTCACTATACATGGCCCACCACCTTGCTGCTCTGTCTATCAAAACATAACCTAGCATACTTCGTTGATCATCCTCCTCCTCCATTGAGCTTTCATTTCCCTCAAAAATACCTCGTGGTATGCATCCCCAGAATACTTTGTTATTGCATTTCCTCCTAGGCACCGAACTATATGCATGTTGTTACCTTGGTTACTGATCCTTTTAGATGCCACCCAATCAATTCATAACTCCCATGTGCCCAATTATCACAGGCTATACGGTAGTATCACTAACTGATTGAGCATCATCAAACTGGATGACTCCTTCTATAGGGTGGATGGTCTCTCGGATCCCTTATGGAGCGCACATATATTCTATCCAGGACCTCCTCTCCAAGGGGTTCAGTATAGGGGGTGGACTTCCCATCAACCAGAAGTATAACTACCCTCTCTTCCTTATTTTCAAAGCTTATGTACCCCTTATTAAACTGAATATCGGCATTATTCTTATAACACCACGAGTGCCCAAGTAGAGCTGGGAAATTATCTACCTCAACAAGTGCCAAGACATCAAAATCCCCAGTGAACTTAGTCCCCTACATGGTAATGTTCGCATCCTTCAAGACACCTATGGGCATTGCCTTTGTCTTATTTTCCATATACAACACATTTGAAGATGGCTATAATGCAGGTCTTCCCATTTGATGCCAGACATCCAGAGTGAGAATATTAACCTCTGCGCCTGTGTCAATGAGGATGTTGTTAAGCAACCATCCATCCACTACTGCATTCAAGGTAATCTCTTTGTCATAATCAAGGCTGTGAGGTGGGAGGTTTGCATGCAGGATCTACCTTTCGTGTTCTCCCTCAGCACGCGACACCTTTTCTCTTAACCATGCCCCTAGCAGGGAATACTATTCTCCTGCCTCAATAGTTTACACACCTCCTTAACCTCATCCAAGTCATCCCTTGGTGCTTCTACTAGTCTCCTTTGCTCATCTTTTCTAGTCTTCTCTTTTAAGCATTGGATCTCCCCTTGTAAGCTTCAAATTATGTCCATGGTTTCCTAGTAGACTTCTTTCTGGTGAGCTGGGTTTGGATACTTCTCATGTACTACTTCTCTTGAAACCATAGGTCTCTACCTAGGTGCTTCCCTTGCATGCACAAATTTTTCCCTTGTTGTTACCATAATAGGCTCTAGTTCTGATTCACGTATTACTCACGGGAGCCATTGCGCATCAACCTTCTTAATACTCACCATATGGCGCCCTTATCCTTCCAATATTGTTGACTCATATGTTCGTATAACTCTGGGCACTCTTCATACTTATGTTTTTTTCCACACCAGGAGCATTGTAGAAGATCTGGACATTCGTGCTTATAATGGTCTGTGGCTCCACAATTAAAGCATGTTCCATGCGAGAACTCACTTCTTCCTCCATAGTTACCACGACCATGAAATCCTCTCGTGAAACCCTCTTCCCGCACATCTCCATCTCTGTGCTCTTCATACCGATGTTCATCCCCTTTGGAACTACTGGCAATGCTAGTCTGGTGCACACCAAGATCAATTGCCTCATGAATCTGGTCAATCAATCTACAATCCTTGGTGTCATGTGTGGTTGAGGTACATATCTTGCAATAACAAGACACATTTTTTGTGATGATGCAGTAAAAGGGGCACCTACATGCATCATGGTCCTCGTGACATATTTTTCAAGTTTATTGCTATGGCATGTACTACCTTCTAAGTACATACCCCACCATTATCCTTTGTGTGCCCTTCTACATTACAATCGTGCACCATGTTCCTTTGTGAATCTCTAGAACTGTGTTGGCAGATAATTTCTCCAATTTCTTAGCCATGGCATGATCGAGCTCCGAGAAATGGGCTAACACCCGGTGTCAACACTACCAACTACCTCAGTGCACAAAGCAGCTTCCAACGCTTCGTGCAAGTCCGTGAATGTTTTATGAGATAAATCCCTCCTAAAGGGTGTGATGAACCCTCCAAAAAACCATTGAGCATGTTGTGAAGGGTGGATATCATAAGACAGTTTAGACATAATATTTTTAAAGCGCGCATCATATTCCCTCATGCTCTCTACCATGCCTTGCTAGATTTCTTTGAGAAAGCTGATGCTCTTTTGTTCAAACTCAGGTATGTGGAATTCTGCCAAGAACACATTCCTTAAATGGTATAATCCACAATAGTCTGATGAAGGTCATACTTTCTATGCCAACTATGCACACGTCCTTACAAGGTCATCATAATTTGACTGGCCTTTCAATCCTGGGTTGTGATTCCCTTTGTGTGCCATAGCAACTCGCACTTATGCACATGCTCTGTGGAATCTTCTATCCCACTGTAATCTGGTAAGTGTAGAGACATCTCAAAAAATACATGTGGAGGTGGTTGAGGCCCTTGTCCTCTCAATCTAGTCCCTTGGTTTCCTCTAGTTTTTCCTCCTCTACCGGATCCACTAGATCCTGAGCCACCAGCTCCACCACTTCCACCTCCAAATCCTCCTATGTTAGGTACAGGGCCTGTCTTTGTCATGTTGAATGCTCCCGTCATCCCACTAAATTACTGATATTTTGTGAACTAGTACCACTCCCAATCATATTTCCTCCACCACTTCCTAGCGTGCTTCCAAAACCAGTTGTGTATGTGCCTTGCCCAAACATTCCACCAAATACTGGAATAGTGTGTGAAGCCATAGAAGTCCCAAATGAGAAGTTGTATCTTCTGGGTACCGATCGGTTGCTTCTACTACTATCAAATGGATCAACTGTACTTCTACCTCATTTGAACAAACCAAGCACCAAGGTTCGGTCGCTAGGTGGGGTCAGATGCGCGCCAATGACTCTTCTTTCTCTACATGATGGACTCTCATCGAGAATCTGAAGGTTTTCTCTCCCACGCTTACCAATATGGGGTACCCACATTGTTTAGGTTCCACATCCTCCGCATGAACCTCAACTCCTTTCCACCATGTCTAGCTCTATAACCCACTTGTAATCTCACGCTATCTATCGATATCCTTTTCAAGCGCTTCATTATACTTGAGCCGTCTTTCCTCCCTTTCTTGTTGAGTCATCGGATCAACCATCTTTCCCAACCTATATTCCTTGCCTAGTGCTCAGGGTAGTTTAGCCGGCCATACGAAATGCCTCTAAACCCATGGTTACCATCAAGATTCTGATTGCAATGGGAATGGCACGCAAAAATGATCCCTCCGGGCTCTTGTAAGAACTCAAAGTCAACAATTTCTAGACAGAATACGTGGAAATGGAGTTTTCCATAGTGTAGCTAGTTAATACTCCCTTCCACCAATGATCTATAGCACGAGTCCACGTTATATCAGCATCTTGCAAGTTCTGATATGTTTCTTGGGTCCAAGGGTGTGACTTATAATACCACCCCGATCTAGATGTATAAGCTGAGAGCCATTCGAATAAATCTACTAGGAAACAATAGAAGAAGGTTTCATATAACTCATGATAAAGAGTGTCCTCCACCCATCTTCATGTGCTAAACCCAAGTCCAAGATTAAATCTCTAGGTGAATTCTTCCTCCATGCTTTTAAGAAAGTCTTCAACACCTTCAAGTGTTAAGCACTCGCGCCATCACTTTTACACAGATCATGATGTATGCCATGTTCCACTACAACTTTGAAAAGAGGGTTCCGACAATGGAACAAAGATGTAGTCATTTTTACACCCACCAAGAATAAGGGAACCTTATGCATTCCATCCTATCACCCAAATCGGGCACTGGTGCACTCACCCGAGGCGTGTGAGAGAGGGTGTCGAGTCTCTCTTTATGTGAGTCTAGTGGAGGGAATAGTTCATGACTTTGACTTAGTGATTTAATAGACATGAAGAAGTTATAGAGCTCGGGATGGATTTTACACACCTTCGGTCATAATAGAAACAAAGCTCACAATAGAAATAATAGAACCAAGAGTTTGTAAACCCACAAATATACTTGTTATTAAGGCTCACATGATTATACAAGATCATGGATGCGATAGATCAAACTTCTAGGTTGATCACTCTAGCATCCTATAGCAGTGTGATTGCACAACATAGAAACCTCTCTCCAAGTGTGGGACTTGTTGAACTAAAGAGGAATCTCCATATTAGAGGCTGGTTCCTC
Source organism: Taxus wallichiana var. yunnanensis (assembly GCA_018340775.1). NCBI lineage: Eukaryota > Viridiplantae > Streptophyta > Pinopsida > Cupressales > Taxaceae > Taxus > Taxus wallichiana. The sequence continues at coordinate 566,067,679 of CM031235.1, forward strand.
AAACTCCTCGATTTAGATCTAATGATTGCACAACTATAGAGGTTCGAGATCCTAATCCTACTCTAAATGCTAGGAGACGGGGATAGAAGTACAAAAATTGAAACTAACTAAAGATGGTGATGCACCAAAAGGAGTGGTGAATTATTTTTTCAAGCAAATAGACACAAACCATAGATTGCAACATAAAACATACATAGGCTGATAAGATATAATTTAGGATCTGAAATGAATCAAATAATACAAACAAAGGACTGAAACTCATTCACAAGGCTTGCATTATTATTTCCAATGTCAAAACACTGCATTACAACCTCAGAGAGGTAAAAACTATTACAGTCTTTGAAGAGGTCTGATTCTTCCTACAATCACTTGCTGGAGGTGAAAGAAGAAGATTGCTATGTCAAAAAACATTCCCCCTTTCAAAATGAGCCAAAAATGGCTTTTACATTGCATGGGTTGAGCCCAGGAGACATAAACGTACAAAAATGTGAGAGCCCATTCCTCTTGACTACGAGATGCATTAAAACAGCATGGGAGACCTTACAAACCCATACCATGTCATTTTTAACCGAATCTGGAGGAGAATACGACCCATTCTCCATTAAATTTGGTCTCTGAAATGTCACTTCTGGCCATGAACACGTGTCAGAGCCATTTCTTAACTTTCTCTCTCTAGCCTACACAAAAATTCAAGATTAACCCCAGAATAATGTATAAAATTTTATAATCTTTCCGTTGATATAAAGAACGTGTAAATCCGAGCTCTGGATCAAAAGATATGGCGATCTAAAGATTTAGGGCACAAAACAGGTGAAAATGGATTTTGAAATTTTTTCCCGTGCTCTGCCACCTGGATGACACGTGTCAAGTGCTGATTGGATGCGTAATTCTCTCTCCTTCCCTATCCCACGGGTTTTCCTTGAAAGTTTTCCTTTTTGTGATTTTGGAACATTTTCCACTTTTTCCCCGCATCCCCGCCACTTGGGACACGTGGCATGCATTGATTGGAGTCGAAAGGGGCGTGGGGAAGACCTTTTCTTTTAGCTTTTTGGCCAAAACTTTTGCCAAATTTTCCAAATCCTCCCCGAGCTCCGTGCTTCCCTGCTCCATTGGACACATGTCCTATTTTGATTGGCTCGGGCCAACGCTTCAAACCTTGCCCTTTGAAATTTTGGACGTTTTCCCTTGTGACACGTGGCGTTTCTTGATTTGTCCACGGGCCTGCCGGCTTTTCACGTCCATCGCGTCCTTTTGTCCGGATGTTCCAAACTGCGGGACAAAACTCTAATCCGCTTGATTCGGGCTTCCTTGTCCCTTTTCTGCCGATGACACGTGGCGTGATCTGATTGGATTTCAGCTTTCTCGGCTCTTCGCGTCCCACACGTCCCTGTGTCCCAACTGTCCCAGTGCAAAAGTTCTCCTTTTCGGTCGATCTGGGTGGTTCACGTCCTTCGCGTCCTCGTGGCCCAGATGTCCCATTTGGACCCCGCTTCGCAGAGTTAGTCGATTTTGCTTTGACCTTCGGCCGGTTCGCCTTTCCACGTCCCGCGTGTCCTCATGGCCCTGGATGTCCCTTTGCTGCGGATTGCCTGGTGCCCTTTCGGCCGATTCACACCCCGATGTCCCAACTGTCCCAAGGACCGCCTAGACTAGGACTTAGCCATTTTCATGATTTTTCCTGGCCCAAGCTTGTTTTTTGCAACTTTTTCACCTTTTCTCAGAACTTGCTCTTTTTCCTGGACAGGAGAGTTAGAAAAAATCTGAGGGGACCCTAGAAACATGATTTTTTCCCTGAATCAATCTATTTTCCTGGGACTTGAGTATTCTAATGCATGTTATCAATTTTACCTTGGGGGTGAAAATTGGATAACAATTTGGCGACTCAGTGGGGTTACCTGCCTGCTAGGTAGAAGATACCAGTTGCCTGAAGCAGTCCATTGGGCATGGAGTCATCAGATATTCTGTTTAGAACCCCAACTGACTTAGAATGTGTAAGGAGGAAGATGGAATATCACCTGATGGAAGCAAGGATTGCAAAACATCTCCATGGACAGCAAGCTGTGCCAAAGCACTTAGGGAAAACAAAACTAACCTACAGCAAAACAATGTGCACAAGCACTTGGAGGAATGAAAATATAATCTAATATTTACAAGGTAGTGAATTTCCCTCTAGAAGCAACGCTTGAGATAGATTCCATTGACTGGAATCTGCAGTTCTTCACCATCTAATGAGGCCAATTGGAAAGCATTGTTGTTCTTGCACTTCGTGACCATGTATGGGCCACTCCAAAGGGCATCAAATTTTGAATGCCTTCCCGGTTTTGCTCTATCCACATCCCATTTCAACACTAGATCTCCAACTTGAAAAGATCTATCCTTGGCCTTCTATCAAAGGTCTTTTGATCAAAGCTTGATCCTTTTCCATTGCTTGGGATGCTGATTTCGATCTCTTGCAGCTCCATCAACTCTGCATACCTCACCTCCATGGGCTCAAATTCTAGCAACACCAGCAGCTTCATGAGTTCCAATGTTGGCAACTCAAGTGACATGGGCAAGATTGCCTCTCTTCCATAGACAAAGTTTGAATGGAGAGTTGCTCGTGGATCTTTTGGGAGTTATCCTATCAGCCCATAAGGCTGATTTCAGTTTGGTATGCCAAGACCTCGATTCTCATCAAGAGTCCTCCTAATGATCCTCAACAAGTTCTTGTTTGTAGACTTGGTCACCGCCATTACCTTGAGGGTAATAGTTTGATGAAGTGCTTAGGTAATACCGTTCTTGACAGCCCACTCGGTCACCTTAGATCCAATGAATGCCAATGCATTATCTAGAGATTATTGTGGGGGTACACCAAATCTGGTTGTTATCCCCTCATAAAAGTCTAAGATGCTAGACTCATTTCCTCTTTGAGTGCTACATGCTTGTCCATTTGGTGAAGTAGTCTGTGGCTATCAAAATCCATTTGTGCCCTTGACTTGAATTGGGATTAATGACTCAATGAAGTCCAAACCCCATTGCATGAATGGCTGGTCAACCGAGATTGGATGTAATGGAAGGGCAGCAAGTCTCTCTCTTTCTTGTGAAGAGTGCACAATTCTTACACCTCTTGATCCATGCATAGCAATCACTAAATATTTAGGCCAATAATAACTAGCCTTCATGATTTTTAGAGTTTTACTCTTGGTGCAAAATGACCACCAGCTGGTCCACCATGGAACTCTTCCAACACTCTTTGAATCTGATTTGTGCTAATGCATCTCAGCAGCACTCCATTCACATCTTTTTGAACAAAACTCCATCAACAATGGCATACGGGACAGCTTGCAATCTGAAGTGTCTCCTTTGGGTCTTGTTCATCTCCGGAGGGCATAGGCCTATGCCTAAGAAGTGTATAATACCTTGGGTCCAGCAAGGAGTGGGGAAACATTGTCTTCTTCTTGATTGCCACTTGGCTCATGGCTGTCCTGGACTGTCAAAACAGCCTCTTCTTCATTACATACTTCTTTTTGCTTCCCCAAAACCAGCTGCTCACACAATCCTTTCCCTCTTACCAGCTTGGTGATCTTGATCTCAATGTCATACTCCATGACACGGGTGATCCAACCTGCCCTTTTCTCATTCAAATCCTTGTTGAGGAGGAAGTCCTTAACCCCAGCATGTGAGACCAGCAACTGGACCTTGTTGTTTGAGACTAAATGCTTGAATTTCTTCAAGCTTCTGATTACTGCAAGTACATGCTTCTCAATAAAAGAGTATCTCACCTCATAGTCATCTAGGCTCGGCTGAAAAAGGCAATTGGTTGCTCATCATTATCCTTGTTCTGCTGTACCAAAATGGCAGAAATAGTGTCATTACCTCCAAATGCATAGAGGATGAAATCCTTGGAGAAGTCCGGGTTGATGAGAGTTGGTGCTTGGGAGATGGCTTCTTTGATTGCTTCAAAACTCTCCTTGCCTTCTGTTGTCCACTTAAAAGCCATGCTCTTCTTTAACATTTTGGTGATGGGCTTGACAAGGGCTGCAAAATCTGGGACAAACCTCCAAACAAAGTTTATCCTTCCCAAGAAACTCTGAAGGGCTTTCTTGTGGCTTGGCAATGGTAGTGCTCTTATGGCTTCAACCCTCTCTGGATCAATTGTTAATCCTTCTTTGGAGACAATATGGCCAAGGAGCTTTCCTTCATGTGCAAGAAAGATGCACTTCTTAGGATTCAAAGACACTCCAAATCTCCTGCACCTTGTGAAGACTTGCCTCAAATGAGAGAGGTGGTCTGCTGCATTTTAAAAAAAAACAGTGATATCATCAAGGTAGATCAGCACCACATTGTTAATCAAACCTTTGAATGCCATGTCCATTGCCCTTTGGAAGGTAGCACCAGCGTTGGACAGCCCAAATGGCATTTTCCTGTATGCAAAAGTTCCCCATTTGGTTGTGAAGGTTGTCTTGAACTGGTCTTCTTCCTTCACCATAATCTGATTATAGCCTGAGTAGCCATCAAGCAATGAGAACCTTTCTGAACCAGCTACAACTTGCAATATTTTCTCCATGGAAGGGAGTGGGTAATGGTCCTTGAGAGAGGCTCTATTCAAGTCTCTGAAGTCAACACACAGTCTGATCTCTCCACTTTTCTTTCTGACTAGAACTAAGTTGGCAACCCAACTAGAATGCTTGATTGGGAATATGATCCTTGACTCAATCAGCTTGTCTAATTCTTTCCTCATGAGAGGCTCTATGTGTGGATTGGTGGTCTTTGTTTCTACCTAACAGGCTTAGTATTTGGATCCAATTCTATGGTATCTTTGAGCTAAGTTGGGATTGAAACCTTTCAAGTCTTCATAGCTCAAGAAAACACGTCGGGAACTCTTGACACAAATTGTATGAACTCATACCTTTCTTGTTCGGTTGTCATCCTTCCAATCTACAATGGTTTGTTCTCTTCTACCAAGATGGATACTGAATCCTCTCTCTTGACCTGAATGTTTTCTTTTTCCTTTCTAAACTAGTCATTGGGATTAAAAATGGACTCCAAAGTGATAAGTCCCTTGGGCAGCTTGTTAGTTCTCAGTTGTACTACTTGGTCACCATACTGCTGTTCAATTTTCTTGATTCTTGGCTGAGAACTCAGCTTCTTCTTGCAAGAAATGGATGATTTGCTGGTCATTTTCAAACACTTGCCAACTGACATTGTTATCTAGCACTGAAGGCCTCACAATCACATGGATGTTTGGCTGTACCTTATCTTGTTGAATGCTTTCCACAATGTCAAAGGCTGCCCCTACTGCTGCAAGCCTGTCAGCAGCTTGATTCTCTTTCCTAGGAATGGATTTGATGCCAAAACCCTCAAAATCTTCCATGAGGTCCCACACCCTGTTCTTGTAGCACCTGCAAAGATCATTCTTGGTAGTGTGCTGTCCTTTGACCTGATTTACAATCAATTCACTATCCCCAAAGACTTGCAAGTTCTTTATTTTCTTCTTTATTGCCCAATGCATCCCTTGCACCAAGGCTTCATATTCAATAGTGTTATTGGAGCATGCAAACTGAAATCTAAAAGCTGAATAGTACTTTACTCCTTGAGGTGAAACAAGCATGGCTCCACCTCCTGCACCTTGTCTACTCCTTGATCCATCAAAAACAGTTGCCATACCTCATTGTCATCTTTGTGGTTTGGCTTGGTGATGCTAGGAATAGGTTGATTTTCTTCGTGTATGCAATAGACCCCTAGCTCATATTCTTCCACTTCTTGATAAGGATCAAATGCATGTATCTTGTTTGCCCATTCATCAAGAGTTAGATCCAGGATGCTTCCAACCTTAGTGTCAGCTTCATCAGTGCTTGGGTGATCTTCTTGATCAAATCTTTGAGCAATTGGCATTGATCGACTTGGAGTATAAGGCTCAATGTGGAAGTTTTCAATAGGTTCAGACCTGATTGTAGCCTTAGTTCCATACCTTGTTCTAAATAGCATGTGTGACCAATCAGCAGACAAATATCCTCCAATCTTGGCTGTGAAGTCCCTTGACAAGCAAAGGGCAAAGAGTGGTGGAAGGTCTATGACTGATACATCTTGTAAAACAACAACATTTGGACATGCATGCAAGGTAAGACTCAAGTTTCTAATCACTCCAACTGTTGCTACTGCTGTCCCATCCAGCTGCACTACCCCTTTGGATGTTGTTTCATATTGAAGCCCTAGCTGATCAGCTATCTGTTTAGGCATTACTGAGCTACTTGCCCCGGAGTCTATCATGCAATTATGTACTAGCTGATTTCCAATGATTAATGAAACATAGAAAGGAGGGGGCTTCAACATTTTACCTTGTTGTCCTCCATGATTTCCCTCAGGCTGGGCAGCATTTGTAAGCACTTTGTCTTGCATCTGAACTTGCTGATTTGAAGTTGGCCAATCCTTCATGGCAGCTTGCAGCAGATCTCTTTGGCCTGGGATAGATAGGGATTCCCACATTGATATATTAACATTTGTCTTCTTCATCTGATCAATGATGTTGAATGGGGATGAAGTATCCCTTTGTTGTCCCTTGGTTTGCACATTCACTCCTTGCATGTGGGTAGCAACAACTGGTATTTGAGTTGGCCTAGGGGCTGTTCTTGGCTGCCCTTGTGCATTTGAAATTGGATTTTGCTTGCCAACCACTTGTGGAACCATAGAAGGTTGTGGATTGGTTGGGGCTAATGGCTGTTCTTCACCCAAATTCCTCCTTTTTGACCTTGTGTTGGCTGCAACACCTTGAGAAACTGCTTGATTCATGCCACAGAAATCTTCTGCTTGCCAATTTACCAATGTGGTGTCATTTGGGGCTGATTGTTGTTGGAATGTTTCTTGTTGTTGGTTGTTTCCTTGACTGCCCTCACCCTCCACACCAGTAGTTGTCACCATTAGTGCTTGATTCAAAGCACCATTGAAGCACATGGATTGGTTATGAGGCTCATTGCATGGAAAACACCAATCATACTCCTGAGCAATGTTGTTTTGTGTTGGCACCAATGCCTTAGAGGCAGATATGGCATTTGGATTATAGGGCTGAAATGGTCTATTGGCAGGAGGCCTTGTTTGATTCATATTTGCAAGCTGGATTAGGTGGCCTTTGTGGTTGGTATGGCTGCCTGTTAGGCTGAGCTTGGGGTTGATAAGAAGGTCTAAAACCTTGGGCTTGTTGTCTTTTGAGAGTAACCAGCTCATTACCCAGGTTTTACAATTACTTCATGACTTCTTGAAGCTCATTTGGGGCACTTAGAGATGAAGTGGAAGCTTCATTTGAACTCTGATTTCTAGGAGTGGGAAAAGGAGCCAAATTAGGTGCTTGATTGGTGTTTGGACTCTCTAAACTTGGAAATAGTGGCATGGGAGGTCTAGGGGCAAGTTTGCCAGCTTGGATCAAACAATTTTCAGCCCTAATGGCAATGCTATAAGCCATAGGGATAGTTATGCCTCCCATGGACTGAATTAACATAGAAATATCAGAATTTAGAGCTTTGAGATAGTAGAGAAAAGCACCTTTTGCTGTTGGTCTGACCGCCACTGGAATTCTCTCCCAAGTCTTTTGAAATCTGAAGTTGAAATCGGTCAGCTGCTCATTGGGAGCTCTCTTGATGGTTGTCAGCTGCTCCAAAAGAGACAAGTTGTCTCCCTTCTCTCCAAATTTCTCATGAAGTGCTATACACAGCTGATTCCAATTTGTGATAGAACCAGCTCCAAGGCTCTAAACCATTGCAATGCTTTACCCTTGAATGAAGATGCCAGTAACTTGATAGCCACTTGCATTTCATTGATTTCATGGATTGCACAAAGGTTAGCAATATCTTTAACATGATCACCTGGAGTAGTCTGATTTTCTCCAGTGAAGTAAGGAATGTTCTTCAAGGCTGCAATAGGAATTGGATGTTGTGCATTGAGGGCAAGTGGGCTGCTTGCCTGTGAAGTTGACGTAGGGGTTGTTTTGTGCCATTCTAATTGGTCTTAAAACCCTTGTTGACTGAATGAAAGGCCTACCAGGTGGAGGAGTTGAGAGAGTTCTGTTTGGTGGAGATGGAGACCTTTGAATCCTTCTTCCTCTTTTCCTTCTTCTTGGAGATAATTGTAGGTATTCAAACAGCACTTCTTCTTCTCCAACTCTTGACCTTGTGGTGACTCTTCTCATGAGTTTTTAGGCCTGCACTGCTGAAACCAGTTGATTCTTCCCCTTGGAGTCGCCAGATATGCAAATAATAGCTCTTTTTAAGCAAGAAAATTGCAGCAGATGCACATCAACTTTGCTGCAATAAAAATGAGACCTCTAAGTCCCACCGGGCGTGCCAAAACTATTGTTGCAGGCTCACAGCACCCCTGGATGCAGATCAGGCTTCTAGGTTGATCACTCTAACATCCAGTGTGATTGCACAACATGGAAACCTCTCTCCAAGTGTGGGACTTGTTGAACTGAGAGAGGAATCTCTAGATTAGAGGCTAGTTCCTCAAACTCCTCTGATTTAGATCTAATGCTTGCACAACTACAGAGGTTCAGATCCTAATCCTACTCTAAATTGCAAGGAGACAGGGATAGAAGTGCAAAAATTGAAACTAACTAAAGATGGTGATGCACCAAAAAGGAGTGGTGAATATTTTTTTCAAGCAAATAGACACAAACTAGAGATTACAACATAAAACATACACAGGCTGATAAGATATAATTTAGGATCTGAAATGAAGCAAATAATACAAACAGAGGACTGAAACTCATTCACAAGGCTTGCATTATTATTTCCAATGTCAAAACACTGCATTACAACCTCAGAGAGGTAAAAATTGTTACAGTCTTTGAAGAGGTTTGATTCTTCCTACAATCACTTACTGGAGGTGAAAGAAGAAGATTTCTATGTCAAAAAACGTTCCCCCTTTCAAAATGAGCCAAAACTAGCTTTTACATTGCATGGGTCGAGCCCAGGAGACAGAAACGTACAAAAACATGAGAGCCCATTCCTCCTTGACTACAGATACATTAAAATGGAATGGGAGACCTTACAAACCCATACCCTGTCATTTTTGACCAAATTTCAGGAGAATGCGACCCATTCTACGTTAAATTTGGTCACTGAAATGTCACTTCTGGCCATGAACACATGTCAGAGCCATTTCTTAACTTTCTCTCTCCAAACTACACCAAAATTCAATATTAACCCTGGAATCATGTAGAGAATTTTATAATATTTCCAATGATATAAAGAACGTGAAAATCCAAGCTCTAGATCGAAAGATATGGCGATCTGAAGATTTAGGGCACAAAACAGGTGAAAATAGATTTTGAAATTTTTTCCCACGCTCTGCCACCTGGATGACACGTGTCAAGTGCTGATTGGATGCATAATTTTCTCTCCCTCCCTATCCCGTGGGTTTTCCTTGAAATTTTTCCTTTTTTGTGATTTTGGAACATTTTCCACTTTTTCCCCGCGTCCCCGCCACTTGGGACATGTGGCATGCATTGATTGGTCGACAGGGGCACGGGGAAGACCTTTGCTTTTTAGCTTTTTGGCCAAAACTTGGCCAAATTTTCCAAATCCTCCCCGATTCCTCCGAGCTCCACTTCCCTACTCCATTGGACATGTGTCCTATTTTGATTGGCTTGGGCCAACGCTTCAAACCTTGCCCTTTGAAAACTTGGACGCCTTCCCTTGTGACACGTGGCGTTGCTCGATTTGTCCACAGGCCGGCCGGCTTTTCACGTCCATCGCGTCCTTTTGCCCGGATGTCCCAAAGTATGCAGGAAAAAACTCCGATCCGCTTGATTCGGGCTTCCTTGTCCCTCTTTCGCCGATGACACGTGGCATGATCTGATTGGCTCTCGGCTTTCTCGGCTCTTCGCGTCCCACGCGTCCCTATGTCCCAACTATCCCAGTGTGAAAGTTCTCCTTTTCGGTCGATCCGGGTGGTTCGCGTCCTTCACATCCTCGTGGCCCAGATGTCCTAGACTGTTCCGCTCAGCAGTTAGTCAATTTTCTTTGACCTTTGGCCGGTTCACCTTTCTGCGTCCCGCGCATCCTCATGGCCCGGATGTCCCTTTGCTCTCTGGACTACCTGGCGCCCTTTCGGCCGATTCATGCCCCGATGTCCCAACTATCCCAAGGACCGCCTGGACTAGGACTTAGCCATTTTTCATGATTTTTCCTGGCCCAAGCTTGTTTTTTGCAACTTTTTCACCTTTTCTCAGAACTTTCTCTTTTCAACCTGGACAGGAGAGTTAGAAAAAATTTGAGGGGACCCTAGAAACATGATTTTTTTCCCTGAATCGATCTATTTACTTGGGACATGAGTATTCTAATGCATGTTATCAATTTTACCCTGGGGGGTGAAAATTGGATAACAATACTTAATCATTCAAGTAAGGTCAATGATTATACAAGATCAAAAGTAGAGATAAAACATGAGATAATATAGAAGGAGATCTTAATGTAAACATGATGGTAACCTTATCATATTCATTCATAGTCTTGCTACAAAGTATCACAGAGAGGTAGACCATAGTCATGCACCATATCTGGATCCATACATGTATTCTCACAAAATAAAATTTGCATTCCCCATTTTTCCGTTACATCCTTACTAGAATTATTTACCCATTTTCATCCCATAGTTCTCGTAGTAATTCTGTAGAGCTCTGCTACATTACTTCTCACTTTTTTTCTTTTCCAAGGGCACGCATATAAATAGGCATCCGAGCTCTAAAAAACTCTTCTCCACCTTGGATCTGGCCCCAAGTGTCAAGGTATGGGTACACCGGGCGCATGCCTCTCCATGTCATGATTTTCTTTTTGGATCTTCCTATCGCAAGGTATATTCCTTCCAGGACACCCTGTCGCCATGCTTGAACCTTATCCAAATGAAACACATTCTTCATGTGTCCTACCCAAAAGGTAAAAAACAGCTAAGTCCCAAATTTTTCTTCACACGGTCCATGCCCTGGGTTCTCCAAGAAGCATTTTGAATACTACCTTGTATGCCTTCACTTGTGCACTTCCTCCAGCCATGCGCACCTACGCGCCCTTAAGATTTGGAAGCTATAATAGGGGCCCAACAAATCACCAAGATAATGGAGTTTGATGTGACTATAAAGACCACCAAATTGGTAAGAGGAAGAGGATTATGTGAGCAACTTGTTGTTGATGCTTGGGATGAACAAGAGGTTTCCTTCATGGTTGAAGAACTTCCAAATGATGTTGAAATTCAGCAAGATGGAGGAGAGGCAACTAGTAATCACAGTTAGATGGGTAATATGGTCACCCTCTTATCTACAAGTACATACCCTCATGGTTTGAGAAAAATAAAAAGAAGGAAACTAAGGTTGCAATCCATTCCATATGCCTTGGTGGATGGAATTTTGTTCAAGAATAATATTGATGGAGCTTTTTGAGGTGTGTTGAAGCGAAGTAAGAAGAAAACATTTTAGTATAATTTCATAGTAGCTTATTTGGTCGTCTTTTATTAGCCAAAGCTACATCCATGAAAATTCTAATGGTGGTTACTTCTGGCCCACATTTTTTGTTGATTGTCACAAGTGGGTCAGAAAGTGCAAGGAATGTGCTTTCTTTAGCAGAAATAAGAAGTTGGCATCTCTTCTACTTCAACCTATTCAATCAAATTATCCTTTCTATAATGGGTCCTAGATTTTATTACCATGATCAATCCTCCATATAATTTTGGTACAAGTGGGTTTTGATATCCAAAGGTTATTTTACCAAGTGGATTGAGGTTGTATCATTAAAGGAAGTTACATAAGTGGTGATCCTTGAATTTCTTTAGGGAATTTTCACAAGGTTTGGTATTTCCCAAACCATGATTTCAGATAATACAAAGGCATTACTTGGTTCAAATATTTCTAATTGGGCTCTTGTACTTAGCATTTACTTGAATACTTCATCCAATTACTACCCTCAAGGTAATGGTCTGGTAGAATCTACCAACAAGAACCTGATAAGGATCATGAAAATGACAATAGACATCAACCAAAGGAAATGGCACAACAAGGTTAGAAGTGCTCTACGAGTGACGGGATTACCATGAAGAAGGTAATTGACACTTCTCCTTACACATTGGTTTATGGAAAAGAGGAAAGGCTTTTTTATCACTTGAGTTACCTTCTCTTGAATTATCCCAATAGCTATAATTTGAAGGGGCTGGTCAAAGAGAGATCAGGATGGTAGAATTGGTTGAGTTAGAATAATTAAGGAATTTTTCCATGGAAAGATTAGAGTAGTATCAAAAATCAACCCAACAATGGTTTGACAAGAAGGCTAGATTTCAGAGTTTCAAAGTTGGTGATTTGGTTGAAGTGGGATGCTGATAGAGATAAAAGCGGAGACACTCCAAGTTTGATGAAATTTGGAGTGGTCCATATGCAATTAGTGCTTGCAAGGAAGACAAATCCTTTGAGTTGACTAATCTTAATGGTGATGTGTTGCCAATCCTAGTCAATGGGATTTATCTTAAACATTCTCATTAAGTTCTTATTTTGCATCTTGTAAATATTATCTTAGGTTTCAAATTCCTCTAAGTGTTTTACACACTATTTTTTTGTAGTATAGGTTTTATTTTGGATAAGTTTTGGTGCACTCTCTACATGCTCCAAGAGGTGGCCAAGGAGATCTTTTTGAGGATCCGTGTGAGAAGTGAATGTGGAGCAAGATTTAATAATGATGGGATTAGCATAATTCTTATATTTTTCACCATGCATGGAGGACTTATTGATTTTGATATTGGGTTTATTTGATCTAAGTTTAAGATGACCTTTCTCAAGGGCACAAAGTTCAATTTTGTAAGCCATTGTAAATGCCTCTTTAAAGGTTTGGAATTATTATATCGGAAGAGTAGAGGAGATATGATTTTCATAAGATTGTGAGAATATTTTGATTAATTCAATCTACAAAATGGATAATGATAGTTGGTTTATGATGCCACACCATTGTGTGATGAAATGTGTGATAAATTCATCATCAGATTGTCTAATTGTGTAGAAGTTCTGTGATAGTGATATTACGCACAATATTGATTAAAAAGTGTTCTAGAAATAATTTTGTGATTTGAGTGAAGGAAAATAATGAATGTTGTGGGATTTCATTGTACCAATCTAATGTGGGTTTGGCTAATGACATGGGAAATGTGTGAAGCATAAATTATTGATCGTGATCAAGGAGGTAACATGAATGCATAAAAGTGTGAAGGTGTTGTTCGGGTCCTCCTTGATATCAAACTTAGAGAATTTTTGTAATTACCAATGAGGAGGATAATTATTCATGGGGACGGATGGATTGATAGGTTTGTTACAAATTTTCTCATATGAGAAGGTGGTCTTGGATCCCAAGGTAACAAAATCAAGATTATCCATTCTACTCAATAATTCCTACATGGGATCATTAGATGGATGGGTTTGAGAAGTTAAAGGATGATATTGTGATGCATATGAGATAGATGGGTTAGGTTGTTGATAAGTTTTATATATTTGAGGATGATTAGGTGTTGGTGGAAGTGGTTGATAAGGGGGAACATCACTTTGAGGGTTTTGATTGAATGGGTTGAGATAGAGTTTTTATTAGGAAGTAGGGATGTGATAAGATTTATGAGAGTGATTTGGATGTTGAGAGATGTGGACATTTGATTGGTTTTATATAGGGTGTGTTGGGATGTAAGTAATGGGTGGTTGGGATACTTGAGTTGATTGATTGGGAAGTATGTAGCGATAAGCACCTCAAGGAGGAGGTTGATGGGTTTAAGTTGACTCAGAAGGATGGGGATGTGAAGTGATCACATTTGCATAGACATGTGAAGTGGAGATAAGGGATAAAGTTTAATTATGTTGTTCAGGTGGAGGAGGAAGCAAGTGAGACTCCTAAGATGATTGGATAGGGGCACACATGACCGTAGTAGATGATGAGGTGATGGGGTTAGAAGAGGTGATAGTAGTGTTAACAAGATGTAAATTAGGGTGAATGGAAACCACTAGTTGGGTGGTTTGGTGATTTTTATGGATTTTAGAGGAATATTGGTGGGGATAAAGATCATGTTAGGCCATAGAAAGTTCATTCATAGCTCTAGGGAAGAATACGACAAGTTTCGATGTGAGGACTTGTGTGGATTCGGGATTGGAATAGTACTTGCTTAATATTTTTTACAAAGAAGGTCCATAAATGGGGAGGTTGGTATTCTTACAAAGGATGTAGTCATTAAGAGAAATCGGATTAACATCGAGAAGATCTTGGAATTATGTACACCCATGAGGGATGATAGGAGGCATAAAAGCTTCGATAGATGTGGTAGAAGGGGTTATTTCTGGTTTAGATGGAATGGATTGATGATAAAGGAAGGGGTTGGTTTTGACATGAGTGTTAGGTTGGACCAATTGATTCTATCAAAGAGGGGGAATGAAAATATGGGTTGAGTAAGCTGTTAAAGAGGTGACCAAAGGGATGGAGTTAATGATTGGAAGTGCAAAATTTTGTTGGGAGGAAGAAGTGGAGATAGAAATTTTATTAGATGACATGTTTTATTCTATTGGTCTTACTTGGGAACATGTAATAACTGGCATGAAATAAAAAAATAAAACAAAACTATGCTGATTTTTAATTAACTCAAACAAATCACATAGCATAATTTCGATTATCTTGATTATTAAAGATGTGAAAAATAAATGAAAAATGGGCTTGAAGGGAACCTAGGAAATGGCGATCTATAGATGGTTTGAGTTATTTTGATTGGAGTCCTTGATATACCCAAAGGTATGTGAGGCACAAATTTGTGATGACTACTAGTACGGGGCTTGATATTGGGGCCTACCCCCTCACTTCACGGTCCCATAGCGATAAAGGAGTTGGGAGCTTAGCCAATATACCGATAGAAAAAAAATTATAATGTTGCTTAACACTGCGGAATATTTCGTATTGGGTGATGAAATCCCAATAGTTCAACCTAAGAGGAAATGTTTTACATGTCCAGTTTTGATGTGTGTTTGTATGTGTGTGATGAAATAGTATGCAAAATATTAACCCCATAATTAGAATATATTGTCAAGAAGAAATGAAGGTTCTTTTAAGATCCAAAAATGAAATGTTGTATTCGATGACGAAAATCAAGAAAGAAAGGAAAGTACGATGAAAAATGAGAAACTAATAAAAAGAGGAATACTTGGATAACACTTTTCCTTTTTATATGAAATTATTTATTTTAAAAAAGAAATAAAATACAAGAAAATAAACCCACGCATGAAAGAAACATTTTTTCCTTCGAGGTTAGTAGAAGATGGATAAAAGAAAATGAAAATGAAAGACAAATGAAAAGACTCACCAAAGAAGGGTGGGTCCCACCAAGTGTGCCAGAATGTTGATCAAGTTTCCTCGCTACCTGTTTCAGATTAGTGAAATCGCAACAAGAGAACAAAAAATCCAAGTATGAGAGAGTTTAAGGTACCTCTATATGGGATGATGATGTGTATAGGAAAAAATGAGAGTTCCCCTCCTTGCAACAAGCTAGATGACCTCCAAATCAAGAGAAATCAACACAAAAAAATTGATTAGTAGATAGATGGGTGGGTTTCCTAACAATGTCGTTCCGAGAAGTGAAAAATTATAGGATTGATTTCAACCCACGTTATTGATTAAAAATAAGATAAGATATTGATTAATTGGATGTAGTAGAATTTGAACTATGATAAAAACTAAAATGTATTAAAAGTGATAAAATGTAGATCTAATCTAAAAAAAATCAAACCAAGCCTATGTAGGTTGACGATGACCTAAGAATGCAAGGCCCGGTCAATGGCGACTAGACCAAATCAATCTGAAATTGTGACAAAAATGTATATCTCGAAGGTCTTGGAGGAAGATCTTGATTGGTGATGAGATAGGATGACAAATAGGAACCTACAAGTGATGCGGAACTAGATATCACATAAAGGATACAAGATAATTATTACGTTTGAAGATGGATGCAATGAATGTCGGTTTGGTCGATGATGACTAGGATAAATCAACGGTAATTAGGCATTGGTAGAATAGATATGAGGTAACAAAAAGGAAAAAATAGTAATATAAGGGTCTCGAGTAATCTGTAATATCGAGAGGGGATTACTAGGGATTTGAATGAAAAAGAGGCTAACAAAATGGGGGTTGGGTTGATAATGACTAGGAAGGGTTGACGGTTACTAGGACTTATCTATGGTTTGATGGAAAAGAATGGGCAAGAACGAAGATATGTAGATGGAAAAAGAGACGAAATAGCAGAGACGGGGCTCCTAGATGATAGATGAACCTCCAAAAGATCTAATGAAGAATATGATGATAAATAGTAATGATATATCCAAACATGAAAGAGATAAAAAGGTCTCCAAATCTCCAAGAATGAATCACAAGGTCTCCAAGATGATGATAATGACTCTAAGAGAGATCAACAAATGAAGGTAAGATCAAAAGAAAACCCGAAGTCTCCAAAATTGCATCCTAAGAAAAGGAGGGGTAAGGGCGGATTTATAGATTCGATAATGACCCAAATGGGTCACTTCCGATTGCGAGGATCCATCCATTTAGGCAATGGAAAGGGTAATAGGATTGAGGAAACAAGCCCTTATGAAGGAGGATTGGGGTTTTTAAGGCTAAGCATGATTTATTTGCATAGGATGGATAAATGAGTAGGTGGAGGGTGAAAATATTAAATAAAGGCAAATGGAATGTGGATTTATTAAATTTTGGCTTATAAATAATAAAAGGGAGGATTTAGGTAAAGTAAATGAATTAAAGAGGGATTAGAATTAAATAAATATGATTGGGGATGATTGAAAGATGATTAAGATGGGAAATAATGATAAGTGGAAAAAATTGAATTTAGGAGGGAAAGGGGATTTTGAATGGGAAGAGAGGTATGTATGTAGAAAAAGATAACAAAGAGAAAACATGAGATGAGGAGTAGTTATACTAAAAACTAGTGTCTACACAACATTATATATATGACTCAAGTCATAACAATATTTGACATGGTGTCAAGAGAGAAACAAAATAAACCACATCCAATAGTAAGGGGCATCAAGCCACAAGTATCACAATACATAGCCAAATGGATCACATAAGTAATCCATCAAATACCAAGTACATCACAAGTACCAAAAATCCATATGCCTCCCAGGGCAACTCCATATCCCTCTTACTACAATATGGTCTCATAGAAATAAAATAGGTCAGGTAACTTTATGGACCTGAACACATAGATCCCTATCATTTCAATGAAATAAAAACACCCAACATCCTTAAGGAAATCACTAGCATACTCCTCAAATCCAACTTAAAATGAATCAAGGTCATAATATCCTCATTATTACCTTATTCAATTTCATAGTTCTGAGAAACTCACAAGGCTCACATGGTTGATAACTACATAAAGGTCATATTTACAATGACCAACTAAGGAATTAGAGAGGATTATAGGTCACCATTTTTGAGCCTGAGGTGTGCATGCTACACATTATGAATGGCATCCATAGATTAATGACATATATACCACAAAATTGGAAGTGGATTATCATTTTATAAGATACTCCACATCTTATATCATACTTGGCTCGAGCAACAAGGCCTAGTACTCACCATTATCACTCCCGACATACACCCCGATACTAACCATGGGGATTGACGATGTAAGGTAACATATAACACAATACAACATGATATACATATATATCATATATGGGGTGATGCACATTGCAATTAGTCACAATTTACATATAACGACACAAAATTTTCACATAACACACTAAAATCACTATTACAAGTACAATATGGGTCATAATTTCAACATATGCCCCTAACCCATGACATGAATCAATTGCATAAGGTATGAATACATATGTACACTGAATTTAATGACTAACATCATAATATATACACAATTATAGTACAACATGACAACATGACATCATGATACCTCACAACAAGGTGGAAACAAAATGATATGGTATAATTCACCATGAATCACTTTTTTCATGAAACACACTATTACACATATACAATGTCATAGGATAATGAAAAGCTACAACACTTTCCTAGTGCACAAGAACATATTTTTCTCACAATAAGGTGATATGCACATAAAATTCAAATTAAATCCACGATATAGAGATAATATTCTCATCACAAAACACATCAACATCATAACAAATCCACGCTAAGTGGTATGCACAACAATGTTTTTCACATCACAACATAATATCACATTACTCTTCCAATTCCTCCACCATCGTGAATAACCATCACAACACCCAAGTTCCCCATAGGTTCAATAGCATGAACCTCCTCTCTCCGACACCATATGTAACACCCACACTAGCAACATGACCAACATACGAATTATTATTTTAACTTAAAATTTTATCAACAACACTCACTATATCACTTGGGCCCACATAGTAATAAACTAATGCTTGAACCAAAACACAACATATGTATCACATGTATCTCCAATGTAGGAGATGATGATGCCGAGAAAAACATTAGAAATGAAAATATATAATAACTCCATGCCATAAAATATCTTGTCAAAGGGAAATAGTGTCAATACTTCCATTTATCCCTCCACGAAAGAAGGGAGACTAGCCTTTGATTCCCACAAAAAAGTTAAACAACTATGTATGAAAAAACCCTTATCCCTCCACTAATAATAGTCTCACCAACCTTTTTTTTCTTTCCAATATAAATAAGAAACCCCATACACCATAATAAAAATTATCCCTCCACCTTTGGAAATGCAAGTCCCCAACAAACATAGATACATAACATACTCATGCATAAACAAAATAAAACTCAAAAATTAAATGCACATGCATTCCATTGAGAAACAAATTAATTACACAATATATTTACATTAAGAGAGTGAGAAAATAACATTTCATCATATATGTATCACAATATCAAGCCATCATATGAGGCTTGAAAGAGGGAACTAGGAACATTCAAATAACATTTGTACGCACTATCAAGCCTTCAAAGGGCTTGCAAGGGGAACTAGGGACATTCCAAACCACTTATCACTCCACTAAGGTATGGGGCATAAGTTCTTGGTTCCTCTAATAAAATAAAATTCATGTCACTTATCCCTCCACCTGGTTTATTCAAAACCCACTTATCGCTCCACTAGAACAAATCCCACATACATTTGGTTCCTCCTTAAGTTCACACAAGGTTTACTTCAGTTTTACCATTACTTATTCCTCCATAATGACCCTACCTTCCCCCATACACAAAAAATACTTGTTAGTCCCACAATGAGTACTAAACAAGTACATGACATATAAAAAAACCATATTACTACTCAAATGAGCAATAAAACACGTACATCCCATCAAATGATGGCAAGATAAAACAAGAACTTACAAGAACAAGGAGGGAGAGTGAGGTATTTAACCATCACTATGCATATCTCATGGTTTACACTATATTCAATTAAATCATTGTATTAAACATGGGTTAAGGGAAATATTATTCATTAAAATAGACGTTCACGAGAATAAGATAACAATAACCAACACCACATTTTCTCAAACGAGCATTACACCATACAAAACGAGATTGCAAGAGGAAATTAAGAAAATATTATTTTCCCACAAGGTACATAGATAAATTAATTCACATTTCCTTTTTGTTAAGAATGTTATTTAAACATCATTGTTTAAACCAAAATTCAGAGTATGAGATATATGATTACTCCTTAAATATTGCAATTTTTCCATTTAATAGGATTAATGATTACCAATGAGACACTACTTTATTTTTATTTTCCATATGATCATATTACGAACTTCAGTTATTTTTTCACCATTCAAAGTTTATGTGATGTTTATAACAATCATTCTGAAATTTTGTCTCATGTATTCTTGTTCATATTACATTTAAATTTTTACTTGATCTAATATTGACATCATTTTAGAACAACTATGGTTCATATAACACTTGTTGTTCACTAAGGACTCAATATTCCAAGGAGTTTGATCTCACACAACATCAATTACTTTTATTAATCCTATGAAATTTAAGTATTAAATACATGTTACAAGTGAAATATTCAATACAGTTTGTTTATTGCGTTATAAAGCACTATTTCTCTTATTGGGAAAACATACATTTAAGTGTCTTTCACTAATATTCCACACAATATATTTATGATTTATTAGTTTCATTAAAACCGAAAGGGGTATACACCCTACTACAAGGAAAAACTTAGGTTAATCAAATATATTTTCCTTTCCAACCTTTGTACAATCAAAGGTACTTCAATACTTCTTTTGACGGAAACACTTCTATTTGTGAGGAGATTAAGGGGTTCAAACTCAATAGTTTCATGCATAGGTAACTTAAGACATAGGTTCCACTCGTGTCATTTAAATCTCTTTAATGAGATCATTTGAAGGTGAAAGCACACCAGTTATATTCATAATTATTTTGGCTACCCACTAGAGTACCAAGGACAATACACACATGAGGAATAACTTGTTCATGATGAGACTAGAACTACGACATCTAGGAATGATGGTCATACTCACACCAAATGTGATAGGGTACAAAATTATATCCATTTCCTCACAAAAATGTACATGAGTTATGGAAATGGTATTGCAAGGCTTGTCTCGAGGTACAAAACATGAAAACAAATTGTAATAGGTATAAGTTTATTGTTAACAAGAAATGGGTTTACGGAATTAACATGACTCAACTAAGAGTGGAGGTATAAAAATGGGTTAAATACTTGTTTCATTTAGATAACTAAGGAAAGATAAGTTTCAACCAAACACTATGAGTGTTAAGAAGGAAAAAAATAATTAATAAGGTTAATGATTGTTTTAATAACTCTAAATCATAGTACAACATTCAAATAAAACCACATATAAATTTCAATGCACACATGATATAACTAACTTTTTTTATTTTATCCTTTTTTTCCTTTCACAAGGGTAAATAATTACAATTATTCAAAAATAAAATACATCTCATAATTTTTGAGATAATATGGATATTAAAAAATAAGTAAATTTATAGATTCAAAGTCTCCTAAAAATGTACATGAGTTATGGAAATGGTATTGCAAGGCTTTTCTGAGGTACAAAACATGAAAACAAATTGTAATAGGTATAAGTTTATTGTTAACAAGAAATGGGTTTATGGAATTAACATGACTCAACTAAGAGTGGAGGTATAACAAACGGGTTAAATACTTGTTTCATTTAGATAACTAAGGAAAGATAAGTTTCAACCAAACACTATGAGTGTTAAGAAGGAAAAAAATAATTAACAAGGTTAATGATTGTTTTAATAACTCTAAATCATAGTACAACATTCAAATAAAACCACATATAAATTTCAATGCACACATGATATAACTAACTTTTTTTTATTTTCATTTTTTTCCTTTCACAAGGGTAAATAATAACAATTATTCAAAAATAAAATACATCTCATAATTTTTGAGATAATATGGATATTACAAAATAAGTAAATTTATAGATTCAAAGTCTCCTCAAGTATTTTTATTTGTTGTACTACTGCAACCTTTCAAATTTTTGAAAGGATGGTCGATAAAAAATGTTGACATGGAATTCTCTTATGATCTAAAACAATTCAAGATTACTAATTTTTCATTTACAATTAAATAAAATTCTTTTCACATACAAGAGAGGTAGCAAATGTTTTTTGATTTCATTTCATTTTCAAAACTAGAGAGAGGTAGATAGGAGAGAGAAATAACACCATTTTTCCGACAATAAAATTTCTAAAAACAAACAACCAAATGGAAATCCATACAATAATATATTAGTGTCTACTAGTTTTATCTCCCATTATTTGACTTGATAAGGGTCTATGACAATGTTTTCTCATTTTTCTATGAGTTTACGAAAGCACCCAACTTAGCCCAATCGGCTATAAAAATACATTCAAAAGAACTATGAGACAAATCTAATACATTATCCTATATATAGGGAATTCATTTGAGTTCACGAAGATAAAAAAAAGTAGCAAATAAGGTTTGAATCGAGACTACATTTCTAGATCCACTAATCATAATTGCACTACTTTAACCTTGTCACCCAAGGTCCGGAGGCCTACAAAACCCCCTTGTAAAACTAGATTGAGAATTGAATTTCTCATAACTAAGGATTGGTAGTGATTGTCACAGATGAATACTAGAAGTATGCAGAGCTCACATTTCATTTCTCCATATAGCGCCTAAATGGAAACCAAATTGAAAATATTAAATTCAACAATGATCTAAAGCTACAAACAGGTCACCAAGGCTCCTAAAGGGGTGATGAAAAATGTACAAATGAACATGCAATGTCATTCCAAGGTTTGATATAGTACTCCACATGCCAAGGAAGACAATAAAAATTTGACTTTCCTATTTTTAGGTATGGAGAGGTGTTTTATATGTCGTTGAAAATCGTGTTTATTAATTTTTATAAGGTAATTAGAAAGATAGTTTGAAACAAGAAAACAAGTTCAACTTGTCATTTGGGATATGACAATCTAATCTCTATAAACATCTAAGGAGATACAATCGAAATTAGGTTACACTCAAAACATTTCTTGATTACATTGAAAGGAGGAAGTTTCTTTGTTTTGCGCTATGATTCAATTTAAATTACCCAAAAACACTCTTCCTTTACTTATTTTGTTAATCGAACTAGTGAGGTGGAAGTAGAGGAGTTGAAATTATAAATGTCCGTTTCATTTGATTTACGGGATTCTAGGTATTTTAAAAATCCATTCGGTGCACATCTTACAACCATCATAGTCCATGAGGGCATGTATATTTACAGAAATTTCCAATTACTTTGCGGGCTTGCTGCATGCTTCCACATTTTGTAATGCATAACTCACCATCGGTGGATCCATATCAACAAGCGATTCACATGGAAACTCATTCAAACAACCAAATCACAATGCAAGTGCCAACGAATGGAAAAAGTAAATGGGAAAATGTCAAGGAAAGGTCCATATGGATAAATTACCAAGTGGCATGAAGCATCCAACTAAAGTGTTAAAAACAGTCCTTGTGAAAAATCTATTACATTTACTGATTGTTAACCTCCTATCTTGTAAGATTATTTGATCAACAAATATTGGAAAATAACACAATGTAACTTCACAAATACAAACACATAAGAAATACCCAACAAGATGAACACAATATTTTGGACAAATTGTCCAAAATATTGTGTTCATCTTGTTAGGTATTTCTTATGTGTTTGTATTTGTGAAGTTACAGTTGTGTTATTTTCCAATATTTGTTGATCAAATAATATTACATACTACTCTCGTTGAAAACCAACGGCCGAGATTAATACAAATGAATGGCTGAGATTAAGACAACTCAATAACCATAACAACCTTGGTTATGAGGTGTCACCTAAAAGGAGTCAATATTAGATAGCAATTGTTCTTATCCTAACAATATTTGTTTAACAAAAACAACTATTTCTCTAAATTCTAGGTTGTCCAAACTACCCATAACAAATGGATGAGGAAAAATAGCTGTCCAAGCTACTAACTACTAAGAGTAACACTCCCTCTTAGCGAGGAAGTTGTTCTGCATGACACCTAACATCTCTCTGAAGAAGATAAATTTTGCCTTCCCCAATGCCTTTGTCAGAATGTCTGCTACCTGCTGATCTGTAGGTACAAACTGTAGCTTAACAACCCCCCTGCATGTACACAATCTCTGATGAAGTGATACTTGATGTCTATATGTTTTGACCTATCATGAAACACTGGATTCTCAGTCAACTTGATGCAACTCTGATTGTCGCAAAGTGTATCACCGTAGTCTCAACCTTCTGACCAAACAAAGCTACTAGCAACTTCCGAAGCCATATAGCTTCACATGTTGCCATGCTAGCTACTATGTACTCTGACTCTGCTAAACTCAGAGCCACAGACTTCTGCTTCCTACTGAACCAAGATACAACTCCTGATCCCAGACTGAAACAACACCCTGAAGTGCTCCTCTTGTCCATTGTACTACCTGCCCAATCTGCGTCAGTATAGCCCATCAACCTGATTCCTTCACCTCGAGCATATCTAATTCCATACTCGATTGTACCTCACAAATAATGCAGCACATGCTTTGCCACAGTCCAATGCACTCTCTTTGGCTCAACCATGAACTGACTAAGAGAGTTAACTGCAAAAGCTATATCTGGCCTGGTATTGACCAAATACATGAGAGAACCAATCAATTGCTGTATAAGGTGGGATCTACATCCTTCTCCCTGGATGTGTCTACCTTCCTCCAATTCATGATCATGGGTGTAGACATGGCTTTGCAATCTTCCATCCTGAACCTTTTCAAGATTTCCATGCAATATTTCCCTTGCCCAAGGAAAATCTCTCCATCTTTCTGCCATACCTCCATGCCTAGAAAGTAGTGCATAAGTCCCAAATCCTTCATCTCGAACTCCGTTGCAAGATCCCTCTTGCATTCTTCTATGAGCCCCAGTGAACCTATAAGAAACAAGTCATCTACATATAGAACAAGAATGAGAATCTCACCTCCAACTACCAAGTAGTAGAGATTAGCATCTACCTCACTCTTCACAAAGCCCATTTCCTACAAGTAACTATCAATGTGCTCATACCACACTCTGGGAGCCTGCTTGAGTCCATACAATACTCTCTTCAATCTACACATGTGGGTCTCTTTGTTGTGTGCTACAAATCCTTCTGGTTGTTCTATGTATACCTCCTCTTTCAACTCACCATTAAGAAACGTTGTCTTGACATCCATTTGATGGATCTGCCATCCCATCTGTGCTGAAATTGAGATTACAGCTCGTATAGAAGTATACCTAGCAACTGGAGCAAATGTCTCCTCGTAGTCTATTCCCTCTTTCTGAGAGAACCCCTTTGCCATGAACCTTGCCTTATATTTCTCGATGCTACCATACTGCAGTGCTTGATCTTATAGATCCAACGTGATCCAACTCATCGCCCTATCATCTGTTGGTCAGGAACTACCTCCCACACATCATTCTGCATAATTGAAGTATACTCCTCAACCATTGCTTCTTGCCACACTTGATGTTGTGCAGCCTCCTGATAGCTAGAAGGTTCACTATCTACCAACATACTAACTAATGCAACATAGTCATCATACCTGGCTGGTGGTTTCCGTTGTCTATCACTCCTCCTAGGAGTACCCACTAACTCCTGAGTATTCTTCTGTGTCTGTTGAACCTCACGGTTCTTGCTGCCAACTATAGAGGATGAAATATCAACCTCCATGTCTTCTTGATGCATCTCTTCTTGCACCTGTTGCTCCATACTTTGAAAACTCTCTCCTCCTGAGTCTATGCTTGTACTAGTAACTGTACTCGAGCTTTGCTGCCCTTGACTCGATTGAGTGATCCTTGGAGCTTCTGTTGGCTACTTACTCTGATCATCTACTGGCAAATCTCTAGACCTTCTAAATGCCTTGTCCTCCATGAACTTGACATCACATCGAACAATAATCCTTCTAGTCCCGGAATGAATATCCGATATGCCTTAGAGGTTTCACTATACCCCACAAAGTACCCTCTCTCTGTAGTCTGATCTAACTTGGTACGTGTATCCTTAGGAATGTGACAATATGCCAAACTCCCAAAGATCCTAAAGTGACTGACATCTGGCTTCTTCCCAGTGAATGCTTCTCTCTGGTGTCATCTTCCTAGTACCTTATGTGGAACTCTATTCTGTATGTATATTGTTGTATTGCATGCCTCTGCCCACAGATAATGGGGTAAATCCTGGTCATGCAACATAGCCCTTGATGCCTCTGTTATAGACCGATTCTTCCTCTCAGCAACTCCATTCTGTTGCAGATTGTAAGGAACAGTCCACTCTCTCTTGATTCCTTCTCTAGTACAGAACTCCTGGAACTCATTGCTTTTGTATTCACCTCCATTGTCTGACCGAAGAACTTTTATCTTCCTTCCTATCGAATTCTCCACAAGAGATTTTAACTCTTAGAAGTGACTAAAAACCTCATCCTTGGTCTTCAAGAAGTATATCCATGTCTTCCTGGAGAAATCATCAATAAAAGTAACAAAGTACTCATACCCTCTGAGAGACTTCGTCGACATTGGTCCACATACATCTGAATGTACTAGATCAAGAACGCCCTTGGATCTGGTGTCACTCCTTGGAAAAGATGCTTTAGCAAACTTCCCCAACATGCATCCCTTACATACATCATCGTGCTCTGTGCTCACCTCAGGAACACCTGTCACTGTCTCATGAAGTAATTTAAGGGCTCCATGATGGATATGGCCCATCCTTCTATGCCATAGCTCTCCCTGATCTCTAAGATTACTGTTGCTCATGAGTGCCTTAGGAATATCAAACTGTAGCCTATAAATCCGACCACTCCTAGCTCCAATAGCTATGGGTGATTTCCAATCCCTTGTGCTTGATCAACACATGTGCCCCTCTAAAGAGTACATTGTACCCTTTTCCCTGAAGGACAGATATCAGAAATTAAATTCATCCCTAAGCCTAGAACATGCAACACATCATGAAGGGGAATCATCTTACCACTCTCCCTCTGGCCCAGGCAGTCCCTTTCCCAAGCGAGATGAGTTTGGACATGTTCCCCATAGAGATCTGGATTCTAGTGCTCTCTTCCTTATAACTAGAGAAGTATTCTCTAACTCCTGTCATATGATATGATGCCCCACTATCTATGTACCAAACACTCTGTGAGGTTGAGCTAACCATACATGCTATGAGTGTAAACTCATCTTCCATTCTACTAGAGAGCTCATCTGCACTTGCTGAAGCCACAACTTGCTTCTTTCCTTTCTTTTCATTCTTCTTCCTTTCTGGGCAATCGCTGACATAGTGGCCAAACTCGTGACAGCCATAGCACTTGATCTTCGAAGAATCTTTCTTCTTCTTTTCACCTTGTGAATTTGATCCTTTACTAGACCCCTTCTTTGCTTTCCCTTTACCCGCTAGGGCAACATTTTCCTATTCCACCTCACTTTTCTGACTCTTATTGTTGGCTCCATTGACAAGACTTAGTCTAAGCTCCTCCTGAGTGAAATCACTCCATAGTCGATCCCAACTCGGTAAGGTGTCTCGTCCATTGATGACTTGAACAAAGACATCCCACTGCTTAGTAAACCCATTTAGGGCTATTCTCACTAGCTCGTCATCACTTGGCTTGTCTCCAACAGCTGCCAATTCATCCTTGACAAGTCTAAGTCTGGTGAGGTAACTTGTGACGTCTTCTCCCTTATTCATCCGGGTATTCCTCAACTTTTCTCTGAGAATCAGCTTCCGATTAGTGGTAGCATTCTGGTACAGATTCATAATGGCATCCCACATTGCCTTCGCAGTATCTAACTCTGCAATATGCGGAACAATATGATCCTTGACACCGTCAAGAATCAGCCTCCTCGCCTTGGCATCTTCCTTCTTATATGCTAAGAGTTGTGTTGCATCTGTAGGTACAGGTACAACAGTGGTCACATATTCCTTGATACCATTCTCTTCCAGCAATAGAGAAATTTTGGCTTTCCAGACACCAAAATTCGAGGCTCCATCCAATCTGTCCTGATCTCTTAAACCTGCTGAGGCCATCTTAAAAGAAAATAATAATAATAATTTTGAAGAGGTTAAACTGGGTTTTATAAACCCTCACTTTCTTTCACCTAGGGTAAATCTCTTCTACCCGAACTTAGCTCTGATACCATGTGAAAAATCTATTACAGTTACTGATTATTAACCTCCTATCTTGTAAGATTATTTGATCAACAAATATTGGAAAATAACACAACTGTAACTTCACAAATACAAACACATAAGAAATACCCAACAAGGTGAACACAATATTTTCGGACAATTGTCCCTGGAAAAACCCCGTAGGGAAAACCAGTACTACATATGAGAAATATATTAAACTTCAGCAAATCAAGAGATACAAATACTGCTTGCCTCTTACTGGCAGAGCTCCGACAATCTCCTAATCCTCCTGCTGATATTCCTCCACTGCTATCTCCAACGCTATCACTGCGCCCTTGCTAACACTGCAAGACTACTTGCTAACACTGCAAGTTTCTCTAAAAACTTCCTTGTTACAAATGACCCCAATGACCCCCTTATATACTACTCTCGTTGAAAATCAACGGCCGAGATTAATACAAATGAATGGCTGAGATTAAGACAACTCAATAACCATAACAACCTTGGTTATGAGGTGTCACCTAAAAGGAGTCAATATTAGATAGCAATTGTTCTTATCCTAACAATATTTGTTTGACAAAAACAACTATTTCTCTAAATTCTAGGCTGTCCAAACTACCCATAACAAATGGATGAGGACAAACAGCTGTCCAAGCTACTAACTACTAAGATTAACAGTCCTTAGACTGATTAGGATGGAGTAGGGCGGTCAATATTACCATGCCCAATTCATAATGCCAAGGTGGATCAACCGACCACTCCACACTACCAATCAACGAGTCATGACTAACTCATCGTCTAAAATTCACCAACCCACCACTTTCATCCACTAACACACAACACGTAGAGTGACCAATAGCCAAGTTACACATTCAAATACAAAGCGTCCCGAGACCACATTTCTTTCTGTCATTTTGTACAATAGTTTTTGCACCCTGTGAGAGCTCCCATCCTTTTCACCTATATTTCAATGATTGCGAGTCCACTAGGTCACATCTTTGTGAGGTATTTTTTAAGTATAAACAAGGCATGAGATGGAATATTTCTAGAAAAAGGTAAAGTAACTTGGCTATTAAACTGTCAAATGTAAATCTTGAAAGGTTCCAAGTTCTGTTCAATAGATCCATTTTAGGCATAACTTCAAACTATTGTTTTCCCTAAGATTGTTCCCAAAATGGAATTTTGGAAGCTAATTCACATGCCTTGTCTTTGTTTCCACATTTTGTATGAAGATTTATCGACACAGATTGTCTATAACAACATCCATACTTAGATCATTAGCAACCTCTTCTTTAGAAGAATCGTCGGAAGAATGATCAACAAACATATCACTCATGTCAAGAAAAGAAGGTGTAGGAGAAATATTTTTATACGAATCATGAGGCTCAATATTATTTGTCTCATCAATATGGACATCACTTGAAAATTAACTTCCATAGTAGAAGGATCTAGAGGAAGTATGCCTTCACGTGTTTACTATGGCTAAAAACAACGAGTTCCTTACTCTTTGGTTGCATGGACTTCCTTTTTTCATCGGGAATAAAATCCCAAGATGGAATTCCAAATAAAAAAATTAGACACATTTGGCTTCTCTCCAGACCATTCTTCTTTAGGTGTGATTCCTTGAAGCGCTTTGTGGAGAATCGATTCTCAATATAGTTATCTCAATTCATATCTTCATCCCAAAACTCGGGAGCAAGGTTTTTTTGAATCATGCAATTTTCCATCTCTTTGAGTGTCTTGTTCTTCCATTTCCTAACACAATTCTATTGAGGGTTTAAGGATCTTTCTACTAATGCGAGAATACCATTGTCAAGTACAAAAAACTTTGAATATATTACTAGTATACTCCCCCATTAACGGTGCGAATCATTTTCATGGAATGATGTGATTATTTTTCAATAAAAGCCTTAAATTATTTAAAACTATTAAAAACATCACTCTTATACTAAATAAAATACACCCATGTTTTCCTAGTGAAATCATCAAATGAAATTCAATACATATTTCGAACTAGAAAAAAATGATAAGGAAGAGTCGTCAAATCACTGTGTACCAACTCCATAGGAGCTTTAGCTATCTTATCCAATCCCTTGAGAAATGGATCATGATGTTGTTTACCTATAATACAACCTAGATAAACACCATCATTAGAATTAACTTTAGGAAGTCAAGTTACCATGTTTTGAGAAGATAAGCGCCTGAGATATCTATAATTTAGATGGCCAAATCTCTCATGCAATAACTTTCTTACATAATCTGAGTGAGAAATAAGAGAAGATCCTACATAAGTATCAAACTTGTCAAATATTTACAATCGGGAAGTTGGATCCACAACACCTATAGTTATAATATCATTAGGATCATTCAATTCTCTTATTACAACTTTATCGAGTAAGAATTCAATAGTCTTTCCATCTCTGAATTAAAAATTTGATAAATGGACAAAACATTGTTAGAAATGTGTGGAACATGGTTGAAATCATGTACAAAACCATTTGAAATTTCAACAAAACCTCGCACCCATGAATTTTAATGATGTAGAGTTACCCACCATAATATGAGAAATTTTGCAAGGAGAAATTGAACTTAGAAAAATCTATGAATGTGTGATGTGATGTCCGGCACATAAATTAACAACCCATATATCATCAATGGAGAGAAGGCCCGACTGAAAGGGATTTCCCTTTACCATAATGTAAAGATCTTGAACATGGAGGAAAAAAATCCTATGTTATTTCAACATCTTCTAAAGTGCTTCAATTCTCATAAAAAACCATGATTATGGATGGTTTGATTTTCTATAGGAAAGGACAATGATCACACACCTTCCTTATGAAAGTATATTTCCCTTTCTCATGACTACAAGTTTTAGGATCATCTTAACTTTTATCAGTGGTAGTAGAAGAGGGTTTAGGATATTCTAAAATATTAGGTCCTAGTTTCGACTTAGGTTTCCCTTTACCCTTAGGAGAATTATCTAAAAGTTTATTATTTGAGATTATCAAGGCATAAAGTGCCATTAAATTAGTTTTTCATGAGATAACCTCTCACAAAACACCTCAAATTTTGGAATTTTAAACTCATCCCTAGAGCATCCATAGTTGAAAATAAAGTAGAAGTGAACATAGAAAAT
Organism: Taxus wallichiana var. yunnanensis; assembly: GCA_018340775.1. NCBI lineage: Eukaryota > Viridiplantae > Streptophyta > Pinopsida > Cupressales > Taxaceae > Taxus > Taxus wallichiana. The sequence goes on from CM031235.1 coordinate 566,098,552, forward strand.
GGACCTTTCAATTTTGATAGAATCAACAAAATGCATTCAGGATCCATTTTTTCTTTACCACCATCCTTTAGTTTACTTCTGAGTTCTTTGAATTTATTCAAGAAATATTCTATGAGAGGAAAATCAAAAGGTGATATCTTTGTAAACTCCATTTCCAATTGTAGTAACTTGAACTCATTAATGTTACCAAATAAATTTTTAAAACCCTCCCATACCTATTTAGGAGATTTGGCAACTGAAATATAAAACTAAAGTTTTTCCACAACATTAAACAAAATGAGTCCAGAGCCTCGTATTTCTTTAATACCTGTTTAGGAGATTTTGCAACTAAAATATGAAACTAAAGTTCATCCATAATATTGAACTAAAGTTTGTCTTTTTCACTAGTAAAGGAAGAAACTAAATCTTGAAAAATGTGCTAGAGACCATGGGATTTGAGTAGGTGTTCCATTTTTGGCTTCCAAAAATTATAGTGGGATGAATTTAATTATTCAAATAGGTGTAGATCCATGATTTTTGTGGGCACAAACATAGAAGGCACACTCCTTGACATGACAAGAGAAAAATGAACTCTCCCCCAAAAAAAAAATAGAAATGGATCACAATACGCCTCTAGAAAAAATAAACATTCACAATAAACTGATGCTCCTCCAAAAACATAGACCTCCCAAAAGAAATCTCCAAAAATATGCATTTACAAGGAATAGTAAAAGGTATCACGAGTGAGTTGAGTGCCTAGCTTGGTTGAATTATAGGTGAGATGGGCCAAGTCGAGCAAGTTGGGTCAAGTCGAGTGAGATGGAGAGCCGAATCGGGAGGTGAGATGAGTTGATCGAGGAGTTAGGTGGGAGATCTTAGTTCAAAAAAAAAATGACAGACGAAGAGATTTGAACTTAATACCTCATGCACACAATAAAATCACCTTGACCATTATGCCACCATTATGCATTGAGAGTATAGTGGTAAATATTATTTTTTAATATTTTTTAGAAGGTTATAAAATAATTTTAAAAATAAAACCATGAAATGTGAGACACTAAGAGCTTGCAAAAAAGATGGAAAGTTGTGGATAAAGGCAAAAGAGAATCCACCAAATCAAATACACCTCGTGAGATCTTTAAAGGTGATTCACTAAGCCAACACAACATCAGATATTCTATATGTGAAGGTCAAGTTACGAGAAGGAAACAAAATGAAGCTGATAAAAAATAATACACATCCACAACATCAAGCGAGATCATAAAGAGATCATAGTAGTCTAGCATGAAGGGTAGATCCATATTTCGAAGAATGCACCGAACTAGAGGTAGAAAATATATGCTAAGGTACAAACTACATAGTCGGCCTAGATGCATCCAATCATTGATCCACCATCCTATCCAAAACCATAGTTCAACAAGACATCCAAGTAGATCCACATGTATGCTACAAGCCAAGCATGTAGCCAACAAAGTTATTCATATAGAGCCACGAGAAAACAAGTCCACTCCAAAGCCAAAAACAAATACACCTTCCACTTTGCACCAATATATATACTATTCCACTAATAAAAAAACCAAGTCCAAGTAACAAGCCGGATCAAGAAGGCCAAGAATAAGATGGTGTTACTATCAGTAACAACACAAATATCTTCACTCACCAGAACCATATCAAAAACTCCCGTAAAAAAATTCACAAAATAAAATTGGTACTCGAAATCATACAACAACCTTCAAGCTCTAATACCATGCGGGAAAGCACAAAAATATATTTAGCATGCAATCAAGTACAAAGTCTTCAAAATAATGCAAGTTACACAAAACCAAAAATATATTATTTCTCACACACACTTCCCTGTGTTTCATATTTGGGAAACACACAAATAAATAGTGTTTACAAAGTGTATCCACTCCCACATAATATGAGGGAAAAACCAAAACAAGGAGATTAAAATATCTCCATGAATCAAGGAGAGGAGACAAAATCTCAAACAACTCCAAGAAGTTATGGGAAGAAAACCATATCAGATAAATTTATTTATGAAAAAAAAATCAAATATCCTCCACAAATTATCTTATTAAGGTATATTAAATAAAAATTTCACATCTAACAAGTGTGAATATGTCTACACAAACATTACATTGGGGTAAAACATATCCTATATTATTGCAATCCTTCAATATGAAGGAGTTCAATCAAACAATCTAGTTTATTACATCAGGGAAAAACATATCCTATATTATTTGTGTGTACCAAAACATCCAAAAAAATTTCTCGAGTTAAAACCTTTTTTTAGTGATAGAACAAGGTGAAGATAGGTCCAAGTTATGTTGCTCAAATTGACATGGAACTTGCTTCAATATGAAGAAGTTCAATCAAACAATATATATTATCACATAGGGGAAAAAAATCATAAGATGTCTAGTTTACAACCGTTACCTTTGTTATAATCAGCATGGAATCTCATTCAATATGAAGGAACTCAATAAATGTTGAGAAGACGAGAAGATTCATGGGTGGGAACAAGGTGCATTTGAAGGTGCGGAAGGATAGGAAAGGAAATGTGTGCCACAATAAGTTGATTTGGGACTTATCCGTTTTCATGGTTATGGGCTACTTTTGGAGATAGTGTGCGAGAGAACACAACAGATTAAGACTTACGTGACACACAAATGTTATTTTGGGGATAAGCATATACTAAACATCATGCATGAGTTTGGGATAATAATAGGATTACTACTACCAATTAAATGTTGGATATTTATTATTAGTGCACTTGCATGTGTGCATATTATTGTAAAGGCGCATGACTATTTTCAGTATGTGACCTATTTTGGGAAGTGCATAGGCGGTGAAGGGAAAGTACCCCCCCTGTAAGTATGTTTTAGTCTATGTAGTTAGAGAGAGACACCAAGACACTGTGTATTAGTTATTATAGAGTTATGCTACAGATCGATGTGTGCATAAACTTATGGTAATGTTATATGATGTAAGAAGCTTCTATGTTTTACAATGTTTAATATAATGGAGTATATTGGATGGATAATGTGTTAACATGACTGTAATTGGTTCTTGTATGATCAATCTTGTCATAGTTATTATTTAATTCATGATTCCTTAAGATCTAGATCTGGTTATGCACTATTGAATGGTTATGCTCTGTGGAATGTTTATTCTTATTATGGTTCTGAATATGCTCTATCTTCAACACATTAACATCTTGCACAAGAAAATATAAAGAGGGGCTTGGTACCTTTGCACACTTTGGGAGAGTTCTCGGGTTAAGATGGGTGATGTGTCGTAAATGCTGGGTTGTTCGTAGTAGATTCTAGGTGCATCATTGGTTCCGTTGTTGGGACCTCGTTTTTAGTTATTTTCAAGATGGTTAGAAATGAAGACATATTGGTTGACCCTAGGAAGTATTGAGGAGTGGATAAATGATCGGAAGAAGAGTATGCATGGAGGTTCAAAACTAGATCTAAGTTTGACACACGCACGTGGGTGGAAAAAAATATCTATGACTGTTTATATGAGAGCTTCTTTTCTATCTTCTCGGTATAACTATATGAGTGGATGGTTGCTTATGCATATAAAAGTAATTGAAGATATCACACACTTGTTTGTACAGGAATAATTTCCAGCCCTTTATGATGTTGAGATGATTTGGACACGCGTTGTGGATACTTGGTTTCATGGTGTTTTGAACAACTATATTCTAGAGTACTCAATTTCCACTTATTCTTACCCGGAGGTAGCTGAGTTCCAATTTTTATGTTATCCAAGGGAACTTACTTGCAAGGAATTCCACTGACGATCAAGATCTTGATGGTGACCCTAAACTTGGAAGAAAAATATATGGCTAGCATAACCCCACCATGCATAAGGGTAGGAACAGGTTTGGTGAAAGATGGTGGACCTAGTGGTAGAAAGGAAGAGAGAAGAAAGGTGTCTTAAGTACAATGAGGCATGTGGAATGGATATGGAGAAGTAGCGAGGATATTGCATAGTGGATGGCATTGAGGAGAGAGATGGCTCGTAAAGGATTTGGAGATCACTCGGAAGGTGTAGAGCTAGAGCATCGGAACTCCCCATTTGGGAAAGCATGATAGGGAACCATCCTCGGCCTCACAAGGAGCGTGCCAACAAATACAACATAGGATGTGGGTGCGCATCCGAATCTACCATGTAACCTATCCCTTTCACTTAGTTTTCCAAGATCTAGTACATCCAATAGTCAACAAGCTAATTTGGGTAGTAGGGAAGAAGAGTAAACCACAGAGCAAGTACATCCATGGCAGGGTCAAATGTCTTTTTTTTTTTGGAGGTACCTTTTCGGGTGCATCATCGCATAGAATTTGAGTGCATAGAATTTAGGACTCGCTTCTAGGATTAGTACCACCATGTAGACTATAGGAGTTTAGTTCAAGACTACTTTGTTGGGACATAGGGAAATACATATTCTAGCCCACTTTTGGCTATAAGTGGAGGATCATGAGGTATAGATGGCTCTAGTTATGGTGGATATGGTAGTTTTGGAGGTAGAGGTAACATGAATGGTTCTTGATCAGGTGGGCAGGGTCCGCACCAACCCCAGAATATTTACATGGATATTTCTCTCTATCTTTTAGAATATAGGGGCATGGAAGATGTTGTTGAACATGTACACATGTGTGAGATACTATGGCTCACAAAATGTATCATGCCTTCGAGTGCAAGGCAAGTCAATTTTCAACTACATTATCAGGATGCACACATAGTTTGTACAAGAAGTTTGACCCTAATCAAACTTGTGTAGATTATGCAACATTAAAATATGCTTTCCTTAAAGAGTTTTATATCCTTGAATTTGAGTAGAAGACTATAAGCACACTCAAGGATATCAAGAAATGCACTATTGAGAGTGTCTGGGATTATAATGCTCATTTCAAAACAATTTTGTCTAAGATTTCTTCTGATATTCATGCAAGACAACATGCACAATGGTTTTTTGGAGGTTTTATCACTCCTTTTAGAAGGGAATTATCACATAAGACATACACTTTCGATCCACACGAAGCACTTGAAGCAAATTTTCACACTAAGGTAGTTAGAAGTATAGACATTAGAGTCATCCCATTCTTGGAATAAAAATTGTAGCTATGGAAAAGCAGTGGGGAAACTATCGGTAAATTCAACACATGAGATGCACAATGGGATTTGGTGTACAGAATGTGAAGTGGAAGGTCAAAGAAAGGATAGTTTTCCCCGCAGTCAATGCGTTCATTATTGCTAGGCGTGAGATATGTCATCTCGAACCATGATGCCAATCATTTCCCATTATTACAACATGTTATAAGGAAGAATGTATCTTTTTACTATAAAATTTGATGTTCCATGACTCACGATAAAGAATAATGCAGGTTGATTGGTCAAATTCATGATTCTATAGATATCGAGTGTGTGATACACGGGAGTATCAGATAACTCTAAGGGTAAAGGTGAGCACCATGATCGGGATCACAATCAAGTGTGCTATGATTGGAATGAGGGGCACTATGAAGGAGGATGTGGTAGAGGTTAAGGATACCATAGTGGATTCGGGGGTCGAGGACGTGGTGGCAAATGAGGTGAGTTTCCTTGTGGAACATGCTTTACATGTGGATCTCCTAACCACTACAGGTGCGAATGTCCTCAGAATATTACTTATTCTTTTTGTGGGAAGAGTCATAGCTATGAGTAATTTTGGACCTATATGATCATCTTAGCAAGTAACATAAATAGGAAAACAAGGGCGCAAGGATGGTTATTATACAACGTGCTATGGAAAATTAGTGGATGCCAAAGTTGGCACGGAACACGATGTATTTTACCGTGAAGATTAGTACAAACACCGAAGTTTCACGCGACAGAGAAGCATTACAAAAATCCTACCATCACTAAGGAGAACGTTTTGCATGCAAGGTATCTAGAATCCTGCACACCCGTAAAGAGGTTTATCAGAGACCATAGATGTACTAAAAAATGTTCGGGATGAAATATAATGTTTAAAGGAGCAATCACGAGAAGATGGAACAAAAGAAGGAAGAAAATATGGTCCAGTCAAATATTTATAACTTGAAGGAGGTATGTAAAATACTATGCAAGGATAATATCATTTCATTACTAGGGAGTTGGTTAAAGGGAAACACCCGTGTGCAGGTATTGGGAATAGGCGTCAAATCTTGTATGCAAATCTTCCCCCACATAGCTTAGATTACGACAAGGAGATCACTCTAAATTTTGTTGTAGATGGATGGATCTTGAGTAATATATTTATTTCGACACAGCGCAATGGTAAATGTTCTTACTTTAGATGCATGGGTACGAGATGGGGAGACCTCCATTGCAGCCAACTTCTAATGTATTGTTTATGGCTAATCAAACTAAGGCCACTCCCATAAAAGTTTTAAAAGATCCATCCATTACTATACAAAGTGGGCCAAGTTAATTGGGGAATTTGAGGTTTTAGAACTTGCGTAAGAAGAAAAGCATTTCCCAGAGATCTACTTGGGTGCCCTTTCTACTATGCAAATAATGTTGATTTACGGTTCAAAAAGGGATATATAAGTTTTGAGAAAGAGGATGAAAGATTTATTATCCTTTTAACAAATGGTAAATATGTGCCTTATGTTGAACCTTTGAGTGAGGAAGGCCTAAACAAGATTTATGTACGTGTCATTCAGGACCCAGAAGTGCTTGAGCCATCTAAGGAAGGAATCCTCTAGTGGGAAGATGCATAGTCTATTAGTGATACCACAATTATTGATTGTGATAATTTGGCTCAAGGAACATATGAGATGGTTGGGAATGAATTAAGGAGTGCATTTGCATGGAGAAGCGAACCTTGTTGTATTAAGAGGATAGGTAACAACTTTGTACCTTAGTAAATTAGAGAAGGATACCCTACGGTATTCATATGTGCCATGGAGGAATAGTGGACAGACCAAGTTAGAATAAGAAATATGTTTACATATACCCCTGCATGGGACAACAAAGTGCGCTAACGGGTGGCTCATAAGGATAATCTTGTAGAATGGAATGAATTCAAGATTTCTCTAACAACTTGGTTTTTCAGGAGCAATGCACCTACTCAAATCTACACATATCATGGTAATCAACCTTTTCGGCACCACGTTTAGAAGTGTGAGAGGATCTAGACATAGGGAAATAAGCTTTAGTGCCTTCATTATGGGTGAACAAACTTTATTCCACTTTACAAGGTTACGTACGAGCTTGGTATTTATATGCGGAGATATATAGAGAGACTAGAAATTGGTAGGATTTGAGTGCATAAATGGTCAAGAATTTTGACTACTTCTCACTCAACCTCCAAAGTGGAAGAGGCATTATGGATTATAAATTTCTTAACTATGGGAGAGATGTGCAAAGGGAGAATAACTCATTCAACATTTATTTGGTGAGACAGACTGGGGAGTTCTCTTTGATGAAGAAGACGAGACGGATGCCATGCTACTTAAGAATGCTTGATTTGAGAAAGAAAAAGGAAAGATGCTCTACATAGTGGATGATGAGGAAGTAGAAGATCTAGATATAGATTATTTAGTGGGTATGTATGAGGTGTTGGACATTGCTTATAAAAATGTGTGTGCCAATCATGAACCCATGAAGACAAAAAAAGTGAATGTTGGCACGGATGTTGAACCTGAGGAGGAAATAATTGGGGATTATTGGTTTGACTCTGAAGTGGAAACAATCATTGAGTTACTATATGATTTTAAGGACTTATTTCCTAGGGGCTACCATGAATTAAAACGAGTGCATGAATCATTAAGAGAGATGAAGATTAAGCTTAAGGAAGGTGCATGCTGAGTTAGGAAAAACCCTATAGAATGAACCCTAACTTGCACGTAAAATTTAAGGAAGAAATTGACAAGATGTTGAAATATGGCATCATCAAGCCCCTAGAAGAATCAAATTGGGTTAGCCCCATGGTCATCAGTATAAATAAATATGGTTGGATTAGGATTTGTGTGGATTACAGGGAACTAAATGTTGCATGTGTGATTGATCCCTTTCCTACACCTTTCACAGAGGAGATATTAGAAGGCGTTGCAAGGTGTGAAATCTATTCTTTTACAGATGGATTCTCTAGGTATCATCAGGTTAGGATTGTTTAGGATGATCAAGAGAAAATGAATTTAACCATTGAATGGAGAATTTTTGCATATATGGTGATGCCCTTTGGTTTGAAAAATGCACCTGTTATATTTTCATGCATAGTTTTTCAAGAATTTCAGGATTTTATTCACAACTTCTTACAAGTTTACTTGGATGATTGGATGGTGTATGGACTTGTTAAGGATCATTGGGATAATTTGTGCATCTTGTTTGAAAGATGTAGACAATTAATCTTCTCTTTAAACATCTAAAAGTGTGTGTTTTCTACACCTTTTGGTACTTTTTAGGGCACATCATCGCAAAAAAAAATTGTTAATGAATCCTTCTAAGGTTACAATTATTATAGGCCCAAAAGAGCCTACTAGTCAGAGTGAGGTGTGTGATTCTTAGGTCACACTAGGTATTATAGAAATTTTATCAAATAATATGCTAAGATTTACGAACCATTGGAATATTTACTAAAGGGAAAAGGGAAATTCTATTAGGAATAACCGTAGTAGTGCACATTTGAGGCATTAAAGGAGAGACTTATTGCAGTGCCTATTCTTTGGTTTCTCTCATGGAACCAACCATTTCATGTCCATGTGGACACTCTCGGCATGGCCATTTGTGTGGTGTTAGCTCAGCCTAGAGAAGGAATTATAGATCATCCTATCTATTTTGCTAGTAGAAAGTTGACTCCAAGTAGAGCAGAATTATACAACTACTAAGCGCAAATTTTTGTCAGTGATCTACACAATACATAAATTTAGACAATCCCTACTAGCAACACCATTTGTATTTTATACCAATCACATGGCATTGAAATAATTGGTAAAAATCTCGTTTTACAGGGCCACATATGTCAATGGATGCTCTTATTCCAAGAATTTGATTTCACAGTTGTGGTAAAATCAGCTAAAATTAATTTTGGCCCAAACCATTTATCAAGAATTCAGTCAAGGAGGACGCACATACAATTGAAGATACAATGCCATATGCATAGTTGTATAGGTTACAACACACGCCTTCAGAATTGGAGGATATTTTTGTCTTTTTACGTATAGGTATGGCACCAGAAGGAATGAAATCCTTAGATAAGAAACAACTTGCAATTCGTATGGAACATTTTATGTTGATCAGTGGTGACCTATATAAGTTAGGTCAAGATGAAGTATTGCACCGGTGTGTACTAGAGCATGAGCACATAGATATCATAGAAGAGGCTCATGGTGGTATTGCAGGTGGGCACTATGTAGGTGATGCCACTACACGTAAGATTCTACTTGCTTGATTATGGTGGGAGAACCTCTACAAATTTTGAAAAACATATTGTAAGGCATGTGATCACTGTCAGCACCTTGGTAATCCTGGGCAAAAAGATGAAATTCTTTTAATAGCTATTCCTAGTGCAGATCCATTTGAGAAATGGGCTATAGACTTTATGGGTCCTATTTCCCCAACCACGCGTAGAACTATATCATGCTACATCATCACTTACATAAATTATCTTACAATGTGGGTAGATGTAGCACCTACCAAGGATTGTACAGTAGCTACAATAAGAAAGTTCTTATGGGAAAATGTTCTTATAAGGTATGGATTCTAGCTGAGCTTGACAAGTGATAGGGGTACACTTTTTTTGAATGAGAAAATTAGGACACTATTGGATGAATTTATGATTACGCACCATAAGACTACACCCTATCATCCTTAGGAAAATGGGACTGCTGAGGCCTTCAACAAGATTTTGAGCTAGACATTGACAAAAAATTGTGATGTTGGAAGGAAAGATTGGGATGATAAATTTTATGTTGTGCTTTAGGCATATAGAACAACATACAAGAGGTTAAACAAGGGCACACCCTTTTAGTTGGTGTTTTGCATGGAATTAGTTCTTCCTATGGAATTCATTTTACCTTCTTTACGTATTACATGCGCTAGAGGTCTAGCCAATGAGAAATCATTAGAAGAAAGAATTGATAAATTGATATGGTTGGATGAGAGGCGTGCCATAGACGTTGGATTCAAGAAGAAGAAGGAAAAGGCTAGGTAGAAGGCACAACATGATAGGCACATCAGGGACAAAAATATTGAGATTGGAAAGATGGTGCTTCTTTATGATTCTAAGTTTATGTGTCATCCGGGAAATCTGAAAGTGCATTGGTTGAGATAATATGTTATCACTCATATACTTGAATTAGGTGCTTGCTAGTTTGATATGCTTGATGGAGTACGATTACCAGTTACTTCGGTGGGAGTAGGCTAAAGCCCTCTATAAATATTTCTCCTTCATGTTTGTAATAAGGTAGTATTTCCATTTAGAATAGGTTTTACTTTTTGTATTTCCTTATTCATTGTTATGCTTTATCAATTTAGTTTTGTATTTTTTGTAGTAAGCGTGTTTGTGCATTGAAAGCTAATTACAATCTAAATTATTTTTATACACAGAGGAATGCACATACCATTGGTGTGGGGTGGTTATTCACAACTAGGTACACATGAGAACACAACTATTATAGATGTTATTTAAGTGTGGAAAGAATATGTTATAAAGGAGATTTATTCTAAAACATGATCATAGATGGAGATAAAGGAGGGAACAATATAACACAAGGTAAGTAGCAGATGAGGAAACTACAGGGTAAGGCATAGTAGTGAGGTACTCACGGCACATGGAAGCGCTAAAGAAAAATCTATAGCCAAAAGGTAGAAAGGAATGCTAGAAGGTTATAACTAGGGCACGAAGATGTACCAAATGGATATTGTGAAAATGGTCAATTAATGAGAGGATTGTTGGTAGGTGAAGGAGTAATAAATGTACTAACTTTTTGAAAATATATATATAAGGACATGATGTGGGTTATTTTTACCTTTGCAATCATAAGAATTTGAGCAAGAGCTAAGTGTGACTAAGCCAAGAAAATCATGTTGAGGTGCAGAGCGTTTTGAAACCAGACATGAGAGGAGACTATTGTATGGAAGAGGCTTGTGTCCCCTTTGGTAAAGGGTTTGAGTAAGGTAAAAGAATTGAGAATGAACTAGGGCACATGGTTTCAAGATAGGGCACGTGGATTCAAGATAGGGTTTGAGTTTTCTCATTACAAAAGATAAAAGGAAGGATTTTTGTGATGGAACCTAAGAAATCACTGTAGCAGGCATGAAAGGAAGAAGAAGGTAGAAGTTGAAATTGAAATTTGTCCTAAGAGAAAAAATTTAGAGATGCAGTACCTGGAAGGAGTAATAGTCATACAAGAGTGGGATTCCCACATCTACAGATGTAAAACAAGTTACTATAACCACCGTACCACTGAAAAACAAGGGAGATTTGGATGATTTGTTGAATAAGAAGACCAACAAGCACATGGTGAAAAATATGTTAGTGTATAACAACATTGGGGAAAAGTTGCTTCAAAGGTAGGACTTTATGAGTTGTATGAGCTCCCATATTTTTGTAAATATAAACCCTTATACCAATGGCTTATGAACCAAGTCCATGAGGACTTATTTTATTTCACTGGATGAAGGGTTAGGATCACATTAGCCCTGGTTTGGAACTAATAGGATTGAAGGGTAGAGGGATAAACCTTGTTATTGATCTCAGTGATAAAGTAACTATTATAAAAACAAGAAAGGAGTTAGGGTATACCAAGGGTCCACATAGAATGGACATAGATAAAATAAATAAGTTTCTGTGGTGTAGGTAACTATGCATCCGCTCACCAAGCTTAATGACCAAGAGAGATGGTCGCAGTAAATAGTATGTGGCTTTATATTGCAAAGAAAAAGTCTCAGGGAGTAGTATAGAACTTAATTTGGATATATTGCAGAAACCATTGTTGAGCAAGAGCGCACAAGAGAAAAGATAAGTTTTGGCACTATCCTACTTTCTCTTGTATTTTAAGAAATTGGAGTGCCCGGTGGGTCAAAGAACAAGATCTGGGAGTACCCATTAGAAAATAAGTCCCTCGCGGAGAGGTTTGAAAATTATTTATGTGAAGGATAAATGAGTGGGCCATTTAAGAAGAGGGAAAAAACTTGGTATGACCAACTTCTCAAGGTGTTTGAGGAGTATATCATTCCCAAGGAGATACCTTCGGTAGTAGGCAAGGAAGTACAGTTTTTGGTGTATCAACACTTCTACATCACACGGTTTGCTATGAAGGATGGGACATGGACCCCATGGTGCAAACTTCCATATGCCTTCATAGTGCACTACTTCTAGGCCTCATTCCATATATTTATGATGTGTATAAATCGAACTTCAATGCGAGACAAGGTATATTGTGATTACCACACCCTCAAGAAGACATATGTGTATCTAGGTCAGACTTCTTACATTGAGAGGTTCATTTCAAACATCATAAGTATGAAGCTAGTAAGCTTGGCTATTGGAGACATTAGATCCATGCTCATAAATCTTCACTTAAGCCTAGGCTAGAGAATAAAAGTATGTGGAGAATGAGTTCATGCTCCCAAGGCCACGTAAGGGAAAACATATAGTGGCAAATGTGCCAAACTCAAAAAGCCTATGACTATAGAGGTAGATGAGGATGAATAATAACATGAATATAGTGGAGGCTTAGATCATAGAAGTGGAGGAAACCCATAAGCAGTGGAGACCGAGAATGCGAGATACTCCACCTCGGGTAAAATAAGGAGACGAGGACTTGGACATGTAAGAAGTCAATAAAGAGCACCACTTTAAGAGGGTATTTAGAAGAAAAAGGACCCAAGGTACAAGAACTCCATAGCCTATAAGAAGATCACCATGACTCTCCCTTAAAAAGAAAGTGGCTCCTCAAAAGAAGAGGAGAAAGCTAAAGATGAATGAGGAGGAAAATGAGTTTTAGAGAGCGTGTTTGGGACCCCAATACATCCAAAAGATGTGGAGGAGCATAGAGATGAGGACATGAAGGATGAAGAGGAAGGGGTGAAGGAGGCAGAAGAAATGGAACATGATCAACCTCACACACATGATAGTACTCAATACGTCGAAGGGTTAACTCCAAACCTTGGAAATCAGGTTCCTAAGGGGCCAAGAACAAAGAGAACAAGTGGATAATATGTTGTGCTGAGTATGGGATATGTTGAGGACACAAGAAAAATCATTTGTGCCCATTTTCAAAGCACAGTGGACCTGAAGGAGTTATATGGGTGGGAACTGATGGACCCAGACATGGCCACTACACATGCAAGGAAAAAGTTGTCCTAGTCCATGAGAATCACTAGGATGAGCCATATTTTGATGTATGCAAGGAATATTGTGTATCAAGAAGAGTGGATAAGGCACCTCGAGTAGGCACATGAATATAAAGACAACTCTCATATCTAATGAGAAAGTGATAAATTCCTTGGTTAAGGTATCTATAGAGGTGGCACAAAGGAACATCAATAAGGTTGCCACTATTAGAGTGTTAATTGAAGTAACAAGGTAAAAACTATAGAAATAATGTGTCTAAAAGGAGAGGAGGATCTAGAGAAGAAAAAGAATGAGGCTTTCATCCACATGGTAGAAGAAATTGGTGATTATGGCTTGAAGGAAAGACCTCATCTTGAATCTAAGGTGCTTGAGAAGTTTCCTTCAACTATGCATTATGTTGCACATTAGTTGATTTGGTTCTTTAAGATGGACCGATTCAAATCCCAACGCCAAAGGATGCTAAACAAGAAAGAAGATAGAGAAAGGGCCTCCATGGTTAGGAATATTTCATCTTCTGAGGCATTAATTCATACTTTACATGATGAGTCAAAGAAATCATATCAAGATCGAACACATGTGCAGCGCTGAAGTCGGTGATTAGGATCGGGACTGTGATAGAAGATAATGAAGTTCTGAAGGAAATGAAGGATGAGACTTTAGGGAATGCATAAATATTTCCATTAGTAAAAAAATCACAAAGCACTTGCAATAGCAAAAACCTACATAAGGAGAGGCTAGATGAGATTGGAAATCTCATAGCGTAAAAGATGGATCTTCTAGAGGGAAGGATGTCTGTTATGGCCAATGTTGTCCTAGTACTGTAGAATGAAAAGGAAGAGATAACCCATCTCCATAGACGTTTAAAAGAAGAAAATAACCACACTTGGATGACTGGAAAACATTGGAGGCTGAGATTAAAATAGAATATCTAGATTTGATCCTCCCAGTTGAAGTGGAGGGTGTTGTAAAATAGAAGTCTATTCTTTGTACAATGATTCTTTACATTCTTTCCATTCTTATTCTTTATTGTTTGGGACAATTAGGAGAAACCCCATTTCAGGATGGAAATGTACATTAGTGTGGGGTAATGGGTAACATTGATGAGCTAAGGAGAGGCACACAAAATATTCATGCATGGAAACAAGGTGCATTTGAAGGCGTGGAAGGATAGGGAAGGAAACGCATGCCAAGACAAGCTGATTTGGGACTTAGTTTTTTTCATGGTTACAAGCTATTCTTGGAGATAGCATGTGGAGCACACAATGGGATGAATACTTGTGCGACATGCAAATGCTATTTTAGGGATGAGAATCTCTCTAAGTTTCATGCATGAGTTTAGGATAATAATAGGATTACTACTGCCAGTTAACTGTAGGAGATCTATTATTAGCGCACTTATATGTGTGCATATTATTGTAAAGGCACATGGCTATTTTCAGCATGCAACCTATTTTGGGAAGTGCGTAGGTGGTGAAGGGCAAGTCCCCACCCCTATAAGTATGTATTAGTCTATGTAGTTAGAGAGAGACACAGAGACACTGTGTATGAGTTATTATAGAGTTATGCTATTGGATCTGATGCACGCATAAATTTATGGTAATGTTATATGATGTAATAATCTTCTATGTTTTACAGTTTTTAATATAATGGAGTATATTAGATGGATAAGGTGTTAACATGAATGTAATTGGTTCTTGTAAGAGCAATATTCTCATAGTTGTTTAATTTGTGATTCCTTAAGATCTAGATCTTGTTATGCACTATTGAATGGTTATGCTCTATGGAATGTTTGTGCTTATTATGGTTCTGAATATTCTCTATCTTCAACACATTAATTTCCTAGACAAGAAACTCTAAAGAGGGGCCTTGTACCTTTACAAACTTCAGCTGAGTGCTCAACTTAGGTTGGGTGATGTGCCAGTGTGCTTGGGTTATTCGTGGTAGATTCTAGGATGTATTAATAAAAAAATATAGCTTATCACATTTGGGACAAACATATCTTATATTATTATTAGCAAGGAAAATTTTCAGATGGACAAATCTTTGGATTTCTTTCCAATGATCTAGGAATCAAATTCCCTCTACTTAGATGGTGCAGCTTTTATATTTGCAAATGCGTGAAATGTTGTATTTTCTTGCTTGCCTTTGGGGTCGGGGATCCAACAAGTGTAATCCATCGACCTCGTGGAAAAGCTAGCAGTTTATTGCTAGAGAGGAATTTACCTATAAAGTAGGAAAGAGGAGTGAGAAATGAGATAGGAAAACTAATGTTTCACGTAGAAAATAAGATTCCTACACACACTAGTTATAAGTTTGAACACATGCATTTAAAATTAAGAGGAAACAACTCTACAAGCAACAACAATACCAAATATAATTTTTGATCACAAACTATCAAGAAATATCTTAGTCAAAGAAAGCTAGAAACAACTTATTCTTGTATTGATTTCTCAAACTAAAATTATACATAATGGAGAAAAGAAGAAATTTGAAAATAAAAATGGCTAACTCTTTTCACTCACAAGTAAGCAAAATATCTCTCATGAACTTACAAGAATACAACCAGCTAGAAGAATTTCATAATTAGAACCCTTTGGAATGAGGATCTCATTACAATTTATAGAAAATACTTGACTCCTCATCTTCCTAAAGACCTTTCACATGCCTCATTTTTGGCTTTAGACCATTCATATTCCTACTCAAATATTAAGTCCCTTTTATAAAAACAAGGTGACTTAAATTTTACATCATGTTTCTAAAGTCACTTAAAGACATATCAAAAAGTGAAAACCCCAATGCTAAATTAGAACATTGAAGAGAGAGAATATTGGGGGGAAGAAGAGAGAGGAGGAAAGGAAAGGATGTCAATCCTGATGAAGTTTGTTAATTCTTCCAAGGGGATGAAATTTTAAATTTTGAATCCATTGCCTCCTGAAAAAATCCTTAAAAGTTTCACTCAATGCCGAATCATTCTTTTTCCCATGTTAATGAGAAGATCCCAACTCCCTAAAATTCCTTCTTTCAAATTATTTACTCCTACTGTAGACAAGAAATTGTCTTTTGATGACCTATGGACACCTCAAACTGAGTTTTTAGAAACACTATTGAATGTAACCTCTGGTGACCGCGGACGTTGGTCCTGGAGATCTCCTCTGAAGATTATGAAGCTTTGGGAAAAATCATGCCCTAACTCTTTGCAACATTTCCACATTGCTTATATGATTTAGGCATATTCGTATTAATTGAAGCATGAAATGAGTGTCGAAAGACACTATTGAGATCCATGAAAGTGACTTCATTGTCACCTACTCTCACATAGTTCAATGATAGAGACTATACTATTTTTCCTTGCGAATCTGAATTTTCCTACTCTCATCTCCAATCGGTGATATCAACTTGAATGTTCAAATCCCAACGTGCCCCCTTTGTGAAATATGCCCTTTAGAGTAACTTGTTATTTTTGACAAGTGCAAAAATTAACTTTTCCACACCTTAAATGATTATGGTAACTTAAATTGCATCTTCACACTTTGTTCCTCTCGCTTTCTAGACCAACTAGCCATTTATAGCAGGGGCTTGCAAAGCCACTAACTATTTTTATTAAGTGCCATTTTTCAGGCCGAGATGACCATTTCAATGATTTTTTCTTGAGATACCTCTTTTGTGTTCACCACCTCCTTCGCAGTTCTTCAATTGATGACTTTCCCAAAATAGCAATCCCTGTGTAGAAGACCTATTTTTAGAAATTTATCTTTCAATGGTTGGAACATAATGGAATGAATTTTTTGGATGTGGGTTTTATCCCAATATCATCCCTCTAAAATCTTTGACTTACCCAATCAACGGTTTGGGAGATTTTAAAAATTCAAATTTTGACCTAGCGGTATCTCACGGACATTAAAGCCATTAATGGAGCTTGAAAGTTGCAGGTCTGGTTTTCTTATTCATTTGTGGAAAAAATGTATTTTTATGTGGGTTTTTTCTTCTTGTACCACCGGTGAAATTTCTTTTTGAAGCGATTGCTTTGGTTTGACTAGAAATCTAGTATTTTCCTTCATTGAGTCAAAAGGGAGACTTCTTTATTGTGAGTGATTTGTGCTATGGAAGGAGGATTTGAAGGTGAGGTTTTAATGGCCTTTGATAATGAATAACACATCAGTAAATGTTTCTTCATTTCATGCACTGGTTTACAAGATATGTCTAGATCTTCATCTCACAACAATGGAGGGTTCTGGGTGAATTTCTTCATTATTCTCCTTCTATTCTTCGATCTTTGATATCTTTTGATAAATATTACCTATAAAATATATGTATTTTCATAGATCAGATGGTTTAACTACCATGGTAGAGCTGGTTTGGAGTATCAATGGTGGACTGGGTGTTTTCTAAAACTTTTCTTCTGGCAGTGAGAAGCGTGACAAAGAGTAAGAATTTTTTTCAAATTTTGGAGTTGGGGTTGGGCGGAATTTTTTGTCCTTGATGTGCCTTAAGAATTAATGTATGAAAGGGACATCAAATTTCATGTCACACCTCATTGAAACACTTTATGGAAATCCAATGGTGGAGTACTTTGGCCAAAAATCTTGCTGGAAGCATCTGGGGCTGAGCTAGAAAATGGTCACATGATGAGAAGGCATTCCTTGGGTTGGGCGCATTTTCAAGTCACCTATGTCCCTTAAGCATTAAGGTACATGAGTAACATTCATTTTCATGACATGCCACATGAAAACACTTGGTGAAGATATGGCAGATGTTCATTTGGCTCCACGAGCTCTTGGGGGTGGTTATTTACAGTGAAGAGGGTCATATGAATGACCGAGAGCTTCTTGGGTTGGATACTAATCCGTAGGGATCCAAAATGACTCTACTTCTTCAAACCATTCAGCATGAAGAAGGAAAAATAATACACAGAGGTTCTATCTTTTTAGTAATAGGACCACTACTCGTGCAAAGAGAAAGTTCTGAGAACCACCTCCAAACCGGGGTGGTAGTCCCGTGACTACCGGTCTACTTTGGGAAGCGGTCCAATCTCTTTCAGGCATTTAAAAAAATGAAACTAAGACTTAGAATTTGGAAGTTTGTTCACTTCTCTTCTCCTCCATGACCTATCCCATTCTCCAAAGTGCATGAGAAGAGATGAGAAAGGCTATAAATACATGTTTGTAGAAGAGAACAAGATCATCGAAAGCAAGTGAGAAAGAAGTTGTTAGTGCGGAAATTGTGTTTTGTAGAAGAAAGGAGTGTTGAGACAAAGCAAAAAAGTATTTGGGAGGAAGTGTGAGATAATTATCTACTTCTATTTCATACTTATTTGTAAATTTTGTACTTATTATTTTGAATTGGCCAATAAAAGTGGGAAGAAATAGAAATTTGCCTTCCCAACTGGTTTTTCCTCCTCTAGAGGTTTTCTAGTATAAAATTTGTTGGTGTTTATGAGCTTAAATTATTTCCTTTCTTACAATTGTGGATTCTAAGCATAAGCATAATTTATTCACTAGATATCTCTGTCATTTTCTAATAGAAAGTAGAACAACAACGTTTATTTTGTGATTCTGTGGATAATTCCAAAGTTGAAGAGTTTATAGATCATTTTGGTATCAGAGCTAACAAGTATCCAAGACTATGGTATTCATTCTTGGATTTGTATGATAGTGACGAGATCTAAAGGTGAAGAGGCTTTACCTTGCGATCCAGAAATTTCTACAAAGAAGTGGAAACAGAGAATTCGGGGACAAATGGAGGAAGAGAACTTGGTCCGTAGAATCAAGATGCTAGAGACCATGATGGATAGGATGTTTAAAAGGAAAGAAGAGCTTGCTGATTTGTAGAAGACAGCTTTTGTCAAACAAGACTCCATGGACTCAGTGGTTTGGGGATTAGCTAAAAATTTTGGCATAGGAAGGAGCCACCATGAGGAAATTTATGGGGAAGAGCATGAAGAAGAGACTTCAAATGGAAGAGAAAATGTAAAATAGGATTATACTCCTTTTAAAGTGGAGACAAAAGTTGATATTAAAAGCTTTAAAGGACAATTAGATGTATATTTTCTTGATAAATGGTTAAAATAGTTAGAAGTTTAATTTAGCATCCATAATGTCACTAAAAGGTACATAGGATCACCTTTACATGTCTCAAAATGGAGGGACACACTCTTGTTTGGTGGAAAACTCATCTAACCACTTGTGAAAATAAGAAGCGTCCTATTGTGAAATCTTGGAAAGAATTTAAAGAATTACTTGGAGCTAACTTCTATCCTATTGGCCACAAGACTGGAAAAATGATTAAATGGAAGTATTTTAGACAAGGCAGTGGTCAAAGTGTGCAAGACTATACTACGGAGTTTGAAGGTAGGCCATGTTGTTAAACATGGACTTGGAGGATGAGGATATTTTGACTAAGTACTTGGGAGGAATTCACACTCACCTCCGAAGAAAAGTCATCTCCACCAAGCCAAAATATCTCAACGAGGCATGTGTGCAAACATACTACATAGATGATGAAAAGAAGCAAGGGGAAGCAAAGCCAAGGGAAAAGTAGTCGACAAATCAATAGAAAAAAGAGTATGGGAAAACAAGTAACAAGGGTAAGTGGAAAGGGAAAGGTAAACAAGTTTCCACTACTTTGAATACTTGTAAAGATCCCAAGAATTTTTGCAAGAATTGTGATATCAATGGTCATACTGACGCTACATGTTGGAAGTTACTATTATCCAAAATTCACCCCCAAGGTAATTTTGATAACATATTGATTCAAGGAAAAAAATCATGTTTCTGGGGTCCCCTCGGTTTCTTTCTAACCCTCCTGTCCAAGAAGAAAACCCAACATTTTAAAAGTATGTGAAAAAGTTGCAAAGAGCCAGGCTTGAGGCCGAAATACAGAGAAAATTGACTAAGGCAAGCACTAGGGACAGTTGGGATGTCGGGGCCCGAATCGGCCGAAAAACCACCAGATGGTCCACGCAGCAAAGGGACATCTCGGGCCGTGGGGACGCGGGACGCGAAAGGGCGAACCGGCCGAAGGTGAAAAAATTGACTAACTGTTGTGCAGGCAGTCTGGGACATCTGGGCCGTGAGTACGTGAAGGATGCGAAGGACGTGAAAAGGTGAAGCGGCCGAGAGCAAACAAGTCAGCCCATTTCGAGTGGTTCGGAGAAATTTGTCCTGCATATCGGGACAGTTGGGACAAAGTTACGCGGAGGACGTGAACCGCCTGGATTGGCTGAAACAGGGAACTTTCGTCTAGGACACCCGCGACAAAAATACGCGTGGGACGTGAAAAGCCAAAATAGCCGAGAGCCAATGGAATCTCGCCACATGTCTTTACCGCAAAGAGGAGCAAGGAAGCCCGAATCGGGCAGTTCGGGAGATTTTGTCCTGCATGCTTTGGGACATCCGGGCCAAAGGTACGCAAGGGACGTGCGGGACGCGAAAAGGTGAAAGGGCCACAAACAGAGACAAGGAGGGCCCGCATCCAATGAAATCATGCCACATGGCGGGGAGTTCGGAGCTCGGGGAGAGTTTTGGAAACTTAGCAAATTTTTGGCCCAAAACTAAAAGGTAAAGGTTTTCCCCGCGCCCCTGTCAACGAACCAAACGATGCCACGTGTCCCAAGTGGCGGGGCACGGGGGGAAAATGAAAACTTTTCCAAAGTGTAAGAAAAGTCAAAATTTTCAAGGAAAACCCACAAAAAGGGAAGAAGAGAGAATTGCGTAGCCAATCAGCACCCGACACGTGTCATCCAAGTGGCAGAGCGTGGAAAAAATTCAAACTTTTCCCGCCGATCCGATTTTGGCCTGTTTTTGCCCTAAATCTTCAGATCGCCATAACTTTCGATCCAGAGCTCAGATTTTCACGTTCTTTATATCAATGGAAAGCTGGAAAAATTCTCTACATGATTCTGGGGTCAATCTTGAATTTTGGTTCAGTTTGGAGTGAGAAAATTGAGAAACACCTCTGGCACGTAATAATAGACAGAAGTGACGTTTCAACAACCAGCTTTAATACAACAGACAGTTCACCATTTCTGCTAGACAGTCCTCCATTTTTCCAAGATTTGCCACTTCTGCCATAATGAGATGAGTTAAATGCAACCTAGAAGTGGTTGGGGTAGATCTGGATTTCCTCTTTCTTCCCTCTCTCATTCTTCTTATAAATTGTAAGGAGGGGTTTTTGTAAAGGTCGAACTTTCCTGTTTTCCCCTCCTTCTTCTCTTTGGCAAGTGAAATTGTGGAGTTCGAACCTCCCATTTGAAACTATAATATGACTCTTCCTCTTGGATTTTTTAGTGTATTGTATCAATCTTTAGAGCAAGTATGCATGTCTCGTGGATGATTCTCAACCCTCTCTCGTGTTCATTTGCATCCTCCCGATCTTTCACTGCAAATTTTGTTATCTGTGCATGATCTTACATCACATTTGAATGGTTTGTGTTTATTGGCAAGATAGGTGTTCTTCATTCCTCGGTGCATCACCTCTATTAGCTTAGGTTTATTTTTATGCATCTTCTTACCCTGTCTCCTTGGCAAGATTAGATTAGGTTTTGAGTAAACTCTCTACATTTTTCGTGTGCATCTGAACAGAGGAATAGGAACCAGCCTTCTCTGGAGATTCCTTTCTCATTTTTACAAGTCCCACACTTGGAGAAAGGATTCCATGTTGTGCAATCACACTGGATGCTAGAGTGATCAACCTAGAAATCTGATCAACATCCAGGGGTGCTGTGATTTTGCATCAACAATTTTGGCACGCCCGGTGGGACACTAGAGGTCTCATTTTTACTGCAGAAAAGTTGATGTGCATCTGCTGTAATTTTCTTGCTTCAAAAGATCTATTATTTGCATATCTGGTGACTCCAAGGGGAAGAATCAACTAGTTTCAGCAGTGCATGCCTGAAAACTCATGAGAAGAGTCACCACAAGGTCAAGAGTTGGAGAAGAAGAAGTGTTGTTTGAATACCTGCAATTATCTCCAAGAAGAAGGCAAAGAGGAAGAAGGATTCAAAGGTCTCCATCTCCACCAAATAGAACTCTCTCAACTCCTCCACCTAGTAGGCCTTTCATTTAGTCAACAAGGGTTTTAAGACCAATTAGAATGGCACAAAACAACCCCTATGTCAACTTCACAGGTAGCAGCCCACTTGCCCTCAATGCACAACATCCAATTCCTATTGCAGCCTTGAAGAACATTTTGTACTTCACTGGAGAAAATCAGACTACTCTAGGTGATCATGTTAAAGATATTGCTAACCTTTGTGCAATCCATGAAATCAATGAGATGTAAGTGGCTATCAAGTTGCTGGCATCTTCATTCAAGGGGAAAGCATTGCAATGGTTTAGAAGCCTTGGAGCTGGTTCTATCACAAATTGGAATCAGCTGTGTATAGCACTTCATGAACAATTTGGAGAAAAGGGAGACAACTTGTCTCTTTTGGAGCAGTTGACAACCATCAAGAGAGCTCCCAATGAGCAGCTGACCGATTTCAACTTCAGATTTCAAAAGACTTGGGAGAGAATTCCAGTGGCAGTCAGGCCAATAGCAGAAGGTGCTTTTCTCTACTATCTCAAAGCTCTAAATTCTGATATTTCTATGTTGATTCAGTCCATGGGAGGCATAACTATCCCTATGGCTTATAACATTGCCATTAGGGCTGAAAATTGTTTGATCCAAGCTGGCAAACTTGCCCCTAGACCTCCCATGCCACTGTTTCCAAGTTTAGAGAGTCCAAACACCAATCAAGCACCTAATTTGGCTCCTTCTCCCACTCCTAGAAATCAGAGTTCAAATGAAGCTTCCACTTCATCTCCAAGTGCCCCAAATGAGCTTCAAGAAGTCATGAAGCAATTGCAAAACCTAGGCAATGAGCTGGTTACTCTCAAGAGGCAACAAGCCCAAGGTTTTAGACCTTCTTATCAACCCCAAGCTCAGCCTAACAGCAACCATACCAACCACAAAGGCCTCCTAATCCAGCTGCAAATATAAATCAAACAAGGCCTCCTGCCAATAGACCATTTCAGCCCTATAATCCAAATGCCATATCTGCCTCTAAGGCATTGGTGCCAACACAAAACAACATTGCCCAGGAGTATGATTGGTGTTTTCCATGCAATGAGCCTCATAACCAATCCATGTGCTTCAATGGTGCTTTCAATCAAGCATTAATGGTGACAACTACGGTGTGGAGGGTGAGGGCAAGTCAAGGAAACAAGCGATCAACAACAAGAAACATTCCAACAAAGAATCAGCCCCAAATGACACCACATTGGTAAATTGGCAAGCAGAGGATTTTTGTGACATGAACCGGTATTTTCTCAAGGTATTATAGCCAACACAAGGTCAAAAGGAGGAATTTGGGTGAAGAACAACCATTAGCCCCAACCAATCCACAACCTTCCATGGTTCCACAAATGGTTGGCAAGCAAAGTCCAATTTCAAATGCACAAGGGCAGCCAAGGACAGCCCCTAGGCCAACTCAAATACTAGTTGTTATTGCCCATGTACAAGGAGTGAATGTGTAAACCAAGGGACAACAAAGAGATCCTTCATCACCATTCAGTATCATTGATCAGATGAAGAAGACAAACGTCAATATATCAATGTGGGAATCCCTATCCATCCCAGGCCAAAGAGATCTGCTGCAAGCTACCATGAAGGACTGGCCAACTTTGAATCAGCAAATGCAAGACAAAGTGCTTACAAATGCTGCCCAGCCTGAGGGAAATCATGGAGGACAGCAAGGTAAAATGTTGAAACCCCCTCCTTTCTATGTTTCATTGATCATTGGAAATCAGCTAGTGCACAATTACATGATAGACTCCGGGGCAAGTAGCTCAATAATGCCTAAACAAATAGCTGATCAGCTAGGGCTCCAAAGATGAAACAATATCCAAAGGGGTAGTGTAGCTAGAGGGGACAGAGATGAGCGGCAGTTGGAGTGATTAAAAACTTGAGTCTTACCTTGCATGCATGTCCAAACGTTGTTGTTTTACAAGATGTATCAGTCATAGACCTTCCACCACTCTTTGCCCTTTGCTTGTCAAGGGACTTCACAACCAAGATTGGAGGATATTTGTCTACTGATTGGTCACACATGCTATTTAGAACGAGGTATGGAACCAAAGCTACAATCAGGTCAGAACCTATTGCAAACTTCCATATTGAGCCTTACACTCCAAGTCAGATTAATGCCAATTGCTCAGCATTTGATCAAGAAGATCACCCAAGCTCTAATGAAGCTGACACTAAGGTTGGAAGCATCCCGGATCTAACTCTTGATGAATGGGCAAACAAGATACATGCTTTTGATCCTTATCAAGAAGTAGAAGAATCTGAGCTAGGGGTCTATTGTATACACGAAGAAAATCAACCTATTCCTAGCATCACCAAGCCAAATTGCAAGGATGACAATGAGGTATGGTAGTTGTTTTTTGATGGATCAAGGAGTAGACAAGGTGTAGGAGGTGGAGCCGTGCTTGTTTCACCTCGAGGAGTAAAGTACTATTCAGCTTTTAGATTTCAGTTTACATGCTCCAATAACATTGTTGAATATGAAGCTTTAGTGCAAGGGGTGCATTGGGCAATCAAGAAGAAAATAAAGAACTTGCAAGTCTTTGGGGACAGTGAATTGATTGTAAATCAGGTCAAGGGACAAAGACATGCTGCCAAGAATTATCTACTCAAGTGCTACAAGAACAGGTGTGGGACCTCATGGAATATTTTGAGGGTTTTGGCATGAAATCCATTCCTAGGAAAGAGAATCAAGTCGCCGACAAAGCTTGCAGCAGCAATAGGGGCAGCCTTTGACATTGTGGAAAGCATTCAACAAGACAAGGTACAGATAAACATCCACGTGATTGTGAGGCCTTCAAGTGCCGATAACAATGTCATTTGGCAAGTGTTTGAGAATGACCAGAAAATCATCCATTTCTTGAAGAAGAAGCTGAGTTCTCGCGAAGAATCAAGAAAAGTTGGAACAAAAGATGGTGACTAGGTGGTACATTTGAGAACTAACAAGCTGCCTAAGGGACTTATCACTTTGGAGTCCATTTTTAATCCCAATGATCAGTTTAGGAAGGAGAAAGCAAACATTCAAAGTCAAGAGAGAGGATTCAAAGATTCATCTTGGTGGAAGAGAACAAACCATTGCAAATTGGAAAGATGACAACCGAACAAGAAAGGTATGAGTTCATACAGCTATGCCAAGAATTCCCCGATGTGTTTTCTTGGAGCTATAAAGACTTGAAAGGTTTCAATCCCAACTTAGCTCAAAGATACCATCGAATGGATACAAATACTAAGCCTCACAAAGGCGTAAACAAAGACCACCAATCTACACATGGAGCCTCTCATGAGGAAAGAATTGGACAAGCTGATTGAGTCACGAATCATATTCCCAATCAAGCATTCTAGTTGGGTTGCCAACTTAGTTCCAGTCAGAAAGAAGAGTGGGGAGATTAGATTGTGTGTTGACTTCAGAGACTTGAATAGAGCCTCTCTCAAGGACCATTACCCACTCCCTTCCATGGAGCAAATCTTGCAAGTTGTGGCTTGTTCCGAGAGGTTTTCACTACTTGATGGCTACTCAGGCTACAATCAGATTATGGTGAAGGAGGAAGACCAGTTCAAGACAGCTTTCACCACCAAATGGGGCACATATGCCTACAAGAAGATGCCATTTGGCCTATCAAATGCTGGAGCCACTTTCCAAAGGGCAATGGATATGGCATTCAAAGGGTTGATCAATAAAATAGTTCTGATATATCTTGATGACATCACTATATTCTCCAAAATACAAGTGGATCACCTCTTTCATGAGGAGGTATTTTAGAGGTGTAGAAGATTTGGGGTATCATTGAATCCCAAAAATGCATATTCCTGGCTCATGAGGGGAAACTTCTAGGCCATATTGTTTCAAAGGAGGGATTGACGATTGACCCAGAAAGAGTTGAAGCAATTCAAGCATTGCCATTGCCAAGTCACAAGAAGGCTCTTCAAAGCTTCTTGGGAAGGATCAATTTTTTCCGCAGGTTTGTTCCAAACTTTACAGCTCTCGTAAAGCCAATAACGCTGATGTTAAAAAAGAGCATGGCATTTAAGTGGACATCTGAAGGCAAGGCAAGTTTTGAGGCAATAAAAGAGGCTATATCTCAAGCTCCCACTCTCGTCAATCCAGACTTCTCCAAGGGTTTCATGTTATACACCTTTGGTGGTGGAGACACAATTTCTGCAATCCTGGCACAACAAAACAAAGAAGGATTATAACAACCGATTGCTTTCTTGATCAATGGCTTGGAGGAATATGAAACTAGGTACTCTTTCATTAAAAAGCATGTACTTGCAGTGATCGGGAGTTTAAAGAAATTCAAGCACCTAGTCTCAAACAACAAGATCCAATTATTGGTCTCTCATGCGGGAGTCAAGGACTTCCTTCTAAACAAGGATCTGAATGAGAAACGTGCAGGATGGATAACCCGTGTCATGGAATATGACATCGAGATTAAGGTCACCAAACTAGTACGTGGGAAGGGACTATGCGAACAACTAGCCTTGAGTCAGTAAGTTGAAGCAGGTAATGGAAAAGAGGTTGTCTTGGTACTACAGGATGGTCAAGAATAGGAAAATGATGATGTGCCCACTCCCTGTTGGACTCAGAATATGATACACTTCCTACAGCATGTGCCTATGCCCTCCAGAAATGAGCAAAGCAAAGAGGAGATACTTTAGATTACAAGCCATCCCATATGTGTTTGTTGATGGTGTTTTGTTTAAGAAAGACATCAATGGAGTTCTACTGAGGTGCATTGGGACAGGTCAAATTGAGAGGGTGTTACAAGATTTTCACGATGGAGATTCCGGAGGACATTTTTCCCCACGAGTAACAGCTCTCAAGATAATGAAGGTAGGGTATTATTGGCCCACAGTGTTCAATGACTGTTATACATGGATAAGAAAGTGCAAGAAATGTGCACTCTTCACGAGAAAAGAAAGACTAGCAACGCTTCCATTGCACCCAATTTTGGTTGACCAACCATTTATGCAATGGGGATTGGACTTCATCGGGGTCATCAACCCAAACTCGAGCCAAGGCCACAAGTGGATTCTCACAGCGACGGACTATTTCACCAAGTGGACCGAAGCAGTAGCGCTCAAAGAGGCAAGTGAGTCTAACATACTAGACTTTTATGAAGAAATAGTGACCAGGTTCGGTGTGCCGGCCACTATCATATCAGATAATGCATTAGCATTCATAGGTTCCAAGATTATAGAATGGGCTGTCAAGAATGGAATCTATTTGAGCACCTCTTCAAATTATTACCCACAGGGTAATGGACAGGCAGAGTCCACAAACAAAAAGTTGCTAAGGATCATCAGAAGAACTCTAGATGAAAACCAAAGGACATGGCATACTAAGCTAAAATCAGCATTATGGGCTGACAGGATAACACCAAAGAGGTCTACAGGTAGTTCTCCCTACAAATTGGTCTATGGGAAAGAGGCAGTATTGCCTATATCATTAGAATTTCTAGCATTGGAGCTCATGAAGCAGTTGGAGTTGTCTGAGTTCAAACCAATGGAGGCCAGGTACGCAGAGTTGATGGAATTGGAAGAAATAAGAGAACATGCAGTTCTGATGATTGAAAAGGATCAGACCTTAGTAAAAAGATGGTTTGACAAGAAGGCAGGAGCAAGGACCTTCCAGGAGGGGGACCTAGTTCTGAAATGGGATGCAGATCGGGTGAAACCTAGAAGGCATTCCAAGTTTGATGCCATTTGGAGTGGCCCCTACATGGTCACGAGATGTAAAAGTGGTAATGCCTTCCAATTTTCTGCATTGGATGGAGAAGAACTCCCGATTCCAGTTAACGGAATCTATCTTAAACATTGCTACTAAAAAGGAAAAGGTTTACCCTTGTAAATATTAGCCTAGATTTCAGTTCCTCTAAGTGCGTATGCACATTGTCTTGTTGTAGTTAGGTTTATTTTTCCTAAGTGCTTTGGCATAGGTTTTGTCACTCTCAGGTTGAATTTCTACAGTTCAGAGCGCTCTCGAAGAATGAGTTGCAGTATCAGGATCGGGATCAGAGATCAGGTTGGTTTCAGGTTATTACTCCATGCCCAATGGATTGTTAAAAGGCCACTGATCTTCTACCTAGCAGGTAGGTGACCCCTCTGAGTCGCCAAACTGTTATCCAAAATTCACCCCCAAGGTAATTTTGATAACATATTGATTCAAGGAAAAAAATCATGTTTCTGGGGTCCCCTCGATTTCTTTCTAACCCTCCTGTCCAAGAAGAAAACCCAACATTTTAAAAGTATGTGAAAAAGTTGCAAAGAGCCAGGCTTGAGGCCGAAATATAGAGAAAATTGACTAAGGCAACACTAGGGACAGTTGGGACGTCGGGGCCCGAATCGGCCGAAAAAGCGCAGACGGTCCGCGTAGCAAAGGGACATCCAGGCCGTGGGGACGCGCGGGACACGAAAGGGTGAACCGGCCGAAGGTGAAAAAATTGACTAACTGTTGTGCAGGTAGTCTGGGACATCTGGGCTGTGAGTACGCGAAGGATGCGAAGGATGCGAAAAGGTGAAGCGGCCGAGAGCAAACAGTCAACCCATTTCGGGTGGTTCGGAGAAATTTGTCCCAGATAGTCGGGGACAGTTAGGACAAAGGTATGCGGAGGACGCGAACCGCCGGATCCGCCGAAACAGGGAACTTTCATCTGGGACACCCGGGACAAAAGTATGCGCAGGACGCAAAAAGCCGAAAGAGCCGAGAGCCAATGGAATCTTGCCACGTGTCTTCACCGCAAAGAGGAGCAAGGAAGCTCGAATCAGGTGGTTCGAGAGATTTTTGTCCCAGACAGTTTGGGACATCCGGGCAAAAGGTACGCGAGGGATGTGTGGGACGCAAAAAGGTGAAAGGGCCGCAAACAGAGACAAGGAGAGCCCGCGTCCAATGAAATCATGCCACGTGGCAAGGGGAGTTCGGAGCTCAGGGAGATTTTTGGAAACTTAGCAAAGTTTTGTCCCAAAACTAAAAGGTAAAGGTTTTCCCCGCGCCCCTGGCAACGAACCAAACGATGCCATGTGTCCCAAGTGGCGGGCGTGGGGAAATGAAAACTTTTCCAAAGTGTAAGAAAAGTCAAAATTTTCAAGGAAAACCCACGGAAAGGGAAGAAGAGAGAATTGTGCATCCAATCAGCGCCCAACATGTGTCATCCAAGTGGTAGAGCATGGAAAAAATTCAAAATTTTCCCGCCGATCGGATTTTGGCCTGTTTTTGCCCTAAATCTTCATATCGCCATAACTTTCGATCAAGAGCTCAGATTTTCATGTTCTTTATATCAATGGAAAGATGGAAAAATTCTCTACATGATTCTGGGGTCAATCTTGAATTTTGGTTTAGTTTGGAGTGATAAAATTAAGAAACGCCTCTGGCACGTAATAATAGACAAAAGTGACGTTTCAACAACCAGCTTTAAAACAACAGACAGTTCGCCGTTTCTGCTAGACAATCTGCCATTTTGCCAGATTTTCCACTTCTACCATAATGATATGAGTTCAATGCAACCTAGAAGTGGTTGGGGTAGATCTGGATTTCATCTCTCTTCCCTCTCTCATTCTTCCTATAAATTGTAAGGAGGGGTTTCTTTCTAAAGGTCGACCATTCCTGTTTTGCCCCTCCTTCTTCTCTTTGGCAACCGAAATTTGTGGAGTTTGAACCTCCCATTTGAAAATGTAATGTGACTCTTCCTCTTGGAATTTTGTAGTGTATTGTATCAATCTTTAGAGCAAGTAATGCATGTCTGTGGATGATTCTCAACCCTCTCTGTGTTCATTTGCATCCTCCTGATCTTTCACTACAAATTTTGTTATCTGTGCATGATCTTGCATCACATTTGAATGGTTTGTGTTTATTGGAAAAATAGGTGTTCTTCATTCCTTAGTGCATCACCTCTGTTAGCTTAGGTTTATTTTTATGCATCTTCTTACCCCGCCTCCTTGGCAAGATTAGATTAGGTTTTAAGTAAACTCTCTGCATTTTCATGTGCATTTGAACAGAGGAATAGGAACCAGCCTTCTCTGGAGATTCCTTTCTCATTTTTGTAAGTCCCACACTTGGAGGAAGGATTCCATGTTGTGCAATCACACTGGATGCTAGAGTGATCAACCTAGAAATCTGATCAACATCCAAGGGTGCTGTGATTTTGCATCAACAGTTACATCTGTAGTTACATACGATGAACCAAACCAAGGACTCAAAGAAGTCCATGAAATCTATAAAAACAAAACTGGAGGTGGAAGTCGAAGATGAATCTTATGTAGACAAAAGTCTTGGATGCACGGACACCAACATGGACAAATAGGAAGAGGAGATGAGTAGACTATTCCAAATCAAAATCTAGATCAAGATAACTAAGGTAAATGCTTTGGTTGATATCAGTTCTCAGTCTAACTTGATTTTTGAAGAAGTTGTAAAGAAGCTTGGTCTAAATACTTATGAACATCCACACCCTTATCCATTGGGTTGGTTGAAGAAGGTTTTTGAAATTCGTGTAACAAGAAGATGTAAGGTCAATTTTGGGATAAATTCCCTAAAGATATTGATGTTTTGGAAGTTGACGTTATTCCACTTAATGCTTTCGATGTTTTATTCGGGAGTCGTTACTTGTATATCATGCATTCTTTTTTTTTCAGAAGGGAAAACCAATATAGATGGGTCAAGGATGGGATCAACAACATCCAGGCACACCAACATAAGACACGAGTTACTTATGGTGAGTGTTAACCAAGTAAAATGACTTATTAGGAAAATCATAATTAGTTTTTTTAATTTTGTTAAAGGATAAACAAGATGGGGTAGAAGTTTCATAGATTTATAACCATGTAAATCATGATTTGGATAGTATTATTTAGTATTTTCAAGAAGTATTTTAGGCTCTCAGTGGGTTACCACCAAACCAGAAGTAGAGCATGAGATTCAACTATTTCGAGTCCCCTCTATTGAACATCGGGTTGTATAGGAAATCCTTTCTTGAGAGTATTGAAGTAAAGAAATAACTCTAGGAACTACTAGACCAAGGGGTGATATGTCCGAGAACCTCACCATGTGGTTCACCTATTGTGATGGTGCCAAAGAAGGATGGTTCTTGGAGAATGTGCATCGACTACCATGCTTTGAAAAAGATCACCATAAAGAATAGATATCCAATTCCTTGCATAGATGATCTCTTAAACCAGCTTCATGCCAAATTATTCAGGAAGTTGGATCTCAAGTCTTGTTATCACCATTTTAGAATGAAGGAGGAGGATATATGGAAGACTGCCTTCAAAACAAAACAGGGTTTGTATGAATGGTTAGTACTTCATTTTGGGTTATGCAATGCACCCGCTACATTTATGAGATTGATGAATGATGTACTACGGGATTTCATAGATTCATGTGTCATTGTATATATAGAGGATATCTTTATTTTTATTGCCACATGGGAAGAACATCTAACTCATTTACAATAAGTCTTGCAAGTTCTCGCGGAGACAATCGCTTTGTAATATGAAGAAATGTGAATTTTCTAGATAGTCACTTATCTATCTCGGGCACGTGGTTGGAAAAGGAGAGCTACAAGTGGATCCAAATAAGGTGGAAGCCATTACAAATTAGAAAACACCAACAAGAGCCACAAAGACTAGGAGTTTTGTGGGAGCGGTATAGTAAATGCGAAGTTCATTCAGGCTTCTCCAACACCTCTACACACACGGTGGCTGCAAAGAATAAGGGTTTTGGTAGGGTAAGGAACAAGACAAATCCTTTGAGTTATTGAAATACAAGATTAGTCATGCTCCAAAGTAATTGCTCTTCCTAATTTGCAGCATCCTTTTGAAGTAGAGAGAGGATGCAGTGATTACGCCATGGGTATAGTGTTTGTTCAAGGAGATAAACCTATATGTTATCATTCTGAAACTTTCACTTCAAAAGTTAAAGGATATTCAATATATGATAAAGAAATGTATGCACTAGTTCAGAAATTAAAAAGTGTAAGCCATATTTGTTGGGTAAAGAAACTATTTTTGCACACTCGACCAAAAACATCTCTAGTATTTGCAAGCACAATCTAAATTTTAGTAGGAAAGCCACTACAAATCAATGGGGTTCCTTCAGCAGTTCCATCTGATGATTAAATACAGGAAGGGTAGTACAAACTCGGTGGAAAACATGTTGTCTAGGCCACCCACACAGGAGAATTTTTCTTATTTTTCCACTATCTCTCAGATCGATCCCTTCACGAAGGAAGCTTATGGAGAGGCATATGCCCAAGACAGAGACTTTGGGGTGACATTTCAGCGATTTGCGGTCCTAAGGGAGTGAAAGGATAGGGATTGAATATTGTTATCTCACGGACGAGGATGCTCTGCGATGGGGGAAGCTTTGTGTGCCAAACTAATAAAGAATTCTATTGATGAGGGAAGCACACACCTTGAAAGTAGTGGGACATTTCGGTGTTGGTAAGACCCTAGCCCACTTGCAAAGGTATGTGTATTGGCCCAATATGCAAGAAGAAGTATCAAAATTTATACGTGGATGTAAAATTTGTTATACCAGCAAGCCTAAGACTAGGAAGCAGGGTTTGTATATGCCTCTTTGCAAGTACCTACTTGTCCGTGGGAGGACATTTCTATAAATTTTGTAGGAGGATTACCTATGTCTAAACATGGCCATGACTATCTATATGTTGTTGTTGATAGATTCAGTAAGATGTGTATTCTTATGGCATGTAAAAATAGAGTAAAATCATATGAGGTAGAAGATATTTTCTTTGCTAATGTATGGGTGCATTTTGGTTTTCCAAAGTCTATTATTTCTAACAGGATTCCAAGTTCTTTGGGAATTTTGGACTACTTTTTGATACAAGATGGATACCAAGTTACAAAGGAGCACAGATTTCCATCCATAGAAAGATGGATAGAAAGAGGTGGTAAACAGGACTTTGGTATAATTAATCGAGGGTATAACAACAAATATCCAAGGACTTGGGATGATTCCTTAGCCTATATTTAGCATTCCTATAACCGGGCGATACACATCTACTATGAAGTCATCGTTTGAAGCTTGATTGGTATATCTACCTAAAAATCTGCTAGATATAGTAGTTGGATAGAAGGATGAGGATGAGACACAAGACACAAAGGTGACTAGAGAAAATAAATTCATTGAGAGGATACAAAAAATCTATCTCAAAGTCAAAGAATTACTGAAATCTCAAGCCAAGTACAAAGCTAGGCACGATCAGCATAGGAGGGAACATTAACTTCATGTTGAAGATAGATTTTGGCTTTACTTGAGCAAGGAGAGACTACATGATCAAGCATGGAAGCTCAAGCCACAAAAATAGGCCCTTCACCATATTGGAGCAGGTTGGAGAAAATGCCTTTCGACTTGATTTACCATCATTTATGACGATGTACTCTATAATAAAGCGTGAAAACTTGTACCTATATGAACCACCCATGGAGATGAAGATGAAGGACTAAAATTGCTACCTTCCATTGAGGATTGCATCTTGGACTCATGAGGAAAATTGGAGGAGGATGTAGTGCTACAACAAAATGTCAGAGAGACTAGGAGAGGTCCCTAGGAGTCTTGGTAGATTAGACTAAAAGGAAAGACACCAAGGAAGTCCAAGTGGTACTCAAGGAGCAAGTGAGAAAATTATTTCATCATCTACTCCCCCACTAAGATTTTTTGTGACCAAAATCATCCTAAGCAACGGAAGTGTGATCCATAGGGATTCAAAATGACTCTACTTCATCAAAACAATCAAAGACAAAGAAGGAAAATAATACACAAAGTTCTCGTATTTTTAGTAACACGACCGCTACTACTGTGTAGAGTGGTGGTTACAAAACTACCACCCAACCAAGGCAGTGGTCCTAGGGTGCCGGTATTCTTTGGGTGGTGGTCCTGGAACTTTTAGATAGAAAAACAAAAATATGAAATGAGCATCCCAGAATTTGGAAGGTTTTCTGTGTCTCTTCTCCTCCATGACCTTTCCCATTCTCCAGTGCATAGGAGGACATGAGAAAGGCTATAAATACATGTTTGTAGAATAGAATAGGATAATCAAAGCATGAAAGTAAGTGAGAAAGAAGTTCTTAGTGATGGAATTGTGTTTTTTAGAAGAAAGGAGTTTTGAGACAGAGTAAGCAAGTATTTGGGAGGAAGTGTGAGATAATTATCTACTTCTCTTTCATACTTATTGTAAATTTTGTACTTGTTATTTTGAATTGGCCAATAAAAGTGGGAAGAAAGAGAAATTTCCCTTCCCAGTTTCCAGGATAAAATTTTTGGTGTTTATGAGCTTAAATTCTTTCCTTTCCTATAATTGTGGATTCTAAGTATTAGAATAATTCATTCACTAGCTATCTCTATCATTTTCTAATAGAAAGTAAAACAACAACATTTTTTTGATTTTGTGTATAATTCCAAAGTTGAAGAGTTTATAGAACAAATACATTTTTATGTCCCTCATGTCCCTTTTCAAAATGGACATAAGGAACATCAGTTTTCATAGCACACTTTGTTGCACCACTAGTCATGATCCGAGCGATTGAGGGAATAAGCTCCGACAAACACCCTGTGAGCTGAACTAGCAATCCAAGAGGTTCCATGTGTGACCGAAGAGATTATTGGGGTTGTGTGAATTTTATTCTCCCTCCTTTCCATTAGCTTGAGGGGAAAATGGGATACAAAATTGTGCGGGATCATGGAGTTCACAAGTGTCCTCTCCCAAATTTTTCTAGCTGCGAGAACTCGCCTTGAGGGCAACTTGAAAACACAATATCTTGAGCTTCCAATGGAATGTTCTGGAAAAAAATTATATTATATTTACTTAAAATGGCCTTGAATAAAATGGTTAGATTTTAATATATTTATTCCTACATTTATGCCTTGAAAAATTGGATTTTGATTTGACTCCCTAGGTATGCATGGAAAAACAAATTATAAACTTATTGCACCAGGGTGTTGTGAAAAATATGATTTCACTATCTTGTAGGGTTATAAATTCCATTTTCAAGATGTCTCATTTGTCTCTTAACTCTATCAACATATCCTAGAATCACCTCTCAAATATCATTAGCTCTTTTGGCTTGTGTAATCTTTCTAGGTCTCAGTAAATCATGTTTTTAAGAAACTTCCCCAACTCCTCCAAATCCCTCTTGAATCTTCCAAAATAACTTCGTTGATGTTCCTAGACTTTCAACTCATTCCAATGTCATATTTGGCTCCTCTGTTCCACACTAGTGGGTTTCTCCATCTTGAGAAGACCGGTGGTAGCCCTTCCAACAACTACTCAAAATTTACATTTCCTAAGAACTCTTAAAATCACCTAGTGGGGTTGAATTGACTTTCCTAAATCACCTACAAGACTCGAGTTAATATCAAATGTGAGTTCAATGAAACTGAAGTCGGGTAGACTCGGGGTGCCTTGGAAGGGTAAAACTTGAAAGTTTTGACACATGGGTATATTTTTCATGCTTGAAAATTATCAATTTCCCATGTTGCAAATTTACATAACAACGGCTCTAGCTTGGGGACATGGTATGGGTGAGCATAGTGAATACATGACATGAATAATCCTAGAATCTCAACTTATACCGACCATTGCCTTATTCATTGGGCCATGTGGAGTCATGTACAACCTACACAAGAGAGAGATAATGAGAAGAACATTGTAGAAACTAAAATTAGGTCACACTCCCCTTTGGTCCCTCGTCGAATAAACACCTTCATCACATTCACCTAACCATTGCCCCCTTCACCCTACTATAATATTAATTTAATTATTTAAATTAAATTAATTTAGTATCTTCATAGTATTTATTATTTAAATATCCTAATTGAGATAATGCCCACATATCCTCCTCACCTAGACACCTCATCTAACCACCTCACCATAAGACATATTCTTAGTAATTTTTCATAACTAACTAAGACCTACCCAAACCATACAAATCAATGCCTACATTTCCTCTAAACACATTCTTGCATGCTTAAAAGAAGTTTCCATCCTAATCCACGCGATTAACACATGAGATCCCGAGAAAATCAAGGGGATCTGCCTAGTTTAGTAAACCTAGAAAATCCCACCCTAACAACGCCGGTTACCCTTAACCGCCACCGGTTAAGCCAGAACCACCATCGGTTACCATTTAATTCCCAAAACAACCTTATTTTCAAGGTTGGAAGATTCCTAAGAGATATCACATCTTTTGAGAACAATTTTTAGGGAGAACACACATGCAAAGAAGGAGATCAAGTATTTTCTCTTACACATACATCCAACATTCACCCAACAACCATCCAAAGACTCACCCTAGCATGATTTGATCCAATCGGGAAAAAGGAGAGCACATGCAGCCCATGCAAGAGCTCCCCAATGTTTGGTGATCCTTTGTAACATTCAACCTCTTATCAGCACCTTCATTCCTCACTCACAGACATCCAGGACTAGATTCCAAGTAAGTAGAACATTTTACTCCTCTAGTTCACTCATTGCACCATTGTATTTTCATCCTTTGTTCTCCTAGCCACCCACTAACCTCCATTAATACTCACCCCTCCATATCCCTATTAAAACCTCACCAAATCCCATCCAAACAACTTAATACCTCATTCCGACCAGCCTAGTCCTTTGTGCAATCATAAGGGAGATCTAAATCTCGTTCTGTGACATTTCCAAGTACCCACGATAACTAGTAGTAGTTTTCCTAAACTAGTGTTGGTCACCCTTAACCGGCATCGGTCTCTATATCTACCAATACAGCCCAAAATAGTAACCTACCTACCTATTCCCACATCATCCTTACTCATCTGTGACCTACTTAAGATCTCGTCAGGACATGCAGAGACCTAAAACGATTAGTTGACCTTGGATCTTCTTTCAACCTAGCTTGTTAGATTAGATCTTTTTATTTTGTTTTAAATGAGATACCTAAATCATTTTAACTACAATAGGATTTACTTTATTACCAACATTAAATTGTTTTAAACAGTGGATTGATAGCCATCTAGGAAGTATCACACTTCCCAGATCTAGCATACGCTAGGCAGTCCACTGCATATATTGTTTAACTCTTTATGGTGGTCTTGATTTTTATTTCAAGTAGTTCCTCCCAACCAAAAGGAAGCTCTCACGATCAGTTGTGGATCAAGGAGTCAACATGCACACAACAACCTATCAACCAAGCATTTCAATAGGTATTCCTCCTATGCCCATTACCCTATCTATTTTGTCATTTTTGAAGAAACGTCTAAGAATCAGGTGAAACATTGTGGCCTGCCCGATGGGACCCATTCAGGGTA
This sequence comes from Taxus wallichiana var. yunnanensis, assembly GCA_018340775.1. Taxonomy (NCBI): domain Eukaryota; kingdom Viridiplantae; phylum Streptophyta; class Pinopsida; order Cupressales; family Taxaceae; genus Taxus; species Taxus wallichiana. The sequence goes on from CM031235.1 coordinate 566,136,225, forward strand.
CCTTGCATTCATTCATTTCAAGGTGAAAAATTTTATGTTATTTTCCTTTCTAAAAGGTTTTCACATTTAAATTTCTCCCCTTGGAATCTTCTCTTCTTTCTATTGTCTCAAAGCAATCGTGTTTTGGTGCTTAAAAATAACTCTTCTTCTATTTCATTGGCATTGCATTAGTGAAAGATCATACTTTCTCCTATTCCTCTTATTGTGTCATTAACTGCATATTTCGATTTGGGCTTAAAAATCATTGTATTTCATTCTAGTTTTCTGCATTAGCTCACATTAATTGAGCAAAACCTATATGCTGGAAGTCATTCCCAGCTGATGGTTGACAAATGAATCGTAGAAATCATCTCTCTCTTTCGAGTCTTACCAAATTGCAAAAATTCAAAAAAAATGCATATTCTTAAACAACATCTTTCCTGGGAACACCTGTCAATGATCACACTGATCCGAGGATTGGTAGGTACTCCCCAACTCGCTGCTCTGTCAAGTCATACTTCAGAGCGAAGCCCGCCCCCACCATAACATACCTGAAACCTCACCTTTTAGATCTCCTTCTTCGTAGGAAGCCATCCTCACCAAAAACTCTTTTCTACAGTTCACGAGTCAGTCCTTAAATAGCATAAGCTAAACAAACATAATAGAAAAGGAACTCTTAGGATCACATTTTTCTTAGTGTTTCTATTTGGCTTACGTTTTGAGGTGAGAGGTCACATTCTTCATTTTTCTGGTTTCTCCTTGCATACTCCTCATCACAGTTGGTGTATTCCAGTTTCATCCGAATGTTTCTAGACCATATTCTCATCATTCTTAGAATTTTGGGTTTGATTCCACATCATATTTTAATTCATAACCAATTTTCTTTTATCACTATTTCAATTTCATAGTGACTGGTGTCGGTCAAGCGATCATCATCAATTACCATTTGACCATCATCGGTTATACCCAACCGGTGTTAATTCCTGGTTCTTTTGGTTGACCTACCCAAAAGGACACATATTCACCTTCTTCAACTGTTTAGAGTCCCTGTAACTCTCATCATTATTCGGCATACTTGTCAGATTTGGCCTTATACCTTATTTTTGACCAAACTGTCCACTTTACACAAGAATCGGCGGCGGTCCTGTGGATCGGCATTGGTATACCCTAACTGACATCGGTTAGCCTATGTCATTTCCAACTGCCATTTTAGCCCCAATTCACCCACTGCCACCTATTTATCCTACCTGTGTTGTATTTTTGTGTCACTTATAGAAAGCAGTCTTACCCCACTAGTACCTATTCACATGGTATTGACACATCAAAAAGCAAGCTCCCATGTATTCCATGCCAGTTTTCAATCACTCCTACCTATCCCTTCGCCACCTTCCATTTTATCACCTACCATGGAACCTATCCAACCTATCACTATCGCTACCGGAGATGAGGAGTTCACACAACTCCTTGACCAAAACCCTGCCCCCTTACAATTTTACCTTTCCCACTCATCCACTCAAGATGCCTCGAATCATTTGATATACAACATGCCCTTATCTATCCCTTGAAAATCTCTCCTACTTTTACTCTAGCCCCTGTTAACCTTGCGTTTCCTACATCTACCTTACCCCTAGTCATTTCACAGCTAGGCCCTATACCCATTATGACTGTTGCATCTGCTACATCCGTTGTACTCGCCACATCCACTATACCTTCACCAACCACCTGAACACAACCTCATCTACCGCTATTGTCTCACGTATACCCATAGCTACACAACCACCTCCCATATCAGTGACCCCTACCCCTTTTCAAAATGTCATCCTTTCTATTCCACAATCTTTAGCCCCCATTGCCACTAGGGTTACCACAACCCTTCCACCTCCATATATGTACTATCAAGCAGCCTCTTGTTTCATCTGTTATTCATTCTAGGTACGTACCCCCTATCTCACTCCCTCTTTCTCAGTCTACCTATATGGAAGCACCATATACTGGAATGTCACCCTGTCATATGCCCAACACCAACCCTCTTATGCTACAGGAGGCACCTAATCATCGCAACCTACCAACAACCTAATCAAATTAATGATGGACAAGATGCAGACATTGGAGGCATCGCATCTAGTTCCCAAAATACTCTCACCTATGATGATATTTGTAATGAGCCTATCCACCCATCCATTCCTATCCATCCATATCCCATGCATTGGGAGATGCCTAAATTCAACCATTTCAATAGCAAGGAAGACCCGCAACAACATTTATGGTCTTTCAAACATGGGTGCTACCTAATCACCCACGATGATGCTTTTCTCTTGAGGACCTTTCCCATGTCTCTGACTGGACCTGCGTTAGATTGGTATAGTGGGCTACCCAGACACTCTATATTTTCATTTAATCAGATAGCCCAAGCCTTCTTGGATCACTTCTCCATTAATATTGTTAAGAAGGTTACCATGACTGACCTATACTCCACACGTCAGTATGACAACGAATCTATCATAGATTTTGTTGCTCATTGGCATAGCCTGATCAATAAACTCACATTCCAAATACCACAAACAAAACTTATCAATCTCTTCACACAAGCTTGTGTTAGACATATCTTGCCAACCGTGTAGGTCCAAACTTTCTGAATCTTTGACGAAGCATTCACCATGGCACGAAAGTTAGAGATTCGGCCATCAAGAGAATAAAATCGTATTATGTAGTAAGAACTCAACATTCAAGTCAAATGATACCTCTTCTTCTTCCAAACCATAGAACAATTATTCAAAGGCCAAGGGACTGCTAATGCAGTGGTACTCAAAGTTGGCCCAACTCATCCATCAAATCAGGCTAGCCCCTCATCCAATCTCTCACCCATTCAGACTTTTCAATTCAAACAAGAACAATGGAAATACACCACAATTGGGGAGCCTTACTCTTCTGTCTTAGAAAAGTTCATCAAAGTTGGGGCCATCACCCTTCTTCCTATAAAACCACACACTAGTTTTTATCCTTCTCACCGCATGCCCGCATGGTATAAAGAACACGAATTTTGTAACTATCATTGAGTAAAGGGTCATAGTGATAGCAGTTGCATCACTTTTAAAAATATTGTCTAAGAAATGCTTGAGAAAGGTGAGTTAACCGTGGATAATCCTAACACACTAGCCAATCAAAACCTACACATATTTAAGAAACCCTTTCCCAATCATGCCCCTTCACATGATCAAATTGGTGAGACCTTAACTTAAGATAGCCATACCCGTGAGGTCCGCACTATTTTTAGTGACTTGCCCGTTGCTTCCCAATTACCTCATATTCTTTCCATAGAGGAAATTATAGCCGAAAGTCCTCAACCTACACTTGAACCCACCTCACCTATTCCTCCACCCATAGAGGAACACCTTTAACTTCCTTCATCACCCGTGGAGGATCCTTCTGCTAATATCAAGACCATTTCACCTTTGGCTTCTCCACCTAGGGAACCGCCACCCACAGTAATTCTTCAGTCCATGGAGGATACTTTTTTATCTCCTCCACCCATAGAGGAGAACCCACCATCTCCTCCACCTATCGAGGATAACCCATTTTCTACTCCATCTATCAAGGATCAACTAGAGATACCTTTGCCTCTAGGTGAGCATTCGCCATCAACCACCCAAGATCTTATAGGCCTACTTTCAACTCTCTTACACACCGAAGCCAAAGCTAGCAAATTCCCCATCTCTAAGACACATTTTATGGGATTAGCCATTAGGTCCTCATCAACTTCACCTACAGACGTGTCGTTCTCATGCTTGGCTGATTGCTTAGATTATGTAGACAGAGCCTTACTTTAGGGGCACCTTCTGGTTCCTGTCTCAACACAAATGCAGATGTCACTTGCTGATAATTCCACCATCTACCCAAAAATATTTCAACTAACCGAACCAAATATAACCACCTTTACCACAACTTCTTCCATGACACCCATCATAGCTCCACACACACCCTTACCCATAACCCAACATACATCTAAATCCAAACCCACACCTACACCATCTTCCTCGACTAAACCTATCACTACCTTAGGGGTCACCCCAACCACCAACCTTACTCATCCACCTATCAAACTGGATTTAGCTACATCCTCCAAAGTCAACACCAAACCTACTTCAAAGCACCCAAACAAAAAACCAAGCTCATACAGAACATACCTTGGTCGTCGTGCCAATCATACCTACATCACCTTCACCCTTTCCATCTATATTCCCACCCCGACCTCCTAGTGTGGTTAAGAAACCTCCACCCATCAATAAACCAAAAACACAACATCCCACTCCTTCCTCGCAAACCTCTAACATACCCAAGCACCTGACACAACTTACACCCACACCTACAACATATTTACCACCCATACCACCAATACCCTCAGCAACTTCTTCACTACCCACTACACTTCAGTCCTGTCCCTCACACCCCCTTCACAACCCACATCTTCTACCTTCGCAACACCTTTGTTATCCCTATGGGTAACTCACCCTCTTCCCCATCTATTTTTCCCTCTAGATCTCGTACACCTGTATCCCCTTTATCTAAGAAGGTGTAACCCAAAGACAAAAATCCACTACCCTCCAATAAGGTAGTCAAAACAACCACACACCCTCCTGCCCGTTCATCTACCATACCCCTACCCAAGCAAACATGACCAACACCCAAGACCACTCCAACACCCAAAACCATAGCTCGACCCACTCCCTCCTGTAAGGACCGTTCCTCAACAATCAGCCGCACCTACGCCCAAACCCACTTTCACTTCCCATTATAACCCACTAGCAGAGTTCTATGCCAAAATCTTAACCAACCTCCTTGATACTTCTGTCATAACATTACCTGCTCAGACCTTATGACCCCCTCAAACCCAAGCCAAAAGGGTTTGATGACACTAAAATTTGTGCCTACCATCATGTGTCAAGGCACAATGTGGAGAACTGCAAGGCTTTAAAAACCATTCTTATCCAGTTGTGTCCTCCTGAAGCCAACTTTAAGGATGACGACCTTCTTAATGAGGACCCCGCTTCATCGACACCTATTTCCTGCAGTCCTTCCCTCACCGCCTACTCAACAACCATGACCTCCGCCCCACAGCTCCTAGAACCACCTCCAATATTCGAAATTAGCATGATTCACATCAGAGAACTTGCCACACCATTACCTAAATATCATTGCACCCAACTCGCTTCACAAGGATTTTCTCCCCGATAGGTTTTTGCCCATCATGTCATTATACTACTCATTATACACATTCTCCATTTGTCAACTCCCCTCAGATCAACATGATACACGTCACTACTCATGCTCAAAGAGACAAAGGAAAGGAAAAGGAAACTGACTCGCCAACCAATCCTATACCCAACATACCATCTACACCCACACCTAAAATTAATATCCGTGGCCCCACATACCCTATTTCTAATGGGGTCACACATCACACCATGCTCAAAAAATTACACCAATCTCCCCTCAAAATGTCCCTATATGACCTCATCTAAACCTTGGAATCCCATCGTCAAGCTCTCATGGAGGTTCTTCAATCTATTGAGGTTTTACCCAATGACCCTACACCGTAGCTTCCATTATCACACCCCATCATGTAGCCTCTCTCACCAAATTTCCACCTTTATCCACACCTCACCCTACTCACCAAATAGCCTCCCTTAGCTTCTCAGAGGAAGAGATCACACTGCACCAAACCGATGACCCTAACCCAGCCCTCTTCATCTCTGTCCACATCGATGATATATGTGTACGATGTGTAATGATCAATGGGGGTGATAGCATTAATATCATTTCATCCCATGCATTCGCTCAAATGCACATACTTGACAATTGCATGCATAAACATCCTGTCATGTTGCGTTCATTCAATGATGTTATCACCTCTACACTAGGAACTATCATCCTCCATGTTCATGTGGGCCCCCGCACTATTCCAGAGCTATTTTACGTCTTAGAGGGGGAATTTCAATATAACCTATTGCTTGGTAGACCCTAGATTCATGTCATGAGTTGTGTTCCTTCCACTTTTCATCGTTGTGTAAAGTTTGAGCATGAAGGGCACACCTATACTATTCCATCTAATCAATCAGATTTTAAAACATGCAACATGCTTTACCAACCCAATGACATGCTCATCCCCATTAAGGTGTCTACCTCCATGACCACTACCACTTCATCTACACCTCTTTTTACAAATACATTCTTGCTACCTCAACCACACATGCCTCTTCCATTCCTACCACCGCCACAACCTCCACGGCCAACCCATCATCCTCCCAATCCATTAACTCTGCCGCATCAACCTCCGACACATCATCTATTCTAGATACCCACATACCAACCACCGATCCCTTGGAGGTAATTTTTCAATGCCTTACTCTGGGGGAATATTTCCTGTATAGTGTTAACACATTCCTTACTCCACAAGAGTATGGAAGTCTTCACCAACATCCTCGCTATGATCACCGCATAGGAGAACACCTCCTTTATGGTCCTCCTCACCTTTGTACTAGTCTCACCTATGGGGGACTTGATACTACCACTTACACACCCTAACCACCATTACAAACCCACCCATTTTATGCTAACATCCATTTTCTCACCAATTTCGTTTCACCCACACCTTCCTGTACTAATGTATGTGGAAGGGTTTTAGTTTTGGATTTTACGAGAAAGGATGCCATACTATTATTCCATGTACTACCCGCAAACATAATGACCATAGTGGTATCGGATTTGTTGAACCACCTATTAAGCAAGCCCGTATTGAACCCATCAACAACATCAGCCCTTCTCCTCCTCCTTCACCCGCTATGCCTTCATCACCACATTTTTTTCGGCTGCAGTCGATGGATCCTAAATCTATCCCTCCTAAAAAAAATTCATAAACACCATTTCCTTGGGGCCTTTGACTTATCAACATGAGGGTGAGGCTTCCTCTCTTTCCCTTCCTGTATCCTGAAATGATTGATGATGATACACCTTCAATTAACGTCGTTCAATGTCAGGATGATGAATCTATACTCACCTACCTTAGTGCATAAGACTCATATATTCATAATTTTTTACCTTCTAAGACACAAACCATGTTGAATGAATCAACTATCGAGATCAACATTCATACTTAGGACGACCCACACATCCTAAAGATTGGTTAATCTTTAGATGTTGTTGAACAGGAAGCCATCACTTCTTTTCTCAAAGATCATAACCATGCTTTCTCCTAGTCTTACGTAGAAATTCTGGTATTGACCCCACCATAGTGGTATACAATATTGTAACCATCCCTGATGCCAAACCCATTAAATAAAAGCGAGGAAAGTGCACCTCGCATTGCCCTTCTCATCAAAGAAGAACTTCAAAGTGTCTTCTATATGTTTCCTTCATATTACCCATTGATTATCCTCGTTGGATCTCTAACATTGTCCCTGTCACTAAGGTGACAAGGGGACTCCACATTTGCACAAATTTCCGTGACCTTGACCTAGCCTGCCCAAAAGATGACTTTCCCTTACCCGGTATTGACCAACTGGTTGACCTTACCGCGGCGATCACGAGATGCTATCACTCATGGATGGATTCTTGGGCTATAACCAAATCTTTTCTCCCGGAGGATCAACATAAAACCACATTAATCACCCTTGGGGACCTTCGCTATCGAGTCATGCCTTTTGGCCTTAAAAAGTTGGTGCCACATATTAGTGGGCTATGAATTATATCTTCCATGACATCATGCATCATATATTGGAATATTATGTGGATGATCTCCTAGAAAAATCTAAACGTCACTTCGAGCACCTTTCCATCCTCAAGACCATTTTTGACCACCTCATTAAATATTACGTTCGCCTTCACCAAAGAAGTGTGTCTTCGTGGTTCTCTCAAGAAAGATCCTAGGATGTATCGTTTCCATATGTGGTATAGAAGTTGACCCTGCTAAAGTCAAGGCCATTCTCAAAATTCCTCCACCCACTAACCTTAGGCAACTTCGCAGCCTCGCAAGCTGATTTGCAGATCTATTCGCCGTTTCATTTCACAATTATCTAATCGGTGTCAATCATTTCATCATCTGCTCAAGTAGGATGTCTCCTTTGAATGGGATGATTACTACCACAAAGATTTTTAGGCCTTAAAACAATACCTTCTCTAACCACCCGTACTCATTCCACCTAAAGATGATCAACCTTTCTACCTATACATCTTAGCTACCAATCACTCTTTGGGAGCCATGCTCACTCATTCTGATGAACAACACAAGGAGCAGGTGGTTTATAACATAATTCATACTCTTTTGGACTACGAAACCTGATACACCCATCCCAAAAATTTTTTTAGCCTTAGTTTTCATTGCCACAAAACTCCGCCATTACCTACTCAACCACAAAACCTATGTTGTGACCAACACCGACCCCTACACTTCATGTATGCCAAACCTTATCAAAATCAGCATGCTTCACGATGGCTTATGCTTTTAGCTGACCTCAACCTTGAATTCATTCATCAAAAGTAAATCAAGGGCCAATCTATCGCCAACCAATTGGCCAATGCACCTATTTCCAGGGATCAACCCTCTAATTTTGAATTTCCAGATGAGTCAGTTGCTACCCTTTCCTTGGACGAACCCACTTATCAAATAACGCTCTTCTTCAATGGTTCCAAGTGTCAGCATGGGGGTGGGGCTGGTGTTATCCTCATTCCTCTTGATGGTGAACCCATTCCTTTATCTTTCAAACTATATTTTGATTGTATAAACAATATTGTCAAATAAGAAGCGCTTGTATTAGGTCTCCAAGCCGCCTACACCGTAGATGTCAAATCAATCAACATCTTTGGTGATTCCCAATTGGTCATAAACCAAGTCAATATTATATACCAATGTTGTAATGAGATACTTTAAAAGTATAAACATCATGAAGACATACTTTTGACTACCTTTTATCGTTACACCCTTCAAACCGTCCCTCGTTCAACCAACAAATTTGCAGATACCATGGCTTGCTTGGCTTCTCAAATACCTACTTCACCCACCGATTCTAAAATCTTTTCACCATATAATGACTCCAATCACCTTCTTATTTACCTCGTGAATTTTACTCCATCGGAACCACTACCCCCGACCCGAGTGACCTTTGGTATAAACAATACTCTGACTATCTTTCTCTCTCCATCTTACCTCCTGATCTCACTTGTAACGGACAATGTGCCTTCCTTAAAAAGGTCTCTCATTACATCATCATGGGGGGCCTTCTCTATAAGTGCATCTTTGATGGTATTCTCTTATGATGCCTCATGAGTTCTAAAATTCCTTATACCATTAAGGAATTTCATGATGGCATATGTGGAGGTCACTTCAGTGGCCTTGCTATTGCTAAGCATATTCTTTGCCTAGGCTATTACTGGCTAACCCTTAATCATGATTATTGTGACTACGTCAAATGTTGTGTAAAATGCCAACAACACACCAACCTTAATCATACACCCAGTCACACCTTACAGGTCACTCGTGACCTTTGTCCCTTCTCTCAATGGGGTTTGGATCTTGTCAGAGAGATCAACCCCCATTCTTCCCAACACCATCAATGGATTATCACCGCTACTAAATACTACACAAAATGGGTTGAAGCCATACCACTCATCTCCATGAAAGTTGAGAAAATATGTGAGTTCATCAATCATCACATCATTTTTCGCTTTGGTGTTCCTCATCCCTCATCACTGATAATGGAAAACAATTCGAAAAAAAAACATTGCAAAAACTTTGCGACACCTTCAACATTCAACTAAGTTTCTCATCACCTTATTACCCATAGACCAATGGCCAAGCCAAATCCACTAACAAAACCTTAAACAAAATTCTCATGAAAGTGGTTAACGATACTGGGAAGGATTGGCATACACACATTCATTTTTCCCTATGGGCATACCACACTAGTATTCACACTTCCAATGCCGCTACACCTCTTTTCTCGGTCTACGATACAAAGGTTGTTTTGCCTCTCGAACTCCAGATCCACTCACTCCATATTTCTCTCCATGACATGCTCAATGATGATGAATTTCATCAAGACCATTTAGCACAACTTGAGTTATTAGATGAATTCCGTCTTAATGCTCTTGACCACCTTCAAGTTTACCAAAAATGTATCAAACATGCCTATGAAAAACGTGTCCATGCACGAACCTTCCAAGTCGGTGACCTTGTCCTGAAAGAAAATCAACATGTAACCAAAGTAGAAAAAATTAAATGGGGAAAATTTTCTCCTAATTAGCTTGGACCATACATCGTAACCCATACTTACGGATCAAGTGCTTATTGTTTATCTTCACTCGATGGTAAACCCGAACCTGAGCCCCTTAACGCCTTACATCTTCGACCATTCTATTGTTGAATTTTAGTCCTACATCACTTTTTTCCTCTTTCCATGCTCATCCCTTGAGTGCTATCCACTTCTTACACCTCACCAATGATTAAACTAGAATCATGTGTGTCCCGTCACTTGTTATCTTCACTTGAATATGTGTACACAGAGCTGCTCATAGCATGATTCGATGGATACTTTTTGTCTACCTTTAGATGAGATCCCATGGTTGTTTCACCCTAATTTCTAAACAAGAATCTTATTCTTCACCTTGGTCTTGTCCATGAATTCAAAGCCCTCACATGGGACACAACTCCTTGAGTCAAACTTCTAATAAAAGATGACTCCCTCAAAAGGACATATTCCTCTCGTAAATCACTCGTTATAAATAAATTTCTCCCTCAAAGCATAGCTATGTAAGTATCTTTCAAGAAAAAAAAAAAGAGAGACAAGAATGAATCTTCCCACATTGATTAGCTTCATGAAGACTTTAAGAGTTAATTTCTCAGCCCATATAGACTTCCCGCATCGATCGGTCTATCTCAAATACAAGTAAAAATAGAAGAATTTTTGTCATCGACTTTCCCATTGTGACCTCGGATCTCTTTCCCAAAGAGCATGCTACCACATATCGTAAAAATTATCCACCTTTCACCCCTCTCACCATTCGCACTCCCATCCTCTACTGCCTTAAGGGACCTCTTGGAACTGTGACATTTGGTGATCATGTGACTACTTTTCACCCTTAGAACAATCAATCATGTAATGTCTTTAGGGTCTTATGTTCATCACCTTCTCCAAGGTATGACCTACTCAGTATGATCCTAACCAATCAGGTGGCTTTCTTGCCCCCTCTTATCTTTTAACCTTTTTTATTACATATTGATTACCTTATACAGGAATTGGTCCTCGATGCTTACCCTTGGGGTAATCTTCTTATTTTTCCATAATCGACATCACCTATACCAATTTTCCTATAACAATCCCACACCTAATAGACCTAAACCCAAATCATGCCTAAAACCTATCGACTCATTTTCATACCTCCTCATATTCTTCACTAGCTTATGGGAGAACTACATCATCCTGAGGTCCCTTTTCGCCGAGACTATGTAGGAAGAACTCCGAGGGCATGGGGCCCTTAGAGGTTATCCCACCACTCTCTACCCTAACTAATTCCTCCTTCATCTTCCTAAATCACATTCCACCCCACTTAGTTTCCTTTTTATATCAACAATTGGACATCAAACCAAACAGACAACAAGTTGCTTAACATTTTTATCATCATCATCACAACATACATTTATTATGACTACCATTTCTCTAACATCATCATGCATGTGTTATAAATAATATTAACACATGACCCATATCATCATTCATTACACAAATTAATGAATTACAACCTCAACCATGCCTATAACATGACTCGATCCATGCATAATACCTGACTCGATCCACATGCCTATAACCCGACTCGATCCATGCCTATAACTTGACTCAATCCATGCCTAAACCAACCTGACCCAATCTATGCCTAAACCATCCTGACTCAATCCATGCATATGATCTGACTTGATCCATGCCTAAACCAACCTGACTCCATCCTGCCTCACTCACCTAGTTTTCATCCATATCACAACAAAAATTAAAATTCTCATAAAACACCAACAACTCAAGAATCTCATCCATCTCATCATATAAACAAATTTGTGTTTCTCAATACAATATACATGGATATCCAATCCTGTCCATAGCTCAAAATTTCATCGGCAATACAATATAAAATGCCGGTCTCATATACAATCAAATAATAAAACAATACAAAATCTCTTCGGCACGCAGGCCGGTATATGCTCACAAATATACAAAAAATCTCATACATCCTCACTATCTTTGGCATGCAAAGGCCAGTATATATAAAAATAAAATGACTACAATACATCAAAAATATAGGGCTACGCATCGTGCCTCACCATCGGGACATCCTCCATGTCGATCTCTCAAGTCTCCTCCTCGGCATCTGTCACCGGCCTGGTATCATCTCACCACCCCCTGCTGGCACATCACGGTGCTATTCTCTCGTGAGTAGGTGGCCTCTCCCGATCCTTTTAGGAGCTCGATGGCCCCTGTGCTCTCTACATTTTGATTTCGGGATCTAGTCCTCTCACTCAAGGCTTGTTATGCCATGTACTCTCCATAGGATAGAAATTCTATCCCAACCGCCATCACTGATATTGGTAGTATCTAGCCTCACCTAGGGCATCCTATAACCTAGATATGGGAATGATTTGTAGTGGCCCCATAGGTCTCATCCCCGTACCTATCCTACGTAACCCCGTCCCCCCGCCTCGCTGTGTGAACTAGGACCATATCCCGGTTTGCATGGTGGTGTCATCGACCCCTACCCCGTGCATGTATTTAGGCATGTCAAGCCCCAATATATGCTAGTGCAATAGCCAACTAGCCCTACAACTCTGTCACCTGTGCCTGTAGGGTAGCCACCCAATGATCATCTCTGTCTCCATCTCTATCCCCACCCTGGGCCATCTGGGCCTAAAGACTAGCCACCTGTAAATGTAACTCAGCCACCTCCACCTCGGATCTAGAAAGTTGTTTCTGCACCATACCCAACTGGGTAATCAACGTCACCACCTACCTTTGTAGGGAGTCCTCTGCACCGTAATGGTGGCTAGATCGTTTTGCCCGGCTCGGGTGGTACTGTTGGTAAATGATCCACCCACCACTATCTATATGTGTCTGTAATCCTAGCATCATTAATCCACCGGTCTACTACCTACTCCTCCTAGCCTGTGGGCACTATCGGCTTGTGGTAGAGGTAAGGGCCTCTCCATGTCATCTCTCCTGTACTATGGGAAGGGCAAAGGTATGTCCTATAGAACCCAAAATGCTTCTTAACTCAGAATCGGGATCATATCGTGCTCCCCTAACGGAACCCCACTATCCATCTCACCAACTAAAGCCCATCTAGCTCATCACGCATATGCCTATATGATGGGAAGCCCACATATGGCCTCCAAATGATGTCCACCCTAGACAACCCCTCCAATAGTCACCTGAAGTATGCTACATTATGTGTAGCCTTGTCAGTGTCGCTGCTCTCTAATAAGCAGGGAACCCATCGCCTATAACCAACTCATACAAAGCCTGGCAGAAAGGAATCAGCTTAGGGCATACCCACTGGATGCACACAGACAATGTGCTCATATGCCCAATAGTGAAGTAAAAAGGTACAACACAAAGCTAAACTCAATGCAGACACCCATATGCCCACAGCTCTCTATATAGCTGCACCAAGAATGTTGACGCCGGGAAAAGTAGGTACGATCTATCATCATGTCATGTAATACCCCCATTAGCAATCAGCAGAAACCACCCACCCTCTACATCTGGCAGTGTAAAGCAACACACTACCTCCATCAATAGAACTACTAGCCTCATCTCCTCCAAATGGGCTAGGTACATCTCTCTATAGCTCAAGTTGGCGCTATGGAATGTCAGCTCGGCCATCCCCTCTCTAAAAATTTCAGCATCAACTCCTCCGAGGCCTCAGAGGAGATCGAATAGACCTGTGTACCCAATATGGGTAGCCACAGGATCCTGAACATGTCCTCTAAGGTGACTATAATCTCACCCATTGGTAGGTGGAACATGTTGGTCATAGAATCCCATCTATCAATGAGAGCGACCATCAGACTCGCCGGACTACATATAGCGTCGGACCCCACTCAGGCCCACCTCCTCCACATGCCACAACTCCTCAAGGATTGTTGTGCCATGAATCACGAGTAGGGGTGGAACCCTGTCCCACATGTGTAGCTGATCTCTCACCTGCATCCAATAAAACGATCACATTATTAAAAACTTACCCATACCTACAACTTTTTTACCATTACCTTTGACCCCAAATTCTACCAAACCTATCTACCCATACCCCAAGCCTTCATCTATTTACCTTTTCCTCTAACCCCACATCTTGACCTAACCTACTTACCAAAGACCCAAACCCTGGCCTTGCCACTTTACCTATCTATCCCTACCTTTCCTTATCTAATTTAACCATTGCCTACCCCTCCCTACCCACTATGCTTCCCTTGTTTATCCTCATCTATATTGGCTCGATCGGCATTAATCGACCCCGGTCTACCCTTGACCGACCATGGTCTCACTACGACCGACATCGGTCACCTCTCTTGGGACCGATACCGGTCCACACCCACCGATGTCGGCCATAGTGGAACTGACGTCGGTCACTGTCGCGGTGACCACCACATCCCCAAACCCCCTTTTTCTCTCCACACTCTCCACCCTACCCACCCATTCCTCCCCCAAACCCTCCACATCCCTTCCTACCCCTCCTTTACCTCTCTTCTACCCTCCTCCCTTCCCATTTCACCCATTTTCTTTCCAATTTTACATTTAAATTTTTCCCCAACCCCAATTTCCCAAATTTCTTTCTCATTTAACTAAACAATACACACATAGGCTTTAGATCTTACCTCATCCCACTACCATCATTGTGGTGGCACCTCAGGCCACTACACGGGTCCTCCCGAGCCCTCTCCTACCTCCGCCATCGCCAAAAGTCCTCTAAATCTCCAACCAATCAAATCCAACACCCCACTCTCGTGACCCCACCAATCAATCAACACTCGTCACCTACGTGGCTCGCCAACTCAACCTTCCAACACCCTTAGTTGTTTTCTTCTTCTCTTCTTCTCTCTTGTCATTTTCTCTAATTCACAAATCACAAATGAATTTTAAAACCGCAGACTTTTTCTTTTTATAACCTACCCAACCTGACCGGTGATGGTTTCCCCTTGACCGACATCGGTCTTGTGCCCTACCTTACCGTGATCGGTTACCCTTGACCAGCATCGGTCACCCTCTCTTGCACATTGCCCTAAATTTTACCCTATTACCCTACCCATCACTCTTTTTTCCACACCCAACCATTTACCCTGACCATTCCCCCCACCCTCTTTCCCTCATCATTTATTACCTACCCACGTCCTCAATTGGGGACTCATTATTTTACCCATACCTCGGCCCTACCCATGTCGTGACCTAGATTCTTGGACCTGGACCATCACTAGTGACCTTTGACCTCATGTGTTCGCTATACCTTGTGGCATTATTACTGTGTTGATTGACTTGATGACCTTACCTTGCCTCTTGTCGTGACTGTTTATCCTGACCCTACCTTTGGTGTACCGGAACACACCTAAACGTTCCTGCACCTGACCTATGTCATGTTTCCTGACCATATCCTATACCTTGGATACCAAAATCACCTCAACCTTGTTTGGATAAACCTATGACCTTAGACAATGTATATTTTTCTTATTCTTCAACCTAGTATTGTGATGTAGTTTCTACGTGTACGTGCATTTGACTATTGCTACCTTTGACCCTGACCCATTACCTAGATTACCCGAGTAGACCTTGCTCCTTTTTCCCCTGTTACCCACCTTCCTTTTCATCACATTTACCTTTTATCAAACCACTCACCAATTCTGCCTTCTGCCTCGTTAGTTCCTAGTTTGAGGGGGATCACCTCCACCCACACATGGGGTAACCACATCTTATTTTTGTCAGCGTCGCTTACCAATACAAGCTACGTAACAAAAAGGGGGAAAATGTAGACACTAAAATTAGGTCACACTCCCTTTGTTCCCTCATCAAATAAACACCTTCATCACATTCACTTAACCATGGCCCCCTTTACCCTACTATAATATTAATTTAATTATTTAAATTAAATTAATTCATTATCTTCATAGTATTTATTATTTAAATATTCTAATTAAGATAATGCCCACATATCCACCTCACCTAGACACCTCATCTAACCATCTCACCCTAAGACCTATTCTTAGTAAGTTGCCATAACTAACTAAGACCTACCCAAACCATACAAATCAATTCCTGCATTCCCTCTAACCACATTCCCACATGCTTAAAAGAAGCTTCCATACTAATCCACACAACCAACACATGAGCTCCCAAAAAATCAAGGGGATCTACCTACTTTAGTAAACCTAGGAAATCTCACCCTAATCGATGTTGGTTACCCATAACTACCACTGGTTAAGCCATGACCGCCGTTGGTTACCATTTTATCCCCAAAACAACCTTATTTTTGAGGTTGGAAAATTCCTGAGAGATATCACATCTTTTGAGAACAAGTTTCAGGGAGAACACACATGCAAAGAAGGAGATCAAGTATTTTCTCTTGCACAAACATCCAACATTCACCCAACAACCATCCAACACTCACCCTAGCACATATTTGATCCAATCAAGAAAGAAGGAGAGCACATGTAGCCCATGTAAGAGCTCCCCAATGTTTGGTGATCCTCTACAACATTCAACCTCTTATCAGCACCTTCATTCCTCACTCAGACATTTAGGACTAGATTCCAAGTAAGTAGAACATTCTACTCCTCTGGTTCACTCATTCCACAATTGTATTTTCATCATCCTTTGTTCTCCTTGCCACCCACTTACCTCCATTAACACTCACCCCTCCATATACCTATTAAAACCTCACCAAATCACATCCAAACAACTTAATATCTCATTCTTACCAGCCTATTCCTTTTGTAATCATAAGGAAATCTAAAGCTTGTTCTCGTGACATTCCCAGTATCCCACAAGAACCAACATCATTTTTCCTAAACCGCGTCGATCACCCGTAACCAGCATTGGTCTCGTATCTACCAATATAGCCCTGAATCAAGAACTAACCTACCTATTCCCACATCACCCTTACTCACTTGTGACCTACCTAAGACCTCTATCGACTTACAAAGACCTAGAACCCGATTACGTGACCTTCGGATCTTATTTCAAGCTAGCTGTTAGATTAGATATTTCTTATTGTGTTTTAAATGAGATACCTAAATCATTTTAACTACAATAGGATTTACTTTATTACCAGCATTAAATTGTTTTAAACAATGGATTGACATCCGTCTAGGAAGTATCACACTTTCCAAATCTAGCATACTCTAGGTATTCCACTACATATATTGTTTAACTCTTTTTGGTGGTCTTGCTTTTTATTTCAGGTAGTTCCTCCTAGCCAAAAGGAATCTCTCACGATTAGTTTTGGATCAAGGAGTCAACACGCGCGCAATAACCTATCAACCAACATTTCAACAAGTATTCCTCCTACAGCCCGTTACCCTATCTGTTTTGTCATTTTCAAAGAAACATCTAAGAATCAGGTGAAAAAAACATACACACACCAAAAATGATGAAAGGAAACACACAACACACATGGAAAGGAAAGACACACACAACAAAAAAGGAAAAACACCTAAATCACCTATAGACAACAAGGGGGATGATCCACTCTAATTGAAGCACTTTTAATCTTCTTATAGGTTACCCCAAGTAGGAATCATTGATTGATATTGTTACGTGAAGCCATTGATGGTTCGAGAAAGTAGCATCCTCTCCTTAACTATTTATGAAAGTCAGGTGCTTTCATGATTATTTGTGTACTTGGTAGGAGTGATTCTACATGAGCTTCTTGATTCTTAGTCCTTTACTTAGAAATTTCATTTCCTTCATTCCCTTTGAAATTGGTTTCATAGTGTCAGTTACATTCTACATTTATCCACATATTTGATTCTTCATTGAGTGTCCCATCGCTGCCCCAAGGCTGATTTTCATTCCAATTGCTTGAATATTCCGAGTTATTTTCTTTCCTAGATCTATGCTTATTGACCTCTTTTTCATGAGAAACCTCACACTTATATTTTATCTCTACTCCACTCGAGGTGCTTTAAGATTTAATAGAGGATAAGAAGTAACCTCATATTTTTTTCAGTATGGCCATGACATGAGCTAAGAGATCAAAAATTAGCTCCAGGTCTTCTGTACTTTCTACCGCATTCAAGATTTATTGCATGGATTTATACTTTTTGCTTCCTACGGTTTATCGTACGTATTTGAAGAATATTCATTTTGAAGCTCAAGGAAACTATCTGGATGGATTAATTCATTTCCCTTAAACTTGTTACATTTCAATAATTCTTTGTCAAGGGGATATTTTCCTTTGATGACTTCAACAACTTCTATTTCAAATTTTTTTCCAATGAAAGAGTCTTATTCTTCAAATGGGAAAGAAACTACCTCCATTTCATCGTTGTATCCATCAACTATTAGCTCAAGAGAGACATCAGATTTATCATCTTGATTTATTTCAACATGGCCAATCTTCACACTGATTGAGGCTTCCAAATCAGATTCATGCTTATCTGCAGATTAATGGCTTTCATTAGAATCTCAAGACTAATCTCAGGATCTTCTGTCTCTTCATCGAATCTTAGGAGATCTTGCATAGATTCTTATTTCAAACCTTTGGTGGGCTCATCAAAATATTATCTTTTCCCCCATGGATGGCATGATTGAGATCATCTTCATCTCCAAATGGGAATGAGAACATCTCCTCTTCATGGATAAGCATACAAGTTGATTTCTCCATTTGTAAATCATCAAGAACCATTTCCTCTTCTTCTTGCTCTGCAAAATTCATTAAATATGATATATCCTCTTCGAACTCAAACTTCCTTAATGCTTTTACAAGATCCATAATTGTTTGGGAATAGATACTTGGCCCTATCAAGATGGGAATATCTTCTTCTTCTTCAATTTTTAGGAAAAATTCATCCTCCTATTGTTTTGGTACAAAATGTTGGCTTTCGGATTTCCTGATTTTTACACCATGTACTTCATCTTCTTCTTTGGAAGTAATTTTTCCACGTCTCCTTTAAATGAAATTGTTGCGGAGGAAAAATTCATTTATATCTTACCACCTAACTTCTGAAAGAAACTCCTACTTAGCAACATTCGAAATGAAGATGGAATGTCTGCGACAAAAATCATCACTAAAACCTTCTTGTCTAGAAATTTGGCAAGATCCATTTGTGCATCTTTGAGCTTCCCTACAAGTGGGACATCTTTTGACTCTAAGGAGTAACAAGAGCCACCGGGTGGAGTCATAGTGAGTTTGAGAGCCTTGGTGACCTTTACAGGAATTACATTGTTGGAGGCACCAAAATCTATTATGTAATTGTTCAATACATATTCTCCAATGAGAAGGGATACATAGAAATGTTAAACCTTCTCAATCTTGGATGCACTCAAAGAAAGAATTTTCTATGATGAAGGTGTAAGTGGGTTTGATAGTATCCATTTAGAACTAGGAATTACAACATTAGGTGCCAAACAATCTCTCGAATTGTTCGGGGTGAGTCTGCAAATATTTGGTTTCAGTAATCTACACCTTGGCTTTGTTCGCATATTCTACGAATTCAAAGGGAGAAGATGTAGAAAAGGGGGTGAAGGGACTACTTTTGGAGCCGGAATAGATTTGGAAGTAGGGGTAGATGTTTGGGGAACAGAGGGTATTTTGAAAGGCACACTAGGAACTTTTGAAGCACTAGATCCTACAAGAGTATATTTAGATTTAGAATTGGAAGAAACATTGGAAGACTTACTTGGAATAGTGGGTGACCTCATGCTTGTTATAGGATCAGGTTTCTCCAGTGTAGACTCCATACAAGGTGGGAGTGGAGATCCTCAACTGATTATTTTGTTTTGCAGAGTCACCACATGAGGATCATCAACCTTATTTTTCTTTGCAACAGTGGAGGGAGGTTCTCCTTTCTTAGATTGAGAATGAGTGAATACCGCACATGAGAAACTGGGTGCATCTTATTTGTCATCTTCATCACCTCTAGAATAATCACATAATCTAATTTGTGTATTGTTCTCAAGTTCATCAAATTTTGGGAAATTACCACCTTCAATTTATTGTTCAATATTTTCTTCATTTTCTTGAATCCTACATATTTCATTGACAAGTGGGGCCTCAAAAGAAATCCTTTAGGGTGCTCTTGCAATATGATTTCTATTGTTTCTTTGAGAAGACATTTGTTTAAAAAAATTCCTCTTCAATGATGCCATTTCATTTTGTAATTTTTGTAGTAACGAATTTGTTCTCTTATATCCAAGACACTAAGCCTTACTCCTTGAGGGATTCTCGATTTTTCTAGAGAGGATGAGATCATCATCAATTTCAATGGCCATCCTTTGTGCTTCTGCAATGTTCCTTGGTTGAAATATTCATAGGAAAAATCCTACCTCTAGTGATTGTACAATTATGAAGAACCTCTTGACTTTGTTTTCAGATGGCAAATCTTCTTCTGGTATCCTACAAAGAAAATGGTAAAAACAAGCCATGAAGTCTCTCATAGTTTCATTCACTTCCTTCTTCATTCGTGCCAATTGAACAAGGAGATATTGAAAATCCTCAGTAGAATTGAATCTTTCCTCGAACTTGATTTTAATATCATTCCAACGAGTTGTTGATCTGGTGGGTAAGAGATAGAGCCATTCTGGTGCTTTTTCTTTGAGATATTCCATAAAAAATATTATGACAATGTCCTCATGTGCAAATCCAATAATTCCGCAAGATATGGTGAAGGAAATGTGTTCTTCGAGATGTTATGTGTCATTGCCTTTTAACTTTGGAAATTTCTTGTGGGAACTTATTGGTATATCGTGAAGAGGTGGTTCAAGAGCGGGTGAGTCCGTATTTCTTCCCCATGGAACAATGGGTTGAGGTCTTTCGCTTCATCCTCCATTATTATTTTTATTATTCTTCAACTCTTACTTCTAAAAATTCTACTTCCTTGAGGAACTCAATTCTCAACAACGGTTGAAAAATGGGAGAATTTGAAGGGGGGGTATTAACAAGAGTTTGGATGGGATTACAAGGTGAACTATTTGAAGGGGAAGTATGGGTTATCTCTGATTTGATTTTTCTGAATTTGAAAAGCTTCGAAACCGGAATCAACAACACCACTTAACCTGTTCAACCTATTATATCTTATTTCAAACAAGTTTGAGAAAATTTTATGATGGGAATATGAAAGGGAACTACGAAATGTAAAAATTCACGTGTATAAATCAGTAAGTGTGTCTTTTAGAAATGAATTTTCGTCAACTCCAATTTTTTATTTTTTTATTTTTCTAGATATTTGTTTTTTTTTGTATTTTTGGACCTTGCAGTCGTATTTTGGGTGTAGATGCTGCTATATTTTCCTAAAATGGGTGCCAAAAATTGTTGGCAAGAAAAATTGTCGGTGGAAAATCTATGGATTTCTTGCCAATGCTCTCGTAATCGAAGTCCCTCTACTTAGATGGTACAACTTCCGTATTTGCATGTGCATGAAAAGGTGGATTTTCCTAGTGGCCTTGTGGCCCGAGGATCCAATAGGGGCACTCCACTGACCTTGTAGAAAAGCTAGCAGTTTCTTGATGGAGAGGAATTTTTTTGTAAAGCGGGAAAGGGGAGTGAGAAATGAGATAAGAGAACTAATGTTGCAGAAAAAATTCATATTCCTGCACACACTAGTTAGAATTTTCAACACATGCATTAAAATTAAGAGGAAATAACTCTATAAGTAGCAACAAGACCAAATAGAATTTATGATCACAAAGTATCAAGAAATCCCTTAGTCAAAAAAAGCTAGAAACTCCTTCTTGTATTGATTTCTCAAACAAAAATTGTACATAGTGGAGAAATGAAGAAATTTGAAAAGAAAATGGCTAACTCTTTTCACTCACAAGTAAGCAAAATCTCTCTCATGAACTTACAAGAATACAACTAGCTAGAAGAATTTCAGAATTAGAACCCCTTGGAATGAGGAGCTCATTACAATTTATAGAAAATACCGACTCCTCATCTTCCTGAAGACCTTTCACATGCCTCATTTTTGGCTTTAGACTATTCATATTCCTACTCAAATATTAAGTCCCTTTTATAAAAATAAGGTGACTTAAATTTTACATCATGTTTCTAAAGTCACTTAAAGACATATCAAAAAGTGCAAACCCCAACGCTAAATTAGAACATTGAAGAGAGAGAATGTTGGGGGAAGAAGAGAGAGGAGGAAAGGAAAGGATGTCGCTCCTGATGAAGTCTGTTGATTCTTCCAAGGAGATGAAACTCTAAACATCTATATCCTTTGCTCCCAAAAATTCCTCAGAACTTGCACTTAACATTGAATCATTCTTTGTCCCGTGTTGATGAGAAGATCCCCACTCCCTCGAATTCCTTGTTGTGAATGATTTACTCCTGTTATAGATAAGAAACTACCTTTTGATGACCTATGGACACCTCGAACTGAGTGTTTAGAAACACTGTTGAATGTAACCTCGACGACCATGGGCATTGCTCCTAGAGATCTTCTCTCGAAGATGTTGAAGCTTTGGAAAAATCCTACCCGACTCTTTTTGCAACATTGCCACATTACTTATATGATTTGGGCATATTCGTATTAATTGAAGCATGAAATAAGTGTCAAAAGACATTATTGGGATCCATACAAGTGACTTCATTGTCACCTACTCTCACGTAGTCTGATGATAGATATTGTATTGTTTTCACCCCTGTGAATTTAAACTTCATTTTTCCTTGACACCTACTATATTTGGAAAAGGAAACTATTTTTAGCAAGTGTCGATAATTTTCCCTCTCGGTCTCTAACTAGTGATGTCAACTTGAATGTTCAACTCCCAATGTGTTCCCTCTATGAAATCTTCCCTTTGGAATAACCTGTTATTTTTAGTAAGTGCCCACATGATAACTTACTATTTTTGGCAAGTGCACAAATTAGCTTTTCCAAACCTCAAATGATTATGGTAGCTTGAATTCCTTCTTCACATTGTGTTCCTCTTGCCTTAGGACCTAACTAGCCATTTATAGCGAGGGCATGTGGAGCCACTTACTATTTTTAGTAAGTGTCATTTTCAGGCCGAGATGACCATTTCGATGATTTTTCCTAAGATACCTCTCTTGTGTTCACTGCCTCCTTCGCAGGTTCTTCAATTGATGAATTTCCTAAAATAGTAGTCCCCTATGTAGAAGACCTATTATTTTATAAAGTGAGTTCCGGTGGTTGGATCACAACAGAATGAATTTTTCGATATGGGTTTTTTCCCAATATTACCCCTTTGAAATCTTAGACTTACCCAATAAACGGTTTGGGAGATTTTAAAAATTCAAATTCGACTGCAATAGCTTTGGACATAGCAACCATGAACAGAGCTTGAAAGTTATAGGTTTAGTTTTCTTCTATGTTCACATAAAAATTGCATTTTGATGTAGTTTTTTTCTTTTATACCACTAGTGAAATTTCTTTACTGAACTGATTGTCGGTTTGATTGGAAATCTAGTTTTTTCCTTCGTTGATCCAAAAGGAGATTTCTTCATTGAGAGTGATTTGTGATATTGAAGGAGAATTTTACTGTGAGGTTATAATTTTTTTGAGAATGAAGAACACAAAACCAAATTGTTCTTCATTTTTTGTACGGGTTTGCAAGATATGTCAAGATCTTCATCTCACGGCAATGGATGTTTTGTTGGTGAATTTCTTCATTCTTCTCCTTCTATTCTTCAATCCTTAAGCTCTTTTGATCAATTTTACTCTAAAACCTATGTATTTTCATGGAGTGGAGTTTTTATTTTCCATGGTAGAGCTAGTTTGGAGTAAAGAATGGTGACCTAGGTGTTTTCTATAACTTTTCTTCCAGCAGTGAGAAGCAACAAAAAGAAGCAGGAAAGAGTTAGAAAAATTTCAAAATTTGGAGTTGGGGTTGGGCACATTTTTTTGATCCTAAAGTCCCTTAATTATTAAGGGAAAAAAGGGACATCAAATTGCATGTCGCACCTCATTGGAACACTTGACAAATATCCAATGGTGGAGTGATTTGGCGAAAAAGCTTGTTGGAAGCACCGGGGGGCTAGAAAATGGTCGCATGATGAACCGGAAGGAATTACTTAGGATGGGCACATTTTCTTGACCCCTTTGTCCCTTAATAATTAAGTTACATGAGGTATATACATTTTCAGGATGCATCTTGTGACGACACTTGGTGAAGATCTGGCGACTGTCCATTTAGCTCCACTAGCTCCAAAGGGATGGCAATTTACCTTGAATAGGGTCACATGAATGAAATGAAAGCTTCTTGGGGCCGAGTGCATTTTAATGTACCTCATGTCCATTTTATAAAGTGACATAAGGGAAATCAGTTTTCACAGTGCGCCTGGTTGCACCACTTGTCACGATCTGAGCGATTGAGGGAATGAGCTCCGACAAACACACAGGAGCTGAATGGCGACAGAGAGGTTCCATGTGTAACCAGAGGTCTTATTAGGACAGGGAACATTTTATTTTCCCTCATGTACCTTATCTTTAGGGATTAAAGGGACAAAAAATTACACCAGGCTCCTGGAGATGACACGTGTCCTCTCATAAATTTGTATAACTATGAGAACTCTCCTTAAGGTTAAATTGAAAAGACGATATCTTGAGCTCCCAATGGAATGTTTTGGAAAAGTGTTATATGATCTTGATTGAAAATTTCCTTATGAATTCAATGGTAGGAGTTTCATATTTTTATTCCTCAATTTCAGCCCTAAAAAATAGATTTTTTATCTGTCTCCCTAGTTGTGCATGAAAAAAACCAGTTATAAAATTATTGCGCCAAGGTGTTGTGAAAAATATGATTTCACCATCTTTTGGATCTATGAATTTCCTTTATTACGATGCATTTTTTGGATCTTAACTCCATCCAGAGATCATGGAATTGCCTCTTGAAGATCAGTAGCTCTTTTGGCATGTGCACTGCCTAGGTCTGTGAACCCTATTTTTATGAAACTACCCCAACACCTCCAAATCCCTCACGAATCTTCCAAAATCACTGTGATGTTCCTAGACTTTAAATTAACTCCCATGTCATATTTTTCTCCTATGTTCCACACTAGGGGTTTCTCTAGTCCCAAGAAGGCTAGTGTTAGCCCTTCCCACAACTTTCCAAAAATTACATTTTCCAAGAACGCCTAAAATCACCTAGGGGGTTGACTTGACTTTCCTAAATCACCTAGGGGAATGAGTCAACATCAACTGGGAGGTCAATGGACTAAATGGGTAGACCCGGGGTGCCTTGGAAGGATAAAAATTGAAAGTTTCAACATAGGGGTATAGTTTCCATGCTCAAAAATTGTCAATTTCCCTTGTTGCACATTTCTATGACAATGATTATTTGTGTGTATCAAAAATTTACAAAGAAAAACTTTTTTTGAGTTAAAATATTATTTTTGTGATAGAACAAGTTGAAACTATGTCTCAGTTGTGTCACATATGCTTCATCACAAATCATACTTCTCTCAAATTTTGGCTTCATTTATCATTATAGAATTGAAACTATGCCAAAATTTCATCAACGATTTTGAAACTCATACTTGATACTTATTTTCCAAAACTCTCTTGATTGTAAAATTACGTTGTTATGTTGTTTTTTTTCCTTATATTCCCTTGGAAAGTCACATAAACATCCAAATATTTGTAATATGTCTAGTTTGTAGTTGTTACATTTCTTAAATTGACATGGAACTTCCTTTAACATGAAGGAGTTCAATAAAACAATCTAGTTCTAGGAATTCAAATTAAACAATGCCAAGCATGACTAGATATCTAATGGTTCCTCACATTGTTGACAATATGGAACCCATTATACCTTTCATTTCTCAAACTTCATCTCATAATCAATTCTATCTATGAATCTATCTTCCTCATACTCTTGAGTCTCATTCAATCAACTTTATCCTATCATGGAATAATCAGACACCTACCCGATGTCTTCCTCCTTTAAAGATCCATGGAAATCCAAGCTCCTATAATAAAACATCTAACTCGACCCCCACGTCATGATCCACTATCTTGTAAAAACTTTCTTCTACATGCACTCTACCGTCTTCTAAGCAAACCACCCAAATCCAAATCTAATTTAATTCTATAGACAGCCCAATTCAAATCTAGTTTTTCCAATGATTCATCTTCATCTACCAATCCAAATCTAATCTCTCTTTGGCCCTCGATGATTTTAAACATGCCTTATTCAATATTCACCAATCTTCTAAAACAAACAATTAATAATTAACAATATGACAAGATATATTTTCAATGCACTAGTAAGTTCCTGTTATCACCAAATCACAACACCCTATGGTTTGCACAAGTGTGTGTTTTTGATCTCACGGTGTGATTGGATAACATGGGTACTATCTCCAAGTTGTGGGACTTGCTACTTAAGATAGACCTCCAGAGAAAGTTGGTTCTTGTTCCTAAACTACTCCTGCCACAATCGACTTTAATGTAGGCAAAACTATTCATCCTAATCTAAATTTCCAAGGGACCAAGGAGAGAGAGTGCATGAAAACAAAGCCTACACTAAAGCGGTGATACACCAGAAAAGGAGGGTGTGAGAATAGTATCCAATGTGTGAAAAATAGAAGCAAAGTGCATACTAGAAGGGGTGATAACAATTCTCCACAATCTAGCAACTGCATTCACAATAATATTTCATGTACACACAATGATAATGAATCCTTGCAACAACATAAGATAGTAAAAATATATATGCAATATGATTGAAAGGGCAAGAGGAATGCAAAAAAACACAGTAGGGGAAGAGAAATCCACAAACTTGTATCTATTGTTTTCACTGATATGCACAATTCAATTTATTAGAGAATAAGGGCCTAGATCACCATGCAAGGAGTCCATTATAAGGGCCTGCAGCACATTGGCTCCACAAAACAATTTTGAGAGAGTTTTTTCACTAAAAACTATCTCCCTTTACAATGAGCCCAACACTCTAATTTATAGAAATTTGAGGAGAGAGAGAGAGAGAGGGAAAATGAAAATCCTGCAATTTTTCTTTCAACCAATTGTAAAATGGTATTAAATGGAGTGAAATGATGTTCTATTGCTTGAAAAATTCTCCCCATACTACCCCATAACTTGTAGTAGTGAGATATGTCAACCCATGTTTCATTAATGCATCTCACCTACCAAATAAAACATTGTTATGAACTTGGGAACGTTTTCTAAAAATCATCATCGAATTCTCATCAAATTCTGAATTTCTTAATTTATGTGCATCGGGCTTGGAACCACAATTCCAACAGTACCAATTTTGTGCATTTTTGTTGAGAAATGTAAAAGTTATGTCCTTCGAGTGTGGGAAGCTATTCTGGGTCCGCCGCTGCATTTCTGTCATTTAATGGGACTGAGAATTTACTTTACTAGAGATGAATATGTGGCATAGAGGACATTTTACTCATTCCATAAAGTCAATTTTTGTGAAAATCGGAGCTCGGAGTCAAAAGTTATGGCAAATTGAAGTTCGGGAGGGTCAAACATTGAATTTTCCTTTGTATACGGGCATATCGGCTATTTTAGGTCCTTGTGTCTAGGCTGTCCCGAGAAAAAATCTCCAATCCATCCACATTAAACTTGACCTACTTTGCAAATCGGGAAAGTCAACTTTTCGGGAACTTCTATCCCTCACATACCACCGTTGACCGGGCCGTCGAGGTCGGTTGACTACCGCTTCACCTACGAGCTTCCTTCTTGTCAGCTATTTCAGCATTTTAGGTCCCAGATGTTCCATGCATACCTGTGCGGCATGGGCCAAAAATACCCGATTTAGCTGATTCCTTTGCAAATTGGTGATTTTGGCGATGCGATGCAGTCCCAAATGTCCCAACGTCCGCGGATGCGTGACAAAAATACCCGATTCTACCGATTTGAACCTGCCTATGACCATTTCATCTTTTCAAGTCCCACATGTTGATGAGGGTCATCAATACTCACCATTAATAATGTCAATCTAGGTTGGTGTCTGAAGGCTGTATGCATTAAGAGAAGAAGATCTCGGAAAGTGGCTCTTTTAAACACAATCCAAACTTGCATAAAATAAATCACACATGCAAAATTTAAAGGCACACTTGCAAAAATGTAAACGCACTTGCATAAATAAAGGTTGCATGAAATAAATGAAAATTGCATAAATGAAATTGTTGAATTAAAAATAACTGAAAGATAAAAAAGACACTGCAGTTCACAATAAAAATTGTACTGAAAAAGGATCACATAACATGAAATTAGAAGTTTATAATAAAAGGAAAACTACAGAAATAAAGAAACAAACATTAATACATTGATCCATCTTCCTTGGAATGAGTGGTTATCTCATTCCTGGAAGAGGACTCAATTCATATTTTTAATTCGTAACTTATAGAATAACTTTATTTCTTGGGAGAAAAGAATTACATATCTCAGTGTGGAAGGTTGCATTTATAATTCATGCATCCAACCAAATCCTTATTTTAGGAAATATAATTTTATCTTATCTTTATTCCAATCCTAACAGCTAAGATCTTCATCTCCACAAAATATGGAGAGAGATATATTATTAGAGTCAAATCTTATCTTACTTATTTTAGGAAGATTTACTTCCAAATCTTCTCCTTTCTTTTTGGTAACAAGAATCACAATGATTTTATTCTCCTACATTATTGGAAGGATTATTTTCCTCAAAATATAATTTTTACCAAATACCTTTCTTAGATTTTCCATTTGACTTTGTTGTTTTTTCTTTGTGGAAATTTTGATGTTTATCGATACACTTTTTCCTCGATCATGCAGTTCACTAAAATTTAGATTTATCTTCATTGGTAAAACTTGTTACAAATATGAATGATATTTTTGTTAAAAACATTTATATGAACAAAAACCTCTCTCATATTTTCTATTTGACTCTCTTATTATGGAACTTTTATGGAACTTTTAGCGCTCGTCTGATACACTTTTCCTCATATTGCAGCTCACTAAAAGTTATATTTCTCTTCATTGGTAAAACTCTGTAATAAGTCTGAATGAGGTTTTTGTTAAAAAAATTTATATAAACAAAACCTCTCTCGTATTTTCCATTTGACTCTCTTATTATTCACATTCCCCATTTGATGCAAGTTCCGGAACTAAATCTGCGAGTTCGAAACTAACTCTGCGAGTTCGTAACTAACTCTCATGAGTTAGGAGTTAATTTAAAATAAATATAACTTTTGCATATGATCTCGGATTGAGATGATTCTTTTTTTTTTAATTGCATAAGTTTTTGAAAGGAATCAATATGAAATTATTTTTTATTTTAGATATACCATCCATGATTAATTCCACTTTTCCCAATACTAGCATTATCTTTCCTTTATGGCTTGCATACACAAGACTTTTCATATTTTCCCAAATAATCAATAGGATTAATAAAAAATAGATAACAAAAGATTTATAAAGAATGAACAAGATATATATCCTATATTCTATTTTAATCAAACTATAAGTTCCTAGATTACATTTAAATTCACTTTTAACGATAACTTGGAAGGACAAAATAATGGTAATTTATGGCCAATTTATGGCCTCATCACATGTCCCACATGTACTTGTGCGAGCTAGGCCAAAAAAACCCGACTTACCCGTAATACACTAGCTGAAGCCAATTTTTTGGATTTTTTCAATTTTTCTAACTCCTTGAATTTTTCCTTGGATGGGGGGTTAGAAAAGAGCCAAAGGGAGCTCCAAAACCTGAATTTTTCCCTTGAGCCATTTCTACTTGCTCAGCCTGAAGAAATCATGTAAGTTATCCAATTCACCTTGAGGGGTGAATTTGGGATAACATTCCTTTGTGGAAACAAGGTCAAAATTATCCAATCCCATTATCTCCATCATAACACAGCTTCTAAATCCCCAAAATCTTTTGGAATTATTCCTTCAAATCAACCCTCTATCATCAACTAACGAGGGCCTCCTCTTATCCTCCAAACCTCACATTTCTCATTATATTGTGAAATGAATTAGTTTTTTCGTAATCCATCTCCTTGCTCTCATCACCTAAATATTCCTTACATATCACATCTCCTCAATCACTATCAAACCATGGGATACCTCCTCCTATCCCATCATATTATAATCTTATGCCTCCTACCGGCCCATTACCATCAAATCTTAGGCAACCTATTAGCCGATTACCTTCTCTCATCAGGACACCTTTGCTAGCTCATTATCTTCTATCCTTAGGCCACGTTCTACTCGATCATTATCATCAATCCTTAGACCATATCCTACCCGTCCATCATATCCTCCCGATATTAACAATTGTGACAAGAACACCATCATTCCTAACTCTCATGTCATCAATTCCAAACATTGACTTTCATCCCCCACTTTTTAGGAAAAATTAAACCATGCATTAGATTATATCAAGCACAAATATTTTCTTCATCAAGCCAAAATAAAAAAATATGAGGAGCGAAAAAGCTTCAAGAAAATCCAACACCCAAAAATCCAAAATTAAAATGCGATTAAAAAATGTACAACAATGCAAACGCCAAGTATGGCGCAAAGTGAAAAAATCTATGGATATGGAACTCAAGCTCCCACATATATAATTTGTGGTGCAAGATAATTCATAATCATTTATCGAGTGTGATCTCACCATGATCATCGATATTCAAGATAATATCACTCTTGATAAGAAAAAACTCCTAGTCTCCCTCATCAAATAAATTGTAAACATTTTTGTTGGATCATATCACAGGAGTGACATTTTTATCCAAACTGTCTAATCCATCATATCATATTGATTCTTACTTTTCATGGATATTTTTCCTCCTATCTAGATCCCTATTTTCATCTTCTCTCTTTCTGGTTTTCCCTTAATAAAACCATCAAAAATCCAAAAACATTAATTATTTTACAATAAAATCAAAGGTAAAAAAATAAAACATCACAATAATGTATTGCATATACATTGATGTTCTTTCCTTTATTTCCATTCCTTTGAAAATCACCCATCAATTTCATCCCTTCGATGATCTTTTGGTTAGTCTATTTTCACTCATTGTGTGGCATTTATTTCTATTGTATATGTTTGACCTTGGTCTTTCATTACCTTGGTAAATTAAATAACATTTAACCTCTTAGAGATCCTATCACTGTCATAAATTTTACAAGCTTATTGTGAAGACCTTTGAGGGTATCTATTGACACTAGCCAATGTCATCATTATAATCACTTCCACATCCTTCCATCAAGCCATCAATGGTTCTTAACCCCTTATCAAAACAATCAAGAGAGTTGAAATAATTTTCAGTAAAGTAAAAATTCAATCAAAAAATCAAAAGAAATATATATAATCTCTTTAGGGAATCTCTAATATCTTTATCATAGCTATGGACACTTGATTGACATTAGAGAAATGATATGAATAGAATTAGATACATCTCCTCGAGACTATGGACTCTTGGTGGTAGTGGAGGAATGTATGATTTTTCTTCCTCCCTCCATTCACTAATTAAATGTCAAAAGAAATCATTCCTACCCATTGGCTAGTCTGTCTTCATTTACTGCCTATAAAATATTCACTTCAATAACTAATTCTTTTTCACATGTACACACTAGATCTCGATGAGAAATGGGACTAGTTTGTTACTAGATTTTGTTGAGACCTTATTTAAACTCTTACTTTAGTCCATATTTTGTCTCACGATTTGTTCCTTTGGCTCATTAATTTTTCATCGCCAATCTTCTAGTTGCATTTTCAATATCCATACATAACATTCAAAATATTCTTGTTCTTCATTCAAGACATACATGCTCATATATTACCTTTATGTTATGTTTAAGGGAAACTTTATCCCCTTTTCAATAAACAATCTTGTACTTCTTTCTATCATCTATTTCATGGCCAACTTGAACTACGGGCATGCTTGCCCCTTCCTATCTCTTCATTTTCTTGGGTTCATCATCTTTTTGAACCTATAAAATTGGCGTTGATCAACCTTATTATATTCTTGTATATATGCACAAAAATTTCCCTTGTATATTATCACCTCTCGTTGGGGAAGCTTGGTGTTTTTTCTCCTGGAGATAGTTTCACAAAACTTAAAAATCCTAAACATTCAAAACATTTGAAAATCCAAAAACATTGGTAAAATATTAGAAAATCCTAAACATTCAAAACATTTGAAATTCCAAACACATTGTCAAAATCTTACAAATTCCTAAACGTTTAAAAAATCTAGAAAACTCAAAAACATTCACAAAATCTCAAAAATCCAAAAACAAGAAAAACATCAAAAACATTGTTAGTTCTAATGCCCAACATGTAGATCATATTGTGATATTCTTTCATCAACAAAGCTTGTTTTCTTGCTATGTCTGTCTTATTAGTATATATCATTGCTCGAGGTAGTTTCATAGTGCACATTTTCATTTTCCTAGGACTTATATGTCCTCCATCTAATCCCTTATGTGCATCCTTTCTTTAGGCACCATTTTATCCCTTGTTATATAACTTTAACATTTAGGTACTGAAGCGGGATAACAAAAACATTGGTAAATTTGACTTAAACATTGTTTGTTTAAGTGTATTTGATTGTGCTTGTTTGTTTGTTTTCTTGTTTGTATGCTTTCTCATATTGCATTTCTTATGTATTTTTATTTGAGTCATTCCTTTAGCATTACACAAAATTCAATATTATGGATTTTCATGTCATTTTACCTTTTTTATGCTTACATCAAATAAAAAGGTACTTCCGAGCTAGGAGAGTATGTAAGTTATGATACGATTTTCCTATCCCTCATCTATCATTTTTCCCATTCTAATTAATTCCTTATTCTCCTTAACATTGGGTCTAACTAACCTTGTCTATTTATTCTAATCTACTGAGACACAATTATAATAATGACTTGTTTCTTTCCTCCCTCCCTCTCTTGTGTAGCCCTCGTCATCCGATGGCACCACAAGCAATCAAATTGAACAATGGCTAGCTGAACCAAGTTTGAATCCCAACCACCGTGATGAGCTTTTTCACTGTCGTGGTCATTCTCCACTTATTTTCAAGTGTCAATCAACCTCTTCCATCACTCCATAAACACTCGAAGGGGGCATCATCCATCCTACTAAGTCTTCTTCTAGCCATAAAAATTAGAATTGTCTACTATCTTTCAAGAGGGCTCACTGCATTTGCGCCACATCAAAGAGAGGAAAATGTAGACACCTAATTTGGACCGCATGATTTTAATACTAAAATTTCACTAATTGTCTTATCTACCTTCATTTCATTATAATTACTGATTTTTCACTAATTAGATAGCATGCCCCTTGTTCTTGGTAAATTAACGACACTCCATTAATTAACTACCCTTTTCCATCATCCTGGATGCCAATTAATGTCGATTTGTTAATTAGAATCCTCTTTTAATTAATTAATTAACCATTCTTAGTTAATTAAGATTTCAATATTTTATTTAATCAATAAACCCTCTTATTGATCAAATTTCCCTCTTAAATCCTTCAAATTCTACTAATTTCCCTCTAAATCATCTCCAAATGGCATATATTAAAGATAACTTATCTTATTAACTAATCATATTTGATTAATTAAACCTTCCCAAGCTCCCATGATTTGTTAATCTCTAATTAATCTCTTCTAATCATACTTATCACTTTCTAAATATGCATTCACTTTATCCCACATTCACTAGGTTGTAAGCTTCTCCCAAAATGGAAATCTATATTAGAAGCCTAGTACCTCATGTCACACCTTACACCATGTCCTTGACAAACATTACACTTCAAGAGAGCATTTCATGTTATTGGAAGGTTTTTTCAATCTCCCCTCTTTTCTACTTGCTAAAGAGTGGTAAGAGAAGAATCAAAATGGAAAGTAAGCCATACTTGATGAGGTATCTTCCTCTTTTCTTGAAAAATCCTTGATCATGTGTGGTCTACGTTTGGCTCACTAATGAAGTATTTACATCCAAAGCATATCAAAAATATCAAAAGGAAGTTTGCACTTAGTATATATTCATATTTTTTATTTTACTAGCTTCCTTTTCACTTTATCATGATGTATTTTCTTAAATTTAACTAAGTTAGGATCTACTTAGTATTAGGCTCTAATTATCTTAGTTTAAATTTTAACGTGCATATAATATCTATGGCTCTTTGTACTCCTTCACAATAAAGTCACCGATTGATGAGATTTTTGGCTCCTAGGATTGGTGTGGATAGAAGAACAACTCTCTAGCTTGTCAAATGACAATTCTCTAGCTTCACGATGCCCTCTCGACATTGTTTCGACCTAGTCATTTATAATATTAGTGGCTCTTTGACTTGTCACAAAATAGGCAGCTCTCCAACTGAAATCGATAATAAGATTTATGAGATAATCAATGAAGTGCTTATAAATTCCCACTTAGTTCCTTTACAATAGGAAAAAAATTGTTTAAGGCTTTAAAATACCTTTACAATATTTTTTTGCAAGCTTATAATAAGCTACAAGCTCAAATGTGGCTTGAAAATTAAATGCCTGGTGGGTTTGAAATGCATATGGGGTCCTCTTTTGTACTTGTGAAGGGGCCTGAAACCTTAGGATATTTTAATTATCCTCTTGGCATATACAAATACCATATATGGATAAATCCCACTCTCTCGACATTTTATCTCAGGATATAATAATATCTTATGCGATATGGTAATAAATCCTATTAAATAAAAAAACACATAGTATTTGATGGGATTACATTTTGTTTCAATGATCACCTTACATGCTTCATATTTGAGCCCTTTCCTATTCTCACATTCTCGTGAGAAACTTTTAAGCCTTTCAAATAGGCTTAATTTAATTATGCTTCAATTTGGATATTTCGTGGTACATAAAATATGATCTTATTTCCTAGCTCGATGAGCTCCTTAGAAGACAAGGAGTTGGAGTTATCCATCTTGGTCATAAATTGATGACATCATTACGACGGTCGGTTACCCTCGGAAACAAAAGTTGACTCCATACTTTTTTCTACAATCGTTAAAGACCGAAGGTGTAAAACTAAAAACCCTTATTTCCTTTTTCACTAATCACCTTTTGACATGTGTCGTCATGCCACTTATTTCCATGTTTGGTCATTCTTTGCACACTTACTTACTTTTTTCATTTTGATGCCAATTGTTAGGTTGTGGAGCCTATTTTCATGTGTGAAAGTGTTGAAGACTATACACTTTCAACAAATTGTCTTGCCAAGGTTAAAAAAATTGGCCTCGAAAAATGTGTCTGATATATCAGGAAATGTGCTTTTCTCATATGGGTGGGATTTTTGACCCATAGGTTTATGGAACGGTTTTAGCCCATGGTTTTAATACCCATGGTTTTGTAAAAATTGCTTAAGTTGTTCTCTACTTATGTGGTTTTGTACATGTGGTAGGGTTGATGTAACATTGCATAGATGTGTATGAATTCAGTGTGAATTCGTCAGAGAGTTTGTTGAGCATAACTCCAAACAGATCTGGGTATCGTATCGAGAGAGTTGTGGCTTGTAATAAAATCTGAGCAAGTGATTCTTGGTGGATGTAGCCCAAATTGGGTGAACCACGTTAAATATTGTCTCTTTGTGTTGTGTTATTTTTTATTCTGCACTTTTATTTGAGATCTGTAATATTTTATGCATATTAGTTTCTACTATTGCGATTCTATGAGGGATTGTTCCACATATTTTATCGCTTATTTCCTAACACCAATCTTGTGTGGGGCACAAATTTAGTATACAAAGTCCGTTTGGTCCCACTCAAAGTTAGTCGGAATGGTCTCGACAAGTTCTTTCATAAGAAAGCAATTTTGGAACTTATGCGTAACTTTTAACATATGGGTATCCTTCAATTCAGTCTGTTGTATCTAATCTTTGGTGGATGATATCTCAATCATATGGTGTCCGATTAGACCCGTTCAAAATACGCTCTAAAGATGACTCGAGGTATTGTGCAAGTAATGGGTTATGGGAGACTTAGGTACCTTATACTATGTGAATGATCCTCAAGATCAAACATGAAAAATCTTGGACATATAGTCGGGATGGGGTAAGTGTTTCCAACGATCTTTCATTCTTCCACCATGGCATCTCCCAAGCCCTCGTCATATATTTTTTCTTTGGGTGTTTAAAGTGTGCTTCACGTAAATCTTCCTTCCAGCTTTTTTTTCAATTATAATGTGGGTTTGTCTTGCACCAACTTCTTTTTAGGTTTCAATGACATGCACAAGATTAATCCCCTTTTCCTTATGGGTTCCTAAAAAACCTTAATAGGATCATCTTCCTTAATTACACGCATAAACTTTTTCTCAACACGAAGATCCATTAATTCCACACCAATCTACAAAGATCAAGCACTACCTCACACTCTTCAATCTCCTAACCCTTGTGCATAATAAATTTATCTTATTATTCCTAGGTTTGAGACAAAATCTTTCAAATTATCCATTGAACAAGCAACAACTAACATTTAGAGAACCCCTTCAACCAATACAATGAGCTCCTAGAATCAAAACCAATATGTTGTCCTAGTTTCGCTCAAGGTCTAATAACTAGGGAAGGCTAGAAGCTTCATCTTCGCTAACATAATCAATCAAGTTTATGCTTAAAGGTCTCACTTGAAACACATTAAAGTTTCCTTAAGGACCTTATATAACAAAGAATCGCAAGTTTCATATGTTAGTTTTAGATCTAACCACACAAATTATTAACACAAATAATTTGTAATTATTCTAATTCACACATCATAAAACGCAAGAACTTCTATTATATTCATGTCAACCTATGATTACCTGAGATTGTACATAGTAAAGGTGCAACAAACCCTAATGAACTAACATTGAAACCTCTAAATATTTCTCTCTCCTCTTTTTATGCAACCACAACTCACGATTACAATTCTAAAAAAGTGACTACTATACACGTTTGCGACCTACAAGTATATTCTTACAAATATAATTTCTCTAGGAATGGTACAACTAGCACACACAATATGTTATTTACAAACCCGATCATCTATTGATATTTGACTCTTGCGTTATCATGTGCTCCAAAGGGTGTTTTTGTGTATCTTATTGACTTGCACTTGCACCTCACTTGCGTTATGTGGTCATCTAGTCTTTATTATTTCTTTTTCAAAACCCTCTATCGCCATGTACCTTCATTGTCTTGGACTTTAAATTAAAAATCCGCTCTATAAACTCTTTGGTTCTATGGACACTGCCTCTCTCAACTTGTTGCCCATTACCTTTCAAGTCCTAACAAAAGGGAATATTCCCTCTTATTGATCCTCTCAAATCTTTCTAAAATTCTTTCATAACCATCAATGAGTCTTCAACTTCCCAAGATGCGTGGGAACACTTCATTGGAAATGTGTTGTATATTTTCCATGATCTACCCTCTTTATAGATTGTATAACCAAACACGACGTGTATAGCCCGAAATGTTTTAATGACAATTGTTTTGGGCTCCCTATATGTATTTTTGGGCTTGAATAGGTTGTTCAACCTATGTTATTAAATGAGTGGTTAGATTAATCATGTTTAAATATGGAGAATTGTTATGGGTTGTATTCTTGGCCTTTGATTTTTGTACCCATTGTATTGTAAAATTGTTATGATGATTTCCTTTTGATGGACCCATATATACTCTCACATATATTGAAATAAATTAAAATTTGAAAGTACATTATTATAGTGTAAACCGTTGAGTTAATACAATAAACAAGTTGATGTGTTGAATTTATTGTCATAAAAATTTTCATATGTTAAATCGTGTGTATTACGTAATCATGTGTATATACCATTGTTTTAATTGTGTTTATCTTAGAAATTTAGTTAGATATGAGACTCGTATTAATTTATTATGTTATTTTCTTTTCATTCCAAAGATGGTTGGGAACGCTTGAAAAGACTGGTGACTTTGCGCGGACAAATGTGAAACCTCCACTTTGAAGTTTGGATAAGTAGCAGTAAACACAGCATGTGCAATCTCATCGGGATAATGAAAGTGGCTTTATTCAAACTAGGAATATATTGTTTTGATGAATGAAATGGTGGTTATTGGAGATCCAAGTATTTTCATGCCTTGCGCATCCACGTGGATTCCATTCACATTCACATTCACATTCATGTTTACATTCATGTTTGACTATATATATCAATTTCAAGTGGAACACTATATATTAACAAAACACTTGTACATTTTATTTCTTATAAATATGTTAAATATTATTCTTTCGAACATTTCGATGTATTAATCAAATATAATATATTTGAGAATATAATATTAATGAAAGTGAACTTTTCTATAAAATATGTGAGAACGTTTTTAAATTATTTATAAAATACTATAATTCCTATATATTTTGAATACAATCTTTATTTTTCTCCATTCATAATAGATTTAAATTATTGTTCGGATTATATTACAATTATATATATATATTAAACATTAAAAATTAATAGATAGAATTTAACTCTTTTAACTCTTAATAACCCTTATCCTTTGATCTGTGACGATTTATTAGTGTTCAACACATAAATAACATCATTATATTGTCTTTCCGAATTTCACTCATATAAGTTACGTAAATAAAACAAAATTTCTAAGGGGTGTTGGGGCAAAGAATGTGATCTTGTAAGGCATGGCATAAACATGTTTTGTTTTTCACATTAACAATAAAAATGTATCTTGAGTTCTAATAATTGATACAAGTCGTGTATATGCATTTGATTGAGGTTCTTTAGGGACATTCGATGGTGGGTAGATTGTAACCATACACGAGGATGAGCATTTATAAATATTCCACATTGAGGGAGAACTAAGAGAGCATGAGAAGTGACACATCTTTCACACCAATACAAGAGAGTTGGCCTCTCCACTCCCAATCCTCCCAAAGTCTAACTTGTCAAACATGGAGACCTTGTATTCAACACAACGATTATGAGGGAGTCGAATTGACAAGGTTACAAAAGACGTTATATAAATGTGTGATTGGCAAGTAGTGGCTTGGAAATGCTTGGCTACATATTGAACCACAACGAGTTATTTCAATTTTCAACATAATTAGTTTAGTATAAAAACCATCCTTTCCTTTGTAGAAAAATGTTCAATGAAAATAGTAATTACCCAATGTACTACTAGAATATATAAACCCCGATGTCAATGAAATACAAATATTGGTCTTGCCTCAAATATTGAGGAAGAGGAGGAAGGAAACAAGATAGACCATCATGTCCCTATTTGAGTTGACTCGAAAGAAGAGACAAATGGGTGAAGTGATATTTTAAATAAGGATTCAAGGATTAAAGAGTGTAATTAGTATTTTCTAGATATTCACATTCATATGATTTCTATACACATCGATTGTTGCCAAATTAATGTATTATGAGTACATGCATTAATAAAAAATACATTAAGACAATATTACTAGGGTAATTAGGGTAATTATCAAGCTGACTCTTAAGGGATATTAACATCTCACTAATAAAAACCTTAAGATGGTGTGACATCTAGTTTTGGGTTGTCACACTTATTTGCAAATTTAATTTTAAAAAATCCCTTCGTAAATGATAAATGATTTCATTTTTTTGGAGATGTAATTATTAAATTACACTTCTAAGTTGGGTTTGAACCCCCTGGAGGGGCTTCGAAAGGTGTAATATTGATCATTTGTATTGGACACCTAGGTTAAATACAATACTAGTTAATTGTTTTGATGTTATTGTATTTATACATTTTTATTGATAATTTTTGGAAGCAAAATGGCGAGAGGGGGTGAATCAGTCCTAAAATTCTTTATTTCATTTACCATTAATTTTAGCATCCATTAACATCCATTCATTCACATACATTCAATGAGAGCTTATTAAGTGTTCACAATACATTCAAACAACCATAACACATGAGAAGAAGCACATAGAAACAAGATATAAGTGGGAAACCTCATGCAGAAGAAAACCCACTAAAACTTTATGTATCCATGCTTCAAATTTAATTGTGAGGCACCAACCCCACATGGAACACCAACCCCTAGTTTAGTAGAGTATCAACCCTACAACGAGCACCAACCCCTAATTTAGTGAAGCACCCACTCCATAAGGAGGATACATCCCCCTAAAATGAATAAGAACTAACTCAGCTACCTGATGATGATGATCTTTGAATTTTTTTACGCCCACAATGATGGTGATATCTAATTCATCTCACAACTCTTTCTTCAAACCCTCATTCCTTTAGCTCACTCTTTCTTCTTCTTTCTCAACTTTTCTTAGCTCTAAACTCATGAAAAAATTATCTCAATTAGTATTCAACCTATAACACACTCTTTCATCCTTGAAATCATGCATCCATACCTATTACACATTCACCGATCGATCGCACTTTTCACCCATGCAAGACTAGCCCACAAATGGACTCAAAACTTCACTTGTATATGCTTCTCATCTCATAAACCAAAAGGAGGTAGGTCCTTCATGACTAATTCAGACAATAAAACATAATAAAATTAAAATACATTCATTACAAGGGTCACATATGACCCATATAGGTCGGCCATGCCCAAAACCACTCAACTTGCACAAAACAAGCTCAAAACCCTATCACTAAGATAACCAAAAACCAAAAACCACAAAACCATGATTATTCAAGCTCCCAAATTCATCACACATGTTTAATATGACATATAATCATCATCCATGGTCACACATTTTCTTGGACCAATCAAATAATTCATAACATAAGCCAAAAGGCTCATATCCTTCACTAAACAATTGTTTCGTCACCATGTCTTCACCTTTGGGCATCAAACACATTCCAAAACAACTAAAATATGGTATGTAACCACTATATAGAATCCTTAGTACATGTACAACACATCCATGAATGTTAGATATCATGAAACATTCATGTGTTCAAACCACAACTACTTTCCTCTCGAAAATCATGTTGATTTGAAAGGTTTTTGCAAAATCAAGTATTTTTCACATTTGATTCCATTTTAAAGACTTCCAAAGGTCTTCACTAGGAACAAAATTCATCTTTATTCACTTTCCAAGTGATAGAAAGCATCATCAAGTCTATTACATGCATCAACTAACTCAAGCTTTCAACCCGAGTAAACATGTCCTGAAAACTAGCATACCTTTGTCCTCACAAACCGACTTGAAATACACATAAAATAAAATCAAAGACACTAACAATATACCATTGGAAATACCTCTGAATTATATTTCTAGAACATATTGTAAGTCCTTCCAACTCCAAGTGGAAATCCTTTAATTAAGCCAATCTCTGCAAACTTCTTCTTAAGCTTTCTAGGGACTCAAGAACCGACTATGAGCTCAACTGCTCCATCACACAAAATACCAATTCCACACTTGACCAGAGCATGTAACACCCTTATAAATGTTTTCTAAGCACTCAACATCCTTCACCAAGTATGAACAACTCAAAATCATCATTTTACCTCATGTAGTCACTTAACACCCCGCTAGATCAAACATCCTCCAGATTTGACACTCAAAGAACAAGTAGTAACTTGTTAATACAATATAAAAAAATTTATATAGCATTGAAAATATCTCTGAACCATGATCATAACACAACTTGAATGGAGTCATAAATCATCTTGTAGCTCCTGTAGTTCCACTTTTATGAAAGCTTATCCAAACTGCTCCAAAAACCAATCTTCATAAATAGGGAAAACTTTTCCCTTTTTCAACTCAAACATGATCTAAAACTATCATGGAAATGTATAAAAACTCGGGGATAAAAACAATGTCAATTTATTCTTTACCTTCTTTGAGAAACTTCTCCTCAAATACAACTTCATAAACAAGTAATTTTAGGTGGGGCCCACATATTGTCACATGCTCTAATATACCTTTCTAGAAATATGAAAGTGTCCTATACAACTTAAAATCATCACTTTTTCAAAATCAATCAAGACAAGCTCAATATACCTTTTATTCTCCAAGTCACTCTTAGTTAGGGTTTAGCTAGGGTTTCAAACCACTTTACCTTGTTAATGATCGTTCATAAAAACATGATGAGAAAACCACATCATTATGTTTGTGAAACATTCATAGCTAACCTAATAAGATATGCCAAACATATCAGGTCCCCATGTAAAGCATACAATTCACAAAAAGCATCAGAATGTCCACTTTTGCTTCCAAAACACACTCGCAACTTACTGTTTTTGCCAAAACTTGCATATCTTGCAATTCCTTCACCGCTTTTCCCTAAAACTTGTCATGAAGCATCATGACAACATCCTCCAACTATCTATACTCACCATCTAGTCCAAATATCTATGAAAATATCCAACCATTAAGATTTACCTTTATTATATTTCCTATTTCTTATATGGTTTCGTATGAGGACCTCAAACACCAACAAACCTATGAGAAGACACTGAACTCACTATAAACCTTAGGTAAATTATATACATACTAATACCATGATCCATCATGTTGGATTGGGTCTAAATCTCACATCTCATTACCATTCTACATGCTCCATGGCTAGGAATAAGCCTAGAATGAATTGACTCAATGTTGGGACCCCAAAATATTGGCTAAGCACAAAAAGGCGCGTAGGCGTGCAAGGTGTAGTTGAAGAAGGGCACGTAAGGAGAAGGTGCTTAGGAAATGGTTTAATGAAGGGTTTAGGAAAACCCATGGTGTGCGCATGGACAAAGCTAAGGTTTCAGGACTTAGCCATATTGGGCATTTTGGGAAGGACACGAGAAAAGCATGACCATTTGTGCATGCAGAGTGGATAAGG
This sequence comes from Taxus wallichiana var. yunnanensis, assembly GCA_018340775.1. Taxonomy (NCBI): domain Eukaryota; kingdom Viridiplantae; phylum Streptophyta; class Pinopsida; order Cupressales; family Taxaceae; genus Taxus; species Taxus wallichiana. The sequence goes on from CM031235.1 coordinate 566,179,189, forward strand.
TGACAGCCTAGCAACGTGATGCCCATGAAAGGAATATGCCCTACTATAGAAGGTTCTAGAAGACATCATGGAAAAAAGTGGAGAGCTCAGTGAGAGAAGCATGCTCCCATGGAGGACCACTTTCAGACACTTGGCATTGGATCTGAGGCCGCAAAAGGATGAGTTGAAACTTTGGGATGCCTATATATGCGAGTGCCCACAGGAGAAAAAGGAAGATAGTAGAGATAGATCGGATAGATGGGAGGAGAGTATAGAGAGTAGAGCTCTATAGAAATACTGCGAGAACTCTATGGGATTGGGTAGAGGCTATATAAAGGAGTAATGTATTAAGGGGATGGGATATAAATTTTTCTTTGTATGGATGAAGGACATGATCTGTTATGATGCATGACTTTGGTCTGATCAAGTTGTGGTAGTCTAATGGATCCATTAAATGTAATGAGGTTATAAACACGAAGGAGTGTAATTGATTCGGTTCATATCTATATTTGTTAATTTCTAGTCGTGGATGTTATGGAATAGATGTAAATCTTATGTATTTTCCTTTATTGTAGTTCTATCTCTGTTATCTAATTACCCTTTTTTTGGAATGGATACATTTTTCTAGAGGCCATTCTGATCCCTATGATGATTGTATGTCTCATTTCCACATTTATTTATTAAGTTCATGACATAGATGATGGTTTCCCACTTAACTCACATAAAAGAGAGACTCAACGCCCACGCGTGCCTCGAGTGAGTGCCAGCGCCCACTGGGTGATAGGCCGACACGCATGGGATTTCTTTCCTTTGTGACTGGTGTAAAAATGACTACACTCAACCAAGACACCCCATGAATTGACCATGATAACCTCATGTATACTCATGTAGACCTATAACACATCATATGGACCATTCTATACCTCATGAAAACCTTTAACCACATTAAGAGATCTTCTACCATGACTTTGCCTAGAAAACCAAACTCCATGACCTCCTAGAACTCACCAAACATGGACACTACCAATCAATCATCATCTTTGACAATTGAATAACACCTCATGGAGACTCACATGACAATATGAAACCCTTTTCCATTAATGGACTTGACATCAATTACAACACAAACACGCAATGACCAACTCTCCGCCCCTTTGTCATTGATGGCAACTACCTTCAAAAACATTGATGGTAACCAACAACGCAACATACCTACATGAATTTTTTCCATGTTTTTTATGCTTCTCTCCCCCTTTAAACCTATGAAAAAGGCTAAAATGATAACACTACATGTAAAAAGAGAACACAAGACTAAACACAATGGTAAAAATGGAAAACGCAACTTACTTGACTCCAATAGCTCCCCTTGGGATAAAAATATTTCTTCTTTGACTCCTTTAGCAGCATATGAAGATCCATGGACCTGTAATCATCATACAAATTAATCCTCTTGAACTGATAACCTCTTTTTTTTACTTCTTCGTTTCCATACATCACTTTCTAGATCTTACCCAAGCTCGAAACACAATTTTTCCTCTAAAACCAACATGACATATTTGAAGACTTATCCCTGAATCACAACATTAGTGTAATCTTGACAATTTTCAAAAGTTTCTAGGAATCCATATACTTTATGAAAATCCTTCTCATCTCTCCCCTTGGGTTCATACTATCAAAATCTAACTGAAAACTCAAAAACATGACCTCATACCTTGTTTCCATGACTTGAAGATCACTTGACCACATTGCTTCTACCCTGAATTATCTTCTTATTGTTTTCATCATTATTACATCTGATTACACTTGTTTGAGTTAAAATTTTTTCTTACCTTTAGAATCTACTATTCCAACATTAACAATATTTTCCAAATCAAGCTATCTTGTACTCTATCACACTTGATTTAAGGTTAGAGATAACTTCCCCCTGCCTTGAAGACCTATGTCGAGGCATGTACCTCATAATTTTTCCTTCCTATATTGTCATACACAACTTTGTTACAGTATTTGGGATCAATCATGGCACATTTTCAAATCATATACCCTGTTTAGACCTTATTATAGATTCTTATAATCTTTTGCATTCACTGCACTTCCCAAATTTTCACAATTTTAAGATGATCATACATAATTTTGACACGAGTATCTAAAATCCGAGAGAGTTATCTTACTTGGCTCAAGAATTTCAATGACTATTGCATTTAGATTTGATTGAGATACACCTAAAGACACTCATTCTTCATGAATCAAATGTGTTATGTTGATCATTGTAGCACCCTTCGTGGAGAACTCGGGGATACATCTTGAGATAAACTTGCTTTATTCATACCTTGTTTGAACTCACAATGAAATCACACATATTTGTAGTAGGTTACACAACATCAAATAATTTGAGAGACCAATATTGGACATCAAATACCTCAAAATAGATCATAGGAATCATTTACATGGAATTTCATGGCTGAATACTTCACTATTTTGACAAGAATCTCACACACAAGACAATTTTTCACAATATTCGACTTAGATCACTCAACCTCATGGTCAAGGAGTCTCCCCTACCTCAGATCACTCATTCAAACTTGTAGGATACAATTTAATATTTATGTACCCTTGTAGCTTATCAAATTGATCAAGAAATGTCACAAGAACCTTCTACTAATCATCCTCGATAGGATCCCCTTTTAATACGTTTTAACATGCTTGAAGAATTCAAAGTTCACTTCATTTTCTTGACATGTATCTAATGGGAAAACACCCTTCATTGACTCCAAAGATCACTTTAATGCATACCATCAAACATATTGGGGCACCCCAAGGTCTCTTTCACAATAAAAACATGAAAAATTAAACTTTCCTCATATATAGCTTGAAGGAAACCCCTCATACCTAAAAGCATCATTAAATTGTATTTATATGTTTCTTGCAAACCATCTACACCTTTAATGCCCAAAATTTGGATAACATAGGCCATATCAAAACCAAGACACTATAATCAGCTTCTTGAAGTCTTACATTTCTAGTCTTTGGCTTGATAACTTTGGACATCACTATCTCAAATCACCCTTAATGCATTTCCATAATATCATCACAATTGCATAGACCTTTCCTTTCTTCTTATGCCATTAATACTATGCCTTACCTTTGTGATCGTATATTGATTCTCTAATGAAATTATTGACGCCTTACAGATTTGTAGCAACACATTATAGTGCTCTTAGACTAATTATACCTTGATAACTCAGTTTCACAATTTGGATTTGCATCCTCTTGATCAACATTATACCATTATGTTATGTTATCTAGAAAAAACCAATAAGCTGTAGGTCCTCCTCAACCTCTTGACTTATCTTAGCACATGATTTCTTTTCAAGAGCATCTTATATGTATGAAATAGTTGCATATTTTTACATATTTTCATCATGGTTTTGCATAAGACACCATCAAACCATGATGACTACTTTGTATGATTTCCAAGAAAATACTAAAATACTTCCATACAATAAACAATGCAACAAACTTCTATACAATAAAAGAAATGTTTAGGTCATCAAGATCTCATTAATGTAAGAATATTCACAATTCTGACAATCATAATCATGTAGAAATGTATTTCACATCTTATGATAATTTCCATGATGGATCATTCATTCAACATGTAGAGTATTAATTTTGTCATCAAATACATGAGAAACCACTCATATCAACCATAATAAATCATATACCTTATTCACTTCATGAAATGCACCCAAACCTTCTTGATGTTGTAGGTACAAGAATATTCACTCTCAATATGTCTACAAACTTCTTCATGAGGATTGAGAGTACATGGACTTGCAAAAACCTTCTAGAATGCTCTTGATCATCTATTTGCTCTATCATACTGAAATTTTAGTATAAATTTATGTAACTCTTCCATCTAGGGATACTTGCATCCTTTCATAATCTTTAATTCTTCAATTTAGGTTAAATACACCTTGTCAACTCTCTTCAATAGTTGTAGTTTCTCATTTCAAACCTCCTAGCCATCATACACTACATTTACCTTCTTCTTTCACAGACCACAATATTCACACTCATTCTTGATATCATGCTCATTCACTTGATGTGGAGCATATAGATAAATAAAAATTCTACATCTTTAATGAGAGATGATTTCATTCTCCCTCAAAGCTTAATGATCTTCAACATCCTTTGAAAATCTTGACACTTTCTTGGAGCAACTGAATACCTTCAACCATTACTAAACAAATTTAACAAGTCTTTAGAATAAGACCCCAGTCACCAATTTTTTTTATGCTTTTCCAACCTCTACCAGTCCTCAAAGGGATAATGCACAAAGAAGGAAAAGAAAATAATATGGGAAGATGATGTAGAAATACAGAAACCTATGACAAATTTTAGTTCAAACAATACAATAGGGAGTGATGATAAAAGGTAAGAAGAAGGAAGAAAATTTTAGTGAAAATCATTAAGAATATCTACCTCAAGTTGTGTTAGAGCAGGTGTATGAGTTGCAATATATAAGTCTATCTAGCACTCAATCAAAATTTGAGATTTAAAGTGATGTGGTTGTCACACCAAGGAATGCATCCAAGAATAATAACAAGATCATAAGGATTATAAGGGAAAAAGTTGAGTCATCGTGTTTCTTTGATAACTTTCTCCTATTTTGAGGTAATATTACAAGATGGTATGCCTTCTATAGGCTTCTAGAATATATATGCTAGTTTTAAAAATCGTGGTTTTCTCTTTCTTTGTCTACCAATTTTTCAATCAAGTGTTCTTCAAAATGAAGTTGAGTGAGTTCATCATAGTTGCTCTGAATGAAGGCTGATATCGTAGTTGTTGATTGGAGTCTCCATAAATTTTCTAAGGTATGAAAATTTCTAGGAATATTTGACTTGCTCCATGTTAAAGATCTAACACTTTTTGAATTTCTTGAGTGTCTCCTTGCGAATACATTAAGAGAGAGTTATATAAGTAGGTTTCATGGATTACATTTGTCTTCTTAGTGTTTTCAAGAGTGTCTTCAAGAGATAAACGTATCAAGAAATTACAAAAATAATTAGGCTATCCTTATGGGTTGTTGAAAGGTGTCTAGTATTTTGAGGCAAGGTTCTCATACATGTTGATCCTATTTTTCCTAAAAAAAAATTCATGAAAGTGATCACTGATCTGTTGTAGGTCTTTTCGAGTTTCTCAAATATTGTTCGTGTAAAGTAGTGTGTCAATAGGTGACAATGTTTGCAAGGTCATATTGTTTATCCAAGTGTCAAGGTTGTTAAGAGAGTCTAATCCTTGTCCAAGTATGATTTAAACTTTTCAAAATTGTAAAAGTATGTCAAGATTGTTCAAGATGCTCAAACCTATCAAAGCCCTCTATGTTAATAAATATATCCTTCACAAAAGTAATGGAATTCATAAAGAAAAATGAAGTTGTGACAACAACTACTGTGTCATCAAGGATGTCATACATAAGAATACATCAAGATGATTTCACAAGAGAGATGAAGTTGTCGGTTAACACATGAAGAGTATCACTCAATGTGAATTCGGTTAAAGAAAGAGAAGCAAACATCTTAGTATAGAAGAGGATAAAGGTGCCCCTTCTAGTTGCACGAAGGGTTCAAGTTGCATCTTAGAAAAATTTGAAATATCTAGGAGAAAGAATTATTTATAACTTCAAATGGAGGCGAGGGTTTAATACCCTATTCTAAATGTATAAGAAAGAGGAAATTCGGGTAGTTAGATATAAAAAAATGTGCTGATATGAACTAATAGTAAGATAATAGTGAGGAGTACATGATATCATTCCCTCCTAATATTTTTTGAGTCTTGAATCAAATTCTTGTAAAAATTATAGCCAAAATTAAACATCTCAGGTATGTATCTTAAAAACCTAGGGTTTTAAAGTGAAATGTGTGCTAAAAACCTTTACAATTGGAATTTTGTTTTAAAAATTTGTAGGAATGACTATAGAGGTTTGTTTTAGTAGTTGGAAAAGGAATTGAGAACTTACATTGGTAAACACAATACATCTTCTTAATAGTCCTCAAAGGGACACTATGCATAGTGAGAAGGGTTGATTACATGGAAGGATTTATAAAGGATACAAGTGTTAATTTATGTTAGGCATGCATGTTGGCCTCAAAATGTGTCTCATACAAATGTGTTGTCATCAAGAAATCTAGTAATCATTTTTGTCGGGATTAGAGTAAATTGATAGGATGATCTCTTTGGAGCAAAGAAATTAATGGTCTAACTATGATTTGAGTGATGGAATAGGGGTGAAGACCTAGGGAGCATTAAGAGAGTAAAATTCAAAAATCACTCTTGAGAAAACAATGTGTGAAGTAATAAGCAGGGTTTGAAATGGAAAGATAAACTATTGAGGGACAACGGTAAATTTTATGCTATGTGTGTACTTTCAGGTCTAAATAATGATGTGATGTCTCTTGTGAGGTTGACAATAGTGTTCTATTAAAATGAATCCCTCCAACCATGAATGGTGCATGTATGCTACTATTAAGGGACCAATGAGGAAGGGTACAAGGAAGTAGGATGGGGTTTGAGAACCAAGGAGTAAGAAGTTACATGTTGAGCAAGATGATCATCTAGGGGTCCTAAAAAGCATTGGAAAGCACAAATAATGAATATAAGATGATTCACTTTAGGATGAATCAAGGTAAATGGATCTTGAAGACACTAAAAAATGTTCCTTGGGACTATTTATATAGCTTTGATGTAGTCTAATGGCCTAAATGTAAGGTAAAAGTTGGACTTCTTGTATTATCAAATAAAGAAGGATCAATTAGGCCAGGGAAGTTAGTTATACCTAGTACATGGTACAAATAGATTCTTTGGATGACAAAAATTTAGCTTAAAGTCACTTGAATGTGAAGAAATGAAGGAATTTTCATAGGGGGAGCTAGTTCATCATTTCAAGGCACAAGTTGTGAAGACTAGAGAAAAACAAAGGAAAAGGAGTGAATAGCCTAAGGTTGAATGAAAGAGGTTCAAAGGGAGCATTGAAGTTGATTGATGAAGAAAGTTATGCAGCTAAATGAGTCCTATCAGAGAAAAGAGAAACATCATCTAAGGGGAGCTTCTTGAGGTAAGTTTGTGTTTTGTAAGTGATTATCTACATGTTTCTTACCCTGTTAAATGTGTGACCCTTTGTCATAAATTTCAAAGGGGGAGAGATTATTGTCGAAACTAAGTATGAAGGTGTTTTCCATCAAATTTTCTAAGTATGTTTCCATCAATGACAAAGGGGAGATTGTTGAACCCTGGTCATTGGTGTTGTCATTGATGTCAAGTGGAATTGATGGAAAATGTGTGAATGGTGAAGTAAATCTTAGTCAGAGGCATGAATTTTGAATGGTAGTTCCTTCTCAATTATAGTTGGAGCTCACAAAAAGGTTTCAAGTTGATTCCAGGATGGTTTTAGGATATTACAAGCTTGGTCAGTGAGGTAGAATATCACTAGAGGTATGGAGTTGATTGGTAATATTGAAATAGGTTGTATACATGTAATACTTGATGATTTATCATGTGCAAGATATTTTTAATTGAGAAACATGTCAAATGTTGGGAGTCAAATTTGTATCTAGATCATTTAGGCCTAGCTCTAGAGCCTAATGAGGTGAAAGAGCTCAATACAGGTCATGAAGAGGCCAATTAAGCATGGGAGGAGCATAATAACACTTCCTACAGAATGTATGAGAATCCAATAGGGTTACTTTAGCTCCTGGACGAAAAATTCAAATGTTCACCAAATTTGCCTTTGAGGACTAATAGTGAAGTCATGGGAAAATGAGATTGGTTTGATTACTACAACATTATTTATGAGAAAAAAAAATGGAGCATGTATAATGGTATGTTTTAGTGCTTCATGTCAAGTTTCATCAATTTTTGAAGAACATTTTTGACGTTATGCAAGTTTTACTAAAACATGTTCATTGAGGAATGCAATTTGAGCACCCTGTCTTCTTAGCACCCAATTTTTTTGTAGAGATTACTTCAGACAAATAATAGAAATAATTTTTGAATATCAATCATATCCTAAAAATTTATAATTTTTTTGAAGGAAATCGAACAAGAAACAAATAAGTTATGATTATTTTTCTAACAATGTTCCTCTCTCCGCAAGCCTCCTCGAAGTGGTAGGAAAAAATGAATTGTTTTGTTTCCAAATAACTTGTTCAAGTTATGGAAACAATAAATGTTGTAGTAATCTCCTCATAGGCCAACATTATGTCATTCTTGTTAATCCATGCATAATTTTACCTTGTATGAAACTGCCCTATTTTGCAAGCCTTTTACATACACATTCTTGTTTTGAAGAGTTTCAAGATGTTTTCAGGATTTCCATGTGTAGTTAAGGTGGAAAATGATTATAAATTCTCTCCTCGGGCTAATTTTTATGAGATAGAGCTCTTGGTAGACTCCTGAAAATAGTTTTAAAACCAAAAGCAATTTATCTTCATACTGTCCTACACAATTATTGTGAAGAATATTGATCCCTGAGTAGTGTCTGCATATTTTCATCTACAAGATCTAAAGTTAAGATGATGGAGGATGTGATCATGATTTCCTTGAATTATCTCAGTTACAAGTGATTATATGAGTGGATAAAGGGTATCAAAAAGGTTTAAGTCAATATTTCTCTGTGGTGTTTCAAGAAACAATGAACTTTGACTGATAAATAACTACACTAGTAAAATTAAAATCACAACGATTGCCCTCAAGATGGTAGAGAATTTGTTCAAGATTTTATTAAAGCTATCTTGTAAAGTTTTGATAATAAGGAAACTCCAAGTTAAGATTATCATGTGTTGTTTAATGAACCGGTGCTCACGAGTCAAATACTTGTTTGTTCTTCATGTTCACACTCTTGGAATTGATGACTATATATTTTATGGTGAGTGATCCAATATTGAAAATGATAGAAATAATGTTTGATCCTCAAAACTATGGATTGGGTCTTACGAAAATGTTTATGCAAGGATTTCTCTTTATTGTTCTTGAAGACTAAGACTATATTTCTTGTGACAGTCATATATGACTGTGACTCTAAGTGTAAAAAATTAACATTTCTTTATAAATCATGCAAGATAAGGGTTGAAAGTGTTACGATAACCTTGAATGAAGTTTTCATTGACTTGGTTTTCATAAAAAATAAGGAATATGTGTGGGAAGATTCAAATCGGTGATTAGGGTTTTGAACTCTTAAAGTCTCATTACACACAGTCATGGATGATTAAGAAAATTGGATATTGTTGGCGATATTTGAGAGTTGTGTTTATTCTAAAAAGTGATTCTAGAATGTGAATATACTTGATGTTTTGCCTCATATGCACGATGTATCCTATACATGATTGTAGGCAAAGAAAATCTAGTCAGAGTCTTCATTTACGAGACTTAAAAACTTAAATGATCTGTATTTCTAACTTTAACCAGTTCTCAATTACATTTAATTGTGTTGGATTCTATGAAGACATCTTGATTATTGGTTTTTGACCTGACATGAACATTCAATATTAATTATTAGAGCTTTGAAGAGCCCTCTTATACAAGTAGTGATTTTTTCATCGTGGAGAAGACTGTTGAGACCAACTTGAGTGTAACCATATGACAAAAGTTTTGAAGGTGTGAGATAAATGATCATCTAGTATAAGTTATAATGTGCTTCTTAAACTATTCATCAAAGTTTCTTTAGGTATTTCTTACACATAATAATCCTTCTCAAGTCAAAATTAGAAAGTGAAGATAAACAAAGAAGGAGTAAAGGTGAAAAAAATTTACAAAGTTTTTGGGGATATTTGAAATGTGTTCACATGTTTGTAACTCCCTCTATAATGTTAGAAATATGTGAAAAATATTTATGAGCTTGTTGTAATCCATGACATCTTCTATGACACTTACATTTGGTATGGACATAGGTAATTATGATATGTCTAGGAAGTTTAAGTTTAAGATTTTTGTCACTCTTGTTCGAGAATGAAGTTGAAAAGGTAAGATTATAAAGGTATGAAGTTTAAAAGTCATGATAAGATAAGTGGTTGTCTACAAAACTAATTCGTATATATGTAAAATAGGTATTGAAGCTTTTGGGGTGAGGATATATGAATGAAGGACATAACTTTTTGATAAAAATGAAATGACATATGAATATGGTATAAAAGTAATTTTTTTAATGTAAAAAGAGGATGAAAATAAAGTTTATTCTTAATGAAGAAATGAGTCTATTTTAGTACAAACAAGAAAACATAAAAGATAAGTGAAGATGAGAATATTGTGAAAGCTTTGATAATAAATGCTAATGACAAAGAAGAAAATTTGAAAAATATGTTCCTAATGGAATAATAAGATAAATGTGAGAATGTGCTAAGAGGGTGAATATGAGAAGTGATAATGTGCTAAATGTATTCAAAACCAGAATTAGTTAATACTTATAAGAGATTGCAAGTACATAATGATAATGATAAGGTGGTGTTAAATAGGTCTTGAACGTGCTTGAATTCATGAAACATAGAGGGATTAATGTGAACATCAAACTGCAATAGGTTGAATCTAGATAAGGTAAGTGGTTGGTTTTGTGGTCCAAGAAGTAAGAACATGAGGTGAATTTATGAGTAAAACGAGATTTTTATATTAGAGTCTTGATTCTAATGATATGATCTGAAGAGAAAGGGATATTAGGAGAGAAAACAAAAGAATAGTGAGCTAAATTAGAGATTGCCACTAGTTTTGGAAGACAACAAACTAAGTGTCATCAAAACTATAAAAAATTCTAAGTTATAGCTTAACATGTGGGGAGTTATTGCTTCCCTATAAGTTTAAGCTTACTAAAGGTCAGCTATTTTTGGACTAAATTTGGGAGTTGAAGCTTCCACGCATGTTGAATCTTGTCAAAGATTGAGTAGTATCTTGGTTAAAGTTTTGTAGTTAAAGCTCCATGTTGATTATATGTTGAACTTGAAATCAATGTAACACATACATGAAATTCTTATCCTAAGTAATTTCTTTATTTTAGTGGGTTTTTCCCAGTTTGGGTTTTCCACATTAAATGATGTCTCTGTGTTCTCTCTCTCATATTTACTAATTGTGAATGTTGATTTGGATCTAGCATAACAAATTAAGTATATTGAATTGTTTGTCAAAGTTTGAGTTGACACGATTCACCCCCTCTTGGTAACCTAATTTCCAACAATTAGTATCAAATCTTGGTCCTCTTGAATCAAGTATAATAATATAGAGGTGATCTGAAGGCACAAACATGGCTACTTTAGAAGAATAAATCTTGAAGAGAAAGTATGAGATTTCTCAATCCCACGATTGATGTTCGAAGAATGAATTCAAACACATGGAAGATGACCATGGCCAAGAAATCAAGGAAATGGATTACTTTGTTGAAAATGTGTCAAAATCTCTAAAAGACAAGGAGGATGCTTGTATAAAACATGAAGAAGAGTTGATAATATTGAAGGCATAAATGGAAGAGGAAAATGAAATGTTAAAAATGTATAGAAAATGGAAAAACATTTTTGAATCTCTCGAGAAAAGTATTAGAAAATAAAAGGTAACACAATGATAAAAAAGGTCTAGGATTCAGAGGAAAACCTATAAAAAGAAAGAGGATGAAAAGGTTTGTACCAACATGAAAACAAACATGAAGCTAATCAAGGAGACAAACAAAGGAAGGCATAAGTAAGTAAGGAAACCAAATGCATCAAGGTATGAAATAAATTTCAATGGATATTATTTTTCCTATCATATCAATGGATATAGGGCTAAATAATGAAGAGGAAAAATCATAGTTGAACACCAATGGAGAGAAAATAGAAGCGATAAGGAAAATAAATTTTTTTTTTTAATTGTGAAGAAAAGGGCATATTTCCAAGTACTATTTAGAAGACCCTTTAATTCAGTTTTGGGAAAAATAATACCCAAGAGGCATGAACATGATAGTGTGTTACAACTACAACAAATTTAGACACTATACGACAAGCTATTATGAGTTCAAGGTGCACGAACCATAGTATGAATTGTCGGACCCCTAAAAGTAACTAGGTACCTAAGGCACGAAACCTTATGGTGTGAAGAAGAAGGGTGCAAAGGCACATGTAGAAGTAATTCTTAGAGAGGTGCAAAGGATTGCACCACATCGAATAGAGTCGAGACTTAGTAAGTTTTGGACAATAGGAAAAGATGTGCATAGGGAGTGAAAAAAAGTGACAAGATACAGATGTGGATAAGTTGTGGAGACTTACAAATCAAGGAAAGGATATTCTAGGGAATCAATACGGTTATCATGAAAGGATAAGGAGTCAAGGTTGTTAAGGATTAGCTAACACATGCATTCTAGAAGGCACTTAATTGAGGGAAATGCATGGTGACACCTAGCATATTCCTAGGTAGTGGTAGAGAAATGATGAAAGATTCCATCAGGCCTTGATAGGTGATGATGAGTGGCTAAGATGGAAGGAGAGTTATTATTCGAGGGGTATGATGGTCCTTATATAGGAAGAGATAGATAAGTAAGGATAGATATAGAATTAGGAGAGGGTGTGGAAAAATATATGTATTGGCAAGTTCTGTGATGTAAAGTAAGCTCTGCTAGTGTGAACATTCATAAGTATTGAAACTCTCTGGATGTAATCTAGTTGTCATAATTTGGTTTATGAATATAGTGAAGTGATTTTGAAACACTCATGCGATGGATCTGGAACTATGTGTTTTTCCTTTATGTTCATGTTTGTGTTATGGGTTTTCTTGATGATGCTCATGGATTGATACTAATTTCCGTTAGTTGATCATGTTAATCTATGCTTGGAATGCATTAGGCTAGGAGTTAGTCTTTACATACTAAATTCCATGAATGAATGCACTTGTATTTTGGTTATATTACATCCTCATGTTAAACGTTCTCATGAAGCTCACATAAAGGAGGGACTCGGCGCCTTCTCGCACCTCAGGTGAGCTTCCAGGATAAGACTGGATGATATGTTGGTGCACTTGGGATTGGTTGCATTGAAACATGCAGTGATAATAGACACTACATTTTGGTTACGTTGCCAGGACCTATTTTCAAATTTTTTGTGATAATGATGCATGATGACAAAGCGCTTGACCTTGGACAATGTCGAAGCATGACTTAAAATCACGTAGGATGAGTTTTCTCGGATATTTAATCCTGGACATGAGTTTGATGCACATAAATTGGTATAATAACATTTGTATCATGACTTATATGAGACCTTGTTCTATTTTTTCCAGTAGATTTGTATGAATGGCTCTTGACATATGCATCTAGATCAAGTTGGTACTATATACCTCAAATAATGACCCAAGATGAGTATCAAAGGTTGCACGATGATGATCGACTTGGACATGTGTTGTTGATCATTATTGGAGTAGAGTGTTGATCGAGTTACACCTTAGAGTATGTAATTTATATGTATTCATGTCCATAGATTCGAGTTTGAGTTCTGAGGGAACCAAGAGGATTGTTCTTGTATGATATCCCTTTAGCTATAAAGATATTAATCATTACAATGAGTTTGAAATCATTTCGTATGGATGTCTAAGCTTCTTTTGAGTGTTAGGCAAGGAAGTTAGGGTGGAGGAAGATGACAGACCTTATGGCTGAAAAGGATAGGGAAGAGAGACAACTCAAGTATAATGAAGCTCATGAGAGGGAGTTAGATAAAAACATGAAGTTGTAGGAGAGATAGATTCACAGAGGTAGAGCGTTATGGGAAGGAATTGAGGTTCATGCAAAGGACATGGAGCCTAAGCAGTCCGTGCTACCCAATCTTGGAAAGCGTAGGAGAGAGACCTCTTCAGCTTCTAATGAGATCTTGTCACTTAGAGAAAGGAGAGTCATTTACACACATTTGAATCCACTTGGTTACCAACCCATGGTGCTTATTTTTCCAAATCCAAAGATAAGTATTGCTAACCTAGTTGGTATTGGTGGAAGTGACCGATCAACACCTACGAGGTATAACTTTTCATTTGGAACATCTATAGCTACACAATCATTTCATGTGTTTGGAGGTATATTTTTTGGAATTAGATTTGGGAAAATTTTTGGTACACAAATATTGGGTATCGCATCTGGAAGAGGCGTGGGACACATGTCTAGTAGCGGTGCAATACAAAAGACTATTGGCACACATTTTAGCGTGATAGTTGGGACACAAGGCACAACCACTTTAGGACCCTTGTCAACCACAAGAAAAGGATCTTACAGAATAAGAACTAGCAAACTTGGTGGACCTAGTAGATATGGAGTATATCGGTCGGTTAGGAGGAACATGCACTAGTGGATCTAGTGGATCTGGTGGTGGAGGTAACACTGGAGGGAATCAAGGTTATGGATCAGGCGAGACAAGGGCCTCAACCACCTCAGCAAGTATTTTTGAAATGTCTTTACATCTACCATATTACAAAGGTGTTGAGGATACTACAGAACATGTACACAAATGTGAGCTACTTTGATGCGCGAAGGGGATCACTACCCTAGAACAAAAGACAAGTCAGTTTGCAACAATGTTGCAAGAACACATGCATAGTTGGTACCAAAATTATGACCCCCATGAGATAATGGTAGATTACACCACACTGCATAATACCTTCTTAGCTGAATTTCATATTCTTGAGTTTGAAAATAAGATCATTAGCACGTTGAAGGAGATTCAACAAGGTATGGGAGAGAGTGTGCGAGAAATGATTCACATTTTAAGACTCTCTTATCAAAACTATATTATCATATTCATCCTTCTTAGCATGCTCAATGGTTATTGGAGGGTTGATAACACCTTTTAGGAGATCACTTTCACACAAGACTTTCATAGACCCGCATGAGGCCTTGGAGGCTACCTTGTGCATTGAGGTTGTAGGAAGCATGAGATCTTGGTGTGAGCCATTTTCTTGAAGCTCAGATTAATGCAATGGCCAAGAAGCTTGAGAAACTATTTGCAAACTCAATGCATGAGACTCGAAATGGCATATGGTGAATAGATTATTAATTAGAGGGACATACAAAGGACATTTGTCCTCGGATATTGGTTTGCACCATGACGGTAGACTATGAGATTTTCCACAAAGATCATGATGCAAGTAGGCGTTCGTTACTATAGCGCACGATCCACAAGAATGTGTCTTTCTACTGCAAGATTTTCACTTCCACTACTCATGACACCAAGGATTGTAGATTGATTGACTATATGCATGATGCAATTGATATTGGGGTGCAAGAGACCAAAGTGTTGTGGGAAATTTGAAGGATGAAAGTCTTCACTATGAAGGGAACACAAATGTAGGAGCCCGCGAAAGAAACTTTCGTGGAGGATTTCAAGGTCGAGGAAACTGTAGATGTGGAAGAAGTGAGTTCTAGCGTGGAACTTGTTACAAGTTGTGGGGGTCTATGGATTAATATAAGCATGAATTCCCTAATCTATTACAATGATATTAGTGTGGAAAGAAGCAAAAGTATGAGGAGTTCCCATAGTCATTTGAACACATGAGATAACAACAACAAAAGGATAAAGGCACTAGAATGGTAAGCGTGAATAAGGCCAACTCATAGTGGATGGTAAGGGTGGCACGTGAGTCAAACTAATAACCTGTACTAGTGACAACATGAGCTAAGGTTGTACATGCTAGGAAATACCAAAACAAAGGCCATGGTTACTAGAGAAGAGGTGGTGCACAGGAATTATCAGACCCTACTCATTAGAAAGAGGTTTATCAAGATACCATGGATGTAATTTGAAGCCTACAAGGAGAGATCCAGTGCCTAAAGGAGTAGTCACGGTAGTTAGAGAAAAGGAAGAGCATTAAGCCCCATAGAAGGATATGGAGGAGGTCAAGGAAGTATGAAAAATGATGAGGTAGGATAATATCATCCTTTTGTTAGGGGAATGGTTATGGAAGAAAGTACTACCCACTGGAGGAGAGTGTGAGAGACAGGTTCTACATGCTAACCTTCCCCCTCACACCATTGATTATGATAAGGAGATTACCTTGAATGCAGTTGTTGATGGATGGCTCTTAAGAAATATTCTGATTGACATGGGCACGGAAGTCAATGTTCTCACCTAGAATCAAATGGGAAGGCCCCCATTACATCCATCTTCAAATGTGTTCTATATGGAAAATAAGACAAATAAAATGCCCTTTGGTGTTTAGAAGGACATTGTTACCACTATCCAAAGGACTACATTCACTAGAGACTTTGATGTATTGGCACTAGCCGAGGTGGAGAACTTTCCAAAGCATTCTTGGGGCACCCCGGTATTATAAGAAAATGCTGACCTACGGTTCAATAAGGAGTACGTAAGTTTTCATAACAAGGAAGAATGGGTTACTATCCCTTTGGTCGATGGGAAGTCAACACCCTATACTGAGCCATTGGGAGAATAATTCCTTGATAGGATATATGTGTGCACTATCGTGTACCTTGAGATGATTAATCCCTCTGAAGGAGTTATTCAATTCGAAGGCACTCAATCTATGAGTGATACCACTAGTGTAGCATGTGAAAATTGGGTGCATGGGACTTATGAGTTAATTGGGTGACAATTGAGAGGCTCCATTACAAGAGTGATAAGGGTGTGCCCACTTAGGCACCTAAGAGGGAAGCAATTACCAAGCTACACTGGGGATGACAACCCTGATGTTTTCCTATGAGCCATGGAAGATCAATGGAGATGTGAGATCAAAATAAGAAACATGTTTATCTACACTTTGCAAAAACCAAAACACGTTGGTGGAAAATGCATCAGGCCAATCTTCTAGGGTGGTGCGAGGTGTGGATTACACTCTCTATTAGATTATTCAACAGCAATGCACCAACTAAACCTTGTGTCTATGATGGGAAAGGATCTACCTCAGATCATGTCTAAGGGTGCGAGAGGATTTAGATGGAAGGTGCAGAGGCTTTACCTCCTTCCCTATGGGTGTCAAAGTTCTATTCCACACTACAAGGTTATACACGTGTATGGTACATTCATTCGTAATTACGCCATCAGATAGGGAACTAGTGGGAGTTAATATGTGACTTGATTAAACATTTGAATATCAAAGTGCGAAGCCATTTGTGAATGAGGTTTTATAGGTTATTAAACACCTAATTATGGGAGATGGTTCCATGGAGGAGGATAAAAAATTGGAATTATTGGGTGAACCTAGCTTAGACGCGCACTCTGATGAGGAAGAATCAGAGGAGATACAACTTAAGTGTGCTTGGATGGAGAAAGAGAAGAGAAAGTTTGTCTATTTGATAGATGGAAAGGAAGTGGAGAACTTGGATGCTAACCATATTATGGGTATGCGTACGGTAAAGAATAGTGTTGACGAGAAAGCGCACACCTACCACGAACCCCTCAAAACAAAGAAGGTTAACATTGGCTTAGAAATGAAACCTAAGGAGGCTACTATTGGGGACTATTGGTCAGAAAAGGAGGTTTCAAAGATCATTGATCTATTACACAAGTTTCAGGACTTATTTCCGCATGGGTACCATGAGCTTAAAGGAGTTCATCACTCCTTGGGGGAAATTAAAATCAAGTTAAAGGAATGGGCGCACCGATTGAAGATGCCTTATCGAATGAACCCAAATCAGGTGTCCGGGTAAAGGTAGAGATAGACAAGATGATTACATCATACATCATTGAGGCTATTAAGGAACCAGAATGGATAATCCTAATGGTCATTAGCATTAAAAATGATGGGAGGATAAGGATTTGTGTTGATTATAGAGATTTGAATGAAGTACATGTCATTGATTCATTTCCAACCCCTTTCACTGAGGAGATCTTGAGGGGAGTAGGTGGGCACGATATCTACTCCTTCACGGATGGATTCTCAGGATATCAAAAAGTTAGGATTACAAAGGAGGACCAAGAAAAGACAACTTTTTCCACTTAATGGGGAAGTTTTTCCTACACAGTCATGCCTTTTGGGTGAAGAACGCGCCTCTTGTGTTTTTGTGCATAGTGGTCTAGTAATTTAAATATTTTATCCATAAGTTCCTTTAGGTCTACCTTGATGACTGGAAAAATGTATGGTCTAGTGAAAAACCATTATGACAATTTGTGGTTGATAATTGAGAGATGCCAGAAGTTGTGCATATCCCTCAACATCAAGAAATGTTTCTTCACTACTCCATTTGGAACCTTGTTGGGGCATATCATATGTAAGGAAGGTTTGCTGGTGGAACTCACAAAATTTTCCATTATTGAGGGATTGGGAGAACCTACCTAGCAAGAAGAGCGCAATGTGCGATTCCTTAGGCATATAGTGTATTCTGGAAATTTATTAAAGGGAATTCCAAAATTTCCACGCCACTAGAAGGATTGTTGAAGCATGGATGTACATTCCATTGGGGAGAGGTACAACAAATGACATTTGACACTCTAAAGAATACGCTTATCACCCCACCCATATTACACCTTCCTTCTTGGGATAAGCCATTCCATATACATATTGATACTTCGGGGATGGCGATTGGGGAAATATCAACACAACTTAGAGAAGGTATTATTGACCACCCCTTGTGTTTTTCTAGTTGAAAACTAACTTGATGAAACGAGAACTATACTACTAAGCATGAAGCATTATCAATTATATATGCATTACAAAAATTGAGATAGTATCTATTGGAAACACCTTTCATATTCTACATGGACCATATGGGATTGAAGTACTTGGTAAGCAAGCCCGTTTGATAAGGGCGCATATGTCGTTGGGTGTTTTTTCAAGAGTTTGATTTTGGATGTGGTAAAACCATGAAAGAGTAACTTAGGACTGACCATTTATCTAGGATTAACTCGGGGAGGATGCATAGAGCATTGAGGATATAATTCCAGATGTGCAATTGTTTAGATTGTGGTGCGCGCCCTCTAATTTGGACGATATTAATTTAAAAAAAAAAATAGGCGTGGCACTTGGAGGGAATGAAGACCCTAGAAAGGAAGAATTAACCATACGCGTCACACCCTACATGATAATTAGTGGAGACTTATACAAGCTAGGCCATGATGAGGTTTTGTGTCATTGTGTGTTAGAACATGAGCACAATGCAATCATGGAGGAAGCACATAGTGGAATTACAGGAGGACACTATGCAGGGAATGCCACCGCGTGAAAGATTCTTTTGGCAAGCACTTGGTGGGAAAGCATCTACTAGGATTGTATTGAGTTTTGCAAGGCCTGTGACCATTTCCAATGCCTTGGAAAACTAGGAAGAAGAGATGAGATTCCTTGAGATAGATAGCTAGTGCGGAACCATTTTTGAAGTGGGCCATTTATTTTGTAGGACTGATTTCACCTACCACACAAAGGACTCATTCAAACTATATCATTACTTGTATTGATTACTTAACAAGATGGGTGGAGGTAGTGTCTACGAAGGATTACACAACAACCACGAAGTAAGGTTCTTGTAGAAAAACATACTTAATAGGTATGGGTGTCCTTTAATCCTAATTAGTGATAGAGGCACACACTTTTTGAATGAGACAGTTAGGATTTTTTTAGAAGAATTCATGGTGGCCCATCTTAAGACCACCCCATATCACCCCCAAGCTAATGGAGCTACCGATACATTTAACAAGATCTTGAATCACACTTTGGCCAAAATTTTGTGATGTGTGAAGACAGGATTGGGATGAAAAAGTCTCAGCCATACTATGGGCATATAGGATGACCTAAAAAATATTGAAAAAATCCACATCATTTCAATTGGTGTTTAACATGAATTTGTTCTACCATTAGAGTTTATGCTACCATCTCTGTGTATTGCATGTGTAGGAGGATTAGCTAACAGAAAGCACTATAAGAGTGCATGGAGAAATTAATATAGTTGGAAAAAAGGAAATCACTTGCTAGGTGGAGTCAAAATAATGAGAAGGCATGAAAAAAACATGAAAAGATCGACATATCAAAAAAAAACAATTCGAGGTTATGCAGATGGTCTTACTTTATGACTCTAAATTTCTGCACCATCCTGAGAAACTCAAATTCCATTGGTTAGGACCATACATCATCTCGTACATCTCGATTCAGCCGATTCAAGTTACAAGCACCTTGGTTGGGATGAGGTTACTAAGTTAATTCAATTGAAGTAGGTTGAACCCCTACTATAAAAAAGGCTTATGTATAGTTAAAAATAAGGCAATTTTTCTAATTAAATTTGTTTTCTTTTAGTCCTTTTCATTGTTTCCTTTGTTTTCATTTTGAATTTTGTGTTGTGTGTTGGTGTGCCGATAGCTAATTGTATTTTAATATGTTCTATGCATAGGGGACCAAGCATATATTTTTGTGGGAGTGAAGTAGTAGATATTTTCCACATGGAGGCCAACAAATTCAACAATAGATTGTTGGGAAAATTAATTTGAAGATAGAAGAACGTGAAACGTAAAAGCTAACATGCATAAATTCATGTAGTTATGAAGGCGGGATGAAAGAATATGAAGACCTAAAGAAGGGAAGGATCACACGGTATGACATAAGATAGAAAACATTATAGGGAACAAATTAGTAGACAACGCAAAAGCTTATGCACTTCAAAATGGAGTTGCACGTGAAGGAGGTCTGTGGTAGTTTAAGTGTTATTGGAGTGCCTAAAAGTTATAGCTACAATGCGAGGGAAATCATGTAAGTGACTTAAGTGAAATAAAGTGTTTTATTAAAAGAATACATTAAGAGACGTGGTTAGAGGAATTCTAAGGCATTGATAAATTATAAATACAAGATGAGAAAATTCGTTTTGACTACCTTGCCTTAGAGAATTTATTTTGTGCTCCCGAGCTCGAAGTGTGAAAAAGGTTCTTCAAAGAAAACTGACGTGAATTACTATCATGAACTAGTGGTATTGTGTAAAGTTGTAGTAAAATATGTGACATAACACAAAGGGAAGAAGACAATAGAGAAGGAAGGAGGTGGCATGAAAGAGAAGTGAGGAAGTTGTCGAGTTAGGGAAGTCAAAAGAGAGAAACATAACACCTAGGGAACAAGTGAAAAAGGATAGGGAGATGACACCAAAGAAGGCTCGAAAAAAGAAACCAGTGGTGGAAAAGGAGGATCCATGGATATATACTCGGAGATGCAGTATCCTCCTTGAGTTATTAAGGCCAAAAATGGAGCGCAAAGCTATATAAATGTAAGATCAACAAATACAACCATATAACATCTGATAATTAAAATCTGATGTGGGAAGACCTAATGTCAGACACTCCGATGGTGGATGAACTTGGAAACCATAAGGTTGGAAACTCGTATAACGAGAAGCAAAAGGTTGGAGTTTTGTAGCTATGGGAGCTTCCTTTCTTTTCCAAGCCTGCACCACTTTTCAGGTGTTTAGTGTTATGGGTGCATGAATATTTCTTCTACTTCATGGGTAGAAGAATGAGGATCATAGGCCAATTAATTTGAATGGTTACGGCCTCTGTGGAACATTGGAGAGGATATGTCACCTAACTTATATGCCACTTCCAAGATTAAGGAGTGTGACGAAAAATCTAAACTACGAGAAGGGGGTAGGGCACAAGTAATTACAGATCTCCTAGACCCAATGTTGAGATTCTCCTATCGCATCATTAGTTTCAAATTGGGTGCATTATAGAGGTGGACATACATTAATAATATTTTCTTTTACATGGCCTAGAGGGTATCTAAGAGGGAACACTACAAATTTTCCCAATTCATTGTGAACGTCATCATTGAAGAGGTGTGGGTACAAAAGGAGGATGGAGTAAAGATCACTTGGGTCTCCATCCTATTATTGATTGTGATCCGGGAGATTGGTGTCCCGGATGGTGGATGAGAACATGTGGATTCATAGACACTGTGCACGTATCCCTGCTGAGTCCAATTAGAAAATTTCATCTGTGATAGGACCATCTTGAGAACTTACAAGGCTCGAGATGAATAAGTGGTTTGAACATTTTCATGGGGGTTTTGAGAATGAGTGACACATCCTCTGCAAGTTACCACAAGTTGTTAGAGACAAGGTAAAATTTTCCTTTACTCAACATTTATGTCTAGTGAAGTTTATGATGGCCAATGGAGAAATGGGGCCATGGTCTAAGATCCCCTTCACATTCACAACCGGATATACGAAGTGATGCCATCAACCAGATCAAGGACATGAAAAATTAATTTTTAATGCAGACAAGGGGATGTTTATGTCCACACATTGTGCGCTACATACAAGTATGACACTTGACCTACCTACATAAAAGTTTTGGAACCAGATTTCCTAGACTTACACCCACAAGTCAAAGCATTACCATCAAAGGGTATGTCCATCGGTGTTCATGTAGCTACACCCCAAAAAAAAAGGAGGTATTGAGGTGGAGGTTACAGACTCTCCCTTTCCAAATCCATGGGAGACACCAATCCCACCCATGAAATTAGTGTAGGAGGAAGAGGAAGAGGAAGAAGAACAAGATGAAGGAGGGTTGGATACCTCTAGAAAGAGGAAGTACTACATGTGATGGAATGGTAGAAATAGAGCCAACACTTCGATACAAGGTGTTTCGAGGCTTCATTACTAGGGCACAAGGAGAAAGAGAATGAATAACCTAAAGAATAGAGATAAAAGATGCTTGATGCATTAAGCCCCATTGCAGACTCAGAGGAAAGAGAGGAAAAATACCCCACCACTTTCAAAGAAAAATTAGAAATAGAACTAGAGGGTCAGGAGGTTGAGATAAAGACCATGGATGTAGGTGAGGCATGGGGAGAAGGAGAAGAAAACTCTATAGGGGCTGAGAAGATTCCACTGCGGGGCCACTACACCACAAAATACCAGTCAAAGGGAGATAAAGGGGAATCATTTACTATAAAGGAGGATAAGGGATTCACCCCTGGGGTGAAGAAGAAAAGATCCAGGCATAAAGCTACAAGAAAGAAGTAGACATTCGTGTCCCCACACATGGAATTTTTGATGACCCCATGAAGATCTTGTGCACAAGATTCCATGCCATCCTCCCACCGAAATGTTACATGGTTGGGATTTAATGGATCAAAATGGGGTGTGCCGGGACCGGAAGATTCTCAGTTGGAGCATACAATTCCACGATGAGAAATCTGAGTTCAAGGTCAATAATCATGTAATCAAGACCATTCACTTGAAGATAAAGGGATGAGATACATAAAAATTGGTGGATCTTAACCATATAACAGATGAGAAGGCATGCAATGCATTACAAAATATGTCTTCAAAGGTAATCTGACGCAGTCTGGATACAGTGGCCATTGTTCGAACCTTGATTGCTAAGAGTAAGAGAAAGGAGAAGGAAATAGATAGGTTACACAATGGTTTATGGGGAGAGAAGGTGAAAACCAAGGAGACATATGACCAAGCTAGCACCCTTGAAAAACATTCTTAGATAATGTTCAACATTTGTGAGCTAGGACAGAACTAGCTATGGAGATGAGATGGAGTACCTTTAGGACATTTTGGGGATGTTACTCTCGAGGTCGTGCGAGAGAAACAGCCGGTGGGGGTAGAATATGCATGGGATGCAGACAAACTAGTTAGGTAGTCTAATGTCTTCGACACGCACTAGTGGAATTTGTGAATCTAAGGAAAAGAAGGCCCTTCTAACTTGGACTGGTGTGATAGATCGATCGGCAAGGATGACTGCTCGAAGGCTCCAATCAATATCGAGCTCTGGCGTGATTCGATCTATAGGTTGTGGAATACGTGGAAAATGACCTGGGATAGTTTCGTGTATGTCTCCTGATAAGGTCATATAGTGGATGGTGAATATAATTGACTCTACGGACGATTCTCTGGCCTAGTCCAGAATTCTCTAGCTTCGTTAGCTGCTATATCTAATAAGGACAATTGTTCGATGATGATGGGTGGAAGTGGAGTGGACTGAAATACTAGTGTGCGTAGGCAGTGTCTATATCGATTGACTTGTGGACTCGTTGGGCTGTGGGATCTGTGGATCGCAACCATAGACTCTTGGTTGTTGCGGTCCTGTTATGGTCATGCGCGAAATCAAGTTCTAATCCCTAGTATCCAGTAATCATATGCTTTCTCTCGGCTTACATGTTTAGAACCAACAAGTTGCGTGATCTTCTCGGAATATCTCACAGGCGTTCGTGTGACCTGGATCCTTAGAGTGGTATCTATATCGTGTGAGTATCTCTGCACTTTTTGTGGGACCAAGGATCACAACAAAGGTTTGTTCTCTTTGAACCCTTCTACGAGTCATGTGAGTGTTTACCTAGGGCAAATCTGTAATTTGGTTGGTTTGACCAAAACGTGTGTGCTTGGTCGTCCTCTATGTTTAACCCTCTCGGCGAGGCCCGATCGGTTGTAAATCTGTTGTTGTTCGGAATACTTGTATTCTGAGATTTTGGTCTATGTCAACTATTGCTGTAACGAGATTTGGTTGAGGCACGATTGGCTCAAATATATATTCCCTGGGCTCCTGAGGTCCCGTGATTGTCATACGAAACAAAATGCAAATCTAACTGTAACGAAGCAAATTCTAACTACGTGAAATAAATCTAACATATATAACTTTTATTCTTCTAAGAAATCTTTTAACAATTTTAAGGAAAGCAAACTATTTTAAACGTATCTAGGAATAATAAACAATATTTTAAAACAGACAAGATAACCGAGTATAGTTATTTGCCTATGCGATTTGTAGAATTATTCTAAATAAATAAAATAGCTCGTCTAATCTATCTGCAAGATTCTCGATCCTACCTCAGAAGTGAGGAGTGAATCATAGTTTCTCAGAAACTATCAATCCTCACAGCTTCCCTGGCAATATCGAGAATAGAATTCACTGAAATGAAGCAATTATCTACTCTATTTGATATGATTCTAACTAGAACTTTGAAAGTTAAAACCTGGATTCCACAGAACAGTGGCGAATCCGATGGTGTGTGTGATCTTGTCCCCTCAGTATGATCTCCTCGTTCTTTCGTGTTCACGTGGATCCAGAAAAGCGTGTAATGCTAGCACCGATAAGAGTAGATTTTAGGACAAGGACAGCTCAGAATGCAGACCGAAAATGCGAGTAGGAGAGGGACAGCGCAAGAGTACAGAGCTTGGCTTATGCGATTCCTAGCGGGATTTTACTGCGAGTCATGCAACGTGAAGCGACCAGAACCTATAACTATCTTATTCAAAGAGCAAAACCTGCAACTTTAATGGCTTCCTAAGCTATTCCGTTCCAATGGATTGGATAAAATAACAACACTGTTTGCACAAGCTGGATATGTGGCTTACCAACAGCTGAATAAAGCTAACCAAGCATATAATGGACTGAACTAAGAACTCTAAGCAACAATAAAATTAAATCTACAGCAAAGAGAAATTCAGAGGCAAGCTTCAAGGCCGATTGGATGAAATAAACCTTTGCACAAGATGGGTATGTGGCTTACCAACAGCTGAGCAATCTAACTAAAGATGCAAGTGAATTCAAGCTATGGCTTCTAAACAAGATAACAAGCTAAAATACTAAAATGAGGAGAGCAAAGATCAGTCTTCCAAATCCAGCCAAACTTCAGACCATTTGCTTGTGCACAAACCATGCATTTATAGGAATTCAATCACCCAAAAACCAAAACCAAATGGAACTCCTAAACAATAAACAAAGGAAAAACACTATTCCAGGGGACCAAAAACATAAATGCATGCTCAAGTCGGCAAAGAAAGCTGGTGAATCGTGATATTTCACGTGAGTCGCGTCAAAAGAACATTCTGGAAGCGCGTGTAGGACCGCCGCGCTGCGAGGGCGGCGGTTCTGAGGACCGCCGCCCGATCGAGGCGGCGGTCATGAGACCGCCACCTGCGGGCGGCGGTTTCAATCCTTGAAGATCAAGAGGCCAAGGAAAGAGGGAAAAAGGGGAAAACAAAGGGTGCGGGGGCTAAGCGGGGCATGCGGGATGTTAACGCATACTCGAGGGCTTTCGGATCCGAACACCTTGCGAGAGACTGTATCATCATTGGGAACTTATTACGCTGTTTCAGCGATCTGATACCTTACTGATTTTGGGTACGTACATATTGCCCCCTCGGAGAAGCGTTTTAGCCATGAAGAGGCATAAAGCGGTGGGTCGAGTATGGCGAGTCCCGAAATGGGGAGTTAGAAGCTATACCTTACTCGTCAGGTGTGTTGAAAGCAGCGCCATCGAAATTCCGCTATCTGCAAAATGAAAAGAGAACTCAAGTGCAGATAGATACAAAACTTGGAAAATAAACGCTAAATTAATAGGGAATGAGAACGTACCATTCGTGCGGGGATAGGAACTTACCTCCATCAGCGCTCCAAACCTGCGAAAAAGTCTTTTAAAATGAAATAGGGTGCTATATATATGAAAGTGGGCCCATTTTCCTATTCATTTGCGCGCGTTGATTTGATTGATTTTGAGCTCTGGGACCCACGGTGATGGTTTCGTGCGTGAGTAGAGTCAAAACGTCCGCAGTGAGATCGTGATCATGCCTCCACGTGCGGAACACCGCCCTGCTAGATCACAGGTTGGTTTTCTTCAATTTTGTGTTTTTCCCCCTTTAAATTTGAAATGTTAAATTTGTCGTAATGGGGGGGTTATTTTTGAAAATGTTAGGTTCAAAAGGTCCACCTAGGGGGGGCGCCTACTGGGTAGGCTCCATTTTTAGTTTAAATGGTCTTTTTTACTCATTTTGGGCTTTTTGGGGTTAGCAACCCGCGCGGGTTTTCGGACGCCGTGACCGCCGCCTGCCGCGGAGTGGCGGTTACATGACCGCCGCCGGGCGGCGGTTACATGACCGCCGCCCTTAAGGCGGCGGTTACAAAACCGCCTCCCTGCTCAGGGCGGCGGTTCTGACCAGAATGCAAAAGAACTTAATTTTGAGATTGCACTTGTATTTTCTTGCATTTCTATACGTTTTTATGACCTTCTTGGTATTGTTCAGATACTAACTTGCTCTGTTTTGTGTGTTTTTGGGTGTATGCAGGCGAGGGAGGAATACATCAGATGGAGCCGAGAGAGAGAGTGTGACTGGCTTTCAGGGGTACTGGATGCCCTCTCACCAGACGAGGAGGACACACTACAGAGGGCCGGTATACTGCGCATATCGCGCGTTCCACATGTCACACCATCTAGTCACATCCTTTGTGACTTATTTTCATATTGGGACGCAGATCGGAACACTTTCCGACTGCCAGGGGTCCGCGGTGAGTGGACTATCACGTTGGAGGATGTCTACCGTATTTTGGGGGTCCCGATCATCGGGAGGAGACTCACATTAGAGACAGCAGGCTCACGGGCACAGATTGCACAGTGGGCAGGTTACATGGGAGATGCAGCTATCTCCACGGGGTCGAAGAAGGGAGTGAGAGTTCGATCCATCCCTTCTTTGCCTATCCCCATATTTCGATCAGGCCATCATGGGGATCCTTGCCTCGAGATTGATCGGGGACAAGGGAGGGGACACTTTGTTATACTGCTGGGCCCCCATCATTGCACAGATAGAGGGCATGGCCGGATATACGCACAGGGTGTAGACATTGCAGGGACCACCTACCATGATTTATATAGGGTGGTCTGTTTACAGGGACAGTCATTGAGCCACCTGACTCTAGTCATGAGTTGGGTGTATGAGCATTTTATTCCCTATGGCAGAGGCGTAGAGGTGGCAGATCCTGGGGCTGTGAGGGCAGCCAGATGGTCAGATATGTCGGTGCTTAGAGCACCTCACCAGCCAGTTGCCTCCCTTACCACAGCAGATATGGAGGCGACACCGTACCGGCTTATGGCGGCATATGGGGCGAGGAGACCCTTACATTGATCTCATGCTCCACCCGAGGGCAGCTCATCGACCGCGTGGGACGGGTGGAGGTACACCCTTTTGGTCGAGTTCCTCAGCAGTTCGGCCTACCGTATTTGGGCATGCTTCCCCAGTGGCACCGGTTACTGAGATCAGTCGCGAGGCTAGAGGGGCCTAGAGGCCGAGGTTGGATAGTGGTCACTCCTGGCACTCCCATTGCAGCTAGGAGGATAGTTCGGGCCAGAGGGAGAGCCGGTGCGCCTCGGGCACCTTTGCTTCAGATTGCTGCGGGTCCTGCTCATAGCAGCGATGACCTATAGACATTGACTCGATTCGAGGAGCTTACGAGAGGAGGGTCGGAGGAGCAGAAGTGATGATAGCGATCCTGAGTGGCATGACACTCAGGATATTATGCAGGCGGAGAGGGCCGAGGAGAGCGCAGAGAGGGACACTCTAGTCTCAGAGGAGCCACTCTCTCAGGGCCATGGTGGAGAGGATGAGTCAGTTGTGGGGTGACATGTTGCCCCTGCTGAGAGCAGCCCCTCGGTCGGGTAGTGGCATCGCGGTGGAGTCTTGTCCCAGCGATCCATCTTGGAGGCCCGGTGATCCGAGTAAGTTATCCTTTCTTCCTTTCAATGTTTGTTTAATTTAGGATTTGTTATCTCTCCTTGTGTTTGTATCTTGTATATTTCAGCCTCTTGCTTGGTTTCTAATTCGTTTTTCTCCTTTGTTTGCAGAGACTGTCGACGAGTGGTGGGGATCGATCCGCGAGGGTATGCACTGATTCCCTGATGATCCCCATGGATAGGACCCCCGTGCGGAGCTATCCAGTGATCTTGGGAGCCCTCGGCGGCAGCGAGCATCCGCGTCTTCGCTCCCATTTGGCACGTGGCCAAGATGGTGTCGACCCTACGTACAGAGTTGGCGGGCTATAGGACAGCTGAGCGCCTTATGAGGAGCCACTCTCGTGGTGAGACCGCGGCTGCTCCTCGGGACCCTGAGCCCTCCGTTCATTCAGAGCGTCGGCGTAGCCGGAGTCCTAGGCGAGGGCGCGCACCTTCGGAGGGGTCGCGTAGGGGTTGAGAGACCACTTGGCTCCTATGTATTTTGTACTATAGATTTTTTTGTATATTACGGGCTCTTTGAGCGTTTTGACCATGCCTAGTGCATGATGGCATTGTATATAAACATTGATTATTTATATATATGCATTCGTTTTTGGATCAAAAGCTTGTCACTCATGTTTTCCCTTTCTGTTTCCAGCTTCCTCGTGTATATTACGATGTATGGTTTATATGCCTTCTAGAATGTATGCAATGGAAAACAAATGATGCAAATGTTTGCTTTCTTTTTGTGTTTCATGATGCTGATACATGATATTGTAGATATATTGTGATCTTGAATCTTAGCTTCTGTGAGCAATTTGGATACCTCATGTTTGTTTTGGCAAAGTGATGAAAATAACCGAGTATGATGAGCAGATTAACTTGCCCCCTCCTAACTCCACGCATGACTAGTAAGATGCGAGGGCTTATCACCAAGAGCCAAGAAGGGCGCAAGTTATGAAATATGGTGAAATGATAGTGATGAAAGACAGACAAAGCTTTGGTGGAACCAAATTGGAAGCTACAAGCCTACCCTACCTGAATGACTTCATAGTTTTGGATGCAACTTGCTTTGCGGTTTATCTAGACTTAGACCCGTAGATGGCCACATAGTAGACAAAATCTAGATTTTTAGGATTTTAACTCTCTTGGGATTTTGAACATCTGATTCATTCATTTTTGACTCAAAGTTTGAATTGTTTGTTTATGACCTTTTAACATTTGCTTTGTCAAGAGGACCCCCTACACTTTGCCCCATGCTACTAGTAAGAAGCGTGGGTTTATCACCGTGGGCAAGGCATAGGCGAGTAAGGGCATTTCCATCCTTTCCCAACCCTACGTCACTAGTAAGAGACATGCAAGCTCATCACCGAAGGTTGGTGGGGCAAGGAAATGTGTAAAAATAAAATTTTTTGTTTAATCACTTTTTGACTTGCTTATTTGAGTAAAATGTCAGTATATGCTTATTCCCAAAGAGATGTGTATATGGGATAGATGTGACACCATGAAGCTTCTAGAAGAGACCATAGGCAAGACACCTATCCTAAGAAGAAATCAAAGTGAGAACAAACTTGCAGATCTTGGTATGGTTACCGTTAGGACTTTGTCATGTCTGATTTTATTTGATAAAAGATTCTGAGATGATTGAAGATATATGAAGATGGAGAGGTATGATTAGAAAGAACTTTATGCCAAAAACATCACGAGTTTGTAATGAATTGCTTTGAGAATAGATTCCTTGATCACAATTTATGTAAGAAACAAGTGGACAAAATGATCTTAATCTATATGAAGATGTAATGTAGATAGTTATATAGGTAGCGTTAGCTGCTTATGCGTAGAAACGTTTGAGGTGCAGGGAATTGACTGTTTCGCCAAACTCCTCACCTTCTAACGTACATAAGAGGTATGCACCATTTCCATAGTCCTTCATGACTCGGTATGGGCCTGACCATTTGGGCGGAATTTCCTTCCTTCGCTGTCTTCTTATCGATCCGTTGTCCAGTCTTAGAACTAGATCACCTTCGTATATATCGCGTTCATAGACCTTCTTGTTATCTTTGCCGGCACATCGGTCAGCATAAGCTCTATGCGTTGCTCGGCATCTAACCTAGTTTCATCTAGGCTTTCTAGTTGGGAAAGACGTGCTTCTCTGTAAGCGTCTTCATCCAGAATCCCTTGTAGTGAAATGCGTAGAGTAGGTATTTCGACTTCAGCGGGAGAAGCTGCTTACGCCCCAAATACCTAGCGAGAAAGGAGTTGCTCCTGTTGGTGTTCTTATTGAGGTTCGGTGGGCCTGAGGCCGGATATAACTTCAAATGCCAATCTCGTTTGTTTTCTTTCACCGTTTTAAGGAGAATGGCTTTCAGTGTTTTGTTTGTTGCTTCAGCTTGCCCGTTGGCTTGGGGATAATACAAGGAAGCCGTATGATGGCTTATTTTAAATTTATTGCATAGCTCACGAACCTCTTCATTCTTAAAAGAAGTTCCATTATCGGAGATAATGATTTGCGGGATACCGTATCTGCAAATGATTTGGTTCAAAATGAACTTGGCGATCACAGAACCAGGTACAGTAGTAAGAGGCATGGCCTCCACCCATTTGGTAAAATATTCAGTGGCCGTGATTATAAAATTATGGCCATCTGTGGATGAGGGAGAGAATTTCCCTATTAAGTCTAGACCCCATGTAGAAAAGGGCCATGGAGTTGCGATTGGTTGTAGAGCTTGTGCTGGCATGTGGATCTCGTGGGAGAATTCTTGGCACTTATGACACCTGCGTGCAAACTCTATCGCGTCATGTTCTAGAGTGGGCCAGAAATAGCCCATTCGATGTATTTTTCGAGCGGTGGCATGGCCACCGAAGTGGCCTCCACATATACCACTGTGGGATTCATGGAGAATCCTCTTGGACTCTTCTGTGTCAACACACCTTAAGAGCATTCCATCGAATGCTTTTCGATAGAGCACCTGCTCTATAATGACATATTTAGCTACGATTATGCGTAACCGCCTTCTTTGTTGTGGTGTAACTACCTCAGGTACATATGGTCTATGATATAATTAATGATATCAGTGTACCAAGGACACTCAGAGATAGCGGGTCGAGTTTCGATGTAGTATACGCATTCATCTGGAAAGTCTAAATCTACTAAATCACCTCCGTCTAATGGGTTGTCAGCTAACCAATCCGCGATGATTTGTCCTTTAACCGACTTCTGATTTACAAATGTTAATTCGAACTCTCCCATTAAGGTTATAAAACGTCCAACCTTTTTAGACAAGGACCCTTGTGTGAGAAAAGTCCGTAAATGGTCCGTTTTTACCATGACCTTCGTTTCTTGATTCAGCATATAATGTCTTAGGCGTTTAGTAGCAAAGACTATGGCAAGGCATTCTCGTTGCTTTGTGTATAGCGTGTTTCATAGTCGAGCAGCGTTCGGCTAATGAAATAAATCACACGTTCTCTCTTGTTATCATCTTCTTGGGCCAACATACAGGCCAGCGAGACATTGGTAGCTCGTGAATATAGAATTAACGGGTGATCTAGCTTAGGTGGCATTAGCGTAGGTGGCGATAAAAGGAAATGCTTAACTGCATCAAAAGCTTCATTGCAATCTTCGGTCCAATCAAGGCTATAGTCTTTCTTGAGTAAATTGTTGATTGGATGAACGGCGAAGCTTAAGTCAGGATAAATCTCGGATTGCACCTAGCTTTCCGAGAAATGATCTGATTCCAGATTCACTCGAAGGTGGGACCATTTCGAGGACAGCCGAATTTTGGTTGGATCAACATCAATTCCTCGTGACGATATGATGTAACCTAGGAGCTTTCCTCCTGTTACACCAAAGACGCATTTCTCTGGATTTAGTGTGACTCCGTATTCTATTAGACGTGAAAGAATGACGCGGAGTACTTGGGATGGTCTGGCGCTTCTTGGCTTTAGTGATAAGTCATCTACGTAAGATTCCATGATTTTATGAATTAGATCGTGAAATATGTATGTCATGGCCCCATTTGGTACGTGCTTGCCGGCGTTCTTGAGACCGAATGGCATAACAGCGTAGCAATAGGTTCCCGAGGAGTTATAAACGTGGTTTTAGCTTGATCTTGCTCGAGATATTCTGATTTGATTGTATCCGAGAATCCATCCATGAGAGACAAGAGTTCAAAACCAGCTGTTGCATCAACAATAACATCTATGGATGGTAATGGGAAGTCGTCCTTAGGACACGCTTTGTTGATATCTCGAAAATCTATGCGAGATGCGTATCTTTCCATTCTTCTTGAGAGCGGGAGCGATGTTAGATACCCATTGGGAGTAGTCGGCGGCTTGATGAATCCTACGAAGGAGTTTTATTACCTCCTCTTTTACCATGAGAGCTACTTTGGGCTTCATGGGTCTTGATTTTGTTTAATTGGCTTTGCATCTGATCTAGTGATGAGGTTGTGCACCCATAATGTGGGGTGTGACTCCTGTCATCTCCTTATAATTAAATGCAAATGCCTTTTGATGTTCTTTGAGAATCTGAGTATGTATTTCCACTTCTTCTGGGGTTAACGAAGAGCCTAGTTTCAATATTCTTGGTTCATCTTCTGTCCCGATGTTGACATCGATTGTTTCTTCGATCAAAGAGGCGTTACCCTCTTCGAACTCAGGTGGTGCTGGAGGTAAATCTAAATCATCCCCATTTTCTACTGCGTATATGCTAGGTTCCATTTGTGAGGGAAGATCCGTTACGGGATTTCCGAAGTAGGAAGACGAATGTGGAATCAAGGATAAATCTAGCATGTGATAGGAGAGATGTAGTGCTGCATAGGCATTTAAGTAATCCAAAGTAGCAGCATCACTATCAACATGGTCTAGGACGGTAGATTCACTTCCGCTTGAAAGAGGATTTGTCATTATTTTTATCAATGGTTCATCACGAATGGACACCGTGAACTGGGTATCTTCTAACTCATTGCTTGGAGTAAAACGTGATGTTGAGGTTGCTTTATTGAATCGGCGAGAAGATTTTTCTCTCGTGGGATTGCTTCAATGGATATGAAGTTGAACGCCTTGCTTAAATCTAATACAGCATTTTTGTAGAGTTGCAAGTGTTCGGCTTTAGTTTCATATACTTCAGAAACTTGATTTGTCACTAATTGCGAGTCTCCCAGGACTCTGATGTTATCAATACCAATTCTTTTGGCTAAGGTAAGGCCAAGGAGGAGGGCTTCGTACTCAGCGCCATTGTTTGTGCATTCAAAGTTTAATTTAAAAGTGAATGGGAGGACTTTCTCCTCGGGCGAAGTAAGAATTATACCTGCCCCCGCTCCATAATGACATTTAGCTCCATCGAAATGGAGAGTCCAATACTTAGCCGGGAGTATAGATGTTGGGGCATCTGCTGCGTTTACGCACTCTACTTCTACCATACAGAGGTCCTCTGCTGGAAAGGAACCAACACCTAGGGAAAATCCTATGCCTACTGAATCAAATGGTAAGAACATTGGTGAATCTTGTTCTATCAACTCAACGATTTTCGCGCGGTAGTCCCTAATGATACTGTTTCTTTAGTTTTATCTTTAGGGGTTGGAATTGTTTTGGCTATGCTGGTAGTTTCAAGATCCGTCGTAGGTACCAACTTTTCCTCTGGTTTTGGGTCAGTGGGTTTATTAAGTTGGTTTGTTGGTAGTTCAAATTCTGAGTGCACCCCTGGTCTTTTCTTTAAATCAGCTAGGTGCAAATCGAAAGGTTTTGGATCGCCTTTGGCTACAAATACCTTTCCTAGATGCAAGAATCTTACTTCTTGAAATAATGTAGAAGGGATTGCCTTCATTCGGTGTATCCATGGTCGGCCGAGTATCATATTATAATTAGTTTCCCGATCTATAATATAAAACTCAGTCAGGATTGTTTTGGGTCCTAAGGTGACCGGCAGTATTATAGTTCCTATCGAAGTGGCTTTAAGGCTATCATAGCCTCTCAATGTATTCGAGTAGTGGAGCAGTTTGTTTCCCCATATCCAAGTTTTGGAGGAAAGAGAAAGGGACTATGTTAACTGCGGCCCCATCGTCAACCATTGCCCGTTTTACATAGTTATTATAAACCCATACTTGTAAGTGTAAGGTTGGATCACCTCGGCGTGCGATCTCAGCATCTGTGGGCATTTTACTTATTTCGAATATGAATTCGACATCCTTGTCCGGCTGCCCCGGAGGGTGGATATCAAAATCTACGTGATTTACTTGTGTTTCAGGAGGTGGAGTGATGTTAATTAGATGGCCTAGACCTAATGCTTCTAAAAGAGCAGCTCTGTGAGGGGGAGAGTTCTTTAGTAAGTCCAAAAATGAAATGTGTGAGAAGGTCTTTGTTAGGTCGCTAATTAAATCATAGGCACCTACGGGTTTTTCTACTATTTGTTGATTCTTATCTGTTTCTGGCAGAGGACTTGGGCTCGGTTGAGAGAAATACTCTCGTGTTCTTGTTATAGCTTCGATAGGTAGTTCGGCGTCTAATTCTACCAAGCCCGACTATCTTGGGTCTCGGTTGAGCTCTAAGCGTGGTGCAGTGATGGATTTAATGAAGTCGAGGCTTCATGATCATTATTTCCGTCATTGCA
This sequence comes from Taxus wallichiana var. yunnanensis, assembly GCA_018340775.1. Lineage (NCBI taxonomy): Eukaryota > Viridiplantae > Streptophyta > Pinopsida > Cupressales > Taxaceae > Taxus > Taxus wallichiana. The sequence goes on from CM031235.1 coordinate 566,214,179, forward strand.
CCTTTGTTTGTTCCAGTTGGATTCAGCCTATTGCTTTATCATGATTTGGGAGCGGATCGTTAAAGATCTTGAGGGGAGCATTACGAGGGGAAGCGCCCCTGCGGCGTATTTGGTGATGATGGGATGGGATGCAAAAACAAATCTGTGAAGAAGCTGTCTTTGTTCTCGGCAAGCGTTGCATAAATTTATTGTAGTCACGACATGTTCTAGTATCGTGACCCCGAATTTTGTGGAAACCACAATAAGAATTGGGATTGTAATTCCTATTTTGTTGGTTAGGTGTGTATTGTGGCCTAAAATTCTGATCAAACTGTTGCCTATTAGGATTAAAATTTTGGAATTGTTGTTTCTGGTTTTGACTTTGGTTTTGATAACCAAATGAGTTTTGGCTTGGCCCTTGTATGGGATTTTGCCATTGTTGTTGTTGTTGTGGATGGTTAAAATCCCATTGTATTGATCGTCGGGGTAAAGTTGTTGTTTCGTTGGTTGTTTGTTTGTGATGGAGTATTAACAACATTTACCCTCTTGGGCTGGTCGGTTACCCCATCCGTTGTTACCCCACGATTTTTGTTAAGGATTTTGGGTCCTTGATTGACATTTGTGATAGTTGTAGTGTTTTGAGTGGAGGTGATTAACCTCCCGTTTGTTCCATATGTCTTACGACCACTATCTATCGCTGCTTGGTCTATTCGAAGAGCGCTCTCAAGTACTTCATCGTAAGTTCTTAGTGGGAACTTCTGGACTTCTTCCTTCACCTCCTTGCTGAGAGAATGAAGGAATAAATCACATAGTTCCATCTGATCCATGTTTGGAGCACTTGCTGAAGAATAAAGAACTGTACGCCACCTCTGGATGAAATGGGTGACAGATTCGTTGTGTTCTTGTTTGATGTGCAAGAATTCCCTGATTCCTGTTCTCAACAGTTTGTTCATGTCGAAGGCTTTGATGAACTCTGACACGAGTTGTTTAAATGAATGTATGGAAGCCTCAGGTATTCTATAATACCAATCGAGAGCGATGCCTTCCAAAGTTTTGGGAAATATTTTAGCAACAACCCCATCCCAAGGGAGTAATTCTCGTATGGCTGTAGCGTAAGCTTTGATATGTGCGTTTGGATCTCCCTCACCCTTGAACTTGGGTAAATCAGGAAGAGGTCTTGGAAGCATGACGCTTCGTATGGTGAAGTCTAAGGGTTCCTTTAGATATTCTGAATAAGTCCCTATCGCATAGCTTTCGACCATTGATGGTGGTTGCTGAGGGAGTGATGGTGGGATAGGTTGTTGATACGGTGTAGCGTATGCATTGGCAGGGGCATAAGGAGGTCCCTGCGTTTGAGCAAACATGCCGGGAGAGGAGAAAATATCTCCTTGTGGTGATTTGGAGTACATGTTTAAGTATGATGGGGTATTGTCAAGGAATGGATTGTTTGACACTAGACCGGGAGGAATAGTGTTAGAGATGATGGGCCTTGTTGGCGTTTGTTGTGGATAGTGAGGTGGCATGCCTAATGTGCCTACCCCTGTGAGGAGATCTACTTGGCCAGAGTGGTATGGAGGATTGGAACTCCCTGTTTGTATGAACGGAGAATTTTGACTTGCTTGAGCCAGTTCTAACCCTCTCACTTTTTCTACTAACGTTGAAATGACTTCATTTGGTGAAGTCACGGTGTTTTATTTCAGCGGCGTTTGTTGTACACCCTGGTGTTGTATAGGCATGTGATATCCTGTCATGAACTGATCGCTATCTTGCCAAGTTTCTCCGAGAGTATTTCCTATATGCAGTGGCATAGAGGTATTTTCTTGAAAAGAGATCTCGGGTTGTATTTGTAAACCTCCTACAGGTGGGTACATACCCCGAGAATGTTGTTCACTCCTAGGATAACGTATTGACTGTCCATCATCTAAGACCAGGTATGGATCTGATTGTCTACTAATTTGTGGTCTAAGTAGCATTTGAGGAGACGAACCAGATTCTCGGTAAACGTCATATTGTTTGAGCCTGAAGGCTCTGTTTGTTGCGTTCGAGGGGGTTGATCTAACTCCTCAGTTTGAAAAGATGAACTATATCTGATTCTTGGGGTTTGTGTTGACAACTGATTAGTTGAATAGTTGTCACCCCATACTGAGAGCGAGGGTGATGATTGCCTATTCTGTTGGGCGTAGTATGCCTCAAGACCCAAGAGGGGTCTGCCATATGCATCGAATCCCGACATATTCGGGGGGTATATGAATACCCATGAGAATAATGGGAAGGAGCGAAGGTGATTTGTGAAAGAACACGTGATATTATGACTCCGAATGAGAAAGTAGGAAGTTTTACGTCAGCTTCACTAATTTTGTTTGTTTCACGTCGGGTTCACCAATTTTGTACGCCGGAAAAGTGACAGGCGAGCGTGAGAATCTACAAGTAACTCTTCCGCGTACCCGACCTCTCGAGGTCGTGCCGAGACAGCCGGTGGGGGTAGAATATGCGTGGGATGTAGACAAACTAGTTAGGCAGTCTAATGTCTTCGACACGCACTAGTGGAATTTGTGAATCTAAGGCAAAGAAGGCCCTTCTAACTTGGACTGGTGTGATAGATCGATCGGCAAGGATGACTGCTCGAAGGCTCCAATCAATATCGAGCTCTGGCGTGATTCGATCTATGGGTTGTGGAATACGTGGAAAATGACCTGGGATAGTTTCGTGTATGTCTCCTGATAAGGTCATATAGTGGATGGTGAATATAATTGACTCTACGGACGATTCTCTGGCCTAGTCCAGAATTCTCTAGCTTCGTTAGCCGCTATATCTAATAAGGACAATTGTTCGATGATGATGGGTGGAAGTGGAGTGGACTGAAATACTAGTGTGCGTAGGCCAGTGTCTATATCTGATTGACTTGTGGACTCGTTGGGCTGTGGGATCTGTGGATCGCAACCATAGACTCTTGGTTGTTGCGGTCCTGTTATGGTCATGCGCGAAATCAAGTTCTAATCCCTAGTATCCAATAATCATATGCTTTCTCAGCTTCTATGTTTAGAACCAACAACTGCGTGATCTTCTCAGAATATCTCACAGGCGTTCGTGCGCAACACTGGATCCTTAGGCCGGTATCTATATCGAGAGTATCTCTGCACTTTGTTTGTGGGACCAAAGGATCACAACCAAAGGTTTGTTCTCTTTCGAACCCTTCTACAGTCATGTGAGTGTTTACCTAGGGCAATCTATAATTTGGTTGGTTTGACCAAAACGTGTGTGCTTGGTCGTCCTCTATGTTTAACCCTCTTAACTGAGAACTGATCAGTTGTAAATCTGTTGTTGTTCGGAATACTTGTATTCTGAGATTTTGGTCTATGTCAACTATTGCTGTAATGAGATTTGGTTGAGGCATGATTGGCTCAAATATATATTCCCTGGGCTCCTGAGGTCCCGTGATTGTCATACGAAACAAAATGCAAATCTAAGCGTATGTGAAGCAAATTCTAACTACGTGAAATAAATCTAACATATATAACTTTTATTCTTCTAAGAAATCTTTTAACAATTTTAAGGAAAGCAAACTATTTTAAACGTATCTAGGAATAATAAACAATATTTTAAAACAGACAAGATAACCGAGTATAGTTATTTGCCTGTGTGATTTGTAGAATTATTCTAAATAAATAAAATAGCTCATCTAATCTATCTGCAAGATTCTCGATCCTACCTCAGAAGTGAGGAGTGAATCATAGTTTCTCAGAAACTATCAATCCTCACAGCTTCCCTGGCAATATCGAGAATAGAATTCACTGAAATGAAGCAATTATCTACTCTATTTGATATGATTCTAACTAGAACTTTGAAAGTTAAAACCTGGATTCCGCAGAACAGTGGCGAATCCGATGGTGTGTGTGATCTTGTCCCCTCAGTATGATCTCCTCGTTCTTTCGTGTTCACGTGGATCCAGAAAAGCGTGTAATGCTAGCACCGATAAGAGTAGATTTTAGGACAAGGACAGCTCAGAATGCAGACCGAAAATGTGAGTAGGAGAGGGACAGCGCAAGAGTACAGAGCTTGGCTTATGCGATTCCTAGCGGGATTTTACTGCGAGTCATGCAACATGAAGCGACCAGAACCTGTAACTATCTTATTCGAAGAGCAAAACCTACAACTTTAATGGCTTCCTAAGCTATTCTATTCCAATGGATTGGATAAAATAACAACACTGTTTGCACAAGCTGGATATGTGGCTTACCAACAGCTGAATAAAGCTAACCAAGCATATAATGGACTGAACTAAGAACTCTAAGCAACAATAAAATTAAATCTACAGCAAAGAGAAATTCAGAGGCAAGCTTAAGGCCGATTGGATGAAATGACAGCACTGCCTGCACAAGATGGGTATGTGGCTTACCAACAGCTGAGCAATCTAACTAAAGATGCAAGTGAATTCAAGCTATGGCTTCTAAACAAGATAACAAGCTAAAATACTAAAATGAGGAGAGCAAAGATCAGTCTTCCAAATCCAGCCAAACTTCTAGACCATTTGCTTGTGCACAAACCATGCATTTATAGGAATTCAATCACCCAAAAACCAAAACCAAATGGAACTCCTAAACAATAAACAAAGGAAAAACACTATTCCAGGGGACCAAAAACATAAATGCATGCTCAAGTCGGCAAAGAAAGCTGGTGAATCGTGATATTTCACGTGAGTCGCGTCAAAAGAACATTCTGGAAAACATGCGCAGGACCGCCGCTCTGAGCAGGGCGGCGGTTACAGGACCGCCGCCCTGATCAGGGCGGCGGTCACGAGACCGCCACCCTACAGGGCGGTGGTTTCATCACTGAAGATCAAGAGGCCAAGGAAAGAGGAAAAAGGGGAAAACAAAGGGCGCGGGGCTAAGCGGGGCATGCGGGATGTTAACGCATACTCCGAGGGATTTTCGGATCCGAACACCTTGCGAGGAGACCTGTATCATCATTGGGGAACTTATTACGCTGTTCATTGATACTGAGTACCTTACAATTTTGGAGTACGATAGATGTGAAGTTCCCGAACTCTAATTAGTTGCATAGAATTCCCCCAATTCCTCAAATTATTTATTTAAATTCTCTCCCAACCTATATTATTTATTCTTTTTAGCAAGTATTCTTATTGATAAACATTTTTGTTCGGGAAGCATAGAGGTTTGCTACAGACAACAACCAATTTAGTGTGGGATGATGTTTGACCCCTAAAAGTAACTAGGTACCTAAGGCATGAAGCCTTGTGGTGCGTAGAATTGGAGCGTGAAGGAATGCACAAAATTAATTCTTGGAGAGGTGTGAGGGATCACACCAAGGTAGAATGGAGTCATGACTTAGTAATTTTTGGACAACAGGAAAAGACGCGCATAGGGAGTGAATGTAAAAGTGACCAGATGCATATGTGGATTAGTTTTAGAGACTTTTGAAGCAAGGAAAGGATATTCCATGGCATCAATACGGTTATCATGAAAGGATAAGGAATCAAGGTTGTTAAGGATTAGCTGGCACATGCATTCTAGAAGGCAATCGATTGAGGGAAATACATGGTGATACCTGGCATATTCATGGGTAGTGGTAGTGAAATTATGAAAGATTCCATTAGGCCTTCATAGGTGATGATGAGTGGTTAATATGGAAAAAGAGTGATTATTCAAGGGGTATGATGGTCCTTAGAGATTAAGGAATAGATAAGTAGGGATAGATAGGGAACTAGGAGAGTGGTGAGGAAAAACATACGTAATGATGAGCTATGTGATGTAAAGCACGATATGCTAGTGTGAACATTTAGAAGCAATGGAACTCTCTTGATGTAATTTGTCTACCATATTTTGGATTATGAATATAATAAAGTGATTCTGAAACACTCATGTGATGGATCTTGATCTGTGTATTTTTCCTTTATGCTCATGTGTGTGTTACGGGTTTTCTTCATGATGATCATGGATTTATACTACTTTCCTTTATTTGATCATGTTAATCTATGCTTGGAATTCATTATGCTAGGAGTTAGTGCTTACATATTAAATTCCATGAATGAATGCACTTGTCTTCTGTTATATTACATCTTCCTGTTAAACCTTCTCATGAAGCTCACATAAAGGAGGGAATCAGGACGTACGCGTGCCTCGGAGTGAGCTTCTAGGCTAAGACTTGATGATATGCTTGACATGCCCGGGATTGGTTGCTGAAACATGCAGTGATAATAGAGGCTACAGGAATGACAGTTCACACTAATCCATAAGAAAGAGTAATTTCGTATGCTATATTTGTCACAATTTTAAGCATTGCTATCACCATGAACAATCTAAGTACATCAAGTAGGAAAAATAATTTCAAAGGGAAATTTAATAAGGTTTTTAATATGAAGATCAATCCTAGAAATCATATGAAGGCATCCATGTCTAAAAATACTCCTAAAAAAAAGAAATTTAAATGGATATGCAAAATCAAGGAAACAAATCCAAGAGTTGAGGAAGCAAAGAAGGATAAGAAAATATAATGGGTAGGTGATGTAGAAATACAACAACCTATGACAATGTCTAGTTAAAAAAATATATAAGGGAGTGATGATAAAGGAAAGAAGAATGAAGAAAATTTTAGTGCAAATGATGAAGAATCTCTAACTCAATATGTGTTAGAGAAGGTGTATGAGTTACAACATGTATGTCTATCAATAACTAAATTAGAAAGTGAGAGCTCATGTGATGTGACTATCACACCAAGGAATGCATCCAAGAAGAATAATAAGACCATAAGGAATAGAAGGGAAAGAGTTGAGTCATCATGTTGCTTTGATGAATTTATCATATTTTGAGGTAATTTTACAAGATGATATGAATTCTCTAGGCTTCTAGAAGGTATGCACTAGCTGAAATAAGCATGGTTTACTCTATATTTGTCTACTAATCTACCAATCAAGTGTTCTTCGCAATGAAGTTGAGAAATTTGGTTGTAGCTTCCCGAATGAAGGTTGATATCAGTAGTTCCTCATTAGAGTCTCTATCAAGTTGTTAAGGTATGCCAAATTCTAGGAATGTTTGTCTTTCTTCATGTTAAAGGTCTAGCACTTGTTGAAGTTCTAGAGTGTCTTCTTGACCAGTCGTGAAGAGATAGTTATATAAGTAGGTTTCATGGGTTGTATTTGTCTTATTGGTCTTATTTGGATAGTGTCTTCAAGAAATAAAAGTATATAAGAAAGTAAAAAACTAATTTGGTTATCCTTATGGCTTTTGAAATGTGTCTAGTATTTTGAGGCAAGGTTTTCATACATGTTGATCCTATTTTTCCCACAAATTATGTCATGAAAGTGATCACAGTTTGTTGTACGTCTTCCTAGTTTCCAAAATATTGGTCTTGTATTAACTAGTGTGTTAATAGGTGACAATATTTTCAAGCTCATCACTTATCCAAGTGTCAAGATTGTTCAAAGAGTCTAATCCTTGTCCAAGTTTGATGTAAACTTTTCAAAATTATGAAACTATGTCAAGATTGTTCAAGCTTGTTAAACCTATCAAAGAACTATGTGTCAAGAAAGAGATCATTTAAAAAATTACTGGAATTAATCAAGAAAAATGAAGGCATTCTAGAAACTGATGTGTCATCAAGGAGGTCATACATAAGAATGAATCAAGATGATTTCACGAGAGAAATGAAGTAGTCTAGTTAACACATGAAGAGTATCAATCAATGTGCATTATTTTTGGAGAAACAAAATTTAATATCTCAATATAAAATAGGATGAAGGTGCTCCTTCAAGGTGCATGAAGGGATCAAGTTGCATCTAAGAAAAATTTGAAATATCCAGGAGCAAGAACTCTTTATAATTTCAAATGGAGACCTAAGGGTTTTAAACCCTTTTCCAAATGTATAAGAAAGAGAATTTTTATGCGGTTGGAGATATAAAATGTGTTGATAGGATCTACTTGGTAAGATAATAGTGAGGAGTGCATGATAATAGTCCCTCATGATAAGTTGGGAGTCTTGAATCAAAGTCTTGTGAAAATTATAGCCAAAATTAAGCATCTTGGTCATGTACCTTACACAACTAGGGTTTCAAAGGGAAAAGTGTGCTAAAAACCCTTACACTTGAAATGTTGTTTTAAAAATTTGTAGGAGTGACTATAGAGGTGTGTTTTAGTTGAAAAGGAATTAGGAAATTTCATTGGTAAACACAAGATATCTTCTTGCCATTCCTCAAAGGGACACTGTGCACAAAGTGAGAATGGTCTATCATGTAAGGAAGGATTTATAAAGGATCCATGTGTTAGTTTGTGTTGGGAATGTATATTGGCCTCTAAATGTATCTCATACAAATTTGTTTTCATTAAGAAATATATCAATTAGTTTTGGTCATGATAAGAGTAAATTGATAGGATTATCTCTTTGGAACATATAAATGAATGGTATAACTATGTTTTGAGTGATGGAATATGGGAGAAGACCTAGGGATAATTAAGGGAGTAAAAATCCAAAATTTCACTCTTGAGAAAATAACGTGTGAATCAAGAAGCAAGGTTTGAAATGGAAATATAAATTTGTGATGCATAATGATCAATTTTATGCTATGTGTGCACCTTTAGGTCCAAATAAGGATGTGATGTCTCTTGAAAGGTTGGAAATAATTTTATTATCATATGAATCCCTCCAACCATGAATGGTGCATGTATGCTAGTTTTAAGGGACCAATGAGGTAGGGTACAAGGTGTTAGTGCAAATCAACAGCACCCCTAGATGTTGATCAGATTTCTAGTTTGACATTTTGGACATCCAGTGTGATTGCACAACATTGAATCTTTTCCCCAAGTGTGGGACTTGTAAAAATGGGAAAAGAATCTCCAGGTTAGAGGTTGGTTCCTCAACTCCTCTGATCAGGTGTATTACTTGCAAGTTGCATAGGTTTTAAACTCAAAATCCTACTCTAAATTCCAAGGGGACAGAGATAGAGAATGCAAAAAGAACTGAAACTAATGCTAATAAGGTGATGCACCAAAGGAGTGGTGAGCATTTTTACTTTTGCAGATTGACACAAATTACAGAAATGCAACAAAACATCATACACAGACTGATAAAATGTAATGAAAGATCATGGGTAAATCAAACAACACAAGAAGAGGACTGAAACTCATTCACAGAGCTTGCATTGTCAATTTTTATATCAAAATATAGGCATTACATCAACAAAAAGGAAAAAAATGTGTTACAGCCTTGAAAGAGGTCTGGTATTCCACAAAATCACTTTTTTGGGTGGAAGAGGGAGCCTGACAATACATAAAAAATGTCCAACCCCTCAAAAATGAGCCAAATCTGGCTTTTACAATGCCAAACAAGCCCAGGAGAGAGAAACATGGGAAAACATGAGAGGAGCTTCAACCACCAACCAAAAATTCCATAAAATAACATGGGCATCCTTAAAGGTCCATTCCCTAACATTTTTCACCATGCTGGGAGAGAATGCGAGCCATTCTTCATTAAAAATGGTGGTTGAAATGTCATTTTTGTTGATTTCCATGTGCCAGAGGAGTTTTCAAATTTTATATCTCCAAAATCCATCAAAATACAAAAATTATCTCGAAATCATGTAGATAATTTCACCAGCTTTCGTTGATATAAAGAACGTGAAAAACCGAGCTCTGGATCGAAAGTTATGCTCATTTGAAAATTTAGGGCAAAACAGGGCCAAAACGGGATTACGGGCCGAAAATTTGAAATTTTCCCACTTTTTGCATTTGGAAATTTTTTCCCAAAAACCTCATGCCCCACCACTCTTGGTGCCACGTGGCATGTTCGATTGGATGCGGGCCTTCTACGCTTCATTTTCCACCATTTTGGCCATTGGAAAATTTTCCAAAAATTCTCCGCCGGGCCGATGACCTGAGGACACATGGCATGATATGATTCGTTGCGGGCCTCTACTTTCAAATTCTCCACCCTCCGAACCATTTTCCCTGATGGGATGTGTAGTGAGATCCCATTGGATGCAGCCTTTATGCTCATTTTTCCCCATGGGCTTGCCTTGTGTTTTTTTCCGCCACATGGACATGTGGCGTGATTTGATTGGCTCAGTTTTGGGGGGCGGGCTCTCCCTTTCAATATTTCCTTTGACTTTGCTTTGGGAAAAATTCCCAACTTTCCCCCACATTCTACTGGTCTTGGGACACATGGCGAGCTCCCATTGGATGTGGGCCTTGGGGGAAAACATTTCTCTTTGCACTAACCTTTGGGAAAAATTCCCAATTTCTCCCCGGCCAAAGCTCCAACCCCCTTGAGACACGTGGCGAGATCCCATTTTCTCGCGGGCCTGCGGGCCAAAATTCCTCCTTTCCTCTCACTAAAACACTTCGCCAAATTTCTTATTTTATCTCTGTCCTCCGCCACTCCTTTGGCCTAAGGACACGTGGCACAATGGGATTGGATGCGGGCCTGGCATCGAAAATTTCTTCTGAAACCTTGCCAAACATTTGGTAAAATTTCCAAGTTTACCTCCTCCTCCCCCCTCCTCTGAGGACACGTAGTGTCATCTTATTAGCTCAGGATTTTGGGGAAAATTCCCCACAAAATCTCCGCCGAACCATAACTTCAAAAATACATGGAGTCGGAAGAAAACTTTACCTTTTGGAAAGCCGAGAAAAGATCTATCCATTGGTGCCATTTCCAAAGGTCTTTAGTGCACGAAAAGCAAAAAAATTATGACTGAGGCACAAGAGAGGGAAGAATGAAGGGAGTTAGCCACAAAATGAGCAAGGGCTCATTTTGGATAATACAAGGTATTGGATGGGGTTTGAGAACCAAGGATCACAAAGTTGCATGTTGAGAAAGAAGCTAGTCTAGGGGTCCTGAAAAGCATTGGAAATCATAAATAATCAAAATAAGATGATCCACTTCAAGATGAATTAAGGTAAATGGATCTCGAATATAGTTAAAACATTTCTTAGGATTGTTCAGATATATCCGATCTAGTCTAATAGCCTAAATATAAGGTAAAATTTGGACTTCTTGTATTATCAAATAAAGAAGGATGAATTAGGCCTAGGGGGGGTTACTTAAACCTAGTACACGGTGCACATATATTATTTTGATGAAAAAAATGAGCTAAAAGTAACTTGAATGTGAATAAATGAAGTATTTTTCATAGGGGGAGATAGTTCATCATTTGAAGGCAAAATTGCGAAGACTAGAGAAAACACAGCAAAAGAGTAAATAGCCTAAGGTTGAATGAAAGAGGTTTAAAGGGAGCATTGATGTTGATTGATGAAATAGCTATGTAAGCTCGAATGAGTCCTATCAGAAAAAGAGTGACATCATCCAAGGGGGAGCTTGAGGTAAGCTTGTGTTTTGTAAGTGTTTATCTTATTATTTCTTACCTTATTGAATGTGTGAACCTTTCTCATAGATGAAAAATGGGAGAGAGTACTATCGAAACTAAGTATGAATGTGTTTTCCATCAAATTTTATGAGTATAATGTCATCAATGACAAGGGGGATATTGTTAAACCCTAGTCATTAGTGTTGACATTGATTTTAAGTGGCATTAATGGAAAAGGTGTGAATGGTGAAGTGAATCTCGGTGAGGCATGAATGTTAATTGGTAGTTCCTTCTCAATGATGGTCGGTGCTCGCAAAGAGGTTTTAAGTTGATTCTAGGATGGTTTTAGGTTGTTGCAAGCTTGGTCAATGAGGTAGGAGATCACTGAAGGTATGGAGTTGCTTGGTAAGCTTGGCATATGTGGTATATGGGTTACACAAGATGATTTTATCCTGTGCAAGATATTTTTGAATGAGTAACATGTCAAATATTGCGATTGTAATTGGATCATTTAGGCCTAGTTTTAGATCCTAATGAGGTGTAAAAGATCAATGGAGCTCATGAAAAGACTAGGTAAGTATGGGATGAGGCTAATAAAACTATCTATGGCATGTATTATCATCCATTAGGTTTACTTTATATCCTAGAGGAAAAAATAAAGTGTTCACAAAAAGCGCCTTTAAGGTCTATCGGTGAATTCATGGGAAAATGAGATTGGTTTGAAGATTAAAGGCCTATATATGAGAGACAAACCTATGGATGATGTAGAGAAGTGTGTTATATTAATTCATGTCAAGTTTTAACAATTTTTGAAGAAGTTTTTTTAAGCTATGTAACTTTTACTTAAAATTTTTATTGAGGAATGCAGTCTCAACACCCTATCTTCTTAAAGATCAATAAAAAAATTTCGAGCCTCCTTTAGATAAATTATAGAAATATTTTTTGAAGAGATCTCCAAGCCTAAACTTTTGTAAAAGGTTTTAGGGAAATTTGGTAAGAAATAAAGAAGTTCTGATCATTTTTCTAACAATTTTTCTCTCTCCTCAAGCCTCCTTGAAGCAGTATCTAACTTAGTCTCTCCTATGTGCTCTTCTTCTTCATTCAATGATGGATATGGAAGATAAAATTCCTCCAATAATAATTCAAGAGGGAAGTTATGAGTAATAGGATACTCTTAAGCATTCCCTTCCATGGTATGAGGAAATTTTTATTGAAGGCTAGGTGATATAATAACAAAATGACCATTTCTATAGGCTCTTATCCATCAAAATATTCCTCCAAATCTAAAAACTAATCTACCTCTCCATTTCCTAGCTATGTCAAGGGTTCAAATTATTCCTCCACGGAGTTCTCTATATTGGAAACTTGTTCACCATAGCCTTCTTCATCTTCAAACATAAAATTTTCAAGATCAAATTCATCTAAGAAATCATATTTTTGAAATAATGAAGAAGGGGAAGGATTTGAAACCTCGTGTGTTTCCTATTTTGTACTCAAAACCCTTGAATCCACCTTGTTTTCCTCTGTGGAAAAAATCTCCTTGTAATTGGTTGTGATAATTGATAATTCCCTTGGTGAACTCACACAACCTTATAGAAGAGAAATAATCTCTTGACATGTAAGGAAATTAGGATCACTACACTCACTTGAAGCATCTTGCACATTTGAGAGTTTTTCTTCCTTTACATGCACATGCTCTTTTTCTCATGAACTTGGAGCCAACTCTTTTCCTTCTACAATGGAATTTTTAATGTGGTGAATCAACCTCCTCTAATGATATGGAACCAATATGGATACTACATTCTAAATATGTAGACTATCGGTCATCATTTACTTGTTCTTGTTCTTGTGTACATTCAGTCTTCACCACCTACTTTTGAGCTCAACCTTGGGTGGAGGATTAATTAGGAGAGGAATTTTCTTGATGTTCAGTCTTACAACCCACTCCTTCAAATTCTTTGCAAGCTCTTCTTTTCTAGTCTCTTTAACCATGTTCTCCTCTTCTATGCTAATATTATAAGTTTTTTCCTCCTAAAACAAATTATGGAATGGAGAAGGAGGGGTGGGTTGGGACTCAACTAGTTTCTTAATTTTTTTGAGGTGATGGAAGAGGTGAAACTTGTGGCTTTTGTGGAAGAGAAGGAATCTTAGAAGAAAGAGGGGAGAAGATTCATGGTGGGATGGGAAGATAGGAGATGAAGAAATGGGATTCACAATGTGGGCAGCAGGTGAGAAGCTTGGGAATTGAGGTTTAGGATTAAATGATATTGGTTGGGTAATGAAAAGAGGACTCTAAAGTGGTAATGCATAAGTTTCCAATTGACATGGCTAACTGAAATTGTATTCATGAGTCTCTATCTCTTTAACTTACCTTTCAAGTTGAGGCAACATTTCAACCATGAAACCAAGATTTTCTTATAAGTTGTAGTGATTTGGCATAGGGCCAACCCATGGAAAAGGTACCCTAAAGCCAATCCTGAATGCCTTCATTTGAGTTGTGGCCCTAGAATGCACCATACCTACTTCTATTTTATGCATCTTAAGCTGCAACTCAACATCTTCATATGTAGAATAACCCCCTCATCTACATATTCTTTCTCTTGAAAAGTTGCATAGTTGGATGAATAACCAAACTAACCATGAATTTACTCATAGGGATATGCATGCTACTGATTTTCACCATAAAATAGATTTGGAGGTGGACTGTAATCATATGGGAATGAATTTTGCAAGCTTGGAGGTGGATTGAATTGGTATTGCTACTACTGCAAGTGGGAATTCCACTATGGGAATGAAGCCATGATTGCACAACTTCATGAATGGGATAAAAATGGAAAGATGTGGAATAAAAATGGATGGAAATGGGTGGAAAAATAAAGTTTGAAACTCGAGAGTGAGTTATGTAGACTAATGGAGTCATCGGTTGGGATTGAGTATACCTCCTAAGGCTACAATTTCACTAAGAGCACAAAAAATTAATGAAATAAAATAACAAAAATACACACACCTATGAAAAATATAACTTTTGTGCTCCCATTGGGCATGCCAAAAGATATTATCACCAAATCACAACACCCCTAAATTTCTAGCATGTGAATGGGTCATTCGGTTTGATTGAAACATGGGTACCACCTCTCAAGTTATGGGACTTGCGGGCTTGAGGTGAACCTCTAGAGAAGGATGGATTCCTCTTCCTAAAATAAACACTACAATAATCCTAAGGAAATAAAAACTAACTAAACCTATACTAACATTTCTAAGGAGACAGGGAGAGAGATTTCATGAAATAAAACCTACACTAGAAGTGGTGATGCACTAAGAAAGGGATTTTCTAGAAAAACTTCCAGTCCTGCCAATGAAGAAGGATGAGCATGGGAAGGATGTACATACATCACAGACCCAATTACATACAATACTTCATTCCCGTTAAGCACAACATCTTCCAAAACCTATAATAGAAACATGGGGTTACACAGTATACCTACAAACATGAGAGAGGAAAAAGGAAGAAACAAAAATGGTGCAAGGATAGACAATTAGTCACAAAACATCATTTTATTACTCCAAGCACATGTACAATGTATCATTACAACAGGAAGAGGCAAAGGTTGCCATTACAATATTTGGAAGGAAGGGTTAAAAGCCTCTAAATTCATAACAGTTCAGCTTGAAAGAAGAGGGGAAACTTGGAAAAAATTTCTAACCCTTTGAAATAATGCACCGCTTTACATTTAATAGCATTGCTGAGTGTGTGAGAGAAAGAAGGAAGCAATCCTAACATTTAGGCATAACTATAGCAAGGTTGGTCTCCTTGTAACTTCCCATGCTTGAGCTAGAGAACTCCATGCTTGTTGGAATTATCACTTGTAACCTTGAAAAGTTCTCCCCTCCTTGCCTTCATAAATTAAAATTCCTCATTTTAATAAAAATATTATTTTGAAAATTTGAGGGCACCTTGCATGCTTTGTGGGCCTACAGTTTAATTTTTGCATTGGGGAGGGTCTTATGGCTGGTTCGGTTAATGGCTCACCACCAACTTACCAAGCTAAGCTCGGAAAGATCCTTTTTTGCATGTTTGGAGAGCACCTTGTTGTTTATCCCGATTTTATTTTTTCATCCAAATCGGCACCTTACGTGTTAACTTCACCTCATTTCTTCCACCGACCTCCACATCTCGTTGGTGGGGATCCTTTTTCAGCAAGCTATTAATATTAGCCACCAACCATCTCCTAAATTCAGTGGTGAAAGGCCCCGGGGACCCCACGTTTTAACCATTGGACATGTTAGATCCCTGTCATGTTTACACTGACCGCGACGTGGTGAATACACCGAGCGACTATGCTCGGGATCCTTGAAAAGGGTACCTCTTTGCATTCATTATCCAAGCACCTTAGCATTAAACCCGACAACCACCCCAAAGACATTTTGACTAAGATCCTTGAGAGTTTCCCTTATCATGTAGATCGAGTCAAATCAAACTTTCAGGATTCATCACCTTACTGAACATATGAGTTCCAAACCATTGAAACCTCCAAATCCCTGAAAATATGAAACTCCAAATTTTAGATTTTTACATTTTGAGATCTTCTCATTGCATTACAATGACTCACTAAGGAGAGTTCGAATTGTGACAAGGACCAAAATCATGATACCTCTAAAAACATGACTTACCACCCTTGAGTTCTTCCATTCATTTCCCAAAATCTGAAGTTGCCATTGTCTCAAGAACCAAAGCTGTCCCCAATGTCCGAAAAGTGACTCACCTCATTCCAAACTTACTAAGGCTGCATTCCCAAAAACATTGGCCAAACTTCGACTCTGAATTTCCTCGAGCTCGCTAAACACCCTTACGAACTTTTTACTTCCTAAGCACTTTCCAAGCCCTCACCTAACGCCACAACTCACCATGCATCCCTTCCTATGTTTAAACTCCGATCTTGATTCCAAGCCATTCTACTTCCAATCCTTTCTCTCTACGAATACCTTGCTCACACTACACCCGAGCTACTTTTTTCCATGTCTTGACCATGTGGAACCCACTTCATCTTGTCAATCCATTTTACTTTTGACTTGGTATACCCACCGAACACCTTTGTGGGCTTCACATCCTTTATGCAAGCATTATCTTAGCTCTACATTTTACGTCTTGCATGCATAACCTTGACTCAATATTGGCTAAACCTCGAACTTACCTCATATGATCACCCGTTTCCCTAGATCCAAGATTAAACCTTCATCCAATATTCTACATGTTATTCCTCCCTATGTTCGGTCAATATTGCACACATAAAAACCACCTCGGTTTCAACATCAACCCGGATCTCTCGGACTCCATTTCCTTGCACCAAAATGATCCATTTGAGATCACCTGACTTGAAACCCTTGAACTCCTGTAAAGAAAAACTTGAAAAATCCTCATGATCCATCTCTCATCTTTTATTCCCTTATGGCATAACCCCTTCGAGCTCGAGATTCATCTTCATGGTGGTTCTTCTCAACCAAGATCTTGATGAGCTATCACGTGCTAGATCCACGTTTCATTTCATCCGAACCCCTACGATGCTTCAATCATATATAAGGTTCACCAATCCATTCACTTTCCCACCCCGGCGAGCCGTGTTTTGATCACCTTCATCTAACCAACCCGAGTTAAATTCCTGACTGACCTATACACTCCAAATGCTAAGCTAAAACCGACCAACACTCCCTTAGCCCACTAATTCATTTAAGCTCAAACCCCTTCTAGGAATTTTCACACCGGACCACGAAACTTGTGAATTTCCTATATTTTTTTGAACCACAAGGATCATGAAATGTCATTAAGGTCCCCTAGAACTAGTTTATTAATTTTGATCATTTTTTTTTACTGTGTTGGCTAGAGGTGGGCCTGCTTAAGGGAAATGTTCTTATTCCGAGTGAAACATGAGCCTTAAAAACTTAGAGGATAAAATAATAGTCCAAGATAAGTTTGAAACTTTACGAAACATCATAAATTCTCCCTTAACACAAAATTTTACCCGAAATGCTTTATTAAGGACTATTTTAGTCCGAGTGTGCAATTTACTTTCATTGTCCATTTTTGCCTAGGGGTAGAAATGGATAATAGACCAAAGGAAAAAAATATAACATCCAATCTCGCACCTTCATTCATCACAAGTTCAAAATTTTCTTCACCTCATTATATGGTTTGCTCCATTTCCCAAGAGTGGGATCACAATGTTAAATTATGCAGACAAAGGTCTCAATTTTAATCGAAACTAGATAGTTTGGAGGTATTTTAGTGTTTCAAGGATTTAAAGGATTGTTCAAGTAAGGAAAATAATTCCTCATCATCTTCAGTGGTTAAATTCTCATCACCTTTCCTTCCAATGAGTCCAAGGATGCATCATCCTAGTGAGGCCTCGAAATGGAAAATTTTCCAAAGGATCAATCTTCATCGGCAAAGAATCAAAGTGTTTGAAGGATCTTCATCAAAGATACTCATCGGTGCATCATTATGGATCAATTTTTTTATCATCATTGGAGCTAATCTTCATTGAGTGAGAAGACACCTTCATCGTGCTTTAGAGCATCCTTTCTCTCCTCTCTTCATTATTTCTCCTCTTCTCTCCCCCTTTCTAATTCTTCATTGTATGCAATCATGGTATTTTGTCCTATTTACTTAAGTGACAATAAAATATTTTTAAAATTTAAAGTACTCTCTCAAGTTATAATAGAGGTACTTAGTTTTTCTCTTCTAAGGACAATTGAAAAGTCACAAATGGTGGGGCATGAAGAATCATGTGGGGGGTAGATGAAGAGCTGCATTATAAAGCTATAAATTAGGAGAGCCTCCTCATTTCAAAGGATTGTTATTATTTCTTTCTAGATCTAACTTTCTATGTAGATGCAAGATACTTTATTTCTTCCTTTTCCTAGTCTAATGCATTCCTCTCCATCTCAATTATACTCCATGAGTATGTACTTGTTGAATATAATGTAATGAGACTTTGTGATTTTTGTGTTTTGTTCGTTGTTATGTGTGAATGGTTTCTTCTCATTGAAATTATGGGCATACACTATTTTTAAGGAAATAAATTCTTTTGTAATATTTATTGTGAAATCCATCCTTACTATTCTTTTCACACATCTCCCTCTCAAGATTTTTTCTCCCTTGTAGTTTCTACAAGCACTTTACCATAGGTGTAGGGAAGTACCAATGTGTGATCTTTGGTAAAAGGACACCCCCAATCAATTAGAATAGTGTACGTATTTTTTTTTTTTAATAATTTAAGTTTCCTCATTCAAGAATAGGGACTTAGTCCCACACACTTGTTGGTGAGAGAACCCCAATTTTCCCACGTGAAAATAATTTCACCAACATTTTTAGCGCCCACCGTGGGGAAAATTTAGCACATATGCACCCAATATTGATTCCAAAAAATCCATAAAAAATATATATATATATATTCCAAAAAACCAAAATATTATAAATATGATATTCCAAAATCCCACAAAAAGAGTGATCATAAATATGCTTTTAATTGAATCAAACCTTTCCCAGAACTAACATGAAGAAGATATGCCTAATTGAATAGATTGAAAGGAATTATTGACCCTTATTTTGAATATTTACAAAATCAAAAAGAACAAATCATAGATAATCTATACTACTTCTCTCATGATTCATCAAGTGGTACCCGTAGAAAACATATTCAAACTCCTACTAATACTCCTACAAATTATCTCAATTATCTTATCTTTTACCCACCATTAAACTCTGAATTCTCAGAATAAGAAGAAGAAGAAGAAGAAGAAAAATAAAGAGAGGAAGAACTAGAAGAAGAAAAAGAAGAGGAAGAAATGGAAGAAAAATAACTTTGTGATATGAGGACCAAACACTTTGGTCCATTATCTTTGACTCTACCACTCCATGAACTTCCAAAAGGATCAAGAAAGAAATTTCCAAAATTCTATGGAGATGGAAAGAAAATAATAGATGATCATATCATAGCATTCATCATATCCTATATAATTCTTGGAGCACAACATGAAGATGTTATAGTTCGTCTAATCATGGATATATTATAAGATCTGCTGCAAGTTCTTTCTACTATTTTCCATCATGATCGATTGGTTATTGTGGTAATATGAAAATAAATTTTGAAAAAATATTCAAAAATGTAGAATATTCTCATGTCCTCCTTGCTCAGTTAACTCAAATGAAGAAAAAACTACAAGCATCCATGAGATAATTTGTGGAAAAAATTAACAAGTTTATCAACAAGATTCCCACCATTGCTTGTCCTGCTGCAGATAATCAAAAAATTCTTGGTGAATGCACATTTTCCTGGAGTTAGTTTCTTTATATGGACATTTCAGCCAAAATATTTAGAACATGCTCAATAATTTTCCATTTAAGTGGAATATGACCTCATCTTTTCAATGAATATCAAGAATCATTCAATGAAGGATAAGGCCCAGAATCCTAAGGATGGAAGAGTTGATTTGTTATTACAAAAGTTAGCTAATCACTTGATAATGTTGGAGAAGGAATTTTCTCAATGAGCATCCCACAAAAATTAGAATAGGAACCGGATTATAGGAGCACCTGAAGTTTCCTTGGAAGATCCACTAGTTAATGCTATATGTTGAACTCAAGAAAATGAAGAAGAACTTGTAGATCCAGGAAAAAAAAGTGAGGAAAACAATGTCCTAGAGATTGAGGAAGTGGATAATGATTCACAAATCACATTCATTAAATACTCAAGATGTGAATAATATTATTACGATGACTCACCTAGCTTCTCATGTGTGTTTTTCATCCACTCTCAATCTCAAAAAAAAGTTCCTCCACCACCTCTTTAAAGAAAAATAATGTTTAAGCTACTCCTGTGGTGACTCTATAGAATAAAATAATTAAGAGAGGATCTCCACTTCCACCTTCCATAGAGTCGAAAAGGAGAAACTAGATCTCATGGGAAGTAAGATGCTTTGTATTGTTCTAAGTAAATATCCCAATGCTATTCCTAATTATAGTTCTATTTCTATAAAAGATAGCCCTTAAAATCTTCTAATGCACTGCAAAATAAACCAGCATTCCCAAAACATTCATTCCCTTTTCTAAGTCATTAAAATTCCAAATATGTATACCTCATCCACATCCACCTCTTTTGATATCATAAAACATGTGAACAAGTCTAAAGTGCAGATTTCCAAATCTGAATATTTGTGGACTCACCTGGAATAATTTGATAAGCTTTTCCATCATATCAAAGGTGGTAGTTCAAAGCCTAACACTATGGTTCCTAGTTCTAAAGGACTACTATCAACTCCACCTACTTCTCCATCACATAACACACTTGTTATGAGTGCATCCAAGACTGATAATATTGATCCATTTTATCTCTCCCTTCTCATTAGATGATACCGAATGAATAACTACATAAGAGATTTGGGAGCTTCCAATAATGTAATGCCTATTCAAGTTTCCAATGCTATTGAACTTGCCATTACATAGGCTAGTGTCTCCTCTTACTCCATGGAGTCCAAATAAGCTCTAATTTTTAGGAAGATTGAGGATGCACAGGTGGATCTCGGTGACTTTTCAAACAAGGTGTTGTTGACCATTTTGGTAGTAGATATTCCAAAATGATTCGAAATGTTGATAAGTAGAAGTTTTTGCTAGGACTTGGTAGGAAAAATCCAAATGAATTGGTTTTCTAAAACCATTCCAATTAAGGGATAGATGGAAAATTTTCTTCCTATAGGAAAGATGAAATACATTGTACAAAAATTAAGAGATACAAAATCTAATGTCCTATACCAGGATGACGGGAATGAAAATCATTTCATAACATCTGAAGATGAGGCTGAAATTCATATCTTGATAAAACAAAACATTTCTTTCTAGTTGGGAACTGATAATGATGAAGAATCGAAAGCTATTAACTTGTAAGAAAATAGTCCATAATTTATAGATGATGTAAGCCATGAAGAAGATGAAGTAATTCTTGATGAGTTCCAAACTAAAAAATCAGCTAATGCATTTGTTCACAAAGAAGAGGTGTTGTTGTTTCCATTTGAAGAAAAAAATTCATTTGGTAACCAAGTGTAATGATAGAACTACTTTCAAACCCCTCATTAAAAATTTCATCCATGTGGAAGAGATACTAAGTTTTTATGATCCTTTGAAATATTCTAAAGAGGAATCTATGCAAGAAATTCTAAGAGTTACAGAAGAAAAAAAAATCCTCATCTCAGCCTTGAAATCCTAATGCAAGCTATGGAATTGCAAGATAGGTATGAATCTAGTTCGAATCCTCAAAAAAATGTCATGATAAAATAGATCAAGATGAAAAATCCAATATTTCTCTTGAGTCAATGGTTGATGGATGCGATGATAAAATTGAAGTTTTCTATTTTAAATTTGAAGAGGAATTTTTCTCGATGATGAGAAGATTGAAACAAATTTCTTAGATTCCTTTGGAGACAAGGCCTATCATAACAAAGAAGCAACAAAATTCAATGATCTTTGGAATGATGAATCAAGCTCTACAAATTGTTTCCTCAAATTTCAAAATGAAGATTCTCAAAATGAATATGAAGGTGAGCTTTTGGTAATTTTGAAGGAGTTTGTGTAATAAACCTTGAAAGTTGCAGTAGAAATGGAAGATCCCAAGCTCGGTCTTGATATCTTGACTTGTGCTATGGAATTGCATGGTAGGCATGAAGCTAATTTTGATTCTTCATTCGGTGTCCAAATGTTTCATGATGAAATGACACAAAATTATGGACTCAATGCTTCTCATCTGAAATTTGTTAATGCGCATGAATCTAGGAAGGAGAAACATTTGGAACATTTAAATAATCCAATCAAAAATCATCCTTGGGGCAGTAGTGAAATGAAAAATGGGAAATCAATAATGTGGATAAAAAAGAAGATAATTTGTAATTTGAGCATGATTTTCAAGATAACAAGAACAATATAATTTTTGGGGAAGCTCTAAGCATCAGAGTAATTATGTAGGCTCACTCCTCCCAAGTATACACACATCTACGAAATAACATAGCTTTCATAAAAATTAAGGAAAGGGGGCTACTTCCTCTATCCAATCAATGGATTTGATGAGAATTATCACTTGATGCTACCCATTCAAGGGTAACATTTGATGAGAAAAGTGCTACAGTGAAAATGGGTTGTCCCCATGTGTACCATAGGTGATTTGAGTTTATTTTTAGCTTTTTGTGTGGTTTTTTCCCTGTATGTTGTGTGTTTGTTTATTTTTTTGTTCTTTTCTTGTGGTAATGTGTTGAAGTGGTGAATCTATTCCCGATTGGTAAATCTTCATTACATATCTCTGTTGTGACTCTCTAATCCCAATTGATAAGGCACTAGTCCATATAGTATCTTGAGATTTTGGAGCTCCTACTTGTCCTATCATAAATGTATTTTGTCTAAAACAAGTCCCCATAAAGATATATATATTTTCATGAAAAATGTATAGCATGAAAAATTCAAAATATTTACCATGACAACCTAAGCCACATTTGAAAATTCTTCTCCCAATCAATGTAAACCTATCCTCCGGCCAACTAAATCACTGTGTTACCCTAAAAATGTATATTAGGAATCTCCTAATGTGATTTTCATTTATTTTTCATGTGTATAGAGGTGATTCATGGATTCATTTTGAACTATTCATAAGGAAATACTCACAGGGGCCTAAAAAGTCCTTGTTTCAAGATTTTTACACCGGTGAACACCTCACAGGAACATACAAGGAAAATATAAAACATACAAGAAGTGTGTGATATAGAAATGAAATCATCTAAGGTAGTTTAGGAAATTTTTGCAAGAAAAATCAGGTTTATGAACAAGTTGTGTATAATGGGCTAGTTGTAGCATGCTATAAGGAAATGAAAGTAGTAAAATATCTAGTTGTCTTATCCCAAATGTATTCAGAGCATCTAGATGATTTGGGAAGCATTTTGATACCCATTAGAAATATAATAATTCCTACTTCATATTGCAGAAAGTTTCAAGAGATTCTAAGGAGTGTATTTTTATATTTTTTCTGGTAATATAGATTAAGACCTTCGATCTGGTGTAGAATCAATGAAGATTATGCGAGTTCTAAGAATATTTGGGATGATTCAAAGTCCAAAGAAAATAAAAGGAAACATATTAATGCAGCCTAGAATTTACCATTAGAAATCCAAAGGGTTGACACATCACTCAACATAGACTAAGCACTCACCCGAAGCACACAAAGGTACCAAGCCCCTCTTTAGGGTTGTTGTTGTAGGATGTTATCATGATGAAGACTTAATACATTTAGATCCATAATTAATATATCATTCTATAGAGAATGTCTAGATCTAGATCTAAAGAACAATAGGTATAAATAATATCCATAATGAAATTGACCATGCAAGAACCAATTATGCTAAGGATTAATACTCGATTTGCTTTGTACACTCCATTATATTAAACACAATAAATACACAGAAGATCATTACAATAGGTAATACCATAAGCTTATGCACACATCAGATTTGGAAACATAACTTCACAGTAATTTAGTTCTCACACACTCACTCTTTTCTACGTAGATCATTACATATTTATAAGGGTGGAGACTTTCCCTTCACCGCTTGCATAACTCCAAAAATAGGTCACATGCTGGAAATAGACATGCACTTTTAAAATCATCGCCATTCATTCAAGTGCGCTAATAATATACCTCTTCTAGTTAACTAGCAGTAGCAATTCTATTCTTATCCCGTACCCACGTAAAGTGCTTATTAGCTGCTCTTCCAAAAATAGCCGATGTGTGTCATGCAAGTCTTTACCTAGTTTGTGTGTTATGCATGCTATCTCCAAAAATATCCCTGTACATGTGAAAATGGATAAGTCTCGAATCTTCCCTTATCTTTCACACGTGTGTCCTTCCCTATCCTTTTTCACCTCTAAATTCCTTGTTCTCACACGTGAACCTTTTGTGTACCTTCGCTAAGTATCACACTTTTTATGCTTAACATTATCCCACACTAAACTACATTTCCACCCCAGCAATGGTTTCCTTGTGATATGAAATGAATAAATAATAAGGAATGGATGAATGTTAAGAATTACTACACAAATAATATTTATATACTCTGCATCACCCTCTTCTTCAACTAGAAGAATTAGTTATGGATATTCTTCTTCTATTTCTACCTTTAATGTTTGTCACTCATTCCGCATGACCTCTGCATTCTTTGGAATATTTACTATAATAGACTCAAATTCATCCTTATAAATTTATCCATTTTCATTCTATAATAATAACATAATGTTAGACATTGCGGACATTCTCCCTTCTAGAATATCAATCTTCAAGCGCTATAAGTTTCCCAAGTTCATTGAGCATGTTCTTATTGGGCTCCTCCGCCACTACAAGGGCCTCAAGATTTTACTTTACCATTTCCATTCTCTCCACGTGCCCCAAGGTTTCATCATTTATTGCCTTCAAGACCTCAATTTCCTCTACCATGGTTCTTATTCTTATGAATGCCTCAGAGTTGTAAAAATATTCAATGCCTGGTCCACTTTCTTTAGATACTCCCGCAAGGTTTGAAGCAATGACTTGTATGATGAAATATTTTGCACTACTACAGCCTTTTCCATTTCTTCCTCCCGATCAAGGTCCTTTGGTTCTGGCATCCAAAATGGTCCTTCCTCAAGCACCAGATCAACTAAGATACACACATAGTGCATAACCAAAGGGAAATTTTTTGTTACTTTGGGATCTAAGTGTGGTCTTGCTTAGAGGAAACAATCTTCGATCTCCTCTACCATGCCAATAAGGACCCCATTCTTCTTCTACTCTAGGTCCTTCTCTCATTTCAAATGCGTGATCTCTACATCTTTGGCATTTATCTCTTCTCAAAGCACTTTGATAAAGCCGTATTTGTCTATATTCCTCCGCGCCACCTCTATAGATACTTTTACTAAGGCATTACTTACCTATTCATCAGACATAATAGTGGGTTTTATAGTTATATGTCTTTCTGATGTTCCTTCTTCAAAATTCTTGATACAAAAGATTCTTCGCATACGTCAAAGTCCGGCTCATCCATGTGTGTGTGCGAGAGAACAAGATAGTTGCTTCTATGTGCGTGTGGTGGCCATGTCTTCATCCATCAACTCCCATCCATATAATTCCTTAGGGATCACTGTGCTTTCAAAACAGGCGTGGAAAATTTTACTTGTGTCCTCAATATAGCCCAAAGTCAGAACAGTAAACTCTCAACTTGTTCTTTTAGTTCGTGGCCCCTTAGGAACTGGAGCACCAAGATTTGGAGTTGGATCCTCAACTTCCCGAGTACTACATGGCTCAGTCTCTTTGGTTTATATACCACTTCTCCTTCATTCTTCACATCCTCATCTTTCATTTCTTCATCTTTGGGATCTTCCACATCCTCTGGTTATATTGAAGATCCATGCACACTCTCTTTAGACTCTTCCGCCTCCTCATTTAGCTTCAATTTTCTCCTTCTTTTCTCGGTTGTCTCCTTCTATGGAGAGATTCATGATGATCTCCATACGATTATGGAATAGCACCTTGAGTTATTGTTCGTAAAAAAACCTCTTAAAGAGGTGTTCTTTAGGGTCTTCCCCTACCTCCAATTATTTATCTCCTTCTTCTTGTGCCTAGGGTGGAGTACTTACACGCTCATATTCTACCCTGTCTAAGGGTTTCCTTTGTCCTCTATGTACCAAGCCACCACTATCTTCACACTCTTCCTCCTCATCATCTACCTCTATAGGTTCAGTGGGATTCATAGCTGGTACATTCTCCATTTTATGCTTTCCTTATATGGCCCTAGGAGCACGAACTCGTTCTCCACATTTTTGTTACCCTCCAACTTAGTCTTAAGTGAAGGTAGATAAGCACGACCCCATTATCTCCAATCACCAAACTCATGCGCTTTATGCTTATCATGTTTGAAATTATCCTACCAATGTAAGAAGTCTAAGATAGATATACATAATTCTTTACGCAGCATGTGGTAGTCACAATCTACCTTGTCTACAAAAAAATTTAGGCATCACGTATTATTGAGCCGATGGGTGATGCGTAGAAGTAGCTCGTTGTGAAGGCATATGGAATCTTACACCAAGGGCTCCAAGTCCCATCCTTCATCGCATATCACATGATGCAAAAGTGTTGATACATCATGAACTGGACTTCCTTACCCACCACTGAAGGTAAATCCTTGGGGACGCACCATTCCTCTTAGAAATGCCACTTGGAGCTTGTCATACCACATCTCTACCCTTTGCTTGAACCTCACACTCATTGACCCTTCACACAAGTACTTTTCAAATCTTTCCACAAGGGAATTATTCTGCATGGGGTACTCCTAGATCTTGTTCTTTGGTCCATCGGGCACTATGATTTGTAAAATACCAAGGATAATAGGACAATGCCAAAAATGATTCTCTCACATGTGCATGCTTCCTCGATGATAATCCCTATAATGTAGCCATAAATGTTGTAAATTTTTCCTATGACATTATCCTTGCAATGTGTAGCCACATTGTGTTCACCTGGGACCATCTCTCTTGATCATTCAATTTGGTGACTAGATGTGCAGATACCTGTACTACCGGGTACTTCCTTAGTTTCTCAATATCCATTCTCGGTGGACCTTTGGTGTACCCTAACTCCTTTAATGTCTACAAGATGGCTGATTTATCTATCAAGTCACTATTCAAGATCCACTCCTGTGCACCTCAATCCTATTATAGTTGAAATTAGAGTGGATGTAATCCTTACCCTGCATCTCGCGAAATAGAAAAAAATTTCATATACCCTTCTCATAAACCATTGGTACAAAGGTTCATACTTACCAAAATATGGAAGATCGTATAATTGGTAAACTCCAATCTGCTTTAGTAACTTCTCTTTAGTGTCATCATACACTGACATGTCCTATTTTGTGCACTTGTTTGTCTTCGTATTCAATAGAACGTCTAATTATTTTTTGTTATCTAACATGCAGTGGTTGTAGTCACTTATTTTACACTTTCAGACATGATAATCCCATTCTTTTCCTACTTTCACACCTTGGGTATTGCATCTCCAAAAAATTACTCTCGAGAGTATTTTTAACCTCTACTTCTACTTTCTTCTTCCCTTTTGCTCCTACGATAGGTGCTTTCTTTGGTGCCATCTGTAAATCACAACTTTCTATCCTCAAATGCTCACCTTCTAGCTTATGCAACATACAAACTCAAAACCTATCTTGAATATATGTGCCCTAGTTGAAATAGCATTCCCTAGCTCTTTCGAATGCTCTTCTTTGCTCAAACCCTTCACCAATGGGGATGTAAGCTTCTCCTACACACAAATTTGCTCCTCACATCTAGTTTCACACTCTTCGCACCTCAATACTCTTCTCTCAGCTTGGTCATACTTAGCTCTTTCAAATTTTTGCAATTTACAATAGTAAAAATGAACTCATATCCCTTCCTTATATAGATTTTGAAAAATTTAGTGCATTTATTGCTCCTTCACCTACCAACAATCCTCATTAATTGACCCTTTTCATATTGTTCCACATGGTACATCTTTGCACCTCAGCTATAACCTTTTAGCACACCTTCCTACCTTCGGCTACAAGATTCTCTTCAAGCACGCTTCCATGCACCTAATTACCTCATCACTGTACCTTCTCCTAGTAGTCTCCACAGCTACTACTTACCTCATGTTATATTGTTCCTTCATTTATCTCCATCTATGGTCCTTATTTGGAAGCAATCTTATGTTCACCAAATCTTCAAACTTTGAATAGCAATGTAGCAGTTTGTCCCTTTATGTGTACCCATTTTTCAATAACCACCCCACACAAATGGTATGTGTAGTTCTCTGTGCATAAAAACATTGTAAACGGTAATTAGCTTCGATGTGAAAACATGCTTATTGTAAAAACACCAACTAAATTGATAAAGCATAGTGACAAATAAAGAAATACATAATTGAAAACCTGATGTAAATGGAAATACTTGCCTTATTACAAACACCAAGAAGACTTATTTATAGTAGGGCTTCAACCTACTTCCGTTGAAGTAACCAGGTAATTGTATTCCATCAAGCGTTTCTAACTAACAAGCTCTAATTTCAAGTATGTGATTGATAACATATGGTCCTAACCAATGTACTTTGAGTTTGTTGGGATTACACACAAAATTATAATAATAAAGAAGCATTATCTGTCCTAACTCAATCTTTTTGTCCCTAATGCGCCTATCATGTCATGATTTATGCCTAGATTTTTCTTGCTTTTGACTCCAGCATGTTGTTTCTCTTCACTCATCCAGCTTAATCAACTTTTCAATTTGTTCTTCTAATGCTTTCTCATCAGCTAGACCTCTAGCGTGCACAATACGCAAAGAAGGTAACATGAATTCCATAGGAAGAATAAACCTGCGCCAAACACCAATTACAAAGGTGTGATCTTGTTTAACCGTTTATATGTTGTTATATATGTCCAAAGTACTACAAAAACTTTATCATCCCAATCCTTTCTTCCAACATCAAATTTTTTTGTCAATGTCTAGCTCAAAATCTTGTTGAAAGCCTCAATAGTCCCATTTTCTTGAGGATGATATGGTGTAGTCTTATGGTGTGCAATCATGAACTCATCCAATAAAATTTTGATTGTCTCATTCAAAAAATGTGTGCCCCTATCCTTTGGTCAAACACAAAGGGCATCCATACCTTATAATAATATTTTCCCATAGAAACTTGGCTATTGAATCTGTTTGACAATCCTTTAAAGGTGTTTCTTCTTCCCACCTTATTAGATAGTCTTTGCAAGTAATGAGATAGCGTAATCCGGTCTTGCGCGTGGCTGGTGAAATAGGACCCATAAAATCTATAGCCCATTTTTCAAATGGTTATACACTAGTAATAGTTCTTATAGTCATTTCATCACTTTAACCGGGTTTTCTAAGGTCTTGATAATGATCACAAGCCTTACAATATGCCTTACAATCTTTATACATGGTATCCGACCATAATCCAGCAAGTAAAATCTTATGTGTAGTGGCATCACCTACATAGTGGCCACCTGCAATACCACCATGAGCCTCCTTCATGATATCTGTGTACTCATGTTCTAGTACATAGTGGCGTAATACTTCATCCCGACCTAACTTGTATAGGTCACCACTAATCAACATAAATGGTGTCACACGAATAGAAAGTTTTTTCTTCTATAAGGATTTCATCCCTTCGACACCATACTTGTTCATAGAAAGGAAGAAATGTCCTCTAATTCCGATGGAGTGCATTATAGCCTATATAACTATGCATCGGGCATGGTATATTCAATTGCATGCACTTCTTGTCCCGACGTATTTTAGATAGATGATTTGGTCTAGAATTCCTTTCCCTAATTTTACCATAACTATGAAATCAAATTCTTGGAATAAGATTACCCATCTGCATACGCGTCCTTGTAAATGGGCTTGTTTACCAAATACTTCAATTCCATGTGATTGGTATAAAATACAAATGGTATTGCTAGCAGGTATTGTCTAAATTTATGTAGCACATAAATCATTGACAAAGCTTTGTGCTCTGTAGTTGTATAATTCTGCTTTGTAGGAATCAAATTTCAACTAGAAAAATAGATAGTGTGATCTATAATACCTTCTCCAGTTGATCCAACACCACGCCAATGTCCATGCCGAGGCGTCCACATGTACATGAAACCGTTGGTCCCATGAAGGAAAGTGCATAATAGGAAATATAGTAAGTTTCTCCTTCATTGTCTTAAATGCGCATTGATGTGGTTCTCCCCAAGAGAACTACCTTTTCCTTTTAGTAACTCCTCTAAGGGTGTAGAAACCTTAGGATAACCCTTTATAAATTCTCTATAATACCCAGTATTTCCCAAGAATTTGCACACCTCACTTTGATTGGTAGGCTCTTCCGGGACTATAATGACTACAAATATAGTTGGAGTAACCAATAAACCTTCTTTACAGATGATGTGCCCTAACAATATTCCAAATGGTGTAGTAAATACACATTTCTTGATGTTCAAAGAGATCTTAATGAAGACATATTTCAAACATGAGGCATAAATTATCATAATGATCCTTAACAAGTCCATACACCATCCAATCATCTAAATAAACCTGTAAGAAGTTTTGAATAAAATCTTTGAACGCTTGAAAAACTATGTATTAAAATATAGTAGGCACATTTTTCGGACAAAAGGCATCACAAGTATAGGAAAAGCTGCCCCATTTAATACTAAAAGTAGTATTTTCCGATCCTCATGTGCAATTCTAACTTGATGATACCCAGAGAATCCATCCGTGAATGAATAGATTTCACGCCCCGCAACACCTTCTAGTATTTCCTTAGTGAATTTCATAGGAAAGGGATCAGTCACACATATAGAATTCAACTCCCTATAGTCCACACAAATTCTAATCCATCAATCCTTCCCGATCACGATCACCATTGGGCTTAACCATTCGACTTGTATAGGGGCTTGATGATTCTAGATTTCAACAGTTTGTCAATTTCTTCTTTGAACTTTTCATGCAAGTTGGGGTTCATCATGTAGGGTCTCTTTCTGACCATGAACACACCTTCCTTAATATTTATCTTCATATATCCTAATGATTCATGCACGCCTTTGATTTCATGGTATCCCTAAGGGAATAAGTCCCGATAATCCTATAGTAACTCAATGAATTTTTCCACTTGATTCGGACTAATTATCCCCAATTATGGCCTCCTTAGGCTCAACATCCGAGCCAATATTTAATTTCTTTGTCTTCATAGGTTCATGATAGGCGCGCATGGTCTTATCTACATTGTCCAAAACCTCACATCTACCCGTTGAATGGTCTACATATAGATTTTCTACTTCTTCATCCACTAAGTTGACCATCTTCCCTTTTTCCTTCGAAGGAAAATGTGATTAAGTAGTGTGGCATCTGTCTCTGTTTCTTCATTGAGAACACACTCCTAAGTCTTCTTCATTAAAAATCCTCAATGAGTTCTTCCGCCTTGGCATTATCTCCCATAGTTAAGAACTTTATAATTTTTAATGCCTCATCTACCGAGGTTTAGTAAATAAATAGTCAAACGTCTGGATCATTCCTGCAAATAAATCCTACCGATTTATAGTCTCTCTATGGAGTTCCACATATACATACCAAGTATGCACGAAACCTTGTAAAGTGGAATAAAATTTGTGCAGCAAAGAGAAGGTGGTAAAGCTTCCTTCCCTCTATCCAGAATGTCTCAAAATGCCGAACATGGTGCTGAATAGGTTGATTACCATGACAAGTGTAGATTTGAGTAGGTGTATTGCTCCAAAAGAACCTAGTAGAAAGAGAAATCTGAATTTCATTCCATCCTACAAGATTATCCTTGTAAACCACCCACTAGCATGCTATTTTCCCATTACACAGGTATATGCTAGCATATTCTATCTCTCTAAACGGTCTATCCACTATTCCTCCATGACACGCAAAAATACCATAAGATCTCCTTCTCCATTATAACGAGGTATCGAGTTACTACCTATTCTCCTTATATAATGAGGTATGATGTCCCTAGAAAATATAATTTTTACTTTACGCCCTACCAAATCATAAGTACTATGAGCCCAATCATCACAACCAACACTTGTAGTATCACCGACAAAATGTGCATCTTCCCACTTAATTATTCCTTCTTTAGATGGATCAAGCTCCTCGGGTCCCGGATGGTGTGTACATAAATCCTATTCAAGTATTCCCGACTTAAAGGATCAACATAGGGCATAGATTTGCAATTTGTTAAAGGGATAATAACTCTTTCCTCCTTGTTTTCAAAACTGATATAACCCTTGTTGAACCATAGATCCACATTATTTTCATAGCACCAAGGACGCCCAAGTAGATCTAGGAAGCCATCTACCTCTGCAAGCGCCAAAACCTCAAAATATCTAGTGAACTTGGCTCCTTGTATGGTAATGGATGAATCTTTTAAAACTCCCATGGGAGTGGCCTTGGTTTGATTAGCCATGAATAGTACGTTCAAATATGGCTATAATGGAGGTCTCCCCATTTGTACCCATGCATTTAAGGTAAGAGCATTGACTTCTGTGCCTATATCAATCAATATATTACTCAAAATCCATCCATCCACAAAAACATTCAGAGTGATTTTCTTGTCATAATCTAAGATATGAGGGGGAAGATTTGCATGTAAGATTTTCCATCTAGTCTCAATACTTGCGTATGGAGTTTTTTACTTTAACTAATTCCATAATAGTGGAATGATATTCTCCTAGCGCAATATCTTGTACACTTCTTTCAAGTCATCCATATCAGATTAGACTATTTTTGTTGCTTTCTTTTGCTCCATCTTTCGTGATTACTCCTTTAAGTGTTGTATTTCACCCTGAATATTTCTAAGCACCTCCCTAGTTTCCTGATAAACCTCCTTCTAATGGATAAGATCTAGGTACTGTGCATGTAGAACATCCTCCTTAGTGATGGTAGGCTTCTGCTACAATGCTTCTTTGGTGTGTGTTTCTTCAACGCGGTAGTGATATTTACCACCAATGCCTCAGATTCTTGTTCCAACTTAGGCATCCACTAATTTTCCATAGCGCATTGTATCCTAACCATCCATGCACCTTTTTCTTATTTATGCTACTTAATAAGATGCTCATACAAGTATGAGAATTCCTCATAACTATGATTCTTTCCATAGAAAGAACATGTAATATTCTGAGGACATTTGCACTGTAGTGGTTAGGAGATCCACATGTATAACATGTTCCGTGAGGAAACTCACCTCGTCCACCACCATAGCCTCTTCCTCCAAATCCACCATAGTATCCTTGACCTCTGCCATGACCTCCTTCAAAATGCCCTTCATTCCAATCATAGCGTGCTTGATTGTCATTTCGATCTTGATGTTAATTCTTTCCTTTAGAGTTATATGAGACTCTTTTCAATCATACACCAATATCTATAACATCATGAATCTAACCAATAAGCCGGCAGTCTTCCGTGTCGTGAGTTTTGGACCTAGAAATTTTACAATAGAAAGAGATGTTCTTCCTTATTGTGCATTGTAATAATGGGCAGCGGCTAACATCATGGTATAAATGGCATATCTCATATTCTAGAAGAAATGAGCGTACATCGATCCGAGGGGAAAACTATCCTTGGTGTGACCTTCCACTTCACAATCTATGCACCAAATCCATGTGCGCATCTCATGCACTGAATTTTCCGATGGCTTCTCCAACTGCTTCACCATGGCTGCGATCTGTTCTTCCAAAAATGTACTCACCCCAATGTTTATACTTTTGACTACCTCAAAATGTAAAGCTACTTCAAGTGCTTCATATAGATCGAGTGTAAGTCTTATGTGATAGCTCCCTTCTAAAAGGTGTAATCAGACCTCCTACGAACCATTGCGCATGTAACATGAATATCATAAGAAATTTTAGATAAAAGTGTTTTGAAATGGGCATCATACTCTCCGACACTATTAGTAGTGCCTTGCTTAGTTTCCTTGAGCACTCTTATACTCTTCTGCTCAAACTCAGGGATGTGAAATTTGTTAAGGAAACTTCTTTTAAAGTTACATAGTCTATGCAAGCCTGATCAGGGTCAAACTTTATAGACCAGCTATGCATGCACCCTTGTAACGTAGTGGCGAATTGACTTTCCCTACACTCGAAGCTATGATTCCTTTTGCATGCTATAGAATTTCACACATGTGTACGTGTTCAAAAACATATTCCATGCCCTATACTACGGAAGACAAAGAGACATATCCATGTAAATATTCGGGGTTGGTGTAGACCTTGCCCACCCGATCCGAACCTTTTGTGTTTCCTCCGCCTCCAGAACCACCGAGATCCACTAGAATTAGAAATACATATACCTCCCGATCCTCCACTTGTAGCTGGTGATGGACCAAAATATGTACTTCCCTATGTCCCAACAAGAGTATCTTGAATCGCACCCCTACACTCTGTGAAGTGTTACCACTCGTAGAAGTGAGTCTAAAATTTTGGGTGCTTGAATTCTATACGGATGATACACCTAAAAAGGTACCTCCAAAAACAATAAATATATTTACACCACCATCGATGTGTTTGTTATATAACTTAATCCTACTCTCCCACTACCTAAATTATCTTCTTTGACTACCTATCGTACTAGATGTTGGAAGACCAAGCGCAAGCAAAAGGTTGTTAGGTAGATTGATATGCATACCATAAATATTTTGATCACCAGTGGAATTCATTTTAGGTAAGTTTCCTGGGATATTATAAAAATTGAAATCATTCTACCTCTGGGAAAGAATAAGTGGAAATTGAGTACTCAAGAATATAGTTATTCGAACACCACGCAACCAATTATCCACAAGTGCATGTCCAAATCAGATCAACATTATAGAGGACCTGAAATTCTTCTTGCATCCAAAATGTGTGTGATACCTCCAATACCTTTTATATGCATAAGGAACCAACCACTCTTATAGTTCTAATAGAAAAATAATGAAGAAGCTCTCATAAAAATTTTCATACAGATTTTGTTCCACTCATGTGCATGCATTAAAATCAGATCCGGGGTTGAACCCCTGTGTGTATTCTTCTTCCAGATCATGTATCCACTCCTTAACACTTTCTAGGGTCAATCGGTAGGTATTCATCATGAACCATTTTAAAAACAATGGAAAAAGAGGTCCCAACAATGAAACCAATGATACAGCCTAGAATTTACAGTAGAAACCCGTGCGCAAAGACCGGAACATCACTCAACCTAGACCGAGTTCTCACTCGAGCACACAAAGGTACCAAGACCCTCTTTAGGGTTGTTGTTTTAGGATGTTAGCATCATGAATACTTAATGAATTCAAATCCATAATTAATATATCATTCTACTGAGCATGCCCGGATCTAGATCTAAAGAAAAACAGGTTTAAATAATATCCATAATGAAATCAACCATTCAAGAACCAATTATGCTTAGGATTAATACTCTAATTCATCCAGTACAATCCATTATATTAAACAAAATAAATACATATAAGCTCATTATAATATGCAATACCATAAGCTTATGTACGCATCGATCGATGAGAATAACTTCACGGTAATTCGGTTCTCACACGCTCCCTCTATTCTATGTAGATCATTACATATTTATAAGGGTGAGGAATTTCCCTTCACCACTTGCATAACTCCAAAAATAGGTCACATGCTGAAAATAGTCATGCACATTTACAATCATCGCCATACATGCAAGTGTGCTAACAATAGACCTCTTCTAGTTAACCGATAGTAGAAATTCTATTCTTAGCCAACACCCAAGAAAAGTTCTTAGTATCCACTCTTCTAAATTTTTTTATGCATGTTGTGCAAGTCTTTACCTAGTTTGTTTGCTCTCGCACGCTATATCCAAAAATAGCCAATTACATGTAAAAATGGCTAAGTCCCGAATCTGTGCTTGGCTTTCGCATCCGCGTCCTTCCCTATCCTTCCATGCCTCTAAATGCCTTGTTCTCATGTGAAAACCTTCTTTGTGCCTTCTGATGAGTATCACACTTTTTGTTATCAATACATATGCATGCTCCATATATTGAGTTAGATAAAAATGCTAATTTTATTTTTGTGGCAATTGGACCTTCTAGAAGGCTGTCCATGACTAGAATTGAAAAGGGGTTTTAGTTTTAAAAATGAGGAATAATAAAGGTATAAAATTTGTGGAAATATATTCCCTAAGTTTTTTCCACTCAAAATTATATAATTTTTTCCTATGAAACTATTAGGGAATCTCTTGGGGCAAGAAGGCACTCAGGACGACTATTTTTAGTAGTGCAATGGTGAAGGAAAGCTTCCAAAAGTGGTAATTTCACACTTGGATACCCCTAATGTCCCTTTTCTATTTGGAAAAAGTTAAAGGGGACATGGGGGACACAATAATGTGCCACCATGGTGATATATTCATGTTTGAAGGTTGTGTCACTTAAAACCTCACTTGAAGTGTTAGAAAGGTGTTATCCACTCACAACTTAACTTGGCCCTTTCCTCATGTGAAAATAATACCATAGGAATATTTTTAAACCCATGATGTCCCTTTATCCCCTTTATCTCTTACTAAATTTGGTAATGGAAAAGAGGGGGTCTGAGACCCATTTAGTAAGTATGGCCACCACATGGAGAGGAGAAGTTTTGTCACTTAAGAATTTAAACTTGTGCACTAGGAAAGTTCTCGAACTTCACAACTCAAATCCCATGCCCCCTTTAATTATTATCATACCCTAGTAAAAATTTTCAACCCCTGATTTCCTTGTATCCCTTACTAAATGTGGTAATGGATATGGGGACATCTAAAACCCATTTGGAAATTTTTAACTCCACCCCTACCATGGTTAGTCAACTATGGTCAAGATTTGAATTCAAAACAAGAAAATGGGAGGGAAAACATGAAGGGGTGAGTTTAAAAATAAATATGGCTAGGAAATTATCCATTTCTTATGTTTTTACTTGCTGTTATGGCTTCTATGAATAACCAAACATCCACCATGTCCAAAACACACTTTTACTCATTGCTTACAAACCACACCTCTAGTAGCCTTGAAACTTGGACCATAACTTCCCTATGTGAACCCCTTTGTTATGAGTTCTTATTTGCCCCAATACATGACCTCATTAATTTTTAAATCCTCCTAAAATTTCCATCCATTAAAAATTTCTCCTTAGATCTATGGAGTTGTAGTTATTCAAATTACCTCAAAACATGACTCAAAGATCTATAAAAAATCATATTTTTAATGAGCAATTTTTTGCCTAATGAATTTGAGTGTGCTTCAAGAAATTAATGAATATTATTTTTTTAATTATAACTTGAATATATAATAAAACATATACCTGCAATTTTACTTTTCACTTTCACAAATATCAGGATGAGAGAAACCCCCAAAAATTAGAGTAAAGCATCCCGGTGTGAAGTAGAATTTTTGGAAACCATTTTCACTCGATCCTACACTTTGTGGCCAATATTTATCTTAGTAATTACCTATAAAATTTAGTTACTAATAATATTAATTATTAATTAT
Organism: Taxus wallichiana var. yunnanensis; assembly: GCA_018340775.1. Classification (NCBI taxonomy): domain Eukaryota; kingdom Viridiplantae; phylum Streptophyta; class Pinopsida; order Cupressales; family Taxaceae; genus Taxus; species Taxus wallichiana. Next base: position 566,251,604 of record CM031235.1, read on the forward strand.
TAATGGATTTAATTCACTTAGTTCATTCCCAAGAGGAAAATTTCTCAAAAATGACAATTCGACAAAATTGCCAAAACTAGTCACCTAGGAAGAACTTACTAAAAATAGTAAGTGTCCAAAAAATGCTCAAAATGGTCATGTTTTTTCTTCCTCCACATACCTCACTAATTCCAACCTTCATGGAATAAAAATCATGCTTTCAAATGGGTGTACAATGGAATTGTGTCTCAAGTAGAAGAGGAACCCTCTTAGTCCCCAATTTTTGTCACAATGGTGCATTTTGGTCTCATTGTGCTTCTCACTTCACTAGATGGGTTGATCAAAGGATAAAAGCATATTCCATCCAATATCTCACCTTTATTCATCACATTTTTAGAATATTATTCACCTCATTTCATGGTTTTCTCCATTTCCCAATGGTCGGGATCATCATGTTGAATTGTGCGGACAACCGTCTTAGTTTACATCAGAAATTAGATGGTTTAGAGGAATTAAAATGTTTCAAGGATTTGAAGGCTTGTTAAATTGAGGTAAATAATTCCTCCTCATATTTAGTGGCCAAATTATCATCACCTTTCCTTCCAATGATTCCAAGGATGCACATTCGGTGAGGTCTCAAAAGGGAAAATTTTCCAAACGATCAATCTTCATTGGTGTATCATTATGGATCAAGTTGTAATCATCATTAGATATGATCCTCATCGATGGTGAAGGCACCTTTATCTATGATTTGGAGCATCATTTCTCTCCTCTTTTATTATTTCTCCTCTTCTCTCCCCCTTTCTAATTCTTCATTGTATGCAATCATTGTATTTTTACTATTGACTTAAGTGATAATCAAATATTTGAAATATGTAAAAGTACTCTCTTAAATTATGAGATATGTACTTAATTTGTCTATTCTAAGGAAAATTGAAAATTCATAAATGATGGACCATAAATATTCATGTGGGGATTAGATTAAGAGTTATATTATAAATCTATAAATTAGGAGATCCTCCCTATTTCAAAGGATGGTTATTGTTGTTTGTTAGCTCTCACATTCTCTCTAGATGCAAGATATATTATTTATTCAATTTCCTAGTATAATTTATTCCTCTCCATATGAAATATACTCCATGAGAATGTAATTATTTAATATAATGTAATGATATTTTTTTCTTTTTTATGTATTGTATTTTGTTCCATGTGAATGGTGTCTTCTCATTGAAATTATGGGTATATTCTAGTTTTGAGGCAATTAAATATAATAGTTTTTTAGGAAATAAACTTCTTTGTATGATGATATTTATTTAATTCTTATGTATTATGTTACTCTTGAAGGAAGATTCAAATTGGTTTATGCATACCACTTTCCCATGCTTAAACGCTTTAGGCATGAAAACCAATTTTTTCTCCTAATTTCCTATTATAACTCTTGCTAAATCCATTGAGTAGGTTAAGAAAGGGTCCTTTAAGCTCCCTTTACACCAGAGTTTGATTAATGATGTGTTTAGAAGAGGGGACCCTATGATGAGAAAGGTAGAGAAATTAGTTTTGATGGAGGAGTTTATTTAGAACCCTGTTTTCCCAATGGAGGAGAATAAAATGGGAAAGAGACCTAGGAATTGTAAGGAAATGGATCCAATTATGATGGAACTGTGAAGGAAGTAAGGTAAATAAAACTAAGGAAAATAGACAGAGTTTATAGTACTATGGAGAAGATAAATTTGGAGGATGAAATGGAAGGGAAAAATAAATTTTAAAGTGAAGCTCGACAAAAGATAAGGACCATGAAACGGAAGATAATGAAGTTAAGATGGAGACAAAGAAGCCCCCTCCTATTTAAGAGATGGAAGATGATTCGAATCTCAACATAACAATATGGAGGATGCAGTGGTTAACCTTAAATCTTTGAAAATTTCACAAAAGGATTTTTTCACATTTCAAGACGCTTTGGTTAAATCCAATGCATTTAGAAAGGAGATCAAGAAATTTCGGCTAGATATAAATATTAACAGGAACATGTTGAGTATGGTGTGCAAAGAGATGATGGAGTTGTAGGAAAATATTTATAAAATCACCACTATCTTGGTAAATGATTGGATGTAAACACATAGAAGGTACGGGATCTTGGAGAAGGAAATTCTTGGCATGAAGGAGTTCATGCTACAAATTAAAAGTTTTCATGTGTTGAATATGAAGAGTACGGTGGAGCATCTGAAAATGATGGAGGAACTGGTTAATGCAATGCAAAAGGAAAATTAGTTCAAGAAGTTGGGAGTTACCCCAAAGAAGTAAATGGCATAGTTGGATTATGAAAAATGGAGAGTGACAATTATTGGATTGGTGAAGGAATGGAATGAAAGCATGAATACTTTGGATGATATTGTGAATGAATAGTTTATGGGTCTAGTATATTGGTGTGTTGTTTTTTTTTGTTAGTTTGTTTATCTTTTTGTTAGTTTGGTTATGAGATTTGATGTCATGTTTTTGTTATTTGTTTGTACGCTTTAATGGATATACCCTTGCCCTTGGATGTTTTTCTTTTAATGAATTATTTGTACGACGTAGGGTCCCCTTAACCCTCCGTTACCTATAGTAAAAAAAAAATTATTATGAAAAACAATCCTAACTATTCTTATCACATCTCCCTCTCAAGATTTTTTCTCCCTTGTAGTTTCTACAAGAACTTCACCATAGGTTTAGGGAAGTACACATGTGTGATCTCTGTTCAAAAGGCCACCCCCAAGCAATTAGAATAGTGTAAATATTTTCTATTATCAATAAATGGAGCTGGCCCATTTAAGCAGAGGGACTTAGTACACACATTGTTGGTGATAACCCCAATTTTTCTGCCTAAAAATTATTTATCCAACAAGACCCTAGGAAAATCAGAAATATCTTGTTAGCCCTTTGATTCCAAATGATCCTCCTTAGCATTGGAAAACTTTTCTCCTTTCACTTTTAGTTCAACAACTTCAACTTCACTCATAAATTTGTCAGAATAAACAATAGGAATCTCAAAATTAAATATTTGAGTCATATATTCATCCAAAATTTAATATTCAACCCAATATTAGATAGATATCTCATGATTTTCAACAATTATGGAGCTTTCTTTAGCTAGTTTTGGTTCACTTTAGTATGGTTCTTCATAAATCTCTTGTGGATTGGGTGTCAACTTTTTTGAGAGCAAGAGAGTGATAGAAGGAAATTGAAACCTCAAGTGTTTGAACATGAGGTTCATACACAAAAGAATTTGGATCTATGGAATGGGGGAAGGATTGGGATCTTGGATGATTTTGGATATTTTTTAATGGTGGAGGTATATTATCTCCTTTGGGAGGAGAATAAATCTCAAGAGGAGTTGAGAGAAAGATAAGAACATGGAATTTAGGTTGAGATTGTATGGATTCAAATAGATTGGGAAGGTTATTGTATGATTATGGTGAAGGATTCCCCCATTGATAGAGATCCTTAAAACTAGATATATTATCTTGCATCTCAGTAGTTAATAATAACATGTTATCTAACTTCTTAGCTATTACCTCTAGCTTTTGTTGAGGGTTGAACCAACTTGGTAGAGGACCACCCCATTGGCAAGGTTTTATTTCCAAGGAGATTAGTTAACATGCTTTCACACAAATATTCATCTCTTTGTATGATCTTCTCCATGTTTTGAACTCATAACTGGAAATCATCATTAAATATGAACCTATCCCCATCATTGTAATTATATACTTGTTCCTACAAAACACTATGTTTAATAGGGTATGCATGTGGATCAATAATGAATGGAGCACATGTAAAACTACCATAATAAGACTCGTGCGTATGATTTTTTTGTGTGTGGGGGGGTGGGTTGGATGAATAGAGGAGGATGATAACAATGTATATATAAATTTCAGTTGGGAAATGAAGACATGAATAGATATATTCATGAAAATAAGGAAATGGAAGAATGGAAATGGTTTACAAATGAAAGATATGGGTTTTTCGATCAATGGAGTCACCATATATGTTGGGATAATGCCTATAAAGGATGAAATCAACTAAGAAACACATCAATATTAGGGAAATAAAATCAAAAGTGATCTATATGTTACTTAAATTATCCTACTAGGAGTTCCAAAACTTTTTGTCACCTGAAATTGCACCCTTTTTTAATCTACCAGATTCAACTCCTCGGTGAAACATTGAAATACCTCTCAAGTGTGAGACGATGGAGCCTTGTGAGGTCAATCCCAAATAAGGATGGATCCTTCTATACTAGCTCATTGTGAGTAACTAACAAGCACTAAGCTACTACTATCTAACCCTATCCCAAGAATAACAAAGGACTAAGGTTAAGAGATAGAATTTATGAAATAAAGAGAGGTGATACGAAAAACTAGAATAGGGTTTGATTCTATCTCTAGGGACACATATAAAACAATACATATGAAAATCCAAGATATTACACACATAAATTTGTAATAAATCAATAGAATAAGACTAAATATAAGCAAAAGGAGTGAAATATTCACATTAAACATTGATGAATTTAGGGGAAAGAGATCACACTTGCATATGATATCAAGAACTTATACATTTACAAGATAATAAAGTGGAAGTATGTGAAATATTCATGATGTGTTACACGTGAGTCCCTGTGAGAAAAATGTTTGAACTCAAAAGGGTATATCTCTTAGACTTAGTAGTAAAATTAACCATTTGCATGTGCTTTCACACTTACATATATAGAAATTTTGAGAGAAAGAAAAGGGAAATGATCAAATTCAATGATTAATGAATTCCACCACCATGTCTATACTAAGGTGTAATTTCCATGCGTTTCATAGGCTAGGTATGGATGGCTCATTTTGTTTCAATTGCATGTCATTATATTGTTAGTGCTTTGGAGGATGACGATGTTAAAAATTAAATTAAAGTTGTTGGAGTGGCCTTGTTATGCATCACAAAATTCTAATGTTCCACCACCTTGATCTTGTCTTCCACAAATTTTTATTTAACTTGGAGAACATTAGATAGTATGATACATTATTCTTACGACTTTCACCCTAATTTGCAAACAACATTATAACTCCATAATTCCTCTTACCACTCACGACCCGATCTTTCCTCCTCTTACTGATTATGTTACAATCTACATAGTTTTTGTGTTATGTGGAATTTTTCCTTATATCCAAGACTCTTTGTTTTATGTACTTTTCCTTGTATCATGGAATATTTGTTTTGTGACTTTATATTTTCCTTTTCAATGGTTGATTGTTTCTCGGGTTCCTTTAATATGCAAATTTTCTTCATTTTGGGAACCCATCAACTTCATGCGAGACATTTTCCTTGCATCGTGGACTCCTTGCTCCATGTTTTTTTCTTACCTTATCTCGTGGACAACCACTCCTTTGTTCCATGGATTCCTTTGACATTTGGATTTATTTTCTTCCTCGGAGTTCACCAATTAGTGTGTATTTTGTTTATGAACTTCTCCAAAACTTCTCACTTCACTTATCTTCCTCATAATACCACATGCTTTTTTCCATTTTTACATGAAATATATCCCCGTGGTGATGCTCCTTTATTATGCGGGTTAGGTATACCTTTGGAACACTAAATTATTGATTTCCATAGAACACTAAGTTATTTTGTTCCATGTAATTTCAAACAAGAGTCTCTTAAGTCCTTAACTTAAATGAAGGTTTCAAAATATCATGAGAACGGTTATTTCACTAAATTGGGCCATATTCTAGTGAATTGAGACTCCAGTATTTCAAATTTTGGAAGAAATCCATCTCCTTTTTTGTGTATATTGGATTCCATTATTACTATTATTGGAATCCAATAGTAGCAATATTGGATTCCAATATTGTCATTATTGGAATTATTCTAGTTCCAATTTCACTATTATTGGATTCCAATATTGCTATTATTGGATTCCAATATCACTATTATTGGATTCCAATTTCACTATTATTGGATTCTAATAGTACTATTATTGGATTCCAAGTTCACCACTATTGTAATCCAATTTATAAATCCCAATTTTTGGATTTTAGTTTCACTATTTTAGGATTTCTATTTTGTTATTATTTGAATCCCCACATAAGCCAAGTGACCGCTATCTTACATAATCCAAGTGGTCACTATATTACATAAGCCTCACAGTCACTATCTTCAATAAGCCTAGTGGTTGCTAACTTACATGATGAAAGCACATGCTAGGTGAAATCAGCCTAGTGGGGTCAAAGTTACATCTTTTTATTGGTTGATTTGTACATGTGACTTGATTTTACTTGTGTTATTGGCTACTTTTTTTCTAAATTTTTAGTATAAAAGTTATAAATGTTGACTTTGATTTTTACAACTAGTGGTACTATACTACACATTACCACTCATAGTCATTGGCTTCTTTCCCCTATGGATTTCAAAATTTTTATAGCCTAGCGGTTGCTATGACGTAGTTTTTTTATTACATGCTAAAATTAAAATATTGACTCCAATGGGAGGCCAAAGTTGGTGATCACACTTCAATGTGTGAGAAAGCACAATTTCAAGTTTGAAAACTTGCACTTGGATGTGACAGTGATATCTCATTGTAGTCCGAAAGATTTTTGGCCTCATACATCTACAAGTGTGATTCATTTTATGATGAAGTGTGATCCATCACATGAAAAAGTGTGATCCCTCTCACATCAAAGTGTGATCCCTCACACGGTGACATGTGATACCTCGCACAACAAAGTAATATCATTTTATGGAATAGTGTGAGCATTCACAATTGGAATAGTGGGAATACTGAATAGATTTTGGGAATAGGTTTGTATGGACTATTGTAATCGAATTTATAAATCCCAATTTTTTAATTTTAGCTTCACTATTTTAGGATTTCTAGTTTTTTATTATTTGAATCCCCCACATAAGCCAAGTGGTCACTATATTATATAAGCCTTGTGGATGTTATCTTTAATAATCCTAGCCGTCACTAACTTACATGATGAAAGTGCGTGCTAGGTGAAATCATCCGAGTGGGGTCAAGGTTACATCTTCCTTGTATCCACTAAGTTACATTTTCCTTGCAGCCACTAAGTTACATAAGCCTTGTGGACTCAAAATTGCATAATGTGATGATAATCCTAGTAGTTGCTATCTTACATAAGTGTATAGTCCATTAACTTACATAAGCCTAGTGGTTTCTATTTTACATAAGCGTATAGGTTGTTAACTTACATAAGCCTAGTGGCTACTAATTTACACAAGAGTAGATTCATCTAGGTGAAATAATCCTAGCGGTTGGAAAGTTACACCAGCCTACCGATAGAAAGTTTCATAAGCCTACCAACCACTAAGCTACATAAAACTAGCAGCCACTAAGTTACATAACCCTAGGCACCACAAAGTTACATCAGCCTTGGGGTTAAATTTGATGACCACTTATGCCTATCAAGAAATTTTTAGATGATGGTAATTTTACAATATTTCCCTTTAAAAATACAAAATAGTAGTTATTGAAATACTTCAAATTTATATTTATTTAATATTTTATGTATATTATATATTGATATATTTTTTATATAAATCTATATAAAAAAGACCATGATATTGTAAATATGCAAGTTTTGTGTGGTAAATTCAACTAATTTTATGCTTTTATATTCAGTAAATCATAAAGAACAACAAAGAGTTAAGACGGATGCTGCCCACATGACTGCATTGGGTATGTTTCATGCCTGGAAAAGAGTCAAGATCAGTATCGATAAAGCTGCCAAGAAGTAGTCCTGGATGCTTCTGCTGCTTTTAGTTGTTATTTTTGCTGTTTCTTGGCAGTCGGCTTACTATTTTTTTGCTGTTGTTTTGCTGTTATGTCTCGTTTGTGTAGCTGTTTCTGGGCTACGTAGAACTTCATTGTAATACTTGGACTTTGTTCCATCAGCTCTGTTTCTCACTCTTATTCCGGCTTTCAGGCCTTCTTTTGTATTCAAGGGTATAGTCCCTTTCAAAAAACTATTTGCCAATATTAAAAAAACAAAGAGTTAAGAATTATATTAAAAATTTTGTATCGAGGAAATGGATTTGAAAATATATTTCCATAGGAAATCAATCCTTCGATAAAATTACATAAGCATTGATCCCTCGCAAGGGTATTAATTATTATTCTTGAATTTGTGCAAGGTATTTTTGGATAGCTTCATGACCCCGATTCAATATTTTAATTTGAACTCCTTTCCATGTTTTTCTTGGACTCCATGCCCAGATGATGTTGTCTATATCAATATATGATGTGTCCCTTGATTTTCACCACCATTAATTTTTCAACAAGCATTCCTTGTACCTTTATTTTTCTATATTTCCTTTTCTGGTGGGTTCCCACCAGTGTACCCTTATCTTTTGAGTGTTTTTTTAAACATATTGTATTAGTTTTAGTTCTACCTTTCCCATCCATATAGGTACATTATCATCAGCCGGTCTTACTAGTATCATCTTCCCAACATTCACATTGACTAGATGAATTTCTCTCAATGTCTATCACAAATAGATCCAACATATATATCCTTATTTGAAAGGACATTTTGAAAATAGTAGATATCCATGTCAAGACGTGGTGCACCCACTATCTAATCATACATTGTGTTATCCTAAATTGTTTTTGGCCAAAAACAATCTCTTCTCGTCATGTTACAATTGATAAAAGGATTCTCTAGGGAACGCAGAAATTTTTTCCAATATGAAATATTTGGAACATAGTATGTTTCTCCATCATCTGTTAAACTCTTTTCACAGTGTGTGATGTATTCATAGATGCATCTCTATATGTCTTTCATCTCTTTGGGCTCTTGGAGGGTGCCAATGGAGGATCCCTTTCAGGCAAGAAAGGTTTCCCATCCACTGTTTTTCATATCTCAATTGAGTGTGACCAGATGGACTCCAAGATTGATGCTTTGAACTCCATGATGGGCTTGTTGTCTTTGACATAGAATTTAAACATATTTGGTTTTTTGATACCCATGATCTTGTGGTTACCATCTAGAAAGTGTGGTTCCAAAAAGGCCTTAAAGTCATAGACTTCCTCGATAAGGTACAAAGTGAATGTGTTGGACTCCTCTTGGCATGTTCTATAAGTGTCCATTATTTTTGGCAAAGAGAATGTATCCAATTTGCACAATGTTGTTGATAATCGGCCGAATGTACCATCTATGTCTTCATGCGTGTGACCCATTGGAAGGAAACTCACATACACTATGCTAAAAAATATTCTAGTTGTCAACATGGATGCAAAAATGTGTGATTTTTGTTGTCACTTGCAACATTATCTAGTTATAAGTAGAGAGTTAGTGGTTATTTTCTAAATGAACTTGAACAAATGCTTATAGTATTAGTTGTATGAGAACCCTCATTTTTCTACCGGTGTTCCTTATCCTTTTCATATGCATCATTTTGCAATAGTGCATCATGTAATGGGTGTTTTGACATCCCACTACTATATAAAAATCACCATATTGATATGTAAGTGGTTCTTCTAGCTTCTAGATACATAGTGCCAATGATGTTATTGTGAAGTTTGCTCCTCGCTCAAAAAAAGGGAGACAAAAGTTCCCGAAACCCCCGTTTTGTGCCCATGTGTCAAAGCATACCAGTCAAGGTGACAGGATATTAATAGCATTTCTTATTGATTTTCATTTTTTCTCATCCTTGGTATTGCATTTTTCATCTTGTCCATTTTTTCATGCACAATGCTCAAATAGCTATTAGGATTTTGTTATGATTGCACTCTACGTGCATAGTAAGTTACACGAAAACTTTGAATGTAATAATTGTACCATTTATGGCATTGATCTATTTGTGCTAATGTTTCTAGACATGAGGTCATTGCATGTTTGTTCTTAAGCTCTATGCACTCATCACATTTGGTGAAGAAGTTGTCCTTGGTGATTGAATCATGGGAGAAATGTTCTTGCCATATTTTTCTGATATTTGACTGTGACATTTGAGGAATGCTCAACAATGAAAAGGCCCTCGTTACACTTTTGTATTATGTAAGAAAAACTATAACATGTATGCAATAGTCTCATTGTTAATTTAGTACCATATTTTCCCACTGAACAAGACATGTGTGGGGATATATAAGAATTATTCTCCACCATTTTGGATATCAATACAATAGTTGCAATAGTGTTGGGAATTTTTTTTGTTTTCCTAAATTCCCACTTACTACCCTCCTCTTGCCATTAATCCAAGATTGTTAGTATCTATAATAAGTGATTTTTGTGATTCCATGACATCTGTACCATGCATTCGACATTCATCCCTTCTATAGAAATTCAATTTATCAATACTATGTTCTGAAGTTTGAACTTGATCACAACTGATAGAATTTGCGGTGAATGTATTAAGTACAAAGTTTTTGATGGTAGGTTTTGTTTCCATGTGGATTGTGCACTGTTGAATTGATAAAAGATCCCATACAATGTTGGATCATCCCCAAGGTGTGGGATCTTGTTTTCTTTAGATGAACCTCTGGAGAAGGCTGAATTCCTTTAGAATTTTGGGCACATGATGTAATATCAATGTGAAAGGATAAAATCTCTTTAAATGATTCTAATCTACTCACTTCACGAGGTTACGGGTTATAAATAAATAAGGAAAATACGGTGATACACCAAAAGTATAACTAGATAATAGAAAGGATAAAACAACCACCAAAATCTAATTCTCCTTATGCTATTTGGACAGGGGTAAATAAAAACCACAAAAAAATGTCATACATTCCTTCATACGACCTCAAACATACCTAACAGATGGATCAAATATGATTGAATACACAATCAATAACCATAACAACATAAAACATGTACATGTCAAATATCCCTTTCACTTATGACATCCAATGATAATGAAACTTTATAATGAAGGAAAATAATCTTTTCACAACTGATACTTGAGATAATCACATCACTTTCCCACAAAATGAAATAATATATTCTAAATTAAAGGTGAGATAATCACTTACACTAAGGAATTGTGCATCCACAAAGCATACATTGATCAACTATTAATATAATAAATCAGATTATCCACGGTAAAATATTGTTCTGAATGTAATTGAAAGGCTTCAAAGTATTCAAAGAACTCTTCTAAACTTGAAGAGTGATTTCCCAATGATCTCTATATATCTAAAAATTCATGCACTTAACTATTTATAAGTTCCTTATGTTGATCCATTACAGTTGGACCTTAACTAATGAATTACTAAAATTACAATGTAATTAAGTTTCAAGGAATAGCCTCCCATAAAAATAGAAAAGTAGTTCCAAAGGTTTGACTCACTCAACCCGCAACCCGGGAGTGATCTAGGCTTGGATCTATCTTTCCATGGCCGCCTAGCTTTAGCTTGGCCCTGCAACACCTTCTCCCTCTTCATTTTTCTCTTGCTCTTTCTCCCAGGTAACCATCCAATGCTTATAGTCGATGAAACGCTTGATAATTCCTTGTACTTATCCTTCCTCTGGTCCACACACATAATGGTTCACCACATATGTTGTCTCAATCTCTCTTGCTACCTTGGCTGGAATTCTTTTAAGTTTACTTACCACTTTCTTCAATCGACCTATGAAATTTTGGTATGAAACCAACCTATCAATGGAGTCACTATTGAAATTCTTAGTTACCATGTCATCCTTCTTCAAAAAATCCTTGAAATTTGACTTAATTTGGTCTTCCAAAAGAGCATCAATGTTCTCATTGAAGAACTTACAATTGATATTAACAAACTCTTCTGAGATATCATTTAAAGCATCCATTATTTCCACATTTTTTTCATCCAATTTCTTTATCAAATCTTGTAACACATGAGACCTAAATTCCATAGCCTTTTGAAATTCAAACAACTTAGAAATATCTTCAATTAATTCCTCATGAATAATAATATCTAGATCCTCCTCTCCAATTTCACGTCATGTAGTCAAATTAAAATTCAAGTTATGATTATCTTCAGAGAAGGATTCATCCATTCCACGAATAGAGGCTCTCTTAGCCTACATCATTATATATTTCAAAAACCTCTTTAATCAAAGGATTAGATTCTTGAATTATGTGTTTTATCCATCCATTCACTGATCTTCCCTTCTGAGCTATCTTCTCAACCTCATGATATGAAATGTCATCCAGAGTGGAAGAAATTGTCAGAACTGTAGTAGTATAAATATCAGTGGATGGAGTAGGCTATGTTACTTTTCTCAACATGGCTATGAGATTCTCAAATTTTTCTTTTAGTTCATCCTTAGAAGGTTTTTCATTATCATGTTTCTCCAATAAATTTATGAGAGTGGTTTGTATATCTTGTTTGGCACCTTCATGTGTTTCCTTACCCGGTGAAAATCTAGAAATTTAATAGTCGAGTTATTGTGATAGTTTCTTTGGTTTTTCCCTCAATGGAAAAATATGGAAAATCAACCTGCCAAAGATTAGTATCTTCTATATTACCTAAGTCTGAAGATCGATTCGAGTGAGGAGAAAATATGAGGAATGTATATTTCATATTTTATTTTCCTTTTTCGAAGAAGTTGACATTAAGTTTGGGTTTCAGAATCTGAAAGGGCCTTTGAAAATTTGCAAAAAATAATGTAAAAGTCCCAAAATGCCGAAGTTTGAAAGTCTGAAAAATTCTATTTCCAAACTCGAAATCCTGAAAACCCAAAAACATCGATGTCCGAATCTCTCGAAAATTAAAAGCCTCGAACCTCCAAAATCATAACTTCTAAAATTATGAAAATGAAGTTTCCAAAACCCCAAAAATGAAACCTCTCGAAACAAACAAACCCCCAAACTCCAAAACAACAAACCTATGAACTTTGAAAAGCAAGAGTTCAAAGAGAAGACTTCAAACTCGAAATAAAGCTGTCAAAATGAAAACTTCTCCAAAGATCATGAAAATCAAGTCGACACTTGGGAAGATCTTGAAAAATCTATAATTCTATCTAAGTTGGATTCCTACACATGTTGGATTTTGCAGTAACCTGTGGAGGTCGAGAAAACATTTTCAAGGAAATAATGGTGGATGAAAAGGGTTCCATCTCAAAATAGAATGAGAAAGAACAAAATAAAAAGAACAAGGAATAAAACCCTAAAAATATAATAAACCAAGAAGAAATATTCCAAACAAAATTACCTTGAAAAAAATGCCTCAAAATTACAAAAATGTAGTGAAAAGCGGGTTGTCGAGCAATAAGTTAGGTTAAAATGATAGGTAAAACTTGAGTTTATATATAAAAACCTAAAATTAATGCTTAGAATCTGACACATGTGAAGGTTGGTGAGAATTATATGTTCATAGAGCCTTGAAGTCTGAATTTCTGATATTTTGAAACTTTGGAGTTTTAGAATTTCGAACTCGAGAGACGAAGATTGCGAAAAAATAATGGAAGAATCTAAACCCCAAAAGTCTAAAAAGTAGATGGGAGACTTTTGAAACCCGAAAGTCTGAAGTTCTAAAATTTTAGAACTTCGTGAGTTGTAGACTTTGAAACTCGGAGAGAAATTTCTCAAAAAGGCAACATAGACCTCGAAACCCAAAAGTCTCAAGTTCTAAAATTCCAAAGTTCTGAAATTTTAGAACTTCAAAGTTTCAGACTTCAGAACTCCAAGTTTAAAAAGTTGAAAATTACCAAAAGAGAACTCCAAATTCCAAAAGTCCGAAACTCCAAAATTTCAGATTTTCAAGCTTTTCGGGTTGAACTCTGGAATCAAATTTTCAATTTTAGAAATTAAATCCCTCAAATGGAAAATCTCCAAAATCGAAATCCTAAAATTTAGGTTTTTCGAATTCGAGAGAACTTCAAATCATTTTAAAAATACTATAAGGAAAAGGATTTGAGAAGATTTTTTTAAAATACCCCGACATCTTCATTTCAAGGTAATATTTAAAGGTTAACATTTTTGGTGACCTCAAGGGAATGCTTTCTTTCTAATATTTAGGGCCAGTAACCTTATACAAACCCTTGGGCAAAAGAGTCACGAAAGTGAACTACATTTATAGCACACATAAAAAAAATAAAAGGAAAATAAAAACAAAACAATGTGTGAAGAACTTGGAGGAAAATACAAAAAGAACACTGTACAGGGGGTGGAACAATCTCAAAAGCAAGCTTTGAGATGTATCCCATTCATGTGAATGGGCAGTTCTTCTCCATTGATCCTAGATAGGTGAAATGAATTTTCTTCCTTACAACTTGTGATGATGTATGGCCCACTCCAAAGAGTGTCAAACTTGGCATGTCCGCTGGTTTGGCTCTATCTTCATCCCATTTGAGAACTAAATCTCCCTCTTGAAAATTTTTATCAGAAGTTTTCTTGTCAAAGTATTTTATAACTGAAGCCTGATGTTGTCCCAAAGTTCTCATAGCCTTGTTTCACACTTCTTCCAACTCCATGAGTTCGAAAACCTCACCGACAAGGAGTCATTCTCCATAACCTCAAGCTGATGAGCTAACTCCAAGGAAGGTAACTCCAAGGAGAGCATAATTTTCACTTCTCTTCCATATAAAAGCATGAAAGGAGAATTTCTAATGTCTCTTTTATGTGTAATTCGATATGCCCATAAGACAATCTTAAGTTTTGAATGCCAAGTCCTCCTATTAGTTTCCATCGTGCGTTTGATAATTATTATAAGGTTCTTGTTGCTTAACTCAGCCAACCCGTTTCCTTGTGGATAGTAATTGGATGAAGTATTGAGGTAGACCCCATTTTTAACAGCCCATTCACTCAACTTCAGACCGAGAAAATCCATTGTATTGTCAAATAACTGTAAATGGAACACCGAACATTGTCATTATATTTTCCAATAAATGAGGACTACCTTCTCATTGCTTTCTTTCAATGTGACTACCTTTGTCTATTGAGTAAAGTATTTTTTTGTAGTAAGAACCCATTTATGTCTATCATTGAATGAAGGATTAATAATTATGATGAAATCCAACCCCCATTGAATGAAAGGTTGATCCACTTGCATTGGGTGTAGTGGAAGAGCTACTAACTTCTTCTTGCCGGTGAAAAGCGAACATTCCTTACATTTCCTCACCCATAGATGGGCATCTTTGAAAAAATCTAACCAATTGTAACCGCCCGCATAATCTTGGTAGTAGTTGTTCGCACAGAGTAATGTCCTCTAGATAGGCCATTGTGAAATTCTTATAATATCTTACTTACTTGTTTCGGTTCTATGTAGTGAAGAAGAACATTGTTCAAATCCTTTCGAAAAAGAATATTATCCACCATGACATATGGAATAGATTGGAGATAGAAATTATGTCTTTTACATTTACCCATGTGTGAAGGATATACTCCCAAGAAGAGGAAATTTCACATCTTAGATAGCCAATCAATTCGATCATCACCTTCATCAATATTCAAGAGTGTAACATCTTCATCATTTTTGGTTTCCATATCTGCAGCAAGCTATTGACACAAACCCTTACCTCTGACAAGTTTAGTGACTTTGATGTGTACGTCATACTCCATCACCTTCGTGATCCATCCGGAACACTTCTCTTTCATCTCTTTTTTCAACAAAAATTCTTAGACATGAGGATGAGAAAGCATCAGGTGAATTTTTTTATTGGACAACATGTGATTAACTTTCTTCAGAGATCAAATAAATACAAAGACTTTTTTCTCAACAAATGAATATTTGAGCTCATAGTCTTTGAGGGATTGACTGAAGAAAGTAATTGGTTGTTCCATCAAATCATCATTTTATCTGGTTAAGGATGCTTGAAACACTCTCATGACCTGCAAAAGCATAGAGAATAAAGTATTTATCAAAACTGGGGTTCACTAGTGTGAGAGCCTGGGAAATAGCCATTTGGATGTCATCGAAACTTTATTTCCCCTCTTTTTTCCATGAGAAAGGAATATTTTTCTTCAACATAGTTGTCATTAATTTAGCTAATTCTATGAATTGGGGAATGAACCTCTCGCATGAAATTTATGGTGCCTAGAAAACTTTGGAGTCCCTTTTTGTGGCTTGGAAGGGAGAGGGATAAAATTGAGTGAATTCTTATTGGATCATTAAATAAACATTCTGCTGAAACAACATGTCATAACAAATTTCCTTCTTGTAGTGCAAAAATACATTTCTAGTCTAAGATCAAAACCACACAGGTCCTTGTAGCTCCATGCAAAAATGTCATGATAATCTTGACATAGTTTGATGAAATATTTTTTCTCTTCAAAGCAGACATACTTTACCAATCTTTAAAAGATTTTCACTTACCACCTCGACTTCCTCAAAATCTTCTTCCTTGACCGCCATATTTGTCCTTTGTCTTTTGGCTTGGTCATCTGAATGGACGATGGATTCTAGAATAACTAAGCCTTTTGGTAACTTATTTCCCTTTAACTATATAATTTGATCTCCATATGAGTTTTGCAATTTATCCCTCTGTTTTGCAGCAAATTTTGCCTCTTCTTTCAGGAAAAGAACAATTTGTTTGTCACTATCAAATATTTTCCAGCTACTCAAATTATCTAGAAGTGTAGGAAGAACCATTAATTTGACCATTATCTTCCCTTCTTTCATGATGTTCACTTTGGTATTTCATATTTCGAGCTAATTGTAGCAAGCATGTCAAAGATCTTGATTTTGCTTTCTAAGAACTGCATGAATCCCAAAAGCTTCGAAATCTTCAATCAAGTCCCAAACTTGATTCTTATATGATCTTAAGAGATCATTTTTTGATGCATTATGTGCCATCACTTGATGCACAACCAACTCACTGTCTCCAAAAATAGTTAGAGCCTTGATTCCTCTCTTTTGAGCTAGCTAAATCCCTTGTATGAGGGCCTCATATTCAACGACATTATTGGTGCAACTAAATTGCAACTGAAAATATGAGAAGTATTTATTTCCCTCTAGAGAAATCAACATAACTCCCGCACCAGATCCATTTTTACTCCTCAAGCCATCAAATAACAATTTCCACAGTCCCTCAAAATTGTTTGATGTTTTAACCAATTGAGGTATGATTGTACCTTCTTCATGAATGCAAGTATGTACCCAATCCAGTTTCCTCCAAAAATAATAAACTAGACTCTTCATATGTTAGTAAATTAGTGTAGGGATCATATTGATGATCTACACTTACCTCATCAAGCATTGTTTCTGGAACTTCCTCTATGAGAGTAGTAGTTCATGATCAACATCTTCCTTTTATGGGTCATAAATGACATAATTCCCATTTATGGGACTAGCAGTGTAAGGCTCCACATGATTGTGACATATTAGTTCTACTCTTATAGTCACCTTCATCTTGTACTAATTTCTAAGGATCATATGTGAAAAATCTAATGACATGTGTAACCACCCATCTTGGCAGTAAAATATTCTGACAAGAAAATGACAAAGAGAGTAGGAAGATCAATAACTGATATGTCTTGTATGAACGACAAACTGGGGCATGCATGAATAGTAAGCTAGAGTCCCTTAATGACTCTGATGGTTTGAGCTGTTACACCATCTAACTAGAAAACCCCCTTGAAATTGGAGTATACGGTATTCCCAACATGTATGCAATCTTCTTGGGAATAACATAAATACTGGCTCTAGAATTGATCATGCAATTATGGACCAAATGATCACCAATGATCAGGGAGATGTAGAATGGTGGTGGTTTGTTGGCCTTAGAAATTTATTTTCCCTTCTAGTTTCCACAGAATTTTTCCATTTCTACTCCATAACCTGATGATCCATTAGTTATACCAAAACTATTCAAATCCTCTCTCAAGTAAGTTCCTTTGAGAAGGAATTGAGAGTGTGTCCCACATCGTTATGCTCAGGTTGGTCTTCTTCATTTTTTCCACAATACTGACCAGAATTGACCCTACTTTTCTAATACCTTTTTGAGTGTTAGAATCCTCTTTTGGAAAATGCTTATGGGTATCGTGTGATACCACGAAGACCCTTCTTTCCTTCTAGCTTGATTAACAGATGTGTTAGGTGATTTATTTCTTGCATCCTTATCAATTGTTGTTTGTGTTTGATACTATGAAGTAGATTCTGATCAACTTTGCAAGGTTGAGATTCTATTGCTCTTTTTTTTGGAGAGAGTATTTACTCGCTATAGATGAAGCATCAGTATTCAAACCACAAAAATCATCTGTTTGTAAATTTAGTAGTGTCATTTCATCATAAGAATGCTCTTAATCCTCTTGTGTAGATGATCTGACTGATGACTCAGGTGGGGCGGATATACTTTGGACCATAAGAGCTTGACTCAAAACTCCATTTGGGAAAATATTTTGGTTGTGAGGCTAAGAACAAGGATAACACCATTCATAATCTTGGACGAGATTATTCTGGACAAGTACTATGACATTGGTTGAACTAGTAGCAAGATGGTTCCAAAAATTTCAAAGTCTTAACATTAGCATTTGGATTCGTATCTTGGCTTTGCGACTAATTTCTTCCTTGAAACAGAGGATGAATAGTTTGGTAGTGGGATTGGTATGGGAGAGAAAATTGAGACTGTTGCCTTTTGATTGCCACGAGCTCATTCCGAAAGTTTGTAGTAGCGATTTGACTTCAGCTAGATAATTCAAAGGAATGTATGCAGTCATAGTTGATTTACTGGAAGTTGTTGGAACAAGAGAAATGACCGGATGCTTCCCTGTAATTTCAGAAAAAAGAGGCATGATCTTTCCCACTTGAATTAAAGAATTTTCAGCTTTTATAGAAATTTCATAGACATCAGGAACTATAGTTCCCCCCATGGATTGAATCATAACTGCTATGTCATTGTTCAATTCCCATAAGTAATATAGAAATGCATTACTTGGAGATGGCCTTATGAGTGTTGGGATTCTGTTCCAAGTCTTGTCAAAATGGAAATTAAAATCACTCATATATTCATGAGGGGCTCTCTTTATAGTCGTGAGTTGTTCCATAAGTGACAAGTGATCACTTTTATCCGCAAACTACTTACAAAATTTCTCACCTAACTCATTCCACGTAGTTATGGAACCAATGTTCAAACTTCAAAACCATTGAAGTGCTTTACCTTTAAAAGACATAGAGAGGATTATAATCGCCACATTTTCCTCGAATGCTATGTACTACAGTATACTAGCTATATCCAAAATGTGCTCCAAAGGGGTAACATTATTTTCTCCAGTATAAAATGGAAAAATTTTCAGGGTAGCTGTAGGAATAACATCTCTTTGGGCTAATAGCAAGGGGCTGCTGGCATTGAAAGGAGGACAAACATTGGCTGCCATGGTGACCAAGGGCTGATTTTTCCTTGGTGAAGGGAACCTTCGTCATGAGAGGTTGAATAACCCTTACAGGATGATGTTGAATTTTTTCTTCTTTCTCCTTGGAGGTGATAAGGATAACTTAGTATGTTGATATTTTCCCTACTTGGAAGAAGATCATGTCTGGATTCTTCGCATAAGTAAAAACACTGAGACTTCAAACCCAGAGAAATGGATTTGCCAAGTACTTTGATTCACAAGTGTGATGAGAAGTACCAATTGTCCCACCAGTGTGCCAAAAACTATTGTCACGTGGATCATGCACCCATTGAATTGTTGAAAGATCTCATGCAACGTTGGATCATCCCTAAGGTGTGGGACCTTGTTACCTTGGGATGAACCTCCAGAGAAGGTTGGCTTCCTTTGTAACTTAGGGTACCCAATGTAAGATCGATGTGCAAGGATAAAAATACTTTAAATGATTCTAATCTACTCACTTCACAAGGTTCAGGGTTAGAAATAAATGAGGAAAATATGGTGATACACCAAAAGTATAACTAGATAATCATATAATCTTCACACTGGAATGAGTTAATTCAGAAAGGATAAAACAACCATCACAGTCTAACTCACCTTGTGCTATTTTAACAAGGTAAAGAATAAACCAAAAAAATAGCATGCATTCCCTTGTAAGACCCCAATCATACCTAACAGATGGATCAAATCTGATTGAATACACAATCAATAACCATAACAACATAAAAATACACATGTCAAATATCCCTCACTTATGATAGCCAATGATAATGCATCTTTATAACAAAAGGAAAATAATCTTTTAACGACTGATACTCAATATAATCACATCACTTTCTCACAAAATGAAATAAGATATTCGAAATAAAGGTGAGCTAATCACTTACACTAAGGAATTGTGCATCCATAAAGCATACATTGATCAACTATTAACACAATAAATTAGATTATCCACGGAAAAATATTATTTTGAATGTAATTAAAAGACATCAAAGTATTCAAATCACTCATCTAAACTTGAAGAGTGATTTCCCAATGATATAACTATATCTAATACTTCATGCACTTAACTATTTATAATTTCCTTAGGTTGAGCCATTACACGGACCTTAACTAATGAATTACTAAAAGTAGAATGTAATTAAGTACTAGGGAACATGATCACATAAAAATAGCAAAGTAGTTGTAAAGGTTTGACTTAGTCAACCTTGCAACCTAGACTCATCTAGGCTTAGAACCTGTCCTTCCATGGCCGCTTAGCTTTAGCTTTCGCCCCAAACACCTTCTCCCTCGCTTTCTCTTGCTATTTCTCCCGTGCAGTCATCAAAATCTTATAATGTTGGAACATAATGATTAAGTGTTCCGACAAACCCTTAATGTATATGGGTCCATCACTAATATATAGGTTAATATTTAATAATATGAAATATTTATATTTCTATTACTAAATATGCTAACTTAGGTATATACTTTAGGTTAAATATTTAATATCATGAAATGATTATATTTCTAATATTAAATATTATAAACCTAGGTGTATGTGTCAACCATTTTAGGCCTGAAAAGGTGGATCGGAGACATACCCAATCACCTTATATGAAAAGGGCTTTAGGTCATCATTTGATATATTCGAGAAATATATCAAAGGTATGAAAATCAAGTGATTTGGTTTTACCCTTGGTAAATAGGATTTCAAAGGAAGAGGTGATCTTACTCGATGTAAAATAAGTTCTCCGAATTAAAAGGTTATTTTCAAAGTGGTTTTTACCCTATTAGGGGTTTCCACTATAAATATTGTGCCACTTGTGTTATTTATTTCTGTAAGTATTTCTTTATTTACTTATGTTATGGTGTAATCTTTATTTACATATTTATTGTAACATTATATAATATGTAAGTTGATTAAATCTGTATTTATTAAAATCCTTAAATTCTAACATGGTAACAAAGCGAGATAAATTAAATAAATTAAGATCAATTTTTTTATATTTTATTTATTTAATTTGTACGGGTTTTTTCAACCAACCCGAAAGGGTATTTAAAAGTATTTGGTCCCCTTCTTTTTTTCCCAATTTATTTTGGCACTACATTAAAATTTTAAGGGTTTTTCAATTTTAAATCCCTAATTTTTGGGGGAGATGTAATATGATATGATTCTTACTTTCATTTACATTTTGTAAATTATATGGAATTAATGTTTGTTTGGAGATTGATGTGTGCATAGGTGAAAGGGGCTTCAAATATTTACCTGCGTGAAAATCACATATAGAAAAGGAAATGATTTATTACTATATGAAATAATTTTCATGTTTTCTATAATTTCAAATGTTTGCAGGTTAAATATTTTAGAAGGTAAATTCATACCCGTGTTCTTTGGACCCCTCTAAAAGAATTTGATTTGAAAAACTATAGTTTATAGTTAATCTATAACTATATTTTTAAAATTAAAAAATATATAGAATAAGGTTTATATAATAACTTATATAAACATTGTATTAAAATTTATATAATTTGAAAACTATATATTTTATATAGTTCTTATACTATAGTTTATAACTACCCCATTCGTATGGGCTCCATAAAAAAATGTTTTGAACATACCTAAACTATAAAACATTATTTTAATCTTAATGCCCGACGTGGTGAATGGTGGGTAGTTGAAGGTTGGTGGCCTTAGTAATCAATATTACTAAGTTTAATCTTATACTTGTTCATTAAAAAAACAAAAAATGGACACCTAAACCGTAAAAACTACTTCAACTCTAAAGTGGCCCCATTCTTTTTTCTAAGTGAGATATAAAAAAATTTAAACTTAAAACCTAAGTAGTTTTTTAAATCATATGGCATTTTCTTAGGTTTTTCATGTGGCATTGGTAAGTATGGCATGTTTAATTAAAAACTAATATCCTAACTTATGTTTCCAAATTATCATGCCATATTAATGTGGGCCACCTTGGCATAGTTTATGTTTATAAAAACCTAAAATAATAATTACATACCAAGTGGCCAATGTTTTTTATTTGGTCATTGTGTTTTTATAAAAAAATATACTATAGTTTATAATTTTTATGAACTATATGTTGTTTTTATTTACATTCTATAAACTATATACCTCTTTTTTTTTAAAAAGTGTATATATTTTTATATTATAAATTATAATAGGTTATTATAATGTATTAAAATATAACCTTTCTAATATTATACAGAAGAAGAAATTATAGAATTTCACATTCTAGAAATACACAACAAGTTTTTCCAAAATGTGAAACATACCCGTGTGGTCCCCTTGCATCAAGGTCTAATTTTCTTGTTGCACAAGCTTTGTGTCTCTAAATTTCCCAGCCTCCCTTTTTCCCCAGCTCTGCTCCTTTGCATCCCACCACCAAAACCCCCACGCACACCCCCGTCCCTTCCATCATGGCTCCCACCCCCACTCCCATTCCTTCCATCGCGGCTCCCACCCCCTTCACCTCTACCACGGCCAAACCTAAAACTAGGTCTCAAAAGACACCCAAGCTGGATATCCTGTTTCGGGAAGAATTCTTCGCAGCACTCAGGAACTAGAGGATGTTCAAAACCTCCTTCATATTAGTAGAGCAGGTCATCAAGTGGATACACACACTGAGAATACTACCCAAAGGCTGGAAGCCTTAGAAAATGATATGCTCAGTCTGAAAGAAGTACAGAACTTGACTAAGCAAAAAGGAAAAAGGAAGAGGGAGGAGGATTTTGATCTTGACAATACAAAAATTGAGGATATCTATAAAAATTTAAACTCCCTGGATAGCCACCTGGGGAAAGCTAAGGATCGCCATGATCACAACATGGCAATTTTTAATGCAATTGGTGACTTCCTTGAACAACATGTACGCAGTGTCTCTATTCTTAGTGGGATCCCAAAAATCGTGGGGTACAGATAAAGAACAAAGTCAGACCATTAAAAAGCTGGATGCCAAGGACCCCACTCACATGATGGCGTTGGCCCTGTTTACCTCTTTACAAACTGTCAAATCCAGAATCAATAGAGCTACCAAGAAGTAGGGTTGCTCTTCGTTGTAGATGCTGACTTCCTTTGTGTTTTTTGTTGTTTTGGTGTTGTTTTTGGCTTCTTTGTTGCAGCGTTAGATCTATTTTGTTGTTATGTTGTAACTCTTTTTTGGTTACCTGTGGATTCAATGCCTATTCTGGATTCTGATCCTTCTATTTTGTGGAACTTCTTTATTTATTATCCGGCTTATAGGCCTTCGTTGTAATCAACGTATAGTCCCTTTATAACTATTTACCAATAATTAAAAAAATACACAAGTTTTGGATTCATTAAATTTGACGTTTAAATGACCATCACAGTAGAATAAACATAAGACAATATGATGGTCATTTAGATGTCAAATTTAATCTCATATGTTTTAAGAAACTTTTATTGTGTTAAAATTGACGGTCAAATGACCGTCACAATAGACCAAAAAATAAGCCATTATGACGGTCATTTAGACATCAAATTTAAGCTAGCTAGATTTTTGTCTACATTAATTTTTTTAGAAATTTGAAGTTGTTATGCATTCTTAGGGGTCTCTTCTTCACTTCTATATGGTCGAAATATTTTTATATAAATTTGGGGTATAATGCAGAGCCCTTTATATTGTGGGTTATTATTTTGATCATGGGAGGTTAATTAGTATGCATTGTAATGACATAATTAGTTATGATCAAATAGTTTCTTTAGATCTATAAAATTTAGATATGATTATATTAAAAGTGTTGTTTTTATTATCGATAAATATGTATCTAACTCTATGGTACATTGTATATTATAATGGGGTGTGTTTTACAAGTTTAAGAAAACAATGGCGTCCAACTATTTTTGTCTTGACAAAATCTAAATCCTGAATGAAACCAACTACAACATTTGGGTCAAAACAAAATTTATGGTGAGGAAACTCTAGATGATTGTTTCTAGATCTGAGGTTGCTCCCACCGGTCATCAAACAACTATAGATAACATGAATACATTCTTGCAATGAATGCAGGAGGCTTTTTCTATGAATTTACACAATGTGAGTGATGAATACCTTCTACACAATGGTAATATCGAACATCCAAAAGAGGCATGGACATAACTATAATCCATGCATGAAAGATATTTTATATATCAAGGATAGTAATGAGAGTATAATAGCTGAAGGAATTCAAAGAAATGGTCTCTATATTTTTGATGATTTCTTTTCTCCATCTTGTTTTATATCTCAAAGTTTGAATAATTCAAAACTAAGGCATGAAAGCCTAGGACATGTTAATTATCAAAACTTATATTAAATGTCTAGATATAATCTAGTGAAAGGTTTACATGTGTTGTCTTCTTCTCTTAAAGTTACTTCATTAAATGTTTCTAAATGATGGTTTTGATTTTGATTTAGTAAATGGTCATGATGATGTTTTGATGCTATAGATGTTTATGAAACTCTTATCTTCCTAAATAAGAAATTGAATTGGGCTCAATCTATATTAGAAATTTCAAGTCCTTTTAAGCTTAGGAAAATGACCAGAAGACATCATATGTACCATGCATTAATTATCTTGTATGAACCTGAACCGTGAAGTATTATATGGTCTAGATGGACATAAAAAGTAAAGTATAATATTGATGGTAGTATTAAAAATATAAATCTAGACTTGTTTCTAGATGTTTCAATCATAAACCTGGTATTGATTATGTTGAGACATTTTCCCCGTAGCTAAAATGAGTACTTGTTGGGGCCTTATTTGTAATTTCTACTCAATTTGGGTGAAAATCAACCAAATGGATAAGAAAAATATTTTTTTGAATTGCTATTTAAAATAATAACTTTACATGTTTCAACCTACAGGATTCAAAGAAACTCGGTAAAGAAAACTATGTTTGTAAGTTGATAAATCCTTGTATTGTTTAAAACAATCTCTTAGAGCTTGGTATGCAAAAATTGTTTCCTTCTTTAAATTGTTAGGTTTGTTTAATTATTCTTCTAATAATGATATATTCATCAAGCAATAAGGCTCACATATTATCATTATATGTATATATGTATATATGTTGATGATTTTCTTATGATTAGTGATAATTCTAATTTATTTCATAGGATTAAAGAGAAATTGAAGTAGTACTTTGAAATGAATGAATTAGGTCTCTCACATCATGTCCTTTGTATGATTGTATTTCATTCTATTGTTAGTTTTCAAAACACAATATGCAACCATTGTATTGAAAATTTTTCTTAGGGTTGATTGTAAGCCATTTTCTACTTCAATGGAAGTTAGAATAAATATTGACCCTAAATTTACATATGAAAAAGGTTGATCCTATTTTATATACGTTATTAGTTGATAGTTTGATTTATCTAACTATAACTAGATCAAATATTTCCTATACAGTAGGAATTACTTCAAGGTTTATGCAGGAACCTTTTTAGAGATCATTAAAATCTTACAAAAATAATTTTTAGATATATTAAAGGAACAATAAATTATGGGTTGCATTATACTAAGAATGAAAATGCTATCTTATATGGATTTTGTGATTCTAACCATACTGATGTTGTGTTATAAAATATACTAGATATGTGTTCAAGTTTTTTTGGTGTAGGAACCATTACTTGGAATAAAAATGCAATCAACAGTCTCCATTTCTTCTACTGAGGAAGAGAAGTACAATGGAAGAAGTAAAGAATTCATGTGGTTGTAGTGGCTATTGGTAGAGATACACATGGAAGTTAAAGGAAGTATTTCTCTTCTATGTGGTGGTCAAAGTTATATTACTCTTGATTAAGAATCTAGTTCAACATCAGAGGATGAAGCACATTGAGATACATATACGCTTCACCCATGAGAAGGTGCTAAGTGATGACATAAATCTCAAGTTTGTGTTGACTGAAGAGCAGGTTGCTGACATCTTCACAAAGTCCTTGAGTGCTACAAAGTTTTGTCACTTTCATGAAAATCTTGGATTGTCAGAGTTTCCATTGAGGGGGAGTGTGCATGACAATTTCACCTCCTAATGGAACTTGGTTTTTGTAAAAATACCTTTGGGCATTTGTAAAATACCTTTGAGAAAGTGTAAAAGGACCTTCGGGCATGTATACCTTCTTGGTTTATTTTTTAGAAAGAAGTGTAGGAGGATCTTAAAGGTGGTATTCAATAAACTCTTTAGTGTTATTGAGTTTAATGGTAAACATCTAGTACATGCATATTTTTAAGGAGATCCTTCGTTGTAAAAGGATCCTATATGCTTGGGTTCAATAATATTTTATGAGAACCTATGATAACATGTAAAACTCACAAATCATACTTAGCCATTGATCATGGGATGATCTTTGGGATTCCAAATCCTTTTGTACCAAAAAGTAAATTGAGTATGATGAAGGTGTTATAATTCCTTCAACCGATATGCTAGCCTAAAACCTTTATGGTTTAAGGATTGTAAATCCTATAGTGTACCACAGAAGCTAATCTATTAGCATATGTTATGTTATCCCACTTAACATTAAGGGAGAGTGTTGGAACATAATGATTAAGTGGTCTAGCCAACCCTTAATGTATATAGGTCCATCACTAATATATAGGTTAATATTTAATAATATGAAATATTTATATTTCTATTATTAAATATGCTAACCTAGGTATATACTTTAGGTTAAATATTTAATATCATGAAATGATTATATTTATAATATTAAATATTATAAACCTAGGTGTATGTGTCAACCATTTTAGGTTGAAAAGGTGGGTCGGGAGACATACCGATCACCTTATATAAAAAGGACTTTAAGTCCTCATTTGATATATTCGAGAAATATATCAAAGGTGTGAAAATCAAGTGATTTTGTTTTACCCTTGGTAAATAGGGTTTCAAAGGAGGAGGTGATCTTACTGGATGTAAAATAAGTTTTCTGAATTAAAAGGTTATTTTCAAAGTGGGTTTTACCCTATTGGAGTTTTCCACTATAAATAATGTGTCGCCTATGTTATTTATTTCATGTAAGTATTTCTTTATTTACTTATGTTATGATGTAATATTTATTGTAACATTATATAATATGTAAGTTGATTAAATCCGTATTTATTAAAATCCTTAAATTATAACATATAGTCGATGAAACGCTTGATAGTACTTCTCCTTTCTCTCGGTCCACATGCATAATGGTTCACCACATCTACTGTCTTAATATCTCTTTCTACCTTCGCTATAATTCTATTATGTTTACTTACCACTTTCTTTGTTCAACCTATGAAATTTTGGCATGAAACCAACATGTCAATGGAGTCACTATTGAAATTCGTAGTTAACTTGTCATCCTTCTTCACCAAATCCTTGAAATTTGACTTAATTTGGTCTTCTAGAAGAGCATCAATGTTCTCATTGAAGAACTTGAAGTTGATATTATCAAACTCTTCTGAGATGTCATTTAGAGCATCCATTATTTCCACATGTTTATCATCCAATTTATTTATCAAATCCTATAACACCTAAGACCTAAATTCCATATCCTTTTGAAATTTGAACTTAGAAATATCATTGATTACTTCCTCATGAAGAATTAGATCTGGATCCTCCTCTCTGATTTCACTCCATGTAGTCAAATTCAAATTCAAGTTATTATTATCTTCAAAGAAGGCTTCATCCATTCCACGAATAGAGGCTCTTTCACTGTAAATCATTATATATTTCAATAGCCTCTTTAATCAAAGGATTAGCTTCTTGAAGTATGTGTTCTATCCATCCATTCACTGATCTTCCCTTCTGACCTATCTTCTCAATCTCATGATATGAAATATCATCCAGAGTGGAAGAAATTTTCAGAACTAGTAGTAGTTGAAATATCAGTGGATGGAGTAGGTTGTGTTACTTTTCTCAACAGGTGTGAGATGCTCAAATTTTGCTTTTAGTTCATTTGTAGAAGATTTTTCGTTATCATGTTTCTCCAATAAATTTATGAGATCTATTTTTATATCTTGTTTGGAACCTTCATGTGTTGCCTTACCCATTGAAAAACTAGAAATTTAATAGTCAACTACTGTGATAGTTTCTTTTTTCCATCAATAGGAGTAGTAATTTCCATGAACCTCTCCTGATTGGTTTACTGATAGGCTTTAGATGATCTTTGGCCACTTGTCCTATCTCCTCGAAGTGGGTTCCAACACACTTAGATCTATAATATCTACCAAAGGTACTTTCTTCTTTTGTTTTGGAGTCTGGAAAAACAACCACTCTAGTATAAAGCAGATGTTGATGAAAGTGGAACAAATGCTTCGGTACTTAGAGCACTAGACAACACAATAGCACTAGTAAAATTAGTTGGCACTGGAATGGAGGTGGTAATGATAGATGGGGTGGAAGTGAGAATATCCCCAGGGGTAGATACAACAAGGCTAGAAGTTGAGATGGAAGGAAATGAAAATTGTAGAGGAAGTGAAGTGGAAACTGGAGACCCAATCATCTCCCCTAATGAGAGGATAGGAAGAGATGAAAATACATTAGCCATGGACAGGGGATGGAAAATAGGAAATGAGTGTAAAAGGGGAAGGAAATTATGGAGGAAGTGATAATGGTAGAGAAAGAGGAGATGACAAAGCTTGTGATACACTTGGGGAATCAATAACTTCAACAATTTTTTATGTTGGTATTATTGAAGATACAATCTTGGAAGCAAGAGCCTTGGAGAGAGAAGAACTTCCAACAACGAATGATATATTTTTTGGGACTATATGGGCCCTTTGGATAGGCCTTTTCCCTTTTGTAGTCATTTGAAGACTCATTGTTTGTTTGGCTTCTATTCTTATAGATTATTTTTACCCTATGGGTTAAATTCCCATGGTAACCAACCAATTATATGTTCTCTGTGAAATGGGTCCCTCCCTCTCCTTAGTATTTCAACATTCTTCTACATACCAATCAATCCATGGAAATGGTTGATTGGTGACATTGTTATCCTTGTAAACTACATCTAATACTTCCTCCTCATCCTCCATTCCCTTTAGAATCTCTACGATACCAAATTGTTGAACCTCATCCATAGTCAACCTTTCATATTCACGTTTATGAATAATGAACTCATCCCTAAAATGAATCCAAATGTCCTCTAGTTGGGGTACATGAGAACTAGATAAACCTATTTCATTGAATTTTACCTAATAATCAAAATTGGTCCAGGGATGAAAGGTTTGTAAAGTCACTTCTGAAATTTCTACATCCACATTCTTCACCTTATCAATACTTGCACAGGTATTTCTACCAATTGAAATGGGGAATTAGACTCTCGCCTTATGTCATTTGTTCGGATCTTATGGTAGTCTAACAATTGTCGAATCAGCTCTTGTAAAACCCATTTTTCTCGTAGGGAATCTTTATAGCTTACTCTGGGAGCACCTACAAAACAAGGAATCCAGATGTATGTAAATGTAGGAAATTACAGGTAAATAGCTCCTCACTCGCATAGTTCCTTGAAAGCCTCATCCAAAATCCTTCGATTATACAAATCCTTAGCAAAATGATAAATAATAACAACGAAGAAGGCATCATTGATCCTACGAAAGTGTTTTCTTCCCTCATCCATTGTTAGTTGAGGATAAAAATTGAAAATTTATGAAGCACTTCTAACACCTTTAGTGTTCAACCCAGTGAAATATCCCATAACAGCTACAACATAGACAAAAAAATAGGCCATGTAAAATTTCTTTGAAGACAAAACTTAACTTAATTGAAAACAGATGGAGCTACCGATGTGCTATCCCCATCATATGAGTTCCTTTTTTTTCTTAATGGTAGCAATATATAGGAACATCCATTCTGAAATTCCTTTGCAAAGGAAAGGCCTAGAACTCTACTCAAGCAAAATGATGATAGCATTTACTTCTTGGATGAAATATGATCAATACATGGTCTTAGGCAGTTTGGTGACACTCTTGGCCAAGTAGCTCTTCATCATGACCTTTGTACATAATTCAGTCTCTTTGTCCCAATGTTTAACTACTACTTTTGGTGAAATTGTGGCATAGTCCTCAATGTCCGGGAGTTTGAACAAGTATTCAAATAAATCGAGTCCAACAAATTACAACCTTGCCATCAACATCTTTTACTAACTCTGGAATCTTCATCAAAGTGTGTTGCTACAGCCAAGAAAAATTTTGGCCAATGCATGGATGCGGTAAAACTGGTAGTAAGAACAAGCCCACTGTCATATATAAATTACATCCAGGATTTCTTGTTAGGGGATTTTCCTCTAGCCCAAAAATCTAGAAAATCAACTTGCCCAAGATTAGTATCTACTATATTTCCTAAGTCTGAAGATAGACAAGAGTGAGGATCAACTCAGAATAATGTATATTTCATCTATTCTTTGCCTTTTTTTGAAGAATTTGACATTAAGTTTGAATTTTAGAATCCCAAAGGGCCTTTGAATTTTTTTAACAAATAATGTAAAAGTCCTGAAATGCCGAAGACCCCAAAACAACAGATGTCTCAAACTCAAAAAATTAAAATCCACTGAAACACAAAAACCGGAAATTTCGAAAGTCTAAAAATGAAGTCTCTGAAATCTTGATAATGAAACCTCCGAAACAAACAAACCCCAAAATCGAAAACAATAGACCTCTGAACTCCGAAAAGACAGAGTTTTGAAAGAGCAGACTTACGAACTCTGAAATAAACTGTAAACTACGAAATTCTCTGAAGAGCACGAAAATAAATCCAAACACTTGGGAAGATCTTGAAAAATCTATAATGCAATCTGATTTGGATGCCTGCACATGTTGGATTTTGCAACTATGGAGGTCAAAAACATTTTCAAGGAAAACATGGTGGACGACAAGGGTTCCATCTCAAAATAGAATAAGGAAGAACAAAATAAAACAAATAAGGAAGAAAACCCCGAAAAGATCATAAACCAAGAAGAAATAACCCAAACAAAATTACCTTGAAAATGATGCCTCAAAAGTACAAAAATGTAGTAAAAATTAGGTTGTTAGAGAAAAAATTTAGGTGAAAATGACAGGTAAAACTTGAGTTTATATAGAAAAACCCAAAATTAATGCTCAAAATATGACATGTATGAAGGTTGGTGAAAATTAAATGCTCCTATAACTCTGAAGTTTGAATCCCTAAAATTCTCAAGTTCTTAAATTTTAGAACTTCAGAGTTTTAGAATTCAGAACTCGAGAGACAAAGATTGTGAAAAAATAATGGAAGACACTGAACCCTGGAAGTCTGAAAATTAGATGGGAGACTTCCGAAACCCAAAAGTCTGAAGTTCTGAAATTTTGGAACTTCGAAGTTTTGGACTTTGGAACTCCAGAGAGAAATTTCTCAAAAAGGAAACATAGACTTTTGAAACCTATAAGTCGAAGTTCTAAAATTCTGAAGTTCCGAAATTTCATAACTTCGAAGTTTCAGACTTAACTCCAAGTTTAAAAAGTTAAGAATTAACAAGAGAGAAATCTAAATTCTGAAAGTCCAAAAATCTAAAAATTTGGATTTTTGGGCTTTCAAGGAAAAGAATCTGGAATCAAAAATTCAATTTTAGCACTTAAATCCTTGAAAGGGAAAACCTCTAAAATCCAAAGCCCAAAATTTTGAACTTTCTTAATTCGAAGAACTTTGAAAATATTTTTAAAATGCTTTAAGGCGAAGGATTTTAGAAGAAAAAATATTTAAATTGACCCTAAAATTTTCATTTCAAGGTAAGATTTAAAGGTTAACGTGTTCATTCATATCTAGAGTTAAATTCCAACTGTGATTGAAAGTTCTTAGAGATAGATTGGAGAGACATCCTTCCTTGCAACAAGGTTTTTTCTCAACTTTAGACAAAAATTATTCTCTTTATTTTTCATCATTTTCCATTGCCTTTGATGTACTAGATGGAGTAGAATTTACCTTTTGGCATTTGTAGGTGTTGTAAGGTCTTTTTATCAAGTTTTCATTACTACTACATATGGAGGATTCATATGAATTTGGGTATACCAATTAAGGCAATGGATCTTCAAATGCACTCCACATTTCTATCAGAACTCTTCTAGAATTTCTTTTAGCCTTACTTCCATAACGGAACCATCTTGATGAGTCAATTGGCTAACAAGGCCATTGGATGAGAGATCCTTCTGATATGGAGCAACCCTTGCAAAAATGTGTAATTAATTTATCAACATATACCCCAAATGTATTTCCATCTAATTTTTTAAAGTGCACCATGTCTCCTTCACAAACATTTGTAATTGTTTCTTCTGCAACAAATTTGTGTTCTTTTGAACAAAAATGTATCAACTTGGCATTAACCCCTTGAACTTAAAATTGAATTTATTGTTTGATGTGGTGGTTGTTTCTTGGAGTTCATAATTTTCATTCACATGAAGTGTAGTTCTTGTTTCTAGATAAACTAGGTTTTTTATTAGCTAGGTAACTTCGTTGTTGCGTTGTAGACTTAGATAAAAATCATTGCATGTAGTTATAATATTCTCCACAAAAACAAAAAAGTGTGTGGGTCTTAACAGCACTTCAGAAATCATATGTTGTTATTTTACCAGAGATATAAACCCTTCAGATATGTCACCTTTTTCTAAGCACACTTATGTTTTAGCACCACGTAGGTTGTAGCAAATTCATCCCTATCTTTAGGAGTTGTGAAACAATGGATATCACTGGTAGAATTCAAACCCTCATCCTCATTGAATGTATCCTCTGAGTCACTTCTCATGATTTTTCAAATGCCATCAACCCCACATGTGAAACATTTGAAATCACATGCTTAATCATTTTCTTCCTTTCCCATGGGATAAAGTATCCCTTGTTTTCAATTTCTATTAGGATTTCACAATCATCAATTGTGTATGGCAATCTTGCTCTGCCATTGAATACAATAATTATTGTGAAAATGAATAAGCTAGACCCCATGTCTCTATAATGGAGTGTATCTTTAGATGGATAAACTAGTCCCTCTGTAACTTTCACACCTTTGGATAGTAAATCCACATGTGCTCCTTCTTCAAAAATAGAGTTCATTTTCAACTATATCCACAAATAAAAAGAGAAAATTAGTACAAAGAACACTTAAATCTTTAACATTAGTATGGAGAATTGAAATCAAAATGAGAAAATAAAAATATACATCTTATATGAACATCTTTAAAACCTCATTTAATCCAAATCTTTAAACATATAACAAATTGTTTTACACCCTTTAGATCCCGTTGTTGTGTGTATAATTTTATCCATAAACCACATAGTGTAGGGGAAAGATTAAGATTTTTATAATGCACACATTTTATTTTGTGCATTTAAATTTTGTTGAAAAGTATTTCTAAGGGATTAAAAATAGGTACTTTTTAGTACAAAGAAAATTAATATTGGCCCTTGCTTGTGAATGAAATCACCTTTTTGGGACAGCTGATGTGTCACCTTTTTATTGGTTGCTTTGTACATGTGACTTGATTTTACTCATCTTATTGGCTACCTTTTTCTAAATTCTTAGTATACAAGTTATAAATGTTGACTTCAATTTTTACAACTAGTGGTACTATACTACACATTACCACTCACAATCATTGGCTTCTTTCCTTATGGCTTTCAATATTTGTATAGCCTAGCCACCGCGTGACATAATTATTTTTTTACACACTAAAATTCAAATATTAACTAGAATGGGAGGCTAGAAGTTGGTGATCGCACTTCAATGTGTGAGCGAGCACAATTCCAAGTTCAAAAACTCACACTTGGATGTGACAGTGATAGTTGATTCTAGATCGGGAGAGTCGTGACCTCGTACATCTACCAATTTTGATTCCTCACACTAATAAGTGTGATCCCTCGCACGAAAAAGTGCAATATCCATCACACGTTGAAGTGTGATCCCTCGCACGATAAAGTATGTGCATTTTCAAGACGAAGTGTGGATTCACACTCGGAATAGCAATCACTTGCATATCGAAGGGAATATTTTCACCTTCCATTCTAGTAAAAATTTTTTTTCTATTGCCTAAGCAGTCTCTGGAATTAAATTTAGGTCGTTAATATTGTGTCAAAGTAAATCGCTCATGTATTTAATTTTGTAATTGTATAGCTATGGTTATTTTATGGTATAGAGTTAAATTTTTAGTATTCATTTGATTAACTATGGTGGTATGTGCTTTGATTCAATTATGCGTATTAATTGTTTCTAAGTTTTTATGTCCTACGTAATATTTTAACAATATAAGTTTATTTTTAATAATTTAGAATTTATTTGATTAACGATGGTGGTGTATGCTTTGTTTCAATTATGTGTATTTAATTATTTCTAAGCTTTTTATATCTTTTTAAAAATATTTTTATATAATATTGAGTAGAAGTAACACATGCTACGTATTTTTTAATTAATAATTCTCAATATTAAAGACTTAATTTTAATTAAATTTTTAATTAATTCTCAAACAATGTTGAACTGTAGTTTTCATACATTAAAAATTATGTTATAAAAATGTTACCTTAATTTAATATCGTGCTATTGTGTGTATAATTTTATCCATAAACCTCATAGTGTAGGGGAAAGATTAAGATTTTTATAATACAATAAAAATTACACTTTTTTGTAAGGTCAAATGTTACATAATTAATATTGTGCTTCCCTAAACATTAAATGGCCATTAAATCGTGTAATGTAAAATCTGCCACTTGAGAGTATGTTTTTATTTTTTCATACTGCATTTAATATTAAGTGGTATAATATTAAATTTTAATCCACAAAAACTCTGCTAACGTCTATATTTAATGCAATAAAATTGAAAATTTATACTCATTTCGAAGGTGACCACACCAAAACAAGGAGCACATACACAAATGGGGGAAGAACAAAGTTACAAAAATTAAAAGAGGTAAAACATTGTTATTTTATTTTTAAGAATTTCATTTTATACACTCATTTCATAGTGATTGTAAATATTGTCTTTTTTAGTAGGTAATTAACCAATTTTCAAAGGTTCTCCACATGTTTTGACTATGTGATTTTACAGAGCGCAGGACCCCTTGTATATTTATTTTTAGAAAATGGAAAATGAAATTAGGTTTAGATAAAATATGGAGTACGTAAATTGTTTCATTTGTGAGTGTTTATAGTAGTTAATAAACCTGCAGGACATGGACATATCACCATTTTCCTTGTTTTCACATTTTGAATCACAAGTTTTCAAATTAACTCCAAGAAACTATGCAGATAATATGTGTTTTTCAACACACTAAGCAACTATTGTGTAAAGGACTTATGCATGTAAAAATTAGATGGAAATAGTGTCTCAAATTTTCAAGAGAATACAAGTGGTGCATAGAAATTGGGTCCTTGCATTCCACATTCAAAAATCGATCTAAATTCTCCATATATTGTTGATGATGTTAATGATTAAAAATTAGAAGAAATTTTTTTAATAACCCATGCATATGAAAGAGATAGAAATAAAGAAGAGCTGATGAAATAATACAAAGAAGAGTTGTGGTCAACATCTAATGTGAAAACATTTATTTCAAAATACAAAGAGGTGTATGAACATTTAAACCATGGATATATTGCCAAGAAAAATTGGGATAGGGAAAAATTTAGTGGTGAATTTTCGTAAACTCGTGAACATTAGGGATTTTTGAAATTAGAAATGGCTAATTTTCGAAGTCGACTCCCACCGAATTCGCCTAAAATTTCAATTTATAAGTCATTTATATGTGTGAATTCATCTACTATTTATATGCTAAATTAACTTATGCATGTCTTTTGCGAATGTTTCTTATCATTGTAGCTCATCCAAGAAAATTGCACCCTGCCAAATCACCTTTACCACGAAACATTTTTTTAGAAATTCACCATCGATTCAAAAATCAATTTTGGAGATTCTCCACCCATTATAAATTAATTTTTTAGAGGCGGGGTCTTAAAATGAACCCCGCATTTGGATAATATAGAAGATGCTTTGAATGAATTTTGTGGAAAAACATTCACTGGGAAGCAATGCAAATATAAGATGAACATGTTGAAGAAAACCCTCAAGAAGGATACACAATTAGAAAACACAACATCGCCAACACAATCAACCTCAAATTTCTATTAAGATATAGATCACATTACATAGAAAACACAGAATTTTACTAGTTTTCATGGAAAATAAAGGGTTAATAAAACCACTTCTACTTCTGAAAAAGACACGAGAGGGAAATCAGAAATCCCTTCTATCAACATTGAAAATTTGGAAGGAGCAAAGATAGAAACCCCTTTGAATAAAAATGGAATTCAGAGAAAATATGTGAAGAGAAAAAGAAACTCTTATGGAGATTTGAAAGAGGTAATCAAAAATAGCATGCATATATTTAGTCAAACATTGAAATAAATTGAGCAGGGAAGGCTTTAACTAGAGCATGAAAGAATGGAACAAGAGAGAAATATAATGGAGAAAATATTGGATGTACAACTTCAAGTGGAAATTCTTTTACCTAGGTAAATTATAGTTTTTAACCTAAGTAATATAGTATTGCATCATTCATTCCATATTAAAAGAAAAAATATCATGCATTGGAGTTAGCTAATACTTCTCTATTTTGCATTCTTCTTTTTTATTTCAAAACAATGCCAACGATCAACATCATGGGCGCCACTAAGATCACTTACACACACATCCAAAGATATTGTTTGTGTAATAAAACAATTTAAAAATGATGTTGGTAAACATGTATATTTTTTGTTGAGGACAATATGATAATTCAATATGTGAGACATCAATTGAACCACATATCACTAGTAGTATAGTCAAAGTATGGAATACTTATATACTTTGTATGCAATTTATAGATGATAATATTACTAATGAGCATGTTGTTCTTTTGTTGATAATTTTGATATTATTTGTGCGTGGCATATATGGTTAATATTTGTGAGTGCCATTAAACCAAACAATGTAAAGTTCATGTGATATTAGAAATATGATAATTCAATATGTGAGACATCAATTTAACCACATATCATTTGTAGCATAGTAAAAGTATGGAATACTTATATACTCACTATGTAATTTAAAGATGATAAAATTGACATTGAGCATGACATTCTTTTGATGATATTGTTATTAATATTGATAATTTTTGCATGTGGAATATATGGTTAATATAGTGGTTCCCCTAAAATTAATTGGCCATTAACCGAACAAAGTAAAGTTCACATGATATTTGAAATATGTGTGCCATTTGATAGCCATTAATTAGCCATTAAATATAAATAAAATTAACAACAATTGTGTGTCTTTTGTAATTCGTGTGCCAAAAAAGTGGTGGTTGGAAGTGTTCATTCCATATAATTATAGATTGTCATTCATTAGTATATTTCAAGGACACTTAAATTTGTGAAGCTTCATGTGAGAACATTAGCGTAAGGGAAAAAATTGTAAGCATAATAATTCATTGGAAAATCATATCATGGTTTGATTGCCAAAATTATGAGCATGATTGTTTTTTTTCGTGAAGGCGTCAAAAAATTGGTATGCATTCTCACCTTTTCTCCTTCAAAATTTTTAAATTATATGTATGTAGAATATTATGTAGCCTTTTCAATGAAACCCTATTTTCTCTACTTTTAGTATTCAAATTTGTCTATTCTTTAATGCTCTTTGACAAACACTTCTCAATTGATAGGGTTTGACATCATTTTTCATTATTTTTTCCGATCCCTAAATGATTTTTTAAATATGTGTGATACCTGAGATGGACATCAATGATTACTAGAAGTGAAAAAATGGGTGTTGTTGAAAAGGCCGAGGAAAATAGATTTTGTTTAGTTAGGGTTGTTAATTGTTTAGGGATTTTGGATTGTTAGTGGCTGGTTTCTATAGACATTTCATTTTAAATTAAATTATAGTAATGAAATAATGATAGTAACTTCTAGAAGATGAAATAGTAATAGTAACACAAATAATTTTTTTCTTGTTTACAATAATTGTTTGATTACATAAGGAAATTGTTGGAAATAATTTTTTTTTAAAACATATATGTGACTGCCAAAGTGAAAATGCAAAGAGTTCCATCTGTGTAGGTTCCTCTTTGAAAACAAGTGAATCAGGGAATTATAAAACCTACTATTTGAGAAGTTAGGCTAAACAAGATTCGAATAATGTTTCACTTAATTGATAGTTCTGGAAAGACATATACAACATTTAGAGATTAAAATTATAGGCTCTGGTTGTTTTAGTTAAATTATCTAATGATATATCAATAGTAAAAAGTATAAGATGTCATGGCTTTTCTTTCTTAATGTGACAATAATCATATGGAAATAGGGAGATGTGATATCATGAAAAATTATGAGGTTTAATAACAAGGGAGATTATACATAGGGTTCGGAGTCTGTATTTTCATACTAACACTACAAAGAGTGTGTTCATTATATTTATTAGAATTATACCATGGCCTTTGAGATTTCATTTACTAACTAATTATAGATCACCATCTCTTTGGATATCTCATTTATAATTAAAATGTGGAACTTTTAGCTTTCTTTCAATAACTTATAGTAAATAGTATGAAAACTAGTTCAGCTTGATCCCTCGTGAGGGTATCTAATGCAACACTTGGCTTAAAAAAATTCGTGAAAAAAACTAATGAGAGTTAAGCAATGCATGACCCCTAAAGAAAAAATGTAATACAACTCTTTTCTCATCTCAATAATAGATATCCAGTGAATGATGCCTTTCAAAAACTAAGTTCAAAATATTTTGTCAATTATGATCATAATGATTGCTAAGCTTGTAAATAGTTTTTTGTGACTGACCTTAGAGACCGCTAGGAATATAATTTCATATGTGTTGACTACTCATTGTGATATTTAATGAATTGGGATATTATAAAATTATAATTAATTAAAGAGACATCCATTGAATGGTGTTTTGCTAACACTAAGTTCAAAATATTTTATCTAGCTAGATGTTATTGACCACTAAGATTTATATAGTTTCTTGTTAATGCATTAGTAGTGTTCTGTTAATGCGCTGTGCAACCGCTAAGATATAGGTATATACTTGGGGCTGATTGAACTTATAAGAAGGATAAGAAGCACGTATTTATTTTTTAATGATTCTTATACACCATTAAGCTCCAAAAAATATGTTGTGGCTGACCCTAGCGACTGCTAGGATAAGAAATACTTATTTTTACCCTCAGTAGTGATCGAATTGGCATTTTTTTCATTACAATAACTGTTGTGCTTTGAAATAAGCCTAGATACACGAGAAGGTTTTAATAGGTCATTATGGCTGAACATAGCGACCACTAAGATCAACACTACATATATCTTGACCCCCACCAGTTCAAAGAATGTAGAAATTTTTCTCATTCTAATAATAGTTGTCTATGAATAAAATCCTAGATATGGCCAATCTCTAAATATTTCGTTGTTGATCAACTTAGCGACCACTAGGATCTGAACTACGTAAGACTTGAATCCTCAAGAGTTCTTGTATTGACAGAACTTTCTCATTGCATTAATATTTTTTACTAGAGTGATGCCTAGAAAACACCATGGTTAAAAAAATGTATATCTTGACCCCTCAGTGGTGCTTGTACAACAATGCTTTAGTCATTCCATTAATAGTATGTCTATGAATGATGTCTAACAATGAGACGTATTCATGATCCTGTAATGAACTAATCAGACATAAGTAAATGTTGATCCCTTACGAATACATGTATTACAACAATTTTCTTAAGTCAATGATATATGTCCATTGAATGGTGTTTAGCTAACACTAAGTTCAAAATATTTTTTCAAGGTGGATGTTATTGACTGTTAAGATTTATATATTTTATTGTTAATGCATTAGTATTTTCCCGTGAATGATGCCTAGCACCGTTAAGCTATAGTTATATCGTTTATCGATTGTAGTAACAACTATGATAATAAGTATGTATTAATTTGTTAATGATTCTTATAAACCATCAAGCTCTAAAAAATATTTTACAGATGACCCTAACAATCATTGGGATCATAAATACTTGTGTCTGTACCCCTCAGTAGTGTAAGGATTGGCATTCTATTTCTCATCGCAATAATAGTTGGACTTTAAAATAATCCTAGATACGTAGAAAATCTTTAAATAATTTGTTGTGGTTGAACATAGTGACTACTAAGATCAACACTATGTATATCTTGACACCCCACCAATTCAAATATTGGAGAGATTTTTCTCATTCTAATAATATTTTTCCGGTGGATAATACATAGATATGACCAATCTCTAAATATTTTGTTGTGGCTAAATGTAGCCATCATTAGGATCTAAACTACGTAAGTCCTGAAGCCTCAAGATTTCTTCTATTGACAGACTTAGATTAGACTTAGATCTATGCAATGTGGATGGTTTTCATATAACAAATAATCCTTCCAAAATATGTTACTTGTGAATAGAAATTTTTTGCATAGTTTCTAAACTTAGTGATCCACATTGAATAGATCATGATTAAAATAGAAATAGTTAATTATAGGAGCCCAAGTAGCCACTAAGCTAGACTAGTAATGGAGCTTAGTGGTTGCTAAGCATTTTCTTTGATACGAAGAGAAAGTCTTGATCCCTCTCAATGGAAATTAGTGCAACAATTGGCTCCACTAGGTAATGTGTGGCTAACTTGATACAATTATAGTCATTGACAATTACAATCATTATAAAGTTATACTGACCAGTGATTTCTACAACAAGAGGTAATGAAAGTATCTCTCTTTTAAATTAAGAATCGAGAAAATCCTAGTGGTCTTTAAGTCATTCCTTTCAATTAGTAATGGAGTTTTGTGGCTACAAATTGTTTTCTTTGATATGAACAGATGTGAATTATGACATACTCCAATGCTCAATTTCAAATAAAACTAGTTAGGTATTTAGGGGTCCTACGTTATTCTTTGCAAAATGTGTTATGGGAAAACTAAACATTTTTTTGTTTAACAAATTTGGCTTAACGACCGTTGGCCCCATTGTGTTTTTTTCTCGCATGCTCTTTTAAAATTTTGAAAAGTTAAATCTTAATGCCCTTTATGCTAGTACATTAAATTAGTGTTAGTTACCAACAAGTAATGTTAAAATTTTCCATTGATATGTCGACTTAAATATTTTCTCTCGTTAACATCTATGTTTTCAAACTTTCCTTTCATGTTATCTACGCAATGTGGATGGTTTTAGACAATGGATAATCCTTTCAAAATATGTTGTGTGTTAATTATCATCAAAAAATTTGCATAGTTTCTAAACTTAGCGATCGCTAAGATCTTAACTACATAAGTCTTAAAGCCTCAAGAGTGCTTATATTGACAGACTTAGATATTTGCATTAATATTTTTACTACCATGACGCCTAGCGAACACCACTGCTAAAACTACATATATCTTGAACCCTCAAATGGCGCAAGTAATCTTGTTGTGCTTTTCTCATTACATTAATAGTAAGTCTATGAATAATGCCTAGTGATTCCGCTAAGATCTAAATATTTAGTAATTGCTGACTCTGGCGACCACTAGGATCAACACTTATTTCATTTATTTGGAAATTATTTTCTAATCTTACCTAATATTCGTTATAAGGGACATATGAATGTTTTCGTAAAATCAATTATGTCATTTGTCTTAGAACTTGTTTCTATTAATGATGTATGTAGCATTTGTGGCCCTTAAATTTTTCAACATGGCGAGAGAGAGGGAAATGACAATGTAATATACTTATTTATATTTCAACGACAACGAAAAATAATAATAGATACCATGCTCGATCCATCACCTTAGATGACAAATTTCAACATTACTCACTCTATATTCCACGATTCGAATGAAAGTGTTGATGTTGATTTCATAAACATAATGGGTATACGGAAGATCAAGCACTATGGTTCTAATACATTATGGTGATAAAAAGAGCCGACCTACATTTAATTATTGCTAAACCAGAGGTGCTTCCATTTCCATATTTGTTCACTTCCTATCTATTTCATGCCAAGTCCAAGGATTTGTCATTATTTTCTAAATCGGGAAAAAGAGAATAGGTTTTTTTCTAGGAATACATAGAAAATTTATTATAAACTTCCAAAGCTGGAATGCTTATACAAATAAGAAATAGTTAAGTCCTTGATGGCCAAAAGGAGAGTAAGAAATGTTTTGAGGAGTTGGGCATTTGACACGATGGATAATACAAATGATTCTAAGTCATGTCTCTGAAATCCTTATTAAAAGGTTTAGACCAAGAGTCTACAATGGCATGGCACTCATGAATATCCTATAGGGAAATATTTTAATCTCTAAGGTGGATGTTTCCTAGATCCCTGCTTACTTCTTTTATTATTGATGAAGACAATATTCCCTCCTTAGGTCAGTGTTATGTTCTAATTTAGTGACACAAGGAAATAATTTTTTCGACCATAGGAAACCATTTACATGGTTGTTTGTTTGTGGAGCCTATTTTCATGTTAGAGTGTGGTACACCTTCTATGTGTTACACTCGGGTATTTTTACAGTGGTCCCTCTCGCCGGTGAGTAGGTCAGGGGGTTTCGGGGTGAAGCCCCCGAAGAAAATTTTCATGGGTGGTTTATTAACCCATGGGTAATGGGTAACCGTTATGGGCTATTTTTGGTCCCATGTTTTTTTTTCGGTACCCATTGTTTTGATACCCATGATTTTTGCCCATTGTTTTGATACCCATGGTTTTTTGCCCATTGTTTTGATACCCATGGTTTTGTATCAAACTACTTAAGCAATTTTCTATTTATATGGTCTTATGCATATGATACACATACAAGAAAATGCATTGCAGATGTGCTTTGAATTCAGTGTGAATTCTATAGAGTTTATTGAGCATAGCTCCAAATGGATCTAGGTATTGTATTGAGAGAGTGGAGGCTTGTAATAAAATCTAAGCAAGTGATTCTTGGTGGACGTAGCCCAAATTGGGTGAACCATGTTAAATCTTGTCTCTTTATGTTGTGTTATTTATTTTACACTTTTATTTGAGATCTATAATATTTTATGCATATTAGTTTCATCATTGCGATTCTGTAAGGGATTATTCTACATATTTTATCTCTTATTCCCTAACAATTGGTATCAGATCCTAGTTTGGTTTGCTAAAGTGTTGAATTGTAGGGAAAGTTTTATCTTGAGTGGGAGTTATGGAAGATGATGGAAGATCTAGGTTTGATAAATTCAATGGGTAGAATTTAGGTCTTTGGAATATGAAGATGGAAGATTACCTTTATCAAAAAGATCTTTATACTCCGCTATCCGAGAAGGTGAACAAACCCTTGATTATGACAGATGTGGAATGGGATTTTTTGGATCGAAGTCACTTGGAACGATCCGGCTATGTCTTGCATCTTCGGTATTATTTAATGTTTCAAAGGAAAAGACTACAAAATAACTTATGGATGCATTACGGAAGTTGTATGAAAAACCCTCTGCCTCTAATAAGATATTTTTAATGAAAAAGTTGTTTAATATGAAGATGTATGAGAATAGTTCAAGAGAGATCATTTAAATGATTTCAATATAGTTGTGAATATGCTAGCTTCGGTTACAATAGAATTGATGAAGAAGTTAGGGCTTTATTAATTCTATGCTCTTTACCTGAAAGTTGGAATAGCCTGTGCAATGGCGGTAAGAAACTCGGTTCCGAGATAACTCAAAGTTGAAGTTTGAGGATGTTGTAGGGGTGATTATAAGTGAAGAAATGTGAAGAAAAAGTACCAGGGAATCTTCTACTTCAAGGAATGTTTTGATAGTGGAAACTAGAGGGAGACAGAAGAATAGAGGAAACCATGGAAA
The DNA here is from genome assembly GCA_018340775.1 of Taxus wallichiana var. yunnanensis. Classification (NCBI taxonomy): domain Eukaryota; kingdom Viridiplantae; phylum Streptophyta; class Pinopsida; order Cupressales; family Taxaceae; genus Taxus; species Taxus wallichiana. The sequence continues at coordinate 566,295,668 of CM031235.1, forward strand.
ATCGAAAGATTGGGCAAGGTCAAAATCCAAGAGCAAGATTGTATGTTGGAACTATGGAAATTCTAGGCATGCAAAGGACTGTTAGGAGCTTCGGGACAAGAAGAAACAACAGGAAGAAAATAAGGAGGCAAATGTGGCATCAGGTAATGTATGCCAGGATGCTTTGATTCTTTCTTTACATAATATTATTGAATCTTGGGTTTTAGATTCAGGGGCTTTTTTCATGCTACTCCACATAGGCATTATTTTTTTGACTATGTTCAAGGGGATTTTGGGCATGTTTTTCTTGGTGATGATGAGCCTTGCAGTATAGTTGGAAAAGGTTCATTTCAAGTTAAGATGCCGAATGGGAATACATGGCTATTCAAGGATGTGCTTACATTAAGGAGAAATTTGATATCGGCGGGGCAATTGGGAAGTGATGGTTGTCTTTGTGATATTTATAGCTGACTCTTGGAAGGTTACCAAGGGTTCTCATGTGGTGGTAAGAGGCAAAAAGGTTGGAACCTTGTATTTATCCATTGATAGTACTAATGATTCTAATCTTGTGGATTTAGATGCGAGATACAACATTATGGCACTATAGGCTCAGTCATATGAGCCATAAGGGCATGGAAATCATAAAGAAGAATTTTCCTAGATATACAAAAATAGGTTTGGAGTTCTGTGAGGACTGAATATATGAGAAACAGAAGCAAGTAAGGTTTCTCAAGGTTGGACCTACAAAGAAAGAAAGTTAGAGGTGCATTACGGTGTGTGGGGCCGGCTCGGTATCATCTCTTGGGGGTTCAAGTTATTATGTTACTTTTATTGATGATGCAACAAGGAAAGTTTGGGTTTATTGTATTAGAAACAAATCTGATGTATTTGACACTTTTGTTAAATGGAAAGCCTTGGTAGAGAATGAAATAGGTCTTAAGCTAAAATTTCGCGAGTCAGATAATGGAGGGGAGTATTGCAACAATGAATTTGATGATTATTGTTCTAAGAATGGAATCCGCAGGAAAAAGATGGTTCCAGAACTCTGCAGTAGAATGGGGTATCAGAAAGGATGAACAAAATAATAATGGAACGTGCTAGAAGCATGAGGTTACATGCAGGATTGCCTCTTTCTTTTTGGGTAGAAGTAGTGAGCATAGCTATGTACTTGATAAACGAGAGGACCCTCAAGTGCGACGGAGGCATACCCGAGGAGGCTTGGTATGGTAAGAAAATTGATTATTCATTTCTTAGAGTCTTGGATGTGAGGTGTTTGTTCATATAGACAAGGATGATAGGACCAAGCTAGAGGCTAAATCAGAAAAAAGTACTTTAATTGGTTATGGTGGTGATGACTTTGGATTTAAATGTTGGAGTATTAAGGACAAGAAAATCATTCGGTCTAGGGATGTGGTCTTTAATGAGAAATTCATGTATAAGCAACAGTTGCAGGAAAATAGGGAAGAATCCAAGAAAGAATATGTAGTGGTAGAGGATCTTCCGGATGGGAAAGTGACCCATGAATCAGTTTAGGAACCTACTCAACAAGAACCCCAAACTCCTACAGTGAGGAGGTCTTCTAGGGTAAGAAAAGAACCTAAACATTTTTCTCCTTCTCTTTATTATTTATTACTCACTGATAGTGGAGAGCTAGAGAGCTTTGATGAAGTAATGCAGGTAGATTCCAGTAAGAAGTGGGAGCAAGCCATGGATGAGGAGCATAAGTCTCTCATGGAGAACTAGACTTGGGATTTGGTGAAGCTACCGGAAGGCAAAAGAGCATTGCAGAACAAGTGGGTGTACAAAATTAAAGACAAAGGAGGAAAGAAAAAATATAAGGCCTAGTTGGTGGTCAAGGGGTTTACAAAGAAACAAGGTATAGATTTTTATGAGATATTTTCTCCGTAGTAAAAATGACTTCTATTAGAACTGTTCTTGGAATAATGGCGGTAGAAGACTTGCACTTAGAACAGATTAGATGTAAAGACCGCATTTATCCATGGTGATTTAGAGGAGCTATATATGCAGAGCGAGGAAGGATATGAAGTCAAAGGTAAAGAGGAGATGGTGTGCAAACCGAAGAAGAGCATGTATGGCCTAAAACAAGCTCCATGTCAATGGTATAAGAAGTTTGAAAGCTTCATCATGGAGCAAGGTTATATCGAGATATCATTCGACCATTGCATGTACACAAATAAATTTGAGGATGGAAGTTATATTATCCTATGTTTGTATGTTGATGACATTTGGTTGTAGGTAAAAACATGGGTAAGTGCAACAAGTTGGGGGACAAAAAGGGGTCATAAGTGGACGTCATATTGTAAATAACAACATAATATCAACTTGTAGGGATTATTAGCAATACATAAACTCAAAATTAGAAAAATTATAGTAATATGAATCGTAGCATCCGGAATCTAGTTTCTAAAATAATAATTTTTTTAAAAAAGGACAAGATTAGCTATATTAAACACTCAAAATTCAATGACTTGGTATTTTTTTTTTAAAACGCCTATAAAATTATAGTCCGTTTGCCCACGATTTGGATGACCAAAAATTGATATATATATTTTTCCTTTGGTGAGAAGTTAGATGCCACTATCTATCTTGGGATGGATTTTATTTTTATTTTTTGAGTAATATTTTATTTTTTATGATTTTTTCCGTGAAAGTGGTATGAAAACATAAAGAAAACAGAGCACTTTCCATTTTCCTACCATAACTTCATAAAAAAATATTGAAATCAAATAATTTTTTTTTTTTAACATGTGTATAATTTCACCACGGTTGGGATGGTATAATTTTTATCACATTCTGATAAGTGAAACAAAATTTACAGTCTTAAACCTAGACATAAACATTCATAGGAAAAAGTGTCTTAAAGACCTACTATTTATAAAAATTATAAAATGATATTTATCCTATTCTATTCACTTTAAAATCAGTATTTCTATAAAGCTAACAAGTATCCCCTACACAATGGTACCATTTTTATGACATATTTTTTACTTTTTGGCATGGTTCAAGTCCGTGGAAGACTAAATTTAATGTTTTGCTATTTTTAATGTAAAATTCAAGATTTGATGTCCACTTAATTGTCCCCCAACTTGGTGCACTTACCCACATGTAGGAAATAAAAGTACTCAAGAAATAGTTAAGTGAATCCTTTGATATGAAGGATTTGGGGGCTGCCAGACAAATCCTTGGTATGAGGATAACTCAGGATAGGAAGGAATGGAAGCTGACTTTATCTCAGGAAGAGTACATTAAGAAGGTATTGGATAGGTTTAACATGTAGGATGCTAAACTGGTTGGGACTCCTTTGGCAGGCCATTTTAAGTTATCAAAGGAGCAGTGTCCCAAGACAGAGCAAGAAAGAAACCATATGTCCAAGGTACCTTACTCATCAATAGTTGGCAGTTTGATGTATGTTATGGTATGCACTAGGCCTGATATTGCCCATGCAGTAGGAGCTATGAGTAGATTTATGAGTGATCCAGGTAAAGAGCATTGGAAAGTAGTAAAGTGGATCCTTCGGTATTTGAGAGGGACCATGGGGACAGTTTTATGCTATAGTGGATCAGACACCACTTTATGTGGTTATGTAGATTCAGACATGGCTAGAGATGTAGACAGTAGGAGGAGCATGGAAGGTTATATCTACACCGTAGGTGGGATAACAATAACTGGATTTCATGAATATAGAAGTTGATGGCTTTAGCAACCACGGAGGTGAGTATGTTTCTACCACAGAGGCAAGCAAAGAGATGATTTGGTTACAACAATTTCTTGAAAAGTTGGGGCATAAGCGGGAGGAATGTAAAATGCATAGTGATAGTCGAGTGCTAAACAACTAGCTAAGAACTCGATTTCCACTCCAAGATGAAGCATATACTGGTTGAGATATCACTTCATCGGGACAGCTTTGGAGGAAGATAAGTTGAATTTGGATAAGATTCATACCGGTCAAAATCCTACAGACATGATGACCAAGGTGGTCATAAGGGAAAAACTAAAACTATGTTCAGCTTTGGTTGGCCTTCATGGATGATAGTGAAGGGTTGAGAAGCTTTCTCAGTGGAAATCAGTCTCCAAGTGGGAGATTGTTATGTTTGTGGAGTCTATTTTCATGTTAGAGTGTGGTACACCTTCTATGTGTTACACTCGGGTATTTTTACGGCAATCCCGCCGCCGATGAGAAAGTCGGGGGTTCGGGGTGAAGCCCCCGATCGATGGGGGTTCAGGGTGAAGCCCCAAGCAAATTTTCATGGGTGGTTTATTAACCCATGGGTAATGGGTAACCGTTATGGGTTGTTTTTGGGCCCATGGTTTTTTTTTCGGTACCCATTTTTTTGATACCCACGGTTTTGTATCAAACTACTTAAGCAATTGTCTATTTATATGGTCTTATGCATATGATACACATATAAGCAAATGCATTGCAGATGTGCTTTGAATTCAGGTGTGAATTCTGTAGAGTTTGTTGAGCATAGCTTCAAATGGATCTAGGTATTGTATTGAGAGAGTGGAGGCTTGTAATAAAATCTGAGCAAGTGATTCTTGGTGGACATAGCCCAAATTGGGTGAACCATGTTAAATCTTATCTCTCCGTGTTGTGTTATTTATTACGTACTTTTATTTGAGATCCGTGATATTTTCTACATATTAGTTTCTACTTGTTATGATTCGTAAGGGATTATTCTCGCATATTTTATCTCTTATTCCCTAACAATGGCTTCATGTCTTCTCGATGGTATCATTGGTGTTCTCAAATGTCCATATTTTTGTCAAATATGGTCTCCTTTTAGCTCTTTTAGGGTAAATGAGTAATATTTGGACTTGTATGCCCATTGTTTTCGTAGTGCCCACACTTTTATAGCTCAGTTACTTGTTGTTTCTTTACTCATTGACATGTTTCAACAAGGATTGTTATATCTTGGACATTATTTTTAGAGATTTGATCTTATTAGACATGTATGGACATTTAGGCGTATAACGCCAATTTAGCTTGATCACTATGTTGTAGCATTTTCTTATGTTGTCATGGATACTAATTGATATGATGTTGCTTTGGACCGTAATTATATTGATGGATACTCAGTTAGTTGCATGTTGGGATTCTATGATTATATGTCACTTTATCATTATGTCTAACTTATGGTGAATTGAGTATGATTGTGCACGTTGTCACATTTTGATTTCCAGAAAGACGATATGATAGTTTATAACTCATTGATATCTTACTGAGTAGTTGATTTATACTTTATCAGACATGTGTAGTTAATGTGTGCAATGAGTGTGTAGGTGAAAGGTTACAGGAGAACATGGGATTCGTGCCACTACACAATTATGCATGGCAACCACACGGGTGAGTCCTAACCATGTTCATTGTGTGAAACCTTAGTATTGAGTTTATTGTTTGGGCACCATGAGTGCCCCTTTGTAATGTATTATGTCTTCTAATATTAATTTTTCTTAAGGTGATTAGTTTATGTTGTAAACTTGTTTTGGGGAATTAATGACCCCACTTGTATTAAATTTTAAATTTGTTTTAATGATGCACGTAATAAAAAGGGTTTAGGGTCACATGTGAACCCTTGGGTGGTCCCCACACCCTCTACCCTTGTGCCAAAAATGCAAAACCCGAAATTGGGTTATTTTAGGCATTTTTAGGGACCTCTTTTTAGTTTGGGGGTTCCCTTATCATTAAAATGGGCCCTTGGACCCTACCTAATAGGTAGGGGGCTTATTTCCAAGGCTAGAGGGAGTTTTCCTCCCTTTTTTCCTCCCCTTTGGTCACATCCATGTAAGGGGTTTGGATAAGTGTGCTTTGTTAAAAGTTGCACTTGTTTGTTTTGTAATCAATTTAGGTAATTTGGGAGAAGAGGGCTAAAAGGAATTTTATCCTTTCTCTTTTGTTTTGGCATCTTTGACCTTGAAGGGAGAAGAGGGGGTGACACATGTCACCCCCTCATTTGTGAGGATTTTTGCTTGCTCCTCTTCAAATTCCCCTTCATGGGAAAAGAAGAGAACTTTTTTGGGAGCTTTTGGCTTGGATGCTTGGGTGATTTGGAGCTAGAGTTTGCTTGGGTCAAGAAGGAGAGAAGTTTGAAGTTGGAAAGCTTTTTGGAGAGTTTTCTTTGAGGTAGGCTCTTAAGCTTTATTGTATGTGTTGTATTCATATTAGTTGTTATATTGTTTACTTGAATATGTTGTTGTTGCATGTGGATTTTGGTTATTGTTTACTTATTTTACTCCCTCCATCATATGGCATGATGGAGTTTTGGAGTTTGTGGGGGAAGAGAGAGGGATTTTTCCTCTCAATCCTCATGGCTTGATGGGCAAGCCTTGTAGGGTTTTAGTGTTTCCCCTCAAATGGTTTGAGGTGGGGAAGTTGATTCATTTGGCTTGAATCTCCTTCCCCATTCTTGGTAAGGAAACCCCTTTGGGGTTTGAAAATCCTTCCAAGAAGGACTTGGTGAAAAGGTGGAGGAATAAGGAGGGTTTAAATGAAATAGGAGAAATAAGGAGGGTATGGAGATCTTGTTATTGTGCTTATAATCTTGGTTACAACTTTTGGAGAACTCCTCTCCTCTCTTCCCCACTTTTGAGGTAGAACATGGGTTCTCCTCCTTGTAAAACTTGGAGTCTTGTTTTATACTTGTTTGGTTTCATGTGAATGTATCATTGTTTGGTCACCCTCACTCTTGTGCAAGTTTTGGATGGTAGTCCTCTTTCCCATGGGCTTGGGGGAGGCTAGCATGCATCCCAAACTTGGGAAAGGCATGTTATGATGCCTATGGTTGGGTGGTAAACAAGTTTTCTTCTCCTTGTATGGTTTTCTTGAAGGCATGGAAGTTGGAGCTCAAAGTTGATAGTTGGTGATTGTTGGAGTTCCTTTGTTCTCTCAAATTTTTGTGAAATATTTCTTGTATTGTAACCCTTTTTGGGATATGGCTTGTGGAAAACTTCCTCTTTATTGTAACTCCTCTTCCTTTTTGTATTTGAAAAAAAAAAAAAACTTCTTCAATCTTGGAAAGGAGTTGATAGTTGTCTCCTTATGTATTTAAGCATGATTTTGAAATATGAAGTATTGAGTTATTGAGAGATTGTGCAAAAGAAGAATTGTAAAATATTGTATTTCTTTAAAATACATTTAATAGAAGTATTTTTACATTTCTTTAACATGCCTTGTTCTTGGAATTTTATTTGACAAAAAGGGATTGTTATTTGAAATGAAATCTATTTTGCTATATGGAGTTTACTAGTTAACATTGGAAGAAACTATTATTATTTTGGAATGTACATCTCTTTGTAAATTATCATGGATTTAGAAAACTAAGTGAAACTAGTTTTAAAAATATTGCTACCACCGTATGTTTTTTTTTTAAATCTAGAATATGTATTTTACATAGGGTATTAGAAATGAAAATATTCTCATTGAGCAATATGTTTTCTCTTGTAATTATTTTGTAATATTAGTAAATGAAAAGAAAGTAGATTCCTTTTTGTTTCCTTTCTTGTGTAGTTAAGAAATTGATTTTCTTTTTAGTACATTTTAAAATAAAAGGGACATTATACCTATTATTGGTTTTTACATATATATACATTGATCTTATATATTTAATAAGTATATATTAAAATGGATACTAGTTAATAATATTATATTGATTTTATATATATAAATAATCTATATTAATAAATTTAAAAGAAAAAAAAATATAAAAAAACAAACAAACATTGTTTTGTTTTATTTAAAAGTTTAAAAGAAACAAATAAAATAAAATAAAATTTTGAAATCAAGTTATCTTGTTCGAGGGAGGGCCGAACCCCTCCTCGCCCCCCATCCTTTATGGCCGTTGCGCCATAACACCCCCACCGCCTTGCTTGTCCACCCCGTCACTCCCCTACGTAGCCCCCTCCGCCTGGCCAATCCACTGTCGCTCGTCTTTGCTGCCGGTGCCTCCCCGTAGCACCCTCCAGCCCTTCTCCATATCTCTGCAACTTTTACAACACCTCATTCCTCCCCCGACTCCTCCTTCCCCCACTATCATGACCCCCTCCTTCTTCAAAAACTCAACCCCCTAAGTCATATGTGTGTGTGTGTGTGTGTGTGTGTGTGTATATATATATATATATATATATATATATATATATATATATATATATATATATATATATATTGAATTGATTAGGTATAAATCTACAGCAGTAAAACAATATGGTGTTTCCTCTGTTAAGATGACAAAAACTCCATATCTCTTTTACCGCATATCAAAAGAGAAGGAAAACAAATTGTAAACCCTATGAATAGAAAATATGAGATAAAGTTTGGGTTAGGGAAAATTTAGGGCAAGAGGAGATCTAGGGTCAAGCTTTGATCTATCCTAGGGCCCATATTCAACCCTACTCACTTATAGTCATGAGTAATTTTGTGGGGAAGGAAAAATTAAATTAAAAAAGGGGGTGTGGGTAAATATATTTTAATGGGGGTGGGTTTTATTTAAGAATGAGTAGTTTTATTTCTTGTGGCAAATTTTTTATTTAAAAGAGAGATATTTAAATGTGTGTAAATTTAATATAAGCTAAATAAATAAAATTAATTAGAATTAATGTTTTAGGAAACATCGGGAAATTAACAATTAAAATGAATTAAATATTAATGAAAAGGGTTAAGTAGAACATTAGTTCGCCTTCAAAAAAAAATTCTACCAACTTTTTAGTCATTTTTCTGGTGTCCCAAGGTGGGGCACTACGATTTAAATCGCGTATTCAATATATATGCACTTATTTATATCCTTATCTCTACCAATAATTACATGAAATGGTGCCACCGAGAATATCTGATGCCATCCTCACTTCCATAAGGAATATGGGAGTCATATTCTTCTATCCAGAATATACAATTATCATGATTGAGGGGCTCCTTACACCTCCTTTTTAGTTTCCATATTATGTGCCAACAAATTGGCAGACAAGAGGTTACATATCATATTTGCAATGGTATTTCTTTAAAGTGTAAGGAGAAGAATCTTAAAACACATCCCTCCTTCCCAGTCTTTATGGGACGTAGAATGTTTAATAGGTGGCCCAATTTGAAGGCTACCTCAGCCCATAGAAATTCATTTCATCTCCCTGAACACCCTTTAAGGAAATATGACAAAAGGAATAGGGTTTCCCGACACCTTAATTCCCTTAAAGGACAGTTAAATATACCGTATGCTCACGTGCATGATGATAATGATTGGGTATGGATCACCCAAACAGAAGATAGCCTTATTCATCAGAATATGAAGGAGTCAGGGGCAGTTCCACCTCTGAGAGAAATTATTAAAAAAGGAGTCTACAAAGAGAAAGCAATAGTTTTCTTTAGAACAAACACAAAAAAATTTTGCTCCCTCATCTCCATCAAATGAATCTAGATATGAGTTTCCGAAGTCTTTTCTATACCAAATAAAGCTCTAGCCAACGAAGCCCCAATATAACCCTCTCAATATTCTCCCTCTACTTCACAACAAGTGAGAAATAATTGGGTAGAGTAATTTATAATTACCTAAAAAGAACATCTAGATTGGGAGGCATAAGAAGGTCCCTTAGTGAACATTGAATTCAATCTAAGGATGATAACCTTGAAAAGGGTGACAAAAAATAAGGTGTCAACAAAACAAGCCATTGTTTGACATGAAAATTTAGAATACCTCTTCACTCTTACAAAGAAAAGGAAAGCCAAAGGATCCCAAGTTGTGTGATGTCGGAAGATCGGAATCATTTATAATGGCCACAATAAGCGCATTTAGAAGTAGTGAGGGGAGTACATGCTAGAAATATAGATCTTGAAACTCAGTTAAAGGCCACAGTTCCTCCCGACATAGTTTCTGATGTAGAAGAGGAATTGCATGGCTTGTACAATAATATAAAGAATTGCATCTCGTGCAAAGAAACAAGCAGAAGATTTCTTGGGAAAAAATGGAAAATCATTACACAGATGACATCGTTATAGAAAACATTAATACATATGGGGTAGGTCATTGAAAAAGGCATTTGTAAAGACCCTACAATTATGACCATGGACAATATTTTTATATGCGAAATATGGTAATTATACAAATAAAATACTAAGGGAATGGAATGAACAGGTAATAAAAATTTATTTGCAGTTTGATGACATTATTTCTAGAGGAAATCATGTTTTCATAGAATCTTCGATCATGGGAATATTTAAATGAAACCATGTATTGGTTTCTAATGAAGAGTCGTAACATATCTTAGGAATTCATGGTTAATTTTCAAAGGAGAATAGCTAAGAAGAATAAAGGAGAAAATTCACATGTCATTGAGATTGTTTCTAAAACAAGGAAAAAATTAAAAAAATAGAGACTCTGAAGGAAATTGCCAAAAAAACATGTGGTAGTCAAAAGGATTTTCTTGACAAGTCTATTGTGCTATATAGAAGCACGATTGTTGACATGAAAAAGATATCTAGAGATTCTAATATTTGTAAAAAAAAATTGAGGAGGCAAGACAACGAGATGAGGAAACATGTCCCGAAGAGAACAACAAACCCGTAAAGCAATCGTACCCATGGGCACGGTTCAACAGCAACCCATAGTTAAGGAAGCAACCGTGCTCGTGGTCTCAAATCAACAACACCCCATAGTTAAGGAAGAACCACATTGAATCATAAATTGTAGTATGTGAGATAGGAGATAAATTACAGTGATATTTATGGCATGTTAACAGATGAATATTTATAATTGATACAATGATTGTGTATATATTCCAAATTCTATACTTAGATAAATATGCATTTATTGTTTTGATAAATGTTCAAAACAAATTCTTGAAATTTGTCGTTGTGACATAAACTACAAATAATATGGTGCTACAATACCTAGCACATAGTAGACTCAAAATATATTTCTCTATTTTGTTAAATCTTGATGGCCATTATGTTCCAACTATTATGATGTGGTAGTATCTTAATAGCCTAAGAGTTCATAATATCCTAGCGATAACATATCTTCAAATAATATGTTGTAAAATAAGCTTGCAGATGCCAAGCTTAAAATTTCACTCTTTTTCTTGTTAAATGTTTGAGACATCTAAGAATGAAATATTCTATTGTGGAAGCACCTAGATGTCATGTAGCTCAAAACTCCAGCCACCTAGAATCTTAATGTAATGTGTTTAATCCTTTCGACCGCTATGCTCCAAATTATGCGTTAAATACTAACGAATGTTAAGCGTAACTTTTTACGTTGAGGTAGTACGTAGAGGCCACTAATTTCATACTACCTTAATTAAATGAGTGAAATCCTAGCGACCACTAAGATCCAAATAATATTTTTCCATAATACCTAAGCAGACTCTAATTTTGAAATATCTTACTATATTTTGTTAAATCCTAGTGGCTGTTATGTTCCAAATATTATGATGTAGCAGTGTCTTAGTGGTGTATCACTTCATGATATCCATTGTTGGGAACCAAACACTAAGCTTAGAAAATGTTTTCAAGCCATAACCTATCGATCGCTAACCTCGCAATATCCTACTGCTTTTTTTTTTAAACCTTAATGACAACATATCTCCAAATAATATGTTGCATGACATAATATAGTGCAAGTTAAGATAAACAAACATGTAGCACAAAAAAATTTAGTTAAATTTTTTATATAATACCATCGATAACTTACAAACATTATGAATGCGCATATTCTAGTGGACGTTATCCCACTTTGGAATATTATGTGCCAAATCCTAACAAATGTAAAGCTTAAATTTTTACATCATTGTAAAGGCTATCGGATGCTCAACTCAAATCAATTTAATTTAAAATGGTAAATCATATAGAAATATTTTTTAAATATTATGTTGTTGCAGTATGCAAAGGATGCTAATTTCATACTAATTTGATTTAATTTGTGAAATCCTAAAGAATCGCTAAAGTACAAATAATATGTTGTGGCAATACCTAGTGGATGCTAGACATCCAATATCTTTCTTTATTTTGAGAAATATTAGTGGTTGCTAAGCTCCAAATAATATGTTTCTACAGTGTCTTGGTGTAGTATAACTTCATGATATTCATTCTTGAGTACATACCTCGAAGCTCAAAACTATTTTCAAGGCATAACCCATTGGCCGCTAAGCTTGTAATATCTAACATGTTTTTACTTGAATCCTAGCAAAGAATATCTTCAAATAATATGTTGCAACATAAGATAGTGGACGTCAAGATAAAAATTTCATACTTCATCTTGTTAAATGCTCGAGACATCCAAGCTCGAAATATTCTATTCTAGAAGCAACTAGATGCCATGTAGCTCAAAACTTGTTAATTTGATTTGTTAAAGCATACCACCGACAACTTGCAGACATTATGAGTATGCATATTCTAGTGGACACTAGCCTCTTGGAATCTTATGTTAATGTGTTAAATTCTTGCGACCTCTATGACCCAAATCTTATGTGTTAAATCCTAACAAACGCAAAGCTTAAATTATTACATCATTGTAAAGGCTAGCGGCCGCTAAGCTCAAATCAATTTCATTTAAAATGGTAAATCTTGTAGAAATATTTTTAAATATTATGTTGTTGCAATATGCAGAGGTGCTAATTTCATACTACTTTAATTTAATTTGTGAAATCCTAAAGATTGTTAAGGTACAAATAATATGTTATAGAAATACCTAGCGGACACTAGACATCCAATATATTTTCTTTATTTTGTGAAATCCTAGTGGCCGCTAAGCTCCAAATAATATGTTATGGCAGTGTCTTAGTGGTGTATAACTTCATGATATCCATTCTTGAGTACCGATCTCTAAGCTCAGAAAATGTTTTCAAGGCATAACCCAACAACCGCTAAGCTTGTAATATCTGACATGTTTTTACTTGAATCCTAAGCGACAAAATATATTCAAATAATATGTTGCATCATAAGATAGCGGACGTCAAGCTAAAAATTCCATACTTCGTCTTGTTAAATGATTGAGACATCCAAGCTTGAAATATTCTATTGTGGAAGCAACTAGATGTCATGTAGCTCAAAATTTGTTAATTTGATTTGTTAAAGCATACCACCAACAACTTGCAAACATTATGAGTACGCACATTCTCATGGACTCTAGCATTTTGGAAACTTATGTTAATGTGTTAAATTCTTATGACCTCTATGACTCAAATATTATGTGTTAAATCCTAACGAACGCAAATCTTAAATTGTTACATCATCAAAGGCTAGTTGTCGCTAAGCTCAAATTAATTTCATTTAAAATTGTAAATCCTATAGACAAATTATTTTTAAATATTATTTTGTTCCAGTACGTAGAGGCCACTAATTTAATACTACCTTAATTTAATTTTTGAAATACTAGCAACCACTAAGGTACAAATAATATGTTATGGCAATACCTAGCAGGGCTAGACTCACAATACCTTTCTTTATTTTGATAAATCCTAGTGACCGCTATGTTCCAAATAATATGTTATGGCAGTGTCTTAGCGGCATATAACTTCATGATATCCATTGTTGAGTATTGATCCCTAAGCTTAGAAAACATTTTCGAGGCATAACCTAGCAGTAATATCTAACGGACACTAGACTTACAATATCTTGTTTTATTTTGCAGCAATATCTAGCAGACATTAGACTTACAATATATTTTTTTATTTTTGAAACCCTAGTGACCACTAAGATCCAAATAATATGTTTCCAAAATACCTAGTGGGCGCTAGACTCAGAATATCTTTCTTTATTTTTTTAAATCCTAGCGACAACTATGTTCCAAATAATACGATGTGGCAGTGTCTTAGTGACATATGACTTCATGATATGTGTTATTGATTACTGATTGCTAAGCTACAATAATTGTATTAATTTATACCCTAGAGGTTCGCTAAGCTTGCAATAGCTTTCTTGTTTTTGTAAAATCCTAGGGATAACTAATATCTAAATAATATTAGTTTGTGGCCTTCCAGATAGACTAATAATATTGTGGCCTTCCACAACAACCCTAATGAATTAATATATATGCCAACACTCTATCTTCTGCCAATAATACGTGGCCTACTAATAATATTGTTTTAAATGAATTATATCGTTCGACTAACATACATAGATACATAGTGATTGAAATATTTAATATATAAATTTAAATACATAGTGATTATAATATTTTATAGATAAAATTTAGGCGTATATATAATATGTTTAACCTTCCATCACAAAAAAATATCTCATGATTAAAAACCTAATATGATTTTACGATTTTATACCAATTTTTTAACCTCAAATATCTTCTCAAAAATTCAACGTGGCAACCATATAAACAATGTAAAATGAAATTGTTTCACCCAATTCTATATGTGTTTCTTTGAATATTGACAAAACAGATAAGGGTAAAGGGCTAGGAGGAATACCTGTTGAAATGTTGGTTGTAGGTTGTTGTGCACGTATGACTTCTAAATCCACAACTGATCATGAGAGATTCCTTTTTGCTTGGAGGAACTACCTGAAATGGAAAACAATACCACCAAATAAAAGTTAAACAATATATGCAGTGGACTGCCTAGTGTGTGCTAGATCCGGGAAGCATGATACTTCCTAGACGGTTGTCAACCCACTATTTAAAACAACTTAATGCTAACAATAAAGGAAATCCTACTGTAGTTAAAATGATTTAGGTATCTCATTCGTCTACAATAAGAAAATTCATTCACAATAGGCTAAGCTATGATTGAATATGAAGGTCAAGGTCTTGGTCAAGGTACTTTGGTATGGGTTAGGTGAGATTCTGGGTGGTTTTGGGTATTTGGTGGAGGTTTAGAAGCTTTGTTCTTAGTTTCTGGTAAAAGACACAGAGACCGACGTTGGTCTAGTATGACCAGTGTCGGTTTAGGTTAACGGACGACGATTTGCAGGTAACCGGCGTCGGTATGGTTGAGGTACAGAAACTCAATAAAACTTGGCAAGGTGATAGATCTGGTGCTAGATGAGAATGACAGGGAAATGGCAAGGTTCATGTGGGTCTTAGGTATGCACAGAATGATGAAAGTCTAGATATGGGTAGTTCAATGGTGTGGGTAAAGGGATGGTCAAGTTTTCATGGAGGTAAAATGGTGGGGAATGGGAATGGGAGCAGAAACTAACAACAAAAGTAAAAAGATCTGCTCAAATGATAATGAACCAGTGTTGGTTAACAAAACTTACTACTTGTACGAGCTTGATGTCTGGTTGGCAATGGTGGGTGATCAAATGGAAGGAACTTGGTGTGGTGCTGGCACTTCCCCGGATGCTCTCATGAAGGAAAATGGTTATGTGATTGCTTCGGTGCTAGCTATGGATGCTCTGATGTGTGTACTAACGTTGGTTCTACTTGCATGCAGCTCTGGTTTTGTCACTTGTTCTCAAAATATGTGATTATCTCTCAGAAATGTGCCAACCTTGAAATAAGGTTGTTTGGGGGTTAAATGGTAACCGATGGTAGTTTCGCTTAACCAGCAATGGTTTAGGGTAACCGGCGTCAGTTAGGGTGAGATTTCCTAGGTTTACTAAACTAGGCAGATCCCCTTGATTTTCTGGGATCTTGTTTCATTTACTCCATGGATTAGCATGGAAGCTTCCTTCTAATGGGTAGGAATGTGGTTAGAGGGAATGTAGGCATTGATTTTTAGGGTTTGGGTAGGTCTTAGTTAGTTATGGCAACTTACTAAGAATAGGTCTTAGGGTGAGGTGGCTAGATGAGGTGGATATGTGGGAATTATCCCAATTAGAATATTTAAATAATAAATATTGTGAGGATAATGAATTAATTTAATTAAATTAATATTAGAGTGGGATGAAAGGGGCCATGGTTACTTGAATGTGTTCAAGGTGTTTATTTGACGGAGGACCAAGGGAAGTATGACCTAATTTTATTGTGCTTACGTAAATATTTAAATCGGGTTTTTTCTATCATCATATTAAAATGAAAAAAGGTAGACGTAATAAATACCAAAACAATAGTTTGATTCTCGTTAATCATTTTTTAAAAAATATTAACTTTTTAAAAAACTAGTGTTTATGCGACCGACCATCATTATCGGGAAAAAAATCCAGAGGGGGACAAAGATTGGTAGAAACTTGAAAGTGTCTAAATGAAATAAAAACCAGAGCTGAAAAGGTATTAAATTTTCTTTGGTTGGGGCCCAACATATTCCTTATTTTCTTTAAGAACAAGGCGGTGTGGTAAAACGATCGAAGGAACCATAAGTAGAGGTAGGCCACGAGATCACGTTAACATAGGGAAAAGTAGGGCTAGAATGACATGAAAAAGAAAGGAACTAGTATTCACAGATGGTTTGATAAAACAACCGAGGAAGGAATTGGTAAGTGTAGTGGGCCGTGAAGCTTGTTTTTTAGGGAAAATAAGGGATGGACTGAGGTTAAAAAGAAAATATCCATTGAAACAGTAATGACTATATAAGCCCACAATCAATAAGGTGCAAATTTAGTATAGTATATGTTTTTGATAAATACATTATTTAGATCTGATATTTTTTCATGCTTGGTGATGCATTCAAATCACCGACTGCTGCATCAAACTAACTATCTGCGTTATTTTTTCGCAACCCCTTTTGCTTCCCGGTGTGTGAGCATCATTTTTGTTACTATTGCTTGATTGTTCCCTTTTTGTTAATCCATGAATGAGATTATAATTACTACCTAATTGTTCCTTGGCCAAAACAACTAGGATTATTGCATTTGGCCCTGCAATATTCAGCTTGCTTGTATTGTTATATGATTTCACGAGTTGTTCTACATGACCAAAAACAAAAACCCTAAAAACTAGTTCTCTGGGGTATTTAATAATTTTTCCATGATCCACATTATAATTTTTGAAAATATAAAAAGTACGGGATATGGAAATTTGAAAATCAGAGTGGGGGAAATTGTGTTAATATTGAAATTTCAAATTCTCAAAAATGCGGGGAATTCACAATTCAAATTTTGAATTTTCCACTCATTAAGAAAAGGTGTGGGATATCGAAAAAATAAACAATATTGAAAACAACGCCTTTTGTTATTGGTTATAGCTTAAAATAGTTAAAACGTAATAAAACTTATAATATTATAATAAAATAGTAGAAATAAATTATATCAATTTATAGGCACATTTATTTATTTTTTTATCAAAAATCACCTAGATAATGTTAGATGTAGTGCACTAATGAAATATAATTCTCCAATTACTCTATGCCACATGTTAAGTTTGAACCTGATAGTTAGAAAACATTATAATTTACACATTTATTATGAAATTAAAATGTAAAGAAACTAGTATAATATGAAACCACGATATTATAATATAAATAACAACTTAGATGTTTTGGGGTAATGCTTCTTTGGTTACATTGGATTTTTATGTCTTATCCGGATCTTGATCCTTCTTATAATGGTTTTCATTCCTATTCTGGCTTCTAGGCCCCTTTTTGTATACAAGGGTATAGTCCCTTTCAAAAAACTATTTACCAATAATACAAAAAATATAAATAGCAACTTGTAAAATGGCGACATGTGGCTATAGCTTAAAATAGTTGAAACGTAATAAAAATATAATATTGTAATATAAAAAAATGAAATAAAGTGTATGAATGTATAGGAACATTTTTTTTTTAATTTTTATCAAAATCGACTTATACAATGTTAGATGTAGTTATGCATATGAAAAATAATTATCCAATTATACTATCCCATGTGGCATGTTTTGAACCTAATAGTTAGAAAAATTATAATTGACACATTTATTATGAAATTTAAATGTAAAGAAATGAATAATAAAATATTTTGAAACTATATGGAACCACGATATTATAATATAAATAGATACCATTAAAATGACGACACATGGCATGAAAATTCTAAAATCCCAGAAGGTGTTTTTTACATTAAAACAATGAAAAACACTAAAGCACCTCAAAGTCTGTAAAGATAGTGTTTACAATGACAAGAGGTATTGGTATATAGCTAGCGTACATTAAGTCAGTATCATGATTTGTTATTCTATCGCTATTTCCAAATTAAGTAATTATTGTGCAATGATTTATCTTATCAAAACTACAAAAAATATCACTTACTCTCAGGGGTATATATGGATTCCAATTTAAAAAGATAAATCTTGTACGAGATAAATATGTAGTGTAGCAATTAGGGATTTCATGTAAATTATACCCAAAATGATAAATTACAATGACATGTGATAATCATAGGAGCCTAGTGGCCACAAATCTTGACCATTTTTAATTATATATCTATTCACAAATTAGAAATCGTTGAGCCTGGCCAGTGCTACATTATTCCTTTCGACTAGTAATCGATATTAGTGGTTGCTAAACATTTTATTTGATAGGAAATAAAATTCTTGATCCCTCTCGACAGATTATAGTGCATAAATTGTCTCCACCAAGTAACATGCAACCGATTTGAAACAATTATAATCATTGAAAATTTTAATCGATCTAAAGATTTAAAGATAGTGATTACTATGACAAGAGGTAATGAAATGATCATGGAAGCCTCTAAGCTTTATCATGAGTTGTTAATACATAGCTACTTGGAAATTGAATTTTTTTATTGTTATTGGTAAATAGTTTTGGTGGGACTATACCCAATTATAAGGAAGGCTCACCAGCCAGATATAACAATGAGAATACAACAACAAAAGAGCAAAAACTAGAAGTAACATCGTTACCCAAGGTAACCAAAATTGGGAACAACAAGGAACAAAAGAAGGACGTAGCTTGTAGCTAGACCACAAAAAGCAAAGCAACTATACAACAAAAGGAAAGCATAGAAACAACCACAAACTGAATTCCACTAGCCCAAGACAAATTATTTTTTGGATGCCCTTTCAATTCTAGAATGAATCGTCTGTAATGAGGTGAAAAGTGCCAAAGTAGTTGTGTGCGTTGATTCCAAAGCATCCAGCTGTGAAATGGTCATATTCCTCTCTTTTTCATTTCCCCATAGAGTAGCAGGGATCCCACTTAACCTCACAATGCTCCGGACCTATTGTTCCAAGAAATCACTTATGGCTTTAAAAATAGCCAAATTATGTTCATGTCTATCCTTTTCTCTTCCCAACCTAGTATCAAGAGAGCTCAACTTCTTGTAAATCTCAAAGAACTTTTCCTTATCAGTGTCACTCTCTTCCTCAAATTTTCTCTTCCCTTTTGCTTGCTCAACCACTGAAATTCCTTCTGCATCTGTTTAACCTCAATCTCTAGGGCATCTAATCTAATAGTTTCTAGATGCAGGGCCTATTCAGTACCTGCATTGCTAATATGAAGCAGGTTTTGGGCAACCTCCAAATCCTTGGAGCTTCTGAGGATCCGGCCAGTAGTAGGAATGTCAGCTTTCATGGGGTTCTTGGAATTAGACTTGGAAGGGGCGGCAGGCATGGTAAAGGGAACAGAGGAGGTGGAAATGAGTGGCTCACTAGGAGTGATTGGAAAACTAGGGTACTTGGCAACGCAGAGCTTGTGAAGTAAAAGGATAAGGCCCTGGTGTAAGGGAATAGCTTAGCATTCTTTTGGAAGTCAAGCACAGAATGTTGAAGAGAATTAAGGAGACATTGTGGGAAACAGATAGTGAGATATCTTCTGAAATGATTTTTTAAAACAAGATGCTTTATGAGGACCATTTTATACTACCCTCCAGTGAAATGTATCTAACCATCATGTTAGTCACTTCATTAAACGACACAAGGATGGAACATACCTTTAAACCCACAACAACAAAATCTAGCTCTTCTCCCTCATCTATAAACTTCTTGGCCTCTACTGCCATGTCCACCCTCTTACTAAAGAACCAAAAGCCCTCCAATTCTAGGCCCATTGCCTCCTATCAACTCTTCATTGATAATAATGCTATGCCCACCATACTTAACTCTCCTATCCTTCCACTCAGTAGCAAATTGGACCAAGATATTCAGGTCTTGCCCCTGAATTCGTTTGATGAAATTAGAAATGCCTCCTTTGTGTAGGAGATTCCAGTATCACATTGTTTTTCCAGTCTAGGTCGCAACTCGACTCTAACTGACATGGAGCCCCTCCCATATTTTCCTTCTTCTTGTAGATTTGGAAAAAATCCTACTCAAAACCCTCGTAAGGGACTACAATTTTCCTGTATCTATTCTAAATTTTGAAATACCTCTTGTCTATGTGAGGCTTGATTTCTTTATAGTTGCCGTAGAGAGGGGGATAAATCACACAAGTGAGATCTTTCACTTCCATTAAGATCCGCACCCTGTCATAATTGTGATTACGCCATGTATGTATTTCCATTATTATCCTCATTAATACTGATTTGAACCTCCTTGGGGATGTTTTTTGCATTATTCCACATGGTGAAATTAATGTTAATGCCCACATTAGCCAAAGTGTTTGCTTCCTTATTCCCCTCTCTATATGTGTGTCTAATAATAATATGCTCAATATTATTACAAATATTTTGCCTTCCATAATAAAATCCTTGGTGGTCTAGCTAGGAGGAGAAGATTGGTTCAAATGATTGATAATATTAAGAGAGTCTCCTTCCAAGATTAAATTCTGGATATCAAAATCTTTTGCAATCCTAAGCCCCCAAAGAGCAATCCAGGGCTTCAGCATAGTTGTTTATCTGAATCCCCATTTTTCCAGATAAGCAACAACTAAGCAGCCTTTATGATCCCTTATAATTCCACCCCTAGCTGCCATGCCAAGATTACCCTTAGAAGCACCATCAAAATTGAGTTTATACTAGTTTCTCTCAGGAGGGATCCAGTGGACCAAAGACCTATCAATATTTGAGGTATTCCGATCAACCTTCCAAAGATCTTTGATATTCCAATTGGATAAAATGTACGCTTCGTCACAGGATATTTTTTGTTTTGGGGGGTTTAAATCTCTTGATATCAGCTTTAACAAAGCATGCCCAATCTTAGTGAATTTGGTCTTGTAATTCTGTTTGTTATTTCTAAAGATGATATTGTTCCTATCTTTCCATATTCTCCGATAATATGGGGAATGATTAGTTTCGAGAATCTTCTCACAATGCAAGTGTTTAAAGGGGGTTCCATTGGGTGCAAAATTGAAAGAAGTCCTTAGGTACCATCCAGAGGGTATTAAAATTTGAAAGGGCATGGCTCCAAATCATGGTAGCATAATCATAGTGGATAAGTAGGTGTTTAATATCTTCTGAATCTTTTTTGTAGAGAGATGACATCTATTAGGTATGATGAATCCTTTCTTAATCAGGATATCATTAGTAATAATTCTATCTCTAAGAACAAGCCAAAAGAAAAAGTTTATTTTAGGGGTAAGCTCAGTCATCCATATTTTGCTCCAATCAAATTCATTCTGGGTATTCACAAAGTAGGAATTGTATCCAGCTTTCACCGAATAGACCCCATCTTTAGAATTGTACCAAACAATTTCATCTTTGACATCCAATTGATTCAAAGGAATGAGATCCAGATGTTCTTGAAGAGATGATAGCATAGAGTTCTCATCCATACCATCCATAGAGAGTTGTTTCCATCTCTTAAGATTACCATCAATTTCCATATAGTCTATGACCTTAGTACCATATTTCTACTCCAGTTTCTCCTTAGCTACACCAAATCTTTCATTGAGGCTTCCATTAGACCAATTTTCATTCCAGAAACTGATATCCCTGCCATTTCCAACTTTCCATCTACTTCCTTGCTTGATAAAATTCCTAGTAAGAATCAGATTGTTCCAAAATATAGAGCCATGAGGAAGAAGTTCAGAGTGTAGAAAGGAGGAAGTAGTTTGCTGACCCAAATATTTATTCTTAATGAGATCAACCCAAGGTTGATCTTCGAGATCAATCTCCACCCCATTTTTGCAATTAAGGCCATATTCATTTTGCTAATGTCTTTTATACCCAAGCCTCCAATCCTTTTAGGAGTACACACTTGATCCTAGGCAACCAGGTGGTACTTGAATTTTTCCTCCATTCCCTGCCATAGAAAATGTTTCTGAATCCTGTCAATTTTATCTCTGAATGCAGATGGGATGTTATACATAGACATAATGTATATAGGTAAATTCTGAAGGGTGCTTTTGATAAGCAAACATTTCCCAGTGCTAGAGAGAATGGCTCCTTTCCAACCAGCCAATTTCTTTTGGAATCTTTCCAGTAAGTCATTCCAGAATTTATTGGAAACTTTTTAGTACCCAAGGAGACCCAAATATGTAGTGGGAAGCACATTAATTTTACATCCCAATAATTTAGCAATTTTATTTTGCCTCTCCATAGGAGTATTAAAAAAGTAAATGGAGCTTTTGTCAAAGTTAATCTCTTGTCCAGAGGCTGCCTCATAGAATTTTAAAATAGACTTGATTGCCTTAGCTTCTAGAAGGGAATCCATTAAGAGTAGGATAGTGTCATCCACAAATTGCTGATGAGAAGCTGCTTGATTCATGGAGGTAGGTTTGATGCCTTTTATCAGACCATCTTTAACAACTTTGGAGATTGTTCTGCTAAGGCTGTCGACATTAGAATAAAGAGAAGAGGGGATATAGGATCCCCTGTCTTAGCCCCCTACTGCTGGTGAAGTATCCCATAGGTTCCCCATTAACCACTACTAAGAATCTGGCTGAAGAAATGCAAGCTTTAATGATTCTTTTGAATTTATCCAGAAATCCAAATTTGGCCAAAACTTTGTCCAGAAAATCCCAGGAGACTTTGTCAAAGGCTTTATTCATGTCAAGTTTAAGAACCATGCTAGCCTTTTTGTTATTATCCATAGAATGAATAACCTCATGAACCATGATCACCCCATCTTGGATAATCCTCCCTTTGATGAATCCACTTTGTTTTTTTGAGATTAAATCATTCAAAATGGCCCTTGCAGTCTAGTGGAAATAATCTTAGTGAAAATTCTATAAACAACATTAACCAGACTAATGGGTCTAAAGTCTTTGAAATATTTAGCATCCATATTTTTAGGGGCCAGAACTATATGGGTATTGTTAAGTTCTTTCAAAATATATCCGGTTCTAAGGAATTCATTAGCTGCCCTGAGGAGATCATTTGAACAGATTTCCCAAAAAAATTGAAAAATTTTACAGAGAAGCCATCAGGTCCTGGTGCCTTGTCACCCTCCAGAGTGAAGATAAATTTCTGAAGCTCCTCCAAAGTAATAGTTTTGGTAATGTCTTTAAATCTAAGCTCCTCAATTTTCCCATACGGAATGGCTTCAAGCATGAAAGAATCAGCCACCTCACTTACAACATTCTGCTCATTCAGCAATTTAACATAGAATCTAAGAGCCTCTTCTTTGATAATTTGTAGATCTTTTATAATGTTATCTTTTCCTTTAGAAACTTCCATAATCCTATTGCAATCCCGATGTTTCTATCTCCCTCTTTCAGCCATATAGCTCTAGATTTGAGTCTCCAAAGGGATTCTTCTCTACTACAAACCATGTGTAATTAGAGAGGAGTTTTTTCTCCACCTCATGATCCTCCCTAGACCTCCCCTAAAAGTTTATTTTGTTTTCCAGATCTTGAAGCCTTTTCTTTAGCTCCTTTTTTTTACAAAAACGTTCCCAAAGACTTCTTTATTCCAAACTTTAACTTGCTTTTTAACATTCTTAAGCTTTTGAACAAGCCTAAACTAGGAAGTTCCCTCACCATCCCAAATCCACCAATCCTTAATCCTGTCTAAAATGTCATCATGCTCCATCCACATTTTTTCAAATTTGAAGGAGCTCTGGATCGCTTAATCCAATTAACAAAATTTAAAACAATTGGATTGTGATCGGACCCATCTGGGTAGAGAAGTGAGATGAAAATCTTGTTGAAGAATCCAACTAGCCGAAATAAGGGCACGATCCAATCTGACTTGGATCATATCCTTTCCCAACCTCCTATTTTTCCGGTATACTGATTGCCATGGAGATCAATATCTATAAGATTCAACTCAGCCACAAAGTCAGCAAAATCATCCATACCCCTAGAGAAAGAAGAGTTTCCCCCTTGTTTTTCTCCAGGATTTAGAGGGGAATTGAAGTCCCCCATTATCAACCAATTATCAATACTATGCTGAGATCTAAAACCCTTAAATCTCTCCAAAGCTTCCTTCTTTCACTAACCGTATTTGGCACATAGATATTGGAGAGGATCCAAGTATTGTTTTTATCATCGAAAGGAATTTAATAGCAAGATGATTATTAGTTTTAGAAAGAATCATACCAGTGAAATGTTTCTTGTCCCAAAAGGTAGCCAAGCCACCTGACACTCCCTAAGAGTCCACCACAGCCATGTCTGAATTTTCCCAAAAATTGTTTTTACAATGCCCAAGAATTTTAGAATTCATCTTCGTTTCCTGCAGAAGCAGAATGCTCGGTCTACTAGAAATTCTTAAATCTTTGATTATTCTTTGTTTAGAATTTCCATTCAGACCTCGGATGTTCCAAGAGATGACCTTCATCAAAAATATATTGGTAGTGTGATTTCCTGATGACTCAGTTGGCTTTGAGTGCCATCAGCAATATCTTCTTCTGTTCTTTTGGTTCTTAGAGCATTTTTAGAAGGTCTACCTCTTTTAGAGTTGCTTCCAAAATCCACTACTCTCCTAGTAGAGGATCTTGTAGTTCTGGATGTTGAGGTTTCCCAGTTGTCAATTTTCTTTTTCTTCTCATTATATAAAGAATCTGGGATCCTCTCAAACCCCTTCATTCTTTTTTTTTTTCTGGATTTAACTTCTAAAAAAATAGTGGGATCGGGATCTTCATCCCCCATATTTGCTTCTTTATTGAGATCTTCATCCCCCATCTTTTCTTCTTTATCGGGATCTTCGTCCCCCATCTTTTCTTCTTTAAATGGCGTAACTTCTCCTTCCTCTTTCTCACCCTCCTCATTTTCTCTAGGAAGGCCAAGGGGGCTTCCATTTTTTGGAGAGATGCTCTTTACCACCAATGGGTCTTACATAGATGAAGAATCATAAGAAGCCATATCTTTTTCCTCATTTAAAACTTCCTCAATGGACCTTAGTGGATCAGAAAAATCACTATCTGAGGCTAAAACTCCCGGCATATCTGTAATGTCCTTAAACCAAGTCACCTTTTGCTCCTTGGAGAGAAGGTTAACTGTCATAGTTTTAGTAAGTTCGTCCACCTCCAGAGACACCTTAACAAGATCAAGTTCTTCAGTGGAGGTTGGAAGACTTATTGTTGCACCCACCATTGGAGTTTTGGGACACCATAGATTTTTACAGATCAGTGGTTTCCTAATAGGAGTTCTAAAACTCTTTTTTCCTTTCTTATATTTCAGCTCTGGGAGTTTGAGGGGTATCCCTTCCCCCCATCCTTGATCTTCTATCTTTTCCACCTCCTTATTATTCAGCCAAGTTTCCTTTTTCTTTTGAGATTCTCCATAGGGGTTATCAAGTTTATCCTCTTGCGAGACTTCTTTATTAGGACATCTATTGGTAAAATGTCCTAATTTTTGACATTTACGACATCTCATATGAAAGGTTTCATATTCGATCTATTAAGACCAGCTACCAAATTTGGAATGAAGAATAATAAGATTCGGTAGCTCCTGCTCCAATTCAGAAGAGATACAGAATCTAGCAAAAAGCTATTCTGGATCTATTCCTTCAGTAGGCCCATCCAACCCAATCGTAAAACCGAGGTATTTTGTGATCTTTAGCGAGAATCTCCTCATCCCAATATTACAAGGGCAGCCCTAGAATCCTACACCATATTGGAATGGTATGAATATTCTCAGTGCTAGGATCATATCTCTAGATACCATTTTTTTAAAAACAACCCCATATTTCCAGCCACCATGGGCCTCCAACACCGATTCCAAATTTGTCTGCTTTGATTGAATTTGGCCAGAAAAAATCCCCTCGACATAATGGTGATATTTAGATCCCCTTTTGGTTGCCACTTTCTACACGCCCATTTTCTAATGATATCAATATTAGGTCTAGGGCCAAGAAACTTACCAACAAGGGAAATATTTTCTTTATCCAAATGCTGATGCAAACAACCATCTGGAACCTTCAGATAGGTCACACCTTCCTTTTCCTTCTCCCACATGAACTGCCCCTTAGTTGGAGATGGTGGAACCACATTCTTGATCAGAGGGTTTTGTAGTAGCAGTATCATTTTCCAAGCTAAAGGTGTAGTTTCCTACGTAATGTGTGCTTACATCTTATCAACCGTATGATCTAAGTCGAATACGAGTCCCTTCGAAGTTAGATCTGGGTGAAAAATTAGACATTTTGCAGCCAAAACAACAGAAACAACGCTTATTGTTCCTCCATCACTCTGTTCCTCCTTGAAATTGAGAAATTGTTAAGCCTAATGGTTTCCAGGATTTTTCTTTGATACAAACAAATATGGATTATAATTTACAAAGATATATATTAGGAGAAATAAATAAGTCTTGAATCCTTTCAAAATTAAAATTATTGATTCTAGCAATTGCATTACATTATTCCTTTCAACAAGTAAAGAAGGTTGATAAATCGATAAGAATTTTCTTTGATAATAATAGAAATTCTTGATCCCTCTCAATGAAAAGCATTGCAGGAATTGGCTACACAAGGTAACGCATGGATAATTTGTTAACATTTTAATCATTTACAATTACAATCAATCTAAATTTATACAGATAGTGATTTCTATTACAAGAGGTAATAATATGGCCATAGCGGATGCTAAGCTATTACATGATTTGTTATTCAATGACTATTTTGAAATTAAGAAATTCTTGAGCATAGCGTTGATAAATTTTTCTCTAATACAAGTGAATATGGGTTAAATTTTTTAAAGATATATCTGTTATCCATATTTTTCCCCTAGTGAAATTGATCAACCACAACCCAACGCAAGAATAATTCAAATAATTCACATTCAAATCAATCAATCAGGTAATAAAAGAACTCTACAATAGAGTGGAAAGGCCTGCGAAAGATCAAACAACCCCGTGCAAGGAGAAATTCAAGAAATGACTCTTTAAAGAAAATCCATGCCTCAAAATGAACAAGCAGTTACGGGTGGGCTCAGAAATGGAATAATAGGGTCCTGGGTAGGAGGCCAAGTAGTGTCAAAAAAACTAGAGGCTTGAAGGAGAAGAAATAGAGAAGGCTCAAAGTCTTATGGCTCTACAAATGAATCGAGAATGAGCCCTTAAATCAACTAAGTATAGAGGCGACAACGGAAGTTGCCAAGTGTCCAAATGGCATACCTCCAAAGATTAAATCTAAAGGGGTAAACCCAAATGGGCACCAAGCTTCCACATATCCAAAGCCACAAAAATTTGCATCAAATGTTGAAAATTATTCAACTTAGCGAGAGGGTGCCAAGTGTCTTAGAGGTGCACATTCAAAATCGGGATCCAGCCGAGAGACTCAAACTTGCGCTTGACCCTCCATGTAGTAAATGGTCAATGAGCTCAAAGAGGAGAGCAAGCCCAAAACAACTAAATATAGAATGCAAGTAGAATGCACCACATGTCTTAACGACACTCCTTCAAAGGAAAAATCCTAAGGGGTTTCTAAGTAAGCGCAGAGCCTCTATGCATCCGGTTTCGTAAAGGGACAAGATTGGATTGAATATTCAAAGCATTGAGACAAACTAGTGTAGGGTGCTAAGTTTCAGCACGGCACTAATTCAAGAGTAAATTAAATGGAAGGTTTCCAAACAAGCATCAAGCCTCCGCATGTCCCCGGTCAAATATATGAACCCGTCGAGAAAAAGAATTAGCCAAAAACATAAAAATTGAGCAAGTCACAGAGGAAACCACGTGTCATCCCCATGCCACTCTAAAATAAAAATACAGAGGCTTCCTCAAACATGCACCAGCCCTCCACGTGTCCGGTTTCAAAAGGGGGCCCGTTTTCGAACTAGTTTTCCCACTTTTTTGTATGGACCCGATTCAAATTTCAAATGGGCATATCTTTCGACTCGGGGCTCGAAATCTAGAAAATATGGCACCATTGGAAAGATCTCGGCCTTGTCTATACCATGAAGATCTGAAAATTTAAGTTTGGAGAGGTTAGGTGGGAGAAAAATGGAGAAATTTCTTCATGCCATTAATGCAGGATCTATTTTACCCCAACAACTAGATCGGATTCGATCTAATCCTCCATTTACGATCTCGAAAACGTGAGTTGTAATTTTTATCACTTTTAAAAGTTTCCAAAGATCGTGATTTTCTTAACCAATTTTAAGTATTCTAAACTCCACAAATTGATTAAATTATGATTATTATGCATCCATAGAAGTGCGGAAAACTTGTGTAGCAAATAAATAATTAGAAAACTGAAACATTTAGATAACAAAAGAGATTGTTTACGGGGTTCGGAAATTCCTACTTCCCGAGTTCAGATTGAACCGATCCATTAATAATATTGAAATTCAAGTACAATAACTCTTACAAACAACCAATAATGAATAAAAACCTGCAAATGAGCTGATCAATGTCCCAAGAACTCTAAAAATAATGTAAACCTGGTCCCAAGAACGATCTCGTGGCTCCTATAGTGTTTTCACAATGTGATCTCCCCGCAAATCGTGTTAGAAAAACACCTAAAAGTGGAGATTTAAAAAATTCTATGAAAAAAATTATATATCTGAGATCAGATCTGAATTCTGAATACTTTTCATGTTTACATCAAGTCACAATTCGAACCATAAGTGCATTGAAATTCATGTTTTCCAACTAGCTGTCTTGAAGATCCCTATTAAAATCTGCATTCAAAGCTTCCAAAAACAGGTTAAAACTCAACAAAAAAGATCAAATCTTATATGGTTGGAATTTTCTCAGAATTCTCTACATTTCATCTTTTTACTCGAGGTCCCAATCTGAGTGCAAGGCCTTCAAAATGGCATTCTCTCGAGACCGCTCCTCCTCTCGGCTTTTACAATGCACTCCGCACCAATACTATTCAAATACAATATACCTCCTTTTATACTATTTCCAAACAGCTGGCACATAGTTTAGGCACCCATACTTTTGGATGGAGGTCATCTGTTCCAATCCCTCAACTTCTCCTTAGGCACATTTTCAGAGTTTTATCCATATTTTAAATGCATTTAAAAAGGTTTGCATCTATTTTTAAATGGAATAAAAATCCCATAGGCCGCTTAGCATGTGGGATGGGATAAATTCCCATATTTGGCAGCTTTTTTAGTGGTTAAATCCCACATTTTGTGGGTGAAAGTTTGTTTAAGGCTTTAAATAGCCTTCCACACATGTGTTTGAAGTGGTCATAGGACCACATGGGCTTAACCGCCCCCTCCAACACCGCTTCATCCTCCACCCTTCCACGTGG
Source organism: Taxus wallichiana var. yunnanensis (assembly GCA_018340775.1). Classification (NCBI taxonomy): domain Eukaryota; kingdom Viridiplantae; phylum Streptophyta; class Pinopsida; order Cupressales; family Taxaceae; genus Taxus; species Taxus wallichiana. The sequence continues at coordinate 566,324,988 of CM031235.1, forward strand.
GCATAACCGCCCCTCCAACACCGCTTCAACCAATCCCGAATAATATGGGATATAATTTCGAACATACGTGCCATGTGGAAATATGATCAACTCGACCATGGAGAATAATATAAGCTCGAACATTACCAAGAATAACATGGTGAATAATTACGAGGTAATATAAATTTCGACACAAGCAATATAATGACATTCCAAATGAAATATGGCAATAAATACCACTTGTCGACCCTCGATAGGCAAATCGAGTGAATTTGATGAGTGGTGGCAAGCCACATGGTGGCTTGTGGACCCACCACGTCGGCGATAATGCCTTAGTCCACACACGGCGGCGGGCTCCCCTCTGTAATAAAAGTTGAGCCTCTTGTTCCCGTGCACCTTTTTACGCTCGTCGAAGACCGGTGATCGAAAACCAACAAACAACTCCCTTTTACCTTTTCGCCATGTGTCACAGTGCGATTGGTCCATTATTGACCAGTTGACTAGAGTTGACTTTCTGTTGACCGAACTTTGACCAGACATATCTAGAGCTCCCGATGTCCTTTTGCGTTCTCACAGTCGTTGGAAAGCTCTCGAGATGATCTTCTGCACTAACACCATTTAGGGATGTTTTGGAAACTTTCAAAAATGATCCCCTGATCACACCTCCCCACTGAGAAAGGCTTTTTGTCCACAAAAAGCTGTGTATCAACCCAAAAAAACATGCTATCTCTTCCTGCATTACATAAACACATACAAGAACCCAAAATAACATTATAGGTTAAATAAATGTAAATAGTTGATTAGCTAGTCACATAATCGATCAGATAATAACACCCAATTAAGCTAGTGTTCAACTAAAACGCTGCAACCCTGTCAACTCTACGCACAACTGTGAACTATCATACCCCACTGTAATGCCATCACAAATAATTGACCAGATAATAACACCCATTCTATTATGGAAAGTTAGTGTTCAACTATCACTTTGTGATACGAAGATTACCAAAAATTACAATTCCATAACATAGATCAGTATACAAGACATCTAAACTGCCCACAATTAGGCTAGTGCCCACTGCCCATCTAAAACTGTAACAACTACAAGTATTCACTATCAGAATATAATAGACTATCAACACCCAAAAATAGCTATAGTCAACAACTGAATCAACATGAATATGCCAAAACACTGTATCGCCATCACAAATAATAAGTCAGATAATAACACCCATCTATAACAGAAGCTAGTGTTCAACTGACACTTTGTGATTATGCTGATTACAACTGCAAGTTTCAAATTTAGACATCTTTACGATGCTTATCCTTGCATAGTTTTTTCATCAATGGAACTACCAACCAATCTGAGAAAACAAAACATGAGTATGATGAACCTATCACTCAAATCTTCTCTTCAGTTGTTTCCATTTATTTTCAAATCTTAAATATCAACTTAGGAACAAATCCTTATCAATCAACAGGAATCCCTAAAATATAGCTCTGAAAAATATTTTTCTTGCCTACTATCAACAATTTACTGTAGTGTAAATATAAAGTTGAGGAGTGTTTTTCCAAACCAATCACTTGGGTTTTTCCATTTTGGTTGTTTTACCTTCTCAATACCACAATGAGTTTTTGTTAGGTTTAGCATGGTTGGTTTTACAATACTGTTCTTTTTAACAACTTTCCAATTTTGTTGTTTAGAAACAAACCAACAAACCTTAACATCATGACCATTCCTATTACAATGGGAACAAAATTGAACTTCCCTATTTTTAGGAGTCTTACCCATTTTACCATTCTTAGAACTCTGTCTACGAGAATGATTCCCCTATTTAGGAGAGGTAACATTCTTGCCATTTCTCACCTTTCCTTGGTGAGATTGGTCTTTAGCACCTGCCTTATCATTCACAAAAGGCATTAACTTCTTAATCAAAATTTTCCTCTTCCAACAATATGCAACAGAATGATTAGTACCTTCACAAAATGTGCAAGGGAAAGCATATTTCTGTCTACCAAAGCTATATTGTTCCAATTGAAAGAGTGTATTAGAAGTTTTAGGATTTTATTTTCCCTTAGTGCTATTTTTAGTGTAAGTGGAAGGAGGTGAAATCTGATTACCTCTTTTACCTATTTTCTTACACCTTTCATTGTTCCTCCTGATGGCGGAATACTGCAATTCTAGTGGTGTAGATCCTTGGCTGTTGGAAGCTTGTCTTCCTTCAGCTACTTTGGAACTTTCTCCAATTTCTATTTTCCCACTAGAATAGCCCAAACCTACAAACCGAGGCTGATCCTCTACCTATATTGGGTTAGCATCACCTTGTCCATTTTTACCAAGGCCCTGCTCCGTTAAATCCCATCTTAACCATTAGCTTAGACCCAATTCCCTTAGTGTGTTTTTCAAACTGACCCAAAGGAACATCTGAAACTAAAGGAGAGGAAGAAGTAAAATGTGAACAACTTACAAAGTGCATTGTCATCATAGTACCTGCATCTGATTTGGAAGGCATTTCCTTCTTGTGTTCACCTTGTTGCAGCTTTTCCAAGAGGGCATCCTTGGTTCGTATTTCTTCTGCAACTCTTTACAAAGCCCATCAACTTCTTGCTCTCTGCAAGCATCTTGTTGACATACCCCTCTTTCTTGGTTATAAAGGATTGTGGCTTAGATTTTAACCGCACTATTTCCTCTTCTAAGGAATAAAATTTATCTCTCAAGAAAGAGTTTTCTTCTTGGAGTTGGTGGTTTATGGCTTCAAGCTCATTCAGTTGCTCTTGTTTGGATGACTTGCTCATGATTCCCTGTTCCTGTAAACACAACCTTTACTTCCAAAACTGCACACTGCAAAATAAGATTAACAAGCCCCAAAATGTCTGCACACTGAATACTGAAATCAATACTGAAACTAAAGCCAAATTTTCAAACAAAATTAGAAGCTAATCTGGCAATCTAACCACTCTGATACCAAACTTGATCTGAAAACGTGAGTTGTAATTTTTATCACTTTTGAAAGTTTCCAAAGATCGTGATTTTCTTAACCAATTTTAAGTATTCTAAACTCTACAAATTGATTAAATTTTGATTATTATGCATCCATAGAAGTGCGGAAAACTTGTGTAGCAAATAAATAATCGAAAAACCTGAAACATTCAGATAACAAAAGAGATTATTTACGGGGTTGGAAATTCCTACGTCCTCGGGTTGATTGAACCAATCCATTAATAATATTGAAATGCAAGTACAATAACTCTTAAAAACAACCAATAATGAATCAAAACCTGCAAATGAGCTGATCAATGTCCCAAGAACTCTAAAAATAACAGAAACTGTCCCAAGAACGATCCGTGGCTCCTATAGTGTTTTCACAATGTGATCTCCCTGCAACTGTGTTAGAAAAACACCTACAAATGGAAATTTAAAAACATTCTATGAAAAAAAATTATATATCTGAGATCAGATCTGAATTATGAACACTTTTCATGTTTACACCAAGTCACAATACTGAGACCATAAGTGCATTGAAATTCATGTTTTCCAACTAGCATTTGTCTTGAAGATCCCTGTTAAAATCTGCATTCAAAGCTTCCAAAAACAGTATAAAAATCAACAAAAAGATCAAATATTATATGGTTGGAATTGTCTCATAATTATCTACATTTCATCTTTTTACTCCGAGGTCCCAATCTGAGTGCAAGGCCTTCAAAAATGGCATTCTCTGAGACTGCCTCCTCTTCTGGCTTTTACACAGACCTGCACCAATACTATTCAAATACAATATACCTCCTTTTATATTGTTTCCAAACAGCTGGCGCATTGGTTAGGCGCCTATACTTTTGGATGGGAGGTCAGCTGTTCCAATCCCCTCCACTTCTCCTTAGGCGCATTTTAAGAGTTTTATCCATATTTTAAATGCATTTAAAAAGGTTTGCATGTATTTTTAAATGGAATAAAAATCCCATAGGCCGCTTAGCATGTGGGATGGGATAAATTCCCATATTTGGTGGCTTGTTTAGTGGGTAAATCCCACATTTTGTGGGTGAAAGTTTGTTTAAGGCTTTAAATAGCCTTCCACGCATGTGTTTGAAGTGGTCATGGGACCACATGGGCTTAACCGCCCCTCTCAACACCACTTCAACCAATCCCGAATAATATGGGATATAAATATGAACATACGTGCCATGTGGAAATATGATCAACTCGACCATGGAGAATAATATAAGCCTCGAACATTACCAAGAATAACATGGTGAATAATTACGAGGTAATATAAATTTCGACACAAGCAATATAATGACATTCCAAATGAAATATGGCAATAAATACCACTTGTCGACCCTCGATAGGCAAATCGAGCAAATTCGACAAGTGGTGGCAAGCCACGTGGTGGCTTGTGGACCCACCACGTCGGCAATAATGCCTTAGTCCACACATGGCTGGGCTCCCCTCCGTAATAAAAGTTGAGCCTCTTGTTCCCGTGCACCTTTTTTACGCTCATCAAAGACCGGTGATCGAAAACCAACAAACAACTCCCTTTTTCCTTTTCACCACATGTCGTAGTGCGATTGGTCCATAATTGACTAGTTGACTAGAGTTGACTTTCTTGTTGACCGAACTTTGACCAGACATATCTAGAGCTCCCGATGTCCATTTTTCGCGTTCTCATAGTCGTTGGAAAGCTCTCGAGATGATATTCTGCACTAACACCATTTATGGATGTTTTGGGAACTTTAAAAAATGATCCCTAATCAATTTCCCCTTCCTTCAAGGAACCAAACTAGTAATTGATGCGGTCAAGAAAGATTTGGGGCAAATATTTTAGACAAGGCATTGATGATAGTGGTTGAGATTCGAACTGGTTTTCCTACTTCTCTCTCTTTCTTCCCTCTATGTTAAATATATAAAATCAGGGTCGAGACTCATTGTAAGAGGTTGGACATTCTTCTATTTTCAGTGCCCTTTTCCCCTACCTCACAAATTCATGGAGTTTCAAACCTTCCATTAGATTGCAAAATGTTTTCTTCCTTTTTTTGGAATTTTGTAAATGCATTGATCAAATATGGAGAGCCATAATACATGTTCGTGGCTAATTTTTGACCCTTTCTTGACTTCATTGCTCTCATATGGTCTTTTATTGCAAAAGCTGGTTATCTCTGTTTTGATTATCAGTATGCATTTTTTTGTTTTTGCCTATTATAAAAAAAAATTCATCATTCCTTCAATGTATTACAAACCTTTTCCATCCATTTCCACTCATTTTCAACCATTTTCTTCTACCATCTCTTTCATTTAGTCCCATTTCATGAAGTTGTGTAGTCATGACTTCATTCCCTTCATGGAACTCACACTTACAACAACAATGCAGTTCACCTCCAATGCATTTCTCAACTCCTCCAAATCAATATTATAATTAGATCCGGGACCATTAAGCTTACCCATATGAGAAGGGTTAAAGTAAAATTGGCCATAGAGCATTTTAAGAATAAGGGCGCATACAATGGTGACAAATTTATGTGGAGAATTTTGGTTTCTAGAGAAGATTCAAAAAATGGAGGCTAGCATGGTTCAGTCAAGGGCCATAGCACAAATGAAGGCATTCAAGATTGGTTGTAGGGCACCTTGTCCATGGGAAGGCCCTTTTCCAAGACATTACAACCCTAGGAGAAGCTTGACTTCATGGTTGAAGTGCTTCCTCAACTTACACAATGGATTAAGGACATTGAGGCTTATGAGAAAAGTGCGAGACAACCTTATCAATGGGTAAGTCCACCACCTCTTAGCTCTTCATTTTCTCTTCCTCGTCTTTGTCATTCTAGCACTATCAAGAGTCAACCCCCTCGGTTTATACCCCAAGTGTTGGTTTCTCTTCTCCATCCCTTGATCTTCCACCTCATATCAGTTATTTTTCCCTTTTCCCTTCCAAACAGTCATCCCCTCCAAACAAATAGGAAGTTCCACCTTCCCCCACCACAAACAATTAAAAATTCGGTTGAACTCCAACTCTGCCACTCCTCTTTCTTTCCCAATTCCATGTTAGGAAGATCCTCAATAATCCATTCGAGGACAAAGCAAGAAGAGGATCCCAACGTAAAAGAAAGAACAGAAAATATGATGAGTTGGGCTGCTAAATTTGGGTTTACAAAGATCCCCTTAATGGTCAAGCCAATATAGGAGGTCAAGGTTGAAGAGCTAGTGGTGGGTGAGGCTGAATTTGTAGCAGAGGAGGAGGACCATATAGTTTTAAAGGCCCCAAGTGTGGAGCAAACGATAGAAGCACCTTTATTTCTTCCTCCCATTTCATCCCCTTTGAGCTTTAATGTTGAAGAAGAGTTTGATATTTCAAACTTCATGTTTGAGGAAGAGGGAAACCATGGTGAGCAAGTTTCAGATCAAGAGGAAACCATGGAGGAGGTTGAGCACATGCAATAGGACAACAATGAAGCAAATTATCTATCTTACTTGGAGGATTGATTTAGGAAGAAAATCCCATGGAGATCACAATGTATCTCTGGAACCAAGGTTGGAAGATATGAATCTTCTATGTTCTTCACAAAAGAAAGAAGAAGGAAAGCCATCTCCAAGTCCAGTTAAAGAGGAGCATATGGAGGTGACCAAGACAAATTCAAAGGCACTAAATCATGAGCGATTGCACAAGAAAATACAGCCCCCTCTCCCATTCAACCTCTCCAAAATTCTGATTTTTTGGAGGATCCTGAACTCACTAGCTTCATGTTTGAAGATGAGGCTTCATATGGTGAAAATAATGAAGATTTTAAGATCACCATGCAAAAGGGAGAGACCTTGTTACAGAAGACACTAAAGAGTTTGGTTTCCTATCAGACTCAAAAGAATGCTTTGATAAGAAGGAGCTAGTTGAAATTTCAATATTTTCTCCCCCATCATTCATTATTTAATCATAAGAGCCTGCTGCCATGGAAGAGAGCGTGCAAGTGCAACCTACAGTTTGCAACATGCCTCTTGAATCAAAGTTGCATTATTTTGATCTTTCAAAAGTCACACCTGCTGCAGAGGAAGAGAAAGAGTATTAGGCTATCATTCCCCCCACACCATCCATCCCTAAAGGTTAGCAAGAAGACTCCATTCTTGGAGCTATAGTTTAGAACCATGGCCAAATTCAAAGGACCATACCTTGCCCAATCAGATATTTGGCTTTATTGGAGCTAGGGGGGAAGCCAAAACCAGTCATGCCTTCTTTAAGGCATGAGGATGAGTATCAAAGCACCAAGGGTCACCATCAACACCTCCAGGAGTCTAATGCAAATAAGCTTGAGGAGGTATTTTCCATTAATGTTGATACCTTGCTAATATGGGTGGAGGATCGACTTAAAGTCAGTTTTTCACTCATATAGGTAGCCATATTTAGTGTCAAATCATTTACGTGGTTATCTCTCTTGAGAAAGGGAAGCTACTTCTCCTTGCTAATAGCAGGCTTTGTTTAGCTCCTTTTCTCTCTGGTTAGTTTAGGAGTAGGAGTAGACTTTTTTTCCAGTAGAATAAGTGTTTGTGCACACTCTTCATGTCTCATTTGAGGCATGTATGATTTTTTCTTTCTACATAAGTTTTGTTCATATTACTCCAGAGCTACTGAGGTCAGGCCCTTCACTATTCATGGCAGAAGACTCATAGTTGCATGTAATAGTTACAAATTTCAAAATAAAACAAATGCAGAACAACTAAAGAATTCTTTCAAGATAGCCCATTTAGGGATAGATGAAGGCCCTGGGTCAAAACAATTTTCTACTCTCAGAGACCATATTTCAAGGTTTCTTGTGAAAATTGAGAATGCGGATTCGGGCGAGTGCTCGTGGTCAAGAAAAAGTGAAAAACAGGTAATCAAAGAGTCCATTTTAAAAGAAGGGTGAGTACTAGGCCATTAATTTTGACTATGTGCCCAATGGATGCTTCAAGGAAATTGGTCCTCTCATCTAGCAGCAGATACCCCTGTGAGTCACCAAATTATTATCCATATTTTACCCTCGGAAAAATTGATCAACCACAACCCCCGCACAAGAAGAAGTCAGAGAATTCACATTCAAATCCTACAATCAAGCAATAGATGAACTCTACAATAGAGTGGCAAGGTCTGTGAAAGATCAAATGACCCCATGTAATGAGAAATTTAAGAAATGGTTATGTCAATCGAATCCATGCCTCAAAACCAACAAACAGATTATAGGCGGGTTCGGAAATGGAATAACATGGTTAGGGTAGGAGGTTTAGTAGTGTCAAAATAACTAGAGGCTTGAAGGAGAAGAAACAACAAGGGCTCAAGTCTTCAAGCTCTCCAAATGACTCAAAATGAGCCCCAAAATTGACTAAGTATTGAAGCAACAATGGAAGCTACCAAGTGTCCAAATGACGCACCTCCAAAGATTAAATCCAAAGGGGTAGATCACAATGAGCACCAAGCTTCCACACATCCAAAGCCCCAAAAATTTACACCGGTCATTGAAAGTCTTCGAATTAGTGGAGGGTGCCAAGTGTCTTAACGACGCACATTAAAAAGTGGGATCTAGGCTGGAGACTCAAACTTGCGCCAACCCTCCACGTAGCAAATGGTCAATAGAGGTCAAAGAGGAGATCAGGCCAAAAATAACTAAGTATATAGTGTAGGAAGAAGAAGCGTATGTGTCTTAAGCAACGCTCCATCAAAGGAAAAATCCTAAGCGGGTTTCTAAGTAAGTGTGGAGCCTCCACATGTCTGGTTTTGTAAAGGGACATGGTCGGGTTGAATAGTCAAAGCATTGAGATAGACTAGTTGAGGGTGCCAAGTTTCAACACAAGGTGCTAATTCAAGAGTAGAATTAAGGGAAGGTTTCCAAACAAGTGCCAGGCCTCCACGTGTCCCCAATCAAATATATGACCCCACCGAGCAAAAGACTTAGCCAAAAACATAAAAATTGAGCAAGTTGCAAAGAAAACCATGTTTCAGCCCCACACCACTCAAAAATAAAAATACAGAGGCTGCCCTTAGACATGCACCAGCCCTCCACGTGTCCGGTTTCAAAAGGGGCCCATTTTCAAACTGGTTTTCCCACTTTTTGTATGGACCCAATTCAAATTTCAAATGGGCATATATTTCGACTCGGGGCTCAAAATCCAGCAAATCTGGCACCATTGGAAATATCTCGGCCTTGTCTACGCCATGAAGATCTAAAAATTTAATTTTGGAGAGGTTAGGTGGGAGAAAAATGGAGAAACATCTTCGAGGCCATTAATACAGGATCTATTTTTCCCCAACAACCGATCGATTCGATCGATCTGTCATTCCCCTTCCTTCAAGGTTCGAACTAGTAATTGATGCACTCAAGATAGATTTGGGGTGGATATTTTGCAGGAGGCATTGATGATAGTAGTTGAGATTTGAACCGGTTTTTCTTGCTTCTCTCTCTTTCTTCCCTCTGTGTTGAATCTATAAAAGCATGGTCGGGACTCATTGTAAAAGGTTGGACATTCTTATATTTCTGAGCTCCCCTTGTCCCTGGCAAAAAAATCATGGAGTTTTAGACCTTCCATTAGATTGCAACACATTTTATGCCTTTTGGCCATTTTTAAAATGCATCAGTATCAAATCTGCAGAGCCATAATACGAGTTCATGGCTGATTTTTTATCCTTTCTTGTCTTCATTTCTCTCATATGGTCTTTCACCGCAACAATGGTTATGGTTTGTGCCTATCGGAAAAACAAAATGTTCATCATTCGTTTGGTGTATCACCCGGTTAGCTTAGTTTTAACTTTTTATATTCCTTTCATACTTGTCTCCTTGGCAATATTAGATTAGGTTTAGGAGTCAATCCTTTGCAAATTTCACGTATGCACCTAGACAAAGGAATAGGAACCAACCTTAATATGGAGATTTTTCCCATTTGCAAAGTCCCACACTTTTGGGGAAAACTCAATGTTATGTAAATCACATTAAATGACAAGTTTGAAACACCAAATCTGAGAGGTCATTTGGGTTGTTGTGATTTTGCACTAACATTATCTTAGGAGGAATAAATAAGACTAGATGCCTCTTGATGGAATGTAGTGTAGTAATTGGGTCCACCATGTGAATTCTACCCAATATGTAACACTTACAATCAATTAAAATAACTAACCATCCAAAGTTGAATAGATAGTGATTACAATGGAAAATGGTAATGATATGAGCCCAGCAGCCGCTAATCTTGACCATTGTTTGTTATTATATATATATTCTCAAATTTAGAATTTTTGCACCTATCAATCACAATGTTATTCCTTTGATACAAAGATAAAGTCTTGATCCCTCTTGATGGAAAGTAGTGCAGCAATTGGCTCCACTTGGTAACATGTGGCTAATTTGATACAATTATATTCATTGACAATAAAAATTGTTCTAAATTTTTACTTCTAGTGATTTCTACGACTAGAGGTAATGAATGTATCATAGTAGCCACTAAGCTAGACCATGATTTGTTATTCAATAGTTATTTTGAAATTAAGAAATCATAGTTGTCGTTAGGATTTTTCTTTGATACAAACGAATATGGCTTATAATTTACAAAGATATATTTTAGGTGAAATACATAAGTCTTTATCCATCTTGTTGAAATGTAGTGATGGAATTGGGTTCGACATGCAAAGTCCAACCAAAACGATATAAATACTATCATTAAAAAATAATATCGTTCCACAATTGAACATATAGTGTTTACAATGACAATCAATAATCGAGGAGCTTAGTGGCCACTAAGCTATACCCTTGTTTTTAATTATATATCTATTTTCAAATAAATACATTCTTGAGCCTAATGGTCACTACATTATTATTTTCTACTAGTTATGGAGATTAAATCTTAATGGCCTTTAATTTAGTCCATTCAATTGGTGTAAATTACCAACAAGTAATATTTAAAAATTCCATTCATATGTTTTCAAATGTTTCCTTTCATGAAATCTATGCAAAATGGATGGTTGTCGAGACAATGGATAATCCTTCCAAAATATGATGTGTGTTATTTTCAAAAAAAAAAATTACATAGTTTTTGGTATTAATGATGTGATCCACAAGATATGATTTACAAAAACTAGTTGAAGGTTAGATGTCATGTTTGGTGAAGCCTAATATTAGCTAACATTTACTTTGATTGCTCACCAATGATAACATTAATGTATTATAGAGATTGGTGATCACAAAGGCTAATACTTGCATTCATTAACATTAGGTGAGAATAAAAATCGCTCCATATGTGATGTAATTTTCAATATATTCTACTCCAATTGCAGAAACAATGTCTTCCATTGGTCACAATCCATTCTTAGAAATTCCATTCATTTAAGGCATTGAGAGTTAGAAGAAAAGAGATGACGACTGGTTTGTTGAATTCCATGGCCCTAACAACTACTACAATGACATGTGGTTATTTTTTATTATAGATGACAGACATGAGGAATTCAGAATGGTTATATCCTCTGTAGTCGTTGATTCGAGAACACTGCGTGTTCAGGTCGAATGCATTGACTATGAAAATAATAAGTGTCTTATTCGGATATGGAGTTGGATGTTTCTTTATTCAAGAAATGGGAAATGCAATCCTCAAGATAAAATACAATGTTCATGTTCAACACATGGATGGGATTTGGGGTTGTTAGTAGATAAAGAAAAACTAGTTGTTCAAATGCAGAAGAAATTCACAATGGCATGCTTGTAGTACTTAGAAAATTGTATAGAGGTGATAAAACCTCTCTGTTTGTCTTTTTTGAATAGAAAAGGTTCTCTTTCACCGCCTAAACATGTCAAGTTGTTTACTATGTTGAGGATAACATATTTTTCTATATTAGAGCTCGATCTGTCTAGATCAAAGTTCCATGGGTTGAAAAAGAATACAAAAAAGTTGTGTTCTTCAAGAAAGAAACCACTATATTTACAAAAATAGAACCTTCAACTAAGAAGAAATTTTATTACTTTTTGTTCGATGGTGAAGCATTTTCAATTGATGTTTCCAAGTGCCATGTAGCACCTCCAAAGTATTAGTATCATCCTAGTTGATGATGAGAATGTTGACCTTCTTGTGCACTCCATGTTGATAAATGTTATTCCTACACAAAGGGACACAATTCTTCTTCCCTTGGAGTCTATGAATAAGGTTGTGGTGCTCCAAGATCTAAAATACTTGGAAAGGGATGAAATCAAATTTAATATACTTGACGTCTAACATACAATATGTGCACAAAAAAATATTTTGGGCTCAGATACTTACAAGTCTTTACATCTAAGGCTACAGTTTTGAAGGGCTCACATTCTTTCTGCAAATTCAACTAACAAAGCCATTACTAATATTTGTAAACAACATAATGAAGTGAACAAAACTTGGATAGAAACCAAGTTTATTGATTTTTTGTACAAAGCTATATCGGTTTGGAAATCGCTTGGATGTCCTCAACATCTTGGATTTAAAAACACAAAACAAAGGAATGGAAGGTAATGTATTTTAATTTTATTTCATTTTTATTAAAAAATTTATTCCTTATATAAAAATATAAAACATATAATTTTCCTTTGAATGCAGAAATTTGAGATTCAATGGCTTTTGATTTTCAAAACAGACACAACCATCAAACTCTATGAAAAATGGGCTTTTTATTATTTTTGGATGATATATGGACTAAATGGACTACAAAATTTGAGTTGTTTAGATCCATTGGCCTTGATTTTTACCTATTAAAGATAATCAGGATAAATTTTAGCCTAATTCATTGGCAAGATTCACAACCAATTCATTTAGGGCTGTTAGAGGAATGAACAATGAAGAACTATTAGTACTAGCTAGATAAAGTACAATTAGGGGATGTCTGGTTAATTGGTCTTGTTCAAGAAGGCATAATAGTAAAGACCTTTGATTATTACTGCCAGAGAATAAAAAGAGAGAAATATGAGAGTAAACGTTATACAATATTTTAAAGAGAAACATCCAAATATTGATCTATTGATATCATGTAGTGAATCCAATATAACTAAAAATTTTAAATTGCATGAATCACACTAGCACCATCTGTGTTTACTAGTAGATGAAGAAAGGAAAGGAAAGAGAAAATATGATTCCCACATAGTGGAAGAAATATAAATGAAAAAAGGACCGTGTGGCGGAAAAAAATATTCTTGTCAAGGATCGGACAATATTAGACAACTATTTGGCATCAATGGAAGACAATATACTAGCAAGGATGGAGGACACATAAGAATATACTTGTCAATGAGCATATCCATTCCAGCTTTCGTGAACTCTATCAACTATTCCTGCCACCAATCATTTTAATGTATAATGTGTTATCATTGATTTTAGAAATTTGACTAGCGATATTTCTTCGAAGAAATAATGGAGCTGTTAATGGTTATTATAACTAGTTCGCTAGAATGTATTATTATTATTCTCATACTAATTGGATATTCAAAAATGTGTAGAGAAACAAGTAAAAATTACATGGAAAAGGTTAAAGGCAATGAAGAATCAATTTTGTATGGATGTTACGAGACTACTATGATAGTAGCGGGCAATTTAAAATTTTGTCTTATGTAAACAATAATTAGAGTACACAACTACAAAAAAACTAATGATGAAAGAGAAGAAATCACTAGGGATTAGATGGAAAAAATGCCACAACAATTGATAATTGCAAGCGAAATTTACCTAAAAGGAAACAAACATCATTTTCCTTGTGAGCGATCGTATGAGTTATGGTTTGATATTTTCACTCGATGTTGTTCTCAAGATTCTATAGTATTAGTGTTATACGGCGGAAGTGTCGCCTTTGTGTGCATTAGTTGAAATTAATAAATATGTTTTTTTATTGTTGAGACACATAGTTAGGAAATTTTTTTAAAACATTACTATTCTCATATGAAGAAAGGTTGGTACCAGAATACAACTCAAACATGTGATTATGTTAAAATTATTTCAACCAAAAAAAGATACTTACACATTTCTTATTTATGCAAACAACCCAAGAACAATAGGAATCAATGTAAAAACCTCTCACCTTGATGCTACACAACCAACTCATCATGGTGATTTACCTTCAATCGCTTTATAAATATGTTTAATGAGCTCTATTTTCAATTTCCATTGTTCTCATTTTTTTGACAATACTCTATGCTCACCAACTCTGACCACATATGAGGAGAACTCAGCCACATCATCCACAAATATGTAAGAAAATATTGGTATGTTATTCATGTGCATTTATAAATAAGAATCATTACTAAGCCCCACAAATTTATAAAAAAATAATGGTTTATGCAGACCACCAACACCTAGAGAAAGTAACAGTGGAGTGCGCGGTGGTAGCCAACATAAATATGTAGACAAAACTAGGTATGTTAGCCATGTGTATTTTTAAACATAACCATTTCTAAGTCTCACATAGTTATAGAAAAAGATATCAGCTAATTTTGGAAGCAGAACCATTTTCAAAGAAGGAATTACCAAATAACCTATTTTAAAAGTTCATGGTTACATCCAATGCTACATAGTTTGTAGTTTCTAGGTTGTAGGTTGTCTGCATAACTAATTAGTATCGACAAAATGATACATAGATTAGAATTTATGCTTATTCCACCAATTCTAGTATAGCCTACCACTCACTAATCCACATCAATATCTCAAAAGTTTTTCCACAAATGGGTGGTTTAACAGATATAAACGAATCCTAGTAGGTGCTACAATTCATTAAAAAGGCATAGAACATTTTGATTTATACTTACCATATTACCATAGATACCCGTATGATTTTAGATTATGCTTTCATTTGCGATAGCATGAAATTGATTTTGAATTGATTACAGTTGTTTGTAGTACATATTACATCAAAAAAACTAGTAGCTAGTAAGGTCTATGTAGGCAATCCGGAAGCTCAGTCGGTAAGTGGTAGCTACCTAAAGTGCTAATATTAAATTTACCATTTTACTACGTAATTAAGTATGTTTTTTTCAAACACACTTTCATTTTCCATAGCAATAGCTATATTAATATTGTTTGAAATAGATCTTTCATGAAAGGATCCATTTATGGGTAAATAAGATGGAATCATAAATGTAAGTCCCACCTAGGTAAGTTGTATCCGCAAGCAAAAATGTTTATTTTTTCCATTGGTTAGATTTGATATGAGACCGATTAAAAAAATTATTTACCTCCTTGCAGTTAGACACAAGAATTACTTAGTTGTTTTAAATTTGGAGAGCTTATTATATGTGAAAAAAAAAAATCACCCTCTGGGGACATCACATTCATGTTTTCTATGGAGAGAATAAACATGTGAGGTGGCCTGAAAGAGTTTATAAAGTCATCATCAAAAAAATTTGAAATGGAATTCTTGTCAGAAAAACTCACTTAGACTGATGTTGAAAATATGAAAAAGGCCTTCAATAAAAAATTAACGACTGACTTGAATCCATTAATCACCTAGGGAAAAGAAATTTGCATAACAGTTGATGAAAATGCAATAAAATATCTAGAAAAGGTTTGGAGTAGTAAACGATGCCCCCTACAATTATGAAGACATAATGTGCATTACATTAGGAGTAAAGGGAAACCCTCCAACAAATTATATGGTTGGGATGAAAATCAGAGGATAAATTTTCTCAAAAGATATGTGGTTGATGACTGATTCACACAAAGACTTATCACTAATAGTGTCTACAGGGATTTAATGTGGTAGAGGGCATCAAATATTTGGAGCGAGTTAATGCTAAATAAAAAGTTAGCATTTCAAAATTTGTTTTGATTATACATCTTAACATTGTAAATAAAATACATTCATATGTTTTAGTGATGGTTTTGTGTAACTATTTAAATTACAATTGTACGATTAAAAGTTGGGAGAATTTAAATCTTACCTGATTATAAGTTCAGAGTGTGAGTGTATAAGTTGCAAATGCAAATAAATAGAAAATATTTAATGGAAGGAATCTTTGAGCACTTTTTATTAATGAAATATGTATTCCTAAATTAATTTTGAGAATGCTTGAATACTTTTTTTTTCTTCGATATTAGAAAATGTATACCACTTTCCAAAGAAATTAAATAACTACAACACGGTATGTAAAGAACCGTCATGTTGAAACATTACATTATATTCAAATAAATTATTCACAAAAATATTCCTAGTAAAACAATATGAAATGAGGAATGCCCTTAGATTTTAACTTTTTCACCACCTACAACAATTTGATTTTTGATATAAAAATATCAAAAGGGACTTGTTTTTTTTTTTTTAATTGATTCACCACCCTCATACATTTTTTTTTTTTTTTTTCATTTGCAGATACAAACACATGCAACATGAAACTGGTCATATTTGATATAAACGGTGTTTTGGCACACACCCTCCACAAGGCATCTTCAACATTTAAACAGTTAAAAAAATTGGTGGCATCGAGCTCGAAAAAAAAATCATTTTCTCAAAACTAATGTGAAAGAGTTCTTGCAATGGTGCAAAAAAATTTCAACATAGCAATATGGACATCAGCAAGAAAGTCAAATGTTGATGACATGATGCCTTAATTCCTTCAAAACATAAGCTTGGAGGTTGCAAGATTTGAGTTTATATTTACATAGGAATATGCGTCTAGACCAAATGCTCGATTATGAAGGTTCTTAACTCAGTTTGGTCACGGTTTAATGCATCGTACAATTATAAAAATACAGTGCTTGTAGATGACTTTGTAGATAAAAACAAGTTCAATGATGTTGTGAACTACATAATTGTTGAAACATTTAACATAGATTAGAAGTCGGAGAAGACACATACTCATTAGATTTGTTGTGGCCATTGTTGCAACCATTTATGGACTTTGAATATGTTTGGGATTATATTAGTTCACAAAAATAATTATAGTGATCATTTTTATTGGAGTTTTACTATGATTTGTATTGAGCCCATCTTCGGGAATAGTGTTACATTATAAATTAAAATTATTCATCAAATGTTTTACTATAATTCTACCTACCTTTAGTAAAGTAATTTCAATTTATTTCATAGCTATATTTAAATACTAAAATATATATGGGATAGTTTTATAGTTAATTTTAAATAAGTTCATATCCATATTTGAATATGATAATTTTTATGCCATGTCTCTTACAATTGATTTTATATATAAATTTAAATATGAAAATATATCTGGTATGGTTTTACAATTAATTACATTCTCCTACACTGGTTGTCACCCTCTATTAATTTATTCATAACATCTTCAAAAATTCTTTAGTTGCATTGAGGTTCAATCACACCATAATAAATGAAGTAAATATGAGATCTAACTTTAAATATGAAAATATATCTGGAATGGTTTTACAATTAATTACATTCTCCTAAATTGAATCATCATCTCCTTCTTTATGTTTCTTCATAACATCTTCGGTAATTCTTTGGTTTCCCAAGGTTCAATCAAACCATAGTAATTGAATTTGGAAGTGTCTCACATCTTGTGAATTTCATTAGCCTAGCGGTCGCTTGCTCAATGGCATTTTAAATATTCAAATTTTCATAGTTTAATCTTTAAAACATCTTAAAATTGATAAGAGCATTATTCCAAAGTAATCATTAAGCCTAGCAGTCGCTAGCCCTTATAAAACAAAACATGTATCTATTCTATACGAGATAGCAGCCACTAAGAATTATTTCTTAGATCAATGTTGGATTCCTTGAAATCATTAAAAAAATCACATATTCATAAATTTAAATCGTGACCAGATATATTGGACTTCGGAAGGAGAATTAACAAATTCCAATATTTTGATTTTTGGATTCCAATATATGTGATTTTGGAGTACAATTAATTCCAATATAGGTGATTTTGGATTCCAATATATGTGATTTTGGATTCCAATATATGCGATTTTGGAATCCAATATGTGTGATTTTGGAGTGCAGATAATTCCAATATTTGACATTTTGAATCCAAAAATAGAAATATTAGATTTTGATATTGGCTATATTTTTAGCTGATGGGACTAGAATAAGTCTCAAGTTAGTGAAATAATTGTTTGGGTGTTGTTTTGGAGAACAGGAATTTTAGTTGAAATGAAATTGGGAGGAACGGGAAAATATGCAACCTCACGTGTAAGAGGACTATGGATAAGAAATGATGAATCTATAAAAGGAGAAGAAGTAGTGTCACCCCATTATAGTTAAATAACCTATGCTTATAGATCATGATCCAATAATTCTAAGGCATGCGTTCTATAATGGTAATTTGGATGAATATGATAGATAGGATGAGAAGAAAAATGATTGGTAGACAAAGGAATGGATACATTAAGACTAGATTCTCCCATGGTGGTTAGCGGAGAAAAAGGTGGAATGGAAGATTTAAAAATAGAGGAAGACCATAATATTTGAAGCATGCTCTCATGATAATCCCTATCGAGAACCAAGTTTGGAAACTAAGAGGACATCAAGGAATGGATGTATGTGAATCAAATTATCTTGAAATTGAGTAAAGATTTGAGATAGAGCATCAAGTTGATCTTGGTCAACATTAGTATCTTTGTCATAGGAATTCTTGTTGTTAGAATATTTTATGTCTTCTAAGGGTACATGAGTAGTATTTGATAGAGGGTTATCATTCATAGGTATAGATGAGGTTGTGGCTTTAAAATACTTATGAGTTTGTAATGTAGCCAAATTAAGAACAACCAGATAAACCACAATAAAATGAACTCCAAAAGAAAATAGATCTCCTTCTTCGTTCCCAAATAATGAATTACAATGTTTCCTAAATAGGAAAATAACTCCCAACTTGAGTTGCCAAGTAAACTCTAGCTAACTCTGACTAAATCTACTCTAGGTGGCGGAAATTACTATTTTTAGCAGTTTACTAGAACCTGCTATTCTTAGTAAGTTCACATGCTTATTCCTACGGGCACAGAAATTGCCACGCATCTTCTACATCCCTAAATTAGAGGAATTTCTAACTTTCTAACTCACAATGCAATTAATAGACTAAAATTAACTAATGCTCAAAAATAGGAAAAAACCAAACTATAACTTAAATCCTAATTTTCGGCCTCAAGATGGCAGATTTAGGGCCCGAAAACGTGTCGAAAACTTGCCCCAACTGGTAGGGCAGGTTGCCGCTGCGTTCGTCTCATCAAAACACGTGGTTTCAAAAAAACGGACTCAAACGGACACCCGGAGCTCAAGTTATGACCTTGTCAAGTTCCTGCTAATTCGGGCGCATTAGTTTGGGTGGGAGTTTAGATATTATTGAGAACCAAATCAAACACTATGTGTATTGGGAATGAGATGCAAAACCTATAGTTTTTATGGTTTGGAAAAATGAATCGGGAGATAGAGAGATAGATCCAATTAACATCATACAATACTTAGGTTCATCAAATTATTTAACTAAGTGGTTGATATCTTAGGGGTAGTAATCGATGGTAGTTATCCTAATCAATTATTTTCCAAGGCTAATTACAACAATATCAGGAATAATCATTAAAAAAAGATTATATATATATATATATATAAAATTAAAAAAGAACTAGAAATGATGAAGATAAGGAGACTTAGATGATATCATGGACTATTTTTTTAATCTAAGATGATTTGGTATTTGTAAATGGTTGGATATGATCTATGAGCCTCTCTACTAAAACTATTATTGGAACAACTTCCTACCTCAAAGTGTATGGTACAGACAAAATCATACCCTTATTAACTCCCTTTTTGTATGTTTTGTTCATTCTATACTTCTAGCCTCTAAAAATTCTTGTTCCAGTTCATTGCTTCATATTATGAACCTATTAGGAATCTAGACCTATAATAAAGCACAAATTTCACTTTGTGCAATTGATTCAACCTTCAAAACCCTAGATGATGGGAGATTCATTTTTAAAAAATTAGGTGGGTTTTGGCACCCTTGTGCAACTATGAAATCACCACTAATCCATAGAGGGCTCAAACCACACATTATTATCTCCTATCATGTAATATCTATAATTCATAATTTCAAATTAGAAACCATTATCTTGTGACAATGGAATTGTACTCGAAACTTTCCCTAGCTTGATTTTATTTTCATAATTTGGCTTTTGTACTTGTAGACCTAAGTGGATGACTACCCTAGAATGAGTATGTATAGTATGTGGATCTCGAGGAGGGTTGGATTATCTTTACTTGTGAATTATCTTATTGTTTTCTCAATAGAATTCCAGGAGTTAAGTAGATATAAATGCCCTCTATAATGGGAGAAGAATAAATTACTTATATATGTGCTCCAGATATGGAAAAATCAAATAAGGATGACTAATAATTTATAAAACGAATTTAAATTAAAAAAAAATTGCTAGAGGATGAGGGACCAAAGCACCCTAGTCATTCTATACCATATGGAAATTATGGCCCTCCATATCCGAGATGGTCCTAGATGCATGTGTGGGTGATATGAATGTTAGAATTGTGATATACAAGGGTGTATCCTAATTTGATGGATTAATATGACCATTGTGTGCAAAATTATCTTGTGTGTGCAATCAAGAATGAGTGATACATGCTAGGATAACCTAATTGGTTAAATTGAGAAATTATTGACTAGTGCAAGAGTGTTATTCAATTTTTGTTGTTACAAGTCGTGAATTATAAAATAATGAGTGTCTACAAGTAGATATTGTAAATTTTGGGAAATACTTCATCAAGGAGGTATTAGTGGAATCCTTATTTATAGAGGAATAATCAAATATGTTGAAAAGTCACATATTCAAGGTATGTGTGCTGAAAGTAGATATGGAGATTACTGCAAGAGCTAGTAAGGTGATATTGTAGGAAAAATGTAAAAATGACTATAAAGGTATAAAAAGAATTTAAGGCGATGTAACATAGACTACACATAAAGGCCATCTAACAAGTACAAATGCTAAGTATCATGATATAACCATTTCTATTTACATGTGAGCATTTATGGTTACCATGCTCTTAAGAATGTCCATGATGACATTTCTCTAGGGAATTCAATGCACCAATAGTACCTACGAAGATCCAAAGTTATTAAAAGTTAAAAATTAGGTATATATATATATATATGATCCATAGTTAAGAGAATGCATCCATTCCAAACCATTTTGGTAATGAGGTACATCAATATGTCCTTCCTTAGCATGCAACATGATGTAATTTTCATCATAAGAGAGTGAGATAATATATGCTTAGTTATCACTATGTTCAAAAGGTGTAGATGTTTCATTAGTGGCCACATAAACGTTGTTAAAGGATGTAATAAAGACAAGTGGATTACCTTGGAACATTTTGTTTATTCCAAAATCATTACATTCATAAAGATCTTAAAAATTTAAGAAGTGTTATCTATTTTTCAAGGAGGTTATTTCTCACATTTGGTTTCAAGATTCGACCTAAAATGATAATAGAGTAAGAGATATTATGGGATTCCATATCTAATACATTTTGATAACATGTTACTATTACATGTATAATGTATTTAATTAGGATCATCATTTTATTCTAAAGAATGATGTTGGTATCATGATTATAGTCATAGAATTTTAGATGTTAATATTAAACATAGCTGATGTGGTAGGAATCTAATAAGGTTTGTTAGGGTTAATAATGGGGATGTTTCATGTGTTGGTATCAGCCTCATGCTTTTTTTTTTTTTTTATTGATGATTTTAATGCATTGGCTTGAGGATGAGGGAACCAATATCATTTGATTCATACATTGCTATCCTAAGATAAGATGTAAGATAGGGGTTGATCAAGGTCATTACCTTCATGCACATGGTTTTGGTCCCACAATTATGGGGAGATGAAGGAAACCAATGTAATTTTTATGGGTTTTATTAAATAAATGATATATATTCATGTCTTTTTATGATCATGTATCGTAAATCCTAAGATCTTGATTAACCAAAAGGATGTGGAATTAATTTACCAATCCACAAGTACATTCCATATGAGCATTTCCTAAAGAAGGAATATAATAAGAAGGGGAGGGTTATTATCTCAAGATAATATTTCATCATTTACCATGTAATCCTTTAGAAGCTCTATAGATATTACCTTATTATGTCAATGAGGATTCATGGTGTCAATTTTGTTGATTATGGAAATAGGAGGAAATTGAAGAGAGAAGGGTCTCTCGTGACGATGGAAAAGTGACATGTGAGCATGGGAATCTACAAGTAACTCTTCCTCATACCCGACCTCCCGAGGTCATGCCAAGATGGCTGGTGAATGTGGAATATGTATGGATACAGACAAACTAGTTGGGTAATCTTATATCCTCAATACACAATAATGGAATCTGTGAATCTAAGGTGAAGAAGGCCCTCCTAACCTGAATTGGTGTAATGGATCGTTTGGATATAATAGTTGTTTGGAGGCTCCAATCAATGTCGAGCTCTATCGAGATCCTATTTATTGGCTGTTGGATATGTGGGAAGTGACCTATAGGTGCTTCGTGTATATTTCCAGACAAGGTCATGAAAATGGTGATGGGAGGTGTAGTGGATTCTCCGGGGTTTTATGGATGATTCTCTGGTCTAGTCTAGAAATCCTTAGCTTGATTGGCTACTACGTTTAATAAGGAGAATTGTGTAATGATGTCTGGTGGGAGCGGTGAGGACCTAAAAACTAGTGTTCGTAAACCAACATCAATGTCTGTTTGATCAATAGGCCCATTGGGTTGTGGGACCTGTGGATCACAACCGTAAGTTTCGGTTGTGGAAAATCTCCTATGGTCATATGAAGAGTTAATCTCTCCTTCCAACTATCCAATAATCATACACCTTTTCAGCCTCTATATTTAGAACTAGGAGTTGTGTAATTTTCTCAGAATACCTTATAGGTGTTCTGGAAACTTGAATGCATAAGCTAGTGTCTATGTCGATGAGGAGGTCCCCTGCATTGGGTTGTGGAACTAGAGGATCGCAACCAAATATTTGTTCTCTTTCGAGTCCTTGTACAGTCATACAGATACCCTATCAAGGTAGTCTATAGTTAGGATGATTTGACCAAAATGTGTATGCCTTGTCATCTTCAATATTTAACTCTCTCAGTTGTTCACTAATTTCTCGTAGGTTTATTGTTGCTCAAAAGACCTGGATCCTAAGGTCTTGATCTATATCAACTAGTGTTGTGGGGAGATTTGGTTGAGGCACTATCGGTTCAAATATGTATTCTCTGGGATCTCTAGGTCCCGTGATTGTCATGTAAAAATGATTCAACTTTAACTAAAACTAATAAACTAATTATGAAAGATGTATCTACACTATGCATGTATTCTTTTCTTTTTGTATTTTTGATGAAGTATTTTAACAAAATTAAAAGATAAACTATTCTAATATTTTTAGAGAATGGAAAATTAATCTAGTAATAGAATTAAAACAAACAAAGTAGCTTGGTGTAGCTATTTGCCTGTGCAGGTGTGAATTTATCCTAAATATCTAAATAACCAACTAGTTTAATCGAAAAACTCTCAATCCTACCTCAGAAGTGAGAAATGAATCATAGCTTCTCAGAAACTATCATTCCCCATAGCTTTTATGGCAATATTGAAAGTGAACTTTAACCAAAATGAAATAATTTACTACTCTATTTGATACGTTGTAACTAGAACTTTGATAGCTCAAACCTAGAGTTTACAAAATAGTGGTAAATCTAGTTGTGTGTGACTTTGTCCCCTCAGTGTGATCTCCTCGTTCCTTCGTGTTCTCGTGAATCTAGAAAAGCATGTATATGATAGCATCAGCAGAAGAAGGTACTCGAACAATGGCAGCTTTGGATATAGACCAAATACAATGCGAGTAAGAGAGGGATAGTGTAAGTGAATAGAGCTTGACTATGTAATTCCTAGCGGGATTTATTGTAGAAATATAACACAAATACACCAAGAGTTCTAGAAACTATATTTTATGACCAAAAAAAACCTGTAACTCTAAATGGATTCCAATCTAAGAATGAAACTATCTTATTCTAAATTGGTTTGCATGGAATAGCAATGAAGCAAGATTGAAACAAGAAAATCAAATGACCTCTAAACAACAAAGGAAGACTAACAATGGATGCAAAACATGAAACTAATGGAATTCTAAGCAAGAAACTCAAAAGACTGAATGATTAAATAGAGAAGGAGAGGGGCCTTTTGTTTGAAAACAAGCTAGCTATTTATAACAAATGTAATCACTAGAAGGTAACTTGGAATGGAACTCTTTTACCATTAAACAAAGTGAAAACACTATTCATAGGGTGGCCAAAACATAAATACAAAGCAAAGTAGCTGAAGAATGTGGATAGAAATTGAAATTTTACGTTTGACGTGATCATCGAAACATTCTAGAAAATGTGCACGGGATGCCTACCCTACGCAGGGTGGAGGTTACAAGACCACCACCCTGTCCCGCACGGCGGTTACAGGACCGCCGCCCAAGAAGGGTGGTGGTCTTGTCACTTAAGACAAAAATGCAAGGGAAAAGGGGGGTAGAGGGCAGAACAATGCACACAGAGGCCGGATGAGGCATACGAGATACAAATGTATACTTGGCAAGCTTTTCTGGATCCCGAACACCTTGCAAGGAGACTTGTATCATCATTGGGGTATGTGTAACCTCTTTTGGCTGTGTCAATACCCTACAATTTTTGGTACATACATATTTCTACCTCGAGAGAAGCATCTTAGCCATGAAGAGGCATAAAACGGTGGATCCGAGTATGGCGGTCCTGAAATGGGGAGTTAGGAGTTATACCTAACATGCTCATGTGTTAGAAAGTCGCCATCCAAAATCCCGCTATCTACAAAATGAAAAAGGGGCTCAAGTGCAGATAGATAATATAAATTGAGAAATAAAACTAAATTGATATGAAATGAGGACTTACAATCTGTACGGGGTTTAGAACTTACCTCCGTTGATGCTCCAACCCTGCAAAAGACATTCAAAATCAATTTTAGAAAGCTATATATATAAAATGAACTCATTTTACTATTCATTTGCATGTGTTGATTTGGTGGTTTTTGAGCTCTGGGACCCACAGTGACCATTTTTGATGAGAGTATAGTCAAAACGTCCATTGCGAGAACATGATCATGCCTCCGAGAGTGGAACATCGGCTGTGAAGTCTCAGGTTAGTTCTTCTCAATTTATCATTTTTAAATCCAAAACATAGAAATGTTGAAATCTTTGTCATGGGGGGATCATTTTCAAAAATGCTAGTTTTAAATGAGTCTCTGGGGGCACCCATAGGGTAGGTCTTTATTTTGTTAAAAATGGTGTTTTCTTGCATTTTTAATGCGTTTTTAGGCTTTTGATCCATTCACCAATTCAAGACAAGACCACCGCCCTAGAAGGCGGTGATTATGGAACAGCCGCTCTACACAGGGTGGCGGTTCATAACAGAATGCAAAAAGATGTTTTATTTAATTGTTTTTACATTTTTAGCATTTTTACATGTTCTTGATAATTTTTCTAGTCATATTTTGTTACTAACTTACTCTTTTTCTGTGTTTTTGGGTGGATGTAGAAGGAGGAGTATATTAGATGGAGTAGAGAGAGGGAGTGTGATTGGCTCCCAGTAGTGTTAGAGGCATTGACCCAGACAAAGCAAGACACTCTGTAGAGGGCCGGTATTTGGAGGATCGCACAGGTTCCTCATGTTGCGCCTACCTGCTAGTCACATATTATGTGACTTATTTTCATATTGGGACACAGATCGGAACACTTTCCGATTACCAGGTGTGAGGGGTGAGTGGTCCATCACCCTAGAGGATGTCTACCATATACTGGGGGTTCCGATCCTTGGGAGGTGGTTGTCTCTCACAGCAAAGTGTCGAGATCTCAGTTGGTTTAGTGGGCCACTTATATGGGGGATGTCGTTGTTTCCATGGGGTCGAAGAAGGGGGTGAAGGTCCGCTCCATTGTTGAGTCAAATATTCCTATGCTCCACAAGGCTATCATGGGCATCCTTGCTTCGAGATTGATTAGGGACAAGGGAGGGGACACTCTCTTATATTGTTGGGCTCCCATTATTACATAGATTGAGGGCCATGGCCACATTTACACTTGGGGAGCAGACATCCTCGGGACCACCTACCATGATTTTTATAGGGTGGTCAGACTACAAGGACAGATACTGAGCCACCCTACTCTTGTCATGAGTTGGGTGTGTGAGCACATTATTCTGTATGGGAGAGGTGTACAGGCAAAGGATCCTGGGTCCATCAGGGTAGCGAGGTGGACAAGGATGACCATTCTTAGAGTGCCTCACTAGCCAATGGCTTCTTTGACTACTGCAGACATGGAAGCTACTCCTTATCAGGCCATGGCAGGGTTATGGGGAGAGGAGAAACTCACATTGATCGTTTTCCACACTACCAATCAACTCGGTCAATAGGATGGGGAAGTTGGAGATCCATCCCTTTGATAGAGTACCATATCATTTTGGCCTAGGGGTCGGGATTGGACAATGGTCACTCCTAGTGTTCCCATCGTAGCTAGGAGGGTGGTTCGTGCTCGAGGGGTAGCAGTGCTCCTCGGGCACCTTTACTTTAGATTGCCGTCGGTCCCGCTCATAGAAGAGATGAGCCTATTAACGTGGAATCGAGTCTGAGGAGTTCAGGGGAGACAGAGGAGGAGATAGAGGAGGTGGAGACCAGAGCGGTGGGATAGGTGAGGAGGATGACAACAATTCTGAGTGGCATGAAACTCAGGATATCTTGAGGACCGAGAGGCGGAGCGGAGAGCATAGAAGGCGACTACGATTTTGGAAGAGTTGCCTTCTCAGGATTTAAGGGGAGATGGCGAGTCCATGGCGGTCTGTCACATTGCTCCAGACATGGGAGAGGGATGACAATCGGTGGCAAGTGTGGATCCTAGAGATCCTACCTAGAGGCCCGAGAGATCCGAGTGAGTTACTACTCTTTTCTTGACTTTGCTTTAGTTAGAATTGTTTAGTTGTTATTTCCTTTTGTTGTTTCATTTATCTTTGGTCTTATTTTGGCAAACTTTCTAACTTGTGTGTTTCTCCTTTTTATTTGCAGTGATCACTGAGGGATGGCGAGACTTGATTCGCAAAGTGTGTGCTGACACTCTATTGCTCCCCTCTGATGGTACTCAGGTCGAGCTCACTAAGGACGTTGGAGAGCCTTCAGTAGCCAAATGACATACAAATGTATTTTCCCCTATCTAGAAGGCGGAAAAGATCATTACCTCCCTTCGCACCGAGCTAGTTGGATATAGGATGCTTGAGCATTTGATGAGGAGGATTCACTCTCATAATGAGACCACAACTGCTGGCCGTGATCGTGAGCCCTCTATCCATTTAGAGCATCATCGTAGTAGGAGTCCTAGGCATGGTCATACACCTTCTGAGGGATCTCACAGAGATTGAGAGATTGTAGTGTCTTTCTATAGTGACTTTTGGTCGGGTATTTGTATGATTTTTTTGTATTTTCTAGGCTCATTGAGCGTTTTGACCATGCCTTAGTGCATGATGGCATTGTACATGAAACACCATTTATATATATATATATATATATATATATATCTTTTGGATCTAGACTATCTGGTGTCTAGAATTTTGTAACTCATTTCCCATGTGTATACTAGATGTTTTTAGAGTATTTGTTTTCATGCTTTTCAGAATGTATGCAATGGATGACAAATGATAGCAAATACTAAACAAAATGTTTTACTTTATATGCTTTTGTAATGCTGACATGTGATGACGAACATGTTGTAGTTTTGAACTTTTGGCCTTTTTGGGCAATGTCTGTGATTCCTTCTTATGTTGGAAAAATGTGATGAATGTATAGTGATAAAGAGATGAACTTGCCCCATTCCCAACTCCACGCAACCAGTAAGATGTGAGGGCTCAACACCAAGAGTTGGGAAGGGAACAAATTGTATGAGTTTGACTGAATGGAATGATGAGAGATAGACAAATCAGTGACAGAAACCAAACTTAGACCTAAACACTTACCTTACTCAGAACTACCACCAAGCTTAGAAGGCCACTTACTTTCTAGTTTATCTAGACTTAGATCTATAAATGGCAACCTAGTTGACAAAATCTGGTTTTGAGGATTTGATCTCTTTGGAATTTGGACATTTGTTTTCACTTAATATAATTTGATTTGTATTTCTAGAATACCGAGATTTGTTGATTTTTGTGAATGGACTCCCCACACCCTGTCTCATGCCACTAGTAAGAAGCATGGGTTTGGCACTAAAGGCAAGATATAGGTGAGTAAGGGAACTTCTTTCCTTTCCCAATCTCACACCACTAGTAAGAGATGTGGGCTTATCACCAAAGGTTGATGGGGCAAAGAAGTGTGTAATATAAAATATTTTGTTTGTTTGACATTTTTGATTCCATTTGATTTTGACACTTCTGATATGTGACTTTGGGATATCCTTTCTTTCAAAGAGACATAAGAGGGATAGATGTGACACCAAGAAGCTTCTAGAATAGACCATAGGTAAGGACAACTTTACCTAGTAGAAAGAAAGAGAAAAACCAAGTATGCAAGCCTTGGTATGGTTTTCGTCAATACTTGTCTGTCAAAATTGATGATAAGATTTGAAATTACTTGATGATGTTTGAAGAGATGTGATTTGAATGCTTTTTCCAATACTTTCATAAATTTGTAATAGATTGCTTAAGAGTAAGTTCCTTGACTACAACTTTTATGAAATGAGTGGACAAAATGAAACAACAAGATGACTAATGCAATGTAGGTAGCTATAATGTACAAGTGGTGATTATGATGTCTTATGCGTAAAACTGTTTAAGATGTAATGAATTGATAGTTTCATTGAATTCCTCACCTTCTAGTGTGCATAAGATATATGCACCATTTCTGTAGTCTTTAATGACTCGATATGGGCCCAACCACTTGGGCCTGAACTTCCTTCCTTCACTGGTTTTCTTATCCACTGTCTAGTCTTAGAACTAGATCTCCCTCATATATTTCTCGCTCATAGACTTTTTTGTTATACTACCGGCACATCCGGTCAACATAGGCTCTATGTCATTGTTCGGCATTTAGCCTAGCCTCGTCAAGGCTTTCTAGTTGAGAGAGGCGTGCCTCCCTGTAAGCTTCTTTGTCCAAAATCCCTTGTAATGAGATGTAGAGACTAGGTATTTCAACCTCAAGTGGGAGAACTGCTTCTACCTCGAATACCAATGAGAAAGGGGTTACTCCTGTTGGTGTTCTTATTGAGGTTCGATGGGCCCACAAGGCTGAATATAGTTTTAGATGCCAATCTTGCTTGTTCTCCTTAACTATTTTGAGGAGAATAGCCTTTAATGTTTTGTTTGTTGCTTCGGCTTGTCCATTGGCTTGAGGGTAGTAAAGAGAGGCCGTATGATGGTTTATTTTGAATTTTCTGCATAACTCACGGACCTCATCATTTTTAAAGGATGTGCCATTATCTAAGATAATGACTTGTGGGACACCATACCTATAAATGATTTGGTTCAAAATGAACTTGGTAATTACCGAACTTGGTACGGTGGTGAGAGGCATGGCCTCTACCCATTTGGTAAAATATTTTGTGGCTGTAATTATAAAATTATGGCCATTGGTTGATGAGGGAGAGAATTTCCCTATCAAATCTAGACCCCACATGGAGAAGGGCCACGGGGTTGCTATTGGTTGCAGGGATTATGCTGGCATGTGAATCTCGTGAGATAATTCTTGGCATTTGTGGCACTTACGTACAAACTCTACTACGTCATGCTTGAGAATGGGCCAAAAATAGCCCATCCAATGTATTTTGTGAGCAGTGGCATGACCACCACAAAGTGGCCTCCAAATATCCCACCGTGGGATTCATAAAGAATCTTTTGCATTCTTCGTGCCGACGCATCTTAGAAGCATGCCATTGAAGGATTTACAATAGAGTACTTGTTCTAAAATAACATATTTAGTAGTGATGATGTGTAACCACCCTCTTTGTTGTGATGTGACACTTTCTAGGTATGTGTGGTCCATGATAAAATTGATGATATCAATGTACCAGGGACATGTAGAGATGGGGGGCCTGGTTTTGACAAAGTATATACATACACTCATCAAGAAAGTACAGATTTACCAAACTACCTCCATCTAATGGATTGTTAGCTAACCAGTCTGCAATGATTTGTCCCTTAACAGATTTCTGGTTTACAAATGTTAACTCAAATTTGCCCATTAAGGTTATGAAACACACAGCCTTTTTAGATAAAGACTCTTACGTGATGAATGTTTGAAATGACCTATCTTTATAATGACCCTTGTTTCTTGGTTTAACATGTAATGTCTTAAACGTTTTGTTGCAAAGACTATGGCAAGGCATTCTCTCTCTACCTGTGTATAATGTGTTTCATAATCGAGCAACGATCAGCTAATGAAATAGACTGCATGTTGTCATTTATTATTGTCTTCTTGAGCCAACATGCAGGCTAGCAAGACATTAGTGGCCCGTGAGTATAGGATCAAAGGGTGGTTTGGTTTGGGAGGCATTAACATGGGTGGAGACAATAGGAATTGTTTAACTACTTTGAAGGCCTCGTTGCATTCTTCAGTCCAACCAATGCTATAATATTTCTTTAATAGATTGTTGATTGGATGAATGGAAAAACTTAAATCGGGATGAACCTTCGGATTGCACCAAGTTTCCCAAGAAATGACCTAATTCTAGACTCGTCTGATGGTGGAATCATTTCGATAATAGCCTAGATTTTGGCTGGATCAACATCAATCCCTCATGAAGATATAATGTAGCCCAGAAGTTTTCCTCTTGTCACACCAAACATGCACTTCTCTGGGTTTAAAGTGACGCCATATTCAATCAATCGTGAGAGGATGATGCGAAGTACTTCTGGATGATCACAACACTTTTTGGCCTTGGCCAATAAGTCATCCACATAGGATTCCACAATTTTATGGATAAGATCGTGGAATATGTATGTCATTGCCCACTGATATGTAGCGTCGGTGTTCTTAAGACCGAATGACATGACAGTGTAACAATAAGTTCCCCAGGGAGTTATAAACGTAGTTTTGGCTTGATCCTATTCAAATATTTTAATCTGATTATACCCTAAGAACCCATCCATGAGGGACAACAGTTCAAATCTAGTTGTTGCATCAACAATAATGTCAATGGATGGTAACAGAAGTCATCTTTGGGACAAGCTTTGTTAATATCCCGAAAGTCTATGTAAATGCATATCTTCCCATTCTTTTTGAGAACAGGGATGATATTAGATACCCATTGTGAATAGTCAATGGGTTTGATGAATCCCACTTGGAGAAGTTTTATTACTTCCTCTTTTACCATGAGAGCCACTTTTGGCTTCATTGGTCTTGACTTTTTTTTAATTGGTTTTGCATATGGTTTAGTGACAAGGTTATGTACCGCGATGTGTGGTGCAATGCATGTCATTTCTTTATAGCTAAACAGAAAGCATTTTTATGTTCCTTTAGGACTTGGGTGTGTATTTCTATCTCCTCTAGAGTTAACGAGGATCCCAACTTCAAAAAATTTGGTTCTTCCTCTGTCCCGATGTTTATGTCAATGGTTTCTTCTATTAAATAAGCGTTACATTCTTCAAATTCAGGTGGGTCGAGAGGTAGTTCCAAGCTTTCTTCATCTTCTACCTCGTAGATGTCGAGATCATTTTATGGAGGAGACTCTACCATGGGATTTCTAAAATAGGAAGAGGAATGTGGTATTAGGGAAACATCCACTATGTGGTAAGTAAGGTGTAGCTCTGCATAGGTGTTTAGATATTCGAGAGTGACTCTATCACCGTCAAAGTGATCCAGGATAGGAAAATCATTCTCAGCTTCTCCATGAGTGAGGAGTGGGTTTGTTGGTATTTTACATATTAACGGTTCAGTACGAAGTGATACTATGAAATTTGTATCTTCCAACTCACTGTTTGGAGTGAAACGGGAAGTTGAGGTTGCTATTGAATCTGGAGAAGGTTCTACTCTCATGGGATTGCTTCAATTGATATGAAGTTGAATCCCTTTCTTAGATCTAATACCACTATTTTGTAGAGTTGTAAATGTTCAGCCCTAGTTTCATATACCTCAGAGACTTTGTTTACAACTAGTTGTGAGTCTCCTAGCACTCTAATGTTATCAACACCCATTCTTTTGGCTAGGATGAGGCCAAGGAGGAGAGCTTCGTACTCAGCTCCATTGTTTGTACATTCAAAGTTTAATTTAAAGGCGAAAGGTAGGATCTTTCCCTCAGGTGAAGTAAAGATCACTCCTACCCCAGCTCCAAAGTAACATCTAGCTCCATCGAAGTGGAGAGTCCAATATTTTCTTGGAAAACTGGATGTTGGGATATTCGTCGTATTTGTTTCTTCTGCTTTGGTTACTTCTACCATACAAACTTTGTCTGATGGAAGAGAAGCAATTCCTAGGGTATATCCCATACCCATAGAATCAAATGGTAGGAGAATAGGTAAATATTTCTCTAGAGCAACTCAACAATTTTATGGTAGTCCCTAATGACACTGTTTCTATGACGTTGGCCTCATTTTTGAGTGTCGGGATGCCCTTGACCAGATTTGTAATTTCCAACTCTGTGGTGGGTATCAACTTCTCTTTTGGTTTTGAATTAACCGGTTTGCTAAGTTGATTTGTTGGGAGTTCAAACTCAGAATGAACGCTTGGTCTCTTCTTCAAATCAGCTAGGTGTATATCGAAGGGTTTTGGGTCACCTTGTGCCACAAATATTTTCCCTAAGTGTAGAAATCTTATTTCTTGGAATAACGTGGAAGGGATTGCCTTCATGTAATGTATCCATGGCTGACTGAGGATCATATTATAGTTGGCTTCCTGATCTATAATATAGAATTTAGTAAGGACCGTCTTGGGCCCTAAGGTGACTGGTAAAACTATGGTTCTAATTGAGGTGGCCTTGAGGCTATCATAACCTCTTAGCGTATTTCGTGTTGTGGAATAGTTTGTCTCTCTCGTATCCTAACTTTTGAAGAAAAGTGAAGGGGACTATGTTAACTACTGCCCCATTGTCAATCATTGTGCATTTAACATAATTATTATAAACCCATACTTGTAAATGTAAAGTTGGGTTTCCTCTTCATGCAATTTCTATGTCTATTGTCATTTTTCTTATATCAAATATTACCTCAAGTATCATATCTAGCTTCCCTGGAGGGTAGACTTCAAATTATACATGGTTTACTTGCGTTTCTGGAGGAGGAGTGATGTTAATTAGATGACCAGGGCCTAATGCTTCTAAGAGAGAAGCCCTATGGGTAGGAGAGTTTTTAACAAATCCAAAAAGGAGATGTGAGAGAAGGTTTTCATTAAATCATTAATTAAATCATAGGTGCCTATGGGTTTTACCAACATTTGTTGAATGTTGTCTAGTTCCAATGGATAACTTGGAGTTGGTTGAGAAGAATAATCCCATGTTCTTGTTATGGTTTCTATGGGTAGCTCGGTGTCTAACTCTACCAGACCAACTATCTTGGTTTGCGGTTGAGTTCCTAATTGGGGTGCGACCGATGGATTTAATGAAGTTGAAGCTTCATGATCATTGTTTCCTGTTATAACACCCTTGTTTGTTCCACTTGGATCTAACCTGTTATTGTTAGAATGGTTTGGGAGTGGATCATTAAAGATTTTGAGGGGTAAATTTTGAGGGGAAACTGTCCTTGTGTAAGTGTTTGGAATGGGTACTACAGAATTTTCTAAGAACATATCTATAAAGAGTTGTTTTTGATCTTCTGGCAAATGCTGCATGAATTTATTGTAGTCACAACAAGTCCTAGTATCGTGGCCTTGAATTTTGTGGAAACCACAATACAAATTGGGATTATAATTTCAAGGCTATTGATTTGAAACCTGTTGTGGCCCAAAATTCTAATAAGGTTGCTGGTTGTTAGAGTTAAAATTTTGAGGTTGTTGCCTTTGGTTTTGACTCTAATATCTAGTTGGGTTTCTATTTGGACCTTGTGTTTAGATTTTTCGTTGTTGTTTTTGTGGTTGTGGTGGACAATTAAAATCCACCATGTTGATTGTTAGAATAAAATTGTTATTTCACTGATTGTTAACAGGAGGTGAAATGTTCACAACATTTTCTCTTTTAGTTTGGTCAGTTACTCCATTTGTTGTAAGTCTCGTGGTTCTTGTTAAGGATCTTAGGTCTTTGATTAGCATTCCTGGTATAGGATAGGCCACGATGTTTTGATTGGGAGTGATTAATTTACCATTTGTTCCATGTCTTACAACCACTATCTATTGTTGCTTGGTCGATTTGGAGAGCACTCTCGAGTACTTCATCGTAAGTTCTTAGTGGGAACTTTTGGACTTCTTCCTTTATCTCTCTATTGAGAGAATGAAGGAATAAATCACATAGTTCCATTTGATCCATGTTTGGAGCACTTGTTGATGAGTAGAGAACCGTATGCCATCTTTGAATAAAATGAGTAGTGGATTCATTATGTTCTTGTTTAATATGCAAGAATTCCCTGATTCCTATTCTTAACAATTTGTTCATATCAAAAGCTTTGATGAACTCTGACATGAGTTGTTTAAATGAGTGTATCAAGGCTTCAGGTATTCTATAATACCAATCAAGGGAAATACCCTCTAAGGTTTTAGGGAATATCTTAGCAACAACCCCATCCCAAGGGAGTAATTCCCATATGGCTATGGCATAGGCCTTAATGTGTGCATTTGGATCTCCTTCCCCTTTGTATTTGGGTAAATCGGGAAGAGGTCTTGGAAGCATAACACTTCATATGGTGAAGTCTAGGGGCTCTTTTAAATATTCTAAATAAGTCCCTACCACATAGGCCTCGACCATCAATGGTGCTTGCTGAGGGGGTGGGGGTGGCATGGTTTGTTGATATGGCATAGCGTATGCATTTGCAGGGACATAAGGGAATCCCTGTGGTTGAATGAACATCTCGGGAGAAGAGAACATGTCTCCTTGTGGTGATTTTGAATAAATGTTTAAGTAGGGAGGAGCATTGTTCTGGTATGGGTTGTTTGGTGCCAAGCCGGGAGGTATCATATTTTCAACTGGAGCGGTGTTTGAAAACACAAAGTCCTAGTTGGTGTTTGTTGTGGGTAATTATACATATGTTGAGGAGGCATGCCTAACATTCCTGTTCCTGTAAGGAGGTCAACCTGACTGGGGTGATGCAGAGGGTTGGGGATTCCTGCTTGCCCAAAATATGAATTTTGATTTTCTTGAGCAAGTTCCAATCCTCTAACCTTCTCAACTAAGGCTGAAATGACCTCTATTGGTGAAGACACAGTGTTTTTCCTTAATGGTGTTTGTTGTATACCTTGAGGTTGTAAAGGGGTATGATACCCTGCTATGAATTGATCATTACCCTACCAAGTTTCACCAAGAGCATTTCCCACAGGTGGAGGAATGGGGGTGTTTTCTTGGAGTAGGGTATCGAATTTTATTTATAAACTCCCTACAGGTGGGTACATGTTTTGGAAGCATTGTTCACTTCTAGCGTAGCATGCTAAGTACTCCTCATCCAAAAATGGGAGTGGATCTGATTGTCTACTGATTTGTGGTCTGAACAAGACCCAAGGAGATGAAGTGGATTCTCTAGTAAACATCATATTATTAGAGCCTAAGGGCTCTAGTTGTTGTGTTTGTGCAAGTTGATCCAACTCCTCAATTCAGAATGAAGAACTAGAACTAGTTCTTTGAGGGGGAGTTTGAGATGGAAAGTGATTACTTGAATACTTATCAGCCCATGTGGAAAGCGAGGGTGAAAATTGTCTATTTGTTTGACCATAATTTTCTTCGAGACCTGAGAGAGGTCTGCCATATGCGTCGTATCCCAACATATTTGGGGGGTATATGAATACCTGCAAAATAATGGGATAGAGCGAAGGTGGATGAAAGAAATGAAAATAAAAGGAGAAAAATTGTTAGTTCGTGTCGGAGTTCACAAATTTTGTACAATGGAAAAGTGACATGCAAGCATGGGAATCTACAAGTAACTCTTTCCTTGTATCCGACCTCCCGAGGTCGTGCTGAGACAACTGGTGAATTTGGAATATGTATGGATACAGACAAATTAGTTGGTTAATCTTATATCCTCAATACATAATAATGGAATCTGTGAATCTAAGGCGAAGAAGGCCCTCCTAACCTGGATTGGTGTAATGGATCATTCAGATATAATAGTTGTTTGGAGGCTCTAATCAATGTCGAGCTCTGCCGAGATCTTGTTGACTTATTGTTGGATATGTGGGAAGTGACTTGTAGGTGCTTCATGTATATTTCTAGACAAGGTCATGAAAATGGTGATGGGAGGTGTAGTGGATTCTCTCCGAGGTTTTATGGATGATTCTCTGGTCTAGTCTAGAAATCCTTAGCTTGATTGGCTGCTACGTTTAATAAGGAGAATTGTGTAATGATGTCTAGTGGGAGCGGTGAGGACCTAAAAACTAGTGTTCATAAACCAACATCAATGTCTGTTTGATCAATAGGCTCGTTGGGTTGTGGGACCTATGGATCACAACCGTAAGTTCATGGTTGTGGTAGACCTCCTATGGTCATATGAAGAGTTAATCTCTCCTTCCAACTATCCAATAATCATACACCTTTTTAGCCTCTATGTTTAGAACTAGGAGTTGTGTAATTTTCTTAGAATACCTTATAGGTGTTTTGGCAACTTGAATGTGTAAGCTAGTGTCTATGTTGATGAGGAGGTCCCTTGCATTGGGTTGTGGAACTAGAGGATCACAACTAAATATTTTTTCTCTTTCGAGTCCTTGTATAGTCATACAGATACCCTATAAAGGTAGTCTATAGTTAGGATGATTTGACTAAAATGTGTATGCCTTGTCATCTTCAATATTTAATTCTCTCGCTTATTTACTAATTACTCGTAGGATTACTATTTCTCAAAAGACCTAGATCCTAAGGTCTTGATCTATATCAGCTAGTGTTGTGGGGAGATTTGGTTGAGGCACTATTGGTTCAAATATGTATTCTCTAGGCTCTCTAGGTCCCATGATTGTCATGCAAAAACGATTCAACTTTAACTAAAACTAATAAACTAATTATGAAAGATGTATCTACACTATGCATGTATTCTTTTATTTTTGTATTTTTGATGAAGTATTTTAACGAAATTAAAAGAGCAACTATTCTAATATTTTTAGAAAATGGACAATTAATCTAGTAACAAAATTAAAACAAACAAAGTAGCTTGGTGTAGCTATTTTCTGTGCAGTGTGAATTTATCCTAAATATCTAAATAACCAACTAGTTTAATCGAAAAACTCTCAATCCTACCTCAGAAGTGAGAAATGAATCATAGCTTCTCAGAAACTATCATTCCCCACAGCTTCCCTGGCAATATTGAAAGTGAACTTTAACCAAAATGAAATAATTTACTACTCTATTTGATACGTTGTAACTAGAACTTTGATAGCTCAAACCTGGAGTTTACAGAATAGTGGTAAATCTAGTTGTGTGTGAATTTTTCCTCTCATTCCTTCGTGTTCTCATGAATGTAGAAAATTATGTATATGATAGCATCAGTAGAAGAAGGTACTTGACCAATGGCAACTTTGGATATAGACCAAATACAATGCAAGTAAGAGAGGGATAGTGCAAGTGAACAGAGCTTGACTATGTAATTCCTAAGCGGGATTTATTTGAGAAATATAACACAAATACGCCGAGAGTTCTAGAAACTATATTTTGTGACCAGACAAAACCTGTAACTCTAAATGGATTCCAATCTAAGAATGAAACTACCTTCTTCTAAATTGGTTTGCATGGAATATCAATGAAGCAATATTGAAACAAGAAAATCAAATGACCTCTAAATAGCAAAGGAAGACTAACAATGGATGCAAAACATGAAACTACTGGAATTCTAAGCAAGAAACTCAAAATACTGAATGATTAAACAGAGAAGGAGAGGGGCCTCTTGTTTGAAAACAAGCTAGCTATTTATAGCAAATGCATTCACTAGAAGGTAACTTGGAATGGAACTCTTTTACCATTAAACAAAGAGAAAACACTATTCACAGGGTGGCCAAAACATAAATACAAAGAAAAGTAGTTGAAGAATGTGGATAGAAATTGAAATTTTATGTTTGACACAATCGCCGGAACACTGGAAAAAGCTCACATGACCGCCGCCTTGTGCAAAGTGCGGTGGTTATAAGACCACCGCCTGTCTGCGCGGTGTTCATGGGACTACCACCCAGAAGGGTGGCGGTCTCATCACTTAAGACCAAAATGCAAGGGAAAGAGGGGGAAGAGGGCAGAAAAAGCACGTGGAGGCTGGATGAGGCATATGGGATACAAACGTATACTTGGCGAGCTTTTCTGGATCCCGAACACCTTGCGAGGAGACCTATATCATCATTGGGGTATGTGTAACCTCTTTTTGGCGGTGCAGTACCCTATAATTTTGGGTACGTACGAGTATCCTTTGCTAGTTTCTAAATAATCCTATTATTGTTGATATTATTTACTAATGAATATATAATTACTATGATAATTATTTATAAAGTTCCATTAAGGGAATATTTCAAGGAATGACATTAAGATACATAAGGAAGTTATATTTCACCTTTAGATAAGATTCATAACAATAATTAGGATGTGAATAATTATAAGAGGTTGTATATTTGGTAGTAGTAGGAATTTAATTAGAAGATGGAGGGCCATTTTCCTTATGTTGAGGAATGGCTTTCAAAAGTTGATGCTTCAATTTTGGAATGATTTCATCATTAATCGGTTATTCAAATGAAGTATCCTTAAGTGACACTTCGAGTGTATGATGACATTATAGGATTTTGGAATGGATCTTTATATGTAGTATGTCATTGATAGTTTACCTTAGTTGTAGTTAATTATTGGGAATTAACTATATTATAGTCACAATACCCTGCAATGGTTCCCAAAACGTTATTCATGGGTTCTTTGGGATTACAAATTATTGTAAACTTTTGTGGTTGATGGTTATTATGATCTTAAAGTAGATATTGATACTTTTCAAAATGGTTTATAATTATATATTCATGATTAAATTTAGGACCTAAGAAGAAATTAAATGTGGCATTATGAATATCAATAAAATATTCATGATAATTCCCCACATTATTACGTGACCAAGAGGGGAAGTTAATTTTATAGAACCTATTTTGAATACAAAGAGAAGAAGAAAATCGTTCCTCTCAAGGACCTCCCATTCCTATGGAAGATAAACCTAATAACCCTTTATAAGTACATGAATAAATTATAAGCCAATCCTCGTAAGAAAACTTGCTTGATAGGAGCCTTCATAGAAGAAATTTTTTAAGAAAATAAGATCGAATCATCCCCTTAGGAGCTAAAGCAAGAATAGAATACCATTATGAATCATTTGGATGAGCTCCTTGAAGAAGGGGATCTTGATCCTTCTCTTTCGTAACCGAGAAAATATCGTCAATTTCTCGATGGTTAATCAAAAGTATCCCGAGGAAAATAAACTATCTCAATCAAGTATTCTCTACTCCTAAAAGAGATAAAGATTTGGGAAATGTTATGGAAGATCCAAGAGATTTGTATTCTATACCTCCTACCAGATCTTGTAAAGCAATAGATTTAGGAGGAAATAAACATAAAGGAAGACAAACTTTGGGAGATCATAGGAAGAAAACTACCGAGAGAGAAATGTTTTATGGTACTTAATTAACTTTGGACCCCAAAGTGACTAGAAACTTCTTCTCCAAATTTTCCAAATGAAAATCATATCTTGGAATATTAGAGGCATAAATAGTAGCAACAAGAAAAGAATTTTAAAATATTTTATGGAGAGTAACATGCCTCATATTTTTCCTCTTCAAGAGATGAAAATTCAAGATAGTATGATTAATAAAAAAGGGTACTTTTTGAAACAATTTTGAGGTAAAAATTATTGATTCCATTGTAGTTTCGATGGCATTTCCATATTTTGGATTAGTGAAAATTTTAATGTTCTATCATCTTTGAATCTCCCTAGCACCTTGTAACTATATTCACTATAGTAAGCAATAACACATATGTTTGAATTTTTTCCAATATCTAAGCTCCTACTAATCATATTGGAAGGAAACATTTATGGTCTAATCTAAAGGAATTTAAAAACAAATGTAAAAATTATAAATGGATTATTAAGGGATAATTTGATACCCCTCTTTCCCCTCTTGAAAAAAAAAAAAAGGGGGCCCTCAAGATTTCAATATAAGCATGGAAGACGTAGCTAACTTCATTGTGGATAATAATCTTATCGACATTGAGTTGGAGGGAACTAAATTCACTTGGAGTAATTGAAGGATGGGGAGGATATGATTCAAGTAAGATTAGATAGATCCTTGAATTTGGAGGATTAGACTCTTTCTCAAGATTTCAAAATTTATTCTCTTCCTCAAATTGGCTCGGATCACAATCCTATTATTCTCGAACTTGTTTGATAAATAGGTTAAAGTTCACACCCCTTTCATATTTGAAATAATGTGGATGTGATCTAGAGGATATTCGAGTGCATATGATCCCTAAATATCCCTAAAACATTTCAGCATTGAATATCATCTTGATACATTTTTTCGATATAAACAAATCGAAAATAGAGCTCGTATGTGCAAGATATGGTCTGCTGAAATTTTTTGGCCAACAGAAAATATGGGGACTATGTGCAGGTCTGTTGACATGGATGAATCACATTATGACAAGTGGAACAAGGATTGAAGAGTATAAAAATTGTGTTTTTAATTTCAATCTTTGACACTCAATTTTAGATAGGTAGGCCCCATTATTTGTTGGTGGGGCCCTCAAACCATGTTTGACATACTCATTTTACGAAGGGGTACTTTGGCCTCCGATTCATATTACCATTGTTGAGATTTTTTAATATTTTCTCATACTTATGTTACGGGTTGAATGTGGGATTATTTCATTGTAATATTGAAATTCTTGCATTGTATTATAATGGGACCAAGTTATATTGCATTGGGCCTAGCTACTTTGAGTTAAGAAGAAACTTGACACATTGAAGATATAGCTCGGCCTTAATTCTATGCAGCTCGATGGGGTGGTCAACTCCTATCAAGTAAAAATTATTATCTCTTCATTTCTTAGCCATACAACTTGGCCCAATCTACTATTTTCCCACATTTCAAAGGCTAAATTTTGTACATGGCGTGGATGGTTCAACCATAAAACTCGTTCTTATATCCTTAACAACTTGGTCGAATCCACATTTCAACTTGGATGTTCAAAAAAACACTACCTTCCATGTGGGATGGTTCGAACACACAATTGGGTGGATAAACATAGTTGGCACCACATATGTGTTGTGTCTACACTTTGAATAGTCCACCTAAGTGGACTTTATACATAACTCGCCCAACATTGGCTGATCTAACCAATACACCAACCAACACAATACATGGCGAGAAAAACAACACCAAAGCATGGACTAGCCCACATGATAATAGGCAGTCACCTATATTTAAACCTCCAAACATCCCATTTCATGGTCGATGTGGGATAAACCCCCCACAATGGAAAATGGAACTAGCGATAGAGTAGAAAACTGTTTCAACCCTATGATGTGTCCATCACAAAACATGTGACTCACTATCAAGCCATATGGGCTTGGTGAGTTATAAAACTCACTCACTTATATTATAAAATATTGTTTCCATGTCTATGGGGAAGAAAAAATAGGAAATTTACAGATATCTTCAATTTTGGAGCACATAGGGTCATGTTTAAGCTTCAAAGTGTAAAAGGAAAAGTGTTCATAATTTAGAGAGGAACACAATAATGTCATTTATTCTTCATGAAGTGAAATATTTTTCTAGGTGTGGGTGCTTTTCTGAAAAAATTGCATGGATATTGCCTTTGTGGAGATACTTTGCAAAGCCACAACTTGATTTGAGAATGTATTTTTGATCAATTGTATTGTTTTCAAATCCATATCAGCTCTTTAAGTAGGTGAGAGTGATCTATTATCCATTTCGAATGTGAAAAAGACTTCAAGTGTTAATTAATAGATCGATTCATGATTAAGTGGATCTAGAGATGTAGCCTAACTGGATGAACTCCGTTATCAATTTTTGGATTTTTGGTTATTATTTTATTGTTGATATTTATCAAAATTTCAATTCAAAATAAGGAAATGAATAAATGAATCAAACAAGAAAATAATTGTAAGAACAGTTTAAGTGAAATTTATGGACAAATTATCGACGATAGACAAAAGTGAATGCACAATCAATTTAGGATTAAAAAATCATATTGATATGCATTTTTAAAATATAGCTTGTCATTATTGGAGAATAATAAGATCATATTTATGGTTCCATTACAATTATTCTATTAATCACAAAAAGTTTAATAAGAAGAAAAATTGGTCTTGTAAGAGAAACTGGAAAATAGTGGGGTTTGAAAAACCCAAAATTGAATCCATACCCATTTATTGATCAATTTAAATCATAAATTTTAAGTATCCGAAAAAAAAATTAAAACAAGACTTGGGGGTAAAAATCATTTTCGGATCTTGGGTATCATAGTTACAATAACACTTGCAAAACTTTCTAATCTCCAACTAAGTTTTAGTAGCGAGAGTAGGTTATCACGCTTGTAAAACTTTCTAATCTTTGAGCAATTTTTTGGTATCATAAATGGTTTCGCTCGGTTCTTTATTTCAATTGAAAATTCTTTTAGTTTGGGTTTTGTAATTTGGGCTTGATCTTTCCATTTCAAAGTGTGTAGAGTTTGGAAGTACATCTATTGTAGGAAATCATAGGAAAGATATCTAAGGCAAATATCAAGGAAGTTGGGGCATTCAATCATTAGATTCATGATGATAATGCATTCCCGAGGTTTGATTATTCTCCTAGATGAAAAAATTGTAAGATTAAAAAGAGATGAATTCAATGGATGAGATCTTGATGGTGTTGTAACTTAATGAACTCGAAGAAAGAGGTACCATCCACTACAAATGCATCCACTATGATAGAATAATGCATTGTAAGTATTGCACCACATAATTCCTCTTCCCATATAGAATTGGATTCAGGTAATGTTCTAGGTGAATTTGAAAAGCACACAAAGGAAATTAGATCTAAATTGTTAAATAAAATGGTATTTAATGGAATTGAACTTAGTGAGTATAATCAAGGCATATCTAACCCCATATAGGTTGAATAAAAACCTTGTTTTCCAAGATTGAGTATGTTAATAAAGGTGAAATGGAAGTTGGAGAAGGCTCCACAAAAACTAAAAGAAGACAAGCTTCTAACAAGTAAAGAGGCTTCCCCATTAGCATATGGTGAGTCTTCATCCCAAGATGGATATGGCAAGATATCACCAAGAAGAGGTATTGATATTCCTCCACCTCTTGTTTACCATAAACATAAGAAAAATGGTAAAAATATTGATCCACTATCTACATTTGAGAAATTTGGCAATGATATACAGAAAATGTGGTATAGCTATCCATGCATGTTTTGTGGGATGTCTAACCATTGTGTATCCAAATGTAGGAAACGTAAATATTTATTGGAAAAGATTGTGAGAGATCACTCTCCTAAACATGGCTCGGGAAAATCAGTTTAGGTAAGTTTCCAAAAAGTATGGACAAGAAATTTTGTAGTCACTATAAAAATTAAGGTTATCAAATTAACTAATGATGATGCTTCATCCTAGACAAAATTTGAAATTTGTTAAGAAGAAAATCAATAGTAAACAAACAAACTTGAAAATTACCTTTGCGGTGGTTCGGGTAAATCAAGAAGAAAAACAACCACCTAAAAGGAAATTTTGATTACAATGGTGAGTAAACAATTCCTTAGTTTCATGTTTTCATAGTTGTAATAGTTAATTAGCTTGCAATTTTCAAAGCAATTTTTGAGATTCCTGTTGATTTTTGAAGAAAGAAATAATCCCCATATGTATTTTTAGCTTTCGATTTGATGAAGTAACCTAAAGGGGAAATCTGGGTGATAGGTTTATCATACTTGGATAATTTCTCTTATTTATGGGTCTCTAAAAAACTTCATTTTTAATGTGACAGTGGCATGTACACTTGTTCTTATGGGGCATGGTCAGTAGATCAAATGTCTATTTTTGGAAAATTATATTCATAGTATATTATTGTTTCATCTTTTCAAATGTATCATGTACGTATTATTTTTATGTGTAACAATTATAGAAACATTTTTAACTATGCATGATTTTTGCACACGTTATAAGTCTGTTAATTTAGGATTTTATATTTGTAATTGTCAAATATGGTTATAAATAGTATGTACAATTTTTGCACTAACAAATTGTGATGTAGGTTACATTTTGCATAGTTGACGATCGTACATGATCGTGTACAATAGATAAGTATGGCATTTTGGTTGTCATGTCATTTGTAGTATTGGTCAAGGATTATGTTACTTTATAATGGATATTTAATATATATTGTAATTTTTTTAAAACATTACCATACTATAAACTGGGTTTTACATGTTTTTGATATGCAAATGACCTACTAGAGTTCAGTTGGGTGAGTTTCCTTTTTGAGTTAAAAATGGTCTTATTGGGGAGGAGTGATCCAGAGGATATTTTGAGTACAGATGATCCCTAAATCTCCTTAAACCATTATATTGTTGAATAGCATCTCGAGGTAGTTATGTCGATATAAGGAACTCGAAGGACATAGTTTGTATGTGCAAGATATGGTCCGCTGAAATTTTTGGCCAACAGGGAAAATTCAAGGACTACGCGTAGGTCTACTGATGTGGATGAATCAAATTTCAACAAGAGGCATAATAGGTGAAAATAAAAAACAACTATGTTTTGAATGTAGGTTTTGACACTCGGTTGTAGACTGGTGGGCCCCACTATTTGCTATACCTGGGGGCTCTCATCTAGGTTTGGCACACTCTTTTTATGGAGGGGTGCCTTGGCCTATGATTCATATT
Source organism: Taxus wallichiana var. yunnanensis (assembly GCA_018340775.1). Lineage (NCBI taxonomy): Eukaryota > Viridiplantae > Streptophyta > Pinopsida > Cupressales > Taxaceae > Taxus > Taxus wallichiana. The sequence goes on from CM031235.1 coordinate 566,369,930, forward strand.
ACCATTGTTGAGATTTTGTTTACATTTTCTCATACTTTTGTTACCATGTTGAATGTGGGATTATTTTGTTGTGATATTGAAATGCTTGCATTGTATTGTAATGGGACCGAGTTATATTGCATTGGGCCTAACTCGCTCGAGTTAGGAAGCAACTCGGTACATTGGATATACAACTCATCCTTAATTCTATGCGGAACTCGGTGGGGTTGTCAACTCCTGCCGAGTTAACCTTATTATCTCTACATTTCTCGGCTATACAACTTGGCCCAATCTACTATTTTCCCACATTTCGGGCTTAGTTTTGTATATGGCATGGACGGTTCAACCATACAACTAAGTTTTATATCCTTAAATACCCGATCGAATCCACATTTCTACATGGATGTTCCAACAAATTATTTCCTTCCATATGGGATGGTTCAAACACAAAGATGAGTAGATAAACATATTTAGCACCACATATATGCGGTGGATCAACTCGATACAATCCACCTGCATGGACTTTATACATAACTCGGCCAAACATTGGCCAATCTAACCAATGCATTGGCCAACAAAATATGTGGTGAGAAAAAAATATAAGGTGTGGAATAAGCCATGTGATAATAGGAGGGTCAGCCTATATTTAAACCTTCAAACAACCCATTTTGTGGTCAATGTGGGACAAACCCCCTTAATCGAAAACCCAACCGGCAATAGAGGAGGAGGGGGTCGACCTCATGATGTTTTAGTAAAAAAACATGTGAGTTGTCATTGAGCCATATGAGCTCGAAGAGTTATAAAACTTTCTCACTTATATTTATAAAATATTGTTGTTAGGTCTATGGGGAGGATACTGATAGGCAATTTCTGAGATATCTTCAATTTTGGAGCACATAGGGTCATTTTTAGGATTTTGTGTAAAAAGGAAAAATTTTCATAATACAAAGAAGAACACAATGATTTCATTTATTCTTCATGAATTTATATAGTTTTCTAGGTGTGGGTGATTTTTGACACAATTTCATGGAGATTGCGCTGTGGAGATATTGCAGAGCCACAGATTGATTTAGGAATGTATTTCTAATCAATTTGCACAGATTTTCAAATCCATATCAACTCTTTAAGCACGTGAAAGTGATCTATTATCCTCTTGAGAAGGTAAAATAGTACACAAAGTGTTAATTAAAAGATCAATTGACAATTAAGTGAATCCGGAGACGTAGCCCAACTGGGTGAACTCCATTATCAATTTTGTGGATTTTTGGTGATTATTTCATAGCTACTATTTATCATAATTTCAATTCAGAATAAGGAAATGAATAAATGAATTAAGGAAGAAAATAATTGTAACAATATTTTAAGTTAAATTTTTGGATAAATTATCAACAATAGACAAAAGTGAATGCACAATCAATTTTGGATTAAAAATTGATTGATATGAATTTTTAAAATTTATCTTGTGATTATTGGAGAATAATAAGATCATATTTATGGTTCCTTTGCAATTATTCTATTAATCACATAAAGTTTAATTAAGAAGAAAATTTGATCTTTTAAGAGAAACTAGAAAACAATGGGATTTAAAACAACCCAAAAATGAATCCATAACCAGTTATTAATCAATTTAAATCACAAATTGTAGTCATTTTTACCCCTATCACAAAAGAAAGGAACCCCATGCATTCCGCCTATCACCCAGCGGATGCTAGGCACTCACCCGAGGCACGCACGGGTACCGAGTCTCTCTTTTATGTGATTTAAGTGGGAAACATCATCTATGATTTGTGTTTAAGAGATTTAAAGAGGATTTAAGACATACAAGAACCATAGAGCTTAGAACGGCCTCTAGATCTTTGTAGCCATTCTAGACAGATAGTACTTAACAGACTATATGACTTGTATCATAACAGAAAGAAGTATACAAACATCCATACCTAGTATAAACATAAATGAAGAGAACTTATGAAAAATATGTATGCATCAGAATCATTGATATTCATATATATATATATATATATATATATATATATATAATGGTAACCTCATTACATCCATGGAGCCATTACAAAATGTCACAGAGAAGCAAACCGCAGTCATGCATTACAATTGGACTAATGTAGCTAGGCTAAAAAAAAGAAAAATTACAATCCCCATACCCAATACATCCTTTCCCAAGTGTAATTACCCACTAATAGAGTTCTTGCAGTATTTCTGCAGAGCTCCGCCCATTCTCTAGTTCTCTCCCTCTTTTTCATTTTTACTCTACAAGAACTTATATTTATAGCCTCTATGGGCTACCAACTCATCCTCCAGCGCCCTCAGATCCGATGCCAAGTTTCTAAATGTGGTCCTCCATGTGAGCATGCTCCTCCAGGCTTGAGCTTTCCACTTTATACCATGATGTGCTTCTAGAAGCTTCTACCGTAGGCATGCTCCTTCCTATGCCAACCTATTGCCAAGTGGCACCTTATCCACACAACATGTGCAATCAGGTCATTATTTTCATATGTTCTATCCCAAACACCCAATTTTACTAAGTCCCAAACCCTTAGTTCTATCCGCGTGCATCACACATGCCACGGGCTTCCTTAAACCCTTCTCTTAAACCCCGCTCTCTGCGTGCTCTGTCCTCACATGCCTCTCTTCAACTAAGACTGTGTGCATGTGCACCTTTTGTACTTAGTCAATATTCTAGGGGCCCAACATCACCCCACACTATGCATGTTCTCCATCCGCAAGAACACTTCCCTTAGTGAAAGAAAGAATGCAATAGGCTTATGCCTAGGAGAAAGAATAAGGGGATGAAAGAATGGGGAAAGAAGAAAGAATGGGAGAGTGAAAGAATCACTACAACAAACTAGGAAAATCCTTTTGCAAGTCAGCCTCCAATTTATTCTAGGCATCGACTTTGTCCTGTGCTCTCTGATAGAGGTCACCGACCAGGGTGCTCACCTCCCCAAAATTTAGTCCATCTCCTTGCACGCTCATGGTATCAGTGATCTTCTCCAATTCCTTACATATATCCTCCAGTGCATCCATTCTTCGTGTAATGCATGGATATAGTTCCTTCAACTGGTTTTTGATTGAACCCCTTAAGGTTTCAATGGCTTCAGACTTTTTCTCAACCTTGGCAAGGATTTTCTCTCTTTCTGCCCTATTCCCCTTGTTTTTCTCCTAGAACTCCTTGATTTCCACTTCATGAGTGGTGAATAAAGCAAGCGCCACTTTTTCCCTCTCCATGCAATTGTTGTACATAGCCTCGTGGTGCCGAAAGCATCCCTTACATCAGTAAGCACTTTGTTGTATTCCACAACGAGCGCTACGATCTTCAACTTATTTTCCTTCTCTAGACGCATGGCCAATTCCTCTGCAGACTCCAAGGCTAGCGGCTATCTCTCCATGGTGAGAACCCTTGTTAAATCCTCCAGGCATCCCAAGGTAGATCCATACTTCTACACGGGCGATGCTAGGTCCCGATGCTTCAACATGATAGCCTCATTGATGGATTCTACTTTCTTGTACATAATGCTCACCTTCACCTTTTCATCCTTCAATTCATAATTCCACTGGGTGCTAATCAACCTCTCCTAGCTTAGCTCCTTTTTCAAAGTAGAGACATCTTCCTCTTTCTTCTTTAGCTCCCCTTCTAGGTATCTGACCCTATCATTCTACCCAAAGATTCTAGCCTCGATCTCAAGGGAGACTTTGTTGAGCGTGTTGCATAGTTTCTCATCCAAGAGCTGTTGGGTATCCACCACTAGGTTGTCTTCTCTTGGTCCTAGAAATGTTATTATTTCCCTGTGGTTGGCCTCAAACTCTGGCTCATCAAGGTGGGACTCTATAGCCCATGAGAGCATATTCCTTGTTCATGGATATGTAGCCTCCTTGTCAAAAGATGACATTGCTACAAGCTCCTCTACCGGAATGGTACTTTGGAACCGTGTGCGAGAACACTTTCTTGGGGTCATCAATATAACCCATCTTCATCCTCTCCCCCTCGTGCACCTTCCTCCCATGCACATACCCTTGGGTATACTTACAGTTAAAACTGGGCCTCTAGTGCTGCCATGTTCCTCTTTTGCACTCTCCTCCTTCTCCTTGTTCAATATTGGCTCAACATCGTATTCCACTTTGTCCTTCACCAAGGTCTCCATGTCCCTTATCTCTTCTTCTTCTACCACCTTGGCTGTCTACTCCTACGTAGAGCTTGGAGCCTCTTACTTCTATGTGCTAGCCTCCTCATCTTTTCCCATGTCCTAGGTGCTTCCTCTTACCTGGCTATCCTTATGCCGCACAAAAAGGAACCCTTGTTCTTCTTCTCTGCCTTCCTCCTCTGAATCATGTACATTGAAAATAGGTGGCCCTTGATCTTTCCTGGGTCCTCTTCCCCACTTACTTCTTCTTCACTATCATCCTTTTCTCCTATGCACTTGTCCAAATTTCCAACTTCTTCCGAGGTGGTCTCCTCTTCTACCCTCTACTTCTTTCTAACTGGAGATTCTGGTGTAGGTGACTCTATTTCTTCTTTTCCGATGTTGCTTATCGATGGATTTTATGGCTCTAGAGTCTTCTCTTTTACTATGGGATTTTTCTTGCATGTGTACATACTGGTTCTGGCGCTTGTCCCGGGGGAACCTATTGCCTGTGTCTCCACCACACTTGGTATTTTCTTCTCTGGATATTTATCCTCCCATTTGGGCATGGGTCTTTTCCTCCTAGTTGGATCTTGAGGTATAGATACCTCATTCTCTAGACATGTTCCCTTCTCATACCGGGTCTTATGCGAATGTATACACACGCCATGGATCCATCTACAATGGGCGAGTCATGGGCCTTTCATATGAACTTCATGTGATACATACCGCTCCATGTACGTGCACTTTTCGGGGTACACCAACCCTTTGTGCATTTCCATGTGGTTCTGGTCTAGATTACCAAGGTCCAACTTAAAATTTTTGGACTCCCTAAACCTATTTACTCCCACTTGGAAGTATTGAGTTGTGAAGGAAAAGGGGAGCTTGCACCATGGGCTCCATGTCCCATTTGATAGTTTGAATCTGCCCAAATAGAAATACTAGTACATAACAAATTTTGCTTCTCCCCGGTGGATGCTTTGGCGTTGTTCAAGAATTCTCCATTCTTCCCTAAACACGTTCCTTAGGAACATGTACCACTTTTCCAAATGTGCCTTGTGCACTATTGTCATAGTGTCACAAGCATATTTCTCAAACCTTTTGGTGGGTGAGGGGTCTTCAGCAAGGTACTCCCATACAAACTTATCTGATGCATCTGGTACCTTGATTTCCAAGAACATGATGGTTAGTAGCACATTTCCAAAGAGGATCCTATCACCTTCCTTCGTGTAGTTAATAATTTCATCCATAATGAATGCATACAAATTGTAGAAGGTACCCTCTGAAATATTTCTGCATACATTCAACCATGGATTATTAACTTGGGCCCATCTCTCCTGAAAAATTTAGCTTTGACACTAGGTGCATAGCCATATTCATCACAGGATCCTTAAAGTCTATGACATCATAATATCTTGATGCCTTCTTGCATTTAAAAGCGGTGATAGTTTCCTTAATCACTTCTTTGTCAGTCAAATCATCCTCCAAACAGTCTCCTTCACAGATGAGACCTGTGAAATGTGAAATGAGCTAAGGAGTTATGCACATCTTATGCCCTACAAAGTGGAAATAGTCTTCATGTATGTGCGGCATCAGCCACTGATATAAGCACTCAAGTTTCCTGAAGTAGGGAAACTCAAAGAGTTGTAATAACCCTGCCTTCTCTAATTTGACCTTCACGTCATCATTATATATGGGCAAACCCTTTGGTGTCCTTTTGTTCATTAGGCACACTAACTCTAGCACCATTTCCTTCTCGATTGTGTTTTTCTGATGATTATAATCATTTACAGACATGTTCCTAAGATGGGACTCCCACTCCTTCCCCAACAACACTCCATTTGGGTATTGCATTTCTGCATACCACTCCTCATTTGTGTGTGCTTCAATTTCTTGCTGCTTTCCCTTGCCCTTTCCCTTGCCCTTCTTGGGTGTACTAGTTGGTTTCTTGGGTGCCATTATCTAGGTCTTCTTCCCACTTCAATCACTCTGTGTTACTCTATTCTTCTGGTCTCTCCAACCTTAGATCTCAAACTTGTGAAGAAAATTACTTAAACATGTGCCCTAGTTCTTCAAACCCTAACTAGGATACTCCCTTCACAAGACGATACCTTCTCACAACTTCTCCTACGCCCGTGAAATCCCTTCCTCCTGGTTCGCAAACCCGAACTAGTTACCCACGCTTCAATCTCTCCAAATTTTTCTTCACACGGATCAATTTTTTGGAAGCCCTAGTTTACAAAGGTGCAAAAAGTGCTTCGTTCTCCTTATACGCAAAGTGAAAAAATGAAGTCCCTCGACCCCTTTATTTATAGCTTTTTTTCCTTTTTAAGCATTAAGTGTTGCTTCACCTACCACCATACTTTTTACATTTAATGCATATTTTTCAAAAAAGCCCATCTTTAGCGCTTTCACTCACATGCCCCAACCTGTGCGGAAAAACCTCCAACCTTATGGAATGCAACCAATCCAACTTGACAAGAGACTCTTACGCACACGTACCTAGCATTAAAGGCCCTTCTTCTGTCCTAATTTTTTCTCTCGCCTACCTCATGTTGCTTAATGTGCTTTCTCCTCCTTTGTACGTGGGATCACGAAATTAGCTTTATCTTGAAAACAACCATCCTTTTTCCATATTTTCTTTCCAAGAACCTCTTTTAACATGGCCATTCAACCAGAATTTTTAACACAACATCCTTGGCACTTTAACCATGTACTCCTTCACATTAATCTACCCCACTCTAAAATGATGTGCAGTCCTCTTCGCACTCACAGATTCTCAAAAAGTAACAATAAGGTTACCGGCACCCAAGGTGTAAAAAAAAACAACAATGTGAAAGGGAAACACGAGAAAATAAATGCATAAAGGAAAATTCTAAACTAACTGGCAAAACTAGCTTATTTAAAAATACCGAGAAGACTTATTTATAGTAGGGCTTTAGCCTACTCCCATTAAGCTCCAGAAACTTCGTCCCATCTAGCGCCAGAATCGCATGCACCCAAATCAAGGATGTACGAGATTTTGTAAGGACCCAACCAATGGACTTTCAACTTCCCAAGATGGTGTAGAAATTTAGAATCATAAAGTAAGACCATCTGCCCAACCTCAAACTTCTTATTTCTTATGTGGCAATCATGCCAAGCCTTCTACTTTTCTTTCTCTATTGTTTGGCTCCACTTGGCAAGTGATCGTCTCTCATCCAGCTTCATTAACTTATCAATTCTCTCTTCCAGCACTTTCTCATCAGCTAACCCTCCTACACATGCTATTCGTAGAGAAGGTAACATGAATTCAAACTGGTAGAATGGCTTCCACGCCAAACACCAACTGAAATGGTGTGGCTTTGTTCAACATTTTATAAGTTGTCATGTAATCCCATAACACTGCTGATACTTTGACATCCCAATCTTGTCTGCTAACATCACAAATTTTGGTCGTGGTATGACTCGAGTATTTTGTTGAATGCTTACACGGTTCAATTTTCCTTTGGGTGGTAGGGTGTAGTCTTGTGATGATCCACCATGAATTCTCGCTAATAAGATCCTCATGGTCTCATTTAAGAAATGTGTACCCCTATCGTTGGTTGAAATCAATGGACATCCATACCTTGTGATAATGTTCTCCCACAAGAAACTTGCCACCGTGGGTGTTGGTAGTCTTTAGTTGGGACTTCCTCTACCCACCTTGTCAAATAATCCATGCAAGTGATGACATATTATGACCTAGTCCTACGTTTCGCTGGTGTAATAGGGCCTACAAATTCTATTGCACACTTTTTAAAAGGCTCCTCACTAGGGATATGGTGCAAAGGCGGTTCATCTCTCTTTCTGGCTTGCAATGCACCGACAATGGTCACACATTTTACAATAGTCTTTACAATCCTTATATAGGGTTTCCACCACAAACTTGACATTAATATCTTACGTGTAGTGTCATCACCGTATAATGTCCACTGCACTCCATGATGACAAGGTGCTCATGCTCTAATACACACCTACGCAACACCTCATCACATCCCAACTTGTACAAGTCTCCACCGATCAACATCTAGGTTGTGGCACGTATGGCTAATTACTTCTTCTCTAATGCCTTCATTCCTTTTGGCACCACACCTTCCTTTTAAACTACCGTAATTTCCTCCAAATCTAAGGGCACATGTTGTAACCTAAACTTGATTTGCACATCTAGCATTTTCTTTCCAATACTTTGTCGTCCTCCCTGAATCAATTCTTGTGAGATGATCGGGTCCATAATTTCTCTTCCTAGGCTTCACTAGTACGGTGAACTCAAACTCTTGAAATAACAATACCTGTGACATATGCGCCCTTGTAGAATGGCCTTGTTCACCAAACACTTTAATGCCATGTGATCGGTGTAAAATAAAAAGGGTGTTGCAAGTAGATATCTTGCCTAAATTTGAAAATTGCGTAGATCATTGACAACACTTCACACTCAATCATTGTGTAATTCTACTCTACTGGTGTCAACTTCCTGCTTGCGAAACATAAAGGGTGATCAACAATACCTTCACCTGGATGTGCAAGTACTACTCCAATAGCAGTTCCTGAGGCATCTACATGGACATGGAAGGGCTTATCCCAAGAGGGAAAATGTAATATAGGCACGGTGACAAACCTATCCTTTAATGTATCAAACACCCTCTGATGTGTCTCTCCCCAATGGAAGGCACTTTTATGTCTAAGAAGCTCCTCTAAAGGCTCGGCGATCTTGGCATACCCCTAGATAAATTTCCTATAATAACCGGTATGCCCAAGGAATCCATGCACCTTGTGCTCTCTGCTAGTAGGCTCCCCTAACCCCATAATAACTACAACTTTATCGGGATCTACCAACAAGCCCTCCTTACATATGATATTCCCTAATAACGTGCCAAAGGGTGTAGCAAATACATATTTCTTAATATTGAGGAATATCCTCAATTGTCTACACCTCTCAAACATTAACCTCAAATTGTCACAATGGTCTTTACTAGACCATACACTGTCCAATCATCCAAATAGACCTGAAGAAACTTATGGATGAAGTCCTAGAATGCTTGCACCACTATGCATGAAAAAATAGCAGGCACATTCTTCAACCCAAAGGGCATGACCGTATATGCAAAACTTCCCCACTCAGTGGTGAAAGTTGTCTTCTCCTAGTCTTCCTTTGCAATCCGGACTTGGTGGTACCCTGAAAATCCATCTGTAAAGGAATAGATTTTGCACCCAAAACTCCTTCCAAAATTTCTTCAGTGAAAGGGGTTGGAAGCAGATCAATGACACAAACTACATTAAGCTTCTTATAATCCACATGCAGATCCTAATCCGCCCATCCTTCTTGATGCTAATTACCATCAGAATTATCCATTTTGATTCCTCCACTACTTCAATGATCCCAGAAGCTATCATTTTTTCTATCTCCTCCTTAACCTTTACACACAAATTGGGATTCATCCGGTAGGGTCTCTTCCTAACCGGGTGTGCACCGTCCTTCAACTTTATCTTCATCTCCCCAAGGAATCTTTGAAAGCCTTTGAGTTTATGGTACACTGCACAGAATAAATCCTCAAATTTGTGTAATAGATCAATGATCTTAGAGACTTCCTTCTCGACCAGTAATCTCCAATAATAGCTTCCTTAGGTTCTTCTCCTGAACCAATGTTAACCTTCTTTGTCTTTAAGGGCTCATGGTAGGCGTACGTGTGAGTATCAGCACTTTCCACTACCTTGTGTGTCCCTACTGAGAATGGCTAACATCCAATATTTGGCTTCCTCTCCATCAATCACATACACCAAATTCCCTTTCTCCTTTTCTAAACACGTGCGCTCAAGCTATAACTCTTCTGTTTCCTCTACTTCTTCTTCAAAGCGCGCCTCCAAACCTATTCCACCTAGTAACTCCAATAGCCTATCCTTTGCCATGACACTATCCCCCATGGTAAGGAATTTGATACCCTATAAGTCCTTATCAAGCGATGGCTTGTTACTACGATACTCAAGGTTTGAATGAGGTCATCCACGAGCTCTTGCCAATTCCCTATCGCAGCAAGTCTCGAATGAATACACCATGCACGCATGTAACCTTGTAATGTAGAATATAACTTATGCACCTGAGGGATGGTGGCAAAGCTTCCATGCCTTCTCTTTAGATCCTTTCACACTCCCAGATATGGAAAGAGGCGGGCTCCTTCCTATGCTAGTCCTTGATGGTTATGGGCACATTGCTCCTAGAGAATTTGACAAAGAGAGCAATTCTTACCTCACACCATTCCAAAAGGCTCTCCTGATGGGTAGCCCACCACCATACCACTGTGTCAAGTAGGACATAACTTAGCATCCCTCTCCATTCCTTCTCATTCTTCCACTGAGCTTCCATCTGCTGTAAAAAGATCTCAGGGAAGGCTCATCCTGAATACTTAGGAAGCTCCTTTCCCCCTAGGCATCAAAATGTGTGTGCCTTTTTCACCTTGGTCACCGACCCTCTCAATTGTCATCCCATGAATTCATAAGTTCTATGCGCCCAATTCTCACAAGCTAGACTAGTGGTATCACTTTCTGACTGAGTATCTTCAAACTAGATAACTCTATTGGTAAGATGCATTATCTACGAGTCCCCGATTGAGCGCACATATATCATGTCTAGAACTTCTTCTCCTAGGGATTCAAAGTATAGGGCATCGACTTCCCATCGCCTGGGGGTATAATGACCCGTTCCTCCTTATTTTCAAAATTGATGTACCCTTTATTGAATGAAGGTCCGAATTATTCTTGTAACACCATGGGTGCCCAAGGAGTGCTTTGGAAAATTTTTGACTTGGAAAGTGCCAAGACTTTGAAGTCTCCAAGAAACTTAGCTCCCAAATAGTGATAGTCGCATCCTTTAGGAAACCGATGGGCATTGTCTTAGTCTTGTTTTCCATATATAGCACATTCGAAGATGATTGTAATACAGGTCTTCTTATCTGATGTCATGAATCCAGAGTTAGAACATTGACCTTCACACCTATGTTATGAGGATATTAATAAGGAGCCATCCATCTATAACTGCATTCAATGTGATCTCCTTGTCATAGTCAAGGCTGTGAGGGGGAAGGTTTGCATGTAATACCTACCTCTCATGCTCTTCTCTAGTGTGTGGTACCTTCTCTCTCAACCATGATCCTAGTAAGGGAATGATATTCTCTTGCCTTAGCATTTTACACACCTCCTTGACCTCATCCAGGTCATCCTTTAGTGCCTCGACTCTCCTCCCTTGTTCCTCCCTCCTAGATTGCTCCTTTAGACATTGGATTTCCCCTTGTAAACTTTGAATAACATCCATGGTGTCTTGATATACCTCCTTTTGATGTGCAGGGTCTGGGTACTTTCCATGAACTACTTCCTCCCTTGAAACCAGGTTCTTCTACCTTGGTATCTCTCTTGCATGTGTGGATTCTACCCTTTTTGTTACCAAGATAGGCTCCAAACCTACATCTGTGTTACCTGAGGCATCCACTATGTGTCTACCTTCTGAATACTGACCATTGCAACACCCTTGTATTTTCAGTGCTGCTGATTTATGTGCTCAAACAACCCTGGGCACTCCTCATACTTGTGCTTCTTTACACAACATGAGCACCGCACTGATAGTCCAGAATTCTCATTTGTAATGCTCTGCAGACCCACAATTGAAACGGGTTCCACATGGGAACTCGGTCCTTCCTCCTCCATGGTTACCATGACCACGGAATCCTCTCGTAAAACCCCCTTCTACATGTACCTCCATCTCGCACACTCCTCATAATGGTGATCATCACTCTTGGAACTACTAGCAACACTGGTTTGGTGCACCCCATGATCAATGGACTCATGGATCTAATCAATGAGCCTATAGTCCTTAGTATCATGGGTTTTAGAGGTGAATATCTCACAATAAAAAGACACATTCTTCAGATTGCATGCCGTAGGAAGGGGCACCTACTTGCATCATGATCCCCATGACAAACTTAATGTCTAATGCCATGGCATGAAGCCCTCTAGGGGAAATTATCCTTAACATGTCCTTATACCTCACAATCTTTGCACCATAAACCACCTGCGAGTCTCATGGGCTGAGTTCACGAGAAAACATTTCTAGCTACTTGACCATAGTAGCAATCTAGGCCTCCATGAATGGGCTAATGCCAGTATCAACACTATTAATAGCCTCGCCACATAGAGCAACTTTCAATGCCTCGCGTGGGTCTATAAAAATTTTATGAGATAAGGCCCTTCTAAAGGGTGTGATCAATCCTCCAACAAACCACTTGAGCATGTTGTGAAGGGTGAATATCATATGATAACTTAGAAAAGAAAGTTTTAAAGCACGCATCATACTCCCACACACTCTCTGCCATTCCTTGTTGAATCTCCTTCAAAGCATTGATGCTCTTCTATTCAAATTCAGGAATGTGGAATTTTGCCAAGAATGTGTTCTTTAAAGTAGTATAGTCCACCACTATTTGATGAGGGTCATATTTCCTATACCAGTTATGCATATACCCTTGCAATGTGGTTGCAAACTGACTAGCCTTCCATTATGGGGTTGTGATACCCTTTGCACGCCATAGTAGTTCACACTTGTGAACATGTTCCACAACATCCTCAATACCTCTATAATTGAGAAAATGTAGAGACATTTCAAAGAAAACTTGTGGGGGTGGTTGGGGCCCGAATCCTCTTGAGCCAGAGCCTTGGTTTCCGCATGTGTTTCCTCCACTGCCTAATCCACCAGTCCTAAACCACTAGATCCATCAGTCCACAGGCCCTAAACCACCAGAGCCACCAAACTTACCAGCTCATATTCCTCCTGAACCACCAGACCCACCAGGTCCTATAGTGGTCGTGTCAAGGGTCCCCATAGTTCCACTGAGCTACATGCCTATGGTCTACGACAATGCCCCACTACCAATAGTATACCCCGTGCCACTCCTAGACATGAGACCAAAATCTTGTGTGTCTATACCTTTCCCAAAATTCCTAACACTAGGTTGGTGTTTGCAACCATAGAAGGCCCGAACAAGAAATTATACCTCCTGGGTGTAGACCAATCACCTCCAATGTAACCAACTGGACTAACAATATTTTCCCCCTGATCTGGAAAACCAAGTGCCAGGGTTTGGTCACTAGGTGGGCTCATATGTGCACCAATTGTTATTCTTTCTCCACGTGATAAACTCTAATCAGAAGCCGAAGGGGTCTCTCTTACACACTTGCCAAGATGGGGTCACACAGACTACTTAGGTTCCATATCCTCTGCGTGAACCTCAAATCCATCCTGCAACATTTACCACCATACATCCATCAAACCTATAACCTTGTGTTGTCCGGCAATCTCCCTTTCACGTGTTTCACCATACTTGAGTCGTCTCTCCTCCCTTTCTTTCTTCATCGCAGACATCTGTCATCTTCCTCCACTCTATCTTTCTTGCCCAATGCTCGAGAATGGTTTAGTCGGCCATAGGGAATGCCTCTAAACTCATGGTAACCATCAATGTTTTCATATCCAGAGGACAACATGTAAAAATGATCCTCTAGGCTCCCTCGAAACTCAAACTCAAGCAACCTCCGAACAAGAATATGTGGAAATGGCATATTCAGAGTGTATCTAGCCGCAGTACTCCTTTCCACCAATGATCCACAACATGAGTCCATGTCGATCTACATCCCGTAGCCTCTCGGTATTCTTCTTAGGTCCACACATGCGATCCATAAGCTAACTTGATCTAGATGCATAAAGGTGAGATACATTCATACAATTCCACTAGGAAGTAAAAAAAAATTCATACAGATCATGGTAGAGGTTCTCTTCTACCCATCTACATGCATCAAACTCAGGTCCAATGTTGAATCTCTAAGAAAATTCATCCTCTGTGCTCTTGAACCATGATTCAACACTTTCCAACATTAACCACTCTATCATTACTCACTACATAGATCATGATGTATGTTATTTCCCACTACAACTTTGAAAAGAGGTCTCGGCAATGGAACCAAGATGTAGTCATTTTTACCCCTATCACAAAAGAAAGGAACCCCATGCGCATTGCCCTTTCACCCAATGGATGTTGGGTGCTCACCTGAGGAATGTGTGGGTACCGAGTCTCTATTTTATGTGAGTTAAGTGGGAAACATCATCTATGATTTGTGTTTAAGAGATTTAAAGAGGATTTAAGACATATAAGAACCATAGAGCTCAGAAGCTAACTATAGATCTTTACTGACCATTCTAGACGAGATAGTACTTAACAAGTATATGAATTATATCATAACGAGAAAGAAGTATACAAACATCCATACCTAGTATAAACATAAATGAAGAGAACTTATGAAAAATATGTATGCATCGAATCATTGATATTCATATATATATATATATATATATATATATATATATATATAAAAAGCGGTAACCTCATAAAATCCATGGATCCGTTACAAAATGTAACAAAGAAGAACACATGCATCATGCATTACAATTGGACTAATGTAGCTAGGATAATAAAAAAATTACAATCCCCATACCCAATACATCCTTTCCCAAGTGTAATTACCCACTAACAGAGTTCTTGCAGTATTTATGTAGAGCTCCACCCATTCTCTAGTTGTCTCCCTCTTCTTCTTTTTACTCTACAAGTGCTTGTATTTATAGCCTCTATGGGTTGCCAACTCATCCTCCAGCACCCTCAGATCCGATGCCAAGTGTCTGAATGTGGTCCTCCATGCGAGCATGCTCCTTCATGCCTGAGCTTTCCACTTTATACCATGATATTCTTCTAGAATCTTCTACGTAGGTATGCTCCTTCCTAGGCCAACCTATTGCCAGTGGCACCTTATCTACATAGCATGTGCATTCAGGTCATGCTTTTCACATTTTTTTCCCGAATTCCCAATTTGACTAAGTCTTAAACCCTTGGTTCGTCTACGTGCATCACATGCGCCACGGGCTTTCTTAAACCCTTCTCTTAAATGCTGCCCTAGTATGTTCTCTATCCTTGCGCTCCTCTCTTCAACTAGGACCTACTCCTATACATGTCTTTTTACTTAATCAATATTTTAGGGGCCCAACAGAAATTTGAAGTATCTAGGAAAATTTTACAATGGTACCCAAGGGTAAAAAGATTTTCGGATCGAGGATGGCACACGGACCTATTTAACATAATTAAAGAGTGGTGGAATATCAATATCAAAAGATCTGCAATGTTTGTAGCTGTCCAAAAGCTTAAAAATGTTTAGAATAACATTAAAAAGTGGAACAAATAGGTGTTTGGTAACATCTTGAAAAAAATTCAAAGTTGATTTAGCCAATCTTTAAAATAGATTAGTGGAAAAAGGTATGGATGTGAATGATTATTATTTATAAAAATATATTCTTGTTGAGCTCCATACAATCAACTCTCATGAAGAAACTCTTTGTAGATAGAAATCTTGGGCCCTTTGGCTGAAGGAAGGAGACACAAATGCAATTCTTTTATACCACTATTATTTGATATTATCACTAAAGATGGTAATATTAACATTAACATAAATATTATCAAGGAGGAGGTTGTTTCATCCTTCAAAAATCTTCTCAATGGTGACCCCTTCTATGAGGATGAGGATAAAAAATCTTGTTTCATGGATGATATTCCTCTAAATCTAGTGGATCATAACATTTTTAAAAAATGAACTGAAAAAGCTTCTATAGAGGAACTTCAAAGACTATCTTTTCTATGGAAGGAAATAAATATATGGGCCTTGATCATTTCTCACCATATATTTTTCAAAGATATTGGGAAATATGAAAGGATGATATTCTAAGGGACACCAATGAATTTATCAAAACAAGTAGTCTTCTCACATAAATCAATAACACTTTCATTGTCTTGGTACCTAAAAAGAAAGGATCTAAATATTTTAAAGATTCTAGACCCATTAGTCTTTCGATGTAGTTTACAAAATCTTCACAAACACTATAGAAGCGAGATTGTAGACTTTACTCCCGCATTTGATATCTCATCAGCAAGGTGGATTTTGTAAGGGTAGGATTATTCAATATGACATCATTACAGTCCATGACTATATTTAGTACATTGATAAGAGCAAACAAGAAGGTATGATTATCAAGCTTGACATGAATAAATCCTTTGATAGAGTCTCTTGGATTATTCTGGATAAATTTCTTATTAAGTTTTTATTTGGGGAGAATTGCATGAAGGTTATTAGGAATTGAATTTCCTATCCTATGTTTTCAATCCTTATAAATGGATCTCCTACTATCCACTTCAAAAGAAACTTAGGAATTAGGAAATATGATCCCCTTTCCACTCTTCTTTTAATTTTAATGGCTGAAAGTTTAAGCGAAGAATTTGTGTTTTTTTCCACCAAGTATTCTCAAGGGCTTTAAACCATCTTCAAATGATCTTAAGTTATATAATCAGAATTATGTTGATGACACTATATTTATCATGATGGCCTCTATGGTGGAAACAAGGATACTTAGATCTATTCTTCGGGATTATGAATATGTCTAAGGGAAACAAATTAACTTTGATAAGATCTTTGTTTACCTTCTAAATACCCTAGAACATAGACATATTAAAATATCTAAAATTCTCGGTTGTACAATCCAAAATCTACCTTATTCTTACCTTGGTATTCCACTCTTCACGGCAAGGTTCCCAAAGAATTTTGGAACTCTCTCCTCAAAATATTTAAGAGAAATTTGGTTGGTTGAGAAGGTTCAGTTCTTTCTCAAGCTAGTAAGTACATTTTCATTAAAATTAATTTACAAAATATTCCAATATACTTGATGTCTATATTCAAAATTCCTAATGAGGTAATTGGAAAAATTTAAAGAATCAAGAAAAGATTTTTTTAAATCGGGGTTAAAGAAAAGACAGGATTCCTATAATGGCTTGGGATAAAGTTTTCCTACATAAATTTAATGGGGGACTGGGGATCAAAACATAAAAATGGATGAAAAAATAAATCATAACTAAAATGCGATGGAGATTGACTAATTAAGATCTCCCATGGACTACTCTTGTCTAAGTTATATATATTGATCCTCTCGACAATCTTTTTGGCTCAATCAAGAAGATATCCCTATCGGTTCATCCTTTTATAATTCCTTAACTAATTACAGTTCCTTCTTTTTAAAGTTTTTTGATGGAAATTGTGTCATGGAAATAATAGTTCCTTTTGGGATGACAAATGGATATCCTCTTCCCCTATTAAAAACATTGTGATATAGAATCACTTGGCTATTCTTTTTAAATGACGGACTAGAGAAAAAAATTGGTGATTATATCATGAATGTTAACTCTAAGAAATTTTGGATTTAGCTCCACAACATTGATCCTTCTCCTCAATATCAATCCAAAATCAAAAAGCTACAGGATCTTCTTATTACTCAACACTTGATCCTCTCAAATATTTAGGATGATATCATTTGGGAAAATTCGTATGATGGATCTTACTCGGTCAAGATAGGATACATACTCCTTTCTACTACTCAGCTTTCAGATTTTGATTGGAACAGAAATTTTCATGAAGGAATTAAACCCTAAGATCAACCTCTTATTTTGGATAGTCCTTCAAAATAAAGTTTTAACTATTGACAATTGGATAAAAATGGGTCAGCACCTTCCCAATATGTGTGTTTTATGCAAGAAATTTGAAGAATTATCTAACTATCTCTTTATCCATTTATCTTTTTCTTAACCTATTTGGCACAACTTCTTCATCTTCATGGGGATTAAATGGATTCTTCCTATCTCTCGTGGTAGCTTCTTGGGAGAAATGGATTAATCCATTCAAATACTATGTTATAAGAAAAAATTGGTCTATTTCTTTTCCCCACATTCTCTAGATCATTTGGAATGTTCGAAACATAGAAATTTTTCAAGGCAAGAAAAATTGGTCTATCTAATTAGCTAAGGTTGCTTCTAAGATTGGTGTACCTCGCAAGGTGAGGATTAGGATTCCCTTAGTCTCCTCTCTATCGGGAATAAAAATGTGGATCCCCAAAATCCTCATTATTTAACATTATAATGGAGGTGGATCTTCATAATGATATGCTTAATTGGTTTTGTAAAGATTTTAGGGATCTCAAGGATAAAATGAGAGGATGCGGGATTATTGTGGATAGTTGTAAGATTGATGAACAATTGTTGGAAGACATGAATAACATGCTTTCTAAAATTTAAAAAAATCAAGAATCTATTAAGCTCAAGTAATGTGATATGTGGATGATTCTCAAAAGTAACATTGATCTATTTTCTCTTATCACACAATAGCTAGATGACAACAAGGGAAAAGAGAAAAACAAGAGATACAGTAGTATCAAAGAAATCAAGAATTGTATCCACCACATCAAGAAGGATTTCAAGAAATTAATGAAGCAAATCCTATTTAAGGAGATTCTTTTTGTATTTTTGTTTTGTTTTTGTTGTGTGTTTGTTGTATTTTGGCTATGGTTTTGTTGTAGTTTGGATGTGATTTTTCCGAAATCTTGTTTCAGTTTGGTTTTTTATTTTTATCTCTATTGTCTTGTGTTGGCTTTGGCCTTTTGTACCTAGGTAGGATCCTAGTCAAAAACCTTTTATCCTTAATAAAAAAATTATGTGACCAAAAAAATAGGTCAAGGTCATACAAAGTGGTTAGGGATTTAGAAGAATCAATGAGAGTGGTTTTAGGAATTGGAATATTTTTTTAATTCTTGATATTTCAAGGGTGGGTGATGAGTTACTAATTAATTGGTTAAAGATGTTGGATTGGAATTTGAACAAGAAGTGAATGTAACATATTTTCCCTTAAGAAGGGCTTGATTTTGAGAAGGATTGATAAAATTAATTCTTTATCCAATAGGATTTTTAAGTTGTTTTTGATATGGCTCGAATTCTCTCATAATGTAGTCTTTCCTCTTAGCTTATTAAAAACAACCCTCCGATATGTTGGGGAAGAAATATTGGACCTTATATTAGAGAGTGAGATTCAAGGCTTAAAGAAAGAGTTAGGAGAGATGTTGATTTCCAAGTGTGTGTTTATATTTATTTCTCAAGATCTTCCATTTCTTTATAAATTCATGTGATGAATCATTACAAAAGCAGTTTAGTGTTGATAAACCATTACAATATATTTTGAGGAGTTCAAGATGTTTAAATTCCTTCATCAAAGGATTAAATAGCACTTCCAATTTGGTGATTGATAGTTGAGGTAGTTTGTTATACCATTCTAAAGATTCACAATGAGGTTTTTAACAAGTAGTTTAGTAGCTACACGGGAATTGATTTATATCCATTATTTGGAGAGTTTATAAAATCATTAAGATGAAGAGTAGGGTCACTTGACCTGTTATAGAAATAGATGGTGAAATTAGCCTCAAATCCATCAAATCAAAGTAGCGATTGTTAGGAATTAGTTAATTAGTGCTCACATTATTGTAAAATAATTATGAGATATGTTTATGAGTAAGTTTTTAATTTATTTAAACAACTTACATAATGATTTGTTAGTATATGTGAGTTTTTATTTGTTAAAACAACTCACATGAATAATAGAGTAGTTTCCTTTTATAGGAAACTCTCTTACTATATATTTGTATGACATCCCCTAACATAAAATATATTGAGTTTCCATGAGAGTATAAAGATGTTATTTTTATTATGGTTGATCCCTAGATAAAAAAAAAAAACTCTATACGGTGGCTTAATCTAATCGGTGCAAGCATGTCAATTTAATATTTATAAGAGGATATTTTCAATTGGCATAGTAGTATTTTTGTGCATTTATATTCATATATGGAATGTAACCAAGAATATTTTTCTTTGTGTAAATTTTCATTCATTGATGCCTCTATACAATTATACTCCAAGCGAATTCGCAAGTAACGTGTGAGATCCTAGTGAAGTGCACCTCACTCGGTCTTTGTTTTCCATTCAACATGATAGCCTATGAAAATAACATATTGTCCTCCTCTAATACACACACTAATATAATATATGATCCTTATGCAATAAACACACCGATATAAGCTTGGACCGGTCTACTATGAAGAGAGAAAAGAATACCTCTATGTTTTTTAAAGCGGTCTATCTAATCTACACCATCCTTCCTCTTTCGAACTATGGTCAGATCTCAATGTGTATGTGGATGGTATACATAAAATCCAAAACAACCATTTAATGATATTATTATCTCAGGAATTCATCACCTCGGGGTTCATTTTAAGACCCCCATCTAAAAAATTATTATAAAATGGGTGGCAAATATCTGAAATGGACTTTTAAAAACAAAGGTGAATATCCAAAAACATTTCATCGAAAAGGAAATTTGGCAACTTACATTTTTCCTGAATTTCACATAGGTATATGGGGATTAGATGGCTTTCTATCTATAGTCAAATAAATGAGCCATAATTCCATCCTTTTGATGTCGACAGACAAGTTGGAAGGCCATCTCTTCCCTATTATACAGAAATGGATGGACAGATGTTTTTGCCCTATCGCAGCACAATATTGGAAGCCAATCTATCTATACATAAAATAGGTTAGATGGTCACCTCTATTGTATTGGAAGGACTCTATTGGCTGACCATCTCTTCTCTACTATTTGTATAAATTTAAACAATCGTATGTTCTCTATTCAAGAGATTACATCTAACATTCATCTCTTCTTTGTTAGACATACGTCCATATAGCAAGAGCATTCATCTAATAAAGAAATACATTCTTCTCTTTCTTTGTTGTCATACGTGTAGGATGGAAAGCTTAAATAGACATGTATGTATCAAAAATGAATAAATACATATAAAATGTGGCTTTAGGGGCACTTCCCCGAACCCCCCGGGGCTCACATCCATGAACCTGCAAGGGGGTACCCCCTCGCAACCCCAAACCATATGTATTATACCTAAGCAAATATGACCACATTTTTAATCAAAACATTGGTAAAATACATGCGTAATTTATTTTTAAAGTGTATATAATAGGCGAATGGACCCGCACAAATGACTGATTGACCGAAATTTTAGGAAAAATGGGTAGTAGTTGACTACTGAAAATTCACAATTTCCAATTTTCAAAATCCCTGATATTCACAAGTTTAAAAAAAAATTCCACTAAAATTTTCCCTACATCACCTTCATTAGAGTATGAGATGTGATTTTCATTCTTGGGATAATAAGTTTAAAGTCTTATATTGGAGTTCTTTTGTATTATTTACTAAGCCTTTAGTTTGTGCTTTTTGAACCTCTATATTACTCCTATTTTTTTCTATATATAATATTATTTTTACCACATAAAAGTAATGTCAATGTTTTAAATTGTGTTGAAAATTGTAAATTTTTTATTTCAAAAATTTTATTAGGGAGGCGCTTATTTTGAGAAGTCGAAATCCTTATAAGAGGTCATTTCTTCAAAATCATGTCATTAATAAAATAAAGAGTCATTATTCTATTAAGTTTGTCTATTTTTCAAAATATTATTTGTATCATAAATGTGTGTATTGTCAATACCCATTGTGTATTAATATGTTATCATTTTTGTAAATGGTCCCCTTTTTCAAAAAAAAAACTCAAAAAGTAAAAAAAAAATTACCAACAATTCAACTGGACGCACTATCATTTGTACACAACCTCCAAATTATGGGTGGGGGTATTTGTAGAGATAAAATTATGCACATATCATAAATTTACTATGACATCAGATTATTGTTATATGCATGAACCCTAAGTAAGAAAATTTCTCACTTGTGACATTTCCCTTTGTCAATCTATGTTGTTTGATTGATTTCTATTGTGACTCTTTTCTACATCTCTCTTTATTATGTGCTTTTGGTCAGCTCATATGGATCCCTATTATTTTTTATTGTCACATATGTATTTCTTACTCTCGTGAAACTAGTGCCCACTCTATACACTAGTTCCCTGTGCACTTGTGTCCCTTTTGGTCACTCATGTCCTCCTTATTCGTTTTGCACATATTTTATGATGTGTTAGGAATTTTTCTTTTCTTATCCTTATCTCACATTCTTAGTCAACCTTTGGTGTCATTAGTGTCGAAATTCAAGAAAGTGACTCATATATATATATATATATATATATATATATATATACACACACTTAATTTTTGTCATGCAAATGTGTTGCATAAAAATTTCAAATTTCAAGCATGACAACTAAGCCAAAATTGAAAATTTTACTCTCGAGTCTTCCTGTAACCCCCTCCTGGTCAGTTTTTCAATTGTGTCATGTCCATTTTGAAATTTCAGGTACTTCCAAGATGATTACAAATTAATTAAATTTTTAAATGATAATAAAAGGTCAGCATTTTCATTCAATAAGATGTTTCTAATGGCTAGTTTCTCAACAAGCCTAGAAAGGACAATTTTGACCTTCTCAAGACTAGTAGGAATCCTTCGGGATGGAATGAAAGGCTAAAAATAATATAGATGTGGTATTGAATATATATGAACCTATTTGAAATGATTTAGGAAATTTTAGTAATGTTTTGGAGGTTTAGGGATAGACTGAGCAACATCGGGTTTCTAAGGTGTAAGGAGCGGGCAATCAAAATTGGTACTTGATCTTCCATGGATGATTTCATGAGATTCATAAGTAATTAAGATTCAAAAATTATGCATTATAAATATATTATAATTATATACATGATGGAATTTTAAAATACTTGACAAGACTCAAGTGTCTCTCAAGGAAACTCAAACTATGCAGACACACCCCGTTGTCTCGAGGAAAAGAAGAAATTTCATGGAGTTTCATGAAAAATTAGAATCTACAAACCATCTCATTATCTTTGTAAGGATATTGGAAAACCAAATCACATACAATTTCATCAAAAATTATTTCTTGAGCTCGAAAACCTCATCATCAAGTTGCTCTCTCTTGTATTTATGCTCTTGCAATTAGTCAATTTTGCAAGAGGACACATGTCACCTCCAGGTTGAGGCACATTTTTGTTCCCTATTTTCCTAGCCAAAGAGGATAGAGGTGACACAAAAATTCATCCCTCATAAATATTTTACCCTTTTTTTCTCCATGTGACCAACTTTTAGCACTCCAAAGGGCTTATTTGACCTATTTCTAGCTCCCACATTGTGTAATCACACAATAACACCGAGCAAAACCAGGTGATAGCACATTTTTATGTCCCTATCCCAAGAGGATATATGGTCCCTTTCAAGGTTCTTCATATTCCCAAAATAAGCTCACATGTGCTAGAATCAAAACTTCCTTCATCTCCTCAACCACGAATCTCGAAGTGACACTTGTCAAGCATAGGCGACAGTACATTTTCTTGCACCTCTTATCCATATCCCAAGGGGACAATGGGGATAGAAAAATTTACCCCATTCCAAGCCCTTTGCAAACCCTAACTTTTCCCTAACTACTTATACCCTTTTTCACTAAATTTGATTGTCGGATGATCGTCAAAGCATGAAAATGACTAACTATTAAGGGTTTTCTCACTATGTTCATGGTGGTAGCCATTTTTGAAGCCATGGAGGATCCAAATCTGGAAATTCTTCAAATCACCACATCCATGTTTTCCAAGACCTTCCAAAATAATCATGACCGTAAAGGTTGAATGTTGCACATAGTTCTTCATCCAAAAATCAAAGCACAAGATCCTCATATGAGGTGAAACATAATTAGAAATCAATGTTTGAACTTGGATAACTTTTCTTGTTGTCAAAGATTCAATCCTCCATTAATGTCAATCACTTAAAAACTGGAGGAAATGATCCCTAAAAATTATAGTTTCACGTAAGCTAGTTTTCATGCCATGAAGTCCCTATTTTTAGGTACATTTAGGAATGTGTTTTCAATTTTCATTCTTCCCTCCTCAAATAAATTTTTGATTTCCCTAAAATTTGGTAGGTGAAATAATTTGAAACTCGAAGCTTAGGGGACTTTAAAAACTCTAGTTTCTTGTAAACTACTTTTTCATGGTGGAGATGCTTATTTTTGGGTATCATGCGTAGTGATTTTTTTCATTATTCTACCCATTTACATGCTAAAAATAGTAAGTAGCTCAAATTACAATTTTGAATCACTCAGAACTATCATAAATAGTGCAAAATGGAACTTTCTATTTTTAACAAGCAAAAAAGAAACTTTCTAAAAATTACAATTGTTGATGATTATTCATATAAAAATAACAAATAACAATTTTCTAAATTTCAACTTTATAAAATAGAAAATTTTGAAAAATAGCAATAAATCAACTTTCTAAAAATAAAAACTTGCTAAAAATAGTATGGAATCATCAACAAAGGATAATTAAATGCACTGGAAGGTACAAAGGATAAAATTTGAGAAAAATAGGAGATATGTCCCAAAATAGCATGTCTCGTTGGAAATTCTAGGCATTGAGAGCGGGTGAGTCAATGCTTATACAAATTTTAACAAACAATTCAATTTCCTTAACTTAGTTATGATGTAACCACAAGCTCGTTCACATGTAATAAACAAGAGAACACACACAAAGAGACATGAATTAATGTGGGAAACCCTTCAAGGGAGGAAAACCCACTGAAACTAAAGAACTAGATTGGACTCAAATGTCCTATAACTATTACAATGATTTCATGTTGAGCATCCACTCAGCTTGGAGCTACAACTCCAAAATTTATTTAAGCTGCCACTTGACCTTTTCCAAGCTTCAACGTACATAGAAGCTTCAAATCCCAATAATTCAACCAAGCTTTAACGTGATCTTTTGTAAGATTCCACTCACAAGGAAGCATCAACAACCCGATTGCTAAGCCAACACATAGTCTTGTGCAATGTTTTGATCACTCTTGATTTTTTATCTCACACACAAATGTGACCACTAAATAAGCTCAATTTCTTCTCTTATCACTCTCCTTCATCTTTTTCAAGTAATTCACTCAAAGCTACCTCTTCATACCCTCTAAAACATCCGCACTTTCATGTTCTACTTTGTTGTAAACTTTTAGTCCAATAGATTAGATTAACCTCTGATTTTCATCACCTTATCTATACCTTCAATGGAATTTCCATCAACAACATATTTAAGTACAAGCAAGATATTTTGTATCAAGTAATATACCCTTATAAATGTCTCTTACACTTCATATTCGGTGACCGCTCACTACCTCTATTTACATCTCATAAAAAGGAGGACTAAATTAAAAACAAAATTGTCAAGTAGCATTAATTACATATAATTTTGTGCGCTTACAAACCCAGGACTTACACAACTTGTTAAGATGATTTAAATTATTATAAGGCACTTGAAAATATTCCTAATAAAAATTCCCCATATGAAATATCTTAAATGTTCCTCTTACAATATAACCCGTAATCTAATCGACATCTCATACATATAACTACCATACCTTTTGTCATTTTCCCCTTAGGTGAGTTACTTTTTTATTTTTCCTCTCTTTCACAAATGGAAAAGAATGGGAAAGAATGAAAGGATGTTACAATGACTCTTCATTCATCTTTATAATTTTTCAACTCCTCATATTTTTTCCATTTAGCCTTCAAGCTTCAGGATCTCCAAACACATTCATGGAGGTTTAGAAAATTGTAGTCATAGAGCTACTTCAAAATATTCAAAGAGCGGGTCTTCAAAAACTATTCAAAGTTTAGATAAGGTGGTGAGTTTTTTCTACATTTCCTTCAAATGCGTAGAAAATCTCTATAAATCTCATTTAATCAAGAAAATGTTGATTTGAACAAGAAACGCTCATATTTTCAACCCCGAGAAAAAATGGTCCTAAAAATTTGATTACTTGGAACATCAAACCTTATCATTAAGACACCTATCATACATAAAAATAAATATCTTGAAGTATTTTTTCACGTACATTTTATATAAATCATAAAAAAATTACAAAGCTCGTCATTTTTCTCCGGCTTCTCGACTAGTTTCTAGTGTTCTCAAGAACCAATCTTGGTTCCTCATGTTCAAAAATCTTCAAAGTTCTCTCCAATCTTAACTATCACTTTGAACAGTTTAAATACATCATTAAAAACAAGTAAAAGCATTCAAAAGCATACCTTGTTTGAATAAACTCCATCTACTCACTTATAGTAACAAGTTTATTCACTAGATCAATATATAAATTTGAATCACTCAAACTTGTGCATGAAAAAATTTCATCAAACCAATCCAATCACACGCGTATCTCATATGAGATACCTTCAGACTATTCAAGACAAAAATAAATAACTTTAGGAGGTAATTCATCATGTATGCTCTTCATACCTTCAAGGATAGTCTTGCATTCTAGGATTCCTTGATGGTAGGACTTAAAATGACCTATATCATCACATTTTTTCAAATGAGTGGTCTAGATAACTTCATGAACATTAATAACACACCCCCAACATCCTTAACCAAAAATTTGAGCATGGGTTCCTTTTGAAAAAAAATTTGTACACTAATTTTATCACAAAACAAATATTTTCTTATAGGTTCCACTATAAGTCAAGAGCTCAAATCACCATGTAAATATGATCTTAGGAATTATCTACAAGCTCAGATTCATAAACAAGAAAAAAATTCCATTTTGACACATAACTATTCAATTTTCTCCATGTCGCTTTCAACAGGGGTTTAGGAGGGTTTCAAACAGATCCCCAAAATGAATAGAAATTTCTTATTTAGTATCCTTTTGCCCTCAAAATTTTTGAAACATATTTTTATCTCTATGCTCTTAAAATTTCTGTTATTATTTATCTAAATGAGGCTCCACAATTTAGATTAAATTCTAAGAAGTCGAGGCACTATTTTAGCATACCTTACTTAACCTAGTTTTGTTAAAATTGTAATTTATTGCACAAAACTCCTCCTCATGTCCTCAAATTTTATGCAAACATTCATGAATACCTACTCCATGATATAAAATTTATAATTTATTATAAATTCACTTGTACCTTCTTGAACAATATCATTTTTGCATGTTAAACATGTTTGTCCTAAAGGGAAGTCATACCCATGGCCCTAACCATATTTCTAGAAGTTGAATTATGACTTGTAGATTCATATGAGGACTATTGAAAATGTCCCTACACACTTCCCATGATTTAAATCTTGTTTTTTATTCATATCCTCATGTTGGGTCCTTAAACTAGGCAAAATTGAGCTAGTTTGCATTGTAGTTCATCATGTTTATCCTGGTATTCACCATGTAGACCCTTGAACATGTAATATTATGTGTTTTATTCCTCTATCATGCTTCACCATAAGCCTTAAACCTTCACTCCACCTTTCCAAATCACTTTGCTAACTAGGCCTAGGGATTAGGCATCCTGAACTGAGCTAGTCTAACAAATTCAACTCATGTGCCCCTATATTCATCATTTTGACCTTGTTTCCACATAATATAAATGTTGTATAAAGTAATACATCATCATGGTATGCTCTCACATCATTAACCTTCATATGCCTGTCACTACATGCTCAAGAAGTCATAACTTACTCATGTGTTCTCAAGCCTTTTACCTATCCTGCCTTGTCAACCTCATTCCAAGATCCCTCTATCTCTCATGAATCCTAATTTTTAATTCATATTCCTTTTAAATCAATGAAAAATTAGCATCCACATGCCAATAAGGTCGTTGTCCTACTTGCTAAAAATTAAAAGTCTTCGTTTTGGATACAAAAAGTTACAATTGGCTCCATTTTCTCTCATCTCATTAATTTTTCAACATCCTCACAAGGTTGTAAGGTGGTTTATATCTCAAGAAAGGAAAATTATTCTTTGCATGGATCCCAAGAATCATTCTCGATCTTAATTGTGTCCAAAATGAAAATAGATTATATCAAGGAACAACAAGTAAGAGCCAGAGACACTAAACAAATAAAGAGGATTCAAATGGTGTCAAGGAATCCATTGATTAATAATATGAGGTCATCATGTTCATCATATGAATTCATCACCATATCATCACGGTCAGCTCGGTGATCCGGGATAGCTAGGTGAGTTAGGTGAGTCAAGTGAGCTAGTCAAGAGATCATCCTTTCCTATAAGGGGCACACAAAGATTGAGGTATGCTAACATTAGATGTAATCTTGAGATAATAACGTCAAATAAGTGATCTTCACTTGAGGCTCTATTAAAATCCAATATTATCAAGGGAAACCATCATCATCTTACTAGGTGAGCTGGGTGACTAAGCTAGTTGGGGTGAGCTAGTTGAGTTGGTTGAGATGATCCAAATGAGATCGGTGAGATAATTGAGCTAGTCAAGCCAAGTGAGATAGGAAATATCTCATCTATATTATTCAAGAGATCACATTTTTAGTTCAAGTAAAGACATAATTTTTAAATATTACAATGCAAAGTGTGTGGGGTAGGAATGCAAGTATCAAGAGGTTTGTGCATCATGAATGACAATTGTGAAAGCCTAAGGATCAAAAGAGTGATCCTCACCCTCATTGTGAGATCAATAATGCATCATCATGAGTGATTTTTGTGGTCATCCCAACCTCACATTGAGAGGTATGATTTAATAAATATTGAAAATATGATAAACCTTAATTATAGAGTAACAATGCAATAATAAATCATAAAGTACAGCTCTAACCTAAGAAATAAGGAAATGGAGATTGAAATCCTAAGTGAAAGATATGGAATAAGAGACTTATTTGATTTCACAAAGAATCTTGAAGATGTAATGAGCTAGAAAAATGATGGAATGAGAGGACAGACTATCACAGACTAAGCCTTAAAAATGTAAATCGTCAGAAATGTCGGGACTAGGACACTGAATTAGGTCGGGGCACCTAGGCATCGTAGACTAGTTTTGGGTTCCCATGACTATGTAAAATGTTAAAAACTGAATTTTTAGTGTCACAATATATTCGATAATTTTTATTATTGATATCCTCGAAGTTCGTTGAAAGATCACCGAGTTTTCCTATAACCTTGAAAACAAAATACCTCCTACAAAAACCCTAACACACGTCAAATCCTAAAAATAAAAAGATGCAAATGGTGAATCAAAATAACCCCAATGTCACCTGACATGATTGAACTTACAACAAAGTGATGAACTACATCTTGGAATCCATGTAGTTATGCATGTGTTTGTGTGAAGAATCATTCCTAGGTGGATCTTATGCAAGATGCATTGAATAGTGAGCAATAGTTAGATGTAGAAATGTAAATAGATGTGTGGATGGAAAATGAACTTCCTCGTATGAAGTATATACGTAAGAATTCATTCCCTTGTCCCTTTAATGATGCTAGATGGATGCTTTGATGCTCTTTAAAGTCCTTTGGATACAAACTTAGGTGATAGTAATAGATGCTTAGAACTTGGTCCTTTATTATGGTAATGAACTTAGTATTTATATGATTCCCTTATTCAAATTTTATAAATAACATCTAAAAGTTTGACCACCAAGAAAACAAGATTCTCGAAAGATAAAAGAGGCCCAAAAGGGGTTATTAAGATACATAGAGGTCATGGCAACCATAGGGGACAAGGACGCCTACGTGTTGGTGACCTGTATGGGTGTTGGTGTATAAAGACAAGAAATATAAAGAATTGAAAGTCGCACAGGGAAGCAGGTGTGCAAGATCATAGAGAAAGAAAGAAAGAAAAGAAAGAGGACAAATATAGATTGCAATTACTAGTTTTCTCACTTGGGAATCATATGAATAGTGGTATGTGATTAGGACCTAGAAATGTACCCAAGTGCTTGATTTAGTGTTTACATTTCCCCACTTTATGTTGTTGAGTGAATAATCGATAACATAAATTAAATAAGATATATGTACCTAATAACCATGTAGATCGATGGTGAAAGCGTGTTGAGAGACAAGAAAAAACATAGAGTGATAAAAATAAAGCGTGGAAGCTAAAGAAGAGGAAGTGACCATAGGGGTGAAAGCATATGTGTTATGTCATGTTGTACCTATTGTCTTTGTCAATTAATGTGTTTGATGATGTGAATGTTTTTCCGATAAGGATAGACTGTAAATGAGAAGAGTAAAAGAGTATTCAAAGTCATGTATATGAAAATTTCAATTGAATTATGTTTTAAAAAGTATGTAAATATGAAAAAAGGAACATGTGCACCTAATCGGTGATGAGTGAAAGGATAGAAAGGATAATGAAAATGTGGTATAAGAAAAAAATTTTGGGAGATCTCAAGCAAAGAAAGATATTTTAAGCTGATCTCATGCCAAGTGTGAGTTTTTTGGGAGATCCGATGCCTCAACAAAAGAAGTGTTAGGGAGAAAGGTCTAGTGTTATTCTCCATATATTACTACTTCCCGAAAATTTATACACCATTTTACATCATGTGATCCTATTTTTTTATAGTTCAGTCCATTTTGATCAAGTTCGATCCAATGTAAAGAAAAGGAAGATAACATGCATGTTGATTGTTGGAGGGTTGTGCTGTTCAATGAAAACTATTGTGTAAAATACTGAAAATTGTGTTGATCTAAGAGAAATATTATAGTTACACCTCATCATAGGCACCCAAGAAGGTTTAGGGAACCCAATTGCTCATGTATGTATTTGGGTGTTGGCATCTATGTTGTGCTGAGGACACAAGTCGGGATCTGGGCTATTTTTGTTATTGTAGACTGTGATATTCATGTACTTGTGCATGTCCGAATTGTGACTATGTACTACTAAATGGGGTGATTGGTTCACATAATGTATGCCCCCTCATTTGGGGTGTATGTGATGTCACTAGGAGGATGTGGCCCAAAGGAGAGGACCAAACGCTAATCTAAAATTGATATCGTGCAGGGGGAGGGAATGTGCTTAGTATAAACCAAAGTACATGCAAAAAAAGTGGCTAGAAATATGTGTTAATCGCAAATAAGACAAATACGCTTATAGAAGAAAAAGTGTAAGTTAGCAAGTAAGAAAAAATGTAGACCATGAAAAGTGGGTTTCAAGCATGGGACATTGCTCACAATGTCACGATAAAATTAGGTTTGAGGCAACCAAAAGCATAATGTGCACACAAGACAAAGGGAAAACAATGACAAATAGTGAAAAGAAAAGAGTAACATGAGAAAACCATTGTGGAAAATAGTTCGTGCAATACAAATTTTGAACATGAAGCACCCGTTAGCATGTTACAAAGATAAAATGTATGTCAAAGCATGTATGATTTGATATAAATTAGTTTTCTAGTAAGAATAGGAAGTAGTATATAACAAAATAGTACCACCTATGATGTGTATGAAAGTAGATTCCCCAAGGGTCGCTGTGAGACCGGTAAGAGGTACAAAGTGCCAAGCATCCAAGTTACGTGTAATAGATCTCTATAAATTGTGTAGTCACAGCTAAAAGGAAAGTGAACACACATGTGTATATAGAAAAGACAATGACATATGAAATATTTGTATAACATAGTAAGTGAAGTGTACATGCAAGTATAAGTACGTGCTATGTACCTTAGGATATGATATTATAATGTATATGGGTTGATGGAGATGCCAAAATGTGGCACACATCCCCTTAGTTATATGTATGGGTTCACATGGGATATAATATTATAATGTATATGGGTTGATGGAGATGCTGACATGTGGCACACATCCCCTTAGTTAGTTATAGAGGCTCACATAGGAATTAGTTATATTGGGTAATGAGTTGGCCTACATTATGATTAAGTTACCTCTACCAAGTAGAAGAATCAACTCATACATCCATGATATCCTCATAATGATAATCACATCCTTTAAATAGGATGGGTAACACCTAATCCCAATGTAGGCCGACTCATTACCCAATATAACTAATTCCTAGGTGAGCCCATATAACTAACTAAGGGGATGTGTGCCACATGTCGGCATCTCCATCAACCCATATACATTATAATATTATATCCCATGTGATCCCATACATATAATTAAGTGGATTTTTGCCACATGTCGGCATCTCCATCAATCCATATGTATTATAATATCATATCCCAAGGTACATAGTAGTACGGAAGAATAATTTCTAACCAAGATATGCAACATGTTGTGAGTGTGAATAGAATGGAATGCAAATTCAATGTGATAGGATAAATGTGCCCCGAGTGAATGTGTATGAATATGAGATGAGGTTCATTTATAAAATACCCTCAATAGTCAAGAATGAAGCATAGAATAAGAGTGTGTCATTGGGAAATGGTTTATATTATGACTGGAAAATATGATCGAAAAAGTGTAGAGCATAGAGAGTGAGTGAGTGTGATGAGTTTCATTTCATATTTAGACCCTTAGCATTTGAGTATGAACCATCATACTAGAGTATGTCATATGGTAGTGTGTTGTGATGAATGTGTGCTAAAGAGATGTGTTGTGAATACATAAAATGTGAAATGTGTCATGTGTGTAGACACCTATAATTTAGCTCGAGTAATTTAAATACTTAAATTGCACTAATTATACCCTTTCCTATAAATTGATGACATATTATCAATATCACACATTTTCTCTGCTATCATCGTTAATTAATTACATTATGTTAGTTAATTAACTCTTCTATCCAACAATGATGCCAATTAATGACCTTCCATTAATCAGTTCCCCTTTCTATCTAGATTAATTAATTAAGCTCCCCTTTCTATCTAGATTAATTAATTATTTCTAATTAATTAAGCTCTCCTTTCTATCTAGATTAATTAATTATTCTTAATTAATTAATTCTCTCTTCTATTTAATCAATAAATCATCACTTATTTGATTAAATCTCTCTCATAGTCTAAATCATGCTAATTATTCCTCTAAAAAGCTTATATAAGCTTGCACACCTATTAATTAATCACTTTGGTTAATTAATAAAGCCCTTCAAACCCCATGGGTCACTAAAGGACAAACTAAACTCTCATAAGGTTGACTTAACCTTTCTAAACCTTCCTTATCCATAACTAACCCAACCTCTCCATTTATCCCACATGAAGAGGGATGTAGAGATTCTTCTATCCATTGGGCTATATAAAGAGCCCTCCTCCTACCTTTACACTTACACCTACATTCCTAAATGAGCATAGAGCATACACTATAGCCATTTATCATCTTTGAGCATTCTTCCATTAGAATAGCTTGCCTTCTCCATTTCTTGTATTCAACCACCCAAGTTTTGAAGTCATATGGAGATATGTCAAATGGTCTTGTAGCCATGATTTCACAAGACTCCATTCTTAGATACCTTGGGATTTCAAGCACATAATCAACTATTTGATTTCTAGAGGTATACCTAGGTTCAATCTCATCTTATTTTTAGCATTCAATAAGAGATATAAGTTAGTTTATTTAGCATATTAACTTGAAATGTTAATTTCATGTTTAATGTAGAAATGTTTATAGGTTAGCTTTTTTTAAGCTCTTATCATGATGATGCATAGGTTTAGTTTAGTATTATATTGAAGCTACTAGGTGTTAGTTTTAACTTTACTTGCATTACTAACTATTTCATGCATACAATGTGTATGGTGTGAGGTTCATAGATATAGTATGCCCTCAAAATTCAAGTATGAACCGTAGCACAAGTGTGCATCATCGAGTAGTGTTGATACAAGTGTATCAATATGTGTAAGATGCATGTGAAAGACTAGATTAGTAGAAATACAAGACACCTGATAATGCTAGAAGGGGAGAATAAGCATGATTCCCTCAAGTGTATGTTAGTGAATATGCTATCCAAAAAAATTGAAGTGTAAGGGTCCTCCACCCGATGCTTGCAGAGATAAAGGCATGTGACCATGCTTTGAGATCAAAAATGTAGGAGACCTATGAGGTGATGGACACCTATGTGAAGGATACCGTGGAGGTGATGTACACCTATATGAAGGATAACATGAAGGTGATGAACACCTATGTGAAGGAGAACACGGAGGTGATGAACACCTATGTGAAGGAAACCAAGGAGGTGATTTATACCTATGTGAAGGAACCATCTAAGTGTTGGACCTAGACTAATGAGATGGGATAGTATACCGATAATACAGAGTAGGTTGTGTTTAAAGGAGAGCTAAGAGCATATTTCTCTTTAGTTTTGAGAGGTTTTGGGACTTAGATGCTCTAGCAAGTGTAATGGAAACCTCAAGAGGAGGTTGTGGCCATTATGTGCATGGCAGAACACCATTGATAATAATGAATTTCTTGTTGTGAATGAAATTTAGACACAAGTGATTCATGGAAATGATATCTTGAGTAGCACGGATCTAGGGAAGACTTAAGAGTATGTCACACCATTTTATTGAAGGTTCCACAAGAAATGGCACAAGCATGGTAAGAGGACCAAATATGACTGGAATCTTGACATAACCATAAGATTTAGGAACTAGATATGAAATATGTGATAGTGGATAGTTGATAGCAACAAGAAGTGCAATAGAGCACACACACATATGAATCGATGGATCAATAATTGTATTATTTATAGTGTAAGTCCTGATATAAACATTGATATGTAATGTGTCAAAGGATAATGTAGTGTGATAGTCATAGTCAGAGAATGCAATAAATGGTGGAGATGCATCAACGTGAGAAACTAGAAAATCAAGAGCCCCGATGAAGGAGGAGGAACTACATGATATGTATGATTGGCTGAAGAGTCGAAGCTTACTTTTCATGTTTAGGAAGAGGATTGTTGAAGATCTTGAGCTTGTGATTTTCATTAACCAATGTAGATGTCGTGAGATCGTGAAGCTCAATAGTAATATTATCGATGAGATCTTAGATAAGATGCCTTAGTTTGAAACAATTATCAAGTATAATATCCCATGCAATGATGATAGTCACATCAAAAAAATTCATTGTAATTGTGACCTTTAGAATGAGATGGGTCCATATTGAGTGAAGGAGGAAGCGTAGTAAGGTTACTCTTGATGAGTTTCACCAAAGAGACTATGTGGAGCACAAGGAAATTTAGTACACGTACACTTAGGTAGTTGCCATCAAATATTTTTAGGATTAGAGACAGTGTTGTTGATAAAAGTAATTTTTTCTTCGGTAGAGGCATGGCACATGGCTTGATATTTTATTTACTTTAAAAATGTGTAGAACATGAATCCCGCTCATGACAGCTTAAGCTTTCCCATAAATAATAGTTTACTTTCGCATAGTTTAATAATATGAAATAAATGATCAAATGATGGATATGTCCCAAGATGATACTTTCTTGTAGAGGTGATAATAGGCTTTGGATGAATATATCTTGAAGTTCAAATTCCAAAAGTACATTAGACATCTTAGCTAAGTTGTTCTTATATCGCAAGACATAATCCACTAGATGCTCATTAGATCCTTATTTAATTTATTCTACTTGAGCATAGGATATCTTAGAGATTATATTAAGAGAGAAATGAGTGAGAAAAGCATCAGATAAGTGCATAAAATACGTTACCAAGTGGATAGGTATATCGTATAACCAATGCATTACATAATCTTGAAGACTTCTAGGAAATATATTTGTGAGTAAAGTGTGATCATCTGCATAATCTATAAATGCTACAAGTAAATTCTTGGAGATGCTCTTGAGGGTCACCATTGCCATTGAAAATGGACAGCTTGGGAGTGATGAAATTAGGAGGAAGTGTGTAAGTAGAAATGGCAGTGTGAAAGGAGTATGAAGTAGTAATGTAGAATCCAGAGATGGAGATGCATGAGAAGTAGCCTATTACAATTGATGATTTGAACTTGAAGATACTGATAAAGAGAAGCTAGGTATTGAGTTCCATCGAAGATACTTTGCGTGTGAGAAAAAAGAGGTGGAGTGAAGTGGTTGGTGGGAGTAGGAATAGAAACAAGAACAATATAAGTAGGAGGAAGAGTGGAAGCATGGGTTGAGTAGCAATAGACATGGAAGCGGGGATGGATGTAGAAACATTAAGTTCTACAAGATTGGTGGAATTATCATGAGAAGATAATAAAAGAATATCCGGATCATGGGGATGTTCGAAAAATGATAATTGAGCTCTTTAAGGTGGGCTTCAATAAATGGGCCATAAGATTGAGCCATGATAAAAGATGATAAAATATATAGAAGCAAGGTGGGTTCAAGTGATGGGTTCACCAAATGATTTAACAAATATTTAAAATATGTTAAACCTTAATTACATAATAACAATGCAATAATAAATAATAAAGTATAGCTCTAACCTAAGCAATAAGTAAATGGAAATTAGAATCCTAAATGTAAGAGATGGAATAAGAGACTTAGTTGATTTCGTAATAATCTTCAAGATCTACTAAGCTTAAAAAGTGATGGACCAGGAGGACAAACTATCGCAATCGAGCCCAAAAAATTTAGAATCTGTCAAAAATGTCGGGACTAGGGTGCCTCGATTGGGTCAGGGGAACTTAGGCGCTACAGACTAGTTCGGGTACCCGTGACTACGAAACACCCGGGAAATCCAAATTTTTTGAGCTCACACCCTTCGTTGGTGTCTAAGGCAAGTTTTAGATTCAAAAAATTAGCTAAAATTGTGCCCTTGAGATGTTTAAACCTCTATGTCGCTCATTTTTAGAAATCCTCCTCTTCCGGTCCGTGCACGTAATATCTTTTGCCCCTCCCTTTTTTGATGGAAATGGTTCACTTGTTCCATGGCTTAGGTTGTCGAATCATTGTTTTGCCTTCATGCCTCTCACTCATGAAGAAAATTCAAAAATTGGACTCAAAATGATGAAGTTCTCTTCCTCTGTGTATTTTTCCACAGTCGGGAACGATGGGCATTTCTTTCCCCTCCAAATTTTTTTCTCAAAGATTCCCCAATGATACATGGGTCTCCCTAATTGGTGTCATCTAGTTATACTTTAAAGACTTAGTGGATGGTTGCACGTGTCGCAACGGTGAAATTCCAAGCGTAATTTTGGGGGTATTCTTTAATTAAGCGCAGCTCTCCATGTGTCCTGTGTCTAAAACAAAGGTAAAATTGGCTAAGTATGGAAGGCTCAAACAGATCGCTCCATGTTTCGCAATGACACAACTCTAGGGGCGAGGAAAGGTCAATTACCAATTCAGCACCAAAGCACCATGTGATGGAAGGCATTGAAAAGTCAAGGTGGATGAGCGGGCCATCGGGGGAATTTGAGACTTTGAGCCTTTTTGTAAAAAGGTGAAAAATTAAAAAGTAACCTGCAGCCCCGATTAGGCTACCAAGGAAAAAGTCAAAGCTTGAGCCTGCAAGGAAAAAGTTAAAGGAAAGGCCCACCGTTGAAAATTCAAATTGGAGTAGCACGCTGGTGGGGGAATTTGAGTTTTTGAGCCTTTTTTCCAAAAAAATTTAAAATGTTGAGAAGAGAACAACGACCCCACCTATAAAATAAACGTGACACAAGTCCTAGTCAAATCGAAGTAGCGGGCTAGTGGAGGAAATTGTGTTTTTGAAACTTTTTGTAAAAAAGGTTAAAATGTCAAGACAAAGACCATGATCCCATTTCTAATAAGAATGTGCCACGTGTCCTAGTTAAAAATTCAAAGCGGGGTTATAGGCTAATTCATTCTAAATTTCCAAATCTCTAAAAATTGCAAAATGCAAAGGATTCCCCCCGTAACCACTCCAATCCCTTCCTGCCACATGGATGGCCCAAATTCAAAGCTAGAGGAGAAAATAAAATGGTCTAGATTTAAACTGGAAAATCAAATGTAACAGTTGCTTTGCAAGGTCTGGTTTTAGCCACCATGAGCATTTTCTTCATGATAAAGGAATTTGAAGAGGTGTGAATGATTTTTAATGTTGTAATGGTTTCTTGTGAAGAATATAATGACTTCTCGATGTCATTCCAAGGGTTGGCGATTGATTTCATAACAACCGGAGTGCTCAGAACTAGAAAAGAGAGAAAACACCATTCTTCTTCTATTTTCTCTTCTTTCTCAAAATTCTTCCATTCTCAAGCTATGTACAAACTCTGCACGAGCTTCAATAAGAAAAGAAGTATTTTTTTCCTCCTTGATTGAGGAATTAATTGGTACTTTGTGACCAATTATTTTCATTCGGTCTTGTAGCTTCTCCCGTGGATTTTTTTTTCTTCTGATTATAAATTCATGTAAATGAAGCTTCTAATTGATGTGTGTGGGCATCTGATATTCTAGCTGCAACATTAGTTTTTCCTACCTCCATTCTCATACTCTTTTCCCTTCTCGACAAATTTCTTCTCTAGTGAGAAATTGCTAGCTTTGCCACAGGGATAGTGGAGTGCCCTTGTTGGATCTTTGGTCGAAATACCACCATTGAAATCCACTTTTTAACGCATGCACATACGGAAGCTGCACCATTCAAGTAGAGGGACTTAGATTCCCATAGTGTTGGCTTAAAACCCACTAGTTTGTCCACAATAAAAATTTCTCGCCAACAATTTTTGGCACCCACCATGGGGCAGATCTTGCAGCATTTGTACCTAAAAACGACCTTAGGGTCATAAAAAAATTCTAAGTGAAAAATTTATGGAGATTGAATAATCACATGAACTACATGGATGTAAATCATGACTATTCAGGGAAATCCTCCTATTGAGAGACCTGATTTACTCTTTCACATCCAAGAAGACATTGCTTCTGATCTGAGAGAAGCCATTTGGCATAGTAGACAAAGTGTAAATCAATACTTCATTGCCATAAGGATTATGGACCTGGAAAAGGAACGTGTTGTCGAATTGGAGAGACAGAGACAAATTCCAGCACCCCAAAGGAGAGCGTAAATCTTCAAGCTAGCTGAGAGAAGAAAGAGTAGTAGTAGAAGAATTTGTTATCAGATTTTGCCCCCATGCCAAATATTGGATCGACCATGATCCCGCATAACAGAAAACAGAGTCAAAAGATGGACAGAAAAGGCTTCAAAATTGGCTAAGTACAAAGGCCAAAGAGGATAATGCCAAGTGTCGGTCTAGCGTTGTTTAAAGGGGTAAAATTTGCTAAATGTCCCACAACTTCACCTAAGGAAAAAGTCAAAGCATCTGGGCCCAAGTCAAAGCCAAAGCGAGAATCGAAGGGGGCTGATTTTTGTTCCAATCTGGCTGCCACATGTCCCATATCAAAAGGGGGCCCATTTTTCAAGTTATTTTCCGCCCTCTTGTACGGACTCGATACAAACTTCAAAGGGGCATATCTTTCGACTCAAGGCTTGAAATATTGCAAACTGATGTTGTTGAAAATATCTTAGCCTCTCCCATGCCATGGAGGTCTAATACTTTATTTTTGAGGAGGTTAGGTGAAGAAAAATGGATAAAACATCTTCTTGAGGATTTCAAAACGTGATCTTCTCACCTCAACAACTAGATCAAATTTGATCTATTTCATTGTTTCCTCTTCCTTTAAGGAGTCGAATCAAGGTTTGATGTAGTAAATATGGATTTGGGGGAAGATTTTATTAGAATCATTAACAGCAGTGGTTGAGTTCAACCTACTTTTCCCGCTTCTCTCTCTCTCTCTTTCTCTCTGATCAAATCTATAAAATCAAAGTAATTCATTGTAAAGGGTTGGACATTCATTTATTTTATGTGCTCCATTCTCCTCTTAGCAAAAGGAATTATGGGGTTCAGGACTTCTATCAAAAATTTGCAATATGTTTCTACCTCTTGGCTACTTTGTAATGGACTGTATCAATCTACAGAGCAATAAAACACGTTTGTGATCGATTTTAGATCCTCTCTTGTCTCTTTTTATTTTTTTTGGTCTCCTATTATATATCTGGCTATCTATGTTTATTTATTGTATGCATTTTGTTGGTTTGTGTCTATTATCAAAACAAGTGTTCATCATTCCTTTGGTGCATCACCTCATATTTTAGCTTTGTTTTAATTTATGTATTCCTTCTATCCCTGTCTCCTTGGTAAAGTTTAGATTAGGATTAAGAACATATCCTTTGTAAGTTTCTACATATGCACCTAAATAGAGGAATAAGGAACCAGCCTTCAATCTGGAGAGCTTTCCCATTTTGCAAGGTCCCACACCTTGGGGAAATTTCAATGTTACGCAATCACACCAAATGACTTTGCCTTAGAAAAGTAGATCTATAGAACTCATTTGGGGTGCTGTGATTTCACATAAATAGTTTTTGCACGCCCAATAGGACTAAGAAGTCTCCATATTATTACAGTAGGGATTGATGTACACTTGTGATTCTGGCTTTTAAGAAGCCTTAAATTTATATATTTGGCAACTCCAAAAGAAACAAATCTACTAGTTTCAGTATCCCAAGCTTGGGAAATTCATGAGAAAAACCTGTTCTAGAGAAAGGAAAGAAGGTATATTTGAATATTTGTATATATCCCCAGGAAGAGAAAGGAGAGGAAGAAGAATTCAGAGGTCTCCATCTCCACCAAGAAGAACCTTGTCAACACCTCCACTTATAAGGCCTTTCTTTTAATTTGCAAGGATTCTTAGGCCAATCAAAATGGCACAACCAAATCCATATGTCAACTTCATCGGCAATAGTCCACTCGCCTTGATTGCACAAAACCCAGTTCCAATTACAGCATTAAAGAGCATCCCACATTTCACTGGGGAAAATCAAACTTCTCCTGGTGGTCATGTCCAAGATATTACAAATGTCTCAGTATAATCCACAAGATCCATGAGATGGACTTCGAAATCAAGCTTCTCATCTCTTCATTTAAAGGGAAAGCTTCACAATGGTTCAGAGTCTTAAAGCAGGCTCTATCTAGAACTGGAACCAACTGTGCATGGCCCTTCATAATCAGTTTGGGGAAAAATGTGATAACTTGTCTTTGTTAGAGAAACTAACAACAATCAAGAGAGCCTCGAAAGAGTAGCTGACAGAATTCAATCTCATATTCTAGTGGACCTGGGATAGGATTCCAACAGTAGTAAAGCCCACTAATGAAGGTGCCTTCTTATAGTTTCTTAAGGCTTTAAATTCTAATATTTCTCTAATGATTCAGTCAATGGGGGGCACTACATTACCTATATCCTATAGCCTCTCCATAGGGACTAAGATTCGTTTGATTCAAGCTAGAAAAATCACTCCTAGGCCATCCATACCTCTGTACCCTAAGTTAGGAAGCCCAAATACTAGCCAAGCACCTACATTAGGTCTTATACCCACCCCCAGGAGTCAAATCTCAGCTGAAGCTTCCACTTCATCATCTAATACCTATAAAGAGTTTCAGGAAGTGGTGATGAAGCAACTTCAGAACTTTGGGAATGGGCTAGTGACAATCAAAATACAACAAGCTCAGAGTTCTAGGTCATACCATCCCTAGGCTCAATATCAAGCCACACCCTAGTATCAGCAGAATAAGCCACCACCTCAGACTATAAACCAAATCCAGAACCAAGGACAGCCCCAAGTTGCTAGACCTTTCAGTCATATGATCCTAAGCACACTTCAACATCAAGGGCATTGGTTCTTGCATAGAACAATATGGCATAGGAATATGATTGGTGTTTTCCATGTAGTCAGCCACATAACCAATCAACATGTTTTAATGGTGCTCTAAATCAGGCCTTGATGGTGCAAACCAATATGGTGCCACAAGAACTTGGCCAAGAGGAAGATTAGCAACAAGGAGCTCAACAAGGTGGCCCCCCAAATGAGACTATGCTTGTCAACTGGAAGGCCGAAGACTTATGTGGGATGAATCAATTCCCTTCTCAGAGTGTATCTTCCAATACAGGTCTAAAAAGAGAACTATTGGAGAGGGTGAGAAACTCGAATTTAGGTGACCCTCAATCTTCCATCACTCCACAAGGTCCTGGTGTTCCAAGTCCAACTCCAAACATACATAACCAATCCAAGACAACTCCTAAACCCATTCAAGCACCTCTTTGGTTGTAACAGCCTATGTGCAAAAAAGAAATGTGTCTGGGAAGGGGCAGTAAAAGGATAGCACATTCAATATTATTGAGTAGATGAAAAAGACAAGAGTGAACATTTCACTATGGGAGTCACTGGCCATTCTGGGGTAGAGGGATCTATTATAGACTACCATGAATAATTGGTCAATTTCAAATCACCCCCTTAACCAAAGAAGCCAAAGTGCTTACCAATGCAGTTCATTCGGGAGGAACCATGGAGAACAACAAGGTAAAAACATGAGACCTCCTCCCTTCTATGTCTCATTAATTATTGGAGACAAATTAGTACACAATTGTATGATTGATTATGGGGCTAGTAGTTTTGTGATGCCCAAACAAATAGCTGATCAGTTGGGTCTCCAATATGAGGTCATCTCTAGAGGAGTAGTCTAATTAGATGGGACAAGTGACTACAATGTGGGAATCATCAAGGATCTAAGTCTCACTCTACACACTTTCCCTAATGTGATTATTTTACAAAATGTGTCAATCATAGACTTACCACCACATTTTGCTTTGTGTCTATCCAAGGACTTCACTGCCAAAATTGGAGGCTACCTATCTACTGATTGGTCACATATGATCTTTAGGACAAGGTATGGAGTGAAGGCCATAATCAGATCTGAACCTATTGTTGATTATCATATTGAATCCTATGTTCCTAGCCCAATCAATGCCAACTACTCATCTTTTGATCAAGAAGACCTCCTAAACACTAATGAAACAGATACCAAGGTGGGATGTATCCTAGACTTGACCCTAGATGAGTGGGCCAACAAAAAACATGCTTTTGACCCCTATAAGGAGATGGAGGAATCTAAATTGGGTGTCTACTACCTACATGAAGAGAATCAGCCTCTTCCTAACCTAATCAAGCCAGAATACAAGGATGACAATGAGGTATGGAAATTGTTCTTTGATGGCTCAAGGAGTAGACAAGGAGCTGGAGGAGGAGCCATGATTGTGTCCCCCAGAGGTATGAGATATTATTCAGCCTTCAGATTCCAGTTTTTTGCTCAAATAACACTATTGAATATGAGGCTTTAGTCCAAGGTCTTCATTAGGCAAGGAAGCTAGGAATCAAGAACTTGCAAGTATTCAGTGATAGTGAATTGGTTGCCAATCAAGTCAGAGGACTTAATGCTATCAAAAATGACCTGCTCAAAAACTACAAGAGTAGGATATGGGATCTCATGGAGGATTTCGAGGCCTTTAGTATTATGTCCATACCTAGGAAGGAGAATGAAGCTACTGATAGACTTGCAGCAGTTGGAGCAACATTTGATGTGGTTGATAACATCAAGAGGGACAAATAACAACCACATATCCATGTGGTTGTGAGGCCAGTAGTGCCAGATAATAATACATGCTAGCAGGTGTTTGAGAATGATCAGTAGATCATTAACTTTCTACAAGAAGAAGCTGAATTCTCAGCTATAAACCAGAGCAGACTAGAGCAGCAAAGTATGGGAATCAGTTATTACAATTGCATACAAACAAACTTCCCAAAGGCTTAGTGATGCTAGAATCTATTTTCAATCATAATGATTAGTTCAGAAAAGAGAATGCTAACATGCAGATCAAAGGAGAAGATTCAGAGTCAATCCCAGTTAGAGAAGACAAGACACTTTAAATTTGTAAAGTGTCCACCAAACAAGAAAGGTATGAATTCATACAACTTTACCAAGAATTCCCTGATGTGTTTTCTTGGAGTTATGAGGACCTAAGAGGGTTTAATCCAAAACTATCACAACACACAATCAAACTAGATCCAGCTACTCATCCCATCAGGTAGAAATAGAGACTAGTCAACCCACATATAGAGCCTCTGATGAAGAAGGAGTTGAACAAGATGATAGAGGCAAGCATCATATTTCTAATCAAACACTCAAGTTGGGTTGTGAATCTAGTCCCAGTCAGGAAGAAAAATGGAGAAATCAGGCTGTGTGTTGACTTCAAGGATTTAAACAGAGCCTCCCTCAAAGACCACTACCCACTCCCTTCAATGGAGTAGATCTTTCAAGTAGTGTCTGGGTCAGAAAGGTTCTCAACCCTAGATGTCTACTCAAGGTACAAGTAGATCATGGTCAAAGAATATGATCAATTCAAAATATATTTCACTACCAAATGGGGCACCTATGCCTACAGGAAAATTCCATTTGGATTATCCAATGTCGAGCCACTTTTCAAAGGGAAATGGATATGGCATTTAAGGGGCTGATCAACAAAGTAGTGTTGATCTATCTGGATGACATTACATTGTTTTCCAAAAATGTAGCAGATCATCCCTTCCACCTAAGGCAGGTGTTCCAACGATGCAGGAGTTTTGGGGTGTCACTGAACCCCCAAAAATGCATATTCTTTTCCCATGAATGCAAGCTTCTATGACATATATTATCAAAGGAAGGATTAGCAATTGACTCGGAAAGAGTTCAAGCAATAAGAGCATTACCATTGCCAAGTCACAAGAAGGCTCTTCAAAAATTCTTAGGAAAAATCAATTTTGTGGTTTGTTCCAAAATTTGTTTCCCTTGTTAAGCCAATAATGTTGATGCTAAAGAAGAGCTTAACATTCAGGTGGACAGCTGAAGGAAAAGCA
The DNA here is from genome assembly GCA_018340775.1 of Taxus wallichiana var. yunnanensis. Lineage (NCBI taxonomy): Eukaryota > Viridiplantae > Streptophyta > Pinopsida > Cupressales > Taxaceae > Taxus > Taxus wallichiana. The sequence goes on from CM031235.1 coordinate 566,414,427, forward strand.
AGTTTTGAGGCTATCAAAGAAGCCATATCACAAGCCCCAACTCTTGTGAACCCATATTTTTCCAAATATTTCATATTGTATGCCTTTGGTGGTAGCGACACAATTTCTGCAATCTTGGTGCAGCAAAACAAAGAAAGTACAGAACAACCAATTGCTTTCTTCAGTCAGAGTCTGGAAGATTATGAGGTGAGGTACTCCTTCATTGAGAGGCAGGTCCTAGTGGTGATCAGAGGATTGAAGAAGTTTAAGCATTTGGTTTCAAACAAAAAAATCCAACTATTGGTCTCCCATGTGGGAGTTAAAGAATTCCTTCTCAGCAAGGACCTAAATGAAAAGTGTGTAGGATGGATCACTCGTGTCATGGAATATGACATTGAGATCAAGGTCACCAAGCTGGTCTGTGGGAAGGGGTTATGTGAACAACTAGCCTCAGGTCAACAAGATGAAATAGACAGTGAAAAGGAGGTTGTTTTTGTTCTACAAGATGATCAAGAAGAAGGGAGAGATAGCGTACCTTCTCCTTGTTGGACCCAAGACATGGTGCACTTCCTTCAGATAGGCATGTGTCCTCATGGGATGAGTAAAGTAAAAGAAGGAATTTCAAGCTACAGTGCCATCCCATATTTTCTAATTGATGGTGTCTTAATTAAGAGGGACATCAATGGCATTCAGCTGAGATGCATTGAGATAGATCAGGTGGAGAGAGTGCTACAAGAATTCCATGTTGAAGTAGCTAGAGGCCATTTTGCTCCAAGGGTGACAGCACTCAAAATCATGAAAGCAAGATATTATTGGCCCAAATTGTTTAGTGACTGCTACACATGGATCAAAAGGTGCAATAATTGTGCATACTTCAAAGGCAAGGAAAGGCTAGCAGCACTTCCATTACATCCAATCTCAGTCGACCAACCTTTCATGTAATGGGGATTGGAATTCATTGGAGTCATCAATCCAAACTCAAGCCAAGGTCACAAATGGATCCTGACAATGATAGATTATTTCACCAAATAGATTGAGGCAATGGCACTCAAGGAAGTAAATGAGTCTAGTATCATGGATTTCTATGAAGGGATAGTGACTAGATTTGGAGTACCAACCACCATCATATTAGACAATGCATTAGCATTCATAGGTTCCAAGATCACAGGATGGGCTGTTAAGAATGGGACTTATTTGAGTACTTCATCAAACTATTACCCTCAAGGTAATGGCTAGGCTGAGTCCACAAACAAGAACCTATTAAAGATCATCAAAAGAACTCTTGATGAGAATTAGAGGACCTGGCACACAAAGCTCAAAACAGCCTTATGGGATGATAGAATAACACCCAAGAGATCTACAGGAAGCTCTCCATTCAAGCTCATCTATGGGAAAGAGGCAGTGTTGCCTATATCACTTGAGTTACTAGCATTAGAGCTCATGAAGCAACTAGAGATGTCTGAATTTGGACCAATGGAGGCCAGGTATGCGGAGCTGATAGAATTAGAAGAAACCAAAGAGTATGCTCTCCAAGCAATAGAGAAGAATTAGGCTTCAATCAAGAAATGCTTTGACAAGAAGAAAAAATCAAGGACATTCCAGAAGGAGACCGGGTTTGAAATGCGATGCGAGATCAAGCAAAAATAGGAAGGTATTCCAAATTTTACACCATCTAGAGTGGCCCCTATATGATCACAAGATGAAAAAGTAGCAATGCTTTCCAATTGTCTACATTGGAGGGTGAAGAGTTGTATATTCCAGTAAATGGGATCTATCTTAAGCACTGCTACTAAAAGGGGAGTTCTCACCCTATACATATTAGTTTAGTTTTCTCTTTCCTCTAAGTTCTTATGCACATTGTCTTATTGTAGTGTAGATTGATTTTCTCCTAAGTGCTTTGCACGCTCTGCATGTTCCATTTGGAGCATGTATGATTTCAAATTTTGTATATAGTGTGGTGTTGTTTTGTTTCTCTCATGTAGTGTTTGGACTTGGCATTTGGTCAAGATCAGTTTTAGTTCTAATGGGTTTCCAAGCGGCCCAGGGGTCAATTTTCAAAGTTCAAATCAGTAGCAAGCTATCACTCATGACTCCATGCCCAACGGATATGACAAGGCAATTGGTCTTTTCATCTAGTAGGAAGATACCCCTGTGAGTCACCAAATTATTATCCATATTTCACCCCGTGCTAAATATTGGATCAACCACAATCCCGTAAAATAGAAAATAGAGTCAAAAGATGGACAGAAAAGGATTCAAAATTGGCTAAGTATAAAGGCCAAAGTGGAGAATGCCAAGTGTCAGTCTGGCATTGTTTAAAGGGGTAAAAGTTGCAAAATGGCCCGCAACTCCGCCCAAGGAAAAATTCAGCATCTGGGCCCAAGTCAAAGCCAAAGCGAGAATCAAAAGAAAGGGGCAAAAGATAAATTACAGACCCATAGGCCCAATTTTTGTTCCAATCTAGCTGCCACATGTCCCATATCAAAAGGGGACCCATTTTTCAAGTTGTTTTCCCGCCCTCCTATATGGACCCGATACAAACTTTGAAGGGGCATATCTTTTGACTCATGGCTCAAAATATTGCAAATTTTATGTCATTGAAAAGATATCCACCTTGTTCATGCCATGGAGGTTTGAGACTTTATTTTTGAGGAGGTTAGGTGAAGAAAAATGGAGAAAATGTCTTCGGGCTTTCAATGCGGGATCTTCTCACCTCAACAACTAGATCAGATTTGATCTATTTCGCCATTTCCTCTTCCTTCAAGGTGCCAAATCAAGGTTTGATGTAGTAAAGATGGATTTGGGGGAATATTTTATCAGAAGCATTAATAACAGTGGTTGAGTTTGACCTGCTTTTCCCACTTCTCTCTCTCTTTCTTCTCTCTGATCGAATCTATAAAAATGGGGGTAGGATTCATTGTAAAGGGTTGGACATTCTTTGTTTTGTAGGCTCCCTTCTCCTCTTAGCAAAAGGATTTGTGGGGTTTAGGCCTTCCATCAAAAATTTGCAATATGTTTCTACCTCTTGGCTACTTTGTAATGGACTGTATCAATCTACAGAGTAATAAAACACGTCTGTGATCAATTTTAGATCCTCTCTTGTCTCTTTTTCTTTCATTTGGTATCCTATTATATATTTTGTTATTTGTGCTTATTTATTGTATGCATTTTGTTGGTTTGTGTCTATTAGCAAAACAAGTGTTCATCATTCCTTTGGTGCATCACCTCGTAGTTTAGCTTTGTTTTAATTTATGTATTCCTTCTATCCATGTCTCCTTGGTAAAGTTTAGATTAGGATTAAGAACATATCCTCTGCAAGTTTCTACATATGCACCTAAATAGAGGAATAAGGAACCAACCTTCAATCTGGAGAGCTTTCCCATTTTGTAAGGTCCCACACCTTGGGGAAAGTTCAATGTTACGCAATCACACCAAATGACTCTACCTTAGAAAAGTAGATGTGTTTCAATCAAGGGCTACACCCTCACCTCCTTCCAAGTCAATTGCTACATTTGAAAAGGAGAACCCAGCACCAAAAGTAACAAAACCTCTGTCATTTAAGTCCTCATCCACTATTGGAACCTCTTCCTCATCTACAATAGCTCCATTTGACTTTGTGGAGCATGCAAGCAAAACCTAGGTTCAGCTCTTTGAGATTGAATACCTACAAACACATCCTACCCAATTTGATAGATTCATCAAAGCAATCTGGGGTGGTAACTCTGCATCCCCAATATCTAATTCTAAAGGCTTGCTTCCCACACCATCTTCTCAAAACATGTTATCCCTCAGTGCCTCCATCACCAATAGAGTTGAGCCTTTTTACTTGTCACTTCTCATCAAAGGTTTCTAGCTGAACAATTACATTATAGACTCTATAGCCTTAGATAATGTGATGCGAGAAAAATTTGCAAATGCTCTTGGTTTTACTTTGACCTGTAAATGGCGCATGCTATTCAATGGAATCCAAACAGTTCCATTGGTAGGAAGGATTAAGGATGCTTAGGTTACACTAGCTGATTACCCAGACAAGAAGATACTCCCGACCATTTTGGTGGCGAGATATCCCAAAGCATCTTTTGGTATGCTTTTGATTATAATTTTTGTAGAGATCTAGGTGGATAAATAAAAATTGATTGGTCACCTACAACTATGCCGGTGAAAGGAGAAATGAAGAAGCTACCGCTATCAAGAAAATGAAATTCACAAGTAAGGAAATCTAATGATCCAAGAGCTAAAATCCTCTTTCAATATTGTGGGCTAGGAAACTACTTCCTTACATAAAAAAGGAAGAGAACTTGCCAATCCTCATGGAGGAAGAAGACGATCAGATTTAGAAAATGGAGTTTGATGGAAGTCATTCCAAATTAGGTTCAAGGGCTGGTGTAGTATTATACTCTCCCTCCACTGAGATATATCCTTTTTCCTACAAGCTACAATTTGACAATACAAATAATACAACAGAGTATGAAGCATTACTCTTAGGCATGAATGTAGTAGAGGACATGGGAATCAAAAAGTTGAGATACAAAGGTGATGTAGAGATTGTGGTAAAGTAAGTCTACAAGAAATATCAAGTAAATAATCCCAGACTCGGGCATTATAGAAATAGGGTGTGGGACAACATTGAATCCTTTGATGCATTCTCCATTGAAGCTATCCCTAGGGAGTAGAATGAAAAGGCTAATTCTCTAGCAGTGTCAGCTTCCTTAGTGACACCTCATCCCTCTTTTGGCAAGGATAAAGTGACCATTGAGATGGTGTTCAGACCCAACGTACCAGACAATGCAAATCACTGGCAAGTCTTCAATGATGACAATTAGATTTTATCCTTCTTAGAACAAAGGGATAACTTCAATAATCTTTTCTTTTAAGGAAGTGAAAACCCACACCGTGAATTAGTTCCCAAAGAAGAGAAGGAGGGAGTTGAGGGGATTTATGAGGAGGGAGTAATCAAACTGAAAGTAAACAAAATCCCTAAAGGCCAAGTTTCTTTAGAAGATATCTTTGACAAGAATGACAGTTCATCCAAGAAAAATAAAAGCAGTCTTCTCGATGTCCATCTAATTTTGATCGGAAAACATTGGAACTTTAGAGAATCCAAGGATGGTTAATATTAGTAAATCCTTCTCACTAGAAGAGAAGAGAAATTTTTTGCTCTCGCTAAAAAATACTAAAATGTGTTGGCTTATTCCTATGATGAACTCAAATCATTCTAGCCAAAGGAAATGAACCACTCCATTCCTTTGAAGCAAGGAGCCAAGCCCTTCAGGAAAAATTAAAGGCCCTACAATCCAAATATTTTTGATGTTATCAAAGAAGAGGTGAAAAATATGCTCAATGGTAGAATCATTTTCCCCATCCATCATTCAACATGGGTGGCTAACATTGTGCCAATAAGGAAGAAGAACAGGGAAATAAGAATTTGTGTAGACTTCTGAAATCTAAATCAGCCATCTCTCAAGGACAACTACTCTCTTCCAATAATGGATCATATTTTCCAAGTAGTAAATGGATCTGAGATGCTCTCTTTTCTTGATGGATTCTTAGGGTACAACCAAATCAAGGTGGCATAAGAGGATTGCAACAAAATAGCCTTCACAACACTTTGGGGAACTTTTTCCTACAATAAAATCCCTTTTGGCTTGATCAATGCTGGAGCCACTTTCCAGAGGGCAATGGACTTGGCCTTCAAAGATTTGAAATATTGCATTGTCATTTACTTGGATGACCTCATGGTTTTCTCAAAGAGGAGGGGAGATCATATCTGTCATTTAGAGCAAGTCCTTACAAGATGTAGAAGACATGGATTTTCTCTAAATCCTAAGAAACACATTTTTGGAGTCATGGAAGGTAATTTTTTGGGACACATTGTGAAAAAGCATGGAGCACACATTGATCCTGAGAGGATATGAGATATCCAAGCACTATCTTTGCTAACCGAGAAAGAAGGAGTCCATTCATTCTTTGGAAAGGTAAACTTCCTTCATCGTTTTGCCCGCATTTTCTACACCGACCAAGCATATAACTTCCATGATGAATTCTCAAACATGTTTCAAGTGGGATAAGGAAGGAAAAGCAACATTTGAGGAGATAAAGAAATCCATTTCCAAAGCTCCAACTCTTGTATCTCTAGATTTCAATAAGTATTTCATCATGTATTTCTCAAAGATCAGAACATACACTCTTTGTTGTCCTTGCTTAGAAAAATGATGAAGGTTTGAAGCACCCATTGCTTTCATGAGCTTTCCTTTGAAAAATCATGAGCTAAAGTACAATCAATTGGAGAAACATGTCTACGTAGTTGTTAAATTGGTTAAAATTTTCATATTCTACAGTATTAATTCCCAAACAATGGTGATGGTCCCTAGAAGTGCAATCAAGTCCATTTTGACTCAACAAGATCTCGGGGCTAAGAGAGGAATTTGGATGGCAAAGACCCAAGAGTTTGACTTGGAGATTAGACCCTCTTATATGGTGAGAGGAAATGGTTTGTGCAAGCTGATTGCAGAAGATGAATACCTTAAGGCTTAGCAAGGAGAAAAGGATGGTATTTTCTCAACCTGTTGGGAGACAGTCCATGAGTGCTCTTTGTCACCACTACTTTGATGAGTGGTATGCTGATATTGCTTACTACCTCACTTATGGAGAATTCCATCCTCATCTTGACTAAAAATAAAGAAGGAAACTCGAGCTAAAGTTACCAAGTTTTGTTACGGAATCATGAACTTTACAAGAGAGGCCTAGATGGTTGTTTCCTCATGTGTGTAGATAAGGAGTGGAAAGAAAATTTACTCAAGGCCTATCATGATCAATCTTATGGTGGACATTTCTTAGTAATGGTCACTACACATAAGATCCTTAGAGGAATATATTATTGGCCATCCATTGTTTGAGACACTCAAGATTGGGTTTCCAAATGCAAAGCATGCCAACAATTTGTTGTAAAGCTACAACTAATTGCATTGCCAATTAGGCATGTGGTGATTGAATAACCATTTCAGCAATGGGGGCTTGATTTTATTGGTGTTTTGAATCCTCATTCAAGTGTAGGGCACACTTATGTACTCACTACAACTGATTACTTCACCAAGTGGGTAGAAGCCACTCCAACCAAGCAAAGCTACATCTCGAAACGATCTGCAACTTCATCAAAGAGAATATCATTGTCTGTTTTGGAATACCACAAAAGATTGTTGTAGACAACGCCACCTATTTCTCTTCCAAGGAGCTCACAGAGTTTTTATATGGATTTGGAATCTCTGTATATCACTCCTCTAACTACTATCCTTAGGGAAATGGTCAAGTTGAGTCAAGCAATAAGAACATTGTTACCATTATTTGTAAAATTTGGATAATGAGAAGCAAAGGAACCGGCACAAGAAATTATATGATGTATTGTGGGCTGATAGGATCACTCCTAAGAAGACAATAGGTATGTCACCTTTCTAAATGTTATATGGAGTTGAGGTAGATATTCCCCTCACAATTAAGATGTCAACTCTCAAGTTCCTATAAGAAATAGAAGATGGTCAATATAAAGACTCCATTGACAAGAGGATCCTCTTCCTAGAGAAGCTAGAGGAAAGTAGATGCCAAGTGGTGGATAGAATTAAGGAACGCCAATCGAAAGTAAACAATATCTTTGACATGAGGGTGAAGGCAAGAGAATTCAAGGTTGGAGATTTTGTCGTTGTGTGGGACAAGAGAATAGAACCAAAAGGAAATCATGGAAAGTTTGATTCATTATGGCTTGGCCCATTCCAAATTCATGAAGCTTATGGTGAGAATGTTTTTCTCCTCTCATATCTAGATGGAACACCATTAGAATTGCCTCAAAGTGGGAAATAGTTGAAACTATATCTTCAGTAGAAGCGGGTTGTCCCCCGCCTTATACCATAGGTGCGTTCGTAGGTGTGTTTTTTTGCTTTGTTGTTGTGTGGTTTTGGTTTTGTTTTGTTTGGTTTTGTTGTGTGTGCTTTGGTTTGTGTGCTTCCTCCTTTTTTTCTTTCTTAAAATTTTTATGAATTTGTAAGGCCCAATGGATAAGGCCTTTGGTCAAATGTACTATGTTTTGAAACTTGAGATTCTGGATCCTCATGCCATGCCCTAGCCATGCCCAATTCACGCCATGTCCCCAAGCTAGAGCTAGTTGTTGTCTCCTTAAAAAAACCTTTGCATTTTCATTGCCAAATCCAAATTTTTTGAGCTCACACCCTTCGTTGGTGTCTAAGGTAAGTTTGAGATTCAAAAATTTAGCTTAAATCATGCCCTTGAGCTATTTAAACCTTTGTGTCACTCATTTTTTAGAAATCCTCCTCTTCCTAGTTTGTGCACATAATATCCTTTTGCCCCTCCCATTTTTGATCGAAATGGTTCACTTGTTCCATGGCCCAAGTTATTGGATCATTTTTTTTCCTTCATGCCTCTCGCACGTGAAGAAAATTCAAAAATTGGACTCAAAATGAAGAAGTTCTCTTCCTCTGTGTATTTTTCCATAGTCGGGAATGATGGGCATTTCTTTCCCCGTCAAATTTTTCCTCAACATTCTCCAATGATAAGTGGGTCTCCCTAATTGGTGTAGTCTAGTTATACTTTGAAGACTTAGTGGACGGATCCACGTGTCGCAACGGTGCAATTCCAAGTGTAATTCCAGGGGGTAGTCTTCAATTGAGTGTGGGCTCTCCATGTGTCCTAGGTCTAAAACAAAGGTAAAATCGGCTAAGTATGGAAGGCTCAAGAGATACTCCATGTGTTACAATGGCACAACTCTAGGGGTAGGAAAGGTCAATTACCATTTCGGTGCAAAGTGACATGTGGTGGCAGGAATTGAAAATTCAAGGTGGACGAGCGGGCCATCAAGGGAATTTGAGACTTTGAGCCTTTTTGTAAAAAGGAGAAAAATTAAAAAGTAACCCGTAGCCCTGATCAAGCTACCAAGGAAAAAGTCAAAGCTTGAGCCCACAGGGAAAAAGTTAAAGGAAAGGCCCACCATTGAAAATTCAAATCGGAGCAAAGCAGTCACTGTGGGAATTTGAGTTTTGAGCCTTTTTCCAAAAAAAGGTTAAAATGTTGAGAAGAGAGCTCATGTCCCACCTATAAATAGAATGTGACACATGTCCTAGTCAAATCGAAGTAATGGCCTAGTGGAGGAAATTAAGCTTTTGAACCTTTTTGTAAAAAATATTAAAATGTCAAGAAAAGACCATGATCCCATTCAGAATAAGAATGTGCCACGTGTCCTAGTTGAAAATTCAAAGTAGGGTTAAGGGCCAATTCGTTCCAAATTGCCAAATCTCTAAAAAATTGTAAAATGCAAAGGGCTTCTCCTGTAACTACTCCAATCCCTTCCTACCACGGGACGGCCAAAATTCAAAGCTAGAGGAGCAAATCAAATGGTCTAAATTTAAACCTGGAAAATCAAATGTAACGGTTTTTACAAGTTGGTTTTAGCCGCCATGAGAATTTTCTTCATGATAAAGGAATTTGAAGAGGCGTGAATGATTTTTAATGTTTTAAAGGTTTCTTGTGAAGAATATAATGACTTCTCGATGTCATTCCAAGTGTTGGCGATTGATTTGAGAAAACCAGAGTGCTCTGTACCTAGAAAAGATAGAAAATGCCATTCTTCTTCTATTTTCTCTTCTTCCTCGAATTTCTTCCATTCTCAAGCTATGTACAAACTCTACTCGAGCTTCAATAAGAAAAGAAGGAATTTTTTCCTCCTTGATTGAGGAATTAATTGGTACTTTGCGACCAATGAGTTTCATTTGGTCTTGTAGCTTCTCCCGTGGATTTTTTTCTTCTGATTATAAATGCATGTAAATGAAGTTTCTAATTGATGTGTGTGGGCATCTGATATTCTACCCACAACATTAGTTTTTCCTACCTCCATTCTCACTCCCTTTTCCCTTCTCAGACAAAGTTCTTCTCTAGTGAGAAATTGCTAGCTTTGCCACAAGGACAGTGGAGTGCCCTTGTTGGATCTCTAGTCAAAAGACCACCATTGAAATCCACTTTTCATGCATGCACATACAAAATCTACACCATTCAAGTAGAGGGACTTAGATTCCCATAGCATTGGCTTAAAACCCACCAATTTTCCCATAAGACAAATTTTCTCACCAACACAACTTTAATCAGCTCTCTACAATTTGAGAATTTTCGTAAGAAAAGATGTATTAGAGACTTGAAAAAATGATTTTTATCATCCAAGGAACCTTACCACCTCCATGTTATTGTTTACACTTCTTCAAATGCTTTGCACAATATCATCCCATCTAATGAATAGCTCATTCATCTTTCATTTTGACTTTGCATTCATCTCACCTTAACTTACTCTTGTTATTGCTTCACTAGTATTTAGACCCACATATGCAACCCTTTCTTATTTAGCTCACTTCAATGCTTTCATATCCTTTTACCTATTCATACACTTGAAACAAACTTATATACAACAAAAATTTGACACAAGACAACCAAAATTACAACTCTCACCATATTTTACTTAATTGTTTTAAGTACCCTTAAGACCATGCTTCCCTCAAACTTTCATTGAAAGATTGATCTACTTATTCCCAAAGTAAGTTATCAGCTTCATAGACACCCTTCCATGACCCTAAAGTGTATGAAAAATATTGGGGCTCTACACCTTACACAACTCTCTTTACCTCACTTTTTCTCTTCTTGTTCTCAAACCCTCAATTAGGTCGATCTCGGGAAATTGTTAGCTATATTTATATTTATCAAGAGTATCAAGACACAAAATAGAGGTTTATTAGAACTCTTTAAGATATTTTTTATTCTCTATATGTCTCAATGGCTAACTCCAACTTTAAATGAAACTTGTTTTACTAATCCACCCTCTATTTAAGCCTTTAGACCGTGTTTGGGATCTTACACCCAAATGTCAAAGAGATCTCAGTTTTTCACCAATGAAACTAATAATTTGTTCTTTTAACACTTCAAGGGTCCCTTCACAATGGTTTCTTGCAAGTTTCAAGGAAAAATCCAAGTTTAAGGATTTTTTTGTGCACATTTTCTCACCAAACCCTAACTATGGTTAATCTTTTCCCGATGAGCCGAGTTTTGATATAATTTTTTTAAATCAATGATTTAACACTCTAAACTTCACCAATATGATTTTATTTACCTTCTCCATGTTCCCATCTTACCATTAGGCCATGAAAATGAGTATGAAGGATATTTTTATGAAGTGATTGTTTTACAAGTACGTAGGAAAAAATCGTATAAAACCATGCAAACCACATTGGAGTGTTTTAACCTTATTCAAAGTCAATTATATATATCTTAGTTATTGTTATGCATCAACACATAATTTTAATATTTTCCCACTACTTATAGACTGAAAACATGTGAAGACTCAAGTTTACCCCAACATGCTAGCACAAGTCACATTTTCATGAGCTTAGTTCTTTTCAACATGCATGCAAGTTTCATGAAGACCTTACTTCCTAGTTCATACTATCACCTTCAATAATACTCTAAAAACATAGCAACATATATCCTTTCCATTTGAATCAACCATATACATTCATGTTCTATGCAAGAGTTACCATAGTCTCACTCCTTCATATCAATAAAGTACTTATTCATACTTCACGCAGAGCGTTTGCTCCCATAAGTGGGATTTCCATAACTCGGGTTAGTAGCATGCAAGTTCTACACTAAGGAATATAGATCAAAAAATCCACAAGGTATAACTTCACCATATATCACGAGATATTAGCATCATTACTTAATGAAAAAAGTCTAGTTTTATGATCAAAAATAGAGTATTTCTCCTATTGCTCACTAAAACTCCATACCACAAACACTATTACATACTCATCATATCTTCTTCTTCCTCATTCCAGGAGGAATGACTTCTTAACTCAATAACTCCTCTCCTATATTTAAATCTCTCTCATGTATGCCACCTATTACCTAATTCATAACTCCCATTTTGAAATGTAACTGCTCACTAGGTGATCATCATTAAATTTTTGCAATTTACATTATCTTTACACACTTCATAACTTCCATTTTTTCACCTAAAGATTTATTACACGCCTTATCACCTAAAAAGACACACATAAGACCTTAACACCCTCCTAGTACTTTCTAACACACTTAAAACATCTTTCACAAGCTCATATGCTCATTACATATCTCTATGTTTTGAATGATAATTTGGAGGAACTAACAATATTAAATTTTAAACTAATTAACCACTTAGCTATCATGTTTATACCACACTTTAATGCACTATAATGTTGATTTTCCAATTTTGGAGGCTCTTGAAGATGTTAATGCATCGAGACTCCCATGGTGGAGAAAAATAATTACATACTCTTTGTTTGCTTGCTTGCGTCTTCATATTTATTGTTTGTCTATGATCTTCTTTCCTTTCTTCCAATGTCATTGTTTGTTTCTTAACCACCGGGTCCTACATGGTGTTCTCTATGCCTCCATTTTTCTTAAACTTAATTTTATTTTCCTTGAATTCCATCTCTACCATCTTCATCTTCATGCTTCCATTAGTTACACCTCCATAAGTAAACAAAAAAACAAAAACATATCCTTCATCATGATGAGTTAATATTTTCATCTCTTAAAAGTCTTTTATCATCATGCTTCCATCACTGATTTTTCTTATAAGGACTGAAACTTGTCCATATTTTGCATTTTCTTGCTTGAATGCTTCACCTTTGAATTCTTCATGTAGCTTATCCACTATATTTTCCTCTTTTTCATTCTCCTCATCATCCTCACCAACCATATCATCTGATTCATCACCCATGAGACCTTCCTCTTGGTCCACAAGCACTTCATTATGTGCTTATTCACTCTTTTCCTCATCTATTTCCTCTTTCACTTTGTCAATTTCATCCTTCCCTTGTTTTGGGGTCTTCTTTTTCTATTCAAAAATTTTATTCTCTTCCTCTACTACTGCATATTCCATATCTTTCTTCCTTTCATCTTTTCCTTATTGTATCACACTCTTCTTTTTCCAAACTTGCTTTTATATTTTGTGCATGGTTTTTGTCTTCATGAGGTTTGCTTCTTGTTTCCTTACATTCATTGGCTTAGGCTCAACTTCCTTTTCTCTCACTACTTCTTTCTTAAGCCATGTAGGCATCCTATACCCATGATCAAATGCTTGGATTGTGCTCTTAACAATGTCCTTTATTTCACTCACATGTGTACTAGCATATTCCTCCTTAACTGCTTGATTAGAATCACAAATGAAATTTTCTTTTATATTTTCAATTCTTTTCTCCTTTTTCTCATTACCATACATGCTTCCTTTCCTCGTGTTCTTCTTTTTTAGCCACTTTTATTATCACCCTCTTCTATAACACTATCCAAAACATCTTGAAAGACCACATCTTACTCATTTTCTTCATCATCAAGTTGTTCAAGTTCTTCGAAACCTCGTAATATTTATTCTTTACTCTCATCTTATTTCATGGATGTATTTCTAGATCCATTCCATGCCATTTTCCTTTTCCTTTATTTTATTTCCTCTCTCATGTTCTTAATACCTATGTTCACAAACTAAAACATAGGATTAAATTTCAAAATAACAAACCAAAACATCTTCAAGAGTGTCTCATCTCTAGATACTTTCTTCTTCCTCTTCATCTCTCTTTCTCTTTCCAAAGCTCTCATTCTTTGTCTTCTTCTCATTAGCATCTCTATAGGCCATTTTAATTTTCTTCTCATCACATAACCTATCACATTGTTTTCTTTGTCTTCCATACTTAGCAATTCTTCTAACTTGGCTACATCCTTTCTTAATTCTTTTATTTCTTTCTCAAACCATATCTCTTGTTTTCTTTATTTTTCTCTTCTCTTTGCTTCTATATCCTTATTTTCTCTCTCACTCTGCCTCTTCCCTGGTTAGCAACATCACTAAATCTCTTCCCAACTCTTCTCTATCAATTTTTATCCTTTTCTACCATCACAATCACTTGTCAACTCACAACCACTTTAACACTTTCACTGTTAGTAATTAACTTTATCAAGTCCCCACACTCTAATACTAAATGATGTAGAGATATAAAAAAACAACTAAATCATTCACTTAGTCAACAAATTTTATTTAAAAACTTTAGTCAGCTCTTTGTAATTTAAGGATATTTGTTGGACCTCGGAATATTTTCCAAGTATGAAGGCACATAGGCGCACAGGGTCCCAGTTATGAAAAGGTGCGCAAGGAAAAAGTGCACGAGATAAAGGTTTAGGGAAGCACATAGCATGCACAACACGTGAAAGGAGGCTCGGGACTTAGTCAATTTGAGCACCCAGGAAGAACACATGAAAAGCGTGATCGGTTATGCATGGATAAGATGTCAGCCTGGCGATAGGCTGGCCTAGGAAAGAGCATGCCTTGGATGGAATCTTCTAGAAGAACATCATGAGATAAAGTGGAAAGCTCAAGGCCTAGAGAAGCATGCTCGCATGGACCACATTCAACACTTGGCACCAGATTTGAGGACATTGGAAGGTGAGTTGGTAGTGTAGGAGAATTATAAATACAAGTGCCTACGGAGTAAAAGATATACAAGTATGAGGTATAGTGGGTTAGAGAGTGAGCGGAGCTCTGCAGAATTACTGTGAGTGGATATTTGTGTTTAGGAAGGAATGTACTAAGCATGGAGTTGTAATTTTTCTTTTTCTGTTAGCTTAGTTACATACATCTAGTGATATGCATGATTGTGGTATGCTCTGTGACACTCTGTAATGAATAAATGAATATAATGAGGTTACCTATTATAAATAGACATGGATATCAATGGTTTTAATGCATATTTATCTCATATGAGTTCTCTTTCTTTTCATGTTATGTATGAATACTTGTACAGTTCTTTCTGTCATAATGCATATTTTGGATTCTATTAAAGTACTCAGTCTAAGGTGACTACAAGGATCTAGAGGTCGTTTTGAGCCCTTTGGTCCTTATATGTTTCAACATCACTCATAAAAACTCTTACACTAATCATAAATGATGCTTCCCACTAAACTCACATAAAAGAGAGACTCGGTACTGCGTATGCCTCGGGTGAGCACTTAGCTTCTCTCTTGGGTGATAGGTCGAACGCATGGGTTTCCTTCCTTTTTGATGGGATTAAAAATTACTACATCTTGGTTCTATTGCTAGGACCTCTTTTTGAAGTTGTAGTGGGATATAGCATACATCATGATCGTGTAGTGAGGAATGATAAAGCGATTAACATTGGAAAATGTTGAATCATGGTTTAAGAGCACGGAGGATGAATTTTCTCGAGAGATTCAGCACTAGACCTAAGTTTAATACACGTAGATGGGTATAAGAGAACCTCTACCATGATCTCGTATAAGACCTTATTTTTTGCCGCTTCCCAAAGAGAACTATATGAATGGCTTTCAGCCTATGCGTCTAGATCAAGTTGGCATTATGGATCACATGTATGGACCGAAGAAGACTACCAAAGGTTGCAGGATGCAAATCTGATGTGGACCCATGCTGTAGATCATTGGTGGAGAGGATTACTAACTATTTACACTCTGGAGTATGCCATTTCTATGTATTTTTGTCCGGAGGTTCTTTGAGTTTCAATTTCTACAAGAACCTAGAGGAACGTTTCTATGTGTTATTCCCCTAGCTATAAAAATATTAATGGTTACCATGAGTTTAGAGGCTTTCCCAATGGCCAGCTAAGCCATTCTAAGTGTTGGGTAAGGGAACTTGGGTGGAGGAAGATGACAGATATCATGACAGAAAAGGAGAGGGAAGAGAGAAGGCTCAAGTATAGTGAAGCGCGTGAAAGGAATATTCCTAGATGACGTGAGGTGCTTAGTATCATGAATCTATGGAGACAGATGTTGTGGGGAGTTGAGGTTCATGTAGAGGAGGTGGAACCTAAGCAACTTGCTACCCCATCTTGGCAAGCATGTGAGGGAGACCCCTTTGGCTTCTAGTGAGAGTTAGTCACACGGAGAAAGGATAGTCATTGGCACATATCCGAACCCACTCGGTGATCGAGCCTTGGCACTTGGTTTTCCCCAACCAGAAGAAGTGTTATTGACACGGTCGATATTGGTGGAAGAGATAGATCCGTGTCTAGGAGATACAATTTTATAGTCCCCTCTTCTATGGTTACACACATTCCAGTATTTTGAGGAGTCTTTGGACAAGGAACAAGTGTACAAGCTTTCAATCTCGTATCAGGGAGTGGCATGGGACACAGTAGTGGGAGTGGAGTGCTATCATAGACCATCAGCATGTAGTTCAGTGGGACCATGGGGGCACTTGCACAACCCCCCACGGGACCTATTAGACCCAAAGTGGTTCGGTGGATCTAGTGGCTCGGGAGGCACGGGACACAGTGGACTGGTGGATTAGGTGGTGGAGGAAACACCAAAGGGAACCAAGGCTCTAGCTCAGGAGGACAGGGACCCCAGCCACCATCTCAAGTATTCTTTGAAATGTATCTACATTTACCAGATTATAAGGGAATTGAGGATGTTGGGGAACATGTTCACAAGTGTGAACTGCTATGACGCGCAAAGGGTATCACAACCCTAGAACAGAAGGCTAGTCATTTTACGACCATGTTGCAAGGGTGCGTGCATAGCTGGTATAGGAAGCCTGACCCTCATCAAATGGTGGTGGACTATATTGCCTTAAAGAATGCATTCTTGGTAGAGTTCCACATTCTTGAGATCAAGCAGGAGAGCATCAGTGCTTTCAAGGAGATTCAGTAAGGAATGGTAGAGAGTGTGCGGGAGTATGATGTGCACTTTAAAACTCTCTTGTCTAAATTATCATATGATATTCATCCTTCTCAGCATACAACGTGGTTTGTTGGAGGATTGATCACCCCTTTTATAAATGCCTTATCTCATAAAACTTTTATAGACCGCACGAAGCATTGGAAGTTACCTTGCATGTTGAGGCTATTGGTAGTATTGATACCGCCATTAGCCTGCGTTCTTGGAGACTCAAATTGCTACTATGGCAAAGCAGTTAGAAACATTATCTGTGAACTCAGCCCATGAGACTCGTAGTGGTTTGTGGTGCACAGATTGTGAAATAGAGGGACATGTTAAGGATAATTTCCCCCAAAGGATGGTACGTGCTTTGATAGTGGATTGTGAAATTTTTCATGGGGACCATGATGTAAGTAGATGTCCCTTGCTACAAAGTGTGCAATCAGGAAGAATGTATCTTGTTATTGCAATATTTTGACCTCTACAACCCATGATACTAAGGACTATAGGCTCATTGATCAGATCCATGAGGCCATTGATCATGGGGTGTGCCAAACCAGCGTTGTCAGTAGTTCCAGGCATAATGATCACCATTATGAGGAGGGCGTGGAAGGAGGCGTGCGTGGAAGAGGTTTTTGAGGAGGATTCGTGGTCAAGGTAACCATGGAGGAGGAAGGAGTGAGTTCCCATGTAGAACATGTTTCAATTGTGGATCTACAAAACATTACAAGCATGAGTGCCCGGACCTATTACAATGCTCATGGTGTGGAAAGAAGCATAAGTATGAGGAGTGCCCAAAATTATTTGAGCATATGAATCAGAAGCACCAGAAGGACAAGGGCACTGCAATGGTCAGTATTAACAAGGTAGACATATAGTGGATGCCCTAGGTAACATGGGATGAAGGTTTTTAGCCTATCTTGGTAATAATAAGGGTAGAAGCCACGCGCGTAAGAGAGGTACCAGGCAGAAAACCCTGGTTTCAAGAGAGGAGGTCATTCATGGAAAATATCTAGACCCTTCCCATCAAAAGGATATATATCAAGACACCATGGATGTTATTCAAAGCTTACAAGGGCAGATCTAGTGTTTAAAGGAGTAATCCAGCGAGGAGGAACAAGGAAGGAGAGTCGAGGTGCAAAAGGATGACCTGGATGAGGTCAAGGAGGTGTGTAAAATGCTAAGGTAGGAGAATATCATTCCCTTGCTAGGATCTTGGTTGAGAGAGAAGGTACCATGTGCCGGAGAAGAGTGTGAGAGACAGGTCTTGTATGCGAACCTTCCCCTCACAGCCTCAACTATGACAAGGAGATTACATTGAATGCAGTTGTAGATGGATGGCCCCTCAGAAATATCCTCATTGACATAGGTGTGGAGGTTAATGTTCTGAATTTGGATGCATGGTATCAAATGGGAAGACCTATATTACAACATCTTTGAATGTTCTTTATATAGCAAATAAGGCTAAGGCAATGCCCATTGGTGTCTTGAAGGATGCAGCTATTACTATCCAGGATCCAAGTTTTGGGGACTTCAAGTCTTGGTGCTCGGCCGAGGTGGACAATTTCCCAACACTACTTAGGCATCCTTGGTGTTACACAAATAATGTGGACCTTTAGTTCAACAAAGGGTACATCAGCTTTGAGAACAAGAAGGAATGGTTCATTATACCCCTAGTTGATGGGAAGTTGACACCCTATATTGAACCATTGGGAAAGAAGTTCTGGACAAGATTTATTTGCACTTAATCGAGACCCTAAGATGATACACCCTACTAATGGGGTTATCTAGTTTGAAGATGCTCAGTCAATGAGTGATACCACCAGTATAGCATGTGACAATTAGGTGCATGGAACTTACGAATTAATGGGATGACAATTGAGAGGGTCGGTGAAAAAGGTAACAAATGCGCACATAGTTAGGCACCTTGGAGGAAAAGAACTGCCCAAGTATTCAGGAGGAGCCTTCCCTGAGATCTTTCTATAGGAGGTAGAAGCTCAGTGTAGGGATGAGAAGGAATGGAGGGAGATGTTAAGTTATGTCTTTATTGGCATAGCAGCTCAATGGTGGGCCACACATCAGGAGAACCTTTTAGAATGGCGGGAGGTAAGAATTACTCTCTATCAAATTATTTAGGAGCAATATACCCACCATCATCAAGGAGTACCATGGGAAGGACCCCACCTCTTTCCATATCCAAGAGTGTGAACAGGTCTAGAGAGAAGGTGCGGAATCTATGTCACCATCCCTCCGGGTGCACAAGTTGTATTCTACACTGCAGGGTTACGCGCGCGCATGGTACATTCATTCAAAGACATGCTACTGAGATAAGGAATTGGCAAGAGCTTGTAGCTGACCTTATTCAAACCTTTGAATATTGGAGTATGAAGCCATTGGTTAATAAGGCCTTGCAGGTATCAAGCACCTTACCATGGGGGATAGTGCGGCAGGATGGAAGATAAGTTGTTGGAATTACTAGGGGAACCAGGATTGCAGGCACACTTTGAAGAAGAAGGGGAAGCAAAACAGATTTATAGCTTAATTGTGCATGTTTGGAAAAAGAGAAGGGAAAGATGGTGTATGTGATTGATGGAGAGAAATCGAAAGCTTGGATGTTTTCCATTCTATGGGGACACATGAGGTAGTGAACAATGTAGATGCTCATGCGCGTTCCTACCATGATCCTTTAAAGATGAATAAAGTTAACATCGGTTCGAAGAAGAGCCTAAGCAAGCTATTATTGGGGATTATCGAGATAGAAAAGGAAGTATCGAAGATCATTGATACATTGCATGAATTTGAGGATTTGTTTCGCGTGGGTATCATGAGCTCAAAGGCGTTCACCATTCCTTGGGGAGATGAAGATAAAACTAAAGTATGGTGTGGGCCCGGTTAGGAAAAGGCCCCCTAGGATGAATCCTAACTTACGCATGAAGGTCAAGGAGGAGATAGACAAAATGATATCTTCTCGGGATAAGCGAGGTAGTGGAAGAATCGGAGTCGATAAGTTTGATGGTAATCAAAGCATCAAGAGGGATGGGTGGATTAGGATCTATGTGGATTATAGGGAATTGAACATAGTTTGTGTCATTGATCCATTTCCGACCCCCTTCACTGAAGTAATTTCGAAGGAGTCGCTAGGCATGAAATCTATTCCTTTATGGATGGATTTTCAAGGTACCACCGAGTTTGGATTGAAAAGGAAGACCAGGAGAAGACTTTCACCACCGAGTGGGGAAGCTTTTCATATACGGTCATGCCCTTTGGGTTGAATAATGCACCTACTATCTTTTCACGCATAGTGGTGCAAGCATTTTAGGACTTCATCCATAAGTTTCTTCATGTATATTTAGATGATTGGACAATATATGGTGCGTTAAAGACTATTGTGAAAATTTAAGGTTAATGTTTGAGAGGTGTAGGCGGTTGAGGATATCCCTCAACATTAATAAGTGTGTGTTTCTACACCCTTTGGGACTTTATTAGGGAATTTCATATGTTAGGAGGGCTTCTTTGGTAGATCCCACTAAGGTTACAGTTATTGTGGGGTTAAGGGAGCCTACTAGCCAAAGTGCAATGCGTAGATTCCTTTTGCATGCAAGCTATAATTGAAAATTTATTAAGGGATATGGCAAGATCTTCGCGCCATTAGAAGATCTATTTAGACATAAAGGTGTCTTCCATTGGGGAGAGAGAGGCAGAGAGGGCATTTAATACATTAAAAGATAGGCTTATTACCGCGCCTATTTTACGGTTTCCCTCTTGGGACAAGCCCTTTCATGTTCATGTAGATGCCTCAGGGACTGCCATTAGAGCAATGCTTGCATAGCCAAGTGAAGGGATTGTTGATCATCCTCTCTATTTTACAAGCAGGAAGCTAACACTAGTAGAGCATAATTATACCACAATTGAGTGCGAGGCATTGTTAATGATCTATGCGCTCTTCAAGTTTAGATAGTATCTATTGGCAACACCCTTTGTTTTCTACACCGACCACATGGCATTGAATTATTTAGTGAACAACCCTATTCTACAAGGGCACATATGTCGATCGGTATTGTCGTTTCAAGAGTTTGAATTCATCATTGTAGTGAAGCCTAGAAAAATCAACTGTGGGCCTGATCATCTGTCAAGAATTTATTCAGGGGAGGATGTGCAAAGTATTGAGGAAGTAATTTTAGACATGCAATTGTTTAGGTTATGGCACGCACCCTTAGATTTGAAAGAGATTGCAATATTTTAAAGGAAGGTGCGGATTGTATGGAATGAAGACATTGGAAAAGAAGCAGTTGGCCATACACTCTATGCTCTTCATGTTAATCAATGGAGACTTATAAAAATTGGGATGTGATGAAGTTTTGTGCAGATGTGTCTTAGAGCATGAGCATCGGCCATCATGGAGGAAGCATGTGAGGGAAGTGCGGGTGGGCACTATGCAAGTGATGTCACCGCACGCAAGATATTAATGGAAATTTTGTGGTGGGAAACCTTGTACAAATATTTTAGAGGTTATTGTAAAGTGTGCGACCATTGTCAACGCATTGGCAAACCAGGGAGGAGAGATGAGATGCCTTTTCACCCTATTCCTTGTGTGGAGCCTTTTGAAAAGTGGGTGATAGACTTTTTAGGACCTATTGCACCAGCAGTGACACGTAGGACTCGGGTCACGTTATGTCATTACTTGCATAGATTATCTCACAAGGTGTGCAGAGGAAGCCCCAACTAAAGGCGCACGATAACAACAGGAGTGAGGTTCTTGTGGGAAAACGTTATCACGAGGTATGGATGCCCTTTGAGTCGACCGGTGATAGGGAGTACGCATTTCTTGAATGAAACCATGAGGATCCCTGTTATCGAATTCATGGTGGCTCATCACAAGACTACGCCCTATAACCCACAAGAAAATAGAATGTGGAAGCATTCAACAAGATATTGAGTCATACCTTGACAAAATTTTGTGATGTCAGAAGACTTGATTGGGATGATAAAGTATTGGAAATATTATGGGCTTACAGGACAACGTATAAAAGACTAAATAAATCCACACCTTTTCAATTTGTGTTTGGCATGGAAGATCTTTTTCCATTTGAATTTATGTTGCCTTCTCTCGTGAATAGCGCACGTAGCAGGGTTAGCCAATGAACAAGCGCTAGAAGAATGAATTGATGAGTTAATGACATTGAATGAGAGACAATCACTCACCCGATGGAGTTAAACTACAAAAAGGCAAAGTAAAAGGCTTGGCATGATCACCATATTAGAAACAAGAAGTTTGAGGTTGGGAAGATGGTGTTACTATATGATTCTAAGTTTTGCGCCATCCTGGGAAGTTGAAATTCCATTGGTTAGGTCCCTACACAATCTCGTACATCATTGATTTAGGTGGGTGCCGCTTATAAGCACCTTTGGATGGGACGAAGTTACCTAGACACTTCAATGGGAGTAGGTTGAATCCCTATTATAAATAAGTCTTCTTGGTGTGTGTAAATAAGGTAGTTTTTCTAGTTAGTTTAGGAGTTTCCTTTATGCATTTTCCCTTTCTTGTGTTTCCCTTTTGTGTTGTTGTTTTGTTTTACGCCCTGGGCGCCGGTAACCTTATTGCTATTTTTGGAGAATTTTTGAGTGCACAGAGGACCATGCATCACTTTAAGTGTGGGGTGGAGAAAAGTGAAGAAGCGCGTGATTAAAGTACCAATGAATTTGTGTTGAAAAGCCTTGTTGAGTAGCCGAGGTTGAAAGAGGTATATAAAGAGGAAGATAGAAGAATGGTTGGTGCCAGGATAAAGCTACTTGTAGATCCCACGAGAGGAGAAAGTTCATTTAAAGAAACATGAGGTAGGTGAGAGCAAGGATCAGGATAGAAGAAGTGCCTTCGGTGTGAGTTACGCGCGCACAAGAGTCTCCTGTCAAGTTGGATTGGTTGCACTTCAGGAAGGTTGGAAGAGTTTTCACGCAAGTTGGGCATGTAAGTGAAGGCGCTGAAGATGGAATTTGTTTGAAAAAGCCACATTAAATGAACAAATTATGGTGGTAGGTGAAGTAGCATTTAATTTTTAGAAAAGAGAAAAATTATAAGTAAAGGTTCGTGGGCACTCTCATTTTTACTTTAAAAAAAAGAGTTTGAGATATAAACGAGTTCCATAAACTAGGGCTTTTTAGATTCGATCAAGTGAAGGAAGATTTATGAGATTAAAGCAACCAGTTTGAGTTTATGAACCAAAATAGGTTACATGGGCATGGAAACAATGAAGAGGTGTTATCTTGTGAAGATTTTCATCCCAGTTAGGGTTCGATAAACTAGGGCACGGGTTCAGAAGGATTGTATCACGGATTTAAGATCAAAGGATTGGAAGAAGTAAGACAGAGTAACAAGGAGAGAATAGGAGTGATAAAAATACCTTGACCATGGCACCCAAGAAAGGAAAGGGCAAAGCCAAGGCTAAACAACTAGAACCCATGGTAGACACAAATGAAGAATGGTATGTAGAGATGCAATACCCAGATGGGGTGATGATGGGGAAGGAATGGGAATCCCACTTGAGAAGTGTACCTGTTAGTGACTATAATCACCACATGAACACAATAGAAAAAGAAATGGCATTGGAATTAGTACGCCCCACCAACAAATAAACACTTGAGGGTTTGCCTATATACGATGATGACATTAAGGTTAAAATGGAGAAGGTAGGGCTGTTGCAACTCTATGAGTTGCCTTATTTTGGAAAGCTAGAGCACATGTACCAGTGGTTGATGTCACGGGTGCATGAAGATTACTTCCACTTTGCACGGCATAAAATGCACATCACTCCCCAAGCTGATCTCATAATTTACAGGCCTTATATGTGAGGGAGATAGCTTAGAAGATGACCTCGGTGAAAAGGAGGCCATTCAAGAGACCCTCACCAAGTATGCCTGCAAGAAGGGGTCACAAAACTATGACATTTTAGACATCAAGGACCCCATAATGAAAATGGCCGTGCATCTGGTAACTAAGCTGAATGGCTAGGAAAGATGGACATAGGTCAACAAACCTTGGCTACATGTCTACAAAAAGATTACAAAGGGAACTATATACAACCTATCCACATACATCGCGGAGGAAATTATCAGTTGCACGAAGGAAGGGGACAGGATCCTCTTCAGCAATGTCTTACTCACCATTGTATTCATAGAGATTGGGGTGCCTAACTTCACCCGCAAAGAGGTTTGAAAAATATGCCTACGATACAATGACAACACACCACAAGGCTAGGCTAGAGAAATGGTACACGCACCTGAGAAATGCATTCGGGGAAAAGTGGAGAATCCCTGAACAACTCCCACCGGCCACTGAGGGGAAGCTGAATTCATGGTTTATCAACACTACTACCTAGGTAGATTCAAGCTGATATACGAATCATGGAGCCCTTGGTGCAAGCTTCCCTTTGTGTTCACTGTTTAGTACTTCCAAGCGGGGGTGAACCGGTTTAAAGAGTCAAAGAAGAAAGGTGGAGTGGGTATTCTGGACTGGGAACATAGGGAGATGAGGAAGAAGCTGAATTACCCCAGTGGTAGGTGCACATACGTGGAAAAGTACGTTTCACATGAGATTCAAATGACAAGGCCGATCATGCTACTTGTCGTTGGAGGATCCACGACATGCATGTACTTGCGCATAAGGTCGAAGTTCGAGAAGGGTGTGTATCTAGAAAATGAAGTCTCCATACCTGAAGACCCCTTGGGGAATAAGAATCCAGCATCCAAGAAAAGATGGAGAGGAGAAGAAGAAGCACCAATTGTGCAGACTGCTCAGACAATGAGCATGTCATCCACAAGCACTAAGCCAAGCACTTACATATGGAGAAAGAAGTCTCCGGTGAAGGAGAAGATGCCAGAGGTAGAGGCACCTAAGCAACCCATCTCCAATGAAGAATCACTTGAGGAAGAAGATAAGGCTGAATACCCTAATCAGGAACCACCTCTCAGGAAAAATCAAAGTGTGGATAAGGAAGATCACTCGGAGGTGACCGACAACTTGGAAAAATACTTGGGAGAAAGAGAAGATGAGGGTGAGGGAGATGATGGAAAGGAAGAAGAGGTAGGGAAAGACTAGGAGCCACATGTCTTTAGCATCTACGACTCGAGAAGAGGAGAGTGGAGATGAGAAGCAAGAGTTCATATTCACATGGCACAAGGGTGCATATGATGAGGAGGTTTCTAGGGAAAAAAGGGAGCCATAAGTTTTACCATGGATCGATCACCGAGGTGGTAGAGAGAGAAGCACTGAGAGAATGCTCGAGGTCTTAGTAGACCAAGAGTTAGAGCCCAAAGCATGGACATAGTGCTGAAGGAGGGGAAGGAGGAGAACATCAAAAAGAGCATGACAGCACTGGGAGGCCCCGCTCGACAATAAGCTTCCCAAAGGTGTGCGTTTGGCAGAGAACTCTTGATGCGTAAAAGAGGCAAGTAATGGGCTATGTGGATGACACAAAGAAGGTGTTACACGTGTGATTCCAAAGCACTATACCCATGGATAGGCTCCTAGCCATGGGTTATTTTGAGAAGGATAGTGCATACCGCATAACCAAGAAGATGCTTTCTTGGGCATTTGAGTCCCACATTGATAAGTCAAACTTTGAAGTCTACCAAGGAGCGCTCATCACATTGCCAAAATCTAAGGGGGTCAATCCCTTAGTGAATGCTCAGGAGCTCTCAGACGAGCAAGTCTGTAATGCACTAAACAAGGTCATGGTCGAGACTAAGGCTAGATTATTCACATGCAACGACAGGATCAGAGTGCTAGAGGTGAAGTTAGGAGATAAGGAAGAAGAACTGGCGGAGAAGGCCAAGAGCTTGAAATAGGAAGAACTGATTAGCGCACAGTTAAGGCATGAGTTGAAGGAAGAGAAGGTAAAGGTGCAGGAATTTTACAAGAAAATAGAGTCTATCAAAGGTTTCATCCTCTTGAAAGCACCAGACTTAGTGCCACCCGCACAAAATTACTCATCCCTCCTGGAGTGTATAGAAGATATAACGTGCATCCTCACTATGGAGAGATGACCCTTGGCCCTAGAATCTATAGAAGAAGTGGCCACATGCTTGAAAGAGGAGGATAGGTTGAAGGTGGTAGCGACTCATTTCCAAGTATAGCCAAGTACTTGTGGAGGTTAAGATCATTGCCCAATCTGTGGAGGTCACATATGATACATGCGCGGATAGAGATAAGGTGGTGAGCTCCTTGGTCACCACACTTGAAGTGGAACTAAAAGAATTCCAAGAAAAGAACAAGGGGAACCAGGTGGAGAGGGAAAAGGTTCTAGAAAAATTAGAGAAGAAATCAGAGGCAATTGAGGCTTTAAGGAGCTCAATTAAGGCCCAGTTATAGGAACTATAACCCCAGATTACTAGGAGGATGGATAAACTCGAGGACCTAGGCAAAGAGATGGAGCATAATGTGGACATTTTGGGCACCTGGGAGTTGGCATGAGTTTTTATGAATTGAGAACCATAGTGGACGACCTCTCGCCAAAAGGCACAAGGTGAGGTCAAAGTATGGAATGAGCTAGAGGAATACCTTTAGAAAGATTTTCCTAGCTTGTTGAATTGATATCCCCCATTCTTCATTCTTTCCCAGATTCTTTCATTTCCTTATTCTTTTTTAAAGTGTAATACTATTTATTGGTTCCTTAGAAAGTAGGCATCTTGGTAAAGTAAAATGTTTCAAGGATGGAGAACAGCGTAGTGTGGGGTGATGTTGGACCCCTGGAAAATTGGCCAAGTATGAAGGTGCATAGGTGCGTCGGGTCCCCGAGTTATGAAAAGGTGCGCAAGGCAAAAGCGTGTGAGAGAAAGGTTTAGGGAATCACATAGCACATGCAACATGTGAAAGGAGGCTCGGGACTTAGTCAATTTGAGTGCCTAGGAGAACACGTGAAAATCATGATCGGTTATGCGTGGATAAGATGTCACTGGCGATAAGCTGGCCCATGAAAGAGAATGCCTTGGATGGAATCTTCTAGAAGAACATCATGAGATAAAGTGGAAAGCTCAAGCCTAGAGAAGCATGCTCGCATGGACCACATTCAACACTTGGCACCAGATCTGAGGATGCTGGAAGGTGAGTTGGTAGTGTAGGAGAATTATAAATACAAGTGCCTGCGGAGTAAAAGATATACAAGTACGAGGTATAGTGGGTTAGAGAGTGAGCAGAGCTCTACAAAATTACTGCGAGTGGATATTTTTGTTTAGGAAGTAATGTACTAAGCATGGGGTTGTAATTTTTATTTTACTGTTAGCTTAGTTACATACGTCCAGTGATATGCATGACTACGGTCTATTCTCTGTGACACTCTGAAATTGAATCAATGAATATAATGAGGTTACATGTTATAAATAGACATGGATATCAATGGTTTTAATGCATATTTCTCTCATATGAGTTCTCTTTCTTTTCATTCTATGTATGAATGCTTGTATATTTCTTTCTATCATAATGCATATCATGGATTATGTTAAAGTACTCGAGCCTAAGGTGCCTGTAAGGATCTAGAGGCCGTTCGGGCCCTTTAGTCCTTGTATGTTTCAACCTCCCTCATAAAAACTCTTACACTAATCATAAATGATGCTTCCCACTAAACTCACATAAAACAGAGACTCGGTACCCGTGTTCCTCGGGTGAGCGCTTAGCTTCTGCTGGGTGATAGGCCGGTGTGCATGGGGTTCCTTCCTTTTGTGATGGGAGTAAAAATGACTACAATATTCACAAGGCAAGATGGCCTAGAGACTTGCAAAATTGAGTTATTGTCATACAAGGAACCTTTCCACCTCCATGCTCTAGTTTATGGTGCTTAAAATACTTCCTACAACATTATCCCATCCATGGAATAGCTCATTCATGCTTCATTCTTACTTTGCATTCATCTACCTTAACTTGCTCTTGTTCTTGCTTCACTAGTTTTTAGACCCACATATGCAACCCTTGATTCTTTAGATCACTTCAGTGATCTCATCTCCTGTTCCTTGTTCATACACTTGAAACAAACTTAGATACAACACAAAGTTGACTCAAGACAACAAAAATTACAACTCTCACCATATTTTTCTTAAATTTCCTTAAGTACCCTTAAGACCATGCTTTCCTAGAACATCCGTATAGTGATCTAGCTAAGCCCAAACCAAGTTATCAACTTCATATGCACCCTTCCATAAACCCTAAATTATATGAAAAATCTTGGGATCCACTCCTTAAACAACTCTCCTAACCTCATTTTTTTCTCTTATTAGTCCCAAACCCTCAATTAGGTCATTCTTAAGCAACTATCAGCTATATGTACATTTATCAAAAGTATCAAGACACAAAATAGATGTTTATGGCCACCCTTTAATAAATTGTTTATTGTCTATAGGTCTCAATAGATAACTCAAATTTTAAATGGTAACTTCTTTGATAATCCACCCTCTACCCTAAGCCTCTAGACCGTGTTTCAAGACCTTACACCCAACTGTCAAAGAGATCTCAGTTATCCACTAATGCAACTCAAAATTTCTTCTTTCAAAACTTTAAGGATCCCTCCATGATGGTTTCTTGAAATTTTCAAGGCCAAACTCTAAGTTTAAGGATTTTTGTGCACGTTTTCACACCAAACCCTATTTGTATCTAATCTCTTCCCGAGGAGATAGTTTTTGCTATAAATTTTGGAAATCAATGATTCAAGACTCAAAATTCACAAATAATACTTTAGTTACCTTCTCCATGTTCCTATATTACCATTAGGCAATGAAAATTAGTATGAAGGCTCATTTCTAGAAGTGATTTTTTTACAAGTACGTAGAAAAATAGGGTATAAAACCCTCTAAAGCACAAAGTGAAGTGTTTTAACCTTATTCAAAGTTGATGATCTATCTCTTAGTTATTTATATGCATCAACACATCATTTTAATAGTTTTCCACTACTTATAGACTGACAACATGTGAAGAGTCAAGCTTACCCCAGATGCTAGCACATTCACAGTTTTCACAGCTTACTTCTTTTCAACGTGCATGCAAGTTTCATGATGACCTTACTTCCTAGTTCATACTATCACCTTCAATACTAATATGAGAATCTAGGAACATATATCCTTTCCATGTGAATAAACCAAATACATTCATGTTCTATAGAAGTGTTACCATAGTCTCACTTCTTTTTCATATCATTCAAGTACTTATTCATACTTCACATAGAGCGTTTTCTCCCATAAATGGGATTTCAATAACTTGTATTAGTATCATGCAAGCTCTAAACTAACGAATATAGATCACATAAAATCCACAAGGGATAAATTCACCATATATCACAGATATTAACATCATTACTTCATTACAAAAAGGCTATTCCTATGATCAAAAAAGCAGTATTTCTATTATTTTTCACTAAAACTCCATTCCACACACACTATTCCATACTCATAATATCTTCTTCCTCCTTCTAGGAGGAATGACTTATCAATTTAATAAATCCTCTCCTATATTAAAATATCTCTCATGTATACCACCTATTACCTAATTCATAACTCCCATTTTGAAATGTAACTCCTCACTAGGCATTCATCATTACATTTTTGCAGTTTACATCATCTTTACACTTCTATTTTTCACCTAAAGATTTATTACATGCCTTATCACCTAACAAGACACGCATAATACCTTAACACCCTCCTAGTACTTGCTAACACACTTAAAACATCTTTCACAAGCCCATATGCCCATCACATATCTCTATGTTTTGAATGAAAATTTGGAAGGAAACTAATAATATTCAAATTTAAACTAATTAACCACATATATCCCATGCTTTTACTACACTTTCATGCACTAGATTTTTTATTTTCTAATTTTGGAGGCTCTTTAAGATGATCCTACATCATATGAAGTGTATGCAGAAGAATGCAGACCCTTATCCCTTGAATGAAGCTAGATGGATGTTTTGATGCTCTTGAAATGCCTTTGGATTCAACCTTAGGTGATAGTAATAGATGCATAGAGATTGGTACTTTATTATGGTCACGTAACTTTATATTTATATGATTCCCTTGTTTGAATTTTGTAATTAACATCTAAAAGGATGACCACCAAGAAAACAATATGCCTAAAAGATAAAGGAGGCCCAAGAGGGGAGAGTAAGATATAAATAGGTTAGGGGCACCCAAAGGAGAAGAGGGCACCTAAGCAGTAGCATCCTAGTTGGGTGCTAGTGTCCAGAGGTAAGAAAGATAAATTAGTGAAATTCATACTTGGAAGTGGGGTGTGCAAGACCACAGAGAAATCAAGAAAGAAAATAAAGAGGCCAAAGATAGATGTCAATTACTAGTTTTCTCACTTAGGAATCATATGAATAGTGGTATGTGATTAGAACCTAGAAATTTACCCAAGTGTGTGATTTAGTGTCTACAAGTTCTTAAAATAGTGTTTCTAAACACTCATTTGATGGTATGAGGTGTCTATGTATCCGACGGGGAGGAGGAAAGTGAGATCATCATGCCTCAAATCAAAAATTTCTATATCATAAGGATCTTCTTCAACATATCATTCAATTTATTTCCCTTCTCCTCTTCTTTCCCTTTTTCTAATTCTTCATTGTACACAATCATGGTTTTTTGTCTTATTTTCTTAAGTGATAATATTTGTAAATTGTAAAATTATTCTCTCAAAATTATAAGAGAGATACTTAATTTGTCTCTTCTAAGGGAAAATGAAAGGTCACAAGTGGAATAGGAACATGAAGAGTCATGTAGGAGGTGAAAGGTCAATTCACAATGCTATAAATTGGGATGGCTTCTCCATTCCAAAGGATCCTAGATTTTAAAAATTTCTACTTTGTAGCAATTATGGATTATGGTAGATTTATTGAGATTTATATTTATCTTTGCACAAGAGATAAAAAGATACATTCCTTCCATTTCTTTTCTCATGTTTCCTCTATTCTCTCTTTTTTGCAACTTTTAAATCATATTGATCTTGAAAAACCAAGAAGGAACTTGGTGTCATTGATTGATGAACCTAGAGAACCATGTGTCTATGGTTTTTTGGTCTTGCTAGTGGCCAACATTGTTTCTTTCCTCCGATTGAATGTTGAACTACTATGGTTATTGTGTGTGAACTCTATAATTTCCTACTCAAAATGACAATTGTATGTCTAAATTTATCTCCTTTATCCTTCATCGCTGCAATTTCCTCCCTTGTACCCTGATAAGCACTTTTCCATAGGTTTAGTGAAGTGTGTTTTATAATCCCTGACCTTTTTGGAAACCCTGCAACATTTAGATAGAATTAGGATAGTTACATTCAATAGTGGTAGCCTCCCCATACATAAAAGGGGGCATAGCCCCATGAGCGTTGGTGGAAACACATAATTTTCAACACAAAAATTATTTCACCAATATTTTTGAAACTCTGTTGGGAGATATTTTCACTCATGCACCCATAATGATCTCTGAAAATACAAAAAAATCAAAAATTAAAAATACCAAAAATATTGCATATGCTCAAAATCCTTTTGCAAATCCTTTTGAGAAATCCACACTTTTCAAGTTTCCTTCCTTCCTAAGTACTTGAGGAAAACTTTCAAAAATAAGGTACACCTGAGCTAATCATGTAGGTGGCATTGTTGACCCTGTATTTGAGGAGAAAAAAAGAGTTTATTTCAGACTTCTCATTATACCGTCAAGAAGACAATTCTTTAAAATCCTTTTGAAGGTCATACTAAAGAGCCATTTATTGAACCACAAGTCCTTATTCCTCCCAAAGGAGAAAGAGAAGAGGAGATGGCATCAAAAGTACTTGTTCCATGGTGACATAACAATTATCTATTGTCTTTGACTCCCACACTCCATGAACTTCCACAAGGATCAAGAAATAACTTTCCAAAATTCTATGGAGATGGCAAGAAACATTATAATGATCGTATTGTATCCTTCATAATAACTTTTGGCATCCTTAGATTACAACATGAATATGTTGTAATTCATTTGTTCATGGAAACATTGCAATATGTCATGGTATATTACTTCTATGATTTTCCCTCACGCTCAATCACTGATTGGATTAGTTTGAAAAATAAGTTTGAATAAATATGTAAGGCCTCGAAGATTCTCATGCACTCATCTCTCAAATTACTCAGATGAAGAAATATCCACAAGATTCCATGAGAGACTTTGTGGAAAAATTCAATAATTTGGTCAATAATATTCCCATCGTTTCCCTTCCTACCACGAGATAATCTGAAGATGTTCTTCGTAAATGATCAATTACCTAAAGTGAGTTTCTTTCTATGGAGATTACAACTAATATATTTGAACCATGCTCAAGAAATTATTTTTGAGATGGAATATGATCTCATCTTGTCAAGTAAGATCAATAATCCTTTGATGAAGGATAATACCCAGGGTTCCATAGATGAGAGAACTGATCATATGTTGCAAAAGTTGGAAAATTACTTGACAATGTTGAAGAAAGAAGTTTATAAATGAACACCTCATCCAAACTGGAATAGGAACTATATTGCAGGAGCTTCTAGAAGACTTGCCTTGGAGGATTTACTAGTCAATACAATATGCAAAATCAATGAAGATGATGAAGAAGAAAATTTTGAATCATAATTTGAAAATTAAGTAGAAGAATAATGTGTTTGGATCAGATTTTTGAATGCACATAGATAGTTACTCCTATGCAGTATTAACTCAATCACAAAAGGAGAAAGAAGGATCTTATTTTTCTACCCAATCCAAGAAATAAAATCCTCAAATAGAGACTCTATAAAAAAACAAGAATGAAAGGAATATCATCGAAGTCCACTTTAGCATGGTCAACCGAGAAGAAGCATTAGATCACTCTAACCAATAATCCTTACGCCACTTCGAGTAAGTATCCTTCAACTCCCATTAAGAAATCAGTTTCTTTAAATCATAGTAACATTCATGTCAAGGGTACCGTAGTCTATAATCTTCCTACCATTCCCTCATCCTTTGATATCATTGACCATTTCAAAAAATCTAAAGTCCAAATTTCTGAATATGATTACTTGAGAACTCATCCCAAGCAACTTAATAAAAACATTCAACATATCAAAGGAATTAGTTTTGTTTCATTTCCTAAAGATTCCACTATGAAATAACTATACCTCATACATCTTAATCCACTCCATCTATGAACTTTCTTGCCTCCACACCCTCCACCTCTAAGAAAGTATAACCTTTCTACATATCCTTGTTGATTAACAAGTACAAAGTGAACAATTGCATCATTGACTCTAGTCTTGAGACAATGTCATGCCTCAAAATTTACTAAATATCTTGACATCTCACTTTATTCTACCTCTACTCATTACATCTCCATGGAAATGAACTAAGTTCCCCTTATGGGCTAGATCACGAGATGTTGAGGTAGCGTTTTCAGACTTCTCTAAAAATGAAATTACAATGAGAATACTAGTAGCAGAAGAGCCTGCCTCATATGGTATTTTTTAAGGAAAAATATTATGTGAAGATGTTGGTGGAGATATGCATCTTGATTGGTCACAAACTACCATCCCATTCAATGGTAAAGTGAAGAAACTTATTCCCATAAGGAAGATGAAGTATATTTTCTAAAGACCATATGACCCAATGGCAGACATCCCATGTCAAATTCCCAAATCTTGCAACTTTTTCATGAATTTTGAGGATGATCTCAAGCTACCCATGTTGGTGGAATAATGTCCAAGCATCAAAGATCCATTTCAAGAGCATAGTGATGATTCGATGAGATCATAGTTTGAGAGTATGTACTTCCCATGGGATGAGAGGATAAATGAAGTTGTTTCAATGGATTTCAGCAATGATGATGAGAATCTTGACTTGCAACAAGGAAATATTCAAGTGATGATTCATGTGGATCAAGAAGGATGGATACTAAGCAACTTCTTGGCATGTAACTTCAATGTTTCTAATCATGTTCATGATTCTCGGTATGAGGTTCCATGTAATGAGCATGTTTTGAATATGAAAAATATCTTTCTCACTAGAATAAAAAGACAAGAAATACAAGAATGACAATGTGTTTCTACCTCTCGAATGAGAAACTATTCAATTAGATGATGATCTCATCATGGAAATGGATTTCATGGTTCAAAGTGATCAAGAATGGGAAAACTATAATGATGACATTTAAGCTCCAATTTTGTACTCATTCCCTTTTCATGATGATGGAAACATTCTTAACAAAAAATGGAGAAATAAAAATTTCTTGATCCTATGGCTGATTTTTTTTAAATGGGAACATTCTCAATAGGCTTCAACCTTTCATTTTTCACTTTGTTTAAGAGAAGAATGATCTCAACACGAAAAATTGATGTCAAAGCTCAAGATGGACAAAATGAGGAAGATGATAGTTTTCAGGTTGCATAACCATCCCCAGGCTCATTCTCTTTCCAATAGGATGATGCAATGCACATGAGACACTATGTAAGGTGGAATTTTGTAAAATATCTAGAGTATGAGAAATATGATTTCTTAATACAATTGAGAAACAGAGGACATCAAGAAGTTGGTGATAATGTCAAAGTTTCTGAAGCATCTATCAAGAATAAAATCTTGAAGATAGTGGTCATGAAGAAGATGGACAAGGACAAAAATTGTATTCATATGCAAATGATGAAGCAAGTATGATCGATGTTCATCTTCACAGTGATGTTGGAAAATCAGCAAGTGGAACAAACTTGGGAATCAATGAGAAATGGAAAAAGGTGTCAAAAAAATAGAAGCAATGAAATGAATTATATATCTCTCAATAATATGTGAAGAGGTTAATACTTTAGTGATAGTATGAATGGGTTTGCGGAAGAAAGGAATTTAGTGATACCCATTTACAGGTAAGCACTTAGTTCAAATTAGTGCTTCAATGAAATCAGGTTGTCCCCCACATGTACATAGGTGACTTAGGTTGTTTTTTTGTGTATTTCCCATATCATTTTGTGTTTCCCTTGTGTTTTATATTATTTTATTATTTTTCCTCATCATTTCATTTGTTTATTTCATGTTGTGTGTGTGTTCAATAAAGGAAGTTGTGTGTTGTATCTCTATAGTGAATTAAAATCCCAATAGACAAGGCACTATTCCATACAATGTCTTGAGATTCTAGGATTCTTTCTTTCATATTATTCATTATGCTCAATCCAAAACAATTCCCCAAGTTAAATCTTATTTTTTCATGTAAATGTGTTGCATAAAAATTTCAAACTTTCAAGCATGACAACTAAGCCAAAATTGAAAATTTTGCTCTCGAGTCTTCCTGTAACCCCCTCCTAGTCAGTTTTCAGTTGTTTCATGTCCATTTTGACCTTTCAAAAACTTAAAATATGATGAACAATAAATTACAAGTGTTTTAAATGATAAGACAAGTTCATCATTTTCATTCAGTAAGATGTTTCTAACGGCTAGTTTCTCAAGTAGGCCTAGAAAGGCCAATTTTGACCTTCTCAAGACTAGTAGGCATCCTATAGGACAAGACAAAAGGATAGAACTCATATGGATGTTTTATTGAATATATATGAACATATTCCAACTTATTTAGGAAATTTCAGGAAAATTTTAGAGGTTTAGGGACAGTAGGCAACATCTAATTTCTAAGGTGTAAGGAGTGGGAAGTCAAAATTGGTATCGATCTTCTCAGATGATTACGAGAGATCCCTAAGGAATTAATAGTAAAAAAAGTATTCATTTGAAATATATGATAATTATATACATGAGGTAATTTTAAAATCCTTCACAAGACTGAAGTATCTCTCAAGGAAACTCAATTTGTGAAAACATACCCTGTTATCCTAAGGAAAAAGGAGAAATTGCATGCGTTTCGGGAATAATTGGAATTTTATACCCATCCCATTTTATTTAGAAGGACATTGGGAGTTAAAATAATATAATAGTTCATTAAAAATGTCTTCTTGGATCTCCAACAACCTTATCATCAAGTTTTTCTCTCTCATGTATGCTCTCAGCTTGATTAGTCAATTTTGTATGAGGACACATGTCACCTCCATGTTGAGGTGAATTTCCGTGTCAATATTTTCCCTATCCCAATGGGATACAGGGGGGACACAAAATAGTCCCCCTCATCACTATATTATCCTTGGTTCTCTATGTAACCAACTTGTAGTACTCTTAAGGACTTTTTCGGCCTATTTCTAGCTCCCGCATCATGCAATCACACAATGACACTTGAAACACCATGTGAGGGAACATTTTTGTGTCCCTCTTATCCCTATTCCAAGGGGATATAGGGGAAAAAAATTCCCCCTTCATCCCCTTTTAATGTTCTTCTTATAGCCAAAAAAACCACCCAGGTGTTGGAATCAAACCTTCCTTCATCTCCTCAAACTTGAATCTTGAAGTGACACTTGTTAAGTAGATGTGAGGGCACATTTTCTTATACCTCTTATATGTTTCCTAAGGGGTTAATGGAATATGTTCATATATATTCAATCACTTTTTCAATATGAACATATGAACATATGTACCCCATGTCAATCCCTTTTGAACCCTAACTTTTACCTAAATACTTCTACCCTTATGTAATTAAATTCGACTATCAGATGACCGTCAAAGCATGAAAATGACTAACTGCTAAGGGTTTTCTCACTAAGTTCGTGGTGGTAGGCATTTTTGAATCCATGAATCATCCAATAAGTTGAAAATTCTTCATAATACTACATTTATGTTGTCCAAGACCTTCTAAAATGATCATGAGCATGGAGGTTGAATGTTATTGTTGTTCATCTAGAAATATAAGCATGAGATCCCCGTATGAGGTGAAACATAACTGGAAATCATTGTTTGCACTTGGATAGATTTTCCTAATATTAAATATTCAATCCTCCCTTAATGGTTGTGATGATGCAGTAGTGAAAGGATAGAAAGGCTCATCTTCACTTCCTAAGGATCATTAGGCGGAATCACTTGAAAAGCTGGAAGAAACGATCAAATAAAGATCTAGTTTCACGTAAGAAAATTATTTTATTCGTGAATTCCCTTTTCGTAGGGATATTGAGGATTATTTTTGCAATCAACATTTTACCCTCCTCAAAGAAATTTTTAATTTCCCAAATATCTAGAAAGATAAATCATCTAAACCTTGAAGGAAGGGGCCTTTAAAAAATCTAGTTTCTTGTAAACTACTTTGCACATGATCAAGATGATTATTTTTTGAGATATTGAGGACTTATTTTTCTTATTATTCTGACCCTTCATGTGTTAAAAATAGTAAGTACCTCAAATCGCAAGTTCTAATCACTCAAAATAATAAAAATGATGCAAAATAGAAGGCAAAACAAAATTGGAAATTTTACCCAAAAAAAAGAAAAAAGCAAAAAATTTACTATCTAAAAATAGAAATTTTCATAAAATAGCAAGGGAATCATCAGTAGAGGATAATTTAATGTTACAAAAGGTTTGGATGATCAAATTTGATAAAAATAGGAGATATTTCCCAAAATAGTAGGCCCAGTTATTAACTAAAATGTGAATATTCTAATGTAATCTAATGTTATAGGAATGATAAAACAACAAAATAAATGAAGTAATGAAATATTTAAATAGTACCAAAGTAATATAAGTAATTAAATGTGAAACCCTAATGTGAAAAGAGGGTTAATAAGGCCTTTGCTGATTTGATGATATCGTGGGACTATGTCGCGGTCTGAGGCCGAACAGGAGGAGGAAATTTTTGCAAATGAGCCTTAAAAGTGCAGATCTGAGCTATTTGACTAGACATGGGCACCTAGAGAGGGATAGGGGCACCCGTGGGCATCCCAGATCTAAGATATGGGAACCTTAGTCTGTGGAAATTCTCCAAAAACCTCCTCTAAGGTGTTGCAAGATGTTTTTCTATGTTTTCTTCCTATCGAGTGAATGTCATTGTATGATCACCAATTTCATTATAGACCTGCAATGAAGAATCACCTATAAAACCCCAGACAAAGCATCATAACCCTCAAAAATAAATATGTATATGAAGGAGTTAGATTTTCCTTGGATTCCAAATGGATGGAATTATCACTAACCGTTGCACTACATCTCAGACACAATTTAGTTTTAGGTGTGTTTGTGTGTGTGAAGATTGTTCCCTATGCGATCTTGTGCACCGCACCTTATGAAGTAGTGAGAAAGTAATTAGATGTAGAATTTAGTAAATGTGTGCATGGAAATAATATACTCCCCTGTTATGAAGGGTGATGTAGATGAACCAACCTTGTGTCCTTTGTTATGGAGCTAGATGGATGCAAATGTAGCAATAGAATGCTTTTATAGATGCAACCTTATGTGGTGATAGTAATTACTTAGTGTTTGGTCATATAGCTTTATATGTATATGGTTCTCTTGATTTAATTTCATAATTAACCCCAAAAATTCTAAACACTAAAAATATAATAATCTCAAATGGATAGAAAGTGCCTAAAAAGTGAGAGGAAAGTGTAAAGAGGATCAAGGCGCCTAGAGGGTACCATGGTGCCTAAGGCACCCTGATCTGGTTGGCCGCCTCATTCGAGAAATAGGAAAAACACATTATGAGAGTATAGATTATGAAATTACAGGTGTAAGATCTAAATTAGCAACAAAATACAATAAAAATGGCCAAATACATGGGTTAACTATTTCTCTTTCCACTTGAGAACCATACAAATAGTATTACGATACAGGGACGAGATAATGACTCAAAGTATGTGATTTGGTGTCTACATTTTCCCCCACTTTATTTTGGTGAGAAGAATGCTCAGTAACATAAAGTAGATAGAGATGTGTACCTTATATCCATGTAGAGTGATGTAGAATGTGTTCTAAAGGACTAGACAAAGCGTGGAGTGATAAAAACATGGAGCATGGAGACTAAAGATGCAAAAGTATAAAAAGTGATGAGAGTAAACCTAGGGTGGAAACACATGTGTAGATGCCAATGTGTGTGGTGTACCTACATGGTTAGTATCGTGTGTGTGATGTACCCACTATTTTTGTGTTTTTGACTACTTTATTCCCATACGAGTGGACCTACAAAAGAGAATACAATCAAGTAGTCAAATATGCATTTATATGTGTAATGTGTAAAAACACATGTATATATGTAAAAATACTATAAATAAAGTATGAAAAATGAAAAATGAACATGTGCATCTGGTTCATGATGAGAAAAATGGTATATAAAGGATATTTTTGATGTCATGTGATATTTTTAGGTGATCTTATGCCACTGGCTGAATAAGTGTTGAGAGGAAATTCTTATTTATCCTCCAACCTATAACTACTTCCCGAGCGTGAAGAGATACCTATCTTTGTCTAGTTTTTTGGGTGATCTAACGTCATGGAAGTGTAGAGAGGAAGGTTTTTTTATCTTCTATCCTTTAACTACTCCCTGAATGTGCTAAGGACACCTTGTCCTATAAAATCTATTGTGTATGGAGTTATGTAGACTGGTATGAACCCACTCATTATGTAACCCACTGTGTCATGGAAAAAAACTAAAAAAATTGAATTGTATTGGTACTTTGTTTTGTATTGTTTGTAAACCAAAATGATGCCCCCCTCTTTGGGGGTGCATGCAATGTCATGGATAGGAGAATGCGCCCCAAAAGATGACCGCCTATAGATACGTAAACTATGCCCTGCATGGGGAATGGAATGTGCTTGCTAGAAACCAAAGCACACAAAAACAAGTGGCTAGGAAACAATTGTTAGTACGAACATGCATGTAGAAAACAAGTGTAATCCAAACAAATAATGTGTAAGCTAAAACATAAGAAGATAATGTAAACACCCAAGAAGACAATGTAGGTTGCACAAAGCAGGTTGCAAACATGGGACACCACTCATGGTTTTGCAAGAAACTCAAGGTCGTAGTGGCCACAAAAAAACAAGTGTGCACACAAGACAAAGGGAAAATCCAGCAAACAATAATAAGAAATAGCGAGATAATATGATGAAAAATTATCCCGTATAAAAATGTTGGACATGAAACACCCATTGGCATGTTAGAAAGATAAAACGTACGTCAAATCATGTATAAACCAAGAAAGTAGTGTGTTATGAACAAGAATGAAACAATAACACCTGTAGTGTACGAATGTGGATGCCCCTAGGGACCGATTTGGTACTAGTAGTCAAGCATCCATGTTGTGTGTAGTATCCATGTATAGTCTGCGATCACAACTAGAAAGTAAGTGAATGTGCATGTGTGTATGATAATGATAATGACATATAAGATATCTATCTAGCATGTGTAATAAAGCATACATGTAAAATCAAGTGCAAGAAAGAGTAAATGCAACCATAAAATGCAGTATGTTATGGATGGATGGAATGGAATGTAGAGTGAATGATGGGAGTTGCATGCCCCTTGAGTGAATGGAATTGTATGCAGTGAGGTTCATTTAGTATGCCCCCTTAGCAGTCAAGAATGAACCATAAACAAGAGTGTGTCATTGAGAAATGGTCAAATTATGTGTTGTATGCAACACATTGTGATGAGTGTGTAGTGATGATATGTGACATAGATGAGTTTTGCGTGACATATAAGATATCCATCTAGTATGTGTAATAAATTGTACATGTAAAAACAAGTGCAAGCAAGAGTAAATGCAACCATAACATGTAGTATGTTGTGGATGGATGGAATGGAATGAAAAGTGAATTATTGAAGCCATGTGCCCCTGAGTGAATGGAATTGTATGAGGTGAGGTTCATTTACTATGCCCCCTCGTGATCAAGAATGAACCATAAATTAGAGTGCATCATTTGGAAATGGTTAAATTATGTGCTATTTGCAGCAACGACTTTGTGATGAGTGTGTAGTGATGATATGTGACATAGATGAGTTTTGTGTCACATTGTAGCCTACACATATATCATGACAAGATGATTGAAGGATTGATGAGTTAGCCTAAATCATATACCACCAAATGCTTTGAAAGCAAAATTGATGATGTAGCCTATCACGAGATGATGGTAGAAGAATTAACACTATATTCTAAATCATATATCACTTAATCTAGGAATGTTGCATGAGAAAATATTGAATTATGAACATGTAAGGATGATGAGGTCCATTTGTGATGTATACCCTCAATAGTCCAATATGGACCATGAAACTAGAGTGCATCATCAGGTAGTGAGTGTAGCGCGTAGAAGAGAATGTGCAAAATTTGTATTGTGTGTAGCAAGACCTAAGATGTGTAGATGCCTAGTAGATGTAAGATGCAAGATGTAATATATAAGGTGTAGGATGTAAAATGTAAGATGATGTGTATGATGTGTGAAAATGTGCAATATGTAGTGGTTATGGTGTAGTATGTGAGCCATGATTAGACTTTGTATGATGTATATATGAAAAGATATAGGATGTAAATTGTTAAATGCATGAAGATGTGGAATTTCTATAGCATAGTGTGTGGGGTTCGTGTGTAAAGAATTCACTCAATAGTCAAGTGTGAACTGAAGCACAAGAGTGTGTCATCTCACGGGTAATGATGATGTAGATGTGTATGCTAATATGTATGTGGAAAAAAATTGATAGGAGAATAAGATGTCACATGATGTTAGGGCGGAGTATAGATGTCATTCCCCCAAGTGTGTATTGATTAATAGACTATCTAATGAAAGTGAAGGACGATGATCCTAATCTCGATGTAAGTGGTGATGAAAGTGTGTGACCATGCTCTAAGATTGGTGGTATATGAGATAGGCATTGCACTGGTGAGTGAATTCTATGTGCATGTGATGGATGAACATACTATGGATGTCGTAGTGTAACAAAATGTGTAGGTGATGGAGATCTGTGCAAAGCATAACGTGGTGGTGATGAACACCGACGTGGAATGAAACGAGGTAGATACATGTGTCTAGATGTAGTAACCGTCCTAGGAATGAGAACTATATTGGTGTGAAGGACCAGCGGAGCGGTGAGACCATGTAGGTTATATATGAGTAGGTGAGATAGGAGTAGATTCCACATTAAGTAACATGGATTGTGATATTCTAGATGAAGTAAGAGATGTGCTAACTAGTTTTGGAGGATATAATGACCATGGAGTAGATGGACGTACACCACCTATAGAAATGACTTGATTTTTATGATTGAATTTGAGTTGCAAATGATTCATAGAGATGTTGCAATTGGACCTACAAATCCAAATGAGGCCTAAAGTATGTCACAACCGTCGACCTCTTTTCCAACAAGGAAGGGTACAAGCATAGTAAGAGGTACTACCATAACAAAAAAATTTGACAACACCATATGAATTTCTCATCGAGATATGAAATTAGGGAGCGAGATAATGATAGCATCAAGAATTGGCATAGAGCATGTGTTGATGGGCTAGGATGAATCAACCTTAGTATTATTTATTGTGACTACTCCAATAGAGGAATTAATATGCAAGTGATCGAAGTAAAATTTACATAATAGTCATTGTCATAGAAATAAATGATTGGTGGATGAGTATCAGTATGCTCCACCAAAAATTCAAGAGCTCTTGATGCAAGAAGAGGAATTGTGTGATATGCATGATAAGCTAAAGATTTTATTGCTTTCTTATCATATTGTAGAAGTGGGTTATTAGATATTTTGAGCTTATAGTTTTGTTGGTGGTGTTGAGTGCGTAGGATCTAGAAACTCAAGTTTTTTTCTATCGATAAGATCTTGGATGATGGTGTGTAGCTTGAGACACGTGGTTGTAGAGTGTACCACACATCGGTGATAGTCGCATCAAAAATTCTCATTGTAATTCCTTTATTTTATTCGTGATGGGTCTAATTTCGGTGGTGGAGTAAGTGTAATAATATTTATCTCAAGAATTATTTGTAATCTAAGATGTGGGGCCATAGGGAATTTGGTGAATGTACGTTGAGGTGGTAGTGACTGAATTTATTTGGTTGTAGATACCGCGTTAATAGTGATTTTTGTGTCATCTAATTTAGTTTTATATGGTTTGAATGTTGACTTGGTTTGAAAACATGTAGAAGATGATGCTTGCTCTTGATATTTAAGTTTTCCTATGGATAAGAGTTTGGTTTCACGGAGCTTAAGAGTATGGTAGAGTTTATCAAAGGAAGGAGAGGTCTCAAAGAGAATACTTTCTGGAGAGGTGTTAATATAATTTGGATGAATAAATCCTAAATCTCGGAAGTCTCAGTAAGAACATTTGACATCTTAGCTAAGTTGTTCTTGTATCGTAAAACATAATTCGCTAAGTGTTCATTAGAGCTTTCTTTAATTTGTGTTAGTTTGGAATAGGAGATATTATAGTTGATGTTGATAGATAAGTGAGTGATAAAATCATCAGCTAAATACGTGAAAGAGACTACTGAATGTATAGGTAGGTCATAAAACCAACGCATCACATAATAATGGAGACTATGAGGGAAACTTTTATCCAGAAGGATATGATCATCCACAAAATCTAGACAAGACACATGGAATGCTCAAATATGCTCTTATGGGTCGCCATGCCCATTTAAAATGGGAATATTAGGGGTGAAAATTTGGGAGGAAGCAGGTATGTGGAGATAGTAGGTATGAATAGAGTATGTAGCAATAAAGTGGATTCCAAAGATGGAGATGCACGGGAAGTATTATGTTGCAATTGACAAATTTGTGCTTGAAGGTCTTCATAGAGGGTGGCCAAGTCTTGGCTTCCAATGGAGGAAACATACCATGTGAGAGAGACAACAGGTGGTGTGAAGTGATTGGTGGGAGTAGGCATAGAAATGGGGATGGTAGAAATGGGCGATAGAGTAGAATTGGGCAATTGAGTAGCCATGAAAGTAGAGATAGTCATGGAAGCAATAAGCTCCACCAAATTTTTAGCTTCCTCTTGATCAGCATGTAAGAACAAGTCTAAATCTTGGGGATCCTTGGTGATATGATCATTAAGGGATTTAATATTTTCCTCAGTAAATTCTCCATAGAGTGAACCATGGTAGGATGATGATAATATCCCTAAACAGAAGGTGGGTTCAAAGGATGGGTTCACTAAAATGATTAACAAAAATGTGAATATTCTAGTGTAATCTAATGTTAGAAGAGAAATAAAATAACTGAATAAATGAAGTAATAAAATACTAAAATAGTACCCAAGAAATCTAAGAAATTAAATGTGAAACCCTAATGTGCAAAGAGGATTAAGAAGGCCTTAGATGATTTGATGATGTAGCAGGACTATTTTATAGTGGAGACCGGATGAACAAGAGGAGGAAACCGTCACACAAGAGCCCGACAAACTACATATTTGAGCTATCGACTAAAATGGGGCACACGGAGAGGGATAGGGGAATCTATGGGAACCGTAGTCTAAGATCAAGGTTCCTGGTTTTGGAAATGTCCAGAAACCTCCTACGAGGTGTCATGGCAAAAAAAAATTTGTATGATCGCCAATGTTGGTGTAAACCTACACTTTGAAGAATCACCTATAAAACCCCTGACAAAGCATCAAAACCCTACAAAAACAAATATACATATGAAGGATTCAGACTATCTTCAGCTACAAAATGGATGGACTTATCACTGAGTGTTGCACTACATCTCAGACCCAATGTAGTTCTAGGTGTGTGTGTGAATATTGTGCATTAGGTTATCTTGTGTCAGTCACACTTTGTGAAGTAGCGAGTAAGTAACTATATGTATAATATGATAAATGTATGCATGGAAACAATATACTCCCCTCCTATGAAGTGTGATGCAAATGAACCAACCTTGTGTGCTTTGTGATGGAGCTAGATGGATGAAAATGTAGCCATAGAAGTGTTTAGTGTTTGGTCCCTCATTATGGTCACATAACTTTATATTTGTATGGTTCTCTTGTTTTACTTTCTTAATTAACCTTAGAAAAGATTTACCAAAGCAAAAATATAAGAAGC
This sequence comes from Taxus wallichiana var. yunnanensis, assembly GCA_018340775.1. Classification (NCBI taxonomy): domain Eukaryota; kingdom Viridiplantae; phylum Streptophyta; class Pinopsida; order Cupressales; family Taxaceae; genus Taxus; species Taxus wallichiana. The sequence continues at coordinate 566,459,055 of CM031235.1, forward strand.
TCAAATGGCTAGATAGTGCCTAAAAGGTGAGAGGAAAGTGTAAAGAGGATCAAGGCACCCATAGGGGACCAAGGCACCTAGAGCACCCTAGTCAGCAATAAGAAAAACGTAGTATAAGAGTAAAGATTGGAAAAATACATGTGCAAGATCGAAAGTATCAATAGAATATAATGAAAAATGGAAAAATACATGAGTTAGTTATTACTCTTTCCACTTGAGAACCATACGAATAATAGTATGAGACTGGGAGTAGATAATGACTCAAAGTTCATGATTTTGTGTCTACACAATACTACCTACTAAAAATAGAAAGTCTCCATTCTAGATGTAGAAAGTTGAACTTGGCTATGTTTTCTCTCATCTTATTACTTTTTGACATCCTCACAAGGTTACAAGGTGGTTGAATAGCTCAAATGAGGAAACTCACTCTTCATAGGTATCACAAAACATCATTCGATGTTAATTATGTCTAGAATCAAAGTAGAGTATATCAAGGGGAGCCGGTAAGAGCTAGAGACACCGAGAAGCTGGATAGGATTCATAAGATGTCAAGGACTCCATTGATTCATTATAAGATATCATCATGTTCATCATCTAAATTCATCACCATCTCATCGAGGTGAGCTTGGTGATCTAGGAGAGCTAGTTGAGTTTGGTAAGTCAAGTGAGCTATTCAAGAGCTCATCCTTTCTTATAAGTGGCAAAAAAAGATTGAGGTATGCTAATATCAAAGGTACTGACTAATAACATCGGATAAGTAATTTTCACTTGAGGCTCCATTGAAATCCATGATTATCGGGGAAACCATTTGTAGACACAAAATCGCGCACTTGGGTACATTTATAGGTCCTAAAAGCATGCTAGAATTTACATGATTCATAAGTAAGAATACTAGTGGTTGAAAACTATCTTTTGACTCTTTTATTTATCTCTTTATTTCTCTTTGGTCTTCCACGCCCTCTGACCTAATTGGGGTTTAACCGATTTATTCTTTTATGGCTTGAGATACCAACTCTCGGCCAAGATAGTAATGCACAGCACTTTTTTCCACGCGTCCCCGACCCTTTCTTACCTTAATCATTCTCTATGTGTATCTTTTATATTTTGGGAATATTTTTCACTTATGGGCCAACCTTCTAATTATCAATTACAAAATTCAAACAAGGGATTCATATAAATACATAGTTATGTTTTTAAAATCATGGACCAAGCACTAGGCATTACTATCACCACCTAAGATTGCATTCCAAATGCACTAATACACTTAAAGGCATCCATCTAGAAAAATTCAAGTGAAAAGGGTTGCATAATTCTGCATACATAGCATAGGAAGGGGAATTCTATTATATTCCATCCACACATGTTATAAACTTCTACATTCTATATACGGGCCAATATCATTTTTGTAACTTGCGTAAGAGCATCCTAGGGCATCATTGATAAACAAAAACACAAGAACTACATGGATTATGAGATGTAATACAGTGCTCAATTGTAAGTTCACTCTTCAAGTGACCGTCGGGGTCATTCTGACTACCCATTCTAAATTTTTATTTTTAGGTTTGATGTGGTTTGTGGGTATGTGCAGGTGAACTTCTTTCTTGTAGGTTAAAGGTACCTTCAAAAATCAAGGAGTGAATATCAAGTGATGGATAGGATTCAACACCAAAGCCCTGCGCAACACATAATAAGTTTCTAATAATTTACCACAGTCACCGGCTCCCGAGTCCGATTAGTAGCACTCAAGAACCTCTACCATGTATTGGGAACCCATATATGGCTCTATTTCTTGAGGTCCATAATTGAAAATGACCAATTATGACACTACTTGTAGTTTTTCTAGTACTTTACCCTACCCAGATCACTTCCTGTTCACTCATAAATTAGCTAAGTATTTTTATCTCCCTCTCTTTCTTAGGGTTTTACATCATACATGCTTGTTTTTTTGTGTCTTGTTGTACATTAACACCCATACATCATTTATTATAGTAGTTACTCTACAATATAGATTTAATCCAAATAAAATTAAATCATTTGGTCAACCTATTCTATTTTATCCTAATGGGTACATTCCTATTACTTATACACTTCCTATTTATTCAATGCGGATCTTAGACTCTATCGGGTTTTCTCCTCACCATGTTGACATTACTCTTTGGTAGCTTTTGTAATCTTCTACCTATTCTAATTCTACCACCATGGCATGGTATCTCTCACATCATCACATATATCTCCATTACTCACACACTTGGGGGCATCAAACTCTCCCCTCCTCATAGTCACATGTTCTAATCAACAGTTGTTTATCCCTATTATTCACATACACATATATACATTACTCTTTCTTTACAATTCATGTCAATATTTCTAGAAGCACTTTCTCATATATGCACTATGCGAACACCTTGCTACATCTCTCTACTCTCTATACTACCCCATATGTAATTTTCTACTCATGCTTACTTATGGATCCTTCTATTCATGGTACACATATTACTTCATATATATGATACACATCCTTTAGTGCACTATACATACTATGGATATGATTTCTTAAAATAATCACATCTATTTTCGAAGCTCTTGATTTACACACTTGGGGGCATTGCATTTTCCCCCTTCTAACACTATTAGTTGTCTCTAATGTCTACCACTACATTTCACGCTTCGCACTTCACATATAATATTTATAAGAACTTCTACACCTTGATACACACATTTTATCATCATTAACCTATGATTCATGTTATTTCCACAATTCATACTCAAATTTTGATGGTATAATTCTGAAATGAACCACACATCCACTATACTTCACACTATGTGCTTCATAATACATCTTTCTAGCATCTATTTGCACAACACACTCATTTTTGAAGACACACTCTTGTTCTATGGTTCATTCTTGATTTGTTGAAGGGGATTTTACAAATTAAAATCATCCCATACACATCCATTAGGGAATGTTTCTCCTATCATCTTCACACCTTGCATATCACACTATCACACTTCCATAGAATTTGCATATCTTGGTTGCATTTACTCTTGCTAGCTTATTTTACTTACATGTTACACTTTGCTTACTATATTAGCCGGATACTCAGTATGCCATTATCTTTATCATATAAACATGTGTGTTCACTTGGTCTTTAGATGTGAATGCAGATCTCTTATAGCTCCTTGCATGATGCATGATGCTTGACATTGAATCCCTTCCGGTCCCACCAAGGCTCCTGGGGCATCTACCTTTCTTTGCTCTCACATATTACAGGTTCTATTATTTCATGGTTCACTATTTCTTCTTACTAACACTTGATTTTCATTATTGTGTACACACTTTTACATACTACATATCTTGTTAACATGATAATGAGTTCTTCATGTGTAACATTTACTTTGTAGTTCTATATACAATCATGGCTATTTGACACAATATTCTTACTATCTTTTACTCTTGTTTGATATTGTTTTACAGGTTATGCCCTATGTCTTTTATTATCATTGTATGCTTTTGGAATTTGTGGCCCTAATTATCTTGTGACATTGTGAGGGATGTCCCATGTTTGAGACCCACTTTTCATAGTCTCTCGTGTCTCGCACACTTGATTGTTATATTGTCTTGTTTTATATACTAGCAACTTTTTACTACTAACACTTATATTATCCTCTATTTTTTCATATTCATGTGTTTCTACCATGCACATCCCCTACCCCTTGTAGGTATCCACTTGAGTAGCATTAGACCCTCTATTTTGGGTTGCATTCTCCTATTATCTCCGCATGTACCCCAAATGAGGGGGCATACATTGGGTGAACAAATCACCCCTACAATAGCTCAGAGCTACATTTCAGATCAGCACATTACAAAAAGCATAGGAACACATTCACATAATGGCCTAGAATCTAACTTGGGACCAAAACATAGAGTATACACCAAAACCCAAAATTAGACACTAGCATATGGGAACTCTTGTCATCCACAGGTGCTAAATTTTGGGGGTAGACACAATAGTTTTCTTACTACAATATAGTCTACAAAAAATTATAGAGAATTTATATAGTATCATAAAATGGCCTCCGGACACATAACACATTATATCTCCTACAATCACATACAATCGAGAATACTTGAGAATAAATCGGGAAAATGGAACAAATCGGAAGTAGCATCTATAGTGGTGCTTATTGGGAAGAGTCATGGAAGGAGAGTAAAACCAAACCTCTCTCCCCAACACTTTCTCTTTGGCGTGAGATCGCGCCAAAAAAACTTGCACTTGGTGTGAGATCACCCAAAAAACTTGCACTTAGCATGAGATCACCCAAAAGCTCACACTTTGCATGAGATCGTCCAAAAACTTGCACTTGGCATGATATTACCAAAAACTTCACCTTCAACATTCAAATTAAAAATCTCCCAAAAACATGATGACTTTTCTATCTTTTACTCTCTTACATATCAGGTGCACACTTTCCTTTTTACACACTTTTACACTCTTTACATACTTATACACATGTTTCTCTGATCTATCATATACAAAACTTTAACTACTCTTTTGTTCTTATTTTTAAGTCCATTCCTATAATAAATAGTAAGAAAAACCTACAATGACATAACTTCAATGCATACACTTCACCCCTAGGGTTCACTTCCCTTTCCTATTCTCCATGCTTCACTTGTCCACTTAGCACATTATCCCCTATACTCTACATGATATTGAGGTATGCATCTCTTATCTACTTTATATTATCGAATATTCACTCAAGAAAATAAAGTGGGGTAAAATGTACACACAAAATCTTGCACTTGGGTACATTTATAGGTCTAAAAGCATGATATCATTTACATGATTCCTACGCAAGAAGACTAGTGGTTGATAACTATATTTAGCCTCTTTCATTTATCTTTTGCTTTATCTTTTTTCTTACACACCCTACACCCCATTGGGGACTTTACTAATTTATCTTTTATGGTTTCAAACACCAATGTCTAACCTTGAGAAAGTAGCACCCATAAAATCTTGTCCCTCACAGGCACCCCTGACCATTTCTTACCTAACTCACTATTTTTTGGTTTCTTTTACCTTTTGGGAAATTTTTTCACTTATGGGTCAACCTTCAAGTTTTCAATTATGAAATTCAAACAATGAAATCATATAAATACATAGTTATATTTTCAAAATCAAGGACCATGCATTAATCATTATTATCACCACCTAAGCTTACATTCCAAAGGCACTAAAGAAATTCAAAGGCATATATCTAACATCCATTTAAGGGAACATGGTTGCATACTTCTGCATAAACAATGTACGAAGGGAAAGTATATTCTATTCCATCCACACATGTTATACACTTCTAAATTTTAGATATATCCCATTATCATTTGTGTAACTTGCAAAAGGGAATCCTAGGGCATAATTTATGCACACACATAAGAACTTCATGGAGTCCTATATGTAGTGCATCACTCGGTCATAATTTCACTCTTCAGGTGACTATTGGGATCAGTTTGAATCCCCATTCTACATTTTCCTTTTTAGGTTTGATGTGTTTTATATGTATGTGCAAGAGAATTTCTTTCTTACATATTACAAGTACCTTCGAAGATCAAGGATTGAATATTGAGTGACAGGACATGAACCAAGAATAAAGACCTTGTGATAAAAAAGAAATCATTTTCGAGCATTTGGATAGTCACCAGCACCTAGGTCTAGTCACTAGTGCTTAGGTGCCTCTTCCCTACACTAGGTACCCCTGTCGAATTTTTCCTAATTTCTAGAATTTACAATGAGCAGTTATAACACTTCTTGCAATGTTTTTAGCACTTTACCCTTCCAACATCACTTCTATTCACTCAACAATCAACTAAGTCTTATTATCTTTGTATCTTTCTTATGGTTTTACATCATACATGTTTTTTCTTGTGCCTCGTTGTATATTAACACTTGTACATAATTTATTACAGTAGTTACTATGTAATTAGATTTAATACAAATCACCACAATCATATCACCATGTGATTTGGGTGACTAAGTTGTTTAGGTTGAGCTAGTTGAGTTGATTGTGTCGAGCCAAATGAGATCGGTGTGATAATTAATCCAAACAAGCCATGTGAGCTAGGAAAGAGCTCATCTCTCTTCTTTCAGGAGCTCACATCTAGTACGTTACTAAAGACAAAATTTAAAAATATTAGAGTGCATTGTGAGGGATAGGAATGCAAGTATCAAGAGGTTTTGCATCATGAATGATACTTGTAAAATCCTAAGGAGAAAAAGAGTGATCCTCATCCTCATTGTGACATCAATAATGCATAATCATGAGTGATGTCAGTGTTCATCGTAAGATCACATCGAGAGGTATTACAATAGTGTTTCTAAACACTCATTCGGTGGTACGAGGTGGCTATGCATCTGGAAATATTAGGAAAGTGAGATTATCATGACTAAAATCAGAAAGTTTTATCTAATAAATATCTTCTTCAATGTATCAATCAATCTCTTTCCCCTATCCTCTTCTTTCCCTTTCTTCTAATTCTTCATTGTACACAATCATGTTTTTTTGTCCTATTTACTTAAGTGACAATATTTGTAAATTATAAAATTATTCTCTCAAAATTATAAGAGAGGTACTTAATTTGTCTCTTATAAGGTAAAATGAAAGGTCACAAGTGGAATAGGAACATGAAGAGTCATGTGAGAGGTAGGTGAAAGGTAAATTCACAATGCTATAAATTGGGATGGTTTCTCCTTTCCAAAGGATCCTAGAGTTTTAAAATTTATAATTTGCAGCAATTATGGAATGTGGTGGATTGAATTATATTTTTATTCTTCACTACACAAGAAACAAAAATCTACATTTCTTCCATTTCCTTTTCTCATGTTTCCTCTATTCTCTCTTTTTTAACTTTGAAAGCATAGTGATCTTGAACAACCAAGAAGGAACTTGGTGTACTTGATTGATGAACCTAGAGAACTATGTTTCTATGGTTTCATGGTCTTGCTAGTAGCCAACCTTTTGTCTTTCTTCTAATTAAATGTTGAACTACTCTAGTTATGGTGTGTTAACTCTATAATTTCCAACTCACAACGATAACCCTATCTCTTAATTTCTCTTATTTATCCCTCATCTCTGCATTTTCCTCCCTTGTACCCCATACAAGAAATTTTCCACATGATCATTAAATTGTTCCTGTGTGATCCCTAGCCTTTTTGGATTCCCAAAAACATTTAGATATAATTAAGATAGTTACATTTAATAATGGGATCCTCCCCATACACAAGAAGGAGGGGAGTATCCCCATGATCATTGGTGGAAACACATAATTTGTAACACAACAAACTATTTCACCAAAAAAACATATTAACTATTATTTTGGCTAGAAAATAAAGAGGGATGATCACATCTACATATTAATACTAATATTCAAAGGTCTGCATTTTTGGGCTGCATACACTTTGCATAAGAAGGAAGTGTTGGATTCCATATCACACATAATATGCATTCTCATATCAAAGCTAGCTATAGCCTGCTATATTGGCATCATTTTCGAAAGGGAAAACCTAAGGACACCATTTCACACACAAACACAAAGAAATACATGGATTCTGAGATATAGTGCAATGCTTGATACTAAGTTCACTCATTAAGTGACCACCAAAGTCGATCTGACTTCACATATTGCATATTTTATTTAGATCTAATTTGTTTATGATCTTGTGTAGATAGATAGCATTTGTTTTATAGATTATATGTGCTATTAGAATCATAATAGAGAAATTAGAGAGAAAATGGGTGAATACAAGTGGATACCTTGTGACCCAAAAAAGATCAGATCTCGAGCATTCACACAGTCACTAGCACCTTTGAGGAAGAGTCGTCAACACCTAGGGAGATTTTTTCCTCCTATGGGCACTTCTATTCAGTATAGTTCTGAGTTCCATAACCCTCTACAAACTATTTCAACATTGTTTACATCTAGATCTAGTACTTAAACAATCATGAGCATTCATGGATCATACGAGAACCAGCTAAGTCATCATTCATCCCTTGTGTTCTTAGGGTTTTACATTACTAAATGATTATTTCTTGTATATTATTGTATTTTATTATCCGAATATCATCTGTTATAGTATTTACTATAAAATTACATTTAATTTGAATTATATTAAATCATTTGGTGAACACCACTCCTTAATTGAACTCCTTTCCATAGGATCCACATCCCTCATAGCTAAAAAATAATACACGTCACGAGATCACCCTATGACCTTTATGGACATCTAGCTATTTTTTCCAATACATGCAACGAATATGAATTTCGTAATCTCCTCTAAAATCTTGAGAATTAACCCCATGTCATCCAACAACTCCATGTATTCCAATCCTCTAGTCCTACTTGACCTCCCAAGTCCTAACTCTTGTTTCTTCTCTCCCATTCAAAAAGTTGACAAATATTATCTTCCACCCACTAAAAACATGAATGTTGCTCCATCCTCTCCTCCTTGTACTATGGTAAATGATAATATTAATTTAGATTCTTTGCATGATGAAATTATTTCCTATGAAAATATGGATGATAGTGACTATGATTATGATAATGATAATGCACATGATAATGATGATATTTCTTGCACTAAGAATATTGAATGTGAATCTATACCTCCTATCTCTTCTTTTTCTGAAATTGTTTCCAATGATTCCATGTTGAAACCAATGCTACTCCTAATAATGGGTGTAAAGTTACATATGAATGCTTACAATATTTACATCAAGGAAAGACATAACCAATTTTATATTAGATTTTACACTTTAGTTTTTCATGCACCATTTAATTTTTCGGCCTATTTTTTTTTTATTATTGGCAAATAGTTTTTTGAAAGGGACTATACCCTTGAATACAAAAGAAGGCCTGAGAGCCAGAATAAGAGTGAGAAACAGGGAGAATGGATCAAGATCCAAATGTTACAATGAAGCTCAAAGTAGCTCAGAAATAGCTACTCAATCGAGACAAAACAGCAAAACAACAGCAAAAAAACAGCAAACCGACCGCAGAGAAATAGCAGAAAAACAACTAAAAGCAGCAGAAGCATCCAGAACTACTTCTTGGTAGCTTTATCGATACTGATCTTGATTCTCTTCCAGGCATGAAACATACCCAAAGCAGTCATATGGGCAGCATCAGTCTTATCAAGCTCCTCAATGGTTCTTTTGCTTTCTTTTTCGTTGCCCCAAAGTGCAGCCGGGACACCGCTGAGGTTGGAAACACTTTTGGCATGACCCTCGATGAACTCCTCAATCACCCTAAAGGCTGCAATGTTGTAATCATGTCTAGTCTTGGCCTTCCCTAAGTGGGAGTCTAAGGAGGTCAGCTTCTTGTATATGTCATCAATCTGACTGCTATCAATGTTCCCCTCCTCCTCCATGCTTTTCTTGCCTTTCTTGCCTTCTTGTATTTTGATGCCTATTGATCTAGAAATGCAATATATTTTTTTCATCGATTAATTCCTCCTTTAAAATAAAATTTGTTATATGATGCATATGCTTCCTTTACTATTTTGTTTTATAACATTATTAACTTGGAAAAATACTTACTTGTGGATCATCTTATGGTACATGTTTCTACCTCTTTACTCCCCCACCTACTAAGTTCTCTCCTCTCCCACCTATTAAACCCCTTCACGGTCACCATCTCCTCCTCTACATAAGTGTCTCTCCCCTCCACCAATGTGTCGGCCCTCATCTAGATCTTCCTCACCTCCCACTTGTGGAACATTATACTTCTCACATGTTGCTAAACCACATGATATCCTACATACATTACTTAATAAGCAACTAATTAATTTAGCTTCCAACCAAAATCATCCCCCTCACTTGTTACACTACCACATGGTGACCCTTTTGTAATTTCCATAGCATTAATGACCATCGTAAAAATTATTGGTATTACCTTATGATAGACTCCAACATTTAGAAGTAGATAGTTCATCTCTCTCTCTCTCTCTCTCTCTCTCTCTCTCTCTCTCTCTCTCTCTCTCTCTCTCTCTCTCTCTCTCTCTCTCTCTCTCTCTCTCTCTCTCTCTCTCTCTCTCTCTCTCTCTCTCTCTCTCTCTCTCTCTCTCTCTCTCTCTTCTCTCTCTCTCTCTCTCTCTCTCTCTCTCTCTCTCTCTCTCTCTCTCTCTCTCTCTCTCTCTCTCTCTCTCTCTCTCTCTCTCTCTCTCTCTCTCTCTCTCTCTCTCTCTCTCTCTCTCTCTCTCTCTCTCTCTCTCTCTCTCTCTCTCTCTCTCTCTCTCTCTCTCTCTCTCTCTCTCTCTCTCTCTCTCTCTCTCTCTCTCTCTCTCTCTCTCTCTCTCTCTCTCTCTCTCTCTCTCTCTCTCTCTCTCTCTCTCTCTCTCTCTCTCTCTCTCTCTCTCTCTCTCTCTCTCTCTCTCTCTCTCTCTCTCTCTCTCTCTCTCTCTCTCTCTCTCTCTCTCTCTCTCTCTCTCTCTCTCTCTCTCTCTCTCTCTCATAGGTGAGCCTCTGCAACTATTAGCTTGTCTCATTCACCCCCTCCTAAGGTCATTATTTATCCACCTCCTAAGGTCATCATTCATACATGTTGGGCCTCATAATATTGACTAAGTACAAGAAGGCGTGTGGGCACACAGACCTATATGAAGAAGGGCACGTGGGGTGAAGGCCTACAAAACAGGGTTTTAGAAGGGTTTAGTAGAACCCAAGATGCACGCATAAGGCAAAGGAAGGGGTTTTAGGACTTAGCCATATTTGGTATCCTAGGAGGAACATGAGAAAAATGTGACTCAACTGAGCATGCAGAGTGGATAAGGTGTCAACATGGCATCTTGATGGTTAAGGAAGGAATATTCCATGTGATGGAAGGATCCAGAAAGACATCATTGTAGAAAGTGGAGAGATCGGATGGGAAGAATCATTCTCCATTGAATGACCACATGGAAACTTGGAAATCAATCTATTACTTCGAGGAATGAATGGCGATGGATACTAAGACTATATATATATGTTTGGGTAGAAGGAAAGAGAGGAATGATATAGAAAGAGTGATTGGTCGATGGCATCATATTGCAATCAAAGAGGTGAAGTTCTACAGAAATAGGGATGGGTTTTAGGGATTATCAATAGAAAATTTATGGGAGAGATGGCATATCTAGAGGGATGGATCTATGAACATATTTTTAATCTAGAAAGCATAGTGTAGGATTCTGATGTATAAGTCTTATCTACACTAAGACATTTGGTTTGTAATGACCTTGAGGAATGTAATGTGGTTACTGAACTAAGAGTAATGTGAATATATGGCTTTCTCTTAAAATATATACATTGTTCATGGGTATAAACCCTAGTGCCTTTTCTTTGTATTATCAAATCTGTTATCTATTATCTGTTTGGCATTTCTCTTGTTGTCTGAATGGATGCATTAATATAATGCCTCATCTTAGGTTCTCAGAATGAATGTGTGTTTTATTACCATTTCCTAAATATTTTCATTAATCAATGTATTCTCGTAAGACTCACATAAAGGAGAGGCAAGGTGCGCATGCGTGCCTCAAGTGAGCACCCGGTGCATGTTGGGTAAAAGGTCGGTGCGCGCATAGGATTAGACTATTGTTATAAGGTTATAAAAATGACTACATCTTGGTTCCATTGTCAGGACCTCTTTTTGAAGTTGTGAGAAATGACATACATTTTGGTCCCTGTGATAAGTGATGACCAAACGTATGACCTTGGAAAGTGTTGAAGCATGGAGGACAAGTTTTCTCAAAGATTCAATATTGGACCTGAGTTTGATGCACGTAGATGGGTAGAAGAGAACCTATACCATGAGTTGTATGATACATTCTTCTGTTGTTTTCCAATAGAACTATATGAATGGCTTTCAAAGCATATGCATCTAGATCGATTTGGTACTATAGATCACGTGTATGGACCCAAGATGATTACCAAAGGCTATAGGATGCAAATCTAACTTGGATGCATGTTGTTGATCACTGGTGGAAAGGAGTCCTAACCAGTTATACTCTAGAATATGCCATTTCTACGTATTATTTCCTAGAGGTTGTTGAGTTTGAGTTTCTGAGGGAGCCTAGAGGATCATTTTTACGTGTTATCCCTTTGGCTATGAATATCTTTATCATTACCCTAATTTTAGAGGCATTCCCTATGGTCGGATAAGATTCTCTAAGAATTTGGTGAGAAAGCTAGGTTGGAGGAAGATGGCGGACATTGCGGCTAAAAGGGAAAGAGAAGAGAGACAACTCAAGTATAGTGAAGCTCATGAAAGGAATATGGCTAGACAACACGAGGTTGTGGGTGTGATGGATCTATGGAGGTAGATGTTGCGAGATGGATTTGAGGTTCATGCAGAGGACGTGGAACCTAAGCAATATGTGCTACCCCATCTTGGAAAGCATGGTAGAGAAGCCCCTTCGGCTTATGATGAGAGTTCATCACATGGAAAAAGGAGAGTCATTGGCGTACATCTGAACCCACCTGGTGACCAACCCCTATCACTTGGTTTTCCAAATCAACGAATAAGTATTGCTAATCTGGTTAGTATTGGTGGAAGTAATTGATCTATGCCTAGGAGATCTATTTTCTTGTTTAGAACATCCATGGCTACACAAACCATTCCTATATTTGGAGGAATTTTTGAACAAGGTGCAAATACAAAGGTTTGGGTATCACTTCCGGAAGTGGCGCGAGATGCACAATGGGAAGTGAGACAATATCACAAACCATCGGTGCGTATTTTAGTGGGACATTAGGGAAATTAGGCGCTACCACTTCAAGACATTTCTCGGCTACATGAGATGGATCGGTGGTATAGGAGCTAGAGAACCTAGTGAACCTAGTAGATCTAGAGGATGCGGTGGGATGGGAGGAATGGGACCTCACCTGGGTCTAGTGGATTTGGTGGCGAGAGGAAACATGAGAGGAAATCAAGATTCGAGGTCAGGTGGACAAGGGTCTCACCACCTCCACAAATATTCTTTGTGATATATTTATATTTTCTAAACTACGAGAGGTATTGAAGATGTTGCAGAGCATGTGCAAAAGTAAGAATTGTTATGGCACGCAAAGGGGATCACTACCCTAGAGTGAAAGTAAGTCGGTTTGCGGTGATGTTGTAAGGATGCACACATAGTTGGTACTGCAAGTATGACCCCCACCATATGGTTGTGGATTACATTGCATTAAATAATTCCTTCCTAGAAGAGTTCCATATCCCTAAGTTCGAGGAGAAGAGCATCGAGTGCTCAAGGAGATCCGTAACGAATGGAAGAGAGTGTGTCAGAGTATGACACATGATTCAAAACTCTCTTGTCAAAACTATCCTATGACATTCACCCTTATCAGCATGTGCAATGGTTTTGGGGGATCCATAATGTGATTTGTAAGGGCACTATCACACAAGACTTTCTGCATGAGACCCATGTGAGGCCTTGGAATTCACCCTACACGTTGAGGCTATTGGGAGCATTGATACTAGAATTAGCCCTTTTGTAAAGGCTCAAATTGTTGCAATGGCCAAGCATTTGGAGAATTTGTCTAAAAATTCATTGCATGAGGTTCGTATTTGTCTTCGGTGCACATATTGTGAAGTGGAAGGGCATGTAAAGGATAGTTTCCTCGAAGAAAAGTTTGGTTTGCGCCATGCCGATGGATCGGGAGATTTTCCATGGGGATCATGATGTAAATATATTTCCTCTACTACAATGTGTAATCCACAATAATGTTTCTTTCTATTACAATATTTGTACCTCTACGACCCATGATACCAAGGATTGTAGGTTGATTGACCAGATTCATGATGTTATTGATCTTGGTGTGCACAGACTAGCCTTGCAAGTAGTTCCAAGGATGATGATCACCACTATGAAGGGTGTATAGATGGAGGAGCACATGGAAGGGTTTTTCACGAGAGGATTTGATGGTCATAATAATCTGTGATGGAGGAAGAAGTGAGTTCTCATAAGAAACTTGTTATAACCTTGTGGGTCTACGAGAGGATTATAAGCATGAGTGTCGATATATTGTAGTGTTGATGGTGCAGAAATAAACATAAGTATGAGGATATCCCGAGTTGTTTGAGAAAAAGAACCCAACAGACCTTTGGAAAGACAAAGGTATTGGGATGAGTATAAATAATGTTGACCCTCAGTGGATGCCAAGAGTGGTGCATGAGTCAGAGATTAGAACCTGTACTAGTGACAACGCGAGAAAAGGTTGCATGTGTAAGGGAGATGCCAAGACAAAAACTGGTTGTTAGGGAATAAGTGGTACATGGGAAGTATCCAGACCCTACTCATCAGAAGGAAGTGTATCAAGAGACTATGGATGTGATTCAGAGTTTACAAGGGGAAATCCAATGTCTAAAGGAGAAGTCAAGGCAGTTGGAGCAAAGGAAGAATACCGAGGCTCTGCAGAAGGATCTAGATGAGGTCAGGGAAGTGTGTAAAATGTTAAGGCATGAGATTATCATTCCCTTGGTAGGATAATGGCTAAGGGTGAAGGTACCACATGCTAGGGGAGAGCACAAAGGAAGGTTCTATATGCCAATCTTCCTCCTCATATCCTTGACTATGATAAAGAGATTACATTGAATGCAGTTATTGATGGGTGGCTTAGAGAAATATCCTCATCGACATAGGAGCGGAGGTCAATGTTCTCACCTTGGATGCATGGAATCAAATGGGAAGTCCCATATTACAGCCATATTCGAATGTTTTTATATGGAAAACAAGACAAAGGCAATTCCCATTGGAGTCTTGAAAGATGCGGTTATCACTATTCAAGGGGCCAAGTTCACTAGGGACTTTGAAGTCTTGGTGCTCACCGAGGTGGATAATTTCCTAGCATTACTTGGGCACCCTTGGTGTTACAAGAAAAATTCTAACTTTCAGTTTAACAAGGGGTATATCAGTTTCGAGAACAAGGAAGAAAGGGTGATCATCCCCTTAACATATGGGAAGTCAGTTCCCTATACCGATCCCTTAGGAGAGGAAGTCCTCAACAAAATCTATGTGTGCTCCATCAAAGACCCTGAAATAATTAATCCTACAGAAGGGGTTATCCAATTTGAAGATGCTCAGTTGATGAGTGATACAACTAGCATAGCATGTGACAATTGGGTGCATGCAACTTATGAATTGATTGGGAGATAATTGAGAGGATATGTAATAAGGGTGATGAAGGTGCACTCAGTCAAGCACCTAGGAAGAAATAAGATACCAAGTTACTCTGGAGGGGCAAGATCTGATCATTTCTTATGATAAATAGAGGCTCAGTGGAAGAATGAGGATGAAAGGAGAAGTATGCTCAGTTATAACTTTCTCGGGACTGCAAAGCACGATGGTGGGAAACACATCACGAGATTCTCCTAGAGTGGCATGAGGTAAGAATCACATTCTCTTTAAGATTCTGCAAAAGAAACGTGCCCACTGTTATCCAAAATTACCATGTCAAGGAGCCCGCCTTGTTCCATATCCAAGCTTGTGAGAAGGCCTAGATAGAGGGCATATAAGTGTTACCACCTTCATTATGGGTACATAATTTATATTCTACCTTAAAATTGTTTGCACGTGCATGGTATATCCACTTAGAGACACACCGTCAGACAGGGAATTGGCAGGAGTTAACGGCTGATCTCATTCAATATTTTGAGTATTGAAGTACCAAGCCATCAGTGGATAAGGCATTACAATTTGTCAAGCACCTTACAATGGGAGATAGTGTTATGGTAGAAGATAGGCTACTAGATTTTCAGGTGAACCTTGTTTGGAGACGTGCCTCAATGAAGAAGAATCAAGAAATACAACTTGAGCATGTGTATATTAAAAATGAAAATGTAAAAATGGTTTATGTAGTAGATGGTGAAGAAATAGAAAGTTTGGATGCTAACCATTTTAAAGGTATGTACAAAGTCATAGATAGTGCTGATGAGTGAACACGTGCCTACCATGAGCCCTTGAAAACAAATAAGGTTAACATTGGGACAAATATAGAACCTAAGGAAGTTATCATTGGGGACTATTGGTCGGAGAAAGAAGTTTAAAAGATCATTTATCTGTTGCGTGAGTTCCAGGATTTTTTCCCACACGGGTACCATGAACTCAAAGGCATCCACCAATCCTTGGGGGAGATAAGAATCAAGTTGAAGGAAGGTCCACTCCCAATTCGAAAGAGGCCTTATCGGATGAATCCAAACTTGTGTGTATGGGTCAAGGAGGAAATAGACAAGATGATAACATCTGGTATCATTGAGGTTGTGGAGGAATCAGAATGGATAAGCCCAATGGTCATTAGTATCAAGAAGGATGGAAAAATAAGGATCTATGTCAACTACGGGGACCTCAATGCAATGTGTTTCATCAATCCTTTCCCAACCCACTTTTATCAAGAAATTGCGGAGGGAGTAGCCGGGCGTGAGGTCTACTCTTTCACGGATGGTTTCTCAGGTTATCACCAAGTGAGGATTACAAAGGAAGACAAGAGAAATACAACCTTTTCCTTGAGTGGGAATATTTCCCTACACTTTCATGCCTTTTGGATTAGATAATGTGCCTATTGTTTTCTCGCACATCATGGTAAAATCATTCCAGGACTTTATCCATAAATTTTGTCAATTCTACCTAGATGATTTGGATTGTGTATGGGATAGTGAAGGACCATTGTGACAATTTGAGGCTGATGTTCAAGAGATTCTAGTAGTTGAGGATATCCCTCAACATTAAGAAATGTGTATTTTCTACACCATTTAGAACCCCTGTTGGGACATATTATATGTAAGTAAGGCTTACTAGTAGATCCCGTCAAAGTTGTAGTTATTATAAGATTGGGGAAGCCTACTAGTCAAAGCACAAGTGCACAAATTTCTTAGGCATACAGGTACTACAAGAATTTCATCAAAGGATATACCAAGATCACCACACCCTTGGAGGAATTCCTAAATCACAAGAGTGCCTTTCATTAGGGAGAGGCACAACAGAAGGCGTTTTACACTTTGAAGGATAGACTTTTCACTGCGCCCATACTACATTTTCCTTCTTGGGATAAGAATTTTCATGTACATGTTGATGCCTCAGGAACAACCAAGGGAGCAATACTAGCACAACCTAGTGAGGGGATTATTGATCACCCCTTATGTTTTGCAAGTATGAAGTTGACACCAGCAGAATAGAATTATACCACTCACGAGCATGAGGAAATGTCAATGATCTATGTGTTACATAAGTTCAAGTAGTATCTACTGGCAACACCTTTTATATTCTACACAAATGACATGGCACTAAACTACTCAGTAAATAATCCCATTTTACAAGGGCGCATATGTCATTGGGTCCTATTATTTCAAGATTTTTAGTTCAAATTGGTTGTAAAACTAGGAAAAAGTAATTCAAGGCATGACCACTTATCAAGGATTGGCTCAAGGGAGGACACGCAAAGCATTGAGGATACCATTTTGGATGTGCAATTGTTTAGGTTATGATGCGTGCCCTTAGACTTGGAAGATATTGTGGTATTTCTTAAAATAGGTGTGACGTTGGATGGGATGAAGGATTTGGAGAGAAAATAGTTAGCAATATGTGTTTCACCTACATGTTGATTAGTGGAGATCTGTATAAGTTGGGATGTGATGAGGTTCTGTGCCAATGCATATTAGAACATGAGTGCATGGAAATTATGGAGGAAGCGCATGGTGGGATTGAAGGAGGTCACTATGTAAGAAATGCTACCGCGTAGAAGATTCTAATGGCAAGGTTTTGGTAAGAAACCATCTACCAGGATTGTATTGAATTTTACAAAGCTTGTGACCATTATCCAGCACCTAGGAAAACTTGGAAAGAGGGATGAGATGCCATTAAGGCCGATAGCCAATGTAGAGCCATTTGAAAAATGGGCAATTGACTTTGTAGGGCCAATTTCAATTTGTCATGCGAAGGACAGATTCACACTACATCATCAATTACACGATTACTTGACAAGATGGGTAGAAGCAGCACCTACAAAGGATTGCATTGTAGTGACAGCTACTACTAGATTCTTCCGGGAAAACATAATCAGCAAGTAGGGATGTCCTTTAAGCTTGACAAGTGATAGGGGTACATATTTCCTTAATGAAATGATCAGGATTAAGTTAGCAAAATTTATAGTGGCCCATCACAAGGCTACCCCTTTATCACCCTCAAGATAACGGAACTACGAGGCATTTAACAAGATACTAAGTCACACGTTGACCAATTTTTGATGTTTGAAGATAGGATTGGGATGAAAAAGTATCAATTGTTCTATGGGCATACATGACAACCTGTAAGAGGTTGAATAAGGCCACATTGTTCTAGTTGGTGTTTGGTGCAAAGGCTATCTTTCTAGTTGAATTCATGTTACCATCATTATGTATAGCGCGCATGGGAGGTTTAGATAATGAACAATCTCTCGAGGAAAGAATTGACAAAGTGATGTAGTTAGACTAAAGGAAATCACTTGCTAGATGGAGTCAGAAAACTGAAAAATCCATACAAAAGGCATGACATGATCGTCATATCAAAAACAAGCAATTTTAGGTTGGGTAGATGGTTCTATTGTATGATTCCAAGTATATACACTATCTGGGAAGTTGAAAGTCCATTGGTTGGGCCCTTACATCATCTTGTACATCCTTGATTCAAGCACATGTCAGTTACAAGTGTTAGATGGGATGAAGTTACCTAGCCATTTCAATGGGAGTAGGTTGAAGCCCTACTATAAATAAGCCTTCCTGGTGTTTGTAAATAAGGTAGTATTTCCAGTTAGCTTAGGATTTCCCTTTATGCATTTTATTTTCTTGTGTTTCCCTTTCTCATTTCTTATTCCTTTCTTTTTGTTTTGTTTTGCGCCTTATGCAGTAACCACATTATTTTCAAAAGGTTGTGTATGCACAGAGGAACGTGCATCTGTTTTAGTGTGGGGTAAAGTAGTGTGAAGTAAAGTATAAGATGACAGTAAAAATTGTAAGGCCCGGATGAAAGGATTAAAGGCACGAAAAATAGAAGAACACGCATGGAAATAATGGACGAGAATGGTTGGTGTCAGGATAAGGATTTATAAAGACCACGTACAGAGAAGGAAAAGTGCAGGAAGAACATGATGTAAGTGAGTGAAAAAAATTGGGTAAAGGATAGAATAGGTGCCTTCGGTGCCGCGAGATGCGTGTAAAATTCTTTGGTCAATAAGGATTTTTACATGCCACAAGGTTGTAAAGAGTTTTTTTACATGATTGGGCATGTGGGTAAGGGTGCTTAAGGTCGGATTTAGTGGAAAATCCACATTTAATGCTAAGTATGTTGGTAGGTGGCATAGTATTTATTACTGGAAAGAAGGAAAAAGCTATAAGTATGAGGTCGGTGAATCATTATTTTAACTTACAATCTACAAAGTAGAAGATCTTTTTGTGAACTAGGGCATCCAAAGAGATTTGTGCGAAGGAAGAAGAATCATAGAGATCTAAGTGTGTGACTAGGGTTGATCTACAAACCAAAGTGGAAGGAGTACGGGTGTGGGGAGAGTTCTTTTGGAGTACGTCATCTTGTGGAAGGGTTTTCCTAGTTAGGGTTTGGCAGCTAGGGCACGGAGGTAGGAGGATTCTTCACGGAGTTGAGCCTTAGAGTTGAGCAGAGTAGTAGAGCAGAGAAAGGAGGAATTTAAGTTTTATCCCAACAAGTAGAATGACACCAAATAAAGCAACCATCTCACCAAAGAAACAGAAGGGAAAGGGAAAAGGAAAAAAACCACTACCGTCGCTAGTTCCAATGAAGAGTGGTATGTAGAAATGCAAGTACCCATATGGATTGTTGCTATGGAAAGAGTTGGAATCACACTTGAGGAAGATGGTTGTAAGTGACTACAATCATTGCACGAGCATTACAGAAAAAGAGATGACATTGGAACTGGTTCATCCAACTAACAAGAGGACACCAGAAGGAATTTCGATCTACAACGACGAAGTGAAGGTGAAGTTGGAGAAGGTCGGGTTACTACAACTTTATGAGTTGCCCTATTTTGGCAAGCCGAGTGGTTATACCAATGGTTGATGTCGCGCATACACAAAGACCACTTCTATTTTATAGGCCGCAAAATGTGCATAACTCCTCAACTTATATCAAAGTTCACTGGCCTAATTTTGAAGGAGACTCCATAGATGATGACTTGGATGATAAGGAGGCCATCAAGGAAACTATGGAGGTCTATGACTAAAAGAATGGTTCACGCTACTTTGATATCTCGATATCCCCGACCCTGTTATGAGAATGGTCATGCACTTGGTTACCAAGATGAATGATCAAGAAAGGTGGAAAAAAGTGAACAAGGCATGGTTGAATGTATGTCAGAAGATCTCTAAAGGAACCATTTAAAAATTATTTGCCTACATTGCAGATGAGATCATTAGCAGCACACAAGAAGGAGAGAAGATATTGTTTGGAAACATTCTCCTCACCATCTTCTTCTCAGAGATTGGAGTTCTGATGGGCTAGAGAATTTTGTATGGGAGTATCCAAAAGAAAATCCCTTACCTGTGAAAAGGTTTGAGAAATATACTTGTGAGACCATGACGGCCACTCATAAGGCACGCTGGAAAAATGGTACAAGAAGATGTGCGACGCATTCAGGGCAGAGTGGAGGATACCTAAGCTAGTTTCCCATGCTCGTAGATGGGGAAGTGGAGTTTGTTTTATATCAGCATTTTTGTATTGGCCAATTCACCTTAACAGATGGGACTAAGATTCCATGGTGTAAGCTACCATTTTCTTTCACCGTGCAATACTTCCAAGCAGGGTTTAACCATTTTAAGGAGGCCAAGAGACTAAGGTTTGACCTTAGTGAGGTAGATCAAGACCATCGTGACCTGTATTGAAATATCGTAAATCCAAGGAAGTGCGCATATGTGGAGAAATATGTCTCCCACGAAGTGTAGATGATGAAACCAATAATGTTGGCGATCGGCGGAAGGGGTGCAACAAGGTTATTGTTATCCTTAGTTTTCCCCTTGGTGAAATTGGATCAACCATGCCCATACACGAAGGAACCAGATAAATCACATTCAAATCCTACAAACATGTTGCAGAGGGACTCTACAATGGAGTGGCGGGGCCTATAAAAGATCAAACGACCCCGTGTAAGAAGAAATTCAAGAAACGGATCTGTCGAGTGAATCCATGCCTCAAAACCAACAAACAGATTACATGTGGGCTCGAAAATGGAATGGAAGGGTCAAGGAAGGAGGATGAGAAATGTCAAAGGAACCAAACACTCAAAGGAAAATAAACGACGAAGGTTCAAAGTCTTCAAGCTCTACAAATGACTCAGAAAGAGCCCCAAAATCAACTAAGTATGGAGGAGATGGCGGAAGCCAAGTGTCCAAATGGCACACCTTGAAAAGTTAAATCTAAAGGGAAAGGCTCAAACAAGCACTAAGCCTCCATGCATCTAGAGCCCCAAAAGTTACACCGGCCATTGAAAATTCTTTGACTCAACGGAGAGTGCCAAGTGTCGATGCGGCGCTATTTCAAAGATAAAATTTTAGGCGGGTTTCTAAACAATCACCAAGCTGCCACATGTCTAGGGTCATACTTTTTGGCCCCGCTAGAAAAGAGACTTAGTAAAATACAAATAATCTCAAGGAGCACACATGAGAGGCCACCACATGGACCCTATATGGACAAACTCTTTAAAATATTGCGCGCCTGCGATCCAAATATTCAAATGGCCATATCTTTTGACTGAAGACTCAAATTTGGGTGGGAGAAGACTTTTTGGAAACATCTTGACACCCTCTACACCATGGAAACCAAAAATATCATTCTTAATAGGATTTGGTGGGTGAAAAATGGGAAAACGTCTTCTAGGTCATTAATACAGAGCCCGATTTCTCCAACTACCAGATCTGATTCGATTTGATCCCGGGGAACCAGACATGCCAAATTTGGGGTGGATTTTAGAAAGGCATTGATTGATAGTGGTTAATCTTTCAAAGCAAGATTTAATGCGTATCTCTAGGTGGTTGAAGCAAGATTCAAATTTTCCCTCCTCTCTCTCTTATTCTTCCTATATATTATAACAAAGGGGCATATTCAAAAGGTTGGTCGTTGTTTCTCCTTTGCCCCCTCTCTCTTTCTTCCTTAGGGTAGAACGTAGAGTCTAAGCCTCCTTTCATGGCTCTGTAATGGCATTATCTTGCCTCTTACCCACTAACGATGTACTGTGTCAACATTTGGAGCAATAAAATATGTTTTGTGATGCATTTGTCCATCCTTTGCTTATTTTATTGTCTCTCCTCACCTCTCGTCATTGCAAGGTATAATGTGCATATCTTGATGCTTATTACAGTTCTAGGAGTCATGTTTAATGGGTTTTGAAGTGTTTTTTCGTGTGAAATCTATCTTTGGACTGTGGTGTATTATTTCCACCCTCTCCTCTGCTCACCTCTCTCAACTTGGTGAGCAGGATCGGATCATGATTCAACCACTTCCTTTTACGTATCAACGCTTAGTGTAGGATATTTCTCTCTCTCTCTCTCTCTCTCTCTCTCTCTCTCTCTCTCTCTCTCTCTCTCTCTCTCTCTCTCTCTCTCTCTCTCTCTCTCTCTCTCTCTCTCTCTCTCTCTCTCTCTCTCTCTCTCTCTCTCTCTCTCTCTCTCTCTCTCTCTCTCTCTCTCTCTCTCTCTCTCTCTCTCTCTCTCTCTCTCTCTCTCTCTCTCTCTCTCTCTCTCTCTCTCTCTCTCTCTCTCTCTCTCTCTCTCTCTCTCTCTCTCTCTCTCTCTCTCTCTCTCTCTCTCTCTCTCTCTCTCTCTCTCTCTCTCTCTCTCTCTCTCTCTCTCTCTCTCTCTCTCTCTCTCTCTCTCTCTCTCTCTCTCTCTCTCTCTCTCTCTCTCTCTCTCTCTCTCTCTCTCTCTCTCTCTCTCTCTCTCTCTCTCTCTCTCTCTCTCTCTCTCTCTCTCTCTCTCTCTCTCTCTCTCTCTCTCTCTCTCTCTCTCTCTCTCTCTCTCTCTCTCTCTCTCTCTCTCTCTCTCTCTCTCTCTCTCTCTCTCTCTCTCTCTCTCTCTCTCTCTCTCTCTCTCTCTCTCTCTCTCCCTTGGAATGGTTAGATTAGGATAGAATAGGTTCTACCTACACTAGAGTAGCTTGTGGCAGGTAGATTAGGAAGCAAGAACCGGCTTTCTCTAGAGGTCCATCTCAAGTTTTGCAAGTCCACATGCTTGAGAGATGGTCCCATGTTGTGCAATCACACCAAATTCCCCACTTCACACCCGGACCATTCGGGGGTGTTGTGATTCAGTACTAACGAGGTATATCTCTGCGCATAAGGAAAAAAATTGAGAAGTTCGCCTACGGAGAATGATGTCTCCATTCGAGAAGACCCCACGGGAAGAAAGAAGGCCGCTAAATAAGAGGGAGAGAGAAGAGGTGCAGAGACAAGAAGGCACCAAGTTTACGAGACATCACAACCTATGGGCACATTTGGAAAAAAACACTAAGACAAGTACCTACGCACGTAGAAAGAGGTCCCAGACTAAGGAGAAGACCCCAAAATAAGAGGCGTCGAGTAAGAGGAGCCACTCACAAGAGAAGAGTCAACAAAGAAGGATTCACCCGTTGAAGAGAAAGAGAGGGAAGAGTCTCCTTTACGAAAATCACTAGTTAGGAAGAAATAGAAGGTAGCGGAGAATGAATACTCAAAGGAAACAAAGGACTTGGAGGCCTACAGGGGTGAGAAGGATGATGATGAGGATGAAGAAGTTCATAATCATCTCGTGTATGATATACATGATTCAGAAGAAGAAGGAAGTGAAGGGAAGAATGGTGAGGAAGAAGTAGATGCTCAAGGCAAAGGGGTGAGTGAAGAAGTGAACACAAGAGATTAGAGGACCCCAAGCCTCACCAAGGAGGAGTAGATAGAGGAGTGCTGTAGAGAGAGAAGTGGCAGGAATCATCAAAAAGTTAGTGGAACAGGAAGTAGAGTGTAGCACAGATGAAGTGATGAGGGAGATTGAGGAAGAAAGCATTGGAAAGGAGTATGGTAGCATGGGTGGAGATCCCATCCTAGCAGTGAGTTTTCCAAAGGTTGCATGAATAGGTGGGAAGAGCATAGTGGTAGCACAAGGGAAAGGAATGGGTTACATTAATGATCCAACAAAGGTGCTACGCACGTGCTTTACCAGAGCAGTGCCGTACGAAACAACTCTTGGTCATGCCCTCATTTGGGCTTTCTCTTAAAATATATACATTGTTAATGGGTATAAACCCTAGTGCCTTCTCTTTGTATTATCATATTTGTTATCTATTTGATATTTCATTTGTTGTCTGAATGGATGCATTAATATAATGTCTCATTTTAGGTTCTCAGAATGAATGTGTGTTGTGTTACCCTTTCCTAAATCCTTGTCATTAATCAATGTATTCTCGTAAGACTCACATAAAGGAGGGGCTCGATGCCCATGCATGCCTCAAGTGAGTACACAAAGTGCATGTTGGGTAAAATGTCAACACACATGGGATTAGATTGTTGTTCTAAGGGCATAAAAATGACTACAATACACATCCTTTAGTTATCCCACCTCTCTCCACATATTTTCCACCTCCCCTACGTTATTGCACCACAATGGATTCCTAAGCATCCCACTTCCACATATCCCACCATCACACCTCCCATCATTGGCACAATTTCCTCGGCATCTAATTTGGTACCTACCCACATAATCCCATTGTTTCACATGCTCCTAATGTGCATCACCAACCTCTTAACCTATGGTAGATGATCCCCATCTCCATAGCATTACCCGATGATGCACTCGTGTTTTCAAGGTTCATACATGACTATTGAGGACATTAAATGAAGCATACTCTCACACTTAAGGAGAAATCATCTTCTTCCCCTCCATCCTCATCACCTTCAATTCTCTATATCGTTCGCATCTCATTATCAATGCATCATTATTTTATTATCCTACATTCCTATACAATTATCTCATCACATACCCATTTCTATCTATTTTCTATTCATTTCTATTATTCATCACATATATATCTTTATTTTTATTCAAATGCAATTCCTATCCAACCTAACAATTAATACTATAAAAAAATTTACGCATCATCAAAAATTTCAACAATTACCATTATCTATCAAATCAACATTACCAATAATGTATTTAGAACTAACAAAATATACAACCACTTTGCCAATAAAATTGATAATCGTTACATAGTACTCAATAGACATCAACACAAAATAAGCTTTCAATACGTATATATATAAAGTTATAAAATTAAATCACTAGGAAAGCCCCATGCCTCAATACATCTATTATGATACATCATATGTCCTCATCACTCTCGCTATCTACCACTTGATTGTGTGCCTTGGTACACCCCACATCATCCACATGTATTGGCCCTATGACCAAATTTGCCTCATCTTGACTTGGGAACTAGTTTTGCCCCTGTGGGGCTTGGTCTCCACCCTAGTTGCCTCGCTACCCTAGTATATCGACACCATATGTATGGATTTAGAGGCACATCCTAGGCTAAACCAAGCTGTTGAGATACCGATCACCTTGGAATAGATCTATCACTCTTGGAAAATGGTCCTCCAACCACATGGTGTGCCAAATGTACCACAACTCAACGCCATACTTGGTCATCCTCCTTAATCTCTATATGGCCTCTAGATAATCTCCACAGTTCCCATCGATCCAACATTAACATATATGTGGTCGTGTCCATCCTCCTACTCTGGTCCCCACCCACCTCATTATAAATATCTCTGGTTGATCCCAATCAAGCCCACCGAGCGTCTTCATTATCGTTATGTGTTTGTATGTCCATATATGTAATAGGGTGGTCACTTTAATCCCACCCCCATGGTCCTCCTATGTGAGTAGGTACAAATTCCTATATAAATGGGCCAACACACACCTTTCCCATCCATATCTCATGTCATTCTCTCTGTACTCCCAAAAATATCATGCATCCTATACATAATGCCAACCCCACCACCCTCCACGACCACTAATGAAGCTAGTACATACTGCAATAAATTTCCACAATTGTGGAACACCAAACCTCACAATCACATCAAAACTAATATATGTCTCGGCATGTATTCGAGACCCTATAAAATATTTTCATATGGCCCTCATATGGCTATGGACATCTACCGAGGCCATAACATGTACCCTCTCTTTGATGATAAACAACCTCAATATCCTATATACATCCTTTAGTGTCACTTTGTCATCTCCTATCGAAACTAAAATTTCCAAGTATTTTCACACCACCTCTTACACAATGTTGTCAATAATGGAATACTATCGGGTACCTCCCCAATATAGTGATGTTCCGTGAATGGACATAATACATTATGTCACACTCATCATCAAATAGTCCCAAATCAAGAAATGTACTCAAATGACATCCGAGTGCAACTCCCTTGAGTGTATATCTATCTACAAAGCATAAAAAAGTAAAAAAATAGCATTAGCACGTAGACATACTTCAAAATTAATTATAACACTATTGAAACAACCTAAATTCACGGACAATACAAAAATTAGCCCCTAGATACTAGCACCCCATGACAATTCAGTAGTGCCAAGAACTAGTCATTAGTGTCCCAATGGAAAAAAATTCCCTTGTCGCTTCCATCTCGGCCAAAAATGCCAAATTGTAAAAAAATTTAATTTATGCTTAAAATTTTAAAAATAGACAAATTTGACAAAAATTGTCAGATTTGACCATATATAACATATCCTCATTCATTTTTGTAGCCACAAACTTTGTCACCCTCTCGAATCTCATTTGAATAGCCTCCCTGACACATGGCATCCTTGCAACTCACATCTCAAACTACCCTCACTCTCGGTTCAAATGAAGTTATTATTCACCTTTTTCATATTACTATATATAGTAATTCAATTTTACTCTACACTATAGTCACTACTTTCTACCATTCTTACAACTAATACAAGCACATGGTTCGGCTCATATCTTGAGCCTTGTTAATCCATTTTCTCCCCATTTTCGGCATTCATATCACGATCTCATCTAACACCGTACTATACAATTATAAACACTCTATATTCAATTCGAGGCACACACACTATTCAATATCTACACATACTTTATCAACACTACTACATCTCCTATACTATCTCTCGATTACTACTACAATCCTTAACATCCTTGCTTTCATCTCAGTACTCATTTCTCCACCCCTCTCCCTTTCGCCGAAATGGGGAATACAATCGGGATCATCTTATAATCCCTCTCAGGATACAACATAATCAATTAACACTCCTAATATGTTACTATCACATTTTCTCTGATCTCATTCAAATACGGTTACATTTATTCTATACGACAATCAATACTTTTTATATTTCAAATCCATTCCCCCAAATGACCTAATGGGGGGAAAACAAAATCTCTCTCGTGAGTAATCTTCCAAATACATCTTATTCAATCAACTCCTATCATTCAAACTAGCCAATCAATACAATAAACCTAGTTTGTATTGCTTCCAAATGACCTAAATTGGGAACCGTATTATGTCACCATCGCTTCCATATGACCTAACTTGGAATCCATTTAATACTATTCAAATGTGAACACCTATCAATGTAGGAGTGGGGGAAATGAGATGTCATTTCCTTTTCTGTACTTCTATGTGGGTTATTCAATCGGAACAAACGAATTTCAATTAGAACAAATCAATCATTATCCATTTGTAGCGGTTGGACATTTTAGGGAAGTGTCAATGGAAGGAGAGAAAAAAATAACTCTCTCCCCAACACTTTTCTCTAGTGGCAAGGACACCCAAATCCTCCAATTATTAACAAATTGGGTTGGGAATTGATCACTCCCTACCTCTTCTATCACCTTTGACAAATATATGAAATCTCTAATATCATCACAACTATTTCTCCAAGTCGCTCCTTACAACAGTTTTCTATCTCCTCCTACGTCGTATGGGTCAAAATGTTGATCCATGGTTCACCACACTATAAGTTTATATATCTTACATGCACTCGAAATATGTCTTCTCTAGACCCTATACAAGTATGTTCCTTACTTCCTTTACACTACTTGAATTTCCTTCAAATAACATAAAGGGGGGGAGAATGTAGACACAAAATTATGCACATATCATCACTTTACTATGCCATTGGTATGTTGTTATATGCATGAATCCTAAGTAAGAAAAGTACTCACTTGGTGACATTTTCCCTTGTTCATCTATGTTATTTGATTGATTTATATTGTGACTCTTTTCTACATCTCTCATTTTTGTATGTGCTTACAGTCGGGTGACGAGGATCTCTGTCTATCTGTCTTGTCACATCTGTCATTCTTGGTCTCAAGACACTAGCACCCAAACACTTGTGTCCCTTCTGAGCGCTCCTTTCCTCCTTGTTATTTTTACACATTTTTATCATTTTTAGTTGGCCTTGTTTCTTTTATTATCCTTATCTTGCATTCTTAGTCGGCCTTCAGTGTCACTAGTGTTGAAATTCAAGCAAGGGAATCATATATATACACAACATACTAACTATTATTTTGGATAGAAAATCAAGAGGGACTATCACATCTACATATTATTACTTTGTTATTTAAAGGGAATGCATTCTAGGTGTATACACCTAGCATAAAAAGGGAAGTGTTGAATTCTATATCACACGTGTGAATTTTCAAATCAAAGCTAGTTATAGTTTGTTATCTTGGCATCATTGGCATGAGGGAAAACCTAAGGACACCATTTCACACACAAGCACAAAGAACTACATGGAGTCTGAGATGTAGTGCAATGCTCGATACTAATTTCACTCATCGGGTGACTGTTGGGGTCACCCAACTTAACATATTGCATATTTTATTCATATTTAATGTGTTTGTGATCTTGTGCGAGATAGTTAGAGTTCATTTTACGAGGTTACATGTGTGATCAAAATCCTAACAAATAAATTAGAGTGACAAAGAAAAATACAAACGAAGACCTTCGACCTAAAAATATCAAATCACGAACAATCATGCGAGTCACCAACACCTACGGAACTTCTTTCCTCCCGTGGGTGATTTTAACTAGTACATTTCGAGTTTGAGAACCATCTACGAGCTATTTCGATATTATTTCCATCCAGATCCCGGTACTCGAGACGGTCATGAGCATTCTGGATCACATAGAACCAACTAAGTCATCATTCCTCCCTTGTGTTCTTACGGTTTTAAATTACTCAATGCTTATTACTTGTATATTATTGTATTTTATCATTTGAATATCATTTGTTACAGTAGTTACTCTGAAATTAGATTTAATTCGAATTAGATTAAATCCTTAGTTTTTGAGCTTCATGATTAAATCCAACTAAGTTAGTAACATGTCAATCGGAGGAGACGAGGCATTAAAGGTTGGAGTTTGATCTGCGACCTCTCGTCATTCGTCAATGATGGGGCCACATGAAGGTTTGGTGGCATCATTTTTAAAGTTTTTTTCTTTCAGTCTTTTGAGTATGCTTGATATTTTAGTGTTCTTATTATTCTTGTTTGGTTTGTTGAATACATAGAAATTTCACATTGTGAGGAGGAACATGACACCAATGTTCCCTTTCCATTCGGATTTGTAATGTGTGAGCACAAATCATGTGTAATCCCTTAATGGTATAATTTGATGAGAGATGATGATAATAATGCAACATCATGATATTGTGGTTGTTGGTTATCCATTTTGAAAACTATCCCAAAGGTTTTTATTTATCCTAAAAACAAAACCATATTTTATTGTTGTTGATTATCCATTTTGAAAACCATCCTGAAGGTTTGTTGGTTATCCTAAAAACAAAACCATCTTTTTGGTTGTTGGTTTACCACTTGAAAAAACCATCTCAGAGGTTGTTGGCTATCCTAAAAACAAAACCATCCATATCATGAGCAAGCGTCAAGGTGGAACATTAAGATCAAGGCGGTACTCCCCATGTTCACACAAAGAGGGGAATGTTAGGAATTAGTTAATTAGTACTCACATTATTGAAAAATAATTGTGAGATATGTTTATGAGTAAGTTGTTTAGGTTATGTAAACAAAATACATAATTATTTTTAGTGTATACAAGGAAAAACTCTGCAAAGTGAAAGACAAGCAACTAAACTAACAACAAACCTTTCTCCAAGCTTCTCTTGCAACCTCAATGATGAAATTGTTGAAGTGCACACACACTTGTTGAATTTCTTATGGTTGTTGGATTGTGGATGCTCTAAATTGATCTCCAAATGAATTAATGATAATGTTATCATAAAATTGGACATAAGGATGCATTTGAATGGCAAATCAAAAGGGGTTTATTGCAATTACACAAAGCTTCCAACGATTATTTGCAAAGTATATATCATGTTATTTATAATGGAAGGAGAGGCTATGGAGTGGTTGAATATTCATAATGAGGTGTGAATGCATATTCTTAAAATAGCATTGGATGAGGTTACAGTAATTTGAATTGATTGAATATCCATTAAGGGGAATTATATGTATTTATTTTGCTTCCACCTTTGTAGGATTCTAGAAGTGGAGTGTAGTGGAGTGACTAAGATAGTGAAGTGGAGATAAAGTGGAGGATGAGTATGAAAATAGATTTATTTTTATTTAAATAAAAATTTAATTTTTAAGGGATGTAAGTGGGAAATTAACCATTTAATTAAATAAATATTTAGTTAAATTAGCTAAAGGTCATAGATGTATAGTTTATAATTAATTTAATTAATTCTAAAAGGTATGATAGAATTAATTTAATTAATTCTAAAGGATGGACTTAGGCATGATAGAATTAATTTAATTAATTCTAAAGGGACATGGGTTGAATGATACGATTAAATGAATTAATTTTAATGGGATGTAGAGGATAATGGCCTAAAATGCATTCTAGAACCAATTTTAGCATATTATGTGAAGGATAAAGATAATTAGGAAGAACTAGAAATAGGTATGTATTTTTAGGGTGTCTATAATTATTATACATGAGTTGTTTGTTTATTAAAATAACTCATAGGAATAGTAGAGTAGTTTCCTATTTTATAGGAAACTAGCTTACTATATATTTGTATCACATCCCTTAACATAAAAATATACTGAGTTTATATTTTTGTTTGATAAAATTATGCAAATATCGACCAAATTGTCACGGAGTTAGGGGGTTCATTTTTGTGATTTGTAGAGCCTTGTTGTGCATTAGAGCTTGGGCTATTGGGTTCCTAAAATCATCCAAAGTAAATGAAGGTAAAGTAATGGGATTAATAGGTCCTAAATTTATTTGAGCATGTTGAGATGCCATTTGAAAATTTTGGTTTTACATTTGGAAAAAAAATGAGTTAATTATTAATTACATTTGAGCAATTTTTCACGTCAATTATACCATCACAAGGTTGGTGTCTATTGGTTGGTTTAGCTAGATGAAGAGAGAGAAAAATTAGTATTATTTATTGGATTTGAAGGTATATTTACTATATTGGAAGGATTAAAGTTAATATTTGGAGGAATTCTAAGACTAGAAAAAGAGTCCTTAATAAAATTGTTAAAGAGAGTATTAAGAGTTTTGAATAGAGGATCTGAGATGGTGTTATGGGAGGCTAATTCCATGGCAATATAGGGTTTAGGTACTTGAATAAAGGAGTCATTTTTTTGTTGGAGAGGCCACATTCTAGGTATCCAAATTTTTAAAGAGAATCGTAATATAGATTCCTCCTATTTCGATTGAATTTCGTTTAATGTTTAGTATTGAATGTGATTGTGAAAAAGTGCACCATAAATGATAGGTATCAATGGTTGACACATGAAGGAGAAAGGAGTAGTCCATTTAGAATATAAATGGCTTCGAGGATTGCTATAAAAACCCTAAGAGGTGATGATGAGATCATAATATGGTTATTATGAGATTTTCAAATTAAGATAGATCTTGAAGGTTAAGAGATAAGATAAATGTGAAAAGTACTCAATTTGAAGAGAGAGTAAGATTCATGTCAGGTTCCACATAGTGTATGCAAGTAAATAATAGTCTAATAGAATACCCTCTTTCTCTTTTGAGTAATATATATTAGGATAATATAGGGGTCATGTTATAAATATGAAAATAAAAAGCTTTTGGATTGCTAAAGACGTGAATCTAGAAATGTGATTATCTACATTCCATGAAATAAATAGGTTTCTAAATCCTAGATCTAGGATAGGGAGTGCATCTAAATAGGTCTTGATTAGGGATTGATGGTAACAAGGTTGTAATAAGATTGAAATGTTAGGGTTTTAAACATGGATTATAAATATTTATAGGTTATAAATCCCAAAAGGAAAATTGTAAAGCATGAAATGATAAATAATAATTAAATAGATTAAGAATGTTCTACACTACTCTAGTTTAAGCGCGACTAAACAAAAAATCAATCAAATCAGAAATTACATAAAGGAAATGAGAAGTTAGAGATACTTACCTTTATACTGGACACTATTAGCACATTAAATTTCCACCATGGTTAGTATCACATTATGAGGGAGTTGATGTGGGAGATCGCAAAAAAAAGAATACATAAAAAAATCCACTTGTTGAATACTCCAAATGTTAGGTAGATCATGGAAAGTGTAAGCGCTATGCTTAGGAATCCTAAGTACCTAATGCTCCAAGCAATAAGAAAGACTAACTTCAATACCCTTAAGACCTTAAGAGTATATTTACACACGTAAGCATATTGAATCATTGATGATGACACACTAGAAATAACACACAAATCACACAACAATAAATATTGATCATGATTAAATATTAAAAGTATCATAATCAACAACATCTACCATGGTCAATGCATTCAGATGTTAGAAATAAAATCTAGACAACATTAACAATGGTTGATTCCATCATCTCAAGGTAATTATTAGTGTAGGTTTTTAATTCCATTGTATGGTTTTCCTACACATGTATTTAGTTTTCTTAAGTGGCATTGGGATATATGGTAGTTATAGTTCTCCACATTTCTAAGTGATGGTTACACTTCTCTACTCCTTATATATGCACCTCTTGAAAATTTATTTTACATGCATTCAACATACAAGCTATCTGTTGGCTAATGTTTAGTTTTTATCTCTTCCAACATTACTCTTTTTGTGTCTTCGTATTTTATCGGTGCTCTATCTTGGCCCATATTCTCATAGTAATTTTTCATTAGAGGGTCCTAAAAGGAAGTCTCGAGATTGGAGGAATAATTTGGAGCTACTAATAGGTTGAATTATAGAAGTATACGTGTGTGTTGTGAGCAAATGTGGAAGCGACCATAAGAGGATAACAAGCTTATGACATCATGATATTGTAAAGCAATAAATTTAAGGGTATAAAAGGTATCTAAGGTGTCATAACATGTATTTCACATCAAGGCCATCTCACAAGTACCATTTCCAATGAGCCCAATGTAATAATTTTAGATAACTCTCACTCTGAGCAATATTCCTAGGTGCATCATTGAAACCAATGCACCAATAGTGTCTGTGAAGAGAAAAAATCATTAGGAATGAAAAATTAGGCATATACATGTCTCACTCACATTTTGCATAACACCATCTTATTATTGTTCTAAAACATAAAGGTCAACATGTTGCAAAGTCTCTTGTGCCAAGAGGAGCATTCTAAGTTGTATAGTTTCATCTCATCTAAAACCATTGATGATATCATTTCACTCCTCTTAGGAGAACTACATCGTCCTTGATTCAACCACACTTGTTTTTATACGGTATGTAATACAACACTTTTATACCATGGGGTATGAGAGGGCAGTCCTATCCCTAACTTAGGAATATTTGATCAAGTCTTGTTGTTTGAGTTTTTTATGGTTTTAAACTAAGAATAGATCAATTATTTGTCGTTACGCATCAATGCACAATTTTAGAGTCAAAATCCATAAGTTCAAAAAGAGGCAATCTAGCTCCAAAGTTTGTAGATTGACTAAAGCAACAAAGGACATGTTCATAGCCTTGAGAAAATTTTGGCAACAAACTTTACTAGATTGAACCCTTTTGGATATGAACTTGACTAGCACACACGTTTGCTAACAAACCCAACCAAACACTTTCAGATCTGAACTTGACTAAAACACACTTTCACCAACAACCCCAATCATACTTCTATGAACCCGACCCAAATATATTTCTAGAAGATCAAATTTACATAGCATGTTAATGAGTATATCAGCCCATTTCCAACTTTTAAGACTAGTGTGAATTCATCTTATTGGTAGAAGTGGGTTAGATTATTATTTTATTCATTCTCTTATACCTTGTACTATTTTTTATTGATTAGATTGTCTTTATTTTTTCATATTTAGTATACTTCATGTCTGATTAAGATAATTGATATAAGTTTAGGGCATAATACGAGTAAAAAAATCACGATCTATTTTTATCATTTTCTCTATCCTATTTTAAATAATATTTTTACTTCTACATGCACATACAACATATCTAAATTATCATCTAAAATATTGTCTCCAAACCTCTTAGGGTCTAAATCAATATTGAAAACATATTAAAAAAAACATAAAATAATACAAATTTATGACTAATAATTACTACTTTACCATATTTAACTAACTACAACCAAAAAAAATTAATCCTATTTAAAACTAACACATCATTGTTGTTTGGGAAGGAATGGAATGGGCTCGCGAGATCTAACCAATCTGCTATGTTCATTAAAATCAACTTTGAAAAAGCCTATGACAGGATTGAATGGCAATTTATTCTTGCCATGCTTCAAGCCCTTGGTTTTGGCCCTATCTTCATTCAATCTATCTGAATGCTTTTCACCAATGCCTCTGCCCAGATCACCATTAATGGCCATAGCTCTGAGCCTTTCGGCTTATTCCACTCTATTCGCCAAGGGTGCCCATTAGCACCTGTGCTTTATGTGCTCGCTGCTGAAGGTTTTGGGTATCTTCTAGCCCAAGCCAAATCTCAAGGGCTCATCAAGGGAATTATGTTGCCTTTTGTGGATAGATCTCAATTGCTCAATGGCCACTTCACCAATGATTCTTTCCTTACTCTCATTGAGGAAGAGAACAATATCTGTAATGTCATGCATTGTCTAGATATCTTTTGTTTAGCTTCTAGTTCTTCCATTCAATGGCAAAAAATGCAATGTTATAGGAAATATTTCCTCCTTGCACCCGCTTGGCTGGCTTCATTTGATTGGAAAATGCTTCATCATGGTGAGATGTTTAAATTCCTTGGTATTCCCTTTTCCTTTCAAGCGTCACCATGGAACTTTGGCAATATGTGGTTCAATGGGTGGCCAAAAAATTGGAATACTGGATTACCAGGTCGTTGTCGTTGGTGGGGAAATTCCAAATTTGTTCCAAAGTCCTCAAAGCCACCCATGTTTACTACTCCTCATGTTGGGTGCCTTCCAAAGCTTCAATTCAGAAATTGGAGAAGCTTCTCAAAGACTTTCTCTAGGCTAATGCCTCTTCTAGAAAAGGTTTTCACAGAGTCGCATGGGACCCTTGCCACCCCGTGACTCTAAGAGGATGGGTCTTATTGATATATTGCGACAAGGGCAAGCACTTTGTGTGAAATGGATAATTCGATGCATTGAAGGTCAAGAAGCATGGAAATTGCTTATGTGCCATGACATCGAGGAGGATCCCCTTATGGCCGCGCCACGTGTAGAAAGGTCTGGGGTTTGCCAATCTTCTCATTGCTCTAGTTCCTATCAAATTTGTTGGCACTTTCATGCTTAAAAGTATATGGAAAGCATGGGAACGCATCAAGTTGTGGCTTCTATGGAAATGCAATGGCCTTTCCATCAATCAACAATCCCTGTGGTGGTCACATGTCATTCAAGTTCAGGATCGGTGTCTTGCAGAAGTCCCTAGAATTCCTGTGCTCAAGCTTTTCAAGCTCGAATTTGTACCATTCAAGATTTGTTTTACAAGCACACACAATCTTGGTTTCCTTGGAATGAGCTCAAAGCTCGTTTTCGACTCACCACCTAGGATCATGCTAGTATCATCGAAATCATTAATTCGGTCCCCGACCATATGCTACATAAAATCTCTATGCATCCCTCCCATCCTTGGTGGACGACTGGAAGTGGTTTGTTGACACCCCTTCTCGAATACTACTGCCAATAAGGGTTATCATTAGCTCTCCCCACATTTTCCCATGGTTGAAAAACTCAACACTAGATGGGGGTTGCATTCTTCTCCCTCCTGTTGGAGAAGGAGATTTGACACTATTTGGTCTACTTGTGTGGAGCCCAAAATTGCACACTTTTGTGGTGTCTTTTACATCAAGGTCTTCCGATAGGCCCCACCTGGTTCAAATTGGTGTTCCAGCCCCCAAATGTCCATTTTTGGCCACCTCAAAACCGTGTTGCACTTATTATGGTTTTGTCTTGAAGCGCAGAGGCTTGGAATTAGATTCATTTTTCTCCTTCCCCCTCCGGCCAGAATGTTTCACATGACAACACATTCTTTTAGGAGATAGCCCCACCTTCCACTTATGTTCTCCCATATTTGACATGTTTTTAGAGGGGAAATTTTTTTGGGTTATGGATAGAATGGAATGCCTTTTTCTTTGCTAATACATTGGAGTTGATCAACAATTTATAGTGTATAATAAATTGATGGTTATCTCCAACATGCTTCTGCAAATTCAAGTTCAGGCCAACAACGTGGCCCTGGTGGTGGAGCATTTAGAGACTATTCTATGACATTGGGGTGACACCCCATGTAATGTTTCTCAGGAGCCACCTTCACCTTTTCAGCGTTCTCCTCCCAAAGGCGGTTGTCCCCATGGAGGTTGTCGGAGCCGCTCCCATCGATGTTCTTATAGATGTTTTGTCGATTCCTACGTAGCCAACCACGGAGGAGTGTTTCCCCACCACTCGCTAACACGATTTTGGTTCCCCAACTCGTTAACTCAATCAGGGCCGGGGTTCATTTTAAGACACCCCTATAAAATTGAAGGTGGAAAATACCTAGTGAATATCCCCGTAACTTGAGCCAAATGAAAGGTGAATTTGACATATTCAAAAACAAAATTTTCGCCTAGTTTTTCATGGCTCCATCAGTGACGTGCGACAACAAGATGTCAAAAACCACTCCTGATACGCGTCAATGGAACGTCAATGGTCTAAACTGACGCGCGTCACTGGCGCGACACTGGTCCGTAATGACGCACGAAGCCGGCTCCCAATGACGCACGACACTGGCTCGTAATGATGCGCGACATTGTCTCCTACTGTCATGCGTCACGTCTGGTAATGACACGCGACACTACCTCCTGCGTCGCACGCGTCATTGGCCCCTAATGACGCGCATCATTTGCTCCTACTGACGCACGTCACTGGCTCCTATTGACGCGTGTCAGCTTGGACTGTTGTCGCGCGTCAGCTAAGACCTTTGACGCGCGACACTGGCTTCTATTGACGCGTGACACTTTACCCTAATGACGCACGTCTCTGTCTTCTATTGACGTGCGTCACTGGAACCTGTTGACACACGTCAAAGGTCTTAGCTAACGCGTGACAATAGAAGGAAGTGACGCGCGTCAGTAGGGGACAGTGTCGCGCATCACTAGGAGCCAGTGTGTCACGTGTCAAAGGTCATATGACGACGGCGTGACACAACGATCTAGGCGACGCGCATCAATAGTAGCTAGTGACGCGCGTCGCAAGTAGGAGAAAATGCCGCGCGCGTCATTAGGGGCCAGTGACGCCCTATTAGGCTTATAAATACCCTTGTGCCGCTCATTTTCTCGTTTTCATTTTCCCGTTCTTGAATTTTTGCAGGTCTAAATCGTTGTCAAAGATGCAATTACAGCTATAATGTCAACTTCACATGCTTCCCAATTGCAAGTTCAGCAAGAAAATCAAGAGAATCCAACTCAATCGATTTCCAAGATCAACTACAGGAATCCCTTATGCCCTCACATCCATACGGCTTTAAAGATGTCTTCAGAATATCAAGATTTGATGGAAGAGTGTGAATTTACAGGGCTCGTTAATATGCCCCATTTCGAAACAGATCCGGATATTTTGAATTACCTTCTGTCATGCTACAATTCAGAGGACGGTATTTTTTATGTGACTCTGAACGATGGCCAAATGTTCCAATTCACTATTGAAGCAAATGACATCCATCGGTTTACGGGCCTTCCTTTCAGAAATTTACCAATTGTTACAACCAAGGCAACACTCTGGAAGAAGACAAGAAATTTCTCGAATCAACGTATGGTTTCCATGTTGATTGTAAGTATAATTCATTTTAATTCATATTTTTTATTCTATTTTTTATTCTGATACAATTTGCTGTTATAAATTTATAGTAATTTTCACTGTTTCGCATTTGCAGCCCATGTCAATAAATCCAGGCGTGGTGTAGATACACAATCAATTGCACACCACTTTCTTGCTACACTTATTTCATTTTTTCAAGCCAGAATTGTTTTGCAGGGTCGCCAAACAGATATACCAAATTGGGCCATCGCATACATTTGTGCCACTATCTCAAAACGACAATTCGATTGGTGCACATATCTATCCAAAAAAATAAGAACTGACATAATAAATTCAAAACTCTCAGATAAACCTTTCATTTATTCAACAAACTATCTCCTCGGCTTCTACTATGAGGTAATTTTAAATTTAAAAGATAAACAAATTCCTACTTGCTCTGATGAGGCTTTGAAGAAATTCTCAATTCCATTTGAAGAACAATAGGTATAAACTATTTAGTTTGTAATTGTATTTCAATTTTTGACATTACAGTGCACAGTTATTAAAACTTAAATTTTAATGTTTTGAAGAGAAGATATCTTGAAGCCCTTCCCGAAAAAGAAGTTATCGAGAGGAAGAGGCCAACAACACGCGAGAGGCTTCGAGGGACTCCCAATCTGAAATGGAAGCTCACTCCTCTCCAAACCCTCACAGTTTGAACCCGTTAAACGCCGAGAAGTAATACATTCTCATATATTATTTACAAATTCCAAAGTTGCATATTTATTTTTCAATTTAAATTTTAACCAAATGAATTGACATTATTTAATATTGATGAATTGCGGGGACTTTGGAACCTTCTTCCCAACTCACTCCATACGGATCGCATGCATTCATATCTTACGACGACAGACACCGAGTACAACTCCTACAAGGCCACCCGTAGCAGGAAAAACAACCCCTCGACAACAAGGTACAACTTTTCTATAAGTACGTTTAATTTCGTAGTTTTGACTTTATGAATTGTTTTAATATTTTTCATTTTTTTCTTGTACTTTTCAGCATATATCGAGTCATGATCAAACCACAAAGCACCGACACCCACTCAACCATTAATTTTTAAAAATGCCAACCAAAGGAGCAGTGAAAAGAACATTGGTAAACGCATGCCTTTTGCTCCGGCCCCTAGTGGGACACTAAACCTTGCCTCCTCGTTTGAATTCCAACTCTATCACTTGGAGGCTTGCCCGATACAATGGGCATATCTGTTTTGAACAATATAAATTTAGATGAATATTATTTGGGCATTGATAGCAATGACCCAACTGGTTTTTTCAATACCCGCGAGATGATTCAAGGCCAGCAGGTATACTTCAAATTTCAATTTTAATATGCTTTACAATTTTGAATTACATTCTGATTTAAATTTATTTATCTAAATCTTGATTAATTTTTTCAAAAACAGGATCAGCCCACCCAAAGGCAGAAACAAGGAGCAGTTGATCTTGGTGAAAGCCCCCATTCTTCTCCAGCAAGATCGTCTGCATCAGATTCAGATAGTGAACAGTTGCCACGTTTTCCTTTGGAGAACTTAATTGGTAATGATTGTCAATCCCATGTCAGTGAGTTTATTATTCCTCATATCCAATAGCTTATAGAATGGGAGAGAAGGGCTAAATTTCTTATCAATGAGATTATTAGTCGTTATGAAAATTATTGGCAACGGGATAGTTTATACGCTGCAGTCCAGAATCAACCTGCGAAGATGGATTCCTTACTTACCCAAGTAAGATGTGGGACTGTCACGTTTAACAACAACTATAAAGATGACATTTTAGATAAGGCACTAAACAAATTGGAAAATATTAGTGCCGAGGCCGGCATATTTTAACAAATGGTCAAGGACAAGGATTTTGTATCAATCGCAAATGTCGAAAGAGATAGAGCGGTTGTAAGTACTATTACATTTAAACAATCATTCTTGTTAATTTGAAATTTTGAATTTACATTAATATTTTGAATTCACATTACTCTTTTTGTGCGGTTGAAATATGAAAATCGAAGAGTCGGGCGAAGTTTTGCAAGTTCACTTGGAAACTGAAAGAAAAAACGACTTATCGCATGACAAAAAATTTGAAGCAAAATATTGTTTTGGTTAACAAACAAAAAAATACACTAAAGCGAGATAATTAAAGAGCATGGTCTCGAGCCACGACATATTATTCAAAGCCAAAGTAGCTGCTGATCCAAATTTGTTGTCACATGGAGATGCAACAAATCAAGAAGAAAGAATTTTAAAAATACGGGCAGTCATGAGAAGATCTTATAAGTTCGGGGGTTATTTGGTGTTGGGGAAAGAGGTACATCCACAGTGGAAGAAGCCGTTGGGGAAGAGAGCATAGTAGAATTGTATAAAGAAAAAGAGGGTTTTGAAAATTAGAAACTTTTATTATTGAGGAAACTTTAAATATTGAATTTGAAAACTTCTACTATTGAGTATGTACTATGGTATTTGAATTTAATTATATGGATTTATATAAAGTCTTTAATTTTAATTGCATTAGATGGTGATTATCATGAATTATATGTATGTTTCTTGTTTACTTGCATTGTCATGAATCGTATGTGGACGTAGATGATGAATGATGATAATTGATAATTAATGATAGATGATGATGAAAGATGATGATCAATTTAATGTGTATAATGTAAAATGTAGTGCCTAAATATCTTGTGGGACTTTAATTATCTTGAAAATTATGTTTTTGGGAAAAAATAGCAACTAAGATTTGAAACAAATCTTTAGGATTTCTCCTTAATAGACTTATGGTGTAGGAAAATTCTATTTTAAAGAGATTCACCTCTATATAAGTGCATAATCTCTCATTAGAGAGGTTGTTTGACATCCAAAATAGTCAAGACCATTTGTCAGAAAATAACGTTTTGCTGGAAACAATCATTGATGTGGAGGCTAGATTAGCCAATTATGAAATAGTTAAATTCCAGGCCATAAGAATTAGAGCTTGGGAAATAATCAAGACCATGGTTTAAAAGATATGGTTTTGTTATCATGGATATTGTTTTGTGTAGAGTAGATTGACAAGTTGCTGTAAATAGTCAAGGTTATGGAGGCTAGATTAACCAAAGTTGGAATAACCATGTGATTAAAAGATAGGTCAAGCTCGATATAGAACTTTGAAGTTTAATGTAAAACATATAAGGTTCTTATCATGAAGATTAGTCTGTATAGATCAAGTTCATAGGTTGAAGAATCCTATCATTTTTTAATATTTGATAAGGGTGAAGAATAATTGTGGATTAGAACTGGGAGGCTATAAGTTGGAATAATTTTGAGTGTGTAAGAAAATATTGAAGGTTGTAAACTAGATCATAGCAAACTATGTGTGTAAGTATTTATGTAGAGCCTTGAAGAAGGCACACTACATTTGCAGGATAGTTTGAAGAAGGCACACTACAATGTTCTAGTCAGTTTTATTACTAGAAAGGATTTTTATTAGATAAAGACTCTGTCAAGTTGATTTAAATAGTTGTGATTAGTGTAGATTTGGGTGGGTGACTATAGGATATGGAAGATAGCATTAGAATTGAGTTTGAATAACTTCGTGTTAGAGGATGATCATTATAAGTCTAAAAATAGATCTATTTCTTCATGGAGAAATCTGAAGAAGTGATGGATCTATGACAAAGC
This sequence comes from Taxus wallichiana var. yunnanensis, assembly GCA_018340775.1. Lineage (NCBI taxonomy): Eukaryota > Viridiplantae > Streptophyta > Pinopsida > Cupressales > Taxaceae > Taxus > Taxus wallichiana. Next base: position 566,501,050 of record CM031235.1, read on the forward strand.
AGGGAATTTTAGGAAGAGTGTCAGGACTTATATTTATAATAGTATAATGTATTGTTTAATAGTTTATCCCACAGTTAAAAAAATATATCAAAGGATTTTCCACATATAAAAAATAAATTAAATATAATTCTAAGAAATCAAGAAAGAATCATCACTGGTAAGAAATTAAACATAATTGCAAATATCATAGGGTTTAGCTTACCTCTTGCGTATTAGATTGCTGTGAAATCATCAAGGGTAACGTGCTAGATCTTTGTTTTTCCTGACATTGTAGATAGAGGGGTGAGTTGCCTGACATTGTCAGTCCTGAGAAGTGCCAGCAACATCTTTAAATATATAGACCAACAATATCTTTAAATAAATGATAACAAGAGCTGAAAAAATGTAAAGTAACAAACAATAAGATGATGTTGAAGAAGATACCTATTTAAAATTGAAATCATCCCCGGTAATGTGCTAGATCTTTGTCTTAATAAAATTCAACACAAAAAATGGATTAGTAGATAGATGGGTGAGTTGCCTGACATTGTCAGTCCGGAGAAGTAACAGCTTCCTCGGACGGATGTCAACCCACGTTTTCAAAAAATAAAATATTGTATTTAACTAAATGTAAATACATAGACATCTTTAATGATAACCAGAGCTGAAAAAAATGAATAGTAACAAACAATAAGATTAAGGGGAAAAAGATACCTCCTTAAAGTTGAAATCATCACTGCCATTGGTAATGAGCTATATCTGTGTTTCAAAAAAACCCAACACGAGAAATGGATTAGTAGATAGATGGGTGAATTGCGACATTTTTAGTATATAGACTGTAACATCTTTAATGAAAACCAGAGTGAAAAAAATGAATAGTAATAAATAATAAGATTAAGGGGAAAAAGATACCTGCTTAAAGTTGAAATCATCACTGCCACTGGTAATGAGCTAGATCTGTGTTTTAAAAAAACCCAACACGAGAAATGGATTAGTAGATAGATGGGTGAATTGCCTGACATTTTTAGTATATAGACCTGTAACATCTTTAGGAAAACCCATGGTTAACCAAAACATGAAATGTGTATAGGAGTGTCTTTTAGTGCTTCATGCCAAATTTAATTAGATTTTGAAATGAGTATTTAAACTTATTCAAGTTTTTATAAAACTCGATCGCTTAGAAATGCGAGACTAAATAACTTTGTATTCTTAGCATCAAGAAAAATACGAGTGCCTTCTTCGGATAAATCATAGATTCACATCTTGAGATTCTCTTCGGGACTGCTTCTTGGAGTGGTTGAATTAAAATATGTCTCTTTTTTTTCAAATTTTTAAGGTGGTGCATATGATCATAGCTCAATAAGGTTGTTTACATATCATATTAGTTACAAGAATGAGGTTTGAAAGATACAATAAGGGTAAAGTGATCAAAATTGTTGTGTAACGGAAAGTTGTTTTTACTTTCTTCTAATTATTATTGTTGAGATGATGAAATACTTGGTTGACCATTGCAATGAGTATCAAAGTATAAAATTCCTGCTACCACCTTGTTTTGTTTTCCTTTGCTGAAGATACAATGTTCAAGTGTATGTTTGAAGACAATTTTCTTGAAGCTCCCCCATTTCTATGCCTTGAATTGATTAATCATGATCTTCTTGAAGTACAATTGATAAAATCAAGTGTCTCAAATATTGAAAAAAAATTTACAGCTCAACATAAAGTTCTCTGTGCAAGGTTGGATCATCTTAAAAAGGTAACATTGTGTAAATTTTGTCAAGAGTGCCTTACTGGTACCTCATCTCAAACTCAGTCTTAGCATATATCATGAAGTTTCTTTTTGAACTTATCAAACAAGACCCTATATCATCATCAAGTACACACCAAACACTGTTTCTTTGGTCTGGGGATAAATTTGAAGGCTTCATCTCAATTGGCTGCATTAAATTTTGGATAAGAAATCAATTATTTGGTAGTCTCAGGCTTTCTCTGTGCATAAAGAGATCCATCTAGTCACTCATCACTCCTGACGTGCGTCAATGGAACGTCAATGGTCTTGACCGACGCGCGACACTCCCCACTATTGACGCGCGTCACTGGCACCTAATGACGCGCGTGTCACTGGCTCCTAATGATGTGCATCACTGGCTCTTTTTGACGCACGCGTCACTGGCTCCTACTGACGCGCGTCATTGAATCCTATTGACGCGTGCGTCACTGTCTCTTTTTGACGCACGTCACTGGCTCTTTTTGACGCGCGTCGCTGACTCCTATTGACGCGTGTCACTAGATTCTATTGACGCGCGTCACTTTCTCCTATTGACGCGTGTCGCTCACTCCTATTGTCACGCGTCACTGGATCTTATTGACGCGCGTCGCTTGCTCTTATTGACGCGCGTCGCTGGATCCGATTGACGTGCTTCAGCTAGGACTATTGTCGCGCGTCAGCTAGAACCTTTGACGCACGTCAAGTGAAGCCATTGACACCTGATTTAGCCTATAAATACCCTTCAACCGGTAATTTTCTCGTTTTCACCTTCCGGCTCTTGATTTTTATAGGTCTTGATGCTTCCCAACCGCAAGTTCGAAGAACAAAAATCAAGAGAATCCAATTCAATCGATGTATCTTATGCCCTCACATCCATCTTTGTTTTAAAGATGTCTTGAGAATATAAAGATTTAATGGATGCATGTGAATTTGAGGGCTCGTTAATATGCCCCATTTGAAACAGATCTGGATATTTTGAATTACTTTTGTCATCCTACAATTGAGAGGACGGCATTTTTTATGTGACTCGAGCGATGGCGAATTTTTCAATTCAGTATCGAAGCAAATGACATCCATCGGTTTACGAGCCTTTCGTTCAAAAATTTACCAATTGTTACAACCAAGGAAACACTTGTGGAAGAAAAGAATTTTCTCGAATCAACGTTCGGTTTCCATGTTGATTGTAAGTATAATTCGTTTTAATTCATATTTTTTATTCTGATACAATTTGCTGTTATAAATTTATAGTAATTTTCATTGTTTCGCATTTGCAGCCCATGTCAATAAATAAAGGCGTGGTGTCTAATATGTAGCATTTATGAGTACATGTAATTTTTGCAATGCTAGTGTCTAAGATGAGCTTTGTAACTTTAATTGACCTGATGAGCGCAGTGGAAAAGTTTAAACAAAAAAAAGATCTTAAGAAAACTGATGGAACCAAGAAGGGGAAATTAATTGATGTTCCCAAACTTGATGATGCAAATCAATCAAGGGGGAAGAATTCTGATCAATGTACTTTAATATTAACAGAGGGTGACTCAGCCAAGGCTCTTGCTGTAAGTGTTTGTGCCTTGAATTAGGGAAATGTGAATACTAAATTTGGTAGTATTGTGACATGTTTCGACATCACTTTCCAATTTAATTTTTTGTTATTTTAGTTATCTTTATCCTATCAGGTGGCAGGAATATCTATTGTTGGTCAATATTATTATGGCGTGTTTCCTCTCAGAGGTAAGTGCTCAATGTCAGGGAAGCTACCACTCACCAACAAATGGAGAATAAAGAGATAGTAAATATAAAAAAATCCTTGGTCTAGGAAGATAAAATATATGACATGCATTAAATCTTTAAGATATGGCCATCGATGATAATGCAGACTGTACATGATCTTTGTATAGCGTTGTTTAGTTTTGCTTAATTCTAACACATCTTTGGTGAGATCCTTTTGACTTGTCCTTTGTCTCTTAAAGGACCATGATGGTTCCCACATCAAAGGATTGTTGATGAATTTCATACACCATACCTGGCCATCATTGCTTAAAATTCCTTCATTTGTTGTGGAATTTATCACTCCTATTAATCGTGAGTGCTGTTCCCCCTGTATATTTGGTTGAGTGTATTAAGACTCTTTATATTTGTTTTTAAGCCTCCAAATGTTATGTATCTCCATGTCTAATTTTGGCACATGTTGATGTAGGCAACTCACAAAAATGGAAATGTGTTATCTTTTTACACAATTCCTGAGTATGAAGCTTGGAGAGAATCATTGAGTGGATCGATAACTGGCTGGACCATATAGTACTACAAAGTAATGCTAGTTTGTTTTCTCTTTATATGTTTTCAAGTTCTGGTTTTGTTCACTTGCTGATTAGGTATCACTTGTTGCTTGGACCATGCGGGGTTTCAAAGACAAGTACTTCTAAATAGGGCAAGGAGTATTTCATACAACTGGACAAGCACAAAAAAGATTTTGTGTGGGTTGATGAGAAAGATGGAGATGCTTCCTCATATCAATCAGCTTATAGAATGGGACAGAAGGGCTAAGGTTCTTATCAATGAGATTATTAGTCATTATGAAAATTATTGGCAACGGGATAGCTTATACGCCGCACTTGACTAATCCAAATTTGTTGTCGCATGGAGATTTCTGGTTTTGGGAAAGAGGTAAAGCCACAATGGAAGAAGCCATTGGGGAAGAGTGCAGAGTAGAATTGGATAAAGAAATAGAGGTTTTGAAAACTAGAAACTTTTATTATTGAGGAAACTTTAAATATTGAATTTGAAAACTTCTACTATTGAGTATGTACTATGGTTTTTGAATTTAATTATATGGATTTATATACAATCTTTAATTTTAATTGCATTAGATGGTGATTATCATGAATTATATGTATGTTTCTTGTTTACTTGAGTTGTCATGAATTGTATGTGGACGTAGATGATGAATGATGATAATTGATAATTAATGATAGATGATGATGAAAGACGATGATCAATTTAATGTGGACGTAGATTTATCATCAAGCACAGTAATTCTTCTTCTCTAGACTTTTGAACTTGTTTTAAGATAATTATTCTCTACACTTGTAACGATATGATCATAATGTCATTAGAATGGATATAGATGATAAATAAATGGAATGTGTTATAATGGATATAGATGACATTAATGATTAGAATGGATATAGATGACATTAGAACGAATAGAATTGTAATGATATGATTATGAATTATTTTTAAAAATGAAATTGTTTTAATAAATTTAAAATTAGATAAATAATTGTATTAATAATAATTGTAGTGTCAGGACTCAGGATATGATAATGATATGGTGATGATATGATATATATGGATGATGAGGAATTTTATGTGGACTTATATTTAAAATCGTATAATGTATTGTTTATCCCGAATTTTATGTGAATTTTATGAGGAATTTTATGTGGACTTATATTTAAAAATAAATTAAATATAATTCTAAGAAATCAAGAAAGAATCATCACTGGTAAGAAATTAAACATAATTGCAAATATGCTAGGGTTTAGCTTACCTCTTGCGTATTAGATTGCTGTGAAATCATCAAGGGTAACGTGCTAGATCTTTGTTTTACATGACATTGTAGATATAGGGGTGAGTTGCGACATTGTCAATCGACTCTGAGAAGTGCCATAACATGTTTAAATATATAGACCAACAATATCTTTAAATAAATGTAAATATATAGAATTATACCTGTAATGTCTTTAATGATAACAAGAGCTGAAAAAATGTAAAGTAACAAACAATAAGATTATGTTGAAGAAGATACCTATTTAAAATCGAAATCATCACCGGTAATGTGCTAGATCTTTGTCTTAAAAAAATTCAACACAAAAATGGATTAGTAGATAGATGGGTGAGTTTCGACATTGTATCGATCAGAGAAGTAATAGCTTCCTTGGACGGATGTCAACCCACGTTTTCAAAAAGTAAAAATATTGTATTTAACTAAATGTAAATACATACACTGTAACATCTTTAATGATAACTTGAGCTGAAAAAATGAATAGTAACAAACAATAAGATTATGTTGAAGAAGATACCTATTTAAAATTGAAATCATCACCGAGTAATGTGCTAGATCTTTGTCTTAAAAAAATTCAACACAAAAAATGGATTAGTAGATAGATGGGTGAGTTGCCTGACATTGTCAGTCTCGAGAAGTATTTCCTCGAGACGGATGTCAACCCACATTTTCAAAAAGTAAAAATATTGTATTTAACTAAATGTAAATACATACACCTGTAACATCTTTAATGATAACCAGAGCTGAAAAAATGAATAGTAACAAACAATAAGATTAAGGGGAAAAAGATACCTCCTTAAAGTTGAAATCATCATTGCCACTAGTAATGAGCTAGATCTGTGTTTTAAAAAAACCCAACACGAGAAATGTATTAGTAGATAGATGGGTGAATTGCCTGACATTTTTAGTATATAGACCTGTAACATCTTTAATGATAAAGATAAAAGATAGATAAAGAAGATACCTATTTAAAGTTGAAACAATCCATTATCAATAGCTTCATCAAAGTCGATGTTGTCTTCTGTAGAATGTGACGAAGAGCCAATTACACTCTCAAGGTTGGGAATATTTGTACTTGTAGTTTGTATTATTCACACCTCTTCTTTCGCAAAGGGAATTCAAGTGCGCAATTGCTCTCTGTCGAACGGAAAGGTTTCGATGGAGTATCGAGAAACATAACACCCCATGCAACTTTCGATTTTTATCCAACTGTTTCTCGGTTTTGATTTTATAAATGACAATGCACCTGAAAACCCTTTCATCCTCCCTGAGACCCCAAAATCATTGTTTGGCATAACTCATATAATTTGAAATATTCACTGATATCTTCTTGTAAGATAGAACTTTGATAGATTCCTCGCCACAGCCTTGTAATAGCACCACTTTCAGAAGGTTGATCTAAATTCTTATATTGGTTCCTCATTGTTGTTGCAAAATTTGTTGACTGAAACTTTAATAAATCGGCATTCAGTATACCTTTGATTTCCATACCCTTGAGCTCTGACATCTTTGTAAATTGTTCCATTATTGTACCCATTGATTTATGGAAATGCTTTCTGACAAAGTCTGCACGGCCACCTTCAGTATTCCAAAAATTAGGATTCATCACACCCATGGCTTCCAGAATTTTATCTTTACAGAAACATTCCCTAATTTCTGATGACAAGGTTTCTGAAATTTTTTAAGCTTTATTCTTGTTTCAACTATAATCAGACTCAAACAAATTACGTGTCACGGGAACATCTTCTCGTTCGATCCTGTAATAGCTTGACATTTTTGCAAAATGTGCACAGGTATTTCCCTCCCATTAACAGTGATGCAGAGGTGATCGTGGATATTAAATCTCAAAAAGGTGTTAGGATTTTTAAGATCTAATAAATCTCTCCAATTTTCAAAAACAGGTGCATCAAAACTATCATTGGAATAGTACAATATATCAAGACTTTGACATACCATTTTCCTCATCCGTATAAAATCCACAATATAGATTAATCTGCCCTGTGCATGCTTCATCAGTGTATTGATCTCCTTTAACATTGGAAGAATACCAACCAATGTAAGCAATGTCTCCAAATCAGTTAAACGGAACAACAAGTCCCTTGCCCTATCAACTTCATGATGGTATTTGTGCATGAAACCAACCAATGAAGGATACTCCTCACGAACTCTGCATGCAGGTTCATACAAAGAGATCCATCTAGTCTCCACATCCTTCAGAAGTTTTTTGCCATCTGTAATTCCAATTGCAAATTTTTTGAACTCGAGAAAACGCTTTGGGCTGCTTGACATATAGGCATGAAGTTCTCTTATAAGGTCTTCTAATTTAGCAACATTTTCATGGTTGCTTGCCATTTTATACGCTAAATTCATTCTATGAGCCATACAGTGAATTGGTAGCATATATGGGGCCATTGTTGTTTGTAATCTAACACAGAGCCCTGTTTGGTGACCCTGCATGACAGATGCACCATCTGCTCCAATGCATACCAACTTCGTAGCAATTTCATAATCAGTCATACCAACAACATCTTTCAAATGAGAAACAACTATTTTATATAGGTTTTCGGCATTGCAATTTTCAACCATTTTCATAACACCCAACAAATGAGGTGTCCTTATATGATTTTCTAAAGTATAGATGTGGATACATACCCATGCGGTGTTGTCGACTATTGTCACTTCATCAATTGAAAGAGAGATAAAGTTTTTTTTTTTACATTCTCTTTCAAATCTTCCTTCTCTATCATCGAGAGGCATTTTGCCATTTCCCATCCACTACTCTCAGACCAATGAGATTGAGGTACATTCAACATTCCGTTAAATTGATACAAAACTTTGAAATCAAGGAAATCTGAAATCGCTCTTCCTTTTTTTAGTATTTGAAAAAGAGTAGAGAATTGTATGAATTTTGCATGTAGATTTGTTTCTTTCATCTTACCAATATGCAATGTGATCGTTCCTCCCTTTTCCAACAGATGTCTATGTTTTTTTTGCTCTGCCTCATATTCCGCTGCGTATCTAACATGCATGCATTCTTTTTAGTTTTCCACATATGTGTTTTGATTTTCTGGCCATCCGCCCTTATTATGATTAAATATTGTTTTTGTAACACTCTGATTTTGTATGTTAACTTGGTGAATGTCTACATCTTGTTATATTGCTGAAATGAAAGAAAACATGTTGAGATATGTTTTTATCTTAAGAGAATGTGTTGCTAATTTGGATTCTTGCATACTGTGATTTATTGCATGGGACAGCAAATATTGTACTTGTGTGTTTGCTGATGTGACGACAGATTGTCGTATACTTGCTTGCTCTTGTGCTGATTGACAGCATACCCTGAATCAATTCCATTGATTCAAGTATGCTGAGGTCCTCTTGTGTTTTCTATGTCAATTAACACTTGAACCGGACTGAGATTGTTATGAGCGTGCAGCGCCTGTTTGCAGGTGTGAACAGCTAGCACGAAAATGCCAACGACAGGGATTCGATTCTTTAACCCTGTACTGTTGAACTTGGGACCTCGTGAGGTGAGAAACGCCTGGACACGGGTGACCTTGGTACGTGATCCGAAGGATGGAACGTCCTGCTCTGCATTAACGTGAATGTTAGTAGGGAGGCTGGATGGAAGTTGTTAGTGTTAGTGGTTAGTATGAATTAAAAACCTAAACTAATCCTAAGTCCTAACATGCATCCTACCCTACTATCCTAAGTGGATTTTTAAATTCAAAAAAAAAAAAGGGGAAAATAAAACCTAAGGCTAAACTAAGACCTAGGTTGAATGATTTATGCAACCTAAACTAATCCTAATCTAAGGGGTACGCAGACCCTTGGGAGGAAAGGGATAAGGATGAAGGAAGGGCATTCATTGGCATTTAATAGGCAGTCCATACGTGGACAGTGCCAGTTTTGGCGGGGCAGGTAAGGAATTAGAGGCATCTATTTAGAAATAGAGCCAAATTCAGTTTGCATGGAAATTTGAAATTTAAAAGCTCGCCAACCCAAGTGGCGGTGGCGTGGAAAATAAGGAAAAAGGCAGAGCCTTAATTTCATTAATTGTTTCGGTCCTCGCGACCAGCTCGCCTTGGAAACAGCATGAGGGAATTTGATTTTCATTTTGTAGATTCGAGCCTTTTGTGAAGTTGCTCTGCATTTGGTTTTTCTGACCTGGTTCGGTCGAACCAGCTCTTGGCATTTGACATTTTTCGTGGAGATTTGGAGGCTGTTGTTAAGCCTGAAGAAGAAAGGAGTGCTGGGAAGTTTGTGTTGTCGTTGCGGAAGGGAAAAACGCGGCAAACAAGGTTTTCTTCGAGCTCTGGAAAAGAGATTTCAGGCATGTTAAGCCCTTCTCTTTAAAACTCTTGCTTTGTTTAAGTGTCTCATTAAAACAACCCTGCTCTTGGGTTGGATTGCGTGATTTCTGTCGAGCCGATTTGACTTGGATTTTGTTGGTTTTTGCTTTCTTTTCTTGGAAAATGATAAGAAGATTTGCTTCTGGTTACTCGGTTTTGAGTTGTTTTTGTTCGAATCAAGTTGGGAATGAATTATTGTATGGTTGTTGACTGTATGGTGGTTTGAAATGGATATCTCTTTCACTGTTCATGTTGTTTGAAATTGGGAACAGGCTGTGTATTCGTTCCTTATAGTGAAATTGTTTCCTTAAATGAAATCTTTTCTTGCTATTGTATTGGGAACTGTCCCTGCATGTAAAAATAAGGAAGTGGAGATACAGCCGTGTATATTGCTATGAATTGGGTTTCATTGAATCTTGCTGTCGTTTTGGAAACGATAAGAAATATTGTCTTCGACTGCTGAGTTTAATTTTCTTTGTATTTCTCGAATGATGTACCTTCTTGTGTGCTGGACGTGTGACTGTAACGGGAAATTCATCGTGTAAATCTTGTGACTGTACACTTATTATGAGTTGTTTTCACTATTGAAACAATCGTTTATTGCTAACGAACAGGATGGAAGGAAATAATAGTTGTTGAAGTAGTTCTTATTGAAGTTTTCTTTAAGGAAGTAGATCCTTTTCCTTGTACTGTTTTGGGTTTTGGAGGGAAATGGCATTCGGGTTTCCTTTGAGTAATTGAACTCGAACTGAATGAAGTATTAGCAATATTAACATTGCTGTACCTTTTCTTGAGTAGGAACTAAACGAATACGTATTGGGTATTCGTGATGTAGGAAAAAGATAACTGTTTTTCCTTCTTAAGTCGTCAATGGATTTCGTTTCTCCTTGTTCAGAGAATAAGGTGGTTTCACTGTGTTTTATAATGTTTTTTGGTCTTCCTATACGGACTGTTGACACAATTACAACTTGATTGTATTCTGTGCAAAGAATGATTATATTTCTTTATACTGTAATGGAAAAAAAAAATTGATTTCATTGCGTCTTATAGTTGAGGGTTGTCCTTCTGTTTGAACTATCTGGAGAATACGAACTTGATTTGATTTTGTGGAAATAAATGGGAAATTTGGGATCTAACTTGTCTTCTGAGTTTGCTCTGGCTGTACCGAGCTCATGCAATTAACACCCGGTGCGGGTTTGCTTTTATAAAGGAATTGACAATTGAATATGCGTTGTTTGTGGTATTAGATTGAAACGGTACAGGCTATGAGAGTTTGTTTTTCGATAAGAACGACTGTTCTGTTATCTTTATAATGAGCTGTCTTGTTTAAGATGAACACGGGTTGGGTGTTTGATTTCGTTTTGAACAAAATGATTGTTTCTTAATGAAAATATAGGGAATGAATTCTTCTCTTTTGCTATTTTTGACTCTGGAAAATAATATTGGAGCTTTACGGTGCATAAGAATTTGGTTTCGCTGTAGGTAACAGCAATGTATAATTTGTTATTATGAACTGTATGCGTTCATGGATATAGAGGGTCATATGAGTAAGTGACTGCGTGGTTGTATAACTGTTTGTTTGGTTAACAATACAGTGAAAGAGGTATGGGATCTTCTAGTACAGTAAATACATAGTCTACAACTTGATATTGCTTGTTCTATGATGAATTCTTCCCTGTTTTCATTTTAAGTGGATTATAAATGAAATTATTCTTGCTGCCGGAAAGTGAATTCCGAATGGATTTTGTAAGTTTCACTCTGAACTGTTATCTTGAATTGACTTTCGTTTGGGTTTCACTGTTAGGACAGTTATGTGGAAGGAAATAGAGATATGAATGAATGACTTGGAAAAGTGATCTTTTCTTCTTTCATTTAGTTGGAAATCTGGAATTCGTGATTAATGAATTTTTATAGTGCTTAGATGGGAGCAACTATATGCATTGTTGTTTGCTTTCTTGTCTGTACTTGATTGCTTTAAATTTAATACATGAACTGGAAGGAAAGTAATGAGTTACATTTCAGTTAGTTCATCCTTTGCATTTATTATTAATGAAAGGCGTGGAAAGGATAACAGTATGTTTAAAATTATGTGGAAACAGACAGCAGATCTTATTCTTTGATTGTGATTATAATTTGATAGTTCGATTATCAAGCTGATCTTTATTTTGTGCCTATTTCGTGATTGATGTTTAACTGTCGTTCATAAAAGCGGGGATTCTTTTATTGAGACAGTTAGTTGAAGCATCTTATTTTAAGGATAAGTGCTTAATATGCTCGACCATCAACCGGCCGTGCAACTCATTTTGCAGATGAAATTTGATTAGAAGGAAGACTTGGCTGTTTTCTGATACTTCTGATTGTTGATAATGAATTGTAATTGTTGCTTTTATTCCTCTTCGAGGAATTGTGAAAAGAAGAAAATATATTCTTCTGTCCATGAGTTGTATGGATGTTTTGTATAAAAACTATGCCCAATCAGCTGGATTGGCAAATGTACAGATTATGACTTGAAATATTGAATACAATTACGAGTGTGATACTTTCAATATTTATATCAGTTTGATTTTGTTGTATAATCTGGAATTATAATATTATTTCTTGATTTGGATTTGTTTATTTATCCTTGGATGGATGCTAAATGGAAACAGATATCTATTCTTACCTAAATGCAACTTTTAAGTTGAAAAAAAAAAAAATGCAATTAGTTCATACTTGGGTAAAGATGAATTTTTAATTGACATTAAAAAGGATTAAGAGGAATATGATTCCATAATCAGAAGGTATTCAGGATTAGCTTAGGAGCTAAGGAATATCAATTCAACTTCGGAGTAATCGAACTTTGCTTTCGAACTCCATTTATGATCCCGTTTGATAAAATTCAGAATAAAGGATATAGGATAAATATATCCACAACTAATGGACCTTAACTATATAACGTTAAGGAGAACAAATGAATTCATTTCTCGAAGTTTAGACCTCATTTGAATGACGTCTAATAAGTTAATATTCTGAAATTAGTTGCAGTTGGAAAAATCTTGGCTAAGTTTAATAGGTTAAACTTATCACGTCCGTCGATGCAATTTGCTTAATCAATGATTAAGAAATAAACCAAGTAAGGAATTGTAGTCCTTCGATACGAAGGAGAAGATACATAGCAAACTAATGGACGGTTTAGTCCCTCTTAGTTATATACAACTGCAACGGAAACGAGGATCAAGGATCAGCACGAATGCTGAAAGTTGATTTTAATTATTAACTCGTGGCTAAGTCACTTGAGCAGGATGTGTATTCTCGATGGGTGGATTCTGCAGGACATTGGCATACGCCGGCCATAAAGAGTGTCTTCATGAAGACGGGGTCTTCATGACGACACAATGTTGAAATGGTGACATATATAGCAATGCCCTCCCGAATTAAAACATTTAGAATACATAGGCTAAATGTGTAGATCTTAGCAGGGGGATAGGGTATGATCTGGTATACGGAGTGACTCCGGAATACTAAAGACAAATAGACACACGGAGTCGTGGGGTAACGACACCGTATGTCTGCGTATCTTTAGTTACCTGAGAGTGCCTTCCTATACCCGTTCATATTACTAGCTAGAATTGAAAGTTTAAAAGCTGACCTTAAACGATGAGGATTTGGTAGGAGCCGGGAAAGACCATTCTAGATAATGGTGAAGTGAAGTGAAGGACGTATTCCGTAGATGTTTATCACATCCGGGAATATGATCATGCAAAGCATGTGAAAATCTTTGGCCAAAGTATCACAATTCTTTGGTTGCGTTGTCCTTATCACTTAATTTAAGATGCGGGATGTCGGATGAATATCGATATGAGATATTGGATAGGCTTCTTAAATGGATCACTTCGATAAAGGGAAAGGTTATGAGAACAGTATATATAATATACTATGCATAAACGAACATGAAGGATCGGTTGTTGCGAGTCATGAACATGAAGGATCGGTTGTTGCGAGTCATGAAATGAAGGATCGTTGAAACTCCGAGCCATGAAAATGGAAGATCAGAGTTCATCGAGTCATTTACAAGCAGCATATAGAATCGTTATAAGATTGAATGGCATTGAATGTGTGTTCCATATTGTAAATATGCGAACAAGGAACATTCGTTTAAAAAAAGAAATTGTGTGATCAAATTTGTGTTGTTTGGGAGAGAACAATTATTAAAACTTGAACGTGTGTTTGAATTTTATAATTCATAACGGTGAAGCGTTATCAAAAAAAAAAAAAAAAAAATTCCCTTGTTCTCGGTGTTCGAAATGAGGATGTTACGATTTTCCACAATGTTTTTCTATAGTGTCAGCTTTTGCATTTTTGTTGCTTTCCCAATTTCCACGTACATATTTTACATGTACATTGGATGGGATTTCTTTGAATTAGATGATTATGCGAGGTTCAATAAAATGAAATTTAGCCGCCCAATCAAACTTGTATGTCCCGCCAATGGTCCACATATTCTTGTTCGTTTTCAATGCTTTACTTTTTTGAGTAGAATTTTGAGCAATATCACAATCACTGGTTTCCTCTTTCTTGGACCGGAGTTTGATTTTGATTTTGTCTTCCATTTCTTTGAGTGTTTGTATCGTGATATCTAGTTGCACTTCAGTTGCACCCAACAGAACAATATCTTCAAGATCGGCATATTATCGTAGGTTTCATTTGTTTGACTTTGATATGCGAGAATGCATGTCCACCTCAATAATTCCTTCCACACATCAAGTATTTTGATTCTATGTGGTGGCATCTATATGATTGGTATTTGATATCTCGTATCCGCATGAGTTTTCAAAATACTTGAAGAGTGATTTCGAGATTTCTTACTTACTTTTAGGTTATTCGTATTCTTTGAGTGGCACCTTCCATTATTACGAAAAGAGTCCGCATCGTGAAAAGAACCAAGTCGCGACTCTGGCCCCGGTCGAGGTCTTGTCGCGCATCCACCGATGAGGTCGCGCGTCCCTTTGTATGAGGTCGCGCGTCCACTGTCTTAATATATTGTCGCGCGTCAACACTGCCCAGGTCGCGCGTCAACACTTCCTCTGTAGCGCGTCACTTCTTTGCCCATGTCGCGCGTCAACACTTCCTTTGTCGCGTGTCGAACACCTTTTCGCGCGTGTCGGCTCTTATCGCGGCAAGATCTGACTCTTGTCGGCGTCAACAATGCCCCTCGCGCGTCAACACCGCATTTCTCGCGCGTCAACAATCACAAAGCTATGATAATATGAATCTATGGTGCTCAAGGGTATGCGAGTTCAAATTTCACAGTATTGGTAATTTGGTAAGCTACTTGAGGTATACTACCCGGCGAATCACCTAGGTTTTTATAGGAGATGTTTTCAAATGAAGGCAAAGCCGACCCCCAAAAAAATATACTATATATTTTAGGTGAACAGGACAGACCCACTCCGAATAATTCGCCTTTTCAAATTTTCCTAAAATGAAATTTTCACCATATTACGAATATTCGCCGCTAAAATTATCCCCGATTGGGGCTCGTCGATTACTCCCAAGCAGGCGCACCCACGAAGGTGAAATCTATCACCTCTGCCCTCGCCACCTTCGAACAAGTTCCCTCAGATTCCCCTTGTCATCTCGCCCACGTGGGTGGCGGCTGACAATGAAGAGGAGGACCCTCTCTGGTTTAGGATGGGACATACCTGCCAGTTGGCGCAAGGACCTTCTTAGTCGTGGCTAGCCTGATGATCATGACCCCCCCTTCTGCTGGTGTTTTTGCTGCATCGGCTTGACTCTTTTGTTTTGATGTATTCTTAGGCTCTGCCTAGTGTGTTCATTACTTTCCTAGGCTAGACCTAATTTATTCGTGGTTTTGGGGTGTGCTCTCATACCGCTTACTTTTTGTTGAGAAAATCTTGTATCATGTTACATTTAATATAATATAAGATCAATTTCATCCAAAAACAAGAAACAAAAACAAAAACAAACACATCAACTTGATGATAACCCATTTTAATAACATCTCTCAAAATTATTGTACTCCCACCTTCTAAAAACTTAGGACAACCAATCGAAAGAAAATATAACTTACCTACTTAAATTTATTTTATCTTTTCGACTTAATAGAAAGGGATATATTTGTCGTTTATAACTATCCTGCGATATATGTGTGTGTGTGTGAGAGAGAGAGAGAGAACAGAAATTTGAAATTCATAGCCGCAACAATGAAGAAGCTCAGTTGGCTTTTTTTCCTTGCAGTACTGTGGGCAACACATGACATGACTTGTAGCCCAACATCTGACGATCGAATCCCGCTGCTGGCCTTCCATGAGAGGCTGAGCAACTCATCCCGTGCTCTCCTCGAGTGGAGGGAAACAGACACTTCCCCCTGTTCGTGGACGGGCGTTTTCTGCTTCCCACACACAAACACAGTCATGGCTCTAAACTTATCGGGCTACGAATTGACGGGAACATTGACTTCCAAGCTTGGCGAGTTGACGCACCTTGTGTCCCTCGACCTCAGCTGGAATTCTATATCTGGCCACATTCTTCCTCACCTGGGCAACTGCACCAAATTGCAAATTCTCTTCTTAAACAACAACCACTTGTCGGCCTCCATTCCTCTGCAACTATTCCGTTTGACGGACTTGGTGAACTTGGATTTGGGACACAATTCTCTCACCGCCACAATTCCTCCCCAGGTAGGCCATTTCAAACATCTCCGCTTTTTGGGTCTCTATGATAATTATCTCACCGGCAACATACCCAAACAAATCTTTAGCCTTCCCAAATTACAAGTCTTGCAGCTTAGTACAAATAATCTCTCTGGCCAAATCCCTGAATTTGGCCAAACGTGTTCCATTATATCTTTGTGGCTTTTTGACAATCTGCTTTCAGGAAACATACCGTCCTCCCTCACGCATTGTGTTGATATGACTGAAATTTATTTTACAAACAATCAGTTAGTGGGCATTATACCTTGGAGCTTGGGAGTTCTATTCCAAGTCAAAAGTCTGTTCCTTAATGGAAACAGGCTTGTGGGTAGCATCCCCAAAACCTTAGGAAGGCTCAGCAATTTAGTTTCCCTTGAGCTTAAGGATAATCTATTGAATGGAAGCATACCGGCTGAATTAGGTAATTGTAGCAGCATTGCCTATCTCTCCCTTTCAGACAACAATCTTATTGGCTTTGTGCCCTCTTCATTAGGCCTCCTGAAGCAGCTCCAGATTCTGCACATAGACAATAACAGGCTTACAGGCTCGATTCCTCCAGAGCTAGGCAATTGTACTTCTTTAGCCGATGTTCAGCTCCACAAGAATTTTTTGCAGGGCATGATCCCTCCTGAGCTCGGTCAGTTAGGAAACCTCCAAAAGCTCCACTTGTTCTATAATAACTTTGTAGGACCGATTCCCCACAATATCTGTAACCTCAGCAATCTTGTAGAGATTGGCCTCTACAATAATCATCTTAGTGGCAAAATACCAGCAGGAATCTCGAGCATGCGGCACTTGCGTTTCCTGAATCTGGCAGAAAACAATTTTGTAGGAGAAGTCCCATGTGATCTTGGCAGGAATAATGAGTTGAAGAAATTGGATTTGACTGGGAATCATCTACACGGAAAGATTCCTCCCCATCTCTGTGCGAAAAGAATGCTACAAGTATTAGTTATCGGGGACAACCTATTTGATGGTACATTTCCAGGGAGATTGGAGATTGCCCTTCTCTTAGAAGAGTGATTATCAGCAACAATCATTTGAGTGGAAACATAGCAAAGAATCTGAGTGTGAACACTAGAATTTCCTTTTTGGACATAAAGGGAAATGCATTGGAAGGATCTATTCCGCATAGTTTTGGTCTCTGGAGGAGCATCACCATGATGGATATGTCAGACAATCAATTCTCAGGGTCAATACCAGCAGAGTTTGGAAAACTTTCAAAGCTCAGCATTCTGAATTTGTCTTCAAACAGGCTCACGGGAAACATACCATCTGAGCTTGGAGATTGTTCCAAAATCTTCAAGCTTGATCTAAGCAACAATTTTCTTACTGGAAGCATTCCGTTGCACCTTTTTAGTTTAACAAAGATGCAGAATTTACTTATCCAAGCAAACAATATTACAGGACAAATCCCAGACTCTATCTCCAGTCTTCAAGAGCTAATACAAGTGGAGCTAGGTGAAAATAATCTTGAAGGTCATATTCCCTCTGCTCTTGGAAATTTGCACGGTCTATCACTTGTTCTGAATATCAGCAATAATCAATTGAGTGGAGAGATCCCACCCAGCCTGGGTAATTTGCAGCAGCTTCAAATTCTTGATCTGTCAAATAATCAGCTTTCAGGTGTGATTCCTTCACAGTTGGGTGACATGCTATCTTTGACCTATATAAATGTGTCATACAATCGGCTTTCAGGAATGCTTCCCAGCTCATGGACGAGGCTCCTAAAGACCTCCCAAGTTCTTTTGTTGGAAACATAGGTTTGTGCATGGAAGATTTATACTCTTGCGAAAGTGGAAGAAGCAAATCTTCTCACATAAATACTGATAGAGGAAAGCTCAAAGCTCGATTAATACTTGCTGTTGTTTTTTCTGTGGCTGGACTCTGTATGTTTGGATACTTTGTAATTTTTTGTTTAGTTCGACTTCCATGGTCTTGCAAGCAAAACCCTGGGATTCAAATACTGGGTGACTTGCCCCAAGGCTTACTTCTGAAGGACATTATGGAGGCAACAAGAGGTTTAAGTGAGAATTTTGTGATTGGTAGAGGCAAACATGGGATTGTTTACAAAGCAGCAATGCCATCAGGGAGAGTATTTGCTGTAAAGAAGTTGATATTTTCAGAAACAGACATTAGCAGCACAAGTTTTAGGATTGAAATTGAGACATTGGGCGGTGTAAGGCACAGAAACTTGGTAAAGATTGTTGGATTTTGTGCATGGAGGGGTTGGGGATTGATAGTGTATGAATACATGTGTGGCGGAAGTCTTCATGACGTGCTGCATCAGGTGAAGCCACAGCCTAAGTTGGATTGGGAAATTCGTTACAATATAGCCCTCGGCGTTGCTCAGGGCCTGGCATATCTTCATCATGACTGCGTCCTCAAATCATTCATAGAGATATCAAGTCCGCCAACATTCTTTTGGACTCTGAGATGGTGCCACATATTGCAGATTTTGGCCTGGCAAAATTGATACGTGACCCAGAGGACAAAAATGTCAATTCCATGTCATGTGTGGTGGGCACCCTTGGCTATATTGCACCAGGTGAGGCTGTTTGCTAATGATAATGACCAAATTTCATGTGTTTGTGGGAAATTTCTGGTGATAGTTCACAGATATCTTTACATGTTTGGTTCCTGGTTCTAACTAAGGTAAGAATGAAACATTTATGAAGTTTTAATTGACTAATGATTGCCATTTGAATGACAGAGAATGTGTACTTGACTCAAGTAAATGAGAAAAGTGATGTGTACAGCTATGGAGTAGTGCTGCTAGAGATTTTGAGCAGACGGATGCCGGGGGATACTTGCTTTGAAGAGGGGGATGACATTGTGAGTTGGGTGAAGCGGAGATGGGAAGATTGTGTGATGGATGTTTGGATGGAGGAGGAGAAGCAGGAAGCAATGCAACTCTTGGTGTTGGCAATGGATTGCTGTCAGCTAACACCAGCTGCTAGGCCATCAATGAGACAAGTAGTCGATCATCTGGTCAAGATGAAGGCCAAAAGAACAGGAGATGGAGAAACAAAAGAGAAGAGAACAAGGGCTAGTTTTGAATTGATATCTGGTTGAATGACTAATGTTTTAATGAACGGTGAAGCCAAATAAGCAATTTTGTCTGTCCCTCTATCTCACATGGTTCAGAGGTTGTCCTGAACACGCAAACTTATATGTGTAATTATTATTATTAGATTTCTACCAGATTAGGCATATTTTCAACCAGACTTTCCAAGGTGGTTACCATTTAGGTGTAATGTGTAAGATAAGGAATTATTTTTGTAAGGTTTAAGGCAACCAAGTATCTCTTTGTTAGATGCCAGTCTGAATCATCCACAATTGCAGGTACTAGACCCAAATTTCTAGACATCATCCTTGACTTCCATGATAGGGATGATAAGGAAGTTGCAGTAAGATTGGTCAGTTCTTTGCTAAATGGCAGGCTAGGAAGTTGTAATGATCCCAAATTAGAAACAACAAGTGGGAAAATTGCTTCCATTTATGCACATATGTGGCCATATTGAACATCAAAAACTTCTATGAGAATCACTGTAAATTTTAGTGGCTAATGTTCGTTAATTCACGAATATTTGGGTTTTTGACATTTGGAGTTGGCCAATTCTTGGTCGCTTGTTATTTCGCCTAATTTTTTTAGTACAAATTATATTTTTGGGTTGATTCACCTAGCGTTTACTGTAATAGCCAAAGTTTTATATTCAAATCGTCTTTACGGAGTGCAAAAGAGAATTTCTACCAATCGACGACATAAAGTTGTTAGCCGATAGCATAATGCTATGCGGCCGGTAACATAATGCTATCAACCGGTAGCATTATGCTACCAATGAGATAGTTGCTACCAGCCAACACCATTTCCTTTTAATTTGTGGCATTCACCAAAATTTCAAAATTCATTTTTAAAAATTCGCCAAATAATATCTATGGTTTTTTATTTTTTTGATGGGTGGGGGTCTTAAAATTTACTCAACTATGAATTGTTCTTATTGCACATATGCGGCCATATTGATGCTTTCTTCTGTCCTTCGATTGCAATTTACTTCATACATTTCATTATGCAACTTAACACTCTCATACTTGCTAACTTCATTTTCGTATCATGCTTCGTTCTCCTACCATGCTACTACCAAACACATGATTCTTTCTTACAATTCCACAAAATTGTAGTGCTAAAAGGATGTATCATACTTTAATTTTATGTGAAGATGAATTACATTCCTATTTGATGTTACGAACAAGTGTTGCGCTTGTGCTTAGACATAGGCGTCTAAGATAATAAAATAGTTGCATGAAATGGATCAAACACATTAATAAAAGAGAGTTGGACATAAAAAATTAGCTTGGAGAAACCCAATGTGGGAAAACCCTAGAAGAGTGAAGCCATGCTTCATCATCTCCACTATTTGTTTTGCAGTTTTACAAGCTTATTGTCTTCTTGAGGCTTTCGGGCACACCAAAACCATTCAATAGTATCCTAACACATGCAAATGCTCTCAAAAATTTATCATGGATCACTTACTTTCTCAAAGCAAACTTGACTAATGTCACAATCATGTACATTATGCGAGTCTTTTTCTATTTCACGATCACACTTATCATTGTATCCTATGCATACTTCATGAATTGGATGAACTGAAATTTTCCTCCTTGACATTCCAATGGTTCATTTATGAAGCTACCACATGTTTTATGCTCAAAGAAGAAGCTTCTTAGATTCGATATGTGCACCTTTGAGATTAGATCTAATTTGGAGGGATTTTGGATCTCAATGACAACAATGGGAATGTCCCCAAGGTGTGGGGCCTTGGCTCCTTGGAACTGTCCTCCAGAAAAGACTGCTTCCTATCCTAACTACTCTAATGCTACCACTAACCTACAACTAGCTAACAATTGTAAGAGAAAAGAGGAAGCAAAAAACTGGAAATAAATAAATATGGTGATACACCAGAGAAATAAGGGATCACTCTCTCTAAGGGAAGAACAAGAAGACAAACAAAATGACAAAAGGGAAAATATAAGCCACAATTAACCGTGCATTTACACTCTCTACATTAATAACAGGTGGAATGAACTATGCAAATAGAGCCCAAACACATTATGCAATAATAGGACAAAAAGGAAAGATAACAATAACATAAGCTAAAGGGTAGAATAGAGCCACACTGAATATCATATTAATGTTTGAAAAGATGCACAATATGCTATAGTTATAGAGAAGGCAATCGATGTATTGCAAAAGTTCAAATAGAGGTCTCGCAACTTAGAATGCTTGGGAACCTAATCAGATAGAGTACCTCTACATTCAAGAGAGGATTTTTTCTACAATAGTGTTGATTGTTACTTATAGCAAAAGAAATCGAGACGGAAGTAGAGGAAGAAAGAAAAGAAGGATGTAGAATATGTTAGAGTATCTTTTTCTCTCGTCTATTTTCTTCAAAATGATAAAGGGCCTCCAAAAGATGACTAACTGAACTTATCCACCTCAAAACCACCTCTTGGCATATTTTGGGATCTCTGCAGGCACAATGATGATCCGAAAAACCATGAATTACAACTGGAGAAAGCTTACAACAAACCTTATCCATAAAAACCTCATGAGTTTACAAATTGATCCAATTTTTATTGATTAGGTGCCTTCATCTGCATGGAACAAGCATATATTTGTTCACAAATTTTGATCTCTAAGAATACCATCAATGTATGCCCATGAGATCGGGAAGATGGCTAGAGATTAAGTTTGTCATTTTATCAAAAGGGTCATGATTTCACCTATGGGACCACTATAATAGCTCATTCATTTGTTCTTCAATGTGTTTAACTTCTCATCTTGTGTTTTGGTGAGGACATGATAGAACATTAACTTGAAAGCATCTTCTAAAAGAGGGGAAAATGTTTGATTTGGAAGCCATTAATTATGAAAATTTGAGGAAAAGGTAATCGGAATTTTTTTCATGAAATTCTCTCAAATCTCCGAACCATTCCTCTTGAAACCAAGACCAATGTGTAACCCTTGGAGTGACCTTTCCAGAATGCCAAAAAAATTGTTTGGAGCTCTCTAGCATTTAACTTAGTCTTTCCAAGCAACACATCCATCAATTGTTTTCCATGGAAGAAGAAGTTGCAAACCTATCCAAACACAATCGTGGCTATCCAATTTATCGTTGGTCTACGATCTATGTTGAAGTATGGACATTTATGTAGACATTGCTTGGTGCTAGATAACGAAGAGGAGGAAACAAGACCTCCTAGGGACCAACTTTGTTATCTCTACCTATTTTCTCTCTATTAGTGTGGCCTGCTTGTGTGAGAAAAGACATGACATGAACCGTAGTAAAAGATAGAAGGAGACAAGACTTTCCATGGAGCATGTGAAACCTGCATTACAAATAATTTCACTAACAACATGCATATATGGGACGAGGAGACATGTGAAATTAGTTTGAATCAATTGAAACAACACAAGTTCAAACCCCAAATTCATTTTTCATCAAATCCACTATAAAGATATAAGAGGAGAATGCAACCAACCAGCCTATGATCTCGTGCAACAACCCGAGCACATGAAAATCATGCCCGAAGATATTGGTAACCTTGCAAACAACCATAAATATGTACATCATTTGAGAGACCAAAGTCAAGCCCACGAGAGCATCAATATCTACTTTGTGTTGCTTAAAAGTCTCCAAAACTTGCAATTCAAGGACATAGTGGACTGCGTGACTTTGTCTTGTTCGATGTCCAGACGGAGATTTAAGCCAAGCTTGAAGAAGGCTAAGATGCAGATGACAAATGCAAGATCGAATGCCTTCAAGAGCGTTTGCATATCACTACACGAGCATACCTGTCACATCTCACTTTTTCATTATGTTTCGAGGAAAAAATGAGCTATGGTTTAATAAATGCTGCAAGAGCAAACTAATGTGTGTTGGTGTTAAGCTGCATATGCAGTTATACATACGCACATACTTCCGCAAGGAAGTATGTACATATGCATATGTGCATATCTAGCACTACACATGCGCTTTTCACCTTGCGATCACAGACTATTTATTGATTCGCAATGCATTCTTGTTGCACATGTTGGTATGATTATTCTTCTTCTGTGGTATGCGAATAAATTTATATTTAGTGATATACCTATGCATTTCTTTACTTTCTTGATAGAAAGTGTTCTAGATTGCGGGTTGTATGAGATGATCTTGATTTTTTCATATGTCACATGGTGTTGTACCAAAGGCATGTTTTGTTTGCTAGAAAACATGATCTTACAATTACAATGCAATATACATAGATGAAAAGCATTATTTCGTTAGGGGAAATAATAAATGATAGGAATTTACTAACCTCATTTGATACTAGGACGATCCTTGATCGCATACCTACGAGACGTTCTTCCTCTGGAACAAGTAAAAAGGTAAGGGTTGCCTTGGTGATTATTATTAACCAGTAGGAAAATTCAATCTGTTATATTGCTTGAGAAATGTTATTTTGGCTATATGATCTCAATCGATTTAGTAAGTTATTTCTAATAGGATTACAACACATGATGTCCAATTGTTGGATTGTTGGTTAACACCAATAACAATGTGGTTGTGCATCTTGCTACGCGTACTATGATTTACTTACTTTCACTGATCATGACTCGTATTTAAAGACCAATGTTGTGGTCGTTATTAACTATAAGCTATTTTTTATTTTCATTGGCTTTTGATGATTGTTGAGGTTAGTCACCTCATACTAAGAGGGACATTGACCCAACTCTAATTGCATTGAAATATATAATTGAGACCATTGCATGAGGCATGAGTGACTTGTTATTTTAATAGTCCTCGAACTCATTATTATTATTATTATTATTATTTGTTGTTGTAAGGTCTTTGACCGACCGATTTAACCTTTCTTTGCAAACATGTTTGATAGTTAAGGGGATTTGGCTATTGATAATGATATGGGAGAACCATAATTCAAAAGACAAATATTATGGAATTCCGTTTTGCCATCTCTCGATAAGAGATTCAAGACCATCTTTCATCTCTCATTCTGTGGAGGCTCTCTTGTTGGTTTGTTTGGTTATCGGGGACCGGTATCTCGGATGCACAGGACCATCCCATGGTTAATAGTGAAGTGGCTACCACTTTTGTTGAACATCTTCTCATCATTCATCTCTATAAGAAGGATGCAATTCGCAATGGCTAAGTTATGGATTATGCTTAAGCATCATATTACACACACACGTAATTGCATACGTATGTTTATACATGCATATGCATGTATGTTTACATATATGTATGTGCATATGTATACGTATGTGTATGTATTCGAGTAGGTATCACAACACATTCATTCACTAGCCAACAAAGTCAAGAGTATGGACAGTTTTTTTATCTCCCTTATGTGGTATACACATAATGTGTATACCACACACAACACTACCATATGATATGATAACATGAAGGTCCAGGTATGTGAGACATATACATGTACATATGTATATGTATACTCGTACATACGTGTGCATATACATGTATATGGATATGCATATGCATGTATAAACATACATATGCAATTACACACACACACACACACACACGTGTGTGTGTGTGTGTGTACGTGCATATGTATACATATGTATAGGTATGTGTATGTATTCGAGTAGGTATCGCAGTACATTCATTCACTAGCTAGCAAATTCAAGAGTATGGATGGTTTTTTAATCTCCCTTCTATGGTATACACACACTACCATATGATAATACAAAGGTTTGGGTATGTGAAGCATATACATGTACATATGTATATGTATACTCGTACATACGTGTGCATATACATGTATATGGATATGCATATGTATGTATGTGTACGTGCATATGTATATGTATGTGTAGGTATGTGTGTGTATTTGAGTAGGTATCACAACACATTCATTCACTACCCAACAAAGTCAAGAGTATGGATGGTTTTTTATCTCCCTTATGTGGTATACACATAGTGTGTATACCACATACAACACTACCATATGATAATACAAGGTATGTGAGACATGTACATATACATATGTACATGTATACTCGTACATACGTGGGTGTATGTACGTGCATATGTATACGTATGTGTATGTATTCAAGTAGGTATCACAACAAATTCCTTGACTACCCAACAAAGTCAAGAGTATAAACAATTTTTCTCTCTCTTATGTGGTATACACACAATGTGTATACCACATACAACACTACCATATGATAATACAAGGTATATGTCGACATGCACATATACATAGGTATATGTATACTCATACATAAGTGTACATATACATGTATATACTTATGCATATATAAACATACATGTGCAATTACACAAATATATACATATATGCACATTGATGTACGTGGATATGTATAGGTATGTTTATGTATTCAAGTAGGTATCCTTCACTTGTAAATAACATAACAGAAATGGAAGAAACTCAAAAAAATACCAAAAGTATATGAATCCTTCACTTGCAATCAATGAACCAAAAGTATCAAACAATTTAGGTGATAATATGCTAGATACAAAGGCTAGTGATGAACCACTTGTCATGGATGATATTACAATAAATTTCGAGTGAAGTCAAGTCTACAAAGATGGCAAACAAATTGAAGGCCAAAAGAAACATATTGATGAAGAACCTAATACTCATAATCGGAAAATAAGAAAGTTAATATGCCCACAGTTTGATTTTCCCAAAACTCTGAAATAAGTTCTCTTCCACTTTCAATTGTGGAAACAATTTAGAAATGTAATATTGAAAATAAAGTTTCACCTCACCAGATAGTAGTGTACATACAATGAACAAACATCATAAGTGTTCATTCTCCTCCTGTCAATTTTCAGCATATGCATCTACTCAATACCATAGATGCAACAGAAAATAAGAGTTTTCCCACCTCAGGCTCTATGCAGGATCACAAGGATTGCACATATCTACAAAGGCTACCTTGTTTTAAGAGATCATGGTAAGAAATCAAACTTATTTCAAGAGCTTTTGGGAAGATCAAATCTGTTGGTAAGAATGAATCCTTGAATGCATGCGGTGGGTTTTATGTTTTCTATAAAAAAAAATTGCATTTGGGATTCATTATGGACGTCGCCAAAACTGGGAACTCAATAAATTTATTCGCAGAATCTAGACGAGATTTGGAGTAGACGGTACAACAAATATGGGTTTTATGTTTTCTATAAAAAATTTGCATTTGGGATTCACTGTGGACGGTGACAAAACTAAGAACTCGAATCTTTACTCACATAAGCTAGACAAGATTTGTAATAGACAAAACAACAAATATTTGTAAAAAAATTATGCATAAACTTGAATATGTATGGTGTATATCGATGGAGGGATTCACTGTGGGAAATATTTCTATTCTTTTTAAACCCTAACACAAAATGGATAGGAAAATTCTAAAAATAAAAAAATAGAACTCGCAAAAAATACTTGAATGTGGTTCAAGAAGTTGGAGCCAGGAGCATAAATACCCGAATGAACGAGGGATAGACGAATGCGACTCGGTTCCAACCTCTTTACGACAGGATGAGCTTCAGCGAGAGAGAGAATGAAATTTTCAAACGTAAATGCAAATGCCTGATAACGAAAATGCGGGAGGCCTCAGTCTAGGATTTTTGAACACAGAGGTCGAAATTAAAGTTTGAAGTGACGCGAGAAGGTGGTGGCATCCAAAGACATCTACTTCTTAGAAAAACATGGGACGTTCTAGCTCATCCAAAACCGCAACGACAAATTTTCTCCAACCGGTAATATGCCAAGTTGGCAGGGGACTCTTGGGAAAACCATGATGCATGTGTATGGGGCATACGGGGGCCATTATGAATATGCATGTGGGTCTTGCGATCATATCTCCAGGATAGCCACAGACCACGAAGCGGTACTGTGATCATTGAATGCATTAAATAACCTAGGTGATTCCTTAAAGAATGGGAAAACCTTCTTGAGGAAGTTATAGTTCTTGCTTGTAATTTGTTATTTTATTCTTGCATGTTGGTATCTGTGAAACCTTCTCTTTCCTTAGAGCTCATGCATGAGGATTACTGGTTTCCAAAATGGTGAAATTGTTTTAATGCCTTGCATGCATCTTGAGGATGTTAGTGAAATCTAATATAGTGGAACTATCGACGCTTCTTCTTACGAACTGTTCACCTTCCGAGCATACCATCAGTCAACCACCTGTATTTATTCGTTGTTTGTGTATTGTTAATTCAAGGCATTGAATTCATTTTTATTCTATCTTTGCCTTCATTGGTATCAGAGCAGTTACCATGGCAGCCTGTGCATAAGAGGACAGAGGAGATTTTGTTGTTTTCTAGAATGACAGAGATTCTTGACTTTTTTTGACTGCGACCTGTGGAGGGGCATTTTTTCAGACTCTGCCTACTTTTCTCTCTGCTGACAATGTTTGTGCATATTTCATTGTGGGAGGAGAAGATATCAAAGCACTTTGGTATCTTTCAATTCTTTTGTTGTCTTTTTGTGTGGAGCCCCAAGTGTGAAGAAAACGTGGCTCACACCTGTGACCCCAATATCCAAATATTCTTTTGGCATTTTTTTCAGAAACTTGTTGTCTTTGCATGTTTTTATTGGTTATATCATTCAAGGCATTCAATTCAATTTGTATTTTATACCTGCGTTCAGTGGCTTCCGATTTCATCCAGGACTCCTGTTGGAGCTTTTAGTTCTGATATTGGTGTGTTTCCCCCAATAACAAATCCCGATGTTAAGAATGTGCTCAAGGATGTATTGGCTTCTGATTGGGGTGTACTTCACGATTCTTTAAAGGCTAATGTTATGTATACACTGTCAAAAGAAATTGATGATAAGGTTGGACAAGAGGCTTTAGCCAATGCATGGCGTGCAGGGGAGACAATTGAACATTTCTATGGTGTTTTAGAATTCTTGAGAATGGAAATAGACGAAATAAGTGGGTCTACAAGAAAGAATGTGAGACCCTTACCAGATGAACTTCAAGGTGCTTTACAAGCTACATATAGATGCCACAAAAATTACTTGGATGCATTCAGCCTTGATGAATCTTACTTGAGAAAGAAAGTTGAAAATGAGCTAGGCATAAGGATGATTCATTTAAAGATGCGATGTGAGTGGGGAAAGGTTTCACTTAAGGGAACCTCTAAAATTTTTGGCTTGTATATTAAGCTACGTAGTTAGCTTTGTCAAAGCTATCTATTGGAGGCTAGAGGATACACGGTGGTTGGAGGACATTTGGTGTCCTCTCGATCAGCCACCTATGATGGGGTCGCAATTGTTTGTGCTCATATTATTTTGTTCGTGATGTTTTCTTGGTGTGTGTTGTGTGTGTGTGTTTTTCAATAAAGTTACAGAGCGTGTTCCAGTTTGGTACCTCATGAATGAAGGACATTGTGAGGAGCGAAAAACACTAAGTAGTGCTTGGTTCTTGTGTAAAGGGTTTGTGGAAATCGAGAAACCACCGAAGTGTTTAGCTGAGGTATCGGGTCACCTCCAGGTTTGTGGTGATCCTGCAGTGAAAACCATATGGGTTCGTGGTAATCTAGGGAAACCGAGAAACCACCGAGGTGTTCTCAAGGTTGGATGTGCTCAAGTCACTTCCAAGTTTGTGGTAATCTTGTGGGGAAAAACCAAGGTGTCACCAAGACCAAGAAGCCGAATGTTGGCATGCCACCTCAAAGGTGAGCATAAGCTACAGGGAGAGTGTAATAAACTTTTTACTGTGTTTGGAATAAGGGGGGTCCATTATCTGGAAATATGTTTGTAGAAACAATGTATTAAGGGGGAATGTTAGCAAAATCTAATACATCAGAATCTTTGAGGATGATCCTTCTGACTGTTCACCTTCCGGGCATACCATCAATCAACCACCTGTATTTATTTGTTGTTTGTGTATTGTTAATTCGAGGCATTGAATTCATTTTTATTCTATCATTGCCTTCAGAGGCTTATTTAAAGGGGCCAAGTTCTTGTTTTTATCATTTGCTTTCGATTTGTTACGAGAGGATTGGATTTGGCGCATACATATTTTGGGTAGGGAAGAAAGTTGGAACAAGAAGGCAATCGAATTTCGTGCACGGACCATCTCACTTTGTCCTTTTCCATATTTCAAACTAATGTTAGGATACGTTGGTTTTTAGATTAGTTGTCTTTCTTATCTCTTATCTCTTATCACATCATTCTCTGCTGATATTGTGGATCTTCTCAACTTAGTTAGGGAGTCAGTTCAGATTTCATAGCTATATATACTGTACGTGTGCTTTGTTCTAGTCAGAATAATATGAGATAAATCTATCTCTGCTATTTCTCATTCCATAGCTTTGCTTCAGTTTGGTATCAGAGCGCCTGAAGCTTTTCTTTGACCATTGCAGAGCGCCTGAAGCTGTGCTGCGTGGAGAGGAAACGTTCTTGCTGAGGCGTTGGACAGGACTGCACTTTGCTGCTTTCCTCGATTTACACACAGTTTGGTGCAGATGCGCAAGTTTGGTGTTGAAGGCGTCAGTGTTTGAGTGCGTCAGTGTTTGAGTGTTGAAGGCGTCTGATTTGTTCAAAGGAGGTCGAGGCTGAAGAAGGCGCGCAAAGGTGCAGAGTTGATCGAAACAAAAGGCGAATACCATGTTTTCCATCTGCTGAAGTCTGACTCGGAAAATGCGCTGCTAATGATGAAACAAATCTGTCATACATTCACTCTCTCCACCAAGATTTAGATGTGCGCAGTGTGGCGGGATGTTCTTTTTAGACCACGCCCGTAACTTGGAGCCAAAGCCTCGTGAGCGCTCAAGTTTTTACAAAGATAGGCACATTGCATTGCGTGGGAGACAGCTTGGGCCGCGTGGAAGAGTGTGCTGCGTGGAGGTGAAAACAATCTTGCTGCCGCGTGGAGAGCTTTGAGCAGCCATCAAAAGCCGAAACATCAGGATTCTGTTCTCCCAGTGATCGATCAGAATCCCGGTTGGATTCAGCGATACTCAAATCATTTACATCGAACTCACGGCCAGCCGAGCCATGTTCGAAACCTGAGCGTATTGAAGACAACTCTGCAGACTGCTGCAGCCGGACGTGGAGAGTTACTCACCACCATCAAGGAAGGCAAAGACGTGCGCGTTTTCGAGGTAATTTTTAGTCTACAAACAGTCTCTTCTACACTACATCGAATGTCGAGTGTAGACAACTCGATTGAAAGCGTCAACAACACGGTCGCCACAGCTGAAAGCCACAACATCAACTCGCCAGCCAGAGAACACCGTGGAGAAGCTCCTGAGAGCTCCGGGTTCTACTTTGCCTTGCTGAACGAGCTTCAAAATTGCGGCAATCTTGCATTCGACAAACTTGTTCGAGAAGGACTCCTTGAGTACTTTCTTTTCGACGTCAGCTGCCAAGCAAAGCGAGTACGGGAAGAATTAGAAGCCGGATACGACGCAGATTGTGACGACGAAGAAGAACGCCCTGCAAAGCGTCGCCGTCTCACAGCACGCGAATATCGCGAGCATCTACAAGCCAGTCATTCTCGACAGTGAGTCCAAATTGTAATAAGTTTTTCAAATAAATAAATATTTTTTTATTACAATGTCTGCTCCGAAGTTACTTCTGTCTGACGCTCAGTTGCTCAAAGGGCCTAATTTTGCGGCCTGGAAGACAAAAATGAAGACAATCCTTCAGTTTGAAGGATTATGGGGAATTGTCACAGGGTCTGTGCCTGCTCCCACAGCCCCCGATGAACTAATAAAATATGACATGGCTAGTGCTAAAGCCTTGATGCTGATAATGCTCAGTATCAGTGATGACGTGCAACCGCATGTTCGGAATGCAGAGAAACCCAAGGAGGCCTGGGACAAGTTGGCAACCATTTATGAAGCCAAAAATCAGACAAAGATTCTTCATCTTCAGTCGAAGCTGCACACCCTCTCTATGGGGTCTGACGAGAAAGTGGAGGAATTCCTGCGTCGCGTGGCTGAGTTGAGATCGGAGTTATTGGCACTCGGTGAAACGGTAGACGATAAACTACTCGTCCCAATCACCTTGAGAGCACTCCCTTCTCAATTTCGAGTGTTTGTTACAACACTGAATGTGTCTAAACAAACAGTGACATTCGAAGAGCTTGTGAATTTGCTGCAGCAGGAAGAAGCTATCACTTCATCGCATGGGGAGTCTCAGGACAAAGCCTTGTTCTCAAAGCCTAATCGTGGCCAGAAGAATCGGAAAGGTCCCCCAGAGAAGCCAAATCCAGCGCAATCCAAACAGAAAGATCAAAATTCAAAGAGATGGTGTCACATTTGCAGAACCAATACTCACGACACTGATCACTGTTGGCACAACAGCCTGAAACAAGGGCCTTCAAGCCATACAAGCACATCTGGGCGCGAAGATTTTCAAAAGTCTAAACGACGTCCCCACTGGAGAAAGCAAAAAGGACATCTTGCAGCCCAACAAGAGGATGATGAATCTGATGAGGAGACATCAGAAGGAGCCCATTGTAGTAAGAATCTTGTACTCGTCTCTCAAACTTCTCATTACGAAGAAATTCTCGTTGATAGACTCTAGTGCAAGCAAGCATATGTCAGGTGACAAGAAGATGTTTGATTCACTACACGAAGATCCAAACGGAGATCGAGTTCGGATAGCGGATGACAAAGAGTACATTGCAGAAGGAATAGGGAATGTGACCATTCCTCTGGGGCCACGAAAATGTACACTTACAAAGGTACTATATGTTCCTGGCTTGACTAGCAATCTTTTGTCAGTTACTCAGCTCTTGAATCATCACCTTAAGGTTGAATTTCTTGTTCAAAATGGCATTAAATCATGCTTAATCTCCCAACAAGGTACGGTTCTTGCTAAAGCCTTTGTAAAAGATAAGTTATTTGCTTTAGATACTGTTTCATCTTCTGCAGTAGCTTTATCTGCTTCAACAATAGAATCAACTGCCTTATGGCATTATAGATATGGACACTTGTCGGTCGGTTCACTGCACCAGATGAGTTCAAAAGCAATGGTCCGTGGACTACCCAAATTGTCCAGTTCCTTGCCTATTTGCCCTGGTTGTCTTGCAGGAAAACAACATAGAGATCCGTTTCAAGCGAGCACCTTCCATGCCAAGAAGTGTCTGGAGATAGTTCATACCGATCTGAACGGCCCATCGCCTCGCTTCATTTTCGTGGATACAAATACTTCCATTGTTTGTGGATGACCACTCTCGCAAGATGTGGGTATATTTCCTAAAGCGTAAAAGTGAGGCTCTTCAACACTTTGTAACTTCTATCATCGTGTTGTCAAAGAACTCGGACAACCACTTCTTCTACTCCGCTCGATCGAGGGGGAATTCACATCAAAGAAGTTCTTGGCCTTCCTAAACCATCACGGCATTAAAGACACCGATCGCTCCCTACACGCCCCAAAGAAATGGCATTGTTGAGCGTCGCAATCGCACAAAGTTGATGGAGATGGCTTTGCGCATGCTATCAACGCAAAGCTAGGAGAACGCTATTGGGTCAAGCAAGACAAACGGCCGTATATCTTCTCAACAGGCACCAACAAAGATTCTACCTGAACAAGACGCCTTTAAGAGGTATGGAGTGGTAAAAGCCATCAATTTCTCATTTGCGAGTATTTGGTCAGACAAAGATACATGCATGTCCCACTCGAAGAGAAAGAAGGTAGAGCAAAAACACTCCGTGTATCCTTCTTGGCGCCACAAGATTACCTCGAAGGCGTATCGTCTCATGGATCCCGAGACAAAGAAAGTATACGAGAGTCGGGATGTGGTTTGTGACGAGTCATCCTTTCGACTCAATAGTTTCAACAGAAGATTCACTTCCAAACACATCTCACCGATTAGTCTCTGAATCAGATGATGAGCTGGAGGAGACTACTCAGAGAAAAGAAATGCTACCAGGAGAACTATTTGTTGACCTTGGAGAACTGCAGAATGTGACTCCACATCAATCCTCACGGCAACGACACAGTTCTTCTCAAAAGCAGTCAAGTTCTCATCCGAAGTGGGTACAAAGAACTATCAAGGACTCAAATTTGCAACAACTCCCAGATACATCATCCGGAGTCAAAACAAGGAGTCAAACAAGAAATGAGGTAAACTTTGCACTCATGAGTTCACTGATGAATAGCTCCGAGCCAGATAATGTTCGTGAAGCACTACCAAACTCGGTGGAAGGAAGCTATGGAAAGAATATGACTCACTCGTGAAAAATCGGACATGGGAACTTGTCGATCTCGCCACAGAAAGAAACCCATAGGCTGCAAATGGGTCTTCAAGACAAAATATAAGGCGAGATGGATCCATCGACAAACATAAAGCACGACTTGTAGCCAAAGGATATGCTCTGTAAAGAAGGCATCGACTATGAAGAAACCTTTGCACCCATCGCGAAAATGAAGACCATCGTAGTAGTTTTTGCGCACTGCAAAGCACGTAAAGGATGGAGACTTCAATAGATGGATGTCAAGAGTGCTTTCCTAAATGGTGATATGAAAGAAGAAGTATACATGACCCAACTCGAAGGATTTGTTGATGAAAATCAGCCTAAAAAGGTATGTCATCTCATCAAATCTCTTTACGGATCAAACAAGCTCCCTGTGGCATGGTATATCAAGATCAATGATCACCTTTTGCAACATGGGTTCACTCGTAGTCCCTCATATTCAAATTTGTATATAAAGAAGGTAGGAAAAGAAATTTTCATTCTTGTTGTGTATGTAGATGATCTTGTGATCACTGGTAGTTCAGAAGATCAAGTTGATATTGTGAAGAATGATCTCAAAAGAACCTTCGACATGACAGATTTGGGGCTACTACATTACTATCTTGGCTTGGAAATATGGCAAAAGGAGCATCACATCTTCTTTGTCTCCTGCAAAGTACGCCAAGACACTCCCTGGAAAAGTATAGAATGTCCGATCAAACCTATATCCACTCCCATGGAAAAAGGCTTGCAACTTTCAAGATTCCAGACTCACCTCAAGTAGATGCTACTCTCACTGTGCAATTGGTTGGAGGGCTCATCTATTTGACATACACTGCACTGATCTCGCTATGTCGTCGCCTATCTTTCCAGGTTCATGCAAGAGCCAAAGAAATGTCACTGGAATGCAACAAAGCATGTTTTGAGATATGTCCGAGGAACAACTAATTATGGTCTGGAATATAAAAAGAATGATCAATTCTTCTTACAGGGATATGTCGACTCGGACCATGCCGGATCTGTTGATGATAGGAAGTCAACTACAGGATACATATTTCATCTCGGATCTGGACCTATCTCGTGGATAAGCAAGAAGTAGAATGTTGTTTCTATCTCATCCACAGAGGCATAATATCGCGCCGCACGAGGAGCTGTGTGTGAAGTGATATGGATACGTCGCATTATGGATGACCTAGGAATTCCTGAAAAATAGTCACCTATTCTCTATTGCGACAATCAGAGTGTGTTGAAGCTCGTGCAGAATCCAGTCTTTCATGAACGAACAAAGCATATTGAAATTGATTGCCATTTCATTCGAGAGCACGTCTTGAACCATCAAATTCAGCTCCAGTACTGTCCTACTGAAGCACAAGTTGCTGACATTCTCACTAAATCTCTTGGAAAAGTGAAATTTGAATCTTTCAGAGGTCACATTTGCAAGAATAATGTAATAAGGGGGGGAATGTTAGGATACGTTGGTTTTTAGATTAGTTGTCTTTCTTATCTCTTATCTCTTATCACATCATTCTCTGCTGATATTGTGGATCTTCTCAACTTAGTTAGGGAGTCAGTTCAGATTTCATAGCTATATATACTGTACGTGTGCTTTGTTCTAGTCAGAATAATATGAGATAAATCTATCTCTGCTATTTCTCATTCCATAGCTTTGCTTCAACTAAATCATACAAATTTGGGTGTTATATCTCTAATTCACTAAACTATAAATTGTGAGAGTAAAAGCCATAGCATAAAGTTCATTATGGTAGAGAAATATGTTAGTCGCATGGTTATGTGTTTTTTTCTTGTTGGAGTCGGTCGAATTGGTAATATGGAAGAAAATACCCGAGCTTGAGGTTTCCTCTCTCTACGGGTTGTTGATCCGACCCTTTCGAATAACCTGCAATCCATATTTATAACTAAAATGATTAAACCCAAAAGGTAAGAAGCCGAGAAAATACGCGGGAGATCATATTCCTTTCCCGTAGGCAATGGGTTTTTATGGTTAAGGTCATTAGACACGTGCGAGTGAGAAACTTGAGTAGAGCGAGTAAATCCTTAAAGTGAAAGATTTTAATAACTATGGACCCTCTGTGGGGTGCTCAAGCTAATATGCTTAGTTGTGTGTGCCATACTTAGTAGTATGACTGAGTATTCCAAATTAAAGTATCACTTGCAAAGTGTTTACAATTATTTATTTTTGGGAAGAATAATATGAGTTATTCTACTCTTTTAGGAGGCATTTTCTTTTCATTGTATGTTCCGAATGTTTTTTCAATTATAGTATGAGCTCTTTTGTTAATCGTGACTTGGGCCTAAAATCCAAAAAAATGGGCTTTCCATTAACTCCACTCTCCTTTTGGGAATGTATGATGGAAGTATACCCTATTTGAGGCCTCCTAATGGAATACATGACTTATAATTATAAAACGTATTTTGATTTATGACAATCCATTTAGGATTAGAAATCATATATATATATATATATATATATATATATATATATATATATATATATATATATATATATATATATATATATATATATATATATATACGCAATTTCGACCCAAAATAACATAAGTTAAACTTCTCCACTCCCAAGATGCATGCGTATGTTACTCTTCAACCCAAGAAAGCATTTACATAGTTAGAGACTCTGCTCCAAACTTGAGTGCTCGATCTAGATCATTGAGTTAAGTTAAAATACTAAATCCCTTGAGTATAGTATTTATACTTGTTCTTAAGGCTAAGAAAGGGAAAGGTAGGTACCCTGAATATTTAAACTTATGTTGAAATGAAGATTGGGAAATAAATGCCCTAATTTTGGTTAATGAATTTATGGTATTCTTATAAGTCACATTTAGTAGTAAATATGATCATTCAATGAAATAAAAAGAAAGGATGTTGAGTAAGCTCATAATTTAAACCAAAGTGAATAATAATGGCACTGTAAATGGTATTATAATTGTATGGATAAGTTGAATGATTCAATTAATCATTTACTGAAAAGAATGGATTATTTATGACTTGTTGATCCAAGTTGTTGTCTATTTTATAATTGTATATATGAGATGTATTTATTCAAAGTTTATATGCTTCATTTTGAGATAAGGCAATAAGATGTAAGTTAATGTTCCATGCTAGTTCCAGGGTGACCACTACATGTATACGTTGTTATACTTTATCAATTGTAGGATTGAAAAGCGGTGGAGTTTGATAAAAGAAGGATGAATTGATTTACATTGATTATCTTGTACCTATTCTATAAATGTGAAGAATGAACTATCAATTAGTTTCTAGTGAAAGATTCCTTGTACTTGAATCTGTACATGAAAGAATTAACTATCAAAATTAAAGGCTTGTACACTTGATTTATTGTATGGTCATCTTTATAGTCACTTGTGACTTGTATGAAGCATTATTGATTGTTAACAAGAGAATAGAGAGTCTATTCGATCTTTATGATTGCCATTATAAGCATATTTGCTTTGTTATTTAAGAGAGCAAGAGCATCATAGTCTTATTTGTTGAAGGCATTTTATCCTTAAATACGATCGTACTATTCTGATATGGAATATTGAACTTGTAATTATTGTTGAATTATTGTTATGAATAAAGTGAAACAAATTAGTTGAAATTAGTATTATATGCTCTATGATAAATTAATGCTATATGAATATAATGTGTTGTAAACTATCATAATAATTAAATGGATTAGTTATGTTATGGCTTCACAAATGGAACATAAACAAGTTGAATGTTGTAAACTAATCAATTGATAAGTTCAATTAAGTTGTACTAATGGAATATTACAACATTGTCTAAGTAATTAATTGTGGACTGCTTAGTGACGCAACAAATCATCTTAAATTATATTTAAGATGTATAATGTATGTGAGTAAATAACTCATGGAAATGATTACGATCTATATTGAACTAAGTTATGGACCTTAGGATCATTTTCATATTGCAATAAATATATCGCAACGATATGAAAGGAAACTGTCATAAAAACAATTCTCTTATAATCGATAAGTTAAGTGTTACAATGTTCCTAGTTATCGAAACTCGACAGGCCAACTTCAAAGCGGTCGCTATAATGCAATATTCATTTAATGACGCAAGCCATTAAGCTGAATATTGTTATAAAGAGAAATCCTAAGTTGTCCTATCAAGTTCCATTAATTGTGACTATCGTAATTGAAAGGGATATGTGATATGCTAAAAATACAATGTTGTTTATCTTGTATGGGATGAACAAGTTTGTACCTTGCGCGTAGTTTACAAATAAATTAATTTAACTAAACAAGTAATCCAATTTTGATACCTGGATCAAGTGATATAGTGATGGGACATGTTTCTATTAACGAATGTGTCGTCATGAAACTGAGCATGGTATACATGACTCTGAAACTTTGGCCAAAATAGTGTATGGTACAACACCGTCAAGATGCATTTAATTCTAGCATAAGTGTGTGATGTCGGATGAGATTCGATTGCTTGAAATCCCTGTAGACACTTAGAACAACACTTGTAAATCAATGCCGAGAAGGGCACTACCGGTATATTGCCTCGAAAGATTTTTCTATGGGGGATCAAGTAGGATCTAGTTGACCCATAATATTGCACATGCTTTATTGATTTGTTATCTGAAGAATTGTAATTATACTATGCTGAATTTAAATGTTGGTTATACATTTAAATCCTTGAAGGCAAATGTTTAAATTGAAAAAAAAAAAAACTCCTACTTAAGAAGCGTATTAAAGAGGGTGTTACAATACCGAACTCACCTCTTCATCCGTAATTTTGATAAACAAGAACACGTGGTCGTAGTGATTCTCAAAATCCAGACGATGTCCTTAGCACATGAGGCACAAAGGACATGTCGCGACTCAACAAAATGGTTAATTAATAGAAGATGATGATGATTCAAAGGTACATTTGTAAAAACAATGTAATAAGGGAGGAATGTTAGAATAAATTAATGTATATTACATTGTGTAAGCAAACGCAGAGATAGTCATGATTTCTGTCAAACGGTTATTCAACCGACTACCGCTTCCCTCCTAGTATTTATACACCCTTGTTTGATATATGACCTAGGGTTATGGGCATAACACTCAAAGCAAGGGTGGGGTATTACCATCAAAATCATTTGGGAACCTTTCCTTCGAGAATGCCCAATAGAGGTGGTAGAGATTATACTAGCAAAGACAAAAGTAGTAGGGTGCATGTGTACCATCATATTGCAATGAGTTGCATTTACGTCATTGCACTAGAATGAGTTGCATATATGTCATCATTCTCGTATTGAGAAAAGGCATCAAACATGTCAACAATGCCCTCACACATGCCAATATTGGTAAACGTCATAAAAATGGGCTCCTTTGAATATGAATAAGACAAAGGCACAACAAAGTAAGCCATGAGAACACAAAGGAGAACAAAGCATGGAACTAGAAAATGATCATATACCAATGAAAAGAGGGTAAGCCCTAGACCTATCTAGAGTTTGAGTAACATTGGAGTCACCAAATGTTTGCACCCTAAATAAATAAATAAGGGTTTGGAGATAGATTAGTTTTTTATTTATGTAAAAGGTGTAAGGATAGTAAAGGTTGTGTTCTCTGATTAATAAATCAATATTAAGGCACAAACCAAAATATAGCTCCCAAAATAAAGTACAAAATATAACAATAAAAACAATTGTTTAAAACACAAGAGTTAAACAATAAAAACAAAATATAGCTGATTAAAGAGGTATGTGTTTATAAATGAGGGAGAAGATAGGAGAATGGTATATGAAATGCATTATATACAAAATTGATGTACATTGCATATCCATAACCAATAACAGCAGTTAAAATGAGAGAGAAGGAAGCATCGCTTGCAAAATCTATGACTGTCGATGAAATATGTAGAGTTTCTTAGGATGGAATCAACATTGGAATAATTTGTAGAGATTGATATAATATCAAAACGATTTCAATTGTAAATGGAACACATTTTTGTACCAGATAGCGAATTTGCCAAATAAATGGATGAAGAAAAATGAACAAATACAGGGCTTTGATATGCATATTAAAAAAATTGCTTCGGGATATGGCTTTGCCCTTCGTAGCTTCAATCTACAAGACGAGGAAAAGAGCGCTGCTTTTTCCACATCTCCAAAACCGTTTTTAACAAGAGGTCAAGTTGAGCTGTCAGGAGTTGAAATTGAAAACCAATTCCATTCATTGAGATCATAGCATTGCAATCTGCAAGATAAACTGAGTATAGCAAATTATCGCATAGATGACCTCATCTGTTTTTGTTTTCAGATATGCTTTTACAGATGACGGAGAAGACAGCTCACAATTCTATCTGGAATGTATTACATGCAAAATTGATGGACATTGCAAATTCTTAACCGGTATCAATTACTGTACAAAACTAAACTATTGGAGAAGAACGTTCAATTTTAAGATGTTGCTACTTAAAACAAATGCACTTTGTACCTTATTTGTTTTCTTGATATTTTTAAAAAACAAATAACACAATTCTCACTCACATCTTTGCAAAGTTACTTTATAAAACAAACTGCAATTTCAAAGTAAAGTAAAACAGTGATCGAAAACATGGAAAATTCATCTGAGCCACTTCCTGAGATCGTCAATAGATGAGGGTGTGGTTTCGTCCCCATTGTTGCTGTGTGAGCTGTAAATATTTGATCTTTCAATCTTTATAGGGCCAGGAATACCCTTGAGACTGGGGCTCTTTTGGGGTATTGTGGAGCTAGCGACAGAGCTTGCATCTATGGCAGGAAATGACAATCTTTTCTTTACACAACTCCACCGTTCCCGCTCAGGAGTTCCAGGTCTCTGTCTGGGCGCGCTCTGTGAACGCGCTTTAGCTCTTGCAGATTCAGTAGCAGCCATGTAATTAGGCACAGCAGCAGCAGAACTTGCACTGCTATCATCATTCATATTAGTATTGCTGTTGCGCCTAGAACCTGAACCCAGCTTGGGGGTATGTACTATCTCACTAGTGTAAGTGTAGTTAGAATGGCGCCCACATGACCTGGGGCTTGAACACCGACGCGTACCAGTCTTTGCAGGTGAATGATGCGACCTTCGAGCAGGGGAGGCGTATTCCTCGTCTGCCCCACAATGCTGGCTTCTGCTTCCTCTACTGGAATATCCTTCTCTCCTGCCCCTCTCTACAATGTCTATGCTCTTGCACTCTTTTTCAACACTTCTACCTTCCCAAGGCCTGGCGGCCATCCAACGCTCTAGCCAACTCCAACCCCAGTGCCCTTTCTCTGTTTCTGCCTCTGTTTCGCTTTGGGCTTGTAAAAACGTTGTCGATGCTCCATCCTGCTTCGGACGCAGCTAAACAGGAATCCACAACATAGTTTTTTTATATCGAATTGAGTCATGACATGAAGAGAAGTTAAAGCAGGATCCAAATCCAAGTCCCCTACCTGATGAGAAAAGGCATATGCCAAGGCTCTCTCACGTTTTGCTGCAGCTTCTTGTTTGCTCTGTGTCTGTGCTCTAATTTCCTCCACGGTATGGACACGGTCATCCCAATCTCTATCTCTATCTCTTTCTCTACACTGAGACTGCAACAATCACAACAAATGAACAAGCGAGTAAACTACTACGACTAAGTACACAACCATTTTATTTTATATTGTTATATTTTATTTGTGTTTACCAGATGTTTTCTGTCAATGGCTTCTTGATGTGGACGTTGGAAGGAAAGCGTTTCATAATCCTGAGCGAGAAGAAGTCGACGGTGGCGGACCCGCGCCTGAACTCTCACAAGAGCTTGCATACATTGTAATGTTGCGTTGGTTTGTTTTCTCACATTATCCTCTTACCAACGCCTGAAGCCTCACAAGCCCTTTCAGCGCACGTAAAGCCCGTCTCGCCTAAATACCAAAAACAAAGTCTCACAACACACGATACATAGGTAACACCAAACTGAAAAACGTCTATACCACTAACCAGGTATGCTCTGAAGGCAGTTTGTATCCGGGTAGCTGCCCAACCGTCTTTGTTGGGATAGTAATAAGCCCTGCTCACACCAACAACTTCCGCAGCTGCAGCATTAATGCCCTCGTTCCTCTTTTCCTTTTCCACCTCAACTTCCCCTCAATGTCAATGACGCCTTTTCTTCATGATCGTGAAAATGTGAGACTTTCCAAACACCCATTTTCGCTTCTCCTTAGAGCTTTTCTTCTACACATAATAAATTAATACCCTGTAAAAAACCTAAACGAAAGAGTCCTAAGAAAAAAGAAGGGGTGCAGGCACCTCTTATTCCTTGCATGCGCTTCGGTAATGTTCGGAGGAAGAATGACACCTTTCACATTTTTTACATTCAGAATCTTTGGAAGGAGATCTGAATACCCTTTTCACGGCTCCAAACCAGGAGGAGCTCCCCTTCTTTCCCATGCTGCCGTTGCATTAGTTTCTGCAACATTCAACCAAAGAGAAGAAGAAGAAGAAAGAAACACAAAAAACTTTTATTCCAGTCCAGGGATGTGACGCAACAAAACAAAGGAGCACAACATTCTTTGCCCGAAGGCCCGGCTTTCCTTCCTACTTAATTATTTGGAGTTGTAAAGAAACCAAACGGTCAAACGCCATTCAAGTTGCAGCACAAATATAAGCAGTAGTCAGTGTACAGGTACCTTTATTCTGGAGCTTTCAATTACTGCCACTGCCTGCATTGCACACTTCTCCACTAAAACACGTCTCGGAAATTGCACATAAAGCTATCTAACCACTGCCAGTGCCACTTCCTCGACCTTTTTATTGCGGATATACCTACCTATTATATGACGCCCTCACATGTTACAAAGTGAAATTACATATGTTTGTTGGAACTTGGCAGTGAAACCTGTCCCACTCTATTCATTACTTGTGTTGTTTTGTTTTGTTTTAGGTAGGTCGGGGAAGGCGGGAACTGCATCCATGAATTCTTGGCTCAACCATGATTAGCAAAAATAATAATAATATCGTTATTTTCTTGATTGTGGTTTATAGAAAAGGACTTGAAACGTCGAGTCAAAAATTTATTGAAACAATTTTTCCCCAAAAAAATTCTCCTTAACTTTTGATGTTAATACCAGCAACATTTTATTAATATAGTATAAA
The DNA here is from genome assembly GCA_018340775.1 of Taxus wallichiana var. yunnanensis. Classification (NCBI taxonomy): domain Eukaryota; kingdom Viridiplantae; phylum Streptophyta; class Pinopsida; order Cupressales; family Taxaceae; genus Taxus; species Taxus wallichiana. The sequence goes on from CM031235.1 coordinate 566,543,795, forward strand.
AATGATGAAACAGCATTTAAGAGGACTCTTATGTATATGCTTCATATGAAAAATATTGTTTAAAACATTAACTAGTAAATAATATAGGACACTCCTTTTACAAGTTGAGTTCTATATTCTAGTAAAATTTCAATTCATTTAAAGAAATTATACATTCTACTAGGTGAAGCTCATCACTTTGATGCTAAGAATACAATTGATTCTCTTAAAAATATAACTTATTATAATTGTGTTTTATGTGGACTCTCTAAATGTAATTGAAAAAGTTGGTCTATTTTTAATAAATAGATATTGATTCTAGGGGTAATTAATTACCATTAAAGGTTCGGAGTTGGGAAGTAGTGGTCTTTGGATTTAGTTTAATACATGGATTAACATATTATTGGGAAAAAAAGGGATAGTTTTCTCTTTTTGGGTTTGAATGTCTTTGATAGTCTTGTTCTCTTAATGATTTTTAAAATCTTCATCTCTATTGACTATTGTAGAATACATAGTTGAGTAGATGACTAAAGAAGTTATTTTTAGTTGTTCATCAATTGTGCTTAAATTTTAAAACATTATTTGTATTGATTAATTAGCAAAAACCAACATTAATGGAAAAAGTTATTTGGATACCAAATTACCAAAAAAATGGTAGCTAATGCTCCTTTTGGGAATAAAATACCAAATGTGGTAGCTATCAAAGTGATCAAATGCCAAAACAATGTTTTTAGTATTATCAAAATAATAATTATATCTTCGATGGCATTTAGTAGCTACAAAATCTTGTATTTTATCATTTAAATACTAATTATATATTCGATGGCACATTGTTTTGCTATTTTATCACTTTAATAACTACAAAATCTAGTATTTTATCTCAAAAGAGAGGATGTACACTGAGTTGGTCTAATGGTGAAGAACATGTACTCTTGAAGTAGAGGTCACAAGTTCAAACCCCGCAGGGGGTAGGGTATGTACGCCTTATTTGTAGAAAGTTAGTTGCCTCCCGCATGTGAGTATAAGGTAGTCCCATATGCTATAAATTCGCTTGTAGACCCAAAACCAGCCGCCTTGACATCGTGGACTATAAAAACCATTATTATTATTATTATTATTGGACATTTCCCACTAGTGATAGAATAGGAGGCTAGAAAGAGCTAACTACCTCCTTCTTTTAGAGATTAAATTTTAATGTAATATTTTATGTCCAAATATGGATGTGCCTACCGATTACAAGTATTTAATTAGTCTTTTGTCACTAGTGAAACTCAACTATGTTCTACACATATATACATTATTTAATGTTAAAAATCTTTCGATTTCTTTTTCTTATTATTTTGGTAAGTTGAATTTTGTTAGATTAAATATCTACAATAAAAATATATTTTGACAATTATGTATTAAAAAATTCTTATATTTCATCATTTAAAAATAACTAAACTAAAAATAATTTAAATCTTAAATAATAAAGACTAAGACCTTGTACCACATTTAATATTTTATCGCTAAAAACGGATGTGGCTACGATTTTTAGGTATCCATCATAACATTTTTCCCACCGGTGAAATGTAAATAGGTTATATATTGTTTAATGTTAAAAAGGCTTTCAATTTGACTTTTCTTATTGTTTTGATGAGATTAAATTTGTTACCTTAAGTAAAATATCTACAATAAAAAAGTTTATAATTATGTATTCAAAAGTAATTATATGTCATCATTTGATAATAATTAAAATAATAAATAATTTAACTATAACATAATAGAAACTAAGACCTCATTCTATTTAATGAGATATGATACACGAGTATTTTACAGTTTTAAAAGTAATTTCAACATGTATAGGTTAGACTTATTAGATTTGAATTAGTAAAACATTTGTCGAAATTTGTTATAAGTGACACAATTTTATATCTAAGTTATATAAGAGTTGAACAACTATGCATACAATATTTGTATGTTTGTGTATATATATTTGAATGAAATGAAATGTATAATATGTAGACACTTAATTTCCGATGCGCAATTTTAATACTAAAATTGCACTAATTGTCTTCTTCTTGTCATCGTGCTATAATTAGTGAGTTTCCACTAATTAGCTAATATTCACCATCCTATCAATTAATTAATAATATCTCATTAGTTAATTAGTCTTTTTTCATCTTGGATGTCAATTAACATTGCTTCGTTAGTTAAAATCCCTCTTAATTAATTAATTACCCATTATTAATTAATTACCCTTTCACAATATTGTATTTAATTAATAAACCCTCTTATTAATTAAATCCCCCTCTCAAACCCCTCTAATTCTACTAATTTCCCTCCAAATCATCTCCAAATGGCTTCTACAAGCTAAACATGGCCTATTAATTAATCCTAATTGATTAATTAAACCTTCTCTAACTCCCATGGGTCATTAATATCTAATTAATATCTTCTAAACATGCTTATCTCCATGTATCCCACATTCACTAGATGTATGCTTCTCCCAAATTGGAAATCTATATAAGCAACCTAGTACCTTCCTACCAATCTACACCTTTACACCTTTTCAATCTTGTACACCTTTTACTCTTACTCAAGAAGAGCATTTCTATTATAGGAAGGCTTTCCAAATTGAGAAACCCCCTTACTTGCTAAAGTTAATAAGAGAAGATTCAAAACATGGCCTTTATGCCATTTTGAGGAGATCTCTTCCCTTTAGTAACATCCTTGATCGTCCGTAGTTTACGTTCGGCTTAGAAAGAAATATCTACACATAAAAAGTGCATCCAATTTCAAAAGGAGGTTTTGTATTCTTTGTTTTTAACGTTTTGTGCAAGTTTTTATCTTCTTTTCATGCTTTATCTTGATGTATTTGATTAAATAATTAAGCTAGGATTTACTTGGTGTTAAATCCTTTATTAGATTAGCTTAGGTTCTTTAACATGCATACAGATTGCACACCCGGTGGGACACCCCTTTGTCTCATGTGTATTTTTTTAGTTTAGCTTCATTTACCACTTTCATGTAAGTTATTTCAATTTGTTGAAAATTTCTATGTTCTTGTAGATGTTTGTTGGTATTTGAGAGTGTTAAGTGTTTTTGTACATGTAGTAGTAGAGTCGAAGTGATGTCAAAATTTGATCTTACTAAGAAAGATACATGATTTTTGATGTTTTTCCATCATTTTTCGAGTTTCGCATGGCCTCGCCCTAGTTTTGCAACTGGTGACCTCACTTTGTCTTTGTCTAAGTAACCTATCCATGTGTATTTTGTTAAGACAATTTAATGCTTTCGACTCGGTTAGTTAGCACCCTCGATCTATTTCGGTGGTTTTGCTAGGAATAACACCGGTCTTTATTTTATTGCCAACTTCGACACACAAAGTGGCAACCTTGATATGTTTCGGCATCCTCGAACCAATTAGCATAGATCTCACCTTATTAAAAACGACTTTCATTTTTTTGAGTTTTTATTATCATTTTATACATGTTTTGATCAAACTAGAGTTACTTATTTCATGTTTTGTGCTTAGAGGTACCATTGTTGAAACACTTAGTGAGATGGAAGTGATTTATAATCGATGGAAGAGAAAAAAATTCATCATAAATGATATTGGAGCACAAAGTTAAGGTAAGTACACTAAATAGCAATGTCATTTTTCTTTTAAGTGGTCTTTCCTTGTTCTTTAAGCATCCTTGCATATTTTTAGCAACCTTGTATTTGTTGGGAGTGGCCTTGCTCATGGTGGTGACCTTGTCTTATCTAGTAGACACCTTGCATATTTTTAGTGGACTTGAGCTTATTGTCAGCAACCTTGTCATTTAGCAAACTTTTTCTAATAAACAACAACCTCGCTACTTATATCGGTGGTCTTCATGACAACGAGCTAAGTTTTATGTTTTTCTCACTTTTTCATTTCTTATATTTAATTTTTTGAGATACTTTGTGTTTTAAAACTACTAATTCTTGGTGCGTAGGTCACCATACACATGTTGGAAGCACAACAATTGAGATGGGAGGGATGAATCAGTCCTTAACAACTTTTACTTCAATTACTTTTACTTGTGTGAACCATCAAATAATCCATTCAACATTCATTAACCATTATGATCTTATTAAACATGATACAATCATTCACAAGAGCATGAAGCAAGAGAGTATAAAAGAACATAACATATAATGTAGGAAACCCTCAAGGGGGATAAAATTCAATGAAACTTTTGTATATATTACTCAATATAAAAGATTTATATGAATACTATACATCACACAAGATTTTTTTAGTGAGGCACCAACCCCACAAGGATCACCAACCCCTAGTTTAGTAGGAATCCAATCCTACAATGAGGCTATAACCCCCAAGGTGATCAAGCATCAACTCAACCACCTGAATATGAAGATCTCTTGATGACCTTGTTCTACAACAATCGATTGTGATCACTTTGTTAGCTCCTCTCACTCACAACCTTCTCAAACTTCACTCTATCCTTCTTCGATCATACATGCAACACAAATGTTGATTAGGTCAAGAGACCTTGTAAATTTCCTTCTTCTCTTCCCTAATCAGCTTCACATACTCTTCTCAAATATGATCTTGATCCCCTACAACACTCTTCACAAGTATCCTCGCTTGCTCACCACTCCATCATCAACAAAAAAACACTCAAATGAGAAAACATAACTCAAATTTATACATGACACATCCCATTAACAACCACAAGTCGGATAAGAAAATTAATGTCGGTCATAGGAAACTTAAAAACACTCTTACACACTCATATATATTACCTTAAGAGACCTTATAGGTCGTCATTAGGCCAAACCACACAATGTGCTCAACTAGGCCTAAAAACAAGCTCTTTACTCCATCGGTATCTTCTTGAACTTTCAACGGCATGAGACAATTTCACCATGGCTCCATATGCGCTACAAACTTCATCAACACCTTCTCAAAATCATCAACCAACTTGAGCAACACTACAACCTCCAACTTTATCATGAAAGACTCCAAAAGACAAACATCTCTAACTAGGTCTTTAAGCACCAAAACTCATCCTAAAAACAAATGACTTCACACACCAAAAATATTGTGAAGACACATAGGGCACATCACTCAAAAGGTGTTGAAGCCTTCTAGATATTACTACTCATATAAACTCACAAAAAATGTCACAAGAAAAAAATAGATAATTATGTATTGAAAAGTAATTATATTTCATTGTTTGATAATAATTAAATAATAAATAATTTAAATCTAACATAATATAAAATAAGACCTCATTCTATTCAATGAGATATATGATACACGAGTATTTTATAGTTTTAAAAGTAATTTCAACATGTATAGGTTAGAATTATTTGATTTGAAATAGCAAAACATTTTTGAAACTTGTTATAAGTGACAAAAATTAATATCTAAGTTATATAAGAGTTGAACAACTATGCATATAATATTTGTATGTTATGTATATACATTTGAATGAAATGAAATATACAATATGTAGATACCTAATTTCTCATTTGCGCATTTTTAATACTAAAATTGCACCGATTGTCTTCTTCTTGGCATTATGCAATAATTAGTGAGTTTCCATAATTAGTTTATATTCATCATCCTCTCAATTAATTAACAATATCTCATTAGTTAATTAGTATTTTTTCATCTAGGATGCCAATTAGCATTGCTTTGTTGGTTAAAATCCACTTTTAATTAATTAATTATTCATTATTAGTTAATTACCCTTTCACAATCTTGTATTTAATTAATAAACCCTCTTATTAATTAAACCCCCTCTCAAACCCCTCTAAATCTACTAATTTCCCTCTAAAACATCCCCAAATGGATTGTACAAGTTAAACATGGCCTATTAATTAATACTAATTGATTAATTAAATCTTCCCTATTTCCCATGGGTCATTAATCTCTAAATAATCCATTCTAAACATGCTTATCCACTCCTAACTCTATATGTCCTTTATCCCACATTCACTAGGAAGTATGCTTCTCCCAAATTGGAAAGTTCAGCATAGTAAACATATTACCTTCCTACCAATCTACACCTTTAACACCTTTTTAATCTTATACACCTTGTACTCATACTCAAGAAGAGCATTTCTATTATAGGAAGGCTTTCCAAATTGAGAAACCCCTTGCTTGAAGTTAATAAGGGAAGATTCAAAACATGGCCTTTAGGCCATTTTGATGATATCACTTCCCTTTAGTGGCATCCTTGATCATGCATAATTTACATTCAAATTAGAAGGAAATATCTACATATCAAAAGCACATCCAATTTCGAAAGGAGATTTTGCATTATTTGATTTTAACTGTTTTTCCAAGTTTTTAGCTTTTTTCATGTTTTATCTTGATGTATTTGATTAAATATTTAAGGTACAATTTACTTGGTGTTAAATACTTTGTTAGTGTTGGGGTAGTAATGTCAAGTGGGATATCTACCACTATCTGTATGCCTCACATTATCTTAACGTTTATGTATTAAAATTTATTATGATGGTCTTCCACATTTAAGTGGGGAACAAAGTTATCGACTCACGGAAACCCCTCTCGGGATTGCTAATAAACCAACATATACATTGGTATTGATATAGAATATCAATTGGTTGGTAACGTTGATTATTATTGCATTATATAGAAAGAAATCACTTAGCAATTTTGTTATAAAAGAGACCAAGAAGTGAAGTAGAAGTGTTGGGTAGAACTTGTATTCGAGATCCTTAATACAAACATTACTTTATTACAACTTGAGGTTTTCCTTGGGTTTCCCCACTTATATCCGGTGTGTTATATCTCTTTTTTGTTTCTGCTATTTTCTTTAACTCTTGTTATTACATTATGTATTCTACATATCATAATCTATAATCTTCAGTAACTTATATTATGGATTTATAATCATTCTATTACTCATTCCTTATAAATCCTAACATGGTATTAGAGCTAGTGATTATGCGTGTGCAAGATCGATCTGGGATTTTTTTAATTTACTAGAGTGAAGAAGCTTGAAGTTTATTTACTAATGTATGATAACCTAGTTACTCACACAAGTCATCTTCAAGCTAACTAGGTTTAAAATTTTGATTCCCCCTTTTTTTTAAATATTGACTAAATGGATGTTTAAATTATGTTTGAGAAATTGTATGCTTAGATTTGTGTTTCTATACCTAGTTTCGGTCATTTTCGATTTAAGTCTCTGTCATCTGTGAGCTTAGTTTAATTTTTTGCATTGTGTATAGCCATTAGAGATTTTTTTATCTGTGGATCCAAAAGGATATCCTTAGATCTAGTTAGTTCGGAGCGTTTAAATCCACCTCGACTTTATAAATCTTTATTTTTTTGCTAGATTTATGTTTTGTGAAGCTCAAGCCAATCATTTTGCTCCATTTGGTTTTGTGTTGTCATTCTTTTGAGATCTCTTTGTTTTTGTGAAGCCCAAGCCAATCAGAAGGCTCCACCTTGCTTCACATTTTCAGTTTTATTGTTTATAGGTTTTTAGTTGTAAAACGTGAGCCAATAAGGGTTTTCCATGTGTTTTCGCATTACCATACTTTACTTTTATGCTTTCCTTTGTCATTTGTGAAATCCAATCCAATAAGAAAGCTCCAAGTCGCTTTATATTTCACGCTGTCAAGATTTTATTTGCATATTTATGTCTTTACGAAATACGAGACTAATAGGATTGCTCCATATTTCACATTGTCATTCCGTTTTTATCTTTTTCTATCTTTGCAAAATATGAGCCAATAAGATTGCTCCATGTAGCTCCGTATTTCGCATTGTCAGTATTTTGTTTGCTTTCTTCTGACATATGTGAAGGTTGAGCCAATAGAATTTCTCCAAGTATCTTCACATTTCACATTTTTCAGTCCTTCTTATTTGTGGAAGTGGATTATCCAATTAGATTTTGCCACCTTTTTCACATTTGTCAGACTTTGTTAGACTTGTGAAAAGTGAGCCATTTAAAAGGCTCCATGTGTGTCCAAGTTTTTCTTAGTATTTTTAGAACTACAAAGTACGAACCAATTGAATCTTGACACGTATTTTAATCTTCTATTGTGTTAGTCTTCACAAGTGTCAGGGTGTTAGTCTTTGCTTTGTCTTAGCCTCTTAGATTGTGACACTGTCTTTAGATTTTGGACCCAAACTTTATTTTAAAATTTTATCTTATTTTGGGGACTTTAAATCTGCCTAAAGCAATCTATTTAAAGTTTGGCGTAAAGCCTGCCAAGTATCTTTTGTCAGTCGCTAGATCATTGATAAGTGGCATTGTTTAACTAAGAATTTGTCGGTCCTTATCGATTGTGAACCAATAAAATGTGTCCACATTTCTTCACATTTTGTTTGTCATTTGTTTTAATTGTGTCGATCGGGAAAAGTGATCTAATGAAAAATAACACTTTTATATGATTTTGCTTATCTATTTTTTAATTAACTCACTTATGTCTAGTTTGTTCAATGTGAAGTGCAAGCTAATTAAAAATCAACATGTGTATTAAATTTTCGTGGTGTCGTTTTATATTTTTACACATGTCGTTGTTTTTTGTCATTTTTAACCCTATCATGGACCCGATAAGTTATTATTTTTGTTTAATTTGGGGACTTCACGTCTGCGCTGTGGTGATATGCATTAGATTTTTCCAAAACGATGACTCGTTCCTTGTTGCATTATTTTGATCTCCAATAAGTGTCATATCTTGATTTTTTTGTAGGTTTAAAAATTTATTTTTCTTCGCGGTTGTATATTTATTTATACCATAGATTTCAAGTTTCTTGTGTTTTGCGGCTTTCACACTCTTCTTTGTAGTGTGGGTTTAAAATTTTCTTTTTGTTGTGGTTTTATAAAGTTTCTTTATAATTGTGGGTTTCAAATATCCTTTGTAATGCGGGTTTTCTTAGGTTCTTTGTCTTGCAGATTCCAAATTTGAGTATCTTAGATCTTTTTCTCTGCGGCCTTTTGCAACATGTTGTCTTTTTCTTGCTAATCTATTTGCAAGCACATATCTAATAAAAATATTTGTATCTAGTTTCTTGTCTCTGTTTGGATTCTTTGATTCAAAATTTTAGCTGAATTCATTTCCAATGTTGTCTGAGCATTAAAAATGGCTAGCTCTGCTAGTTTTTATGTTGGATAAGTCTCGGCTATTAATTGGAACAAATTATAACATTTGGAAAAATTGATTAAAACATTTTTTTATGGCTAGGAAGCTATGGAATCTTGTGACTAGTGTGGAGACATGACCCACTGGAATACAAGAAACCCCTGAAAACCTTAGCTCTTCTCTAGAGATCACAGGAAGCTCTATCCATCCTTTTGCAAAGCATAAAAGATGAATTTTTTATGCATATAGGTCATATGGACTCACTTTATAGATGCATGGAAACAATTAGAAACCATGCATGAAGGTAGTCACCTATTAAAGATAATTAAGCTAATTATGGAATTGTTTACAACTCCTATGAAAGGGGATGAGAAAATAGTTAATTATTTAGCTAAAATTAAGAACATTAAAGCTCAATTAGATGGTTGTAACTATGAATTGTTTCAAGATAAGCTTTTGTACTTTATAATTCAGATTAACATTCATGAAAATTTCAAAAACTATATCTCTATTCTTAATTCTAAATATCAGAATGAGACTGATTTTCCTGATCTGGACACTTTGTCTTCTCTGCTAATTCAAGAAGAGTGTGTTATGGAGAATTTTGATTCAAAAGAGATGCTTCTCAAGCTTTGTTCTCTCATATCTTAAGTATTCTCATAATAGGAATAACAACAATCATAATCAAAAATCTAATATCAAATCTAGATTTAAAGCTAATCCTAAGTCTATTTCTGCTAAAAACAATCAGAACTTTAAAGTCAAATTTAATGGAAATTACAACAAGTGTGGAAAATTTGGGCATAAAGAGTCGATTGTAGAGTAAAAACTAACAAATCAGCTAAGAATGCTAGAAACAACAAGCCTAATAGTCAAAAGAAAGATCATAAGAAAAATCATGCAAACAAAGTTGAGCATTCTATTACCTGTATACTACCCTCTCACTTCAAATGCCAATGAATGGATTCTTGATAGTGGTGCCTCTAGGCACATGAATTGCACTCTTGGTATCCTCTCAGATGTAGTTAAATGTGAGGAGAATATATATCTAGGAGATAACTCCATCATTAGATATGAATCTTATGGCAATGTTAAATTGTCAAATAGTGTAATTAGGAATGTCTTGTATGTTCCTCAAGGTGAAATAGAATTTTTTTTGCTCTCGTCTAACTAAATAAAACTATAAAGTTATTTTGTTGTAAGATAAATGGTATGTAAAAGATAAATTCAGTAATGTTATTGCTTTCTGGTATTTAGAAAAATGGTTTATATATTTTTGATGGATTTGTGTCTGAATTTTGTTTTTCTTATTCATCTAGGAATGATATTCAACTTTGGCATGAAATACTTGGTCATGTAAATTTCAAAAATTGTATGAAATTTCTAGAATTAATCTTGTTGTTGGTCTCCCTAAATTAAAATTTGATCATGAGACATGTGAAAGTTTCTTGTGTGGTAAGAAACATGTTGAACCATTTCACAAGCATCATGATCCCAATTCTTCTCAACTATTAGAGCTGATTCACAAAGTGATGTGAGAGGTCCACTTGAAGTTCCTTCTCTCAGTGGAGCTTTGTATGTTGTTTTCTTTATTGATGACTTCTCTAGAATGACTTGGTCTTACTTTATTAAGAAAAGTTTGATGTCTTGTCTAAGTTTCAAGAATTTAAAGCTTTAGTTGAAAATGCTTCTAATATGAAAAATTAAAATAATTAGGAATGATAATGGAGGTGAATATGTCAACAAAAAGTTTGATGAGTTATGTGTGTCATGTGGGATTCAAAGAGAGTTGACTACTCCCTATTCCCTCAACAAAATGGCATTATAGAAAGGAAAAATAGGACTATCTTAGAGATGGCTAGGACTATGATTCATGCATCTAATGTGCCTAAGTTTTATGGGAAGAAGCCATGAATACTACAATCTATATCCTTAATAGAGTTCCTACAAAATATCTTCATCAAACTACACCCCTGGAAGTATGGACAAAACAAAAACCTAGATATCTCTCACATAAGAATATTTGGTAGCCCTTACTTCTATATTTATTCCTAAAGTTAAAAGGAAGAAGCTTGATCCAACCTCCTATTCATGTATCTTGTTGGATATGGTTGTAGAAATAAAGGTTTAAGATTTTATGATCCTTTCAAGCATGGCATTGTTGAAAATAGAAATGTTCTTGTCTTAGAAAAGACATTATGTGATGTTTCTCATGAACCCTCCTCTTCCTCTCTGAAATAGAGCCTGATAATCTTTCTCCTAACATTATGGAAACAAAAGTTCAAGAGACTGATTATCTGATTTGGATATGATGGAGATTGAGGGGAGTCATCTCAAAATGTCTTACATCACAAGGTTCCTAAATGGGCTCAAAGTATTGTTCAAGACCCTCAACCTGCTAATCTTAGAAAGGTAACTCATAGTTAACATTTTATCATGCCTTGATGACCCTCTATGAGAATTTGAACCATAATATTTTGAATAATCATGTTAATATGATAGATGGATTGGAAAGCTATGAAAGATGAATACAATGCTTTAGTTAAAAACAATACTTGGGAGCTTGTCCCTTCTCCTTTTAAGAGAAGCATTGTAGGATCTAGGTGGTTGTACAAGATCAAGTATAAATTTGTTGGAGAAATTGAAAAATTTAAGGCAAGGCTAGTAGCTCATGGTTTCACTCAAAAACATGGTTTGACTATGTTGAGAATTTTTCTCTTGTAGCTAAAATGAGCACTGTTAGAATTCTTCTTGCTTTGGATGCCCAATATGGTTGGGAGATTCACCAAATGGATGTTAAAAATGATGATTTTTTAAATGGTGACTTAAAAGAAGAAATCTACATGCGTCATCCTAAAGGTTTTGAAGAACTGGTAAATAAATTTATTTCTGTAAGCTCAAAAAGTATTTGTATGGTCTTAAACAAGCTCCTAGAGTTTGGTATGCTAAAATTAACAATTTCTTTCAAGATCTTGGCTTCTCTAATTGTTATTATGATAATGATCTATTTGTTAAGATTGAAAATAATCATATTATCATTATTTTTTTGTATGTAGATGATCTTTTGATTACTAGCAGTGATAGAAATTTAATTATTAAGATCAAAGAAAGGTTAAAAAAATTTTTGAAATGACTGATTTAGGTTTGCTAAATCATTTTCTTGGCATGGTTATATTTTAAGATCATAAGTCTATTGTTACATCTCAATCTTAGTATGCTAAGAATTTACTTAGAATATTTAACATGATTGATTATAATCCTATTTCCATTCCTATTGAAGTTGGTGTCAAATTAGATCCAAACCATCATGTGCTAAATTTGATCCTACTCTATATAGACAATATAGTTGGTAGTCTAATTTATTTGACTATTACTAGACCTAATATTTCTTATGTAGTAGGAGTAGTTTCAAGATTTATGCAGGATCCTTATGAGGATCATTGGAAAATGGAAAAAATAATTTTGAAATATATTAAAGGAACAATTAATTATGGTATGTTTTATTATTCTTCTAATAATGCAAAATTATTTAGCTATTGTGATTTTGATCATGTTGGTGATTGTAAATAGAAATTCTACTTCTAGATATGTTTTCAAGTTGGGTGTAGGTGCCATCACTTGGAGTAGCAAGAAAGCAACCAACAATGTCTATCTCTTCTACTGAAGTAAAGTATAGAAGTGTTATGAAGATGTAAAGGAAGCAATGTGGCTAAAAGATTGTTGGATGACTTGCATATGGGTGTCAAAGGGAGCACTACTCTTCTATGTGATAGCCAAAGTTGCATTGCTCTTGCTAAAAATCTAGTTTAGCATCAAAGGACCAAGCATATTGAAGTTCATATGCACTTTATTAGAGAGAAAGTCTTGAATGGTGATATTGATCTCAAGTTATGTTCGACTAAAGATAAAGTTGTAGATATCTTCACAAAAATGTTGTCTTCTTTCAAGTTATACAAATTTTGTGCCTTATTGGCCTATCAGAGTTTCCATTGAGGGGGAGTGTGCATGAAAATGCCACCTCTTAACAAATGTTGTAAACTTCCAATACTTCCTCCATTTTGTAATAAGTGAACAATCACATTTTGTATGTGATTTTACTTGTAAATCCTAGTGAAGAATCTCTAGTTATGGGTATGCCTTAGCTTATAAAAGGCTCCATAATCTGATGTAAGTCTTTATATGTAAAACACTTGTCTTAAGAATTTCTATATGGGAAGATCTATATGATTTCCCTCATTTTCATGCTAGCCTGAATCATTGTTGTTGATTCATGGATTTATAAATCCTTTTGTAGAAAAAGGTAAATCTAGCATGTCTTGTTTTTCTTCCCACTTAACATTAAGGGGGAGTATTGGGGTAGTAATGTCAAGTGGGATATCTACCATTGTTGTACACCCCACATTATCTTAAATTTTATGTATTAAAATTTATTATGATTGGTCTTCCACATTTAAGTGGGAATAAAGCGACTGACTAACAGATCTAATGACGACCATGACAATCTCTCTTAGGATTGCTAATAAGCTAACATATACATTGGTATTGATACATAAGATCAATTAGTTCGTAGCAATGATTATTATTGCATTGTATAGAAATAAATCACTTAGTAGTTCTATTCTAAGAGAGACCAAGGAGTGAAGTGGAAGTGTTGGGTAAAAATTGTATTTGAGATTCTTAATACAAAAATGATTTATTACTTGTGGAGTTTTTCCTTCGGGTTTCCCCACTTAAATATGGTGTCTTCTATCTCTTTTATTTCTTGCTATTTTCTTTAGCTCTTGTTATTACATTTTGTATTCTGCATATCATAATCTATAATCTTTGGAAACTTATATTATGGATTTATAATCAGTCTATTACTCATTCCTTATAAATACCGACAATTAGATTAGCTTAGGTTCTTTAACATGCATACATATGGCATGCCCGGTGGGACACCCCTTTGTCTCATGCACATTATTTTTAGTTTAGCTTCATTTACCACTTTCATGAGTTCTTTCAATTTGTTGAAAATTTCTATGTTCTTGTAGATGTTTGTTTGTATTTGAGAGTGTTAAGTGTTTTGCAGGTAGTAGAGAGGTGAAGTGATGTCAAAATTTGATCGTGCCAAGAAAAATACATTATTTTTTATGTTTTTGCATCATTTTTTTAGTTTCTACATGTTTAATGACCTCACCCTAGTTTACAACGGCCTTGTATGTGCATCCAATGACCTCACTTTGTCTATCGAAACATTTCCATGTGTATTTTGTTTAGACATTTCAAAGTGGTTTTGATTCGAGTAGGTAACATCCTCAACTGTTTGCATGATTTTTCTATGAATAACAACGGTCTTGATTTTATTGGTGACTTCAACACACACAATGCCAACTTTGATATGTTTTAGTGTCCTCAAACCATTCAAAGTGGCCTCTCCCTATTAAAAAGGAATTTCATTTTTAGAGTTTTGACTACCATTATGTCATTTCCCTATTGTTTTATCACTGTTGTATCTTGAATATGATTATTTCCATTATTTTAATCAACATTTCATGCTTATGTGCATTTTTATACATGTTTTGATTAACTAGAGTTACTTATTTCATGTTTTGTGCTTAGATGTACCATTGTTGAAACACTTAGTGAGATGGAAGTGATTTATAATTGAATCAAACAAAAAAATACTCATTAAAAATGATATTGGGAGTGCAAAGATAAGGTAAGTCCACTAAATAACAACATTGTTATTCTCGTTTAGTAGCCTTTCCTTGTTCTTAGCATCCTTGCATATTTTTAATAACATTGCATTTATTAGAATTGACCTTGGTCATAGTGGCGACCTCGCCTTATCTAGTAGCAACCTTGCATATTTTTAGTGGCCTTGAGCTTCATGTAAGCAACCTCATCATTTAGGAGATTGGATGTACTAAACAATGGCCTTGCTTTACTTGTATCGTTGTCTTATGACATCGAGCTAAGTTTTTGATTTTCTCTCACTTTTTGATCGCTTATAATTCATTTTTCGAGATACTTTATGTTTTCAAACTACTAATTCTTGGTGCGTAGGATTCCATACACATGTTGGAAGCATACTAACTAAATAGAGAGGGGTGAATAAATATTTAAAAAGTTTTACTTCAATTACTTTTACTTGTGTGAACTATAAAAAAATCCATTCAACACTCATTAACCATTGTGATCTTATTTAACATGATACAGATCATTCAAAAGAGCATGAAGAAAGAGAGAACACAAGAGAACAACATATAATTTATGAAACAATCAAGGGAATAAAACCCAATCAAACTTCGTATATATTACTCAATATAAAATACTTATGTGAATATTACACATCACACAATATTTCTTTTAAGCACTGAGGCACCAACCCAAAAGGAATGCTAACCCCTAGTTTAGTAGGACACCAATCCTACAAGGAGGATAAAATCCCCCAAGGTGATCAAACACCAACTCAACCACCTAAATATGAAGATCACTTGATGACCACTGTTTCTACAAAACCGATTGTGATCACTTTTTCAACTCCTCTCACTCAAAACCTTCTCAAATTTCACTCTATCCTTCTTCACTCATGCATGCATCATAAAACAATGATTAGGTAAAGAGACATTGTAGTTTATTCTTCTCTTCCTTGCTTAGATTCTCATAGAGCATTCTCAACTCTACTCTTTACCCCCTACAACACTCTTCACACTCTCTCCTTTCTCGCTCAAAGACTCCATCAACAAAAACACTCAAATGAGTAAACATAACTCAACTTTATACATGACACATCCCATAAATAACCACAAGTTAGATAAGACAATTAATTTTGGTCATAGGAAACTTAAAAAAACTCTTACACACTCATATATATTACCTTAAGAGACCTTATAGGTCGTCATTAGGCCAAACCACACAATGTGCTTAACTAGGCCTAAAAACAAGCTCTTTACTCCACCGATATCTTCTTGAACTTTCAAGGGAATGAGACAACTTCACCATGGCTCCATATACTCTAGAAACTTTATCAACACCTTCTCACAATGATCAACTAGCTCGGAAAAATTACAAACTCCAACTTCGTCATGGAACACTCCAATAGATAAACACCTCTAACTAGGGTTTTAAGCACCAATCATCCTAAAAACACGGATGACTTCACACACCAAAACATATTGTCAAGACACATATAACACATCAATCAAAAGGTATTGAATTCTTCTAGCTCAGAAAACTCATGGAAACTCACAAAACATGTCATAAGACCTCAACAAACATGCATATATGAAATTGCTCCATCTAAGCTTATAGGACTTGTTATCCAAAATTCACCCCAGGGTAATTTTGATAACATGCATCAGAATATTCAAGTCCCAAGCAGATAGATTGATTTAAGGCCCAAAATCATGTTTTTTGGGGTCCCTCTGCTTCTCTCTAACTCTCCCATCCAAGAAGAATCCCAACAGGTCGAGAAAATGGAAGAAATGTAGAAAACCAAGCTTGGGGCAGAAAAATGGAGAAAATCGGCTAAGTCCTAGTCCAAGCGGTCCTTGGGACAGTTGGGACATCGAGACGTGCGGGGCACAAAAAGCCGAATCGGCTGAAAAAATGGGAAAAATTTGCCTAAGTCTCACTTTGCTTAGTCCGGGACAGTTGGGACAAAAGTATGCAAAAGAGGACGCGGATCGGCGGTTTGGGCGCAGTCATCCATTTTGGGCGGTTTGAGGTAATTGTCCCATACGCATCGGGGACAGTTGGGACAGGTAGTACATGGAGGACGCGAATCGACCAATTTGGCTGAAACAGAGAACTTTTGTTTGGGACATCTGGGCCAAAAGTACGCATGGGACGCGGAGAGCCGAAAGAGCCAAGAGTGAATGGAAATGTGCCACGTGTCTTTGCCTCAAAGAGGGACAGGGAAGCCCGAATCGGGCGGATCGGAGAAATTTGTCCCAGACGGTTTGGGACATCCGGGCCAAAAATACACGAGGGACGTGAAGACCCGGAAAATCCGCCAACGAATCAGAATGTGACGTGTGTCACAAGGGGAGGCGCGATAAAAATTTCGACTAAGTGTTTTTGGGCCCGAAATTTCAAAGGGCAAGGTTTGAAGGGTCGGCCCGAGCTAATAGACATAGGACACGTGTCCTAAGGTGGGGAGTTCGGAGCCAGGGAAAGACTTAGGAAAATTTGACAAAAGTCTTGGGCCAAAAAATTAAAAGACAAGGATGACCCCGCGCCCCTGTCCTCCAACCAGATCATGCCACGTGTCCCAAGTGGCGGGGGCGCGGGGAAAAAATGGAAAATTTTCCAAAGTTATAAAAATGTCAAAATTTCAAAGGGAAACCACGGAAAGGTGGAGGAGAGAGAATTACTTAGCTAATCGGTGCTCGACACGTGTCATCTAGGTGGCGAGCGGGAAAAATTCAAAATCCGTTTTGGCCTTTTTTGCCCTAAATCTTCGGGGACGCCATATCTTTCGATCCGAGCTCGATTTTCACGTTCTTTATATCAATGGAAAGCTATCAAGGTTCTCTACACGATTCCGTGGTCAATCTTGCATTTTGGTTTAATTTGAGAGAGAAAATCAAGAAACGTCTCTCGGCGCGTGGTAATGGCGAATCGACGTCTCAACAACTCGTTTTAATGCACATGGGTCGCATTCTTCTTCAAATGGCCGAATCGACGTTTCAACAACCTGTTTTAATGCACATGGGTCGTTTCAACCACCGATTTTAATAAAGAATGCGTTTTGGTCAATGGTTGGATTGCTTGCACGTTTTCCTACGTTTTCTCTCTCTGGGCTCGACCATGCATTGTAAAAAGCCGATTTGGCTCATTATTACAAGTTGTTCATCTTTTAGCTCTACTCTCCCTTCTTTTTCTTCTCCGGGGTTGAAAATGGAGTTCGAACCTCCTCCACTGCTCTGTAATGGCATTTTTTGCCTTTTACTATTGAAATGATGTTCTGTGCAAACTTCTCAAGCAAAAAAAACGTGTTTTGTGATGCATCTGTCCATCCTTGTTCATTTTTGCTTGTTTTCTTCTTGCCTCTCTTCATTGCGGTATTTGTGCATATTCGATGTTCATTACAGTGTCCGGAGCTATGTTCATGGAGTTTTGGGACATTTTTGTGTGAAATCTATCCTTGGGCCCGTGATGCATCTCGTCCATCCTTCCCATCGCTCACCTCTCCTTGTCCATGGCGCTTTGATAGATGTTCAACATTTTACTTCTCGGTGTATCACTTTGTTTTAGTGTAGGCTTTGTTTTTCCCTTTTCTCTCTCTCTGTCTCCTTGGCATGGTTAGATTAGGTCTAGATTAGCTTGCCTACACCTGGAATAACTTGTGGCGGAGTAGTTTAGGAAGAGGAACCAACCTTCTCTGGAGATTCCTTTCTCATTTCTACAAGTCCCATGCTTGGAGAAAGGATTCAATATTGTGCAATCACATTGGATGCTAGAGCGATCAAACTAGAAATCGATCAACATCCGGGGATGCTTTGTGATTTTGCACTAACGGACTCAAGAACAAGTATTGAGTAAGTCAAGCTACAACACCAAAAATTTAACTTCCGAGCCCTACCAATGCATGGAAAACTTCAAGGACATCATGACTCACCTCTCCAAGAATGAATAAACATATGTTAGATGGAGAAAGCCTTACTTGTACACTGATGCATAAGTCTTATTGACATGTCTAAATATGTAGTTTTAAGCCATTAACGATTCAACATGAAACCACATCATCTAATCAAACCAATACCTTCAACACATCATATCATAATCCTACAATATCTCTATGCACATAAACCACTACTACACCATGCAAGAACATCACACACACCTCATACCATCATGACTAGTTTTGCACACTCTAGCCTTCTAGTGGTAGGTCACATTGTCGAGACTTGTTTCATTAAATTTCTCCATTGAACTTGCCAGATCACTTCATGATAACTTATAAAACTTTCAAGCTTTCTCCCACATTATTTCTTTCATCATGACACTTGTAACCTATGACCTTACCTATAAATATTCTATTAATAGAGGTATTTATTTAGCTTACCAACAGATATGGAACATGAAACCAACACTAAAATGACCTATAAGGATTCCTCTACATCCCTGAATAATAAAATGAGCTTGCACAAGTCATTTGGATTTCATATCATGAATATATTCTCTATCGTTATGAACTAGGGTTTTGGGAGGGTTTTGTCAAACTTCACTTCTTAATAATTGTTCATAAAGCACATGACATCATTTAACCACATTCCAACTGTAAAATTCTCTTAGATCCATGATTCAAATATTTTGAAAGGCTCATGTCCCCATGTAAATAATTCACGCACAAGTGAGCACTCCAAACATGACCTTGGAGTTGAAATCAACATTCCGAGAGCTCGGTAGAGAGCTAAAACCAATTTTTCATGCTTTTTTTTGATCCTTCTATCATGATTTTTTCCAACAACACTATAACATCCTCATTCATGTTTTCCAATACTTAGTCATGTTCTATAACCTCTTAAACTCTCCAACCACAATGACTTGTACATGCCTACTTACCTTGTCTTCATGACCTTTCTTCCAAAGGACCTTCATCATGCACTAAACATCTGAAACATGATCTTATTCACCTTCTACACCTATCATATAGTTTCACAATGCCTTCCAAATACTTATACGATAACTGCTGTGACCCATCTCTCATGCTATCACACCATCTTTCCTGAACTAGGACTAGGACTAAGCCTAGAATGGCTTGTCTCAACACAAACATCTCATGAACAAACCTTATATTCACTTTACACACTCATTAACACCTGTGAGTCATCATTATTAGCATGTTAGAAAACATAGAAACCAATGAACTTCTTTGGAGGTCACTCTTGACACCTAGTTTCTTGATCATTCCTTAAGAATCATGAATGCACATCTAGTCATCATGCCATAACAACACCTTATGATACCTCATCACTTAACTACCAATAAACCTTCATCTTATTTTATGAATGACACCTCATGCAAGATCCTTTGCAACCTAGACACTTCTTTGACATCAATTTTACTTGACATCAATGAAAACAACACTAATACAATGCCCCACCTTCGGCCTCAAACTTCTTATTTATGAGCATACTCTCCCGTTTGACATCTAATGAAAAATTCTAGCACAAAAAAATTTACATGAAAAAATGACACCAATGCATACCAAATTACTTACCTTGTTCCCTTGGTTTGTACTCTCCTTCTTGACACCAACTGATGCAACTGATCCATGGACATGTTTATCAAAATTCCTCAAGTCTCCCCCTAAACACACACATTCTAATTTGTCTTTATTTTTTCTCTGTAGTCTTCTTCACTATTGACACAACTCCCCTGACCCTATGCATACATATTTTTCTAACCATACATAATGGTGAACAATAGATTTATTTCCCTTGAGACTAAATGCTTTCAATTTAACTTGACATATATCCAAAAAATCAAAGCACCACAATTTATTATCCTATAGATCTGCTAAAATTACACAAAATGTTTGGAGACTTGAAATAAAAATATCTTGTTCCATCAACACTCAAGCTTGAATCAATTGTTTACCGAATTCTTCTTATAACTCAAACTCAGATATGAATTCCTTATCTTAGAAAATCCAAAATACCCCTTGGTTAATGTACACCTCGTTTCTTCATAGATTTACAGACTTTGAACATTACATCTTCATTTTTGACTGAATGCACAATCTTTTCACAACCCCGGGTCTTAACTTGTCATGAACTGAAACCAAGAATAAAATATGACATAGAGAGCATACCTTGAAACTTATTACTTGATAGTCTGATCAAGTCATCATATCACTATACACAACATTATTCAACTTGATCAATTAAGGTCTCTTGGCATAAAACCTACCAAAGTCTTCAAGAATTCTTGTTTCATATTGGTGGTCCTTCAAATATTGATCACAGATTGTTTATCACTCCTTCAAGAACATACATTCAAACCATGCACCCTTCTTGTAGCATAACATCTTGTTCCATTAGGTGAAAACACTGCTATCAATAGTATACACCCATAGCTCTATCATACACAATCTGAGACTTCATACATGAGATAACATAGACATCTTTAGATCTTCATACAAATGCTAGAAATAGATCACCTATAGGTCTTCTACATTATATTTTTTATCCAAACAAAGATCAACATAAATTCAATGTCAAAAACAAATCATCAACACACTCAAAGAGAAACACACAATTCATTCTCCTCTAATACTTATGGGTCTCATTACCACGACATGACCTATTAAGGACTCAAGAACTCTTCTTCAATAGGGTCATATAGGACTGCCAGTCCACCTCAAGAAACTAATCAAGGGGTCTTGATATCCAAACACCACTAATTGCACTACTCATACATATTGATTCATTCAATGACTTCTATAACATATGTAAGACATGCCACAAAAAGGAACACATGGTCCAATGATAATTCTCTGTTTTTAACCCAACACTGATCTTTTGACACACATACCTCTTCATGAATGATATAGAGAAACACATACATACCTCATATAATTGGATGAGATGAAAACACACATCCATTGCTTCTCAAACTAATGTATGTATTCAAGAATCCTAGTGAAGACACTCCTTTCATCTCGATACATCTAGTAGTTTCAAACATCCATGCCCTCATTTGATAGGTCACCTAATTTAAGCATCAAATTCCTTAATTGTTGAGTCTTCATTTCTCCATCATCCACCTGGTAGTATTCTTGAGCTGATAAAATAAGTTCTTGAAGTTCTTCAATAACAAACAAGATCATTTAATCAATAGAGCCATCATGGATAGAATGAGTTGTGTTAGATTCTTCTTTTATCTTCTCATCATTGTTAGACCTGGCATATGCCTTATTTTCATATTTATTCTTTCTCTATTTACAATATATTTCAATATGCAAAACATTGTTACAATAAAATAAAATAATAGGGTTCTTAATTCTAGGGGATTCATCTCTCCAATCTTTTGTAGATGGATCTTGATAACATTTTCTAGTAATATGACCAACATAGTTATAGGTGTAACAAACAATAGGATTCTTACCTTCATTTCTCCAAGTCGTGTAGATTGATCATGAAGACAATATCCGCAATGTGACCCTTCTCATCGTAGTTATAACAAGTAATGTTTCTTAATTGGTTATCTCTCTTATTTCTCCATGGATGATCATGTTTGAATTTCCTTCTAAATTACCTAGCTATATGATCAAAATTATTGCATGAATAACAATAACCCTTGAAATTATGTGAGATTCTCATTGCATTAGGTTGTCTTATGATGTTATTTTGAAATTTTGATATTATTCTTGGATTCAAAGCAACTCCTTGACTTGGCTCAAGATGCTTCTCTTCCTTATTTGTTTCTTCCTTGAAGCCCAAACTTGATTTATCACTAGAGTGGCTATACGACGGAAAAGTGACATGCGAGCATGGGAATCTGCAAGTGACTCTTCCTCGCACCCGACCTCCCGAGGTTGTGCAGAGACAATGGTGGGTATGGAATATGTATGGGATGCGAGACAAACTAGTTAGGCAATCTAATGTCTTGATGACGCACTAGTGGAATTTGCGAATCTAAGGCAAAGAAGGCCCTCCTAACTTCAATCGGTGTGATAGATCGGTCACCACAAGGATGACTGGCAAGGCTCCAATCAATATTGAGTTCGGTGTGATTCGATCTATAGGTTGTGGAATATGTGGAAAATGACCGGGATAGCTTCGTGTATTTCTCTCGGACAGGGTCATATGGTGGATGGTAAATATAGCCAATTCTATGGACAATTCTTTGGCCTAGTCCAGAATTCCCTAGCTCTGTTAGCTGTTGTGTCTAGCAAGGATAATTGTTCGATGATGATAGGTGGAAGTGGAGTAGACCGGAATACTAGTATGCGCAGGCCAATGTCTATGTCTATTTCTCCTATGGATTCGTTGGGCTGCGGGATTTGTGGGTCACAACCATAGATTCTTAGTTGTTGTGGACCTGTTATGGTCATGCGTGAAATCAAGTCCTAATCCCTAGTATCCAGTAATCGTATGCTTTCTCAGCTTCTATATTTAGGATCAATAACTGTGTTATTTTCTCGAATATCTTACAGGCATTCTTGCAACCTGGATTCTTAGGCTGGTATCTATATCTGTAAGAGTGTCTCCTTCACCTGGCTGTGGGACCAAAGGATCACAACCAAAGGTTTGTTCTCTTTCGAACCCTTCTACAGTCATATGAATGTTGTCTAGTGTAATCTGTAGTTCGGTTGATTTGACCAAAACGTGTGTGCTTGGTCGTCTTCTACGTTTAACCCACTCAATTGGGAATTGATTTCTTGCAAGCTTACCGTTGTTCGGAAGACTTGAATCCTAAGATTTTGATCTATATCAGTTATCGTGATGAGATTGGGTTGAGGCACGATTGGCTCGAATACGTATTCTCTGGGCTCTCTAGGTCCCGTGATTGTCATACAAAACAACAAAGTAAAACGAACTACAGTAAAATGAAACTTAACTATGTCGAATATATCTATATATGATTTCTCTATTTTTTTGTGTTTTCTGATGAACTTTACGAATTTAAGAAAGTAGCTATTTAAAATATCTAGAAATGACAACTAAAATAATCAATTTAAAACAAACAAAATAACCGAGTGTAGCTATTTGTCTGTGTAATTTGTAGATCTATTCTAAACAATAAAATAGCTTATCTAATCTATTTGCAAGATTCTCGATCCTACCTCAGAAGTGAGGAGTGAATCATAGTTTCTCAGAAACTATCAATCCCCATAGCTTCCCTGGCAATATCGAGAATAGAATTTACTGAAATAAAGCAATTAACTACTCTATTTGATATGATTCTAACTAGAACTTTGAAAGCTAGAACCTGGATTCTGCAGAATAGTGGCGAATCTGATGGTGTGTGTGATCTTGTCCCCTCAGTGTGATCTCCTCGTTCCTTCGTGTTCACGTGGATCCAGAAAAGTGTGTAATGCTAGCATCAACAGAAGTAGATATTGGGACAAAGGTAGCTCAAGACACAGACTGAATACAATGCGAGTAGGAGAGGGATAGCGCAAGAGTACAGAGCTTGGCTTATGCAATTCCTAGTGGGATCTATTGCGAGTCATGCAACATAAAGCATCCAGAACCTGAAACTATCCTATTTGAGGAGAAAAACCTACAACTTTAATGGCTTCCTAAGCTATTCTACTCCAATGGATTGGATGAAATAACAACACTGCTTGCACAAGATGGATTTGTGGCTTACCAACAGTAAAACAATGCTAACTAAGCATGCAATGAACTAAACTATGAATCCTAAGCAAAATAAAAGACTGAATTACTGAAATGAGAAGATGAGAAGTGAATGAGGGGCCATTTTCTTGAGCACAAGCCAACTATTTATAGCATTTGCATTTACCCAAGGTAAAAGCCAAATAGAACTCTTAAACTATAAACAATGGCAAAACACTATTCCAGGGAACCAGAATCATAAATGCAAGCTTATGGTGGTGAAAGAAAGCTGGTAAAATGTTGAATTTACGTGAGTCATGTTAAAAGAGCTTTCTAGAAAATGCGTAAAGGACCGCTGCCCTGAGCAGGGTGGCGGTTATAGGACCGCCGCCTGTTCGAGCGGCGATCATGAGACCGCCACCTAGGCAGGGCGGCGGTTTCATCACTGAAGAGAAAAAGGCCAAGAAAAGAGGGGAAAAGGGAAAAACAAAGCACGCGGGGGCTAAGCGGGGCATGCGGGATGTTAACGCACACTTGGAGAGCTTTTCCGGATCCCGAACACCTTGCGAGGAGACCTGTATCATCATTGGGGCACGTGTCACGTTGTTCTCGCAAAGATCAAAGATGCCTTACAATTTTGGGTATGTACAATGGCTTTGATTGTTCAACAGATCATCAAGATTTCTTGTGCTTTTTTCAAGTCTTTGATACATATTTAGTCTACTTGATACTTTTTCAAGCTTTGTTATTAATGAATCCATAGCCATACTGAATTTGATACACTCATCCTCTTTGTCCTTGACACTGGTTGTGTGCATTCCAATATGAGTTTCAAAACTTGTGCATAACTTGATACATTCCTTCTCATTGGATTCTAGTTTTGATGTACTGTTTCAAGTTGATCCTTTAACTGTTTACGGATTTCATCAAATTATTTAGCTTCCTTGATTGGTCTTCTCTCTAGAAAACTAATTTGTTCTTCATAGTCCTTATTTGATGACTTCATTTTCGATTTTTCTTCTTTTGAAGCTTTAGCTCTTCTAGGAATGTTCATATTATACCTTGAAGTTTGTATCTTCCTCTTCTTCATTTGAATCCCAACCATCACCATAAAACATGGAATATTCTTCTTTGGAGCAATTGGCTTCATTTTCTATGAATAAGGTACCAATTTTTTATCCTGACAACTTCATCATCACTCTCGAATTACTACTATCACTACAATCAAAGGAATTATAATCTTCTTTAGAATAGAGGCTTTTCTTGTTCTTAGAAAACTTCTTTTTACCTTTTAATGATCTAAAATTCTTCTTTCTCTTATTGGACTGTAGGATTGCTTGTCTTCATCATGAGAATCCTCAACTTCTTTATCACCCTCAACCTTATGCTTGTGAGGGAATATATTGGAAAAAAGACCAATCCAACCAAAATTAAAAATTTAAAAGCTAATTTACCCTTGTATTTACCTTAACCAAGTGTCAACCTCCTAGTAAACATTGCAATCAGTTCATCATCATGATTAGTGGTCTTCTTATCCTTTGACCTCTTCTTAGCCTTCAAAGCTACTAATTTAATATAATTAAAATTAAATCTTATTTGAGCAACTAATTGTAATAAATGATATCTAGATGATTACATATAGTAATCTGCAAGCACTAAGTGTTCAATAATGTAAACCCAAAGCAAATGAGAGATGGTGATGACTTAGCTAATTCTATGCAACTTGAGAATGATCATGACTGTGTATCTACTAGAACATAATGTCAATTATGTCGAAATGAATCACTGAGGGTTTATAAACCCAATAATGTACAAGAAAAATCCTGTGGGAGGATAGGAGTGCCCCAGACATTAGTGACTAATCTGGGTGCATGTGTCTACTCAGATGCTAAGAATCTGGTCTTTTCTAGGTCATAAGATATTCATTGTTATTCACTCTTTGTCACTCTGGATTCCCTGTTAGGTTGTTGGTCATACCGTAACCTAAAAACAAATGACTACCTACACATGCCCATAAACCACATCAAATCTAATAAAAAGATGCAAAATGTGGAGTTAGTTTGACCCCGGTGGTCACCGAAGAGTGAACTTATGACCAAACACTACATGATGTAGCCTAGATTTCCCTAGTAAAATCCCAGGTGCGTTGGCACATCACTCAGCCTAAAATGAGCACTCACCTGAAGTGGGAAAAGGTACCAAGCCCCTCTTTAGGCTTACTATTGTAGGAGGTTAGCATGATGAAGACTTAATAGATTCATATCCATAATTAATATAACATTCTACAGAGCATATCTAGATCTAGATCTTAAAGAATAACATATTTAAATGATAACCAATATGAGATCAACCATGCAAGATCCAATTATACTCAGAATTAACACTCTTATTTAGCCTATACAATCCATTATATTAAACATGATAAATACACAGGAGAATCTTACAATACTAGAATCATATGCTCATGCGCGTAACAGATCTGATAGTATAATCTCATAGTAATTCAATCCTTACACATCTCTCATACTTATATCTTTCTCTGTGTATATCATACTACACATACCAATACATATTTATAAGGGTGGGGACTTTCCCTTCACCACTTATCTAATCCCAAAATAGGCTGCATGCTATTATTAGCCACGCGTCGTTACAATAATAACCACACATGTAAGTGCAATAAAAATAGAATTATTCTAGTTAAATGTCGTAGTAAATGTATTCTCAACTTTGTACTCATACAAAGTGCTTGAGCTAATCCTCCAAAAATAGCCAATGCGTGTCATGCAAGTCTTTAACCGAGTTACGTGTTTGGTAAGAATTCTCCAAAACTAGCTCGTACATGTGAAAATGGCTAAGTCCCAAATCTATCTTTCTTCTTTGCACGTGATTCTTTCCTGACCCTTCTACACCTTTGAACATGCTCTATTCTTCTACGTGAACCTTCGGTATGTTTTTCGCTAAGTGTCATATCTTAATTGACCAACATTACCCCACACTAATTGCATTACCGCCTCGACAATGGTTGTCTCCAAAATGAATCAAAGAATGTGAATAGAATAATAGAAAGAATTTTTATGAATAAAATAATTACGTTACCCTACAACATCTTCTACTTCAACCTGGAAGAATCAATTTTGGATATTATTCTTTTATTTTTGCCTCTAAAGTCTGCCAATCATTGAGTGTGACCTCTACCTTTTTGGGATATCTATTGCAATTAACTCTAACTCATCTTTTGCAATCTCCTTTTGATTATGTAAGACCAAAATAATCTTTGGACATTGTAGTCATTCTTCCTTCTAACAAGTCCATATTTTACGCAATGAGTTTCCTAAGCTCATCTAGCCTTTCCTTTTATGGTTCTTGTGCTTTTGTAAGGGCCTCGTGCTTCTGCTTGACAAGCGCTAATCATTCTGCATAGCCCAAGGTCTCATCCTTCATGGATTTTAGGACTTCATTGTCTTCCATAATGGTCCTGGTTCTTATAATGGCTTCTGGGGCTGTACAAATATTTAGTGCTTGATCTACTTTCTTTCAGTTCCTCCTATAAGCTTTAGAGCAATCCCTCATATGATGCAATCTTCCTCATCACCGAAGCCTTTTCTCGCTCTGCTTCTTGTGTTGGATCCTTTGGTCTTTGGCATGTGTAGAGCAAGCACCAAGTCCACCAAGGTGCGTACATAATGCATCACTGAAGGAAAATTTTGTGGTACCTTGGATTCCAGGCATGGTCTCGCCTTCAGAAAAAATCTCCAATTTCCTCTACCATGCTTATAAATGCACTATTATTCTTTTATTCCAAGTCCTTTTCTTGCTTTAGGCGCGTTATTTCTACATCCTTATTTGTGAGTTCTTTTATTAGCGCCCTAACTATTGCAACCTTATCCACATTTTGTCATGCCACCTCTATCAAGAATTTTACCAAAGCATTACTCACTTGTTCATTTGACATAACAGTAGGCTTTATTGTTATGTGTCAAGCCTGAGGTGTCTTCTTTAACCTCCTTGATACACATGAATCTTCACATAAATCAAAATCTAGTTCATCCATGTGTATGTGCATAGACCATGATAGTTGCTTTCTTGTGCACATGGTTTCCATATCTTCATCCATCAGCTCCCACCCATACAACTCCTTTGGTGTCATTGTGCTTTGAAAATAGGTGCAGACAATTTTACCTATGTCCTTAGTGTAGCCCATGACTAATGCAACATATTATCCACTTGTTATTTTCAATCTTGGCCCCTTAGGAACTTGAGCATCAAGATTTGGAGCTTGTTCTACTATGCCTTGAGTAGTCTCTTGTGCTATCTCATCTGCCTCCTTTTCTCCTTCTTCTCCATCCTTCATTTCTTTGTCCCTTTGCTCTTCCACATTCTCTGGAGGTGTAGGAGATTCGGGCATGCTTTCCTCAGACTCTTCCTCCTCCACACCTAGCTTCAACTTTCTCCTTCTCTTCTTAGCTATCTCCTTCTATGGAGAGAGTCGAGGTGATCTGAGCATTGATTGTGGAGTAGCACCTTGGGTTCTGGTTCTTCTGAATACCATTTTGAAATGATGTTATCCTTATATGACATCCAAGTCCTCATCATCTCCCTCTTGTGATTGGGGTGGAGTAATCGCATGCTCAGCTTCTACCCTAGATGTAGGCTACCTCCTAAATATGTGCTCTAAACCACCACTATCTTCATGCTCCTCTTCTTCATCATCTACTTCTATTGTCTCTGTGGGCTTAGGTGCTGGAACATTTTCCATTGTATGCTTACCTTTTGGCGGCCTTGGGAGTGTGAAATCATTCTCCACATACTTATTGTTCTCTAACTTGGGCTTGAGTTGAAGGTACACAAGCACTACTACAACGTCTCCAACAACCAAGCTTAATGGCTTCATGCTTATTATATATGAGATAAGCCTCTCAATGTAGGCAATCCATCCTAGATATACATATGTCTTTCTCAGTGTATGGTAGTCACAATCTACCTTGTTTGCATTGAATCTTAGGTGGTGCGCATCCAAAAACTAGTGAAATGTTGCCTAGAAATATTATGCTGTGAAGGCATATGATAATTTGCACCATGGGCTCCAAGCTCCATCTTTCATGGTGAACCGCGCGATACAAAAGTGCTTTGGTACACCATGAATCGCACCGCCTTCCCTACTACCAAAGTTAACTCCTTAGGTATATGTCATTCTTCTTCAAATGTTACATGGAACCTATCGTACCACTTCTCTACCCTCTACTTGAATGGTCCGTTCATTGATCCTTTACACAAGTACTTGCCAAATATTTCTGCAAGTGACTTGTTCTCCATAGGGTATTCCCAAATTTTCTCCTTTGGCCCATCGGGCACCCCGATTTCCATAAACACTAGAGATAATAGAATAGCCCCAAAACTGATTTTCTCCTATGCGTGCTTATTCAATGATAGTATTTTCTATGTGATCTGTGAGATTGTAGATCACTCCTTGAGACATCTTCCTTGTAATGTGAAACCATATTGTATTCACATGCAACCACCTTTCTTGGTCATTCAACTTTGTTATAAGATGGGTAGCTTCTGTACTATTGTGTACTTCTTCAATTTGTCGATGTGTGTGCCGCGCAGACCCTTGGTATAGCCTAACTCCTTCCTTGTCTCTAGGATTGCAGCCTTATCGGTTGAATAACCATCTAGATCTAGCCCCGTGCCTTTCAACCTTGTTATTGTTGAGATCAACGTGGTTGTGATCCTTACCCTGCATCCCGCAAAGTAGAAGAAATCTTCATGTACCTTGCTCATCAACCAATGGTACAAGGGTTCATATTTACCAAAGTAGGGGAGATCATATAACTTGTAAACTCAAATTTGTTTCAACAAATTCTCCCCAACGTTGTCATACATCGGCATGTCTTTTGTTATGTGCTTATTTGTCTTTGTGTTTAATAACGCATCCAACTCCTTATTTTCAGGTGTACGATGGTTGTAATCACTGATCTTGCTCTTTTGGATGTGGGAATCCCATTCCTAACCCACAATCACACCCTTCGGATACTGTATTTCTAAAAAATTACTCTCAAGATTCATTTCAACCTCTACTTCCACTTTCTTCTTCCCCTTAGCTCCTGCGGTAGGTGCTTTCTTTGGTGCCATCTATAACTTGCAATATTCTAACTTCAAATACTCACCTTCTATCTCCTACAATGTGCAAACCCAAACCCTAGCTCAATTCAATGTGCCCTAGCTCTTTTCAACACCTTGCTTCACTCAAACCCTTTGCAACTAGGGACGTAAGCTTCCTCTACACACAAATCTATTTGTCACGTCTCGATTCACACTCTTCGCACCTTAATTCTTTTCTCGCATCTCGGTCACACTTGGATATTTTAAATTATCGTGATTGTAATGGTGAAAATGAACTCACATCTCGTCCTTTTATATATTTTTAAAAATTTAGTGGATTTATTGCTCATTCACCTACCAACAATCCCCATTAATTGATCCTTTTTTTTTTCCATTTTCCATGCGGTACATCTTTACGCCTCATTCATAACCTTCTAGCACGACCTCCTACCTTATGGCTATATACTTCTCTTCAACGTGCTTCCATGCACTCAATTACCTAACCACTTTGCACCTTCCATTGGTAGTCTTCATGGCCTCTCGCTTACATCACATTATCTTTGGTCCATAATTTATCTCCATCTATGGTCATCATGTCTAGAAGAAAAAAATTCTCCAACTTTGAATAACACTTGTAGTTGTTTTTTCCTTTCATGTGTACTTATTTTCAACAAATCCTGTACTTGGATATCAATAAGCACCTAACACTAAGGGTATGTGCAGTCCTCTACACATATAAATTCTTCAAATAGTAATTTTCTTCCGCGCATAAATGAACTTATTACACAAAAACACCAACTAAATTGACAAAGAATAATGACAAATAAGGAAATACATTAAGGAAAATATAGAATTGAAAACCTAATCTAACTCGGCAACATTGCCTTATTGCAAACACCAAGAGGACTTATTTACGGTAGGGCTTTAGCCTACTCCCTTGAAGTAACCAGGTAGAAGTGTTCCATCAAATGCCTTTAATTGGAAAATGCCTGTTTCAAGTATGTGAGTGATAACATATGGCCCCAACCAATGTACTTTGAGTTTTCCTAGATGGCACAAAAACTTAGAATCATAAAGGAGCACCATCTGTCTAATTGTGAAATTTTTATCCCTAATGTGCCTGTCATGCCATGATTTTTTCCTGGAATTTTCTTGTTTTTGACTCCAACGTGCTATTTCTCATCGCTCATCTAACTTGATTAACTTTCCAATCCATTCTTCTAATGCTTTCTCATCAGCTAGACCTCTAACATGCACAATACACAAAGATGGTAACATGAATTCCATAGGAAGAACTACTTCCACGCCAAACACTAATTGAAATGGTGTGGCTTTGTTCAACCTGTTATATTTTGTGTAATATGCCCAAAGCACTGTAGATACTTTATCATCCCAATCCTTTCTTCCAACATCACAAATTTTTGTCAATTTATGGCTCAAAATTTTGTTGAAAGCCTCAACAGTCCCATTTTTTTAAGGATGATATGGTGTAGTCTTATGGTGTGCAATCATGAATTCATCTAATAAAATTCTAATTATCTCATTCATAAAGTGTGTGCCCCTATCACTGGTCAAACTTACAGACATCCATACCTCATAATAATATTTTCCCATAGAAACCTAGTTGCTGTAACTACTATACAATCCTTTGTAGGGGCTTCTTCTACCCACCTTGTAAGGTAATCCATGCAAGTAATGATGTAGCGCGATCCGGTTCTACGTGCGGCTAGCGAAGTAGGACCCAAAAAATCAACTATCCATTTCTCAAATGGCTCTGCACTAGGAATATTCCTTAATGGCATCTCATCTCGTTGTCCTTGTTTTCTAAGATGTTGACAGTGATCACATGCCTTACAAAATTCCTTTAAATCTTTATACAGGGCCTCCCACCATAATCCAATGAGTAGAATCTTGCGCGTAGTGGTATCACCTGTAATACCACCATGAGCTTCTTCCATAATATATGTGCACTCATGCTCCAAAGTA
The DNA here is from genome assembly GCA_018340775.1 of Taxus wallichiana var. yunnanensis. NCBI lineage: Eukaryota > Viridiplantae > Streptophyta > Pinopsida > Cupressales > Taxaceae > Taxus > Taxus wallichiana. The sequence goes on from CM031235.1 coordinate 566,576,242, forward strand.
CACAATGACGTAATACTTCATCCCAGCCTAATTTGTACAAGTCACCACTATTTAACATATAGGGTGTCGTGCATATAACAAGTTGTTTCTTCTCCAAGTATTTCATTCCTTCTGGTGCCATGCATGTTCATAGAAAGACAACTATGTCCTCTAATTCCAATGACACATGTTGTAACCTGTATAACTTTGCATCAGGCATGGTATCTTCAATTTCATATGCTTCTTCTCCTGACTGTAGTCTAGATAAATGGTTTGGTTCGAATTACTTTTTCTGGTTTGACCACAACTATGAAATCAAATTCTTGAAATAAGAGTACCCATCTACATATACGCCCCTGTAAAACAGGATTATTTACCAAATACTTCAATGCCATGTGATCTATATAAAATACAAATGGTGTAGCTAGTAGGTACTGTCTAAATTTATGTAGCACATAGATCATTGACAAAGCTTCACGTTCGTAGTTGTGTAATTTTTCTCTGTAGGAGTCAACTTTCTAAGTTAGTAAAACATATAGGATGATCTACAATACCTTCTCGGGATGAGCCAATATCGCACCAATTTCCATGCCAAAGGTTTCCACATGTACATGAAATGGTTGGTCCCACAAAGGAAAACATAGAATAGGCACGGTAGTAAGTTTCTCCTTTAATGTCTCGAATGCGTGCTGCTACGGTTCTCCCCAGTAGAACATACCTTTTCCTTTCAGTAAATCCTCAAAAGGTGCGGAAACCATGGCATATTCTTTAATAAATTTCCTATAATATCCGGCATGACCCAAAAATCCGTGCACCTCACTGACTGGTAGGCTCTTTTAGGCCGATAATGACTACAACCTTAGTTGGATCAACCAACAAACTGTCCTTGTAGATTATGTGTCCTAACAATATTCTAAATGGTGTAGAAAATATGTACTTCTTGATGTTGAAAGAGATACTCAAATGTATACATCTTTCAAAAATTAAGTGCTGATTGTCACAATGATCTTTGACCAGTCCATACACCTGTCTAATCATCTAAATAAGCTTGTAAGAAGTTGTGAATAAACTCTTTAAACGCCTAAAAATTATGCACAAAAATACAACAGCACATTGTTTAGACCAAAAGGCATCACAGTATAGGCGAAGCTACCCCATTCGAGTAGTAAAATTAGTTTTTTCATGATCCTCTTGGGCAATTCTAACTTGATGATACCTAGAGAACCCATCGTCAAATGAATAGATTTTACACCCCGCAATGCCTTCTAGTATTTCCTCGGTGAATGGCATAGAAAAGGGATCAGTCACACATGCAACATTCAATTCCGTTAGTCCACATAGATCCTAATTTGACCATCCTTCTTGATATCGATCACCATTGGACTAACCCATTTCGACTCGTCTGGGGTTTGATGATTTCATACTTCAATATTTTGGCAATCTCTTATTTGACCTTTTACAAAGTTGGGGTTCATCCTGTAGGGTCTCTTTCTAACTAGGCACACACCCTCTTCAAGATTTATCCTCATCTCCCTTAATGATTCATGCATGAATTTAAGATCATGGTACCCCTAAGGAAATAAATCTTGATAATCCCATAAGTAACTCTATGATTTTTGCCACGTCGAGTTTGACCAATAGTCCCCAATTATGGTCTCCTTAGGCTCAAAGATCCGATCCAATATTCACTTTCTTTGTCTTCATAGGTTCATGGTAGGAGTGCGTGGTTTTATCTACACTATCCAATGCCTCATGCCTACCTATTGAATGGTTTACATCCAAATATTCTACTTCTTCCTCATCTACTAAGCGAGACCATTTTTCCTTTTTATTTCTCAAGGAAAACATGCTAAAGTAGTGTTGCATTGGCCTCTATTTCTTCAACAAAACATGCTCTTGAGTTTCCTTCATCGAATAACTCCTAAATGAGTTCTTCAGGCTTGATACTATCTCTGCCATAGTTAAGCACTTTATGACTTTTAATGCTTCTTCCATAGGAGGCTTGGTAGAGAATAAGTCAAACATCTAGGTCATTCCTGTAATTAAATCTTGCCAATTTCTAGTCTCTCTATGGAGTTCTGCATATACATACCAAGCACGTGCACAACCATGTAGAGTGGAATAAAACTTGTGCACCCAGAGTGAAGGTGGTAAAGCTTCCTACCCCTCTGTCCAGAGTCTCTCACACTGCTGAAAATGGTGCTAAACATGTTGATTACCATGATAAGTGCATATTTGAGTAGGTGCATTTCTCCTAAAGAACCTAGTGGCAAGAGCAATCCTAATTTCATTCCATCCTACAAGATTATCCTTTTGGATCACCCATTAGCACGCTGGTATACTAGCATATTCTTCTTCTTCCAACGATTTTAGCCACTCTTCTTCCATGGTGTGCAAGAACACCATAGGGTCTCCTTCTCCGGTGTAACAAGGTATCGAGTTGTTACCTATTCTCCTGATATAACGCGGTTTGCTGACCTTAGGAAATATGCTCTTTACTTTGCACCCTACCAACTCATAAGTGCTATGAGCCTAATTATCACAAGAAACACTTGTAGTATCGCTAATAGACTGTGCATCCTCCCACTGAAGGATTCCTTCTTTACATGGCTCAAGAACCTCTGGATCTTGGATGGCGCGTACATAAATCCTATTCAGGTCTTCTTCACTCAAGGGCTCAACATAGGGCATAAATTTTCCATCTATTAAAGGGATAATAACTCTTTCCTCCTTATTTTCAAAACTGATATAACCCTTGTTGAACCGAAGATCAACATTATTTACATAACACCAAGGATGCCCCAATAGAGATGGGAAGCTATCTAACTCTCGCCGAGTCTTTAAAACCTCAAAATATCCAATGAACTTGGCTCCTTGTATGGTAATGGATGCATCTTTTAAAACTTTGATGGGAGTGGCCTTAGTCTGATTAGCCATGAACAACACATTAGAGGATGCTTGCAATGGAGGTCTCCCCATTTTTACCCATGCATATAAAGTAAGAACATTGAATTATGTGCCCGTATCAATTAGTATATTACTCAAGATCCACCCATCAATAAGAGCATTTAAATTTATTTCCTTGTCATAATCTAGGCTATGAGGGGGAAGATTTGCATGCAGGATCCGCCGCCCCATCTTATTACTTACGCATGAAGTGTTTCCTTTTAACCAATTCCCTAACAATGGAATGGTATTCTCCTAACATATCATCTTTCATACTTCTTTCAAATCATCCATATTAGATTGGACCTCTATGATGCTTTCTTTTGCTCCATATTTCATGATTACTTGTTTAAATATTGTATTTCACCTTGAAAATTCCTAAGTACCTCCATGGTTTACGGTAAACCTCCTTCTCATGGGCGGGATCGGGTATCGTGCATGCATAACCTCCTCTTTAGTGATGGTAGGATTTTACTACAATGCCTCTTTGCACGCATTGCTTCAACGCAGTCATGATCTTTACCTATAATGCTTCAAATTCTGGTTCCAACTTTGGCATCCACTAACTTTCCACAACACAATGTATCCTTACCATCCCTGCACCTTTGTTTTCTTGTTTATGTTGCTTGCTAAGATGCTCATAAAAGTCCAGGCACTCCTCAATTATTTCCACTGGAAGGAACATGTAATATCTCGAGGACATTCACGCCGTAGTGGTAAGGAGATCTACATGTGTAACACGTTACGTGAGGGAACTTGATTTTTCCACCACCATAGCCTCGGCCTCCATATCCTCCTTGAAAGCCTCGACCTCTACCACAACCTCCTTCAAAACATCCTTCACTTCGATCATAGCATGCCTAATTTTGATCCCAATCCTAATGCTTGTTATTACTTTTAGCGTTATCTCGAAACTCCTGTCTATCATATAACGATGTCTATAGGATCATGGATCTAACCAATCAGCCGGTAGTCTTCCGTGTCATGAGTTGTGGACCTACATATTTTTCAGTAGCATGAAACATTCTTCCTTATCGCGCATTGTAGTAATGGGAAATGACTAACATCATGGTTTAGATGGCATATCTCACAGTCCAACAACAATGAGCACACTAATCTATGGGGACAACTATCCTTGACGTGACCTTCCACTTCACAATCTATGCACCAAATCCCTATGCATGTCTCATGTGCTAAATTTTCTAATAACTTATCAACTAATTCACCATAGTTGTGATCTCGTGCTTCTAAAAATGGGCTCACCCGATTGTCTATAATCCTAAATGCATCAATGCGTAAGGCTTATTTGAGTGCTTCGCATGGATATATGTATGTCTTATGTGATAGTGCCCTTATAAAATGTGTTATCATGCCCCCAATGAACCATTACGCATGTTGGCTTGCATGAATATCATAAGAAAGCTTGGATAATAGTGTTTTGAAATGAGCATCATACTCTCTGACACTCTCAGTAGTGCCTTGCTTGATATCCTTGAGTGCACTTATGCTCTTCTGCTCGAACTCAGGGATGTGAAACTCTTTAAAGAAAACATCATTTAAGGCTACATAGTCTACGTAAGTCGATCAGTGGTCAAAATTTCTATACCAATCTGTGTATGCGTTTCCTCGTAACATAGTATAAAATTGAATTACCATACACTTAGAAGCCATAATTCTGTTAGTGCAAAATCACAACACCCCGATGTTGATCAGATTTCTAGGTTGATAATACTAGCATCCCGGTGTGATTTCACAACATGGAATCCTTTCTTCAAGTGTGGGACTTAAAAAAATGAGAAAGGAATCTCCAGAGAGAAGGCTGGTTCCTATTCCTCTGTTCACATGCACACGAAAAATGCAGAGGGTTTACTCAAAACCTAATCTAATCTTGCCAAGGAGATAGGGTAAGAAGATGCATAAAAATAAACCTAAGCTAATAGAGGTGATGCACCGAGGAATGAAGAACACCTATCTTTCCAATAAACACAAACCATTCAAATGTGATGCAAGATCATGCACAGATAACAAAATTTGCAGTGAAAGATCAGGAGGATGCAAATGAACATAGAGAGGGTTGAGAATCATCCACAGACATGCATTACTTGCTCTAAAGATCGATACAATACACTACAAAATGCCAAGAGGCAAATTTGCATTACAGTTTTAAATGGGAGGTTTGAACTCCACAAATTGTCTACCAAAGAGAAGAAGGGAGGGGCAAAACAAGAATGTTCAACCCTTAGAAAGAAGCCCCTCCTTACAATTTATAGGAAGAATGAGAGAGGGAAGAGAGAGGAAATCTAGATCTACCCCAACCACTTCTAGGTTGCATTTAATTCATCTCATTATGGTGGTAGGTGAGAACCCTAGCAAAAGCGGTGAACTGTATTTTGCATTTAAGCTGGTTGTTGAAACGTCATTTCTGGCCATTATCACGTACTAGAGGCATTTTTAATTTTCTCTCTCCAAACTAAACCAAAATGCAAGATTGACCCCAGAATCATGTAGAGAATTTCACCAGCTTTCCATTGATATAAAGAACGTGAAAATCTGAGCTCTGGATCGAAAGTTATGACGATCTGAAGATTTAGGGCAAAACAAAGGCCAAACGGATCGGCGGGAAAATATTTGAATTTTTCTCGTGCTCTGCCACTTGGATGACACGTGTCGGGCTCTGATTCATCCGCAGGTTCATCCTTTGAAAATTTATTTTGGGCCCTTCCTTAATTTCTTGCCACTTGGACACGTGGCACTATTTTATTGGCTCGGGCCTGAGGGGCGCACTTTGTCCTTCAAAAATTTGGTATTTTTCACTTTGGGAAAATTTTCCCATTTCTCCCTTGCACTCCGCCACTCAAGTGCCACATGGCATGATTTCATTGGATGTGGGCCCTTCCTGACCATTTCCTTTTGTTTTTTGCCTTTGGAAATTTTTTTAAAATTTTCCCGGCCGATGAGGTGAAGACACGTGGCGAGATTTGATTCGTTGGCGGCTCTTTCAGCTTTTCACGTCCCACACGTCCCTCGCGTACCTTTGTCCTGGCTATCCGGATGAAAGTCTCTGTTTTGGCGAATCGGTCGGTTCGCATCTCTCTGCGTACTTCGGCCCGGATGTCCCAAACTGTCTGGGACAAATATCTCCGAACCACCCGATTCGGGCTTCCTTGTTCTGTTTGAGGTGAAGACACGTGGCGAGATTCCATTTGTTGGCGGCTCTTTCAGCTTTTCACGCCCCACGCATCCTTTTGGCCCAACTGCCCCGGACGAGAGTCTCTGTTTCGCCCGATCGGCCGGTTTGCCTCTCGCGTACTTAGGCCGGATGTCCCAAATCTGCTGTCTCGGACGAATATCTCGAACCGCCCAAAATGGGTGAATTGTGCCAAACCAGCCGATTTTCGTCCCACATGTACCTTTGGCCCGGATGTCCCAGATCGCGCAAAACAAGACTTAGGTAATTTTTTCCCTCTTTCGGCCGATTCGGCTTTTCGCGTCCCACGCGTCCCGACGTCCCAACTGTCCCAACTGCTGCGTGGACTAGGACTTAGCTGATTTTCTTCATTTTTTTGGCCCCAAGCTTGGTTTTTTGCAATATTTTCACCTTTTCTAACTCGTTGGGCTTTCTTCTTGGATGGGAGAGTTAGAAAAAGGCCGAGGGGACCTCGAAAAACATGATTTTGGGCCTTGAATCGATCTACTTGCTTGGGACTAAATAATTTGATGCATGTTATCAAAATTACCTTGAGGTGTGAATTTTGGATAACAATTCCTTTTGTGCACCACAATATATCACACATGTGAACATGTTCAATAACAGCTTCTATGCCCCTATACTCTGGGAGATGAAGAGACATATCCATGTAAATATTCTAGGGTTGGTGTAAACCTTGCCCACCGATCCAAAACCTCTTGTGTTTCCGCTACCTCTAGAACCACTAGATCCTCTAGAACTAGAGCCACCAATACCCCATGATCCTGACCCCGTAGCTAGAGTCAGACTAGAAGATGTACTTCCCTGTTTCCTAACAGTAGTCTTGAATCGCACCTTGACAGTCTGTGAAGTATTACTAATCCCATAAGAGAGTCTAAAAGTATGCATGCTTGAACTCTATACAAATGATACACCAAAAAGGTAATCCCATATAGCAATGAAGCTATTTTCACTACCATCGTTATGCTTTTTATATGACTCACTCCTTCTCTCCCACGCCTAAATTAGCTTGTTGATTGTTTGTTGTTCTAGATACTAGAAAACATAGCGCAAGGGCAAGGTTTCTAGGTGGATTCGGATGCACACACCGTGACCTAGGTCATCTCTATTAGTGTGCTTCTATTTGAGGCCGAGGAGTGTTCCCTGTCATGCTTTCTTAAATGGGGGAGTTCCTAATGCTTGGGTTCCACATCTTCTGCGTGAACTTCAAACCCTTCCCGAACTATCTCTCTCCATAATGCCATTCACTCTACATCATCCCCCTGCTTCTCTATCTCCCTCTTGCATGCCTCATTATACCTAAGCCATCTTTCCTCTCTTTTCTTGTTTATCGCTAGGTCTGCCATCTTTCACCAAACTTGCTTCTTCCCCATGCATGGTGGGGTTTAGTTTGTCATCAATTTGTTCTCCAAGTTCGGGGTTACCATTAGAATTTTGATCGCAAAGTGGAATGCCTTGTAGGTAAGTTCCACGGGATATCGTAAAAATTATAATTCAGCTACTCTACGGGCATGAATAAGTGGAAATTAAATACTCCAAGATATAGCTATTCAAAACACCACGTATCCACAACACGAGTCCAAATCAGATCAATATCAAAAGGGTATGAAATTCCTCCTGCATCTAGACAAGTGTGTGATACCTCCAATTCCATTTTGACACATAAGAAAATAGCCACTTGTATAATTCTACCAGAAAGATAGTGAAGAAGCTCTCATAGAAACAATTATATAGATTCCGATCCACCCATGTGCATGCGACAAACTCGGTTTCTGTGCTAAACCTCGGTGTGTATTCTTCTTCCAAATATTTAATCCACTCCTAAAAACTTGCTAAGGTCAATCGGCACGTCTTTATCGCGAACCATCTTGAAAACAACTGAAAAAGAGGTCCGACAATGGAACCAATGATGCAGCCTAGAATTCCCCAGAAAAATTCCAGGTGCACTAGCACATCACTCGAACCTTAGACCGAGTGTTCATCCGAAATGGGAAAAGGTACCGGGAACCTCCTTAGAGTTACTATTGTAGGAGGTTAGCATGATGAAGACTTAATACACTAAGATCCATAATTAAAATAACATTCTACAGAGCATATCCAGATCTAGATCTTAAAGAATAATAAATTTAAATGATAACCAAGATGAGGTTAAACATGAAAGATCCAATTATACTCGAGAATTAACAATATAATTTAGCCAATACAATCCATTATATTAAACATGATAAATACACAGGAGATTCTTACAATACTCGCATCATATACTCATGTGCGTAATAGATCGATAGTATAATCTCACAGTAATTCAGTCCTTACACATCTCTCATACTTATATCTTTCTTTGTGTATATCATACTACACATACCAATACATATTTATAAGGGTGGGGACTTTCCCTTCACCACTTATCTAATCCCAAAATAGATCGCATGCTATCATTAGCCACACACCATTACAATAATAGCCACACATGAAAGTGCCATAACAATAGACTTATTCTAGACTGTCAGTAGTAAATCTATTCTCAACTTGTACCCATGCAAAGTGCTTGAGTTGATCCTCCAAAATACCCAATGCGTGTCATGCAAGTCTTTAATCGTGTTGTGTGCTCGGAAAGCTATCTCCAAAAATAGCTCATACACGTGAAAATGGCTAAGTCCCAAATCTATCTTTATCCTTTACGCGTGATTCTTTCCTAACCATTCCACGCCTTTGAACGTGCTCTGTTCTTTCATGTGAACCTTCGTATGTTTTTCACTAAGTGTCATATCTTGGTCGCCAACACTACACTACATATCAAAATCCATGTAGTTCTTTATATGTGTGTGTGTATATTTTTCCCATGCCCTAGGTTTCCGTGTGCAAGTTGCATAATGATAATGGGCTAGATCTAGATTGTCTCAAGTATGCAAAATGTGTGTGATGTAATAAAATGAAATCCTCTCCTATGTAGTGTATGCGCAGAAAAATGCGTCTTTGTCCCTTGTATGAATGTGCTAGATGTATTCTTTATAGTGATCTTGTGACTTTGTGAAAGCTTAGGTGGTGATAGATAATGATTATAGTTCTTGGCCCTTTATTTAAAAGAAATAACTAAGTATATATATGATTCCCTTGTTTGAATTTTGTAATTGACAATTGAAAGGATGACCCAAAGTGTTAAAAGGTGACCAATAAGCTAAAGGTATCCAAAAGAGTAAATATGAAAAAGAGGGACATGAGTTCCCGGGAGGGACAAGAGTGCTCTGGGCGCTAGTGTTTGAGGCCATCAAAAGGTAAATCAGTCAAGTGTCAGTAGAAATTTAAGATGTGTAAACAAAAAGGATGCTCATTCAATCTCGAAATAGTAAAGTGAAGCGAGATAAAGCAACCAAAAAATGCAAAAGGAGTTGTCAACCAATAGTTTTCTTACTTAGGAATCATGTATACATTAGTATGTTTTAGGACCTATAAATGTACCCAAGTGCATAGATTTTGTGTCTACATTTTCCCCATTTTATATTATTGGGTGAATAATCAATAACATAAAACCGATATACATATGAAAAATGTAGGAGGAGGTGGCGCAAACACGAGGACCTAAAAATGATATACATATCGTAGATTGGATACCTACAGGGGGTAGGGGATGTGCATGGTAGAAACCAAGACATGCTAACAAGATTGACTAGGAAGGAAGTGTTAGTGTAAAAGAGCTAAGATGAAATAGAATATAATGTAGCAAGCAACTATGAAGATAAGAAGTACTGTGAAAAATGAGTTGCATACATGGGACATTGCTCATAATGTCACAAGACAATCAGGGCCAAAGTAGTAATAAGAAAATAATGATCAAGAAATACGTAGGGCTTATCCCGAAAACAATGGAAAATAATAACAAACACTATGTAACAAATAACCATGGTTGTATAGAATCCTATAAGGAAAATTCTACACATGAAGTACCCGTTAGCATGTTAGAAAGATAAATAGTATATCAAAACATGTATCGATATGTGAAAAGTAAGTTATAGTAATGAAAAGTAGTAAATTATGTAACTATAAGATTTGTGATGTATAGTAGAGTGTAGCAAAGGTAGATGACCCGGGAGCTTCGACGTGACTGGTAAAGAGTAGTGTTGAGCATCATGTATCATGTAAAAATTTGAAAAGGACTGAAGTAACCTCAAGATACCATGTGAATGTGTATGTGCGTATAGAAAAATATAATGACATACTAAAAATCTGGATAGCATAGGAAACACAATGTAACATGTAAATAATATAAGTTAACAAGAGTAAATACAACCAAGATAGGTAGACACCATGTGAATGTGAAGGTGTGTTGTGATATGCAAGATGTACAGATGGGAGGGACCATGTTTCCCCATCGAGATGTGTGTGACATGAGGTTCATTTTAGGAAATGCTCCCTCAAAAGTCAAGTATAAACTGTAGAACAAGAGTACATCATTGGGCGCCAAAGGTATTATATGTGATTAAGATTTAGATGTTAGGAAAGATTTCTTGTGAAGAAAAAGGAATGAAGTGTAGTAGATAAGCTATGCATACATGATATAGCAAACAATATTGATATAGGGGTGGAGAAAGTGTAATTTCCCCAAGTGTGCAAGTGATGGGAAGTTATCTCGATGATTACGAAAAGTGAGGGTCCCTTATCTGGTATCCAAGAAAGAGAATACATGTGACCATGGTATATGACCGATGGTGTAGGATATGAAATATGTGTGTGTGAGGGAGACCAATTTGGTAAAGAAGATAGAGATCACCTAGAGGAATGGGTTACCTAGGTAGGGAACTTAGGCTGAAGGGGTGGACTAATGGACCGATGAGGATTACATGGGGTCATGATGTAGGCTGTGTACAGATGGGAGAGCTAGGTGTGGAGATATATTTAGAATTTAGAGGTGGTAAAGGACTTAATGCCATGACCAGGGGATAAAAAAGAGCGAGATAATGGACCGAGGTAATGACATGCATGGTGGAATACCTTGAATGGTGACAACTTACTTATTATGAATGAAATTAAGGCATAAGTGGAGCATGGAAGGGATAACTTGGGCATCCTGAAGCTAAGGGAGATGTAAGACCATTCCACAATGTTTGATTTTAGACATAACGAGGAACGGTGTTGGTATGGTAAGGGAACCAACAATAATGGGAAGGACAACACGTTCATAAGAATTGGGGACTAGAAATGTGATTTAAGATATTGGAAAGTTGATAGCTAGTAAGAGTGCCAGAGAGCATGCATTGGAAAGGCACGAGGGATGGACCATAGTATTGTTGACTATATGAGCACCAATAGAAGCATTAATATGCAATGAATCAGAGGAAAATGTAGCATGGTAGTCACGATCCAAGAATGTAATAACTAGTGGTGGCATGTTAGCAATATAATAAGAAAATAAAGAAACACCCATGAATAAGGAGCCACATCATAATATGCATGATTTATAGAGGAATCAGAGCTGAATTGTCGTGATTAGGTAATGGATCATTAAATATTTTAAGATTTTTATTATCATTGACCAGTTTAGAAGTAGATGGCTCTGGAAGCTTGATCGCACATTGTTGTCAATAAGATCTTGAATGACATGTTTGAGCTTAAAAATGATCAGTAGAATGCCCATTACATTGGTGATAATAACAAAGTGTGCATTTTCATCATAGTTATGTCCACATGGTTGAGAAGGATCTAGATTGAGTAGTGGAGGGAGAGTAATCAAATTGCTTTCAATGAGTTGTGGTAATAGGAACCAAGGTGCGTAAGGTAGCTTAGTAAAAGTGCACCTCGTGGATTGCAATTGAAGCTTGGATGGTGTAGAAACAACATTAACAATAAATTTAGAGTTGTCAGGCTTATTTGATGGTTTTAATATGGGTTTGGCTTAGAACTTGTTAGAAGATGAAGTGGAAGAAGTATCATAATAATTCAATTTTCCCATAGATAACAATTTACTTTCGTGTAATTTGAGTGTGTGACATAATTGATCAAAAGAAGGAGAAGTCTCAAAAATGACACACTCTTTGAGTTGAGGACAAAGGCTTTGAATGAATAGATTTTTTTAATTCCAAATTGGCTAGAACATTGGTCATTTTGGCAAGGTTATTCTTATACCATAGGACATAGTCCACAAGATATTCATTAGATCCTTGTTTGATTTTAGCTAGTTGTGCATAGGATATTTTAGTGCTGATATTCATAGAAAAATGAGCAAGGAATGCATTGGCTAAAGATGTAAAATATGTTATTGAATGGATATGTAGATCATAGAACCATTGCATAACATAGTCATGTAAGATTCAAGGAAACATTTTTGCTAATAGTGTAAGGTCATCAACATAGTCAAGACATGCAACATAAAAAGCGTGAAGGTATTCTTGAGGGTCTCGATGGACATTGAAGATAAAAACTTTGGTTCGATGATGTTAGGAGGAAATATATAAGAGGATATGGTAGGTGCAAAAGGGCTATGAAGGAGGAGTGAGGAATCTAGAGATGGAGAGGAGGATGAAGAGGCTTGTTGTAATTGGTGAATTTGGGTTTGTAAATCATGGTATAATGAGGCTAGGTCATGGGTTCTTGAAGAGGATCCATGTCATGTGTGAGAAGTAATGGGGAGGGTAAAGTGGGTTGTAGGGGTAGGCATAGAAATGGGGACAATAGATGTAGGTGGAAGAGTGGTGGTAGAAGGAGGTGTAAGTGTCACAACAAGAACAAAAGTATCATTGGAGACTAGAGGGTTGAGCTCAGCTAACCGCTTGGCCTCATCATGAGAAGTGAATAATAAGAGATCTAGGTCTTGAGGGTTTTCAACAAGATGAGCATGGAGATCATGAAGATATGTGTCAGTAAAGGGGTAAAAAATATCAACCATGGAAGAAGATCAGAATAATTTTTGAGGAGAAGTGGGGTTCACTAAATGATTTAATCTAATTTTAATTAAACCTTATTTCAGAGTAACTTACTATAAAAATGATATTTAGATGATTAAATATAGTAATGTACAAGCACTAAGTATTCAACAATGTAAAACCCTAAGTAAATGAGAGAGGGATGATGACTTAGCTAATTCGGTCTGCAACTCGGGAATGATCGAGACCATGTATCTATTGGAAAAAGATGGAAATAATGTCAAAATGACTCGTTGAGGGCTAAAAACCCAAGAATGTACATGAAAGAAACACCCACAAGAGGAAATGAGTGCCCTGGTGATAATGACTGATCACGGGTGTTTATGTCTGCTCGGATGCTAGGAACTTGGTATTTTCTAGGTCGAGAAGATCTTTGCTATTATTCACTCTTTGTTGCTCCGGTTTCACCGTTAGGTTACTTGATCACAACTATAAAATGTAAAACAAATAACTACCTACACATTCCCACAAAACACATCAAATATAATAAAAATATGTAGAATGTGGAGTTGGAATGACCTTGACGGTCACCCAAAGAGTGAACTTATGACCAACCACCGCACTATATCTCAAACACCATGTAATTGTGTGTGTGTGTGTGTATATCGTGTCCTATACCCTAGGATTCCTTTATGCAATTTTCATGATGATAGAAAGCTAGATCTAAATTGTCCCGAGTTTGCAAAATGTATGTGATGGAATAAAATGAACTTCATGTTATGGAAAAAAATGTAGCACCCTAGGATTTTCACATTACGGATCCCTACTTTTTACATCTTGAGATAACATGGGACCATCTCCAAGAGTTAGAACTACATCTTGAGATGGACCTTTGAAGAAGGCTAATTTCCTTTACCTAATATAATGCTCAAACTACTCCTAGAAGGGAAATTCAGATAACTAATCCTAACCTAACCATGCTAGGGGACTAGGGAGAGAGAGAGAGAGAGAGAGAGAGAGAGAGAGAGAGAGAGAGAGAGAGAGAGAGAGAGAGAGAGAGAGAGAGAGAGAGATCAGAGAGAGAGAAAAGGGGAAAGAGATCTCCACAAGGGGAAGGAAAGAGAGAAAATATGGGAGAGAGGGTAGAAAAATGTGCCATAATTAAAGAACTATGAAATCTCACTTGCCTATGTATTTACAAAGACAAAAAAATGGAACTCGCAGAACTATGAAATCTCACTTGCCATGTATTTACAAAGCACAAAAAAATGGAACTCGTTAATAAGAGATATGCACAACATACCAAAAATGAATGGAAAGGCAAAATTGCAAATAAAACAAGTTAAGGCAGACAAAACATGCTGCAAAATAGATTTTATTGCCTTAAAATATGCACAATTCCATATATTCATGACAGAAAGTGTGAGATTATATTGTAGGGGCCACATTTGAGGTCTGGAACTCATGGGAAGTTGGCCACCATTTTGGAAGGGTGTCGTTACAACAAAAATTTCCCTAAAAGATCCACTTAAAGATCCCTCAAATGAGCAAGTTTTACATATATATAGAAAATGGACTCCCACATACCAAGCATTAATTACCTGATAAGTAGTTGGGGTACTTCGTATAATGTTCATTAATGCCCAAATCTTCATTTGAGGTTCATATTGTTGGGCGGTTACATGTTCATTTGGTGTTGATCTGTTCCATCATTTCTTCTCCATGTTCCTATGTCAGCCCACTATTAAGTACTAGGCGCTTACATCATGCGGTCCCCCGATTGCATTATGTTTGGTGTTGTTGGTCACCGCATCGTACTAGGCTATTGCATCTCAAAGTGTTGGGTGATTGTATCCTACAACCTCATGACCAGAGTTGTACTATTGTAGCTGCCTAGTTACAGGTTGATATGTTGCGGACACTTGACTACACTTTTTTGTCGGGAGGTAGAATTTTTTTAACACCTGGTTGCATTTTTGCTATCATGCGACGAAATTTGTCTTGACACCTAGCTACATTTTTGTTATTGGGAAAAGGAATTTTTGCTAACTCCCATGGTGAATTTTTACTATTAGGCAATTGTACCTTTCTGACATTTGATTGTATATTTTCTATTGGTCGGATGCACTTTTATAGACACTTGGCTGCATCTTTTCGTCAGCAAAGCGACATTTTTGCCGACACTCGAGTACATTTTTACGAAGACCTTCTTTTCCATTTTTCTTTGATTTTTTGGCTGTTTTCTTCAACTTCTTCATTGAGGCTCCATCAAAGTGCCCAACCTCAAAATTTTCAAGATATCTAATTTATAGGGGGTGCAAAATTGGATAAAACTCCCCTCATATGCAATGTATGTAGACCAATGCAGCCCTTGCCCCTTGCATGAATGTACTATATGTATGATTTTTAGTGCTCTTGTGCCTTTTTGTAAGATTAGGTGGGGATAGATAATGATTATGGTGTTTGACCTTTATTTGAAAGAACTAAGTATATATACTATTCCCTTGTTTGAATTTTATAGTTGACAATTGAAAGGCCAACCCAAAGTGTTAAAAGGTGACTTTTATCCCAAATTTACCCCCCAGGTTAATTTGGATAATTCATTATAAATGGACTTAGCCATTTAAATTTTGGGACGTGTGGATGACTGTCAAGTTCAAACCCATTAGAAGAGAAAGGGAGCCCCTATTTTGGCTCGATTGATTTGATATTTACTCGTGGTGAGTTGGCTCACCATGATGAATGTTCAAGTTGGTGGTGGGGCTCATTGTGAGATTAGAAAAGTTTGATAGGTTAGACATCTAGGTTGGTCACTAGGTTAGATAGTGGTTATACGGTTGGTTAGGTGACACACAGAGGATGGTTGGTTGGGTCGGTTGGGTCACCTGGTTGGACAGGTGGAGAAGCGTATGAGCAACACACTTAGTTGGTTGGTTAGGTTGGTCTACCGACTGCATTGTTGTGGCGATACGGTGATGAGATCGGGGATTATTCAACCAAAGTTGGTTGGTCGTGAGAATAGAGGTACAAATGGTTTGGACAACATCTAACCCCCTTGGGTTATAAAAATAGGGATAAACGACTAGGTTGGATGGGTGACACATGGTATGAACACGGATAGACAACATCCAACCCTCTCTAGTTGGACGACCTATGGTATAAATGATGACCATTAGGTTGGTTGGCAACGACAAGAATATATGGTGGAGAGGTGGACAATGTCCAATGCCCCCTCCCATGGTGGATGGGCCATGAGGTTGGTCATCCCTTCAATTGTACAATGCGAGTTAGATGAGGAACATGGTTGGATGGTCCACGAGTCTTAGGCAAGGAAAATTAGGTGGGTGAAAGACACCTTAATAACCAGATTTTATGTAGTATAACACCCATGTCTTCTAACATAAGGGTACCCTTGGGAAGTGAATTGGTATGGCTCCTCATGCCTCTTTAATGAGGATGGGTGAAAATTTTTCCTATATAAAGAACTCGAACCCTCATTTTGAGGAGACATTAAGGAGCTGGGGAAGCCCTAGAGGGTTTTTTCCTCAACTCTAATGAGTCAGTAAGCCTTCTCATGTGCCTGGAAAGCATATTTATGCCTTTGAGCATCAATGTAAATGGTTTGTACATGTTTGGGAGCAATAAATTGGTGTTTTCCAGCCCTTTCTAATGTTTTATTGTATCTCCGTGCCTCTCCATTTTGCGGTTATTTTTCGTGCATGTATTTCACATTTTTAGGTGTAGGGTGTTTTGTTTAATGGAGGTTTGATGACGATTTAAGATTCAGGTCTCTGTCCCATGTTGTTTTGACCTCTCGCACTCAATTTTCCCTCTTCTTCCTCCCTCAGCAGAGTATCTCGCCCAATTTTTTCGGGGTACTACCACCACTCTTTAGTGTAGGATTTCCCTTTTCATGTAATTTATCTCTCCCTATCTCCTTAAAAGTTTTAGGGTAGGTGTAGTTAGGCATTTTTCTGTATTTAGGAGTAGTTTAGCAGTAGGATCATGTAGAGGAAACTGACCTTCTCCAGAGGGTTATCTCAAGTTTGCAATTCCCATAGCTTGAGAGATAACCACACATTATAAAATTACACTTATTTTACCACACTCAAAGGAAAAATCAGGGGGTGTTGTAATTTTTCATTAAAAGTGACCAAGAATCGAAAGGGACCCAAAAGAGTAAGAAGAAGAAATAGAGGGACATGAACACCCAAAAGGGACAAGGAGTGTCTAGATGCTTCTATCCTAATTGAGCACTAGTGTCCAAGGCCATCAAAAGGTAAATTAGTCAAGTGTGAATAGATCTTTAAGATGTTTAAATCGAAAGGATATTCGATTAAGATCATAAAATGAGAGTGAAAGAGATAAAGTAACCAAAATTCCAAAAGGATTTGTCAAACATTAGTTTTATTTCTTAAGAATTATGTATACATTAGTATGTTTTAGGACCTAGAAATGTACCAAAGTGTATATATATTGTGTTTATGACACTTCCTTCTTGATAGGTTTTGAGTTAATGGTCATCTCATAGGCTGTCAAAATGTCATGGAGCTCATTAATCAACATGACACTCAAGTTCTTAGCTTCTTCAACGACTAACACTTTAGTATAAAAATTGAGAGTGAGTGATCTCAATAATTTTGTTCCACCATATATTCTTTCACCTATTCACCTAAACCTCTGATAGTATTAACAATTTGATCAACTTTGAGAAGTTATGCAACAATTGTTTCTTATTCCTTTATCTTTAGGTTTTTGATTGGCTTATATAATTCTAAAGCTTTTCCATCCTTATTTAAATGTCAACTTCATAAATGATCTTTAAATTATCCCTTATGTACTTTATGTATTACTTGACAAACTCGATTCTACCAAACCGGGTAAGATAACATCCATAGTCATAGAATTATAATTGTAAGATTTATTACCTACAAAATTAGTAGGAGGGGTTTGAGGAATGGTGTAGCCATTCATAGCTGATAGCTAAACATCACATCCCAAATAACTTATGTAAGTTCTCATCCTGATACTCTAAAAGGCATAGTTAGTACCATCAAACATAGGAGCTTTGTTACTTTGTTGTCTTTCCATTTTTGTGCTTTAAAGGATCTCCTTTAAGTAGTTACACTTGCTTCAAAAGGACCTTTATCTAATACCAATTGTTGGAAGAAAAATGATTGGGGAGGTGAATATTTCCTTAACATATTTTACTTCAATTACTTTATCAACTATAGTAATTGAAGTAAAATATCACCTATCCCCTATTATCAGCTATAGTAAGTGAAGTAAAATATAGTATCAGCCATCTTGATGCAAAAGAACTCTGAGGATATAAAATACCCGATTGCTTTCATGAGCTCTCCTCTTAAGCCTCATGAACTGAAGATGTCACAATTGGAAAAGCATGCCTTTGCCATGGTAAAATCATCAAAAGTTTCCGCTACTATATTCTGAATTCTCATACAAAGTAGTGTTGGTTCCTGACATGGCTGTTAAGTCTATCCTGACTCAATAGGAGTTAGGGAGCTTACGAGGGAATTGGATCGCAAAGGTCCAAGAATATGATCTAGACATCAAACCAACTAAGTTGGTAAGAGGTAAGGGCCTGTGTCAGCTAATGGCCGAAAATAAAGACTCAAAGGTACCTGAAGAGAAAGTTGATCACATTGATGGAGAACAAAATGAACTAGAGAAAGTGGATTCTTTGCCCATGGTTCTTGTTTGTCGCAACCAACGATGAATGGTATTCTGATATTGCATTCTTTCTCACCTATGGTGAGTGCCCAACTCACCTAACCACAAAGGAAAAGTGAATGGTGAAGCTCAGAGCCGCAAGATATGTCATATGGGATGATGGATTGTACAAACATGGAATTGATGACATTTTTCTATGATGTGTTGATAAGCCACAACAGGTAAAATTTTTGGAGAGTTTTCATGACTTAGCCTACGGTGGTCACTTCTCCTCATCAATGAAAGCACATAAAATCATTCGGGCTAGGTACTACTGGCCGATGCTATTTCAAGATATAGCCACCTGGGTAGCAAAATGTGAACTTTACCAATAGTTCGTTGGCAAACCAAAGTTGGCTGCGTTTACCCTCGTGTCGTTCATTATTGACAAACCATTCAAGAAATGGGGAATTTATTTCATTGGAGTAGGAAATCCTCAATCGAGTGCTAAACATAGTTATGTCCTAACACCAATGGACTTTTTCTATTGGTCGGATGCACTTTTACAGACACCTCATTGCATCTTTTCTTTCAGTGCAATGACATTTTTGCCGACGCCTAACTACGATTTTGCAGAAGACCTCCTTTTCCATTTTTCTTTGATTTTTTGGCTGTTTTCTTCAACTTCTTCATTGAGGCTCCATCAAAGTGCCCAACCTCAAAATTTTCAAGATATCTAATTTATAGGGGTGCAAAATTGGATAACACTCCCCTCATATGCAATGTATGTAGACCAATGCAGCCCTTGTCCCTTGCATGAATGTACTATATGTATGATTTTTAGTGCTCTTGTGCCTGTTTGTAAGATTAGGTGGTGATAGATAATGATTATAGTGTTTGACCTTTATTTGAAAGAACTAAGTATATATACTATTCCCTTGTTTGAATTTTATAGTTGATAATTGAAAGGCCAACCCAAAGTGTTAAAAGGTGACTTTTATCCCAAATTTACCCCTAGGGTTAATTTGGATAATTCATTATAAATGGACTTAGCCATTTAAATTCTGGGACGTGTGGATGAATGTCAAGTTCAAACCCATTAGAAGAGAAAGGAGCCCCTATTTTGGCTCGATTGATTTGATATTTACTCGTGGTGAGTTGGCTCACCATGATGAATGTTCAAGTTGGTGGTTGGGCTCATTGTGAGATTAGAAAAGTTTGATAGGTTAGACGTCTAGGTTGGTCAATTACCTAGGTTAGATAGTGGTTATACGGTTGGTTAGGTGACACAAGAGGATGGTTGGTTGGGTCGGTTGGGTCACCTGGTTGGACAGTGGAGAAGCGTATGAGCAACACACTCGGTTGGTTGGTCGAGTTGGTCTATCAACCTGTTGTGGCAAGGCGGTGATGAGATCGGGGTTATTCAAACCGGGTTGGTCGGCAATAGAATAGAGGTACGAGATAGTTTGGACAACATCTAACCCCCTGGGTTATACAAAATAGGGATAAACGACTAGGTTGGATGGGTGACACATGGTATGAACACGAGATAGACGACATCCAACCCTCTCTAGTTGGATGACCTATGGTATAAATGATGACCATCGGGTTGGTTGGCAACGACAAGAATATATGGTGGAGAGGCCGACAATGTCCAATGCCCCCTCCCATGGGCTGGATGGGCCATGAGGTTGGTCATCCCTTCAATTATACAACGCAGTTAGATGAGGCACATGGTTGGATGGTCCATGAGTCTTAGGCAAGGAAAATTAGGTGGGTGAAATACACCTTAATAACCAGATTTTATGTAGTATAACACCCATGTCTTTTCTAACATAAGGGTACCCTTGGGAAGTGAATTGGTATGGCTCCTCATGCCTCTTTAATGAGGATGGGTGAAAATTTTTCCTATATAAAGAACTCGAACCCTCATTTTTGAGGAGATATTCGGGAGTGGGGAAGCCCTAGAGGATTTTTTTCCTCACCTCCAATGAGCCGTAAGCTTTCTCATGTGCTGGAAAGCATATTTAGGCCTTTGAGCATCAATGTAAATGGTTTGTGCATGTTTGGGAGCAATAAATTGGTGTTTTCCAGCCCTTTCTAATGTTTTATTTTATCTCCGTGCCTCTCCATTTGCAGCTTATTTTTCTCGTGCATGTATTTCACATTTTTAGGTGTAGGGTGTTTTGTTTAATGGAGGTTTGATGAAGATTTAAGATTCAGGTGTCTGTCACTTTGTTGTTTTGACCTCTCGCAGCTCAATTTTCCCTCTTCTTCCTCCCTCACAGAGTATCTCGCCCACTTTTTCTCGGGTACTACCACCACTCTTTAGTGTAGGATTTCCCTTTTCATGCAATTTATCTCCCTATCTCCTTAAAAGTTTTAGGGTAGGTGTAGTTAGGCATTTTTCTCGTATTTAGGAGTAGTTTAGCAAAGAGGATCGTGTAGAGGAAACCGGCCTTCTCCGCAGAGGGTTATCTCAAGTTTGCAAGTCCCATAGCTTGAGAGATAACCACACATTATAAAATTACACCGATTTTACCACACTCAAAGGAAAATCGGGGGTGTTGTAATTTTTCATTAAAAGTGACCAAGAATCGAAAGGGACCCAAAAGAGTAAGAAGAAGAAATAGAGGGACATGAACACCCAAAAGGGACAAGGAGTGTCTGGATGCTTCTATCCTAATTGAGCACTAGTGTCCAAGGCCATCTAAAGGTAAATTAGTCAAGTGTGAATAGATCTTTAAGATGTTTAAATCGAAAGGATATTCGATTAAGATCATAAACAATAGAGTGAAAGAGATAAAGTAACCAAAATTCCAAAAGGATTTGTCAAACATTAGTTTTATTTCTTAAGAATTATGTATACATTAGTATGTTTTAGGACCTAGAAATGTACCAAAGTGTATATATATTGTGTTTATGACACTTCCTTCTTGATAGGTTTTGAGTTAATGGTCATCTCATAAATTTTGTCAAAATGTCATGGAGCTCATTAATCAACATGACACTCAAGTTCTTAGCTTCTTCAATGACTAACACTTTAGTATAAAAATTGAGAGTGAGTGATCTCAATAATTTTGTTCCACCATATATTCTTTCACCTATTCACCTAAACCTCTCGATAGTATTAACAATCAAATTCGTGTCTTACGACCCCTCGTGACCCGCATCCCATTTCGCAACCTAACCTCATTAAATCCACCATCACCTTACCTGCCACCTCATTTTGCCACCTCATCATGACCTAGCCCTAACCCTAAACTAACCTAATTAAGACCTATGACTTGGTCTAGACTCACATCCATAACTAATGCCTCCTTACTCGCACCCAAAACCGACCTTCTAGCCACTTGACCAAGCCCGCAACTGATCTCTCGGGAGAAAAGCAGGGAAGGTGGGCTATTTTACTAAAAATAGCCTACTTTTTCCTTACCGATGCCGGTTCCTACTCGACCGCCGTCGGTTACGTAACCGCCATCGGCTCCCTGTAAATGGCCTCCCCAAACCAAAAACAAAGGATCGAAATTTCATTTTGGATCAAAGGAAAGGATTTTTGAATCAACAGAGATCATTGGGAGCGAAAAACAGAGTCCAGATCTTCACTTGACCGAGCAGAGACGAGTGAAGAAACCAGAAGTGTTTACAGCAAAGGAGATCAACTTGCATCTTTGTCAAAACCAGTAAGTCACATCTTGCATGTCCTCTGTTATAACATTTCTTATGCTCTTTGAATCACAGTCCTCCTAAATCCATTCTTGGATCCACTACCCAACGTGTCATTGCATCTAACTATCATTCATCTACCTCTCATCACCTTATTTCCTAATACCACCTATATACAGCCTTACAAACAACACAACTACCCCACAAAGCAACTAACCTACAGATCCTAGAACCCACCGGTATCGGTTATTATCAAGAATCGCATCGCATTATCAAGAATCGCATCGGTTCCTCCGATCAAAACCAAAACCAGCCTTTCCCTACCTAGCTTCAACGAAGCAACTTAATTGATATTTTACGCCTTTTGTGTTAATTCATATTATTAGCAGGAAACTCGACCACCTTCAAAGGAAGTTTTATATTTCCGGCCCAAGGCGCTTCTCATTTATTGTCTAATCAAAATCTTGTGGTCTTGTGTTCTTATTTGCAGTAGTCCTTCCAAGACAAAAAGGAGTTCTTCGCAATCAGCCCCGATCTTTCTCTACGGTACGCGCACACCATCTCGACATTCTATGTATTCCTCCTAGCCCCTAACCTTATCTCTTTCTAAAAGGAACGAAATCATTCCGAGTGAAACATTTTGGCACACACGGTGGGACCCATCTTGGGTTTCGTTTTCTTGCTTATTTTCATTTTAGGAAGCATACTTGTTCATTGCTTTTGTTATATATTTCGTAAAGAATTTGTCTTGCTTTCCTAGTTTCGCATTAGTGAAAGTCATCTCTCTTGCTTCATCGAACATAATTTTCGATTTGGGTTTAAAACACGTGCATTGCATTCCTGCTTGTTGTTTTTCAATTCTAGTGAACGTAGATTAAGTAACAGGTCGTACACGTGGGGGTGATATCCACGGTATTGACAGGAAATTAATCTTACATTCACTGCACAACACATACCGAATCACTTCACAATTAACACAACAGCTCAAACATCCCCCTTTTTTTCCGCGGTATTCCTCCGCCCGATTGAGGTAACCTTATAAGCCAAAACAACTTGACATTTCCCCTAAGTCTCTTGTTTAGGATTCTCACATCATTCTACGTCTAAAGGCATAAGCCCACGATAATTAAAATTAACCCTAGGGTTAATCTCTGGATTTGTGTGTGCATCTTGCTTGTTTTTAGTCCTGCTTTCTTTCTCATACTGCCTTCTCGTGATCAATAATTGACACGTATACTAAACGTTGTTAAAAATCAAATTAGCAGCCTTTTTATATCTTGTTAACCTGATTTTTTACACCGACATCGGTTACTCGACCGACGCCGGTTATAGTATAACCGACATCGGATACTAGACCGATATCGGCATCTCTTTTCCAACCCCCGACAAACCAAAGAACCTACCAATTTTACCATTCTAAGTTTGTTTCTATTCCCGATAGATTCAAACCCTACCGTGAACACCGTCCATGGTTGTTATCACTGAAAGCAAGCCGCCGCCATGGTTTCACATCACATGCTTGCTCTTTCTTTACTCGAATCACCCCCTTCACATTCTCGTGGGGAATCCTACTGATACCAAGTGAGATCCCCAAATTCCCGTAGGAGACAAGGACTTTGCCAAGTTTCGGATGCTAATTCTAGCACTGCACAATACTATTTGTCTCATACCCCGACCGTACGCCCGATGGTCAGCTCCTTGTGGTATGCCTATTAGTATAGCTGCTCATTTAGCTCCCACTCCGCCCGATAACACCGCCTCGCTTCCCGCATCTCTAGCCCCGTCTCCCAATCCGACGCCTTTCAGAGGTTCATACGACTCGATTGGCTTTTCTTTGGCTAATCTTGACCCCACATATCATTACCACCGATCGCCCCTACCTCATCTCTCTTGCAGACTACTCCATTCATGACTTGCTCTCTCGCCACCTATCCACACGAGCTTTCCTTCTCAAGCTCCGCCTACCTTTTCATTCCCATACACGTATCCAAAGAACCTCAACACCTTATATGGGACATCCCTATTCTCGTCGCCTCAACATATTCATCCTCCATACCTTATCAACACTTAACCCCACCATTGTCCAAAGCTGGAGGCCCTTGGCCCAATTTGCCTCCGTTTGCCACAACCGCATCATCATCTCATCCAACCACGATTTCATCAAACAAATGATGGACAAAATGCAAAACTGAGGCTTCGTGTCGGGAAGTCGTAGCGCCTGACATACGAGCAAGTTTGTCGGGAGCCCATTCACCCTTCTCGTCTCCCCTTCATTCATATCCTCCTCAATGGGAGTTGCCAAATTTACTCGCTTTTAATAGTAAAGAGGATCCTCAACAACACTTGCGATCATTTAGACATGCTTGTTATTTGATCGCCCATGATGATGCCTCACACTCCGCACATTTCCCATGTCCTTATCAGACCCGCTGAGTGGTACAAAGGTTTTAACCCAAAGACTCAATCTTCTCTTTTAACCAACTAGCCCAATCTTTCTTGGATCACTTCTCCATTAACATTGCTAAGAAAGTATCCATCACCGACCTTTATGCCATTCGACAACCAAGACGAATCTATCGCAGATTTTTTGACGATGGCGTGGCCTTATCAACCAACTTACATATGCCTTGCCTCGATCGAACTTATCAAACTTTTCACACGGCATGTGCTAAGCACATTTCTCCTACTCTTCAAATTCAAACTTTCCGCACATTTGATGAGGCCTTTACCATGGCTCAAAACTAGAAATTCGAGCCTTAGAGAAGAGAAATTGCGGTTGCAGAACAAAACCCCATTTCCGAACTCCTGATTCTACCAATAAACCAAATACCACCACTCCTCACGCGTCCACTTCTTCTAAATCAAAAGGAGCTGTCCACGCGGTGATGGTTAAATCTCAAACACCGTCTAATGCCCCACCAAAAACCACCTATAAGTACAAAGCCGAGCCCATCAACTACACTCCCTTGGGAGAAACATATGGTGTGATATTGGAAAAATTGCTCAAAGCAGAGCCATTACATTACCTCCCGTTAAACCTCATTCCGGTTTGATTCCACTCGCGCCATACCTTCCCCGGTACAAAGAAAATGACTTCAGAATTTCCACCGCGTGAAGGGACACAAGCCATGAGAACGCAAGATGTTGAAAAACATAGTGCAGAAATGGTCGACGCAGGGATATAACCTCGATAATCCTAATGCCCCCGCCAACCGAAATTTGAAAATCTTCAACAAACCATTCCCGAATCACTCTTCCAACAAAGTAACACAAACCAGGATATCTTAGCCGAAGAGAGTGTTCATGAGATCCATGCAGTCTTTGATACCCAGCCCAAAGCCTCTATCGAGAAAATTTTGAATCAAGCCTCTTCACTAACACAGGAGCCCGAACCTCCTTTACCACCATCGAACCAAAGCGAAATCATTCCTTTACCCATAAGGAGTTAATCGCCTGCACTTCTCTTCCCATCGATGAGTCTCTTATACCACATCCCTACAATCGCGAACGGATGTTATCTAATCTATCTATTTCCTGCATTTCCTTCTACCACTCTTTTGCACAAGAGGAAGGTACGCCACTCCTTTTGACATCCTTAGACGAGAAATCTCTTGCACCGACATCACCAAATTCTTTAACCATGACGGATCCTCTCGAACACGCCCTCTTACCTATTAGTTCTTCATCGCCTAAATCTTTTCAACGACCGGTTGACCTCTTAACATCTATTGATACAAGACTCTCATCTACTCATCGTATCACACCCACAGTGGACCGGAATCACAACCCACCTTTCTTCCGTACCAAATTTACAATTCAAGCCTGAAGACTGTCATTCTCCAGAGGATAGACAAATCCTATGGGAACGTTTGAGTACGCCATATTCTACTCAAATGCAAATGACCGATCCTGAGAACTCCACCATATACCCAAGTGTTTGCGTGCTTAAAATGCCCATGTTCTCACCTTCACCCCCTCACCTCTACCAAATGCCTCGTCCACTTCTATTAACTTAGCCAAATCTTCCCCTACGCTGGGACCTTACCCATACCTGGGCCTAACACACCCGCCTAAGCGACTAGATTTGTCCAAGAATAAAGCCGCCCGCCACCTAGAGACACACTCAACCCGTGCCTCTATCACAATCAAAACCATCATCGTCATACCTACCTTCCATATGGGACCTCATCCTTCCACCTCGCACCAATATATCATACCTCCCGCGCTTTCTTCAAAACGATCTACGCCTTTTCGCACCCATACAGGATCAAAGGGTATATCAACATTATCACCCCACGTATCCTGTCCACCCATCAACCCTAAACAAACTCCATCATCAAAGGATTTATTTTCTGTCACTCCCCTTTCTCCGTGGTTGTTTCCCGCTACCATGTCATCTGTAGCCTCATCATCTAACCAGCCGAACGTAGCTCCTGCGCCAAAGAAACCACGTTTAGTGAAAACCACGTGTCAACACCCCTTGGCTAAACCACCACCCATACGAACTAACCACGCCCAAACATTACCAAAACCCGCGCAATCAATACCCTCATCCTCTTCTGATTTTGACCCACTCAAAGGATCTTACGCCAAAATCCTTGCTATGTTAGTAGAGAATGCGACCATTTCCCTACCCCCACTTAGACCTTATGACCCGTCTAAACCTCGACCTATAGGTTATGATGAGTCTAAGATCTCGCGCTTATCACCGCACACCAGACATGATGTGGAGGGATGCAAAGCTTTAAAACCATCCTTCGTCACCACCTCTCCCAGATAGAAAGGTTAAGAAAGACAACTTACGAAGGGAGAGACCTTTAGCTTCATTCCCTCTCCTATACCATCTATCCCCGCCTCACCACGATCTATCATTATTACAACCCCACCTCAAGACCATAATTTATCCCAACCATCTTCCTCATCTCAAAGTTTACGAGATTAATATGATTAGTGTTGCTACTCGAGCGCAGTAAAAACAATGAGAAAGCGAAAGAAAGCACACCCGCGCCCTCTCTTTCTCCGTCCAAAGATCCCGATTGCACCACCACCCAAAGTGGTTATTCGTGGACCCGCTTACCCCGCCTCTAATGGAGCGCCCATCGAGCCATGATCAAACAGCCTTCACCAATCACCCGTCAAAATGACACTATATGATCTCATTCAGACTTCAATCTCATCGACAAGCTCTGAAATTCTTCAAGGGATCGAGGTCTTACCTAATGAAACCCCGCCCGTTGCCTCCATTCTAACACCCAATCACGTTGCTCTCTCACCAAACAACCCACCGCCCCAACCACTTCGCCTCTCGTACCACAAGTTCGCTGCAATGGCTCAAGATGAAATTGTCGATTTTGGCATGTAAGATCCCGACTCGCCTGCTCATCTCGGGCCTACGTCCGGGACATTCGTACGTCGTGTTATGATTGACGGGGTGCTAGCCTAAACATCATCTCTTCAAAAGCTTTTCAACAAATGAATATCCCTTCTAGACATGTGTGCAACCCCATCATGTCGGTCATTCAATGACGCTATTACCTCTACCTTAGGCACCGTGATCCTCAACATTCGGTAGACCACGTACTTTACCCGAACTCTTCTATGTCCTCGAGGGAGAGTTCCAATATAATATATTGCTGGGTCGCCCTCGATCCGGCCATGGGATGCGTTCCTCAACTTACACATACATAGATGCATAAAATTTGAGTACGAGGGGAAGTCCTACACCGTAAAAGCTGATCCTCCCCTTTAAAACCCGCAATATGTTATACCGCCCAAATGATGTGCGGTACCAATCAAGACACCTGCTCATTCAACCCAACCATCTTCTTCAACTATGCCTCAACCATGTACCTCAATCGCACCTACGCCTTCAACTAATGAAACCACGCCGCAAAACCACTTCCTTCCCGCAGCCTAACATCCCAACCTCCGACCCCTTAGTAGATGTTTTTCAGCCGCCTTACGCTGGGGGAGTATCGCCTATATAACGTTAGTTCTTTCCATACCCCACAGAGTACGATGGACAATGTACATGCCCATCCTAACTATGACCGTCGTGTGTGGGGAAGTAATCTCCTACGACCACCTCACCGCCGCACTAACCTAACGTATGGGGGTGTCGACGCATCTTCCATTGCCCCCGAGCCTCCTCTTGGTGTGGTTCCTTTCAATCCGATTTTCAATACCTTACCAATCGCCGCTTGCCCTCACCTTTTGACTCGTGTGCTTGGAAAGGCTTTGGTTTTGGTCTTTATGAACAAGGCCGACATACGCTCATCCCCATCACCACACGCAAACATAATGATCGCAGTGGTCTCGGTTTTTCCCGAAACACCTACACAGAGACACCTCGTGTCACCGTATTCGGAAGAAGACGACGTCACCCCTACCAAACCATCATCACCCACTTTGCCATCATCACCCACGTAATCTATATAGACTCGAATCTATCCCTCCTAACTTTTTTTTTTTTTTTCATAAATGCTATCTTCATAGGTCCTCTCACTTATCAACGCGATAATGAGGACCCATCTTCTCTTCCCCTTCGTATCCGACATGATCAAGAGGATTCACCTTTGATTAATGTTGTTGAGTGTCGATGACGACTCCATCCTCACTTACTGGCGCGTGATGATTCTTATATTCAACGAGCCTTACCATCTCAAACCCAAACCATGCCGAACGAATCTACTATAGAAATCAACATCCACACGGAGGAGGATCTCACATTGTGAAGATCGGACAATCCCTTAACGCATCGTAACAAGTCACCTTTACTACTTTCCTCCGTGTTTCGCAACCAAGCTTTCGCTGTCCTACGCCGACATGCCAGAATTGATCCTACCATCGCTGTCCATAACATCACTCTAAACCCCGATTCCAAACCAACCAAACAAAATTGAGAAAATGCATCCACGCATTGCCTCTTGGTCAAAGAAGAGCTTCAACGACTTCTTTCTCGTTTCCTTCATCTTGCCTATTGACTATCCTCAATGGATTTCTAACATCGCACTCGCCACTAAAGCGACGGGGACTTTGATATGCACGGATTTCGGGATCTTAACCTCGCTTGCCCTAAGGATGACTTCCCCTACCTAGCATTGACCAACTTGTTGATCTCACCGCAGGCCATGAGATGCTTCTCTCATGGATGGCTTTTCAGATACAACCAAATTTTGGTGCCTCGCCGATCAACACAAAACCGCCTTCATAACTCCTCGGGAACCTTTCGTTACCGTAATGCCATTTGGCCTTAAGAATGCCGGGTGCCACCTATCAACGGGCTATGACCTACATTTTTCATGACATTATGCACACTATCCTCAAGATTACGCCGACGATCTTCTTGGCAAGTCTAAACATCGCAGTTGAACATCTCGATGTTTTAACCATTATTTTTGATCGCCTGTTACAATATTCTGTCCGTCTTCAACCAAAGAAATGTGTCTTTGGTGTCCTTTCGGGAAAGCTTCTTGGTTTTATCATCTCTTTGCGTGGCATCGAGGTCGATCCATCTAAAGTCAAAGCTATCATAGAAATGCCCCCACCTACTAATCTCAAACAATTGCGTAGTTTACAAGGTAAGCTCCAATCTATCCGACGTTTCATCTCCCAACTCTCGGATCGATGTCAACCTTTCCATCACCTCCTTAAAAGGACATTGAGTTTCAATGGAGTGAAGAGTGCCACCAAGCCTTTGAAGCTCTCAAAACTTATCTCTTGCAGCCACCCGTGCTTATCCCACCTCAAGACGACCGCCCTTTCTACCTTTACCTTTCCGCCACTGACCACGCTGTAGGGGCCATGCTTGCACATCGTGACTCTGAAAATCGAGAACAAGCCGTTTATTATATAAGTCGTACTTTGGTGGATTATGAGACTAGGTATACACATGTAGAAAAGTTGTGCCTAGCCCTATCATTCGTGGCTACCAAGCTCCGACACTACCTTCTGAATCACAAAACTTTCGTCATCACCAACATGGACCCCATCCATTACATGTATGCCAAACCTCATCTAAACCAACGCATCGCCCGATGGCTCATGCTCCTCGCCGACCTCGACCTTGAGTTCGTCCACCAGAAATCAATCAAAGGACAAACCATCGCAGACCAACTTGCGGAAGCCCCTTTACCTGGGGAACAATTTACCAATTTTATATTCCCCGACGAACTCATCGCCACTCTTTCACTCGGGGAAGAGTCGTATCAAATGACCTCTTCTTCGATGGATCTAAATGCCAACGCGGTGGAGGAGCCGGCGTTGTTCTATTCCTCTCGACGCCGAGCCTATGCCTCTTTCATTCCGACTCGATTTCCTCGCACTAATAATACAAATGGAATACGAGGCCCTTGCTCGGGTCTCTGTGTGCGCCGCACTTAGGTATCAAATCTATCAATATTTTTGTGCGACTCTCAATTGGTAGTCAATCAAGTTATGGGCATCTACCAATGCAAAAATGAGGAACTTCAAAATACAAACACTACGTGGATTCCTTCTAGCCTTATTTACTCACTATTCTATCCAAACCATTCCACGCTCTACTAACAAATTTATGGATACTATGGCTTGCTTAGCCTCGCAAATTCCAGCCTCATCAACTGACTCTGACATTTTTGTCTTGGTCCAACAACTCTTTGCCCCATCTTATTCAGCCCCGGTTGTTTGACGATAAATACCGTGGTTCGCTAACTCGCAGGATACTTGGTATCACCAATTCCATGACTACCTTACAACCTCTGTTCTCCCTTCTGACCTTACTAGTACTGGTAAACGTGCTTTTCTTAAACGCGTTTCTCGTTATGTAGTTATGGGGGGACTCCTTTATAAACGTGGCTTTGATGGCATCCTCCTTCGATGTCTCACCGGTGCGGAGATCACCCATACCATCCAACAAGTCCATGACGGTATTTGTGGTGGACATTTTAGTGGCCTTGCCGTGGCTAAACGAATCCTTCGCCTAGGTTATTATTGGCCTACTCAATAACGATCGCTACGAATATGTTAAGCGTTGTGTTATGTGTCAACAACATGCCAACCTTCAACATACTCCTAGCCATCCGCCTCCAGTCGCCGAGATCTTTCGCCCTTCTCACAATGGGGTTTAGACCTTATAGGTGAGATTCACCCGCCCCTCTTCACAACGTCACCGATGGATAATCACACCGAACCGAATATTACACAAAATGGGTGGAGGCTATTCCACTCATTTCAACTAAAAAGAAAAAATTGTCGAATTCATTAACCATCACATTATCTGTCGTTTTGGTATTCCTCATCGCCTAATAACAGATAATGGTAAATCTTTTAAAAACAAGTTGTTACAAGACCTTTGTGACAACTTTGGTATCAAACTTAGTTTCTCATCGCCTTACTATCCGCAGGCCAATGGTCAGGCTGAATCTTCTAATAAAACCCTAACCAAAATCCTCATGAAAGTTGTCAATGAATCCGGAAGAAATTGGCACGATCACATTCCCTTTGCCCTTTGGGCTTATCGTATCAAAGCATTCGTACTCTACTAATGCCACACCTTTTCTTTCGTATATGGTACCGAGGCTGTTTTGCCTCTCGAAATACAAATACCCTCCCTTAGAATATCTCTTCAGGATATTCTCACCAACGATGATTTCCGCCAAGAGCGGTTAGCCCAATTGGAGCTTCTTGACGAACGTCGTCTTACAGCTCTTGATCACCTTCAAATCTATCAAAAACGCATCAAACGTGCTTATGATAAGCGACTTCATGAGCGTATTTTAAGGTTGGTGATCTTGTCCTCAAAGAGAATCAACATGTCACCAAACTAGAAAAGAGCAAACGTGGAAAATTTGCTCCCAATCGATTGGGCCTTACATAATCACTCACACCTATGGATCAGGCGCTTATCGTTTAGCTTCGCTTAATGGTAAGCCTGAGCTTGAACCCCTTAATGCCTTGCATCTTCGACCATTCTACTGTTGAATTTAGTGTTATATCACTTCTTATCTACCGCCGCTCGTCCTTGAGCTCACATACCACCACATGCACTTCTGCTTCCTACACCTCATAATAAAAATCAAGCTCACATAGTTTGATTCTCACCTCACCTAAACGATGCCTTCCCTTTTTAGTCTAGTCCATGACTTCAAAGTTTTAAAATAAGCCGTATTCTTATGGGATTTTCTTGAGTCAAACTTCCTACCAAACTAGATGCTTCACGCCAAAAGAACATCTAGCTATCTAAATTATATATAGACTGCTCCTCGAAGGACAGCTATATGCCAAATTATTGCTGCTATTATATATAGATCGCTCTCCCTCGAAGGACAAGCTATGCACTAAAATCATATCTCGCTACTATAAATAGATCGCTTCCTCGAAGGACAGCTATATACACAGCCAGCCTTTATCGAAGCTTCTCGCATTGATCAGCCTTCGTGAAGACCTCAAGAATAGCACAATCAATATCCTGTAGACTTCCCGCATCGATCGCCTATATTCAAGAAAATAAAAGCCTCATTCAAAAGAACTTTTTTTGGGTCATGGACTTGTCTATTTAGGGTAGGTTCTCTTCGTCGTAACACTCACTTTGTAATAAATTTCTCAGACTCAGCCTATATCATCCACCTCACCTCACCATTTGTTTCAACTCAAGGGACGTAACGTACACCCGATATATGTGATCATACAACTCTTTTCACCTATGGACTTCTCGCCTATGCACGGTACCTAGGGCTTCAAGCTCGTTTCTACGTTTTGTGGTTTGTTTAGCTCTTTTCACCTACGGAGCACTCTTTCCGCTTTGCCTCGCATCTAGGATGTGTGTTGATCTTAATCAGACATGGTTCCCTACCACTGGGTAGGCTAACTTTCGCTTCCTTATACCTTTTACAACATCACCAATTCATTTCCGACACCAACAACCTTACCTTACCAATATTAATATCAATATTCTTACCAATCAACCAATTGCCTAAACCGTACCAAATTGCTTGAATTCGCCTCTCCCTGATCCTAAGGGAGAACTACATCGGTCTGAGGCCCCTCCTTGCTTTGTGCAATGGGCTATGTAGGCAAGACTTTGAGACATGGGGTCTCCCAAGGTTAGCTCGACCATCCCCTACCATAACCTATCATGTGTGGTAAATATAAATATTTTTGTGTATTTCTATTTAATCACATTCCTCTTTATCCTTTTTCAAAACACAAAAAGTCAAAACGAAAACATTCTTATTATTATAACTCAAATCAACATACATATCTCATTTTATTTAGATGTTAAACAAATACATCTTTCTATCATCGACACGTTGTCGGTAGATTTTATTTATTCTTATACCTTGCTAACATTTATTTAGACCTCACGCCTCATCCCGAACTAGGTGATGATCGTGATCGCATCGACCCTCTCGCCAGCCTCTCTCGTCCTCAATGGTACCACGGCTATTGGTACCCCCACCGATCTCGCCAATCTCTCTCGTAACATATGAATACGCCTCTCGCATGGAGGACTCCAGCCTCTAGTCTCTCCGCCCGTGACTCCGCAACCACTAACAATCCTCTTGTCTCATTCACTTGCGTTTGGAGCTGCTGAACCAAACGCCGCAGACGATCCTCTCTCTCGCCGTAATCACCGCTATGTCGACGATCACGTACACCTCGCAGCTCGCTACCCACCATAATCTATAGGCCTCTCGCTGCTCTCGCATCCATTACCTCGCGATCGGCCGCTACCTCTTCGTGCCCTTCTCGAGGTGTTGGCCGGGAGGTGAGAATACCGCCTCGCATCGATCCTCATATAGGGTCTATAAGCTCGGGGTATATCCCGCACAAATCCAAATTGTCGCCGCACGCGATCTAGAGGAATCCTCTCATACTCACTCGGCTCGTGCCCCGCGATCCACCTCAATCGCTCTACACCCTCAACTCCTCGCCTATATTCTCTGCTACCATATAGTTTCCGTAAGGCCGCCAATGTGATATCCGCAATCGTCACCTCTCCCATACCGCCTATAATACTCAAAGTCATCCGTCACGGCTCGGGATCTTGCCTCTGTTCTCTGCTGGACCCATCGTCTCAATCCCAACCTCAGACTCTGGGCTCTCCCGATCGATGGATCGGCCTATGGTCGCACACAAACAATGTGCTCATAGGCCCAACAAAGTTGTAATAAGTATGAACAATCCAAAGGTCGCTCGTGATTTCACCTACAAGCCCATAAACCCCGTATAGCTCCGCCAAATATGCAGTGCCCATGCAAACGTCACGTTCCTTTCTATCATCTCCCAAATAACACACATCAATGCCTTTGGAAATCTTCCCCTTCGCCTCTGTAATGCAT
This sequence comes from Taxus wallichiana var. yunnanensis, assembly GCA_018340775.1. NCBI lineage: Eukaryota > Viridiplantae > Streptophyta > Pinopsida > Cupressales > Taxaceae > Taxus > Taxus wallichiana. The sequence continues at coordinate 566,610,891 of CM031235.1, forward strand.
AATACCCTACCGCTATCATTAATATCGCTAACCTTGTCTCCTCAGGATGTGCTGCATACATTATCCCATACGTAAATGACAAACCTCGCTGTGTTAAATCTCGTGCGTATGGACCAAATACTGCTGTTATCGCTCCCCGTGCCGCGCTAGGTAATGCCTGATATACTGGTTTTCCTGTAATTGGGAGTCTCAAAATACGGAACACATCTTCCAATGTTACTGTCATTTCCCCTGTTGGCAGATAGAAGGTATTTGTCTCAGGATTCCATCTCTCAATCAACGCCTGTAACATAGCATGGTTACGTGTGATTCGTGAATAATAGCGGATTCCACTTAACCCCAAACGATTTATCAATGTCCATTCAGCTGGCGTTACATCCGCTCGGATTCGTGACAACAGCGCTGGTACACTATCATTCATCCTCAACCCTGCCTCTGCCTGCATACATCCAAATAACAAAAAACCATTCAATTCCTCCAATCCCCCCGGGTTTTTTCTCAAATTCTGGAAATTCCTACAGCAACCGGTATCGTTTACAGCTAACCGGTACCGGTTGAGTAACCGATACCGGTTATCCCTAACCGATATCGGTCCCTGTTACTTTCATACACCTTGCCTAAACAACCACCTACGACAATAAATTGCTCGTTTATTCCTCTCTATACCTACAAACATACCTGAAACCCTTGATTACCTACCACGTAACACTCACCCCATTTATAACCCTTGTTATCATCTTTTCTTTCTCATATCTACCCACATACTCTCCCCCATCTTATTCACAAAACATGCAGTAGTCAAATCACAAACAAAACGTTACTCTGGGTCAGTGCAGAGCTTGAGGTGGCCCTTGTCTTCCTCTTGTCCCCCGCTCGCCGGATGTTTCTCCTCGTCCTGCCATTATCACCACCTTTTTCAAACCTGCCTTTCTGTCTTCTGAATCTCAGATCACAATCACTTTCCCTGTCTCTTTACTCCTAATCACTCAAATCTCTCATGCAAATACCTGTCTCACTGCCAAAAAGCTGCCGCGCTCACGTATTTAACTCGCATGGCTCTAAAAATAAGAACTTAAGTGCCACCCTAGCTTTTCTATTTTTAGAAAAGCTCATAACTAAATAACCAGTATCGGTCATGTGACCGATATCGTCTCTAGCTATCTACCGACATCGGTTCGCTAACCGATATCGGTTATAACCTATCTTTTACAACATGGTTCTTTTTCTTCATTTTCTACCTAATTTTTTGTCGCGCCCGCCCTTTTTCCTGCATAACAACACCATTATCCATATTTCTCCATCCACCACACATATCATTACAATGTCCATAACATCATCTATTTTACAAAAACAAACAAACCATCAACTAAGTCACATCTACACAAAACCAAAAACTCATCATTTGGATCCAACTCATCAGATACATATATAACAATGTCACAAAACCAGCCCACAACATGCAACATTTCATCATATAACATGTCATCCATATATACGTGCAAAAACAAAAACATCAACATCATCCATATATCAACATGTCAACTAAACTCATCCTACATTCTATATCACAAACCATCGACAAAATACTTAAACACATTTTTGAACACTGCATGTGGATCAAAACATCATCTCTATATATATATACAAATTTTCAAATATACAATGTGCCCTAGCATCGGGCCTCTCGTGACTCATCATACAACTAAGCCGCACGCAGCCGCAATAACTATCCAAAATCTCGACTCGCTCGCAGCCGGTCCTCATATCAAAAATATACTGGCTCGCAGCCGGTATCAAATATACAACCCGCATTTCGACTCGCAGCCGGTATATAATGAATAAATGAATCCATACATGAATAAATGACGGCACGCAGCCTCTATCAACACAACCGGTTCGCAGACCGGTGCCCATGTCCCTATACAAAACTATGTGGGGATCCTCGCCTCTCCCCACCACCTCGCACTCTCCCTCGCTGGTCCTCGCGGCCTCTCGCCTCCCCGCCTATAATGTGCACACGCCGGCCGTGGCCGCACCTCCTCGCGATCTCTCGACTACGCGAGGTCTCCGCTGTGTGCATATGGTTGGATAGCCTCAGCCCGTACTATCAAGAACATCCCGATAGTACGGCCTCCGCCTCGCTCCATGTATCTATCCCGTGCCACCGCTTGCAGATCGGGCTGTCCTCTGACTCCTACCGCGCACTTCGTGCTCGGCTGGTGGTGCTCGTGGCGTGCTGCGCTGGCAAAGTGGTATCTCGTACTCGTGCTCGGGCCGTGGCGTGGCTGCTGCGCGCCGCCGTACTGTACTCGCACTCGCACTCGTGGCCGTGGCTGGTGGTGGTGGTGGCGCCGCCGTGCTCGTGCTCGAGCTCAAGCTAGCTGCCGCCTCGTAAGACCCCTATTCGTGCTCGCAGCAGCAGCAAGCCGCCCCTCGTAATAACCGCACTGCCCCGAGCTGATCTCTCTCGCCGTCACCGCCGCTAAGTCTGGCCGTGTGCGGGCGGGGGCTGGCTACCTCGCCGCTCTCTCGACCAGCCCACCAAACCCTCGTATGCTCCTGCACCCAAGATCATCTACGCCATCATCTCGCGGCCTCTCTCGCAACCCAACTGGATCCAAGGGCTGGGTGTGGTGCAGTGGGGGCTCTACATCATCCCTCCCGTGATCGAGGGAAGGGAGGTGGCTCGCCCCTGCCGCAGCCCCATCTCGCTCGCTGCACTCTCTCTAGGGGTATCCTCTCGTATTCTCCCGCCTCCGTCCCGCTATCCGTAAAGTGTACTGATCCTGGCCAGAATCGTACTCGGCCTCCTCTCGGCGGGTGATGACTCTCTCGTAAGGTCTCCATATGATGTCTACTGTCGTGCCCTCTAATAAATGTCTATAATACGCCACATCTCACCCCGCAAGAACCGCCGTGGCTGCCCCACGACCCCAACCACCTCTCAAAGCCATATCTCGTATATGACCGTGGCCCCGGCCGCTGGGTAACCCTATCGGCTCGATGCATATGATGTGCTCATATGCCCAACAATGCAGCAAAATGTCGAACAGATATACCGAATCGCCTCATCCGCGATAACCCCTGAGTTTTCAGATAGCCGCACTGCATATACACGGTGCCCACGCATAGCAAGTATGCTCTCAATCATCTCAAGCAACACCCCATCAACGCCCGTGGAAAGCGGCCTCCTCTCGAGTCCGGGAGGGGGCGTGTGATCCTAATCATCATCAAGACAATGCCAGCCGTGTCTCGTGTCGGTGCGCACGGTACATGTCACCATACCTAATGCTCGCGCTGTGATAGGTAAGGCAGCGCGGCCGCATCTCCAAAACTCGTATATATGCTGTCCATGGCAGCTCTCGACCTACTCGAAGATCGCTCTCCTCGATAGGTAGTCAAGGATGCGATACACATCCTCCAACGTGATAGCCATCTCCCTGGGCCGGGAGATGGAACACATTGGTCGCCGGATCCCATCTCTCGATGAGGGCGACCATCAGCCGTGATCTCTCTATCGCTCGTACTGACTCCACCGAGTCCCACTCGCGCATGATCACCTGAGCTGAGCTGCGGACACATGTGGTCTCATCCGCACCAACAACGGGGCATCCTATCCCGCATCGCCAACCGCCGACGTGCCTCGCAAAACCAACCCACATCCTTAGACCTACTTTTTCACAACATCTACTTTATCCTCTAAACCCCCTTTTATCCCCCGACCACACCCCGAACTCTACCACCCCACCCAAAACCCAAACCACCCCACCTACAAAACCAAACTCACCCCACCCAAAAACCAAACTCACCCACCAAAACCCCAACCCACCCAAAGCCCCAAAACCCAAACCCCAACCCAAAACCCAAACCCAAACCCAAACCCAAACCCAAACCCCCAAACCCACCCAACCCCCAAACCCAACCCAAACCCAAACCCAAACCCAAACCCCCCAAACCCAACCCAAACCCAAACCCAAACCCAAACCCAAACCAAACCCACCCCACACCCAAACCCAACCCAACCCAAACCCAACCCAAACCCAAAACCCAACCCAAACCCAACCCCAACCCACCCCACCCAAACCCAAACCCACCCAACCCAAAAACCCAAACCCCCAACCCAAACAAAAAACAAAACCCAACCCACACCCAAACCCAAAACCCAAACCCAAACCCAACCCAAACCCAAAAAAAACAAACCCAAAACCGACCAAACGGCACATACGACCGACGCCACCCTGTCCAAAGCCCAACACACACACTCGCCCACACAAATTCATGACCGATGCCGGCCGCGCTGAAGAACCGACATCGGTCGCTGTAATTGCCGGGAGCCGAACCCCCGCGCGGCCCCCCGCCCATATTTTTCCATTTTTATACTTATCTACCCACCCAAACACCATAAAAACCTACCCACCCAGCCGACTTGCCCTATTTTACCCATCTATCCTCTTCATTTTTCAAATTACGTCAATTTACTCATTATTTCCTAAAAAATGTAAATTCCTACCCAAACCCCCAATTTCGCTTAATACCATTCAAATGCACAAAATAAAGAGTTCCGAGCCTACCCGTACGACGACACGTCGTCGTGGTGGGATGGGTGGTGGTGGTGGTGGTCCATGGGTCCACCTCCCGCTCCTCCCGCTCGTGCCATGGCTCCACTCCTATCTCTGGGTCCCCGCCAATCAATCGCCGCCTCCTCCTCACTCGGCCCGCAAACAACTCACTCCTCCAAAGCAAAATAGCTCCACCTCACTCAATAAAACCTCCAATCTCAACTCTCCACGCCGACAAGTCAATTTGGTTTTCAAAATAACAAAGTGACAATGACAAGCCGTATTTTTCTTTTTTATAGGTTTTTCGCCTTAACCGATATCGGTTTCATTTTGCCCTAATGAACCTAAGAGATCGGTCCCTTAACCGATATCGGTCATGTAGAATCGACATCGGTTTTTCTGCCAACTTTCCCCAATTTTTTTTGCCCTTATTTACCATTTGCCCCTTTTTTAACCACATATCACCTATATCCACCTTTTTGCTGAACACCATTTGTTTACCTATTCGGCCCGACCCAAGGCCTCACCTACCTACCTATTCGGCCCGACCCAAGGCCTCAACCTACCTATTCGGCCCGACCAAGGCCTCAACCTACCTATTGGCCCGACCCAAGGCCTCAACTCTACCTATTCGGCCCGACCCAAGGCCTCAACCTACCTATTGGCCCGACCCAAGGCCCACCCCTGGCCCAACCCAAGGCCCGCCTCAACCCTCGGCCCGACCCAAGGCCCCCCAAGGCCTCAACCTACCTATTCGGCCCGACCCAAGGCCTCAACCTACCTATTCGGCCCGACCCAAGGCCTCAACCTAGGCCCGACCCAAGGCCTCAACCTACCTATTCGGCCCGACCCAAGGCCTCAACCTACCTATTCGGCCCGACCCAAGGCCTCAACCTACCCCGGCCCGACCCAAGGCCTCAACCCTATTCAAGGCCCGACCCAAGGCCTCAACCTACCTATTGGCCCGACCCAAGGCCTCAACCTACCTATTCGGCCCGACCCAAGGCCTCAACCTACCTATTCGGGCCCCCAAGGCCCAACCTACCTATTCGGCCCGACCCAAGGCCTCAACCTACCTATTGGCCCGACCCAAGGCCTCAACCTACCTAGGGCCCGACCCAAGGCCTCAACCTACCCATTCGGCCCGACCCAAGGCCTCAACCTCAACCTACCATTTGGCCCGACCCAAGGCCTCAACCTACCTATTCGGCCCGACCCAAGGCCCAACCTACCCATTCGGCCCGACCCAAGGCCTCAACCTACCCATTTGGCCCGACCCAAGGCCTCACCTACCCATTTGGCCCGACCCAAGGCCCACCCCCCGACCCAACCCATCCGGCCCGACCCAAGGCCTCACCCTAACCATCCGGCCCGACCCAAGGTCAGAACCCAACAACTTGGCCCGACCCACGGCCGTATCACTTCAATACCATACCCACAATCAACAACATTTATTTTATCCATCCATCATGTACTTTTTGTTCAATCGAGCTCACCTGCTCGTGTTTTAGCATGATTAGGGTCCTCGACTTGATCTCTGTCGACCAACTTTGCCTAGACTCTAGACCGTGACGTTTATCTCAACCAAACCAACCATTCGTACCGCCGAACACGCCTAAACGTTCTCGTACCTTACCCGTTATATACCCCGAGCTACTTCCTATGCCTTGATACCAGGATTATATCACCCTTGTTTGGATAAACTATCGACCTTTGCCTATGCACCCGGGTTTGCTCACAAATCATGTACCCTAGTCGTACTATTGCATTTTACCATGCGTCTCGCTTCCTCGACCTACCCCACCATCTTACCATCCCCTCTACCCCATTTACCCTTTATCAACCCTATCCCCGATTTCCCTCGCTCACTCAATCTCGTGATAGATTTGAGGGGATTACCTATATCCTTAACAGAGAAACCACTTCATATTATTGTCCGCAGCCTTTACAAAACAAGCTACACGACAATAAGGGGCTAATGTAGACACCAAATTTGTGTCTTACGACCCTCGTGACCCGCATCTCATCTCGCAACCTAACCTCATCACCTAAACCTTACACAATTATTTATTAATTACCTCAGAATTGATAAATCCACATCACCTTACCCGCCACCTCATTTTGCCACCTCATCATGACCTAGCCCTAACCCTAAACTAACCTAATTAAGACCTATGACTTGGTCTAGACTCACATCCATAACTAATGCCTCCTTACTCGCACCCAAAACCGACCTTCTAGCCACTTGACCAAGCCCGCAATCGATCTCTCTGGGAGAAAAGTAGGAAGGTGGGCTATTTTACTAAAAATAGCCTACTTTTTTCCTTACCGATGCCTGGTTCCTACTGACCGCCATCGGTTACGCAACCGCCATCGGTTCCCTGTAAATGGGCTCCCCAAACCAAAAACAAAGGATCGGAATTTCATTTTGGATCAAAGGAAAGGATTTTTGAATCAACAGAGATCATTGGGAGCGAAAAAGAGAGTCCAGATCTTCACTGACCGAAAGCAGAGACGAGTGAAGAAACCAAGTGTTTACAAAGAAAGGAGATCAACTTGCATCTTTGTCAAAACCAAGAAGTCACATCTGCATGTCCTCTCGTTATAACATTTCTTATGCCTTTGAATCACAAATCCTCCTAAATCCATTCTCGATCCACTACCCAACGATGCATATTACCTCTAACTATCATTCATCTACCTCTCATCACCTTATTTCCTAATACCACCTATATACAAAACTTTACAAACAACACAACTACCCCACAAAGCAACTAACCTACAGATCCTAGAACCCACCGGATCGGTTATCAAGAATCAAGAATCGTATCAAGTTATCAAGAATCGCATCGGTTCCTCCGATCAAAACCAAAACCAGCCTTTCCCTACCCAGCTTCAACGAAGCAACTTAATTGATATTTTACGCCTTTTGTGTTAATTCATATTAGCAGGAAACCGACCACCTTCAAAGGAAGTTTTATATTTCCCGGCCCAAGGCGCTTCTCATTTATCTTTATCAACTATAGTAATTGAAGTAAAATATCACCTATCCCCTATTATCAGCTATAGTAAGTGAAGTAAAATATAGTATCGCCATCTTGATGCAAAAGAACTCCGAGGATATTGAATCCCCGATTGCTTTCATGAGCTCTCCTCTTAAGCCTCATGAACTGAAGATGTCACAATTGGAAAAGCATGCCTTTGCCATGGTAAAATCAGTCAAAAGTTTCCGCTACTATATTCTAAATTCTCATACAGTAGTGTTGGTTCCTGACACGGCTGTTAAGTCTATCCTGACTCAATAGGAGTTAGGGAGCTTACGAGGGAATTGGATCTCAAAGGTCCAAGAATATGATCTATACATCAAACCAACTAAGTTGGTAAGAGGTAAGGGGCCTGTGTCGCTAATGGCCGAAAATAAAGACTCAAAGGTACTCAAGAGAAAGTTGATCACATTGATGGAGGATAAAATGAACTAGAGAAAGTGGATTCTTTGCCCATGGTTCTGTTTGTCGTAACCAACGATGAATGGTATTTTGATATTGCATTCTTTCTCACCTATGGTGAGTGCCCAACTCACCTAACCACAAAGGAAAAGTGAATGGTGAAGCTCAGAGCCGCAAGATATGTCATATGGGATGATGGATTGTACAAACATGGAATTGACGGCATTTTTCTATGATGTGTTGACAAGCCACAACAGGTAAAATTGTTGGAGAGTTTTCATGACTCAGCCTACGGTGGTCACTTCTCCTCATCAATGACAGCACATAAAATCATTCGGGCTAGGTACTACTGGCCGACGCTATTTCAAGATATAGCCACCTAGGTAGCAAAATGTGAACTTTACCACGGCGGTTCGTTTGGCAAACCAAAGCCGGCTGCGTTTACCTCGGGTCATTCATTATTGACAAACCATTCAAGAAATGGGGAATTTATTTCATTGGAGTAGGAAATCCTCAATCGAGTGTTAAACATAGTTACGCCCTAACAACAATGCACTACTTCACGAAATGGGTGGAGGCCATACCTATCAAGCATGCCACTTCTGAAGTTATTTGTAACTTCATCAAAGAGAATATTATTGTGATATTTAGCATTCCACATAAAATCATTGCTGATAACACTTCCAAATTCTCTTCGCGGGAAGTTATCAGCTTTTTTCTATAGATATGGAATAACCTTGGCTCATGCCTCGATTATTATCCTCAAGGAAATAGTCGGGGCTTAATCCAAAGCAATAAGAACCGGTAATTATCATACGGAAGTGGTTGTTGAAAACCAACGGTCCTGCAAGAATTATTGTATGATGCTTTGTGGGTGAATCATATCACTCCAAAGAGGTCTCTTGGCATGTCACCTTTCTAGGTGTTATATGAGACCGATGCTAAAATCCCTATCTCCGTGGAACTTCCCGCTCGTGCTTGGCTCAAGTAATCAAGATGAAACTTTTCGAGAATTCTCTTGAAAAGAGGATCATGTACCTAACAAAACTTGAATAAAAGTGAGTAAAAGTGGTTGACAAGATCACTGAACATCAAAATCAAGTTAAGAGGTTATTCGACAAGAAAGCTAAGTAGAGAGATTTCCAAGTGGGAGATCTTATTCTTCTGTGGGACAAACGAAGAGAACCGAAAGGTATGCACGAGAATTTTGAATCTCTTTGGAGAGGGCCATACAAAATCAAGCATCTCAATGGAGAGAATAGTTTCTATCTCTCATAACTGGATGGAACTGAGCTCCCACTTCCTTATAGTGGGCAACACTTGAAGATCTTCAGGAAGTAGAGCTTGCTCTCTTAGTTGTACAGTTTTCTTTCATCATGTGTTTGCTTTTTGTTTGTTGTGTGTTCCCTTTCTTTTCATCACCCTTGTTTTTGACTCTCTGTAACCCAATGGATAGGCACATGAAAATTTGGGATTCTCTACCCTTAAGTTTCACTCAAAGATAGTCCCTAGAAAGAGCAAGTCTGTTATCCTGCAAAATTGACAAGGGCAATTTGTGGGTAACCATACCAAAAATTTTGTTTTAGCCCCAAGGAAGTTTGACAACATTCAAAATAGCCCAAAAATCCCTTTCAGAAATCAAGTTGTTTTAGGACTTAGCCATTTTTGCACCCATTTACAAAGGGGATAAATCGGTGTGTCAACGTACAGAAAGTAACACCATTTTACAAAGGGGAATTTTTGTTGTGTTGACATGCAGAAATTTGTGCCATTTTACAAAGGGGAATTTTTGTTGTGTTGACATGCAGAAAGTTGTGCCATTTTACAAAGGGGAATTTTTGTTGTGTCAACATGTAGAAAGTTGCACCATTTTACAAAGGGGAATTTTTGTTGTGTTGACATGTAGAAAGTTGCGCCATTTTACAAAGGGGAATTTTTTTGTGTTGACATGCAAAAAATTGCGCCATTTTACAAAGGGGAATTTTTGTTATGTCGACATGCAGAAAGTTGCACCATTTTACAAAGAGGAATTTTTGTCTTGTTGACATGTAGAAAGTTGTGCCATTTTACACTGGGAAAAGTTGTTTCTTCTTTCTGGGATCCGTTGATCATTTTTGTAAAATATTTAAAAAGCATGTTGGCATACATGATGACCTCATCCATGTTGCACCATGGGATGTTGCCATCCAAAACTTTCCCAAGTCAACTGTTGACTTTTTAGATATTTTGTAAATATCTTGTAAGATATTTTGTAGTTGTGGGTTTGCTTTTGTCTTCTTTCCTCCTCTCCTTCTATAAATACTAGAATACTTGTTGTATTCTAGGTGGACATTTTTGTATGAAAAGAGAAGTGAGGAGAGAAAGACTTTGTGTTTTCTTGTAACAGAAGAAATATTAATACACATATTCAAACTTTGTGCTCAATATATGTGTTATTTGCATAAGATCTTTCTTAAGTTAGATCTATGTTTTTATTTTGTTAGATTCATTCCTAATATTGTCATATGTTCATCAGTATTGCTTTAATTGTTTATGCAAGTAAGTTTGGCTCGTTTACATCGGCTCAAAGCATAAAACTTCCTGACCTTTCCATCTTGGAATTCATTTCATTTCTTCCTTCAGATCTACCCTCCTCCATTCCTTCTTTCCTACCTTTTTGTTTGTAGTTGGAACTACCTCTACTTGGATGAGATCCCAAACCCCCTGAAGTTAGAATAGTGTAGATTTGCACAGATTCTTGCTTGATAGATTAGCAATAAACCAGTTTCACTTTGCTGTCTCTAAGAGGGGCTATGCCCTGCACACTGTTGGCCTGTTTCCCATGACCTACCTATTTGACAGCTTTTTGGACCAATAATATGAATATCACTTAATGAACTTGTGCTACAATAATTTATTGTGATCACTTTGTCAACTTATTTCACTTAAAACCTTCTCAAACTTCACTCTCTCCTTCTTCAGTCATACATGAATCATAAAATTCAAATTAGGTTAAGAGACATTATAGTTACTTCTTCTCTTCCCTACCCGGCTTCTCATACTCTTCTAAACTCTAGTATTGACCCCTAAAACACTCGTCACACCCTCCTCTTGCTCACTCACCACTCCATCTTAAACAAAAACACTCAAACAAACAAACATAACTCACCTTTATACATGACACATCCCATAAAATACCACATGTAGGATAAGAATATCAAGTTTGGTCATATACAACTTAAAAACCCTTACAAAATCATATAAATCACCTCAAGAGACCTTATAGGTTGGCATTAGGCCAAACCACACAATATGCTCAACTAGGCTTAAAAACAAGCTCTTTACTCCTCTGGTAGCTTCTTGAACTTTCAAGGAATGAGACGTCTTCACCATGGCTCCATATGCTATGGAAATTTCATCAATACCTTCTAACAATCATCAACCAAAGCAGTAACACTCAGAACTTCCAAATTCATCATGGAACACTCCAAAAGATAAACACCTCTAACTTTAAGCACCAAAAATAATCTTGCAAAATGAATGACTTCACATGGAAAAACATGCTATGAAGACACATAGGGAACATAAATGGAAATTTATTAAAGTCTTATAGCCAAGGAAACTCATGGAAACTCACAAAACATGATGCAAGACCTCAATAAGCATTCATATCTAAAACTCGATCCAACTAGGATTATAGTACTCAAGAAGTAGTCTTGAGTAAGTAATTATCCAACACCTAAAATTTCACTTCCAATCCCTAACAATTCATGGAACAATTCAAGGACATAATTAATCACCTCTCCAAGAAAAAAACATATGTCATATGGAGAAAACCTTACTTGCACACCTGATTCACAAGCCTTCTTGACATGCCCGATTAAGAAATTTTAAGCCACTAGGTTTTAACATGAAACCACCTCATCCGATCAAAATAATACCTTCAACACATCATATAAGAGTCCTAAATGCTCTATATGCACATAAACCACCACTACACTATCCATAAACATCACACACATATCATACCATCATGACTTGATTTGTATACTAGCCTTCTAGCGGTAGGTCACATTATGAGACATGTTTCATCAAATATCTCAACTAAACTTGCCTAGATCACTTCATGATGACTTAGAAAACTTCTCAATATTTCCCCACATTAGGTCTTTCATCATGACACTCGAAACCTATAACAAGACTTATAAATATTCTAAAAACAAAGATATTTCTTCAACTTACCAACATATCCGGAACATGAAACCATCACTAACATGATCTGTTATCCCAAATGTGCCCCCTACTCATTTTGTGGCTAACTCCTTTACATCTTTCCTTCTCTTGTGCCTCAGTCAGAATATTTTGTTTTCTAGGCACTCAAAACCTTCTGGAAATGGCACCATTAGATAGAGCTCTCTCTCATCTTTTCAGAAAGGTAAAGTTTTCCTCCTAACTCCTCTTATATTTCAAGTTATGGCTCGGTGTAGTTTTTGTGGGAAATTTATCCTTATAGGGCCCATAGCCAATCAGAACGTGTCATGTGGCACATGGAGTGGCGGAGCGTGGGGAAAATTTGAATTTTTTTCCAAAGACCAAATGGGTAAAAATTCAAACTTTTTGCCCGCCGATCCGATTTTGGCCTGTTTTTGCCCTAAATTTTCAAATCGCCATAACTTTTCATCCAGAGCTTGGATTTTCACGTTCTTTATATCAATGGAAATTTGGTGAAATTATCTACATGATTCCAGGGTCAATTTTTAATTTTGGTTTATTTTGGAGAGAGAAAATCAAGAAACATCTCTGGCACGTGGTAATGGCTAGAAATGACGTTTCAACAACCAGTTTTAATGCAAAATGGGTCGCATTCTTCTTCAGCATGGCCAAAAATGTCAGGGCATGGGTCTGTAAGGACACCCATGCTATTTTAATGCATCTTCATTCAATGGGGAATGGCTCCCACATTTTTTACACGTTTTCTCTCTCCTAGGCTCGACCCATGCGTTGTAAAAGCCAGATTTGGCTCATTTTTTTGTTGGTTGAACATTTTTTGGGATAGCAAGCTTCTTCTTTCACCTTCAACAAGTGATTTTTGCAAGTATCGACCTTCTTCATGATTGTAATAGGTTTCTCGTCTCTTTTATATTGTAAATGCAAGGATTTTGATGTGAAAATGACAAAGGAGACTGTGATCAATTTTCAGTCCTTTGTTTGTATTGTCTTTTTCATTTTAGACCTCTAATTGCATCTTATCACCGCGTATGATGTTTCATGTTGCATTTTATGAAATTGTGTCAATTTGCATGAAAAGAAGTGCTTCACCACTCCTTTGGTGTATCACCTATTAGTTTAGTTTCAATTTTTGTACTTTCTATCTCTCGTCTCCTTGGAATTTAGAGTAGGATTAGGTTTCAAACCTCTACAATTATGCAAATAACAGATCTGATCAGAGGAGTTTGAGGAACCAACCTCTAATCTGGAGATTCCTCTCTCATTTTACAAGTCCCACACTTGGAGAGAGGTTTCAATGTTGTGCAATCACACTGGATGCCTAAAACATCAACTTAGAAACCTGATTTGCATCCAGGGGTGCTGCTGATTTGTCACAACAGTTTTGGCATGCCTGTGGGACCTTAGAGGTCTCATTTTCATTGTAGAAAAGTTGATGTGCATCTGCTACAATTTTCTTGCTTAAAAGAGCTATAAGTTACACATCTGGCGACTCCAAGGAAGAAGAATCAGCTGGTTTTAGCAGTGCAGACCTGAAAACTCATGAGAAGAATCACTACAAGGTCAAGAGCTGGAGAAGAAGAGGCACTATTTGAATATCTACAGTTATCTCCAAGAGTAAGGAAAAGTGGGAGGAGAATCCAAAGGTCTCCATCTCCACCAAACAGAACTCTCTCAACTCCTCCACCTGGTAGGCCTTTCATTCAATCAACAAGGGTTCTAAGGCCAATTAGAATGGCACAAAACAACCCCTATGTCAATTTCACTAGTAGCAGCCCACTTGCTCTCAATGCACAAAATCCAATTCCAATTGCATCCTTGAAGAACATTCCATACTTCACTGGAGAGAATCAGACTACTCCTGGTGATCATGTTAAAGACATTGCCAACCTTTGTGCAATTCATGAAATCAATGAGATGCAAGTTGCTGTCAAATTGCTGGCATCTTCATTCAAGGGGAAGGCTTTGCAATGGTTTAGAAGCCTTGCCTCAGGTTCTATTCAAAATTGGAACCAACTATGTGTAGCACTTCATGAGCAATTTGGAGAGAAGGGAGACAACTTGTCTCTTTTGGAGCAGCTGACAACCATCAAGAGAGCTCCCAATGAGTAGCTGACTGATTTCAACTTCAGATTTCAAAGGACTTGGGAGAGAATTCAAAGTGGCGATCAAAGCTAACAAATAAGGTGCTTTTCTTTACTATCTCAAAGCTCTAAATTTTGATATTTCTATGTTAATTCAGTCCATGGGAGGCATAACTATCCCTATGGCTTATAGCATTGCCATTAGGGCTGAAAATTGTTTGATCCAAGCTGGAAAACTAGCCCCTAGACCTCCCATGCCATTGTTTCCAAGTTTAGAGAGCCCAAACACTAATCAAGCACCTAATTTGGCTCCTTCTCCCACTCCTAGAAATAAGAATTCAAGTGAAGCTTCCACTTCATCTTCTAGTGCCTCAAATGAACTTCAAGAAGTCATGAAGCAATTGCAAAATTTAGGTAATGAGCTGGTTACTCTCAAGAGGCAACAAGCCCAAAGTTTTAGACCTTCCTTCCAGCCTCAAGCTCACCTAACAATTAGCCATATCAACCTCATAAACCACCTAATCTAGCTACAATTCTAAATCAAGCAAGGCCTCCGCCAATGCACCATTTCAGCCCTATAATCCAAATGCTATATCTGCCTCTAAGGCATTGGTGCCAACACAAAACAACGTTGCTCATGTGTATGATTGGTGTTTTCCATGCAATGAACATCCCAACCAATCTATGTGTTTCAACGGTGCCTTGAATCAAGCATTAATGGTGACAACTATTGGTGTGGAGGGTGAGGGCAACAAGGAAACAATTAACAACAAGAAACATTCCAAAGAAAGTGATCGGTTCCAAATGACACCACACTTGTGAACGGGCAAAGGAGGATTTTTGTGGCATAAATCAAACAGTTTCTCAAGGTGTGCAGCCAACACAAGGTCAAAAAGAAGGAATTTGGGTGAAGAACAACCATTAGTTCCAACCAATCCACAACCTTTTATGGCTCCACAAATGGTTGGAAAACAAAATCCAGCTTGTAAATGCACAAGGGTAGCCAAGAACAGATCCTAGAACAACTCAAATACCGGGCTTGTTGCTGCCCACATGCAAGGGATGAATATGCAAACCAAGGGACAACAAAGAGATCCTTCATCACCATTTAGTATCACTGATAAGATGAAGAAGACTTATGTAAATATATCAATGTGGGAATCCCTATCTATCCTAGGCTAGAGAGATTTGCTACAAGCTGCCATGAAGGACTGGCCAACTTCGAATTAGCAAGTCCAAATGCAAGAGAAAGTGCTCACAAATGCTGCCCACTCAAGGGAATCATGGAAGACAACAAGGTAAAATGTTGAAGCCCCTCCTTTTTATGTCTCATTAATCATTAGAAACCAATTGGTGCACAATTACATGATTGATTTCGGGGCAAGTAGCTTAGTGATGCCCAAGCAAATAGCTGATCAGCTAGGACTTCAATATGAAACCATATCCAAAGGAGTAGTGCAGTTGGATGGGATAATAGTAACAACAATTGGGGTGATTAGAAACTTGAGTCTTACCTTGCATGCATGTCTAAATGTTGTTGTTTTACAAGATGTATCAGTTATAGACCTTCCACCACTCTTTACCCTATGTTTGTCAAGAGATTTCACACCAAGATTGGAGGATATTTGTTTACCGATTGGTCACACATGCTTTGTTTAGAATGAGGTATGGAACCAAAGCTAAAATCAGGTCTCGAACCTATTGCAAACTTCCACATTGAGCCTACACTCCAAGTCGATCAATGCCAACTGCTCGGCATTTGATCAAGAAGATCACCTAAGCACTCGATGAAGTCGACACTAAGGTTGAAGCATCCCGATCTAACTCTTGATGAATGGGAAAACAAGGTGCATGCTTTTGATCCTTATCAAGAAGTAGAAGAATCTGAGCTAGGGGTCTATTGCATACATCAAGAAGATCAACCCATTCCTAGCATCACCAAGCCAAACAAAAAGGATGACAATGAGGTATGACAATCGCTTTTTGATGGATCAAGGAGTAGACAAGGTGCAGGAGGTAGAGCTATGCTTATTTCACCTCAAGGAGTAAAGTACTATTCATATTTTAGATTTCAGTTTGCATGCTCCAATAACACTTTTGAATATGAAGCCTTGGTGCAAGGGATGCATTGGGCAATAAAGAGAGGAATAAATAAGTTACAAGTCTTTGGTGATAGTGAGTTGATTTTCAACCAGGTCAAGGGGCAGCATGTTGTCAAGAATGATCTACTCAAGTGCTACAAGAATAGGGTGTGGGACCTCATTGAAGATTTTGAGGGTTTTGGCATCAAATCAATTCCTAGGAAAGAGAACGAAGCGCCTTGACATGTGCTTGTAGAAGTTGGGGCAGCCTTTGACATTGTGGAGAGCATTCAAAAGGATAAGGTACAGCCAAACATCCATGTGATTGTGAGGCCTTCAGTGCCGGATAACAATGTAAGTTGGCAAGTGTTTGAGAATGACCAGCAAATCATCCATTTCTTACAAGAAGAAGTTTGAGTTCTCAGCCTAAAAATAGGAAAAATTGAACAGCAAGATGGTGACCAAGTGGTACAGCTAGAAACCTAACAAGCTACCCAAGGGACTTTTCACTTTGGAGTCCATTTTCAATCCCAATGATCAATTTAGGAAAGAGAAAGCAAACATTCAGTCAAGAGAGAAGATTCAGTATCCATCTTGGTGGAAGAGAACAAACCATTGCAAATTGGAAAGATGACAACTGAACAAGAAAGGTACGAGTTCATATAGTTGTGTCAAGAGTTCCTTGATGTGTTTGCTTGGAGCTACGAAGATTTGAAAGGTTTCAATCCCAAGTTAGCTCAGCACACCATTGAGTTGGACCCAAATACTAAGCCCATTAGGCGAAAAACAAAGGCCACCAATCCACACATGGAACCTCTCATGAGGAAGGAATTAAACAAGTTGATTGAGTCAAGAATCATATTCCCAATCAAGCATTCTAGTTGGGTTGCCAACTTAGTTCCAGTCAGAAAGAAGAGTGGAGAGATCAGATTGTGTGTTGACTTCAGAGACTTGAATAGAGCATCTCTCAAGGACCATTACCCACTCCCTTCTATGGAGCAAATTTTGCAAGTTGTGGCTGGCTCCGAGAGGTTTTCACTACTTGATGGCTACTTGGGCTACAATCAGATTATGGTGAAGGAAGAAGATCAGTTCAAGACAGCCTTCACAACCAAATGGGGAACTTATGCATATAGGAAAATGCCATTTGGGCTATCCAACGCTGGAGCTACCTTCCAAAGAGCAATGGACATGGCGTTCAAAGGTTTGATTAACAACGTGGTGCTGATATACCTTGATGATATCACTATTTTTTCAAAGAATGCAGCAGACCACCTCTCTCATTTGAGACAAGTCTTCCAAAGGTGCAGGAGATTTGGAGTGTCTTTGAATCCTAAGAAGTGTATCTTCCTAGCACATGAAGGAAAGCTCCTTGGCCATATTGTCTCCAAAGAAGGATTAGCAGTGATCCAGAGAGGGTGAAGCCATAAGAGCACTACCATTGCAAGCCATAAGAAGGCCCTTCAGAGTTTCTTGGGGAGAATAAACTTTATTTGGAGGTTTGTCCTAGATTTTGCAGCCCTTGTCAAACCTATCACCAAAATGTTAAAGAAAAGCATGGCTTTCAAGTGGACAGCAGAAGGAAAGGAGAGTTTTGAAGCAATCAAAGAAGCCATCTCCCAAGCACCAACTCTCATCAACCTGATTTCTCCAAGGATTTCATCCTTTATGCATTTGGAGGTAATGATACTATTTCGCCATTTTGGTACAAAGTAGAACAAGGACAATGATGAGCAGCCAATTGCTTTCTTTAGCCAAAGCCTAGATGACTATGAGGTGAGATATTCTTTTATTGAGAAGCATGTACTTGCAGTAATCAGAAGCTTGAAGAAATTCAAGCATCTAGTCTCAAACAACAAGGTTCAATTGTTGGTCTCTCATGCGGGAGTAAAGGACTTCCTCCTCAACAAGGATTTGAATGAGAAAAGGGTAGGTTGGATCACTCATGTCATGGAGTATGACATTGAGATCAAGGTCACCAAGCTGGTAAGAGGAAAAGGATTGTGTGAGCAGCTGATTCTGGGCAAGCAAAAAGGAGTATGCAATAAAGAAGAGGCTGTTTTGACAGTTCAAGACAGCCATGTGCAAGGTAGCACTCAAGAAGAGGATAATGCTGTCCCCACTCCTTGCTAGACCCAAGGTATAATGCACTTCCTAAGCACATGCCTATGCCCTCCAGAGATGAACAAGACCCAAAGAAGACACTTCAGATTGCAGGCTGTCCCATATGCCATAGTAGATGGTGTTTTGTTCAAGAAAGATGTGAATGGAGTGCTGCTGAGATGCATTAGCACAAATCAGATTCATAGGGTGTTGGAAGAGTTCCATGGTGGACCAGCTGGTGGTCATTTTGCACCAAGAGTGATAGCTCTAAAAATCATGAGGGCTGGTTATTATTGGCCCAATATTTTTAGTGATTGCTTTGCGTGGATCAAAAGGTGCAAGAATTGTGCATTCTTCACAGGTAAAGAGAGGCTTGCTGCCCTTCCATTGCATCCAATTTCAGTTGACCAACCATTCATGCAATGGGGTTTGGAATTCATTGGAGTCATTAATCCCAATTCAAGCTAAGGGCATAAGTGGATTTTTGATGACCATGACTACTTCACCAAGTGGACTGAAGCAAAGAGCACTCAAGGAAGAAAATGAGTCTAGCATCTTAGAATTCTATGAGGGGATAGTAACCAGATTTGGCATACCCTGCTACAATAATCTCGATAATGCATTAAGATTCATTGGATCCAAGATGACCGAGTGGGCTGTCAAGAATGGGATCTACCTAAGTACTTCATCAAACTACTACCCTCGTGGTAATGGCCAGGTTGAATCTACAAATAAGAACTTGTTGAGGATCATTAGGAGGACTCTTGATGAGAATCATAGGTCTTGGCTTACCAAACTAAAATAAGCCTTATGGGCTGATAGGATAACTCCCAAGAGATCCACAGGTAACTCTCCATTCAAAGCTTGTTTATGGAAGAGAGGCAATCTTGCCCATGTCACTTGAGTTGCCAACATTGGAACTCATGAAGCAGTTAGAGTTGCTAGAGTTTGGGCCCATGGAGGTGAGATATACAGAGTTGATGGAGCTCCAAGAGATCGAGATCGTGCATCACAAGCAACGGAGAAGGATCAAGCTTTGATCAAGAAGACCTTTGATAGAAGGCCAAGAGTAGATCTTTCCAAGTTGGAGATCTAGTGTTAAAATGGAATGCAGATAGAGCAAAACCGGGAAGGCATTCAGAATTTGATGCCATTTGGAGTGGCCCATACATGGTCACAAAGTGTAAGGATAGGAATGCCTTCCAATTGTCTTCATTGGATGGTGAAGAACCACAAATTCCAGTCAATGGAATCTATCTAAAGCATTGCTACTAGAGGGAAATTCTCCACCTTGTAAATATTATCTTAGGTTTTCATTCCTCCAAGTGCTTGTGCACATTGTTTTGCTGTAGGTTGTTTTGCTTTCCCTAAGTGCTTTGGCACAACTTGCTGTTCCTGGGAATGTGTTTGCAGGCCTTGCTCCATCAGGTGATTTTCCATGTTCCTCTTTGCAACGTTCTAGTCAGTTGGGGTATTAAACAGAGAATCAAGTGACTCCATGCCCAATGGATTGCTTCAGGAAACTGGTAACTTCATCCAGCAGGCAGATGACCCCTCTGAGTCACCAAAATTGTTATCCCAAATGTGCCCCCTGCTCATTTTGTGGCTAACTCCTTTACATATTTCCTTCTCTTGTGCCTCAGTCAGAATATTTTGTTTTCTAGGCACTCAAAACCTTCTGGAAATGGCACCATTGGATAGAGCTCTCTCTCAGCTTTCCAGAAAGGTAAAGTTTTCCTCCTAACTCCTCATATTTTTCAAGTTATGGCTCGGCGGAGTTTTTGTGGGAAATTTTCCCTTAGAGGGCCCGCAACCAATCAGAATGTGCCACATGGCACCTGGAGTGGCAGAGCATGGGAAAATTTGAATTTTTTTCCAAAGACCAAACGGGTAAAAATTCAAACTTTTTGCCCGCCGATCCGATTTTGGCCTGTTTTTGCCCTAAATTTTCAAATCGCCATATCTTTCGATCCAGAGCTCGGATTTTCATGTTCTTTATATCAATGGAAATATGGTGAAATTATCTACCTGATTCCAAGGTCAATTTTGAATTTTGGTTTATTTTGAGAGAGAAAATCAAGAAACATCTCTGGCACGTGGTAATGGCCAAAAATGACATTTCAACAACCAGTTTTAATGCAAAATGGGTCGCATTCTTCTTCAGCATGGCCAAAAATGTCAGGGCATGGGTCTGTAAGGATACCCATGCTATTTTAATGCATCTTCATTCAATGGGGAATGGCTCCCACATTTTTTACACATTTTCTCTCTCCTAGGCTTGACCCATGCGTTGTAAAAGCCAAATTTGGCTCTTTTTTTTGTTGGTTGAACATTTTTTTGGGACAGCAAGCTTCTTCTTTCACCTTCAACAAGTGATTTTTGCAAGTATCAGACCTTCTTCATGATTGTAACAGGTTTCTGCCTCTTTGATGTTCCAAATGCAAGGATTTTGACAAATGAAAATGACAAAGGCAAACTCGTGATCAATTTTCAGTCCTTTGTTTGTATTGTCTTGTTTCATTTCGAACTCTAATTACATCTTATCAGCCTATGTATGATGTTTCATGTTGCATTTTATGAAATTGTGTCAATTTGCATGAACAAGAAGTGTTCACCACTCCTTTGGTGTATCACCTATTAGTTTAGTTTCAATTTTTGTACTTTCTATCTCTGTCTCCTTGGAATTTAGAGTAGGATTAGGTTTTAAACCTCTATAATTATGCAAATAATAGATCTCGATCGAGAGGAGTTTGAGGAACCAACCTCTAATCTGGAGATTCCTCTCTCATTTTACAAGTCCCACACTTGGAGAGAGGTTTCAATGTTGTGCAATCACACTAGATGCCTAAAACATCAACTTAGAAACCTGATTTACATCCAGGGGTTTGTTGATTTGCCATAACAATGACCTCTCGAGAATTCCTCTACATCCTTGAATCATCAAATTATCTTTCACAAGTCATTTGGAGTCCATACCATGCATATATTCTCTATCACTCTTAACTAGGGTTTTGGGAGGGTTTTGACCAACTTTACTTCTTAACAATCGTTCATAAAGTACAAGACATCATTTATCCTCATTCCAACTATAAAATTCTCTTAGCTCCATACCTAAAATATGCTAAAAGGATAAATTCCCCATGAAAATAATTCACATTCAAGTGATCACTCCAAACATAACCTTCGAGCTAGACATGAGCATTCTGAGAGCTCGGTAGATCTTAAACCAATTTTTCATGTTTTGTTTTGATCCTCATGTCCTAATTTTTTCCCCACATCACTCGTAACAACCTCCTTCATGCTTTATAATACTTACTTATGCTATTCCATCTCTAAAACTCTCCAACCACCATGAATTTTCCATGTGTAATTACCTTATCTTCATGACCTTCCTTCAAAGGACCTTCATCATGCACTAAACATTTGAAAATTGAACTTATTCACCTTTTACACCTATGATAAAACCTTACAATGCCTTCCACATTATTCACCGACTACTCTAACCCATATCTCATGATATCACACCATCTTTCCCGAAATAGGACTATGACTAAGCCCGTAATGGCTTGTCTTAACACAAACATCTCATGAACAAACCTATTCTTCACTTTATAGACTCATTAACACCTTTAACCCATCATTCTAAGCATGTTAGACAAAAATAAACCACCGAACTTATTTGAAGCTCACTCTCAACACCTAGTTACTTGATCATGCCTTAAGTATCATAAATGCATGTCTAGTCATCATGCCACAACAACACCTTATGCCACATCATCACTTCACTACCAATCAACATTCATGTTATTTGATGAAAGAAACCTCATGCAAGATCTTATGACACCTAGACACATAGTTAACATCAATGTTACTTGACATCAATGACAAAAACAACGACACAATGCCCAATAACTCACTTGCTAAAGATAAATCACTCAAAATAAATAAACCAATTAAATAAAAAGACCAAGTTGTGTGAACATTGTCCTTGTTATCGTATTTCATGCTTTGATTTCCTTTTTGATTTCAAAATCACATTTTAAATTCATGATTGGAACAATACTATTAGATTAAATCATTTTATTAGACATGTAGGTTGCTTGATGAAGGTAAAAATATTGGGTTAATTGTTTCCTTAATAATTTAGGGTTCTTGTTAAAAATAAAGTATATATCAGATTAACCTTTCTTTAACCACCTTTACAAGGGTCTTTTTTTAACCTTCAATATTTTTTTCTTCTTTATTATACCTCATCCTAATCGTATATGCTCGTCTACACACCAAAAGGTGATCTTGGACATTAGAAACAATTTTGACACTTTTTAATATAGTAGGGTTCGGTGGTTAGTGTTGGTGCTCAATTTAATCTCACCCTGTTTGTTCAAAATTTCTTAGTCCACATGGTTTGAAGTATTTTCTATCTCCTTATATGGATGCATGAAAGCTTTCTCCTTCATTTGGTTGCCATTGTCAGTCCTTTCCTTGGGTCATGGATCACATTGAGTCTGGGTTTTACTTACAATCTTCATCTCCACGGGAAATTTTTTTGTTGTTGGGTGTCTTCCATGATTGTGTCTCCTTTGTAAATCCTATCCCAACATCCGTGGATACATGGTCCTTTCTAAGATTGGACGCGGCCCGATGGGTCTATTTGGTGAACTTGTCACTTTTGTTACATTTGTAAAAATGTCAAATTGGTCCTACAACCTCGATAGTATATAATTGGCTATTCAACAATATGAAGCAGCAGGGAAAATTTCTTACTTTGACCCCGAAGAAGGACACGTGGTGGTTTGAAAGGTCAAAGGTGGAGAGGCGGATTGTCGAGAGGATTTTGAAGATTTTTTCCTTTTTGTGAAAAGGAGAAAAGTTATAAAATGATCCGTGACTCCATGGGGGACAAATTAATGTCACATGTTTGAGTCAACATTGAAAATTCAAAGTAGGGAGGTGGGTTACCGAGAGAACTTTGGAGTTTTTAAGCTCTGTTTTGAAATGAAGAAAAAGTATAAAAGTGAGCCGCGACTCTGTTGGGGCCCACATCAAAAGTTAGAAGCAGAGAGGCGGGTCAGGGCATTTTGAGATTCTCAGCCTGCTTCAACTCAAATATTTTCCACATGGAGGGCCTACGCTCATTTGAGGATCTACCTCTGGGTCTTACCTTTGGAGTTGCACCAAGGAGACACATGGAGGATTTCGTTGGCTCCTCTTTATACTTAGAATTTTCAAGTACTCGATGTAACTTTATTAGGCCCGGGACATGTGGAGGGCCCACACCTATTTGGGGACTTGCCCCTGAATTTTAATTTTGAAAGAGTGCCAAGGGGACACGTGGAGGTTTTCATTGGATCTTCCCATACTTAGACATTTTTCAAGTGTTCGGTGTAACTTTGTTAGACCCTAGACATGTGGAAGGCCTGCACTTGTTTGGGAGTCCTTATTTTGAGCTTCATACCAAAAATCACCAAAGAGACATGTGGAAGATTCCACTGGCCCTACCCATACTTAGAATTTTCAATGGATGAGGAAACTTTCTCAGACCTTAGGCACGTGGCACCTTCCACTGGTCCTTAAAATATTTCAACAAATTTTTTGGGCTGAGACATGTGGAGAGCCCGCACTTGTTTGGGGTCTCCACTTTTGGGCACCATATCAAAAGTGCACCGAAGAGACATGTGGAGGCTTCTGCTAGCTCCTCTTTATACTTGAGACTTTTTAATGGTGAGGAAACTTTCTTGGGCCCAAGGCACATGGAGAGCTTGCACTCATTTGAGGTCCTACCTCTAGACTTCATCTTTGAAGTTGCGCCAAATAGACATGTGGAAGCTTCTGCTGGACCTTCCCATACTCTAAATTTTCAGCAACCGGTGCAACTCTCTAGGGTTCTGAACACGTGGAGGGCCCGCACTCATTTGGGAACCTACCTCTGGACTTCACCTTTGCAGTTGCACCAAGGAGACACATGGAGGCTTCCACTAGATCCTATTTTCACTTGACCGACTCGGACTCACAATGTATATATGTGGTATAATCCATGTGAGGACACTCATTTATGAGAGGCATGAATGCAGGTATCCATGTGAGGGCACTCATTTCTCAAGGTGTATTCTTGAGGGTGAAAATGATTGCTTGTTAGATCAAGCCATATGGAGCCACCTGTGAATTATTAAAAGGGGGATTTCTACACGACAGAATAAAAGAATGATTAAAAAGACAATTGAGGGACTGAGAAACGTGATCAGTTCATGATTTATCCACCTGGTAGCTTTTGGGTGTAAATTTGTTAAACATCACTTTCTAGAACAAACTTGTAACAAACAAAGGATTCCTTAAATATTATTATTTTGGGGGAAAATTTGGGATGAGTGAGTGAGTGAAATTGTATAAATGCAATGAGAATACTCTTGCATAAGGTGGGGGTTAAATTTTTGAAAATTTTAAAGAGAAACCATTTTCCCGAGAGGCCATCTGAGAGACCAGTTTATTTTCCTGTGTCTTTGGATTCAATCGCGTCAAGGTGGTTACAAGTGTACAACCATTGACAAGCTTTGAGATTGTTGAGGAAAATTTCCCCTGCTAATGAATCTAATGAACCTTGAATGACTCTGTGTTGATCATGAGCATTATTGTGTTTGCTTTTATTTCAGAATGTTTTCAAATAGTTTTTCTTGTTCCTATTGCAATATTATGTTAAAATATCTCTGAGTCACACAAGATCTCATCCATGTGTTAGTATTGTGGCATTTGTAATTTCATTATGAGAAGAGCTTTCATCTGGTAATGAAATAAACAATTTAAAATCACTTTACTCTCACTATGTTGATAAAGATTGTTTATAAGCCTATGAGTGTATCTTAGGCATGATGAACTAGGGATTTCTAATGTTTAATTGAGTCTTTAACACGAGCCTTTTTGTTGAATTATTTAAGATGTGTGAAACCGTGCATCTTTGGGCCTCCATTGATACACACCTTCTGGTTGAAGGAATATTTTGGTTGTTCTGAAGCATTATGTCTGTGATTTTTCCAATATTTGTAAAGGCTCTCAAAGATCTAGTATAATCAACTTTATCTTGCTTAACTTCCCACCAATTTTTTTCAAACGATGAATCCTACACGAACCACCCTTGTTTGTACTATGTATCCACAAATAAACAAATTCCATTGCCAAAGTATGTAGGGACAATCAAGATTCAATTATTATCTTTAGTAACCCAAACCTTGTCTAGGAAACATCTCCACTCTCTAGTGTGACAACTTGTGAGAGTTAGATTGTGTTGCATTGATCATATTTCCTCAAGGTTCTCATGAAAATTGTGCAAATAAGGGTCTCTTGATGTCCTTCACCAACATAGGTTATAGAACGGGTCCTCTCACCCTGGTTGAAGGAATAACCTAAAGTAGTGAGGGTAGATCAAACCCTCAGTGAGGTGCTATCCATTTCTCCAATGCTGAGTAACACAGAGTCAGCTGAATCCCCCGCTACAAAATAACTCATATCATGGTTCGTCTGTCTCTAACCATCATGCTAGTTTCGTGATGTTGCTCAACCCTCGAAAGAGAATCAATTTGGATACCAATAGTTAGGACCTCATTACATAATCATTTAGACAAATCCCATGTGTCGGTGGGCTATATAAATTTTTGGAAGATCAATCATTTTTGGATAAGTAGGGGTTCACTTTTATGTGGCTCTTATGAAGTGAGGGGTGCATTTACCTCTAATACCCATGCCCTAAACTGGATCCCATAGGAAACATTTGTAATTTTTACCAAGCTCCACTGAAATGGATGGAGTGAAGTGGAGGGATTTTTGACCCTTTGAACCATGTCTTAGACAACATTTCCTAAATGCATGAAATCGTGCCTCACGTACTTTTGTAAGGTATATCGAGGATGCCTTAACAAATTTTTCATCCTAGCTAGATGGCCAAATCTTAGGGAATAGGTTGTGATTTTTAATTTTCCCCAAAACTATGTTTTAAAAAAATTTAAACCAAAGAGTGGTACTTAGTCCAAAATCCTTGATTCACTAAAAATCGCAAGGTAAAACTTCATTTGAGTTAATACCTTTATTTTGACAAGAAAAAAAAGTGAAACTCTTTCAAAGTTAGACCAAAGGTGTTTTTATAAATAAAAATTTGACTCACAAAACATCATGAGGTAAGACTTTGATTGAGATAGGGACCTTAAATTGATAAGAAAATAAGGTGATGCTCCTTATGAGTTCGATCAAGTGTGATTTTTCTTAAGTCATGAAATTAGTCCATATATTTTACTACATGTATCAAAACAAAAAAAAAAACATCTTACTCTACCAAATTCAAAACTTATTTGTGCACAATAAAATTCACAAAGAAAAGCTCTACCCGAGTTAAAAACTTGTTTTAGTAGTAGAACAAGGTGAAAATCTATTCGAGTTAAGCCACATGTTTTCCATCACAACCATACTCTTTCATCCACATTTTGGTTTTATTTATAAAAATTAAAAACCTAAAACTATGCTAAAATTTTATCAACCATAATTACACTTACGTGTAACACTTTTTCCAAACTTGGTTGATTGTTAGAATTACATTGTTATACTGTCATATTTTTCCTAGTTTCCTTAGACAAATTTACACATCCAAATCTAAGAAAACCATAATTTTTAGTTGTTATGTTACTAAAATTTCATATTTTTCCTTATAAACATCTCAAGCATGAAAATCTTGGGAAACACCCATTTACAACTTTTACGCTACCAAAATTTCTTATATTTTCTTATTAAACTCTTGAAAAACATCTTGAACTTAGAAAATCTCCAATTTACAGCCGTTACACTATCTATTTTTTCTTAGACTCCTTTCCAAACTTCACACAAGCATCCAAATCTTCATAACATGTCTAGTTCACACCATCACACTATCTCGAATCAACTTAGGAAATATTTAAATATGACACACATTTAATACACAAATGTCATGACACATGTAACATAGTTATGATATAGGAAGAATGAACCTAATCATTTACTTCAGAATCCATTAGAACCATCTTCTGATGAGGATGAGAAAGAACTTGTTGATCATAGTGGGGGTGAAGAAGAAAGGTCCCATGATATATTTGAACACAATCTACCCCAAGTAGAAAAAATTATCTTTCAAAAGAAATATCAATTCTTACTTCTCTTAGTCAAATTAGGCACTAAAATACCCTATGATTTTGATCTAAATTTTCCGACTAACATGATTAGATGAGATGAACAAATTAAACAAATACTAGATACTAGATGTGCCTCTACATCGACACAATGAGGGT
This sequence comes from Taxus wallichiana var. yunnanensis, assembly GCA_018340775.1. NCBI lineage: Eukaryota > Viridiplantae > Streptophyta > Pinopsida > Cupressales > Taxaceae > Taxus > Taxus wallichiana. The sequence continues at coordinate 566,638,669 of CM031235.1, forward strand.
GTCCTCATGATGAATATGCGGTACCCAAGACTAAAAATGGAAAAAGTATACCCTTTGTTATAATCAAATGTGAAACCAGAATGGAGGGAGGAAAACACCAACCTACATCATATAATGAAGACATGACGGTACATCAAAACTCCAATCCCTTAGTTGCTAAGTGGTGAGTTTGTGTTCTCACATTAACAATGGAAAACATGATGCCAATCACAAAATAAACCGAAAGTGATGTATGCCACACACTATACGAAAAACCATGGAGGAAAATCCTTCAAATTAAACCAAACTCACATGCCCTTCATCTGTCACGCGACCAAATATTTGACTAGGAATGGTAGTCCATGAAGTATGAACTCAACGAATTACCAAAAAATAGTAGTGGAAAAATAAGAAATATCGGTTCTAAGAACCATGTCCCTACCCATTTTATTGGGAGATGTTACGTACTACCTTCTTCTAGATTTTCTTTCCTAAAAGATGATAAATATCATGGAAATTGAAACCCAAAAGATCATGTAAAATTATTCTTAATGGAATTCCAAGAGGTTCTTTGTTGTTGCGGGATCACAGCACCCCTGGACGCACATCAGGCTTCTAGGTTGATGTTTCGGGCATCCAGTGTGATTGCACAACATGGAAACCTCTCTCTAAGTGTGGGACTTGTGCGAGAGAGGAATCTCTAGATTAGAGGTTGGTTCCTAAAATTCCTCGATTTAGATCTATATTTGCACAACTACAGAGGTTCAGATCCTAATCCTACTCTAAATTGCAAGGAGACACGGGGATAGAGTGGAAAAATTGAAACTAACTAAAGATGGTGATGCACCAAAAGGAGTGGTGAATATTTTTGTCATGAAAATAGACACGAGACCAAAGATTGCAACATAAAACATACGGGATGATAAGATATAATTTAGGATCTGAAATGAAGCAAATAATACAAACAAAGAGTGAAACTCATTCACAAAGCTTGCATTATCATTTCCAATGTCAAAACCATCGCATTACAACCTCGTAGAGAGGTAGAAAATCTGTTACTGAGTATTTGAAGAGGTCGACTCTTGCAACAATCACTTCTTTGGAGGTAAAAGAAGAAGTCTGCTATGCCAAAAATGTTCCCCCTTTAGAAATGAGCCAAATCGGCTTTTACATTGCATAGACAGTCGAGCACGGAGAGAGAAAACGTACAAAACGTGGGAACCCATTCCTCATTGACTATAAATGCATTGAATCAGCATGGAGGACCTTACAAACCCATACCCCTGCCATTTCTAACCAAAATGGAGGAGAATGCGACCCATTCGCATTAAATTTAGTTGCTAAAATGTCATTTCTGGCCATGAACATGCGTTAGAGCCGTTTCTTAACTTTATCTCTCTAGACTAAACCAAAATTCAAGATTGACCCCAGAATCATGTAGAGAATTTTATAAGCTTTCCAATGATATAAAGAACGTGCAAATCTAAGCTCTGGATCGAAAGATATGGCGATCTGAAGATTTAGGGCACAAAACAGTCAAAATGGATTTTGAAACGCCACCTGGATGACATGTGTCGGGCACTGATTGGATGTGAAATTCTCTCTCCTCTACCTTTCCATGGGTTTTCCTTGAAGATCTTGAATTTTCAAAACTTTTGGGAAATTTTCCATTTTTTCCCCGCACCCCCGCCACTTGGGACACGTGGCATGATCTGGTTGGAGGACAGGGCACGGGGTCATCTTTCACCTTTTAGTTTTTTGGCCAAAATTTTTTCCAAATTCTCTAATTCCTCCCGAGTTCCACACTCTGCTCCTTAGGACACGTGTCCTCTTTTTATTGGCTCGGGCCAACGCTTCAAACCTTGCCCCTTTGAAATTTTAGACGTTTTCCCTTGTGACACGTGGTGTGTCCTGATTCGTTCGCGGCTCGCCGGCTTCCGCACCCACCATGTCCTTTTGTCCCGGATGTCCCAAACTATCTGGGACAAAAACTTCCGATCCGCCCGATTCGGGCTTCCTGTCCCTTTTCGGTCGATGACATGTGGCGTGATTTGATTGGCTTTCGGCTCCTTTGGCTCCCGCGTCCGCCGCGTACTTCTGGCCCGACTGTCCCAGTGCTAAAGTTCTCTGTTTCGGCCGATCCGGGTGGTTCGCGTCCTTCACGTCCTCACGGCCTAGATGTCCCAACTGTGCCGCTCAGCAGTTAGTCGATTTTCTCACCTTCGGCTGGATCGGCTTTCTGCGTCCCGTGCGTCCCCACGGTCCAACTGTCCCAAGTGCTGCCTGGGCCGCTGGAGGCTTTTCGGCCGGTTCGCGCCCCGACGTCCCAACTGTCCCAAGGGCCACCTGGACCAGGACTTAGCCAATTTTCATGATTTTTTCTGGCCCAAGCTTGTTTTTTTGCAACTTTTTCACCCTTTTTTAGAACTTTCTCCTTTCTTCTTGGACAGGAGAGTTAGAAAAAATCTGAGGGGACCCTAGAAACATGATTTTTTCCTTGAATCAATCTATTTGTGCGGGACTTGAGAATTCGATGCATGTTATCAAAATTTACCTTGGGGGTGAATTTTTGATAATAATTTGGTGACTTAAGCGGGGTCACCGGCCGTTAGGTAGAAGATACCAGTTGCCTGGAGTAGTCCATTGGGCATGGAGTCATCAAATATTCTATTTAGAACCCCAACTGACTCAGTATGTGTAAGGAGGAAGATGGAATATCACCTGATGGAAGCAAGGACTGCAAAACATCTCCATGGACAACAAGCTGTGCCAAAGCACTTAGGGAAAACAAAACTAACCTATAGCAAAACAATGTGCACAAGCACTTGGAGGAATGAAAATCTAATATAATATTTACAAGGTAGTGAATTTCCCTCTAGAAGCAACGCTTGAGATAGATTCCATTTACTGGAATCTACAGTTCTTCACCATCCAATGAGGCCAATTGGAAAGCATTGCTGTTCTTGGACTTCGCGACCATGTATGGGCCACTCCAAATGACATCAAATTTTGAATGCATTCCCGGTTTTGCTCTATCCACATCCCATTTCAACACTAGATCTCCAACCTGAAAAGATCTATCCTTGGCCTTCCTATCAAAGGTCTTCTTGATCAAAGCTTGATCCTTTTCCATTGCTTGGGATACCTGATTTTTGATCTCTTGCAGCTCCATCAACTCTGCATACCTCACCTCCATGGGCTCAAACTCTAGCAACTCCAGCTGCTTCATGAGTTCCAATGTTGGCAACTCAAGTGACATGGGCAAGATTGCTTCTCTTCCATAGACAAGTTTGAATGGAGAGTTACCTGTGGATCTTTTGGGAGTTATCCTATCAGGCCATAAGGCTGATTTCAGTTTAGTATGCCAAGACCTCTGATTCTCATTAAGAGTCCTCCTAATGATCCTCAACAAGTTCTTGTTTGTAGACTCGGCCTAGCCATTACCTTGAGGGTAATAGTTTGATGAAGTGCTTAGGTAAATACCATTCTTGATAGCCCACTCAGTCACCTTAGATCCAATGAATGCCAATGCATTATCAGAGATTATTGTAGTAGGTACACCAAATCTGGTTGTTATCCCTTCATAAAAGTCTAAGATGCTAGACTCATTTTCCTCTTTGAGTGCTACTACTTCTGTCCATTTGGTGAAGTAGTCTATGGCTGTCAAAATCCATTTGTGCCCTTGGCTTGAATTGGGATTAATGACTCCAATGAAGTCCAAACCCCATTGCATGAATGGCTGGTCAACTAAGATTGGATGCAATGGAAGGGCAGCAAGTCTCTTTTCCTATGAAGAATACACAATTCTTACACCTCTTGATCCATGCATAGCAATCACTGAAGATCTTAGGCCAATAATAACCAGCCTTCATGATTTTTAGAGCTGTCACTCTTGGTGCAAAATGACCACCAGCTAGTCCACCATGAAACTCTTCCAACACCCTTTGAATCTGATTTGTGCTAATGCATCTCAGCAACACTCCATTCACATCTTTCTTGAACAAAACTCCATCAACAATGGCATACGGAACAGCCTGCAATCTGAAGTGTCTCCTTTGGGTCTTGTTCATCTCTGGAGGGCATAGGCCTATACCTAGGAAGTGTATAATGCCTTGGGTCTAACAAGGAGTGGGGGCAGCATTGTCTTCTTCTTGATTGCCACTTGGCTCATGGCTGTCCTGGACTGTCAAAACAGCCTCTTCTTCATTGCATACTTCTTTTTGCTTCCCCAAAACCAGCTGCTCACACAATCCTTTCCCTCTTACCAGCTTGGTGATCTTGATCTCAATGTCATACTCCATGACACGGGTGATCCAACCTGCCCTTTTCTCATTCAAATCCTTGTTGAGGAGGAAGTCCTTGACCCCAACATGTGAGACCAGCAACTGGACCTTGTTGTTTGAGATTAAATGCTTGAATTTCTTCAAGCTTCTGATTACTGCAAGCACATGCTTCTCAATAAAAGAGTACCTCACCTCATAGTCATCTAGGCTCCGGCTGAAGAAGGCAATTGGCTGCTCATCATTATCCTTGTTCTACTATACCAAAATGGTAGAAATAGTGTCATTACCTCCAAATGCATAGAGGATGAAATCCTTGGAGAAGTCCGGGTTGATGAGAGTTGGTGCTTGAGAGATGGCCTCTTTGATTGCCTCAAAACTCTCCTTGCCTTCTGCTGTCCACTTGAAAGCCATGCTCTTCTTTAACATTTTGGTGATGGGCTTGACAAGGGCTGAAAAATCTGGGACAAACCTCCGAACAAAGTTTATCCTTCCCAAGAAACTCTGAAGGGCTTTCTTGTGGCTTGGCAATGGTAGTGCTCTTATGGCTTCAACCCTCTCTGGATCAATTACTAATCATTCTTTGGAGACAATATGGCCAAGGAGCTTTCCTTCATGTGCAAGAAAGATACACTTCTTAGGATTCAAAGACACTCCAAATCTCCTGCACCTTGTGAAGACTTACCTCAAATGATAGAGGTGGTCTCGCTGCATTTTTGGAAAAATAAAGTGATATCATCTTGATAAATCGAACCACGTTGTTAATCAAACCTTTGAATGCCATGTCCATTGCCCTTTGGAAGGTAGCACCAGCGTTGGTCAACCCAAATGGCATTTTCCTGTATGCAAAAGTTCCCCATTTGGTTGTGAAGGCTGTCTTGAACTGGTCCTCTTCCTTCACCATAATCTAATTGTAGCTTGAGTAGCCATCAAGTAGTGAAAACTTCTCGGAGCTAGCCACAACTTGCAAGATTTTCTCCATGGAAGGGAGTGGGTAATGGTCTTTGAGAGAGGCTTTATTCAAGTCTCGAAGTCAACACACCGATCTCTCCACTCTTTTTCTAATTGGAACTAAGTTGGCAACCCAACTAAAATGCTTGATTGGGAATATGATCCTTGAATCAATCAGCTTGTCCAATTCCTTCCTCATGAGAGGCTCCATGTGTGGATTGACTGTCTTTGTTTTCACTTTGCCCGATGGCTTAGTATTTGGATCTAATTCAATGGTATCTTTGAGCTAATTTGGGATTGAAACCTTTCAAGTCTTCATAGCTCCAAGAAAACACGTCGGGGAACTCTTGACACATTGTATGAACTCATACTTTTCTTGTTCGGTTGTCATCCTTCCAATTTGCAATGGTTTCTCTCTTCTACCAAGATGGATACCGAATCCTCTCTCTTGACCGAATGTTTTCCTTTTCCTTTCTAAACTGATCATTGGGATTAAAAATGGACTCCAAAGTGATAAGTCCCTTGGGTAGCTTGTTAGTTCTCACTTTGTACTACCTAGTCACCAACTGCTGTTCCAATTTTTCTTAATTCTTGGCCGAGAACTCAACTTCTTCTTGCAAGAAATGGTTGATTTTGTGGTCATTTTCAAACACTTGCCAACCGACATTGTTATCCTGCATCAAGGCCTCATAATCACATGGATGTTTGGCTGTACCTTGTCTTTGAATGCTTTCCACAATGTCAAAGGCTTCCCCTACTACCGCAAGCCTATGCCACTTGATTCTCTTTCCTAGGAATGGGTTTGATGCCAAAACCCTCAAAATCTTCCATGAGGTCCACACCTGTTCTTGTAGCACTTGAGAAGATCATTCTTGGAAGCATGCTATCCCTTGACTTGATTTACAATAATTCACTGTCCCCAAAGAATTGCAAGTTCTTTATTTTCTTCTTGATTGCCCAATGCATCCCTTGCACCAAGGCTTCATATTCAGCAGTGTTATTGGAGCATGCAAACTGAAATCTAAAAGCTGAATAGTACTTTAATCCTTGAGGTGAAACAAGCATAGCTCCACCTCCTGTACCTTGTCTACTCCTTGATCCATCAAAGAACAGCTGCCATACCTCGTTGTCATCCTTGTGGTTTGGCTTGGCGATGCTAGGAATAGGCTGATTTTCTTCGTGTATGCAATAGACCCCTAGCTCAGATTCTTCCACTTCTTGATAAGGATCAAATGCATGTATCTTGTTTGCCCATTCATCAAGAGTTAGATCCGGGATGCTTCCAACCTTGGTGTCAGCCTCATCAGTGCTTGGGTGATCTTCTTGATCAAATGCTGAGCAATTGGCATTGATCTAACTTGGAGTGTAAGGCTCAATGTGAAAGTTTGCAATAGGTTCAGACCTGATTGTGGCTTTGGTTCCATACCTCATTCTAAACAGCATGTGTGACCAATCAGCAGACAAATATCCCCCAATCTTGGCTGTGAAGTCCCTTGACAAGCATAGGGAAAAGAGTGGTGGAAGGTCTATGACTGATACATCTTGTAAAACAACAACATTTGGACATGCATGCAAGGTAAGACTCAAGTTTCTAATCACCCCAACTGTTGTTACTGCTGTCCCATCTAGCTACACTACCCCTTTGGATGTTGTTTCATATTGGATCCCTAGCTGATCAGCTATCCTTTTAGGCATTACCGAGCTACTTGCCCCGGAGTCTATCATGTAATTGTGCACTAGCTGATTTCCAATGATTAATGAAACATAGAAAGGAGGGGGTTTCAACATTTTACCTTGCTGTCCTCCATGATTTCCCTTAGGCTGGGAAGCATTTGTAAGCACTTTGTCTTGCATCTGAACTTGCTGATTCAAAGTTGGCTAGTCCTTCATGGCAGCTTGTAGCAGATCTCTTTGGCCTGGGATGGATAGGGATTCCCACATTGATATATTGACGTTTGTCTTCTTCATCTGATCAATGATACTGAATGGTGATGAAGGATCTCTTTGTTGTCCCTTGGTTTTCACATTCACTCCTTGCATGTGGGCAGCAACAACTGGTATTTGAGTTGGCCTAGGGGCTGTTCTTGGCTGCCCTTGTGCATTTACAACCAGATTTTACTTGCCAATCATTTGTAGAGCCACAAAAGGTTGTGGATTGGTTGGCCCTAATGGTTGTTCTTCACCCAAATTCCTCCTTTTTGACCTTGTGTTGGCTGCTGCAACACCTTGAGAAACCGCCTACTGGTTCATGCCATAAAATCCTCTGCTTGCCAATTTACCAATGTGATGTCATTTGGGGCTGATTGCTGTTGGAATGTTTCTTGTTGTTGGTCAAGTTTCCTTGATCGCCCTCACCCTCCACACCAAGAGTAGTTGTCACCATTAGTGCTTGATTTAAAGAACCATTGAAGCACATGGATTGGTTATGAGGCTCATTGCATGGAAAACACCAATCATACTCCGGGCAATGTTGTTTTGTGTTGGCACCAATGCCTTAGAGGCGAGATATGGCATTTAGATTATAGGGCTGAAATGGTCTATTGGCAGGAGGCCTTGTTTGATTCATATTTACAGCTGGATTAGGTGGCCTTTGTGGTTGGTATGGCTGCTTGTTAGGCTGAGCTTGAGGTTGATAAGAAGGTCTAAAACCTTGGGCTTGTTGCCTTTTGAGAGTAACCAGCTCATTGCCTAGGTTTTCAATTGCTTCATGACTTCATGAAGCTCATTTGGGGCACTTGGAGATGAAGTGGAAGCTTCATTTGAACTCGATTTCTAGGAGTGGGAGAAGGAGCCAAGTTATGTGCTTGATTGGTGTTTGACTGTCTAAACTTGGAAACAATGGCATGGGAGGTCTAGGGGCAAGTTTGCTAGCTTGGATCAAACAATTTTCAGCCCTAATGGCAATGCTATAAGCCATAGGGATAGTTATGCCTCCCATGGACTGAATCAACATAGAAATATCAGAATTTAGAGCTTTGAGATAGTAGAGAAAAGCACCTTCTGCTATTGGCCTGACTGCCACTGGAATTCTCTCCCAAGTCTTTTGAAATCTGAAGTTGAAATCGGTCAGCTGCTCATTGGGAGCTCTCTTGATGGTTGTTAGTTGCTCCAAAAGAGACAATTTGTCTCCCTTCTCTCCAAATTACTCATGAAGTGCTATACATAGCTGATTCCAATTTGTGATAGAACCAGATCCAAGGCTCCTAAACCATAGCAATGCTTTACCCTTGAATGAAGATGCCAGTAACTTGATAGCCACTTGCATCTCATTGATTTTGTGGATTGCACAAAGGTTAGCAATGTCTTTAACATGATCACCTGGAGTAGTATGATTTTCTCCAGTGAAGTACGGAATGTTCTTCAAGGCTGCAATAGGAATTGGATGTTGTGCATTGAGGGAAAGTGGGCTGCTGCCTGTGAAGTTGACGTAGGGGTTGTTTTGTACCATTCTAATTGGTCTTAAAACCCTTGTTGACTGAATGAAAGGCCTACCAAGTGGAGGAGTTGAGAGAGTTCTGTTTGGTGGAGATGGAGATCTTTGAATCCTTCTTCCCCTTTGCCTTCTTCTTGGAGATAATTACAGGTATTCAAACAACACTTCTTCTTCTCCAACTCTTGACCTTGTGGTGATTCTTCTCATGAGTTTTCAGGCCTACACTGCTGAAACCAGTTGATTCTTCCCCTTGGAGTCGCCAGATATGCAAATAATAGCTCTTTTTAAGCAAGAAAATTACAGCAGATGCACATCAACTTTGCTGCAATAAAAATGAGACCTCTAGTGTCCCACCAGGCGTGCCAAAACTGTTGTTGCAGGATCACAAGCACCCCTGGACGCACATCAGGCTTCTAGGTTGATGTTTCAGGCATCCAGTGTGATTGCACAACATGGAAACCTCTCTCCAAGTGTGGGACTTGTGAAACTTCTCTCGATTTAGATCTATATTTGCACAACTACAGAGGTTCGATCCTAATCCTACTCTAAATTACAAGGAGATAGGGATAGAGTGAAAAATTGAAACTAACTAAAGATGGTGATGCACCAAAAGGAGTGGTGACTATTTTTTTCATACAAATAGACACATGATCAAAGATTGCAACATAAAACATACAAAGGTGATAAGATATAATTTAGGATCTGAAATGAAGAAAATAATACAAATAAAGGATGAAACTCATTCACAAAACTTGCATTATCATTTCCAATGTCAAAACCATCGCATTACAACCTCGAGAGGTAGAAAATCTATTACATGATTTAAAGAGGTATGACTCTTTCAACAATCACTTGCTGGAGGTAAGAGAAGAAGTCTCTGCATATGCCAAAAATGTTCCCCCTTTAGAAATGAGCCAAATCTGGCTTTTACATTGCATGGGTTGAGCCAGAGAGAGAAAATGTACAAAACATGGGAACCCATTCCTCATTGACTGCAAATGCATTAAATCAGCATGGAGGACCTTACAAACCCATACCCTTCCATTTCGACCAAAATGGAGGAGAATGCGACCACTTCGCATTAAATTTAGTCGCTAAAATGTCATTTCGGCCATGAACACGCGTCGAGCCGTTTCTTAACTTTATCTCTCCAGATCGAACCAAAATTTAGGATTGATCCTAGAATCATGTAGATAATTTTATAAGCTTTCCAATGATATAAAGAACATGCAAATCTGAGCTCTAGATCGAAAGATATGGCGATCCGAAGATTTAGAGCACAAAACGGGTGAAAATGGATTTTGAAATTTTTTCCGCGCTCTGCCACCTGGACGACACGTGTCGGGCACTGATTGGACGTGTAATTCTCTCTCCTCTACCTTTCCATGGGTTTTCCTTGAAGATCTTGACTTTTCATAACTTTTGGGAAATTTTCCATTTTTTCCCAGTGCCCCCGCCACTTGGGACACGTGGCATGATCTGGTTGGAGGACAGGGGCGCGGGGTCATCTTTCACCTTTTAGTTTTTGGCCAAAACTTTTTCCAAATTCTCTAATTCCTCCTTGAGCTCCACACTCCTCTGCTCCTTAGGACACGTGTCCTCTTTTTATTGGCTCGGGCCAACGCTTCAAACCTTGCCCCTTTAAAATTTTGGACATTTTCCCTTGTGACACGTGGCATGTCCTAATTTGTCTTCGGGCTTGCCGGGCTTTTGCGCCCACCGCGTCCTTTTGTCCCAGATGTCCCAAAATTTCTGGGACGAAAACTTCCGATCCACCCAATTCGGGCTTCCCTGTCCCTCTTTCGGCCAATGACACATGGCGTGATTTGATTGGCTTTCGGCTCCTTCGGCTCCCCGCGTCCACCGCGTACTTCTGGCCCGACTGTCCCAGTGCTAAAGTTCTCTATTTCGGCCGATCCGGGTGGTTCACATCCTTCGCATCCTCATGGCCCAGATGTCCCAACTGTGCCACTCAGCAGTTAGTCGATTTTCTCACCTTCGGCCGGATCAGCTTTCCGCGTTCCGCGTGTTCCCACGGTCCAACTGTCCCAAGTCTTTGCCGTGCCACCTAGAGGCTTTTCGGCCGGTTCGCGCCCGATGTCCCAACTGTCCCAAGGGCCGCCTGGACCAGGACTTAGCCAATTTTCATGATTTTTTCTGGCCCAAGCTTGTGTTTTGCAACTTTTTCACCCTTTTTCAGAACTTGTTCCTTTCTTCTTGGACAGGAGAGTTAGAAAACTGATGCGAGGCGACCCTAGAAACATGATTTTTTTCCTGAATCAATCTATTTGTGCTGGGACTTGAGAATTCGATGCATGTTATCAAAATTTACCCAGGGGGTGAATTTTGGATAACGATTGCTTATAGAAATAATTATCTTATTCCTTGTTTCCACAAAGTCTTGGGGGTTAGGATCTTTAACAGTTCCTCCATCTCCCGAAAGGGTCTATCTTCGCTTTTACAAAATTAACCGTATGTAGTCAAATACATGTTCTAGTGGAACACTTACTAACATTTGGAATCCACTAAAAAAGCAAGATGTAGATGATGTATCAATTTTTTTTTTTATTCAAGTGTTATTTCATTAAATGTAAGTAGTCCTTTTCAAATGCAATTAAAAAATATGAATTCAGAAAAAGATACAATCCACCTAATTCAGAGAGGATTAGGACTACTCTTTTCACTATTTAAAAGAAAGGGAGATTGAAAACATGGCAGATGTCAAGGCCTCTTATAATGTAATAGGTTACAATAAATTGAGGGATGGTTAGTCCGATATGTGTCAAAGGCCCTTTATTAATGTCTTGGTGTATTTCCCTCAAGGAATATGTTTTATGAAAATGGTTGACACAGGTGAACAACATGAAAAATTTCGAGTTTACTTTTAAAATATTAGATGAAGAAATATAAGAGGTGAGTGAAGAAAATGTAGTTTATATTTTCACCGATAATGCCATTGATTATGTAGGGGTTGAAAAAATGATAATGAATGCGTATCATATAATCTATTAGAGCCCTTATGCCGATTATTGGCTTAATTTTCTACTTCAAGATTTGGCAATTTTTCATGGATTCATGAAGCAATTCAAAGGGAGAGGAAATTTTAAACTTCATAAGGAACCATCACCTTACATTGAGAAGACAAAATGCATCTAAGGAGTTTTTGAGGCATTGTGAAACAAGATTTTCCTATTGCTATATCACTTTAAAAGTGTGGTTGAAAAGTGAAAGAAAACAAGGTTAATTATTTGTTGCAATGAGTGGGAAAGATTTGTTCTTTTAATAAGATCTAGGGAAAGCATGCAGATCAAATCATTTTAAACAACTTTTGGGAAAGTGTAAACAAAGCTCTAAAAGTTTGTGAACCTATTGTGGATGTGTTTCACATAGTTGACGGTGATACCCATTGTCTTGACATGGTTTATAAGGCTATAAACCATTACAAAAAATCTATTCAGAAGGCATTCAATGATGTGGAGATTGATAACAATGAAATATGTGACATAATTAATGTAATATGAAAAATTATGCACCACTATTTGCACTCAACAACTTGTTATATGAAGTCTAGGATCTTGCATATAGAGAAAGGTATTTTAAAGCCATGGATGGAATTTATGAGGCCATTGCCATGTTTGTTTTTTAGATCCTAAATTTATACATATAATTAGGCAAAAATCAAGGGAATTTTGGGAAAAATAAGGGTCATTTCAACATGAGGAGCCAAGGATGAAAGACCACATCTTGAGGGTTACAAATGGATGAAATATTATGGGTCAAGTGCAAAGGAACTACAAAGCTTTGCTCTTCAAAATTTGAGTCAAGGAGAAAGTACACCAACATGTGAAAGGAATTGGAGTTGTTTTGTCCACATCTAATATAAACAAAGAAACAAGTTATTATCGTCCAAAATAACCCCTGGGCTATTTTAACAACCTGCAACTTCATTTTTGAGCTTAGGAGAAATTTACAATTCATTCGGGTATAAGTAATTCAGTTTTAAGTATGTCAGTTTCAGGATCTTGGTACATCACTATGTTCTATGCTCCTTGTTTTTTCTGCACCCAAAATCATTTGAGAAATCTCAAAAATGCCTAAGTGTTAAATTTCCCTTATATTTTGGATTTCAGGTTTTAGGGATCAAAATGTAGTTTACATGTAAATTGCTCCTCAAACCCTGAAACTTGAAATACAAAGGATTTAGTGTATTTTGGGTTTTGATTTCAAATTGTAATTTGCATGCAAATTGTAACATGAAACCCGATCCCCGAAACCCGACCTTCCCAAAGTGTATTTCTGGTTTTTGGTTCCGATTTGCAATTTACATGTAAATTATAATTTGAACCCCGATTCTTGAAATATAAAGAAAAACAATGTATTTCAGGTTTTAGGTTCTGATTTATAGTTTGCATGCAAACTACAACTTGATCCCCAAAACCAAAAACTCGACAATTTGAAAAAGGTGGTTAACTTCGACTTAGTGTTTCAGGTTTCCCAATGTTCAATGCATGAGTCAACTTCTTTCGAAGACCATTTCAGAAGTTATAGGATTCTTTGCAAGTCCGGAGTTTCAACCTTTATATTTCAGAGGTCAACAGGTGCAAATCAAGGTCAAACTCCGAGACTCGCAATGTTTCAAGTTTTTAGGATTCTTCTATATCGGAGCATGGAGAACCAAACACATGTATTTTTCCACTTGCATTCTAATCCTCAAAACCTAATTCCCTTTGTGTCGGGTTTCGAGGGTGTTTTGCATGGTCAAATTTCTGACAAAGGCATGATTTAATAGTTCAACCACTCACATTTATTGAAGTATGACACCTAAAACTTCAAATGGCCATAAAATTTTCCTTGTAACTATGATTTTAAAAAAAATGGACTTTTGGAAAGGTCTTATCTTGTACTAAAATAACATTTTCAAACTATTAGGTTGGTTAAAAAGTGTAACTTCGTCATACATTAAAAGAACAATTTCAATTTTTTTCAACCACCAAAAATGATGAGGTATGGTGCCCATTCCTTCTTCCATAAGTAATGTACTATGGAAGAATGACCTTGGAAGGGTACCCATACCTATTTTTAGAAATCAATGCATCTTTTTGGTGGTTGAAAAATGAAATCTGAGTTCCCTCTCTTTCCCCTTCTCTCTTTCTCCCATTCGATATAATGTAAAATCTCTCATTTGTAAAGGTAGGATGTTCTAAAATGTAAAGGGAACTATGTCAAAATTTTCCTTGAGCAACTGTGAGTTATAGACCTTTATTTGAGCTTGGAAATGTGTTCTTGTGCCTTCTTCTTCACATGTAATGGTTTGTACATAATTTAAAAGTAAAAATCTTGGTTTTGTGGTGTTTCTCAACCCTGACTTATGTTTTGTTGCATTTACTTGCCTCTCCATTATTGTTGTATTTTGTGCATGTATTTCTCCTTTACAGGTTCATTTTTTTGTGTCTCATGGAGAATAGAAGGTGAAATGTTGTTTTGGATCTGTGTCATTCATACTTGACATCTCCCCCCCTCTATTTAACTTCTTCCCTTTCCCTCATTAGAGTATCTTCACCCTTTTCTTGGTGTTGTCACCTCCCCTTAGTGTAGGATTTCATTCTATGGATATCCCTCTTCCCCTGGTCCCTTGGAATCATATAGTAGGATTAGATAGTCAAATTTCATTTATTATGAGTAATTTAGCATTAAGATTAGGTAGAGGAACCAACCTTATTTGGAGGTTGATCTCACTTTTCAAGTCCCGCACTTGTGAGATCATCCCATGTTAGAAAAAAGTAGGGATTTGTAATAGGAAAATCCTAGGGTGTTACTTTTCTGCGATAACAATTATTACCAGGGAAATTTAGGAGATCTTGTTCATGTTCATAGTAATTTACAGATTTACATGAAAAATATGGAAAAATAATCTTCTTCTTCATAATCCCAACATGTTGTAGAAGACTTAGAGAATGTATATGATCTTTACTTCCTTTGTGATGGATGTAGTGATGATAGTAATTTTGATGAGTCAATTTCTCTTAATCATCCGGTTTTTTTTTCTATTTCTCATTTAATATGGTGAAGTATATCACAATGTTAGACTTATGTAATTCCAAACAACACAACATTGAGAACTTCACTTCTTTCTTATAGTGATAGCGGGTGTTAACTAGCCTCTTCCTTTGTTCCATCCTCAAGAAAAAATTCGTGAGAAATTGTGTGTCAAAATTACATCCTAAAATAACCTTCCACTTGTAAATTTATTGTGTATGCACATTTGAAGAGGTCATTGAAACATGAGGTCAAATTGATAAAGCCTTGTTAGTAAAAGGTGTGTTATCTAAAATGAGCCCCCTGCTTATTTTGGCTAACTTGCCTTCATTCCTTCCTTCTTTGTGCTTCAACTTCAATTTTCACATATTTCAAGCACTCAAAGGGTTCTGGAAATGATTCCATCAGATAGATAATTTTCTTACCTTTCCAAAAAGGTAAAATTTTCCTCCTAACTCCTTGTAATTTTCTAGTTATGTTTCAGCGGAGTTTTTTGGGGAAATTTTCCCTAGATAGGCCCGTGGCCAATGAGAAACCAACATGTGGCAGGGTGGAGTGGTGGACATCAGGGGGATGTTGGAGTTTTTGGTGTTTTGGTCAAAGGATGAAAAGGAAAAAATCAGCCCACGGGCCTCGCAGAAGGAATAGAGAAAAGTTGCGAAGGCCCCGCATTGAATGAGGATGCGCCATGTGTCCATGACAGTGGTGGGAATCGGGGTGTGGAGGAAATTTTGGTTTTTTTCCAAAGTGATAAAAGCACAAAAGGAAAATGTTGGGCCACACCTCCGCACTGAACCAGAGAGTGACACGTGTCACCGGGAGAGTGGGGCGCGGGAAATTTTGGGAAATTTTCCCAATGAAAAATCAAAAGGAAAAGGTGAAGTTTGAGCCCGCGATTCCATCAGTGAATTGGGAAGTGACATGTGGCAGCGGAGTGGCAGGGCATGGGGAATTTTTGGGAATTTTTCCAAATTCAAGAAAGAGGAAATTTTTAAGTTTCGGCCCGCCAACCCGATTTTTGCCCTAAATCTTCAAAGGGGCATAACTTTTGATCCCGAGCTTAGATTTTCACGTTCTTTATACCATTGGAAAACTGTTGAAATCATATACATGATGGAATCTTCAATTTTTATTTTTGATGGAGATTTGTGAGAGAAAATTGGAAAAATGTCTCTGGCATGAAAAAAACACAGAAAGCGACTCCAACCACCAAAATTAATGAAGTATGGGCCTCTGTTTTTCTCTGTAAAGCAATTTAATTTGAAGTATGGGATTTTTTATGGAAACCCATCATTTTATAGGCCCATTAGATGAATCTTGTCGGTGGTTGAAGTCCCAAATGAATTTTCCCTTATTTTCTCCTTTCTCCATTATGTTAGATGGTTAAAAGCCAGATTTGGCTCATTTGAAAATGTTGTTCATCATTCTTCTCTGCCCTCCCTTCTTTTCTTCCCTAGGGTTGAAAATGGAGTTAGAACCTCCTCCCCTACTCTGTAATGGAATTTTTTCCTCTTACCAGCAAAATGATGTTTTGTGTAAACTTCTGGAGCAATAAAAACGTGTTTTGTGATGCATTTGTCCATCCTTGCTCATTTTTGCTTGTTTTCTTCTTGCCTCTCTTCATTACAGGTATTTTTGCATGTTTGAATGTTCATTGCAGTTTTGGAGCTATGTTCATGGAGTTTTGGAACATTTTTGTGTGAAATCCATCCTTGGTTTTGTGATGCACTTGTCCATCCTTTCCATTGCTCACCTCTTCTTGTTCCATGGTAGTTTTGATAGATGTTCAACATTTTCCTTCTCTAGTGTATCACCGTTTTAGTGTAGGATCTATTTTCCCCTCTTTTCTCTCTCTCTCTCTATCTCCTTGGCATAGTTAGATTAGGATTATATTAGCTTTCCTGCACTAGAATAGCTTGTGGCAGGTAGTTTAGGAAGAGGAACCAGCCTTCTCTAGAGAGCTTTTCCCATTTGCAAAGGTCCCACACTTTGGGAAAGCTCAATGTTTTGCATTCACACCAAATGAAATTTCCTTAGAAAAGAAGATCCATAGGTCATTTTGGGGGTGCTGTGAATTTGCACTAATAGTTTTGGCATGCCCAGTGGGACCTTAGAGGTATTACACTTTATTTTTGTCGATTGGTGTGTTCTTGTTAAAGATTCAGCCTTTGGAGGCATATTAAAAAGCACATCTGGTGACTCCATCTAGTAAATAACTCATTCTTTGAGTTATATACCTGTTTTCCATTCATTTCCATTCATTATTCTTTCCATCTTCTTTCATTCCATGAAGTTGTGCAATCATGACTTCATTTCCATCATGGAATTCGCATTCACAACAACAACAATATATTCCACCTCCAACATGTTTTTCAAATCCTCTAGATCAACATTTTGATCAAATTCAAAATCAGTATGCATATCCATATGAGAAATGCCAAAATCAGTTTGGCTATGAAGCACATCAAGCACAAGGATATGCATATGATGAGGGAAGTCAAGAAGAAAGTGCATATTTGTTGGAGAAAATCCAAAAAATGGAGGTTGGCATGGTGCAATCAAGGGCTCAAGCACAAATGAAGGCATTTTAGATTGGTTTCAGAGCACCCTATCCATGGGGAGGCCCTTTTCTAAGACATTACAACCCTTAGGAGAAGCTAGACTTCTTGATTGAGATACTACCCCACTTACACAATGGACACTAGAGATAGAGGCCTATAAACTTGGTGTTGAGTAACCAAATCCAAAAGAAGAGGAGCACATTATAGCTGTGGGGGAGAAAAGTGTAGATCTAAAAGCTTTGAGCACAAAGCAGGCTATAGAAGAACCTTCAGTTCTTCTTTCTACTTCATCTCTCTTGACTTCTAGTGTTGAAGAAGAGTTTGATCTCTCAAACTCAATGTTGGAGGATGAAAGAAACCATGGTGATCAAGTTACAAATCAAAAGAACACCATGGGGAGGTTGAGCATTTGCAGCAGGACAACAATGAGGTAGTTTATCTATCAGATTTGGAAGACTGTTTTGATGAAGAGGAATCAGTTGAAATCACACCATTTTCTCCTTCATCATCCACATTACAAACAATTGAGCCTGTTGTCATGGAGGATAACTTTCATTTACTGAGAGCTCGCATCTTATAACAACTCTTTGGAATCAATATTGGAAGATTTAAATCTTCCATGTTCGTCATTAGAGGAAGGAAAATAGTAGAAGAGTTCCATCATTTCTTCCACACCATCCATTCAAGGTCTATAAGAAGACTCCATTTTTGGAGTTGAAAATTAGAGCTATGGGCATATTAAATGGATTAGACCTTTCCCAATAAGGTATTTAGCTTCATTGGAGCCAAAGGAGAAGTCACAATCAGTCATGCTTGCTTTTAAGCATGAGGATGAGCTACAAAGTACTAAGGATCATCTGTCATACCTCTTCAATCCAAATACAGAGCAACTAAAAGAGGTATTAAATTTTCTTTCAGCTGACACCTTGCTAATTTGGGTAGAATACTAGCTTGTTGTTGATTTTCCACTCATCCAAGTAGCCATATTCAGCTCCAAATCATTTGCATGGCTTCCAATTTTGAAGAAAGGAAGCTATTTTGTACAACCAGTTGCAGGGTTTGTTTAGCCCACCTTTTCTTCCAGTTAGAGTATAGTAGGTAGGTTTGTTTTTAGCAGAATAAGTGCTTGTGCACACTCTACATGTTCCATTTAGAGCATGTATGATTTTCAGTTTGTACATAGTTTTTTGTGGTGTTAGTTTTTCTCTTGCACAGTTCATTTCAGTGGCACTTTGGTGAGGATCAGTTTCAGATTTCAGTGGGTTTCCAAATAGCTCAAAGGTCAGATTTTCATAGTTCATATCAGAATCAGTTCATCAAGCTTGACTCCATGCCCAATGGATGCTTCAAAGGCCACTGATCATTCATCTAACAGGCAGATGACCCCTGAGAGTCACCAAATTGTTATCCAAAATGAGCCCCCTGCTTATTTTGGTTAAATTTCCTTCATTCCTTCCTTCTTTGTGCTTCAACTTCAATTTTCACATATTTAAAGCACTCAAAGGGTTCTAGAAATGATTCCATAAGATAGAGAATTTTCTTACCTTTCCAGAAAGGTAAAATTTTCCTCCTAACTCCTTGTAATTTTCGAGTTATGGCTCGGTGGAGTTTTTTTGGGAAATTTTCCCTAGAAATGCCCATGACCAATGAGAAACTGACATGTGGCATGGCAGAGTGGTGGAAATTAGGGGATGTTGGAGCTTTTGTTGCTTTGGTCAAAGGGCGCAAAGGAAAAAAATTGGCCCGCGGGCCCACAGAAGGAATAGAAAAAAGTTGCGAAGGCCCCACATTGAATGAGGTTACGCCACATGTCCATAACAATGGCAGAATCGGGGGTGTGGAGGAAATTTTGGTTTTTTTCCAAAGTGATAAAAGTGCAAAAGGAAAATGTTGGGCCACACCTCCACACCAAACCAGAGAGTGACATGTGTCACCGAGAGAGCGGGGCGCGGGGAAATTTTGGGAAATTTTCCCAATAAAAAATCAAAAGGAAAAAGGCGAAGTTTGAGCCCACGATTCCATCAACGAATTGGGAAGTGACACATGGCAGCGGAGTGGTGGGGTGTGGGGAATTTTTGGGAATTTTTCCCAAATTCAAAAAAGAGGAAAATTTTCAAGTTTCGGCCCGCCAACCCGATTTTTGCCCTAAAATTGCCATTTTTGCCCTAAATCTTCAGAGGGGCATAACTTTCGATCCCAAGCTCATATTTTCACATTCTTTATATAATTGGAAAGATGTTGAAATCCTCTACATGATGGAATCTTCAATTTTTATTTTTAATGGATATTTGTAGGAGAAAAATGGAAAAACGTCTCTAGCATGTAAAAACACAGAAAATGACTCCAACCACCAAAATTAATGAAGTATGGGCCTCTGTTTTGCTCTGTAAAGCAATGTACTTCAAAGTATGGGATTTTTATGGAAACCCATCATTGTGCAGGCCCATCAAATGAATCTTATCGGTGGTTGAAGTCCCAAATCAATTTTCCCACGTTTTCTCCTTTCTTCCATTCTGTTCGATGGTTAAAATCCAAATTTGGCTCATTTGAAAAAGTTGTTTATCATTCTTCTCCACCCTCCCTTATTTTCTTCCCCAGGGTTAAAAATGGAGTTAGAACCTCCTCCCCTACTCTGTAATGGCATTTTTTTCCTCTTATCAGCAAAATTATCTTTTGTGTAAACTTTTGGAGCAATATAAATGTGTTTTGTGATGCATTTGTCCATCCTTGCTTATTTTTTCTTGTTTTCTTCTTGCCCCTCTTTATTGCAGGTATTTTTGCATGTTTTAATGTTCATTATAGGTTTTAGAGCTGTGTTCATGGAGTTTTGGAACATTTTTTGTGTGAAATCCATCCTTGGTTTTGTGATGCACTTGTCCATCCTTTCCATTGCTCACCTCTTCTTGTTCCATGGTAGTTTTGATAGATGTTCAACATTTTCCTTCTCTGGTGTATCACCGTTTTAGTGTAGGCTCTGTTTTTCCCTCTTTTCTCTCTCTCTGTATCCTTGGAATAGTTAGATTAGGATTATATTAGCTTTCCTACACTGGAATAGCTTGTGGCAGGTAGTTTATGAAGAGGAACCAACCTTCTCTGGAGAGCTTTCCCCATTTGCAAATGTCCCACACTTTGGGAAAGCTCAATGTTGTGCATTCACACTAAATGACATTGCCTTAGAAAATCATATCCATAGGTCATTTTGGGGGTGCTGTCAATTTGCACTAACAAGGTGTTCTCAAACCTTTTAAATGTAATCATGACTCAAAAGCTAAGGAAAAACCTAAGTTTTTCAATAAAACATAAATGTTGTAAGTGATAGAATTACGGATTCCAAACATGTACAATCGACTAGAAAAACCTACACCTAAAACTTGTACTTGGTACGCTTAAACTAGAAACTAAAAGTAGGGAATATACTCCAATAACTGAATCCCTATCATCATTTCTTAAACAACTTGATTAAGCCAATATGGTCAAATTTCTTAACACAAACACTTTTAAAGATGATGCACCTAAACTATCATGGTATAAAGAACATGAATATTGTGAGTATCATCATGTCAAAGGTCATGGGAAGGATCAATGCATGAAGCTAAAGAACTTCATTCAAGATATCCTAGATCGAGGATATATAAATATTGATGCAAAAGAACCTAATAAATTGTCTAGTAATCAATTGGGAATCTACAAGGAATTTTTTTCCAAAACCTAAAAAAGTGGAAATGAAGACTATTTTCTTGTGTTTATGTAAGGGAAAATTCAAGATTAAAAATGACAACTATACTCTAGTGTCAAAATATTTACTTATAAACCCTCATGAGTACTTCCCCATACCATTTCTCCCTATATTTCATGTCTATCCCCATCCTTAAAGTTCTCATATATATTTTAATAACCTTTCCCAAGTGTTTTAAATATGAATACAAGTGCATGAAGTTGTTTCGGTGGTGGACCCAGAAAGGCTAATTCTAGTCTTTTTGGGGTAGGTGTGCATCCTCTAGAGCAGATTTGAAATCCAAAATTCATCAAGAAGTGGTATTGAGGATCCAAGAACATATTGAAAGTTATTTAGGAAATTTTAGGGAATATTTGAAGGTTTAGGGACAAGTTCAGTGAAAGAAGGTTTTGAAGGTGAAGGAGCTTCTAGTTCAAAATAGTGCTTGAGCTTTGGAAGATGATTATGAAAGATCTATAAAAAGATAGAGGTCAAAAAAGATACCATTGAAAATATAATTCAATTATCTAAATTATGGAGATTTCATATTTTCACAAGGACATGTGCTTCTTTCCACAACCCCGGTTTTGGTAGGGACACCTGCGGTCCATAGAAAAAAATGATATTTTTTGAGGGGGTTTTTAAGAAGAATTAGATCATGATACCAATCCCATTCATATAAAAATGTTGTTTAGAGGCAAGTGAATATACATAAGTTCCCAAAAATTCTTCCTCGAGCTCCATAGACTTCATCTTTAAGGTCTTTATAAAAGTATGTTCTTCATAGTTAGAATTTTTGTAAAGAGGACACATGTCATCTCTAGGTGAAGGCACATTTTTGTGTTCCATATGTCCCATACCTTTGCGACAATAAATTTCACCCATTCTTGTTTTATCCTCCGGTCCATTGTATGACCCCGAAGAATCTATGTGATGCAAGTTAAGCTTTTTCTCACCTCTTTCTAGCCCCCACAAATCGAAGTCGACACTTGTCACTCCAAGATGAGGGAAAATTTTTCTTCCCCACCTATCTCATCCCCTTGATACGCTTGGTACACAAAAATTCATCCATGTCCAACCCTTGCCTAGTTTCTTCATATGACCCAGTCTCATCCCCCGAGAGCTATTTTCTTACTTTCTCTCTCTCCTCCGCCAATTAATCATTGTCTACCACTTGTCATGCTCTAATGAGGGAAAATTTTTCTACCCCATCTATCCCATCCCTTTGGGAAAGTTGGGATAATTTTATTCTCCACCGTAATATGTTTAAAAAACCAAAAATATTTTAAGTTTTTATCTGTCAGTGTCTGCTTCTTCCTTCCTTGTGCGTGTGAGAGAGAGGTCACTTGGAAAGTTTTTAAAATCAAAATAACTTTTTCCCATCTCATTTCTTTATGAGAAATCCATGGATTCATAATAAAAATGATAAAAAACCTCCATTAAACTTGTAATTTATCACGAAACCATGCCAAAATATTACTAGAATGATGATCTAGATTTTTAATAGCATAAAACCCTTGTTTTATGCCTTAGCCTTTTTTTGAACATTTCGGTGTATAGATCGAGGTTAAAATTTAACGCAAGGCCCCGAGAGTGAGCCTATTCCAATGAAACCATTTTTTTGTAAACCGAGGTGGGAAAATGTAGTTTCTAAAAATAGTAATTCCCCGTGCCTCCACTTACAAAAAATAGTAACTCACCCAAAATAGTACATCCTCTCAGAAAAGTGCACTTAGTGAACGATGAAAGTGAGAAACTATGCGAGTTGAGAAAAAAGCATAAAAAAGTAAAAAAGCAAAGGTAACTGTTTAAAAATAGAAAGTTTACAAAAATAGAAAATCATCATAAAAAAATATGCAAGATGATCAAGAAGTTCAAATGTGATAAAAACAAGCAAAACATCCCAAAATAACAGGTCTTGGTTCAACCTACTAAAAATATGAAGTCTCCATTTTGGTTGCAGAAAGTTAATGTTGGCTCTATTTTCATCCATCTCGCCACTTTTCGACATCTTCATAGGGTTAGTATGTAGTTGCATAGCTCAAGAAATGTAAATAATGCTTCACAAAGGTCTTGAGGCATCATTTTGGTTACAATCATGTACAAGAGTGAAGCAAAACATCGTAAGGCACAACAATTGAAAACAAGAAGCATTGTGTAGACAGAGGAGAGAGTCAATATCTCATTGAAATTCAAGCCAAGGAATTCATCAAAAATTTCATTCAATATGGATTCATCATAATATTTCCTTAGTGAACTTAGGTGATTTGAGAAAGTTGGCCAAAGTGAGTTGAAGTGTCGAGTGAGATAAGTAAGTTATTTAAGGAAATTTACTTGAGGTAAGCATTGTAAGAAAGATCCATCAAAAATGGTGATTCATTATACAGCATCAAAGTATCCAAGTATATCTACCCCAAGGTCGAACATCCTTATAATGATCAAGAGTTGGTTCCACAAAAAGCTCTTGAAGAGGCTTTGGTGACAAACATCATGTCAACTCTTGAAGATCTTTTTCCATTAATTCAAGAAATGCTTGAAAATGAGATAAGGACAATGCAACTTGCTATCGTACCTAGTCTCGTAGAAATATCAAGAACAATGAAGCCAAAACAAATAAATAAGTCCCATACAACATCTCGTTTCTTCAGTGGCACTTTAGGTAATACATGTGTCAAAGTTGCTAGGCCTAGAAATGAAAGGCATGTTAAGGATATGACTCCATTAGACTATGAGTTGAACCAAATATCATTAGGTCAAGCTTCACATGAGGGTGAATCTTATCTATTCAAGGAATCCACTTCTTTCATCCTTATTTGGAATGAATAATACAGGTAAAACATTGTGGTGTTGAAGGAACATGTAAAAGTTCTCAATACTCACATTCAACCCTTCCTAGAGCTTGACTCAACATATTCTCTTCCAATAGAAGATATCCTTCCGATCAGTAGTTTCAACATTGAGGCATTCAAGAAAGCACAAGGATACATGATGTATGGGAAGGCTAACATGAAGTGGATTGAGAAAATCATTGATCAAGGCAAGGCACTATTTCCAGATATCATTTCTCCGATCAAGTACATTCTTGAAACATTGTCAAAATTAAATAAAGAAAAATAAGAGTTTTACAAAGATGTGATTGATTTGGATGATATGATTCCACTATTATCTAATATTATCTCCTTTTATTTTCATACCCTCGTAAGTAAGAATGCGTTTGTATCCATTGCACAGAGAACTTGTCTCAAGTTTCGACCTACATCATGGATATGAAATATGGAATAATCAAGAATGCCATATCCGAGTTGGAATCTTATGGACAACATGCATTCAATATATTTAATGATGTATACAATTGTGTTTGGTGAATTGAGTTCACTTTTCTCACCGAAGATTCATCATCAGAAGAACTCATTGTTTCTTTCTCATAGCTATTCAGAAAGAGGTAAGTGACTCTCTTTCCTTCAATGAAGAAAACTTAGAGTCCATGACCAACATTATAAGTTTCATTACTGAAATTTTAATGGATCATGAATAATGGATTCATCAATGCAAGAAGATCAGTGATGTACCTGAGACATGGACCAAGGTGTTGGGATGCATTTTCTTTCTAGAAGAAGATAAGTTGATAGCTACGATAGCTCAGTTCAACAAGGAATTCAAGTGGCAGGGTCTGATCTAGAAAATATTCATCAATAAGCATGAATAAGAAAAGTTATTCATCGAAGGGAATTTCTTCGTTAGATATGAAAAATTCTTCCCCCTTCTCTTTTCCTCCCTCTTTCTTCTCTCCCTCTTCTAATTCTTCATTTAGCGTAATCATTGTATTTTGTCTCATTCACTTAAGTGACTTTCTAAAGTTGAATTGTAAAAGTCCCTTTAATTTATAAAAAGTGAACTTATTTATCATGACCTAGGAAGATGTAAATTCAAAATTTGAACATGAACATGAAGAGTCATGGGGGTAGGTTAAAGGTAAATTCAAATTACTATAAATTAGGATGTCTTCTCCATTCCATAGAATCCAAATTTTTAGTTCTTGGTAGAATCTGTGATTTTTTTAGATTTATTGATACTTTGTACTCATCACTACATAAGAAATGAAAGTGACATTCTTCCTTTTCCTTTCCTCATGTTTCCTTTATTCTCTCTTTTGCAACTTTGTAAGTATGGTAATCAAGAAGGAACATGGACCATGTCCTTGATGAATAATCTGTGTGTTTAGATTTTTTAGTCTCAATAAATGGCTTCATTATTACTTTCCTCTAATTTAATGTTGAACTACTCCAATTATTGGGTGTAAATTCTACTTGTTCCTACTCACAACAATAATCTTAATTTGTCTAATTTCTCTCCTTCACCCCTCACCACTGTAATTTCCTCCCTTGTACCCCGTATAAGCACTTTGCCACATGTTCAGTGAAGTGTTCCTGTGTGATCCCCAACCTATTGGAAACCACATAATAATAAATAGGATTAGATTAGTTTACATTAAATAATGGGAGCCTCCCCATACACAAGAAGGAGGGGTGTAGCTCGTGAGCGTTGGTGGAAATAAACTAATTTTTCATACAAAAATTATTTCACCAACAATTTTGGTGGCTCTACTAGGAAGAGATTTTCCCACGTGCACTCGTAAAGATATCTAAAAAATGTATAAAAAAATAAAATAAAAAAATTAGACTTCAAAGAAAAATCAAATTTTGAAGGTGACTCCATGAAGGAACAAATCTGCGTCATTTTTTCTTCCTGCAACATAATGAAAATGTTTTGATATTGGAGTTCAAGACTAATGATGGATAGTGAAGAAGAAGAAGATAATGAATGCCAAGAAATGCAAATTTTTGATCATCCCTCATTTTGCAATGTCTCTTGCAAAGACAGGAAAGCTAATGGAAATAAGGTCGTAAAAATCTTTGTAGTATCCAAAAAGACTTTCTAGAATGGACAAAATTATTATTTGTGAAGAACCTATCATCAAGTCATGGTGGTTACAATTCAAGAAGAGTGTTGCTAAAGGAAAGAAAATGGGAATTTTTATTGCTGATGATTGAGAATCCAAGAGATGGATGAGGAATATTAATAAGAGATACCAAATGTTGGATGAAGCATAAGATGGTGAAGATTCCTCTCGAACGTAACTTTTTTGACTTCTCACAGTTGACTAACAAGTTGAAAACATTATACTTCATCTCCTTCCTCTAGATGATTTCCTCACATATGGAGATGAAGAAATGGATGTTTTGAGAAGAGAATATGTGAAAAGGTTTCTAAGTGTAGAAGAAGGAAATTCTGATCTGGAAGCCTATCATGAAGTTTGGAAGAAGAAACTCAAGAAGACTCGATGATTGTATGCATTATGAGGTGCTCATCCCCGTAAGATTCTTATGTGCTTCTGATTAATGTCATATCCTTTCACCTTCCAATGAGAATCAAATCAAAACTTTGGAGGATGATGAAGAAGACAAAAGTTAAAACTCCGTTCATCAACTCATTCTAGTTGAAGACACAATCCATGGGAGAAATAATGGATTCAAGAGAGGAATATTTTTATCATATAACAAAGGACCCAATGCTTACTGAATACTCCATCAATTATGAATATGTAAGAGAAATCAATCCTTCATCCTAGACTCAAGATGAATAATTCAAAGAAACCATGGATAACCTATTTTCCAATTTTGATTCTTCAAGTGATGTAGAAATGTTGAATGATGAAATGGAGGCAATTGAAGAATCAAATTATCTTCCCGATTCAATCATGGATGAACAAATGGAAGAATTCAATTTTTTTGAAACCAAAGAGGATGAATAACTTTAGCATGACCTATCTGAAGGGTTGATTTTACCACCTTCAACAAAGGAGTACAATGATGATCATTATGAAAATATTGTTTTCTTCATGAACAAGAAAATGATACAAGAAATGAGAAAAATAGAGTTGGCAATTCTTCTTGTACTACTAACCCAACATGGTTCTCCACTTCCCATCATGAATATGATGAAATGGATCTCGAGTTCAAAGGTGTTCCCTTCCCGCATAGCCTAGATCTATTCTCCTTGTTAGATAATGTCATAAACCAAGTATGCCCATTCTTGTAGAAAAGTGAATCTTAGATACAAGAAACATAGAGGAGGTAAACAAGGATGTTTCAAATGAATCATGGATGTATAGATCATATTTTCAATCAGCTCCTTGAGGTCCAATGGAATGAATATTATGACATAGATGACAACGAGAAAATTTCAGATTTGAAAGAGAAATAACTGTAAGACATTTTAAAGACTGCGGAAGAAACTGAAGACCCTCAACTAAGTCTTGATATTTTGAATCGAGACTTGGAAATGTAGTATGGGTATGGAGAAAGTTGTTTTTCTCCTTTCCAAGAACCAATTTTTGATGATGATATAAGAAAAACAAATGATCTTGATGTCTTCCTCAATACATGGGTAGATGAGAGAAAATGTGAAGGTAAGTCTTCCTCTTTCTTGTTTTGTGAAGAATATCATAAATACAAAGGAAAAGAGATTCTTGAATATCCTATGAATATTCTCACTTAAGAAAATGAGATATCTTCAAAAAAAAAGATGATAGTGAGAAGAATGTTGAGCTAATTTAAATTGAATGTGATTATTCAAGACAAAGTGAAAAGATGTAGGAGTCTTGTGAGTGGAGTAAAGGTCAACTTGTTCTCAATACCTTTGAATTCCCTACCAATTAAAAATAAGAATTCATACCGTAAAATTCACTAAAGGGTGATGAATTTTTCCATGAAAAAATCAAATCTTACAACTTTAAAAAAATATGCAAAGCTCAATTTTAAGCTGGTAGGTGTTGATGATTATTGTTCGTGAAAATAAAGTGAAGCTTTGAAAGAATATTGTGAATGGTTTTTGAATCAAATTGCACTAATTATTTCTCAAGACTCTATTGGTATTGATCCTATTTCCATGCTAAAAATTCTCTTGATGATGATGAAGATCTTTATATCAATGACGTTACCTCTAGTTTCAAAATTAATTACTCAAAGCAACAAAGTGAGATGTTCAAAGAAGATATTGAATGGGAATAAAATCTTGTTCTCGGTTCCTCCATTCCTCACCGATTTAAAAGATGATCTCATGTTGCAATTCAAGGATGATATATGTTCCCAAGATAAATGCAATATTTCCATTTTTGAGAATACATAGGATTGGATTCTCATTTTCACAAAGCATCAAGTCGAAGTCAGTAAAATACAAGAACTCCAAGAAGGTAAATTTTTTTCATTGGATGCAAGAACGTTTTCACTACATTGTGAGTATGAAGATGGAGTCTTGGTGTGTCTCCTTTTTCGACACCATGTAAATCCATGAAAGGATCATGGTATGATTATATAGTTATTTTTGTGTTTTAGAGGTCACATTTCAATTTTTTTACATGATGGTATGTAATTATCCCAACCTATTTCGGGTATGTATAAATTATTTCCCAAAATCTATAAATATTCCTCCCCGTAATATAATTTCCTTTTCCATTATGTTTTGTTTTCCTCTTTTGGTGTGTTTCACTTCTATGTGTTTGTTCATGTGTGTGTATGTTTTTGGTACTTCTGTCAGTATGTCAAAGTTTCTATACCTAGGAGTGAAATGCTTATTAAGGAGACAACTCAATGAAACTATGAGTTGATCTGCATCTCATTGGGTCAAGCTTTACATGAGGGTGACTCTCATTTGTTCAAGGATTTTGCTTCTCACCTCCTCACTTAGAATTAAGAATATAGGAAAACAATTGTGTAGTTGAAGGAATAAGTATAAGTTCTCAATGCTCACATTCAACCCTTCCTAGAACCCGACTCAATATCTTCTCTTCTAATAGAAGATATCATTTCGATTAGAAGTGTTGCACCTAAGGCATTAAAAAATCACAAGGATAAACGATGTATGGGAAGGCCAACTAAAAGTTGATTGAGAAAATCATTAATCAAGGAAAGTAATTGTTTCCAGATATCATTTCTCCCATCAAGTACATTCTTGTAACAATTTTAGAAGTAAACAAAGAAAAAGAGGAGATTTATAAAAAGGTGATTAATTTGGATGATATGTTTCCACTATTATATGATATTTTCTCCTTATGATATCATACCCTCGTAAGTAAGATCATGTTTACATCCTTTGTAGAAAACTTGTCTAAATTTTGGATCCGCATCATGGATACGAAATATGGAATACTCAAGAATGCTATCTCGAGTTTGAATCTTATGGACAACATACATTCAAGATCCTAAATGATGTCTACAATTGTGTTCAGAGACTTGAGTTCCCTCCACTCACTAAGGATTCATCATCAGAAGAAATCATTGTTTCTTTCTAGGATCTAGTCAAGAAAGAGGCAAGTGAATCTCTTTCCTTCAATGAAGACAACTTAGAGTCCCTGACCAACATCAGAAGTTGAATTTCCACAATTAAAATAGATTATGAAGAATGGATTCATCAATGCAATAAGATCAATGATTTCCTAAGACATGGACCAAGGTGTTGGGATGCATTTGATTTCTAGAAGAATATAAGTTTACATCAGCTATAGCTTAGTTTAGCAAGGAATTCAAGAGGCAGGACTCCACTCCTAAAAATATTCATCAGGAGGCATGAATCAACAAAGTTATTCATCGTAGGGAATTTCTTCATCATTATAAAAACTTTTTACCCCTTCTATTTTTCCCCATTTTTATTTTCTCCTCTTCAATATATTCATTAAGTGTAATCATTTTATTTCATCTCATTCGCTTAAGTGACTTTATAAATTTGAATTGTAAAAGTCCCTTTAATTTATAAAAAGGGAAGTTATTTCTCATGTCCTAAGAAGATGTAAAGTCACAAGTTGAATGAGAACGTGAAGATTAATGTGGGGATAAGGAAAAGGTCAATTCACATTGTTATAAATTGGGATGGCTTCTCCATTCCAAAGGATCCAAAATTTTAGTTCTTGGTAACAATTATGAATTGTTGTAGATTTATTGATGCTTTGTATTCATCACTACACAAGAAATGAAAGCTACATTCTTCCTTTTCCTTTTCTCATGTTTCATCTATTCTCTCTTTTGTAACTTTTCAAGTATGGTGATCAAGAAGGAACTTGGTGTCCTTGATGAATGAATCTAAAGAACTATGTGTCTAGATTTGTTAGTCTCACTAAATGGTTTCATTGTTGCTTTCCTCTAATTGAATGTTGAACTAATATGGTTATTGGGTATGAATTCTACGTGTTCCTACTCACATTAATAAACTTCCTTTTCTAATTTCTCTCCTTCACCCCTCACCGCTGCAATTTCCTCCCTTGTACCTCATACAAGCATTTTTGTAGGTTCGGTGAAGTATTCCTATGCGATATCTAACCTATTTTTCCACTTTACAATAACAAATCTGATTAGATTAGTTTACATTCAATAATGGGATCCTCCCCATACATAAGAAGGAGGTTTGTAGCCCCATGAGTGTTGGCGAAATCAACTAATTTTCCATACGACAAATTATTTCACTAACAAATCCAGATCGAGGTCAATCCTCACAGGGTAAAAGTACCAACCATGTTGTTTCTA
The DNA here is from genome assembly GCA_018340775.1 of Taxus wallichiana var. yunnanensis. Classification (NCBI taxonomy): domain Eukaryota; kingdom Viridiplantae; phylum Streptophyta; class Pinopsida; order Cupressales; family Taxaceae; genus Taxus; species Taxus wallichiana. The sequence continues at coordinate 566,669,199 of CM031235.1, forward strand.
AGACATCCCATCCATTCAATTCTCTTATTGGCTATATTCATCCTATCACCAACCATGTTACTACCATCATAATCAAACATTTAGAGTTTTTCGTTACAATGTGACACACTCACCTTGTTGTTCTAAGACCTCCTCTATCCACTCCTTTGGATAATCATTATGATCTCCTAGAATAGCTTGAAAAGAAAACCACCAAGATTTCTATCTTAGATCTTCTTAAGATATCTACTATTCATAAAGAAATCCTCTATAAGACCCTTCAGGAGTCAAGATTTTCCCATGAAAATTGATGCTTCATGCTTTCATTCCTTAGTGATTGTCTATCTATATATGCAGATCACCCCATCTAACCATACTTGTTTAAGCCAAAATGAGATTTCAATGGATAACTTTACACACAATCTCCCTTTATACATAGAAAATAAATTTTATTTTCGTGGCAACTCTTTTCTTGTGGATTATACGTGTAACTCTTGTATGGGATCAATTATGTGGTTTTTAGAAGTGTTGATTATATTAGGTGAATTCATTAAGAGTCTATATTTATGGGAGCACAAAATGACATCCACCAATCATCTTACTAGAGGTTTAGGTAAACATTTTGTTCATTCATCTAATATATATTGTGTTTGGGAGTTTAAGTAATTTAAAGCATTATTTTAAAGATTCAATGAGTTCATGAAATAGAAACTAGGGTTTATCTAGTTCCATGGTGGTCATTGATTGTATCTCTTAGATATTGGTTTGTGGTTTTTCTATGGTTTTGTTGTAGTTTGAGTATTGTACAGCTTGTGGTTTTTCTTTGCAGTTCTTATTTTTCTTCATGGTGCTTTGAATTTGTTGTGATTTTTTTCCTTTTTAATGATACTACTTGAATATCTAGGCATGGACGCCATGCAATCTGGGTAGGATCCCAATAAAAAAACCTTTTACCATTAATAAAAAAAGATTCAACGAGTTCCAAATGTCACCAAAATATTCCCATTCCTAGACTCTCATTTATTGATTAGATGCATTAGCTTATTGATATAGATTACATTCATGACCTATTAACCTCTTTCCCCAAATATATTAGGAAATTATTCCCCAAGTTCGAGTAGTATAAATTTATTTAAGGAGAGATACATATGGAATATTTTATTAACTTTATTGATGATTTTGAGTTGGATAATGATGGTGTTATGAATATTATTTTCATTCAAAGTATAGATGGGTATGTTAGTGATTGGTTTCATGAGTTTTGTGATAAAATTATTAACTCTTGGGATAATTTGATGATTTCCTCATTGAGAACTATGGTGATAAAAATAATTACTCTTCTCTTATACATTATTTTATTAATATTGTAAAGTACCATGATGAGAATATTATAAATTTAATATTACATTTACAAAGGCATGTAATAAGTCTACTAAGCACATAATACCAATTGAATCATACAATGGTGAAGTGATATAATATTTAAGAGATAAGTTCCCATTAGTAGTTACTCATGTTTGCACTTTGGATTTAAATTTTGAAATATTTTCTCATTCATATTATTTATATGCTAATGTTGAGTTTGATTATACTAACATAAAATTTGATAATGGTTTTGATTCACATATATATTTCACTAAATTATAGTATGAATACTATAGTGGAATTTTAATATAAAATTGTGAAGATGAATTTATATCATTTGATGTTAATGTGGTTATAGTTTCTCATGAGGAATGTGTTGCAACTTATTTTAATGTTGATACTTAAGAGTGGATGCCATTTTTGAGCTTGAAAGTGACACTATAGTTTGAATTTTTATTTTTGCAAAAAAATGGTTTTGCTGAATGTAATGTAGTTGAAGGATATATTATTGTAGAGGGACACATTTTATTCCATTGATCATTTTTTGGGAGAAACTCTTGTGGAAATATGTATTATTTTAGGAAATAAATATATTAACATGGAAATCAATGGTGCAATATATATTTCAATTTACCTTATCATTGAACATTGAATGGTGATCAACTTAATTTTGATGATGTTTACATAATGAGGATGTTGCTCATTTAGTAAAATTACATCCTAGAGATGAGTACAATGTGTTTCTTGTTGGTGTGGATGAAAGGTATGCCTTTTTTATCCTTCACATTTTTGATGTAAAGTTGTATATGAAGAGATTGAGATAGTTCTTTACAAAAATAAATGGATGAAGTATGCTTAAGTGAGCCATATAGTTTATGCTTAAATTATGATAGATATAGTCTCTAAAAGTGATGGTGGTTGGAAATATATGTATATTAAATGCAATATTGAGATCAAAACATTTAGATTATATTAAAAATCACTCTATCTAGAATTTAAAGTTTTTGATAATCCACTTTTTCCCAAAGAGTGCACATGTGTTTGTTGATTGATTAGTTTAATTCTATTGGCTTCATATTGGATAATATTTTTATGATATATCAAAGTAGTGTTATGATGATTTATGTAATGGGTGTGTGTTACATTTAAATTGTGATTAGTGTTATTCTTTTGTATATTAATAATTTAATTTTGATGAGAATAATGTAAATATAAATAATTTGTTTAACCTTAGAGTTTATTTACACATCATTGAGTTATTTGTACACACACATTTTCAAAATGTGAAATATTTTAAATATAAACGATGATTATGACCTAAAACACATAATAAATGTTTCAAAATGATCATACCACTATAGTGATTCTATATTTACTCATTTTAACTTATTTTTTCTAAGTCTTCTCTTTTCAGCCTACCCTTATGGATAGGTAGAATAATTTTTCTTCCTTTTTGTGCTTTCTTAGAATTTTCAAGAATGTGTTAGAACAACCAAAGTGGTTTTGTAACTACCATAGAAGTTAACTCCCACAATATGGTGGTCTCTATCAACCATCACACCACCTTCATCCATTGTTGTAGTGGTTTTATTAGTAGTAATTATGTAACCACCATAGTAGTAATGTAAATGCATCTTGAAAAAACCAATAGTTCCATCTAATGTACATGTTATTTTCACCTTTGTTTGTAAGATAATGATTTTTGAACTTAAATTTCAAGTCACACACACATTTTTATGTGTTTTTACCTTAGTATAATTTAATCTTCATTCATTCCATTGTAGTTTAATCCCATGTGATCTAATCTTGACCCTTGATATAGTTTTGATATATAGTATATATTAGGATTTATTAAAAGCGTTTATTTAACACAATATATGTGATCATTTCCCCCACCCCCATATTTTTTATTTCCATATACTATTTCATTATAGATATTCAGATTACTTCCCTTATAAATAACTCATAAGGATTTCAATTATTTATTATTGTTATTAAAATGAAGATACATAAAAATAAAAGGATTTATTTTGAGGCTCAGTAGACCACCACGAGATATGTTTCCATCCTACGTTTATTACCTATCCAAGATGAATTATTTTCTATAAATTTTCACATAAGAATAATATCCACCAATTATTCTCTATTATTCAATAGATGTGTATATATATAACTACTTGATCTGGGTCAATGCATGGTGTTGAGTCCCACTTTTTGTCCCAAAAATGTGAGTGGGGAGTGTGTTTGGGTGGTAAACATGGGTAGTTCGCGTGAACCCCCTTCACGCCAACATGGTTCACGCGAACTAATACGTCAACTTTTTTTTAACCACATATGGTGTTGAATATGGTTTGCGCGAAAGGGGTGTTTGCGCGAATGCCATTCGCGTGAAGGACATTCACGTGAACACCCCTGTTTATATATTTGAGGCACGAAAGATGAGTTCACTTTTCCTCTGCCCTACCTCCTTCACGCAAAGTTTAGAGTAGACCAAAGCCCACTGACCAGAGCCCATCGACAGTGTTGAACGAGCCCAATAGTGGGTATATTGCTAGAGCCCATCGAGAAGTGTTAAATGAGCCCATCAAGGAGACTAGCATGGCCAATACCGAGCCCAAAAGTGTAGAATGCAGATTAAGCCCACTAGCGTGGCCACTGAGGAGTGAGGAGGCCATTGACGAGCACCGGGTATGAATTATATTGTTTTATTGGTGAAAATGGAGGATCCCTTGATTTGGGCATAAAATAAATGAAACCCTAGCTCCTTTTTTGCAAAACCCTAGTAAATTTGAGACATTTTTTTGTGTAATCATTTTTAACAGAGCTCTGTTCATGTTTTTCTTTGATCTACCTCTACATTGAAACCCTAGCTCATTTTTTACAAAACCCCATTTTAAATCTCTTCTATCATGACCAGGCTTCTAAAATTTTGGTGTTCAGTGTCAATGCATGGTAATAATGGTGCTGTGAAAACTGTAATGATATATTAAATTTAAAATATACCAAGAAAAATAATATCCTCCTCCTCGTGCATTTTCTTTCTTTGGTATGCTCTTGTTTACACAAGTAGGGCTTCCTCCTCTATCCTGATCAAGTATTTATCTTACTTCTATATTACTTCTCAACCATACCTTTAGCCTTAAATATTTTAATTATACTATCCTTCTCCTCATTTAGTTTCTTCTCTTCCTCCTCTAGAGTAACTTATAGAACCATCATATATGCCTACATATTTTCCATCTTTTCTAAATGTTTTTCCAAAATGACATTGGATGCTTTAATATTCCTTAGCTTCATATTTAACTATTTGATTTCCTCATTATTTTCATAACCTCTTTCACTAATCCTTTACACACCTCGAGTTAGATATGACATGATTTTTCAATGATACTCACTTTATTCAAGTTAAAAGTCTCCCTCCACATCAAAAGAATTTCTGAAAATAGTGTTCATACCCATATTCTCATTTCCCTTTCCCAATGTGGATCCATCCACCATATAAATATTTTAAAACATAACCATCACTTCTTCAGTCTATTTCCTTCCCACATCCATGGAATCATTACTTTGTTTCGTAGCTTGATATTTAGCCTTCTTATCATCTAAGACATGATCCAGTTCATAATAATCATCAATTACCTCTCTATGAAAGGAATTCATTCTTTGGTAACCTAATTTTGGTATAAGGTATGTGACCACATGAAGTATGAAACATCTTTAGATGGTTGTACATATACCATACTTTCTAATCTCCTTTCCATCAATTTCTCGTTGTGTGGAACCGTGTAATTTATTTATATTCATAAATTTCCTACTTAAACATAATTTATGTTCTCTTTGGGTCAGTAATAATATGTCCACTAAATCTACAATTATTGAAAACCTATAATATGACCAATTATATTAATTAGTACTACTTAATATGCTCTCTAGAATTTCAAAATATTAATAGGGTTTTTCCGCTTTGACATGTTTGTCTAAAAATACATTTATTTCTTAAAAAAGTCATGTTAAGATATTTAATCATGGCATCCTAGTTTTGAATTTTTCATGGGCTTGCATGGTATAATTAAAAATATTCATATATACGTAAGGATATTTTCATCACCTCTTTCCTTGGAGATCACTACTACAAAATATTATACATATCCTAAATATTCCAAGAGAAATATAAGATTATCCCATGAGTTAATTCATATTTAATGTAAAATGAATTATGAATTTACATGTTTTCTTATGCCTTGAGCTAAGACAAAGAGCGATTTAGTTTCATTTATTTGAAAATTGGAAGATTCGTTAAGGATATATGATCAAATAGAGAAGTATAAATAATTTACTCACATTGCAATCAAGCAAGTATTCTTCTAATATGTATTCCATATTTTTGAATATGTTTGGAATCTAATGATAGTCAAAGATTATTATAGATACCATCTCCCTTATGTTTTTGACTTGTCTCTAGTGTTCAACCAAAGGAGAAGATATTCTAGTTTCCGCACATAAAATATGTTTAATATCGAATAAGTAAGAATTGTAGATTATCAGGAATGACAAGGAGATTAATGAATATTAAAAATTTTAGAGCATAGTGACATGTGTAGAACTTGTCCTTCCACAAACCTTATCCTCACTATCAAACATGACGTAGGTAGATTGTATCACCCTATTATTTTATGGAGCATTTTTTTATGGATTTACAAGAATGATACTTTCTAAAAATCTCTTCTTGATAAAAATAATACAAATCAACTAATTATTTTACCCACTATCCATTTTCCTTTCAATATTACTTGTTCTACACTTAACTAGCGTTCCTTTTATTTTAGTATAGAAATAATTTATTATTTATTAAATTATATTTGAATAGTACTTTGTTTTTATTTATTTTAAATCTTAAGGTTTAAAATAGTTGAAAGAGATTCAATAAAAAAGTTATATAACAAATCTCAGATAGTCACCTCAAAATGGATATCTATAAATGATTTTACTATAAATACACCTCTATATCTATTAGTGGTTATTATAATCAATATATATTTTTTTGTGTAGTAGGTTTTTAATCATTGTTTTTAGTTAATCTAGGATAGAGATGCCATTTTTGAACATCTTTGAGTTTTTCAATCTCATAATCTACTTGTCAAACTCTAGTTTCTTTCTTTTAATCCCCTTTCTAAGACGTTTTTTAGCAAGCCTTTCTTGGTGAGTTGCCTCATCTACCACTCCTATTTTGGATTTAAGATTAATTTATCTCCATTAGAAATGCTATATGCAATGTTCTTGGCATTTATCCTAAAACTAATTCAATAGAACACTCAAACTATGCCCACATTTCGGTGAATATAGACACTTCAAAGGATCTGTCGGCTCATATATAACTCAAGGTTGTAAATATAATTTTGACTCAAGGCTATTGATTATGAAGGGATGCCTTTTCATCTAAAGAATAATAGTGCTGTGAAAACCGTAATTTAGTCTTTGGATCAGTTTAAGGTTGAATTTCAGTGACACTTTTGAAATATCAATTTAAATCACCCCTATATAAGCCTCAAACTATGGTTCTATGCCACCAAAATCTACATGATTTGATGTTGCTTTTTAGGGCATAAGTTTGAATCTACATGATTTGATGTTGTCTTCCACAACTTTCTGTTTGTTGTCGTAGTGTCTTGTAGGTGTTATCTAGTCATCGCAATGTTTTCTTTTCCATTTTAGTATGTTCTCTTGTATTATATGCTTCATCCTAGGAAATACATCCCCCGTCTCCGCCCCAAAACTTGGTGGAATCTAGGAATTTTATCAATACATAGGTCCAGAAACAACCCTTCCAAGACTCTAGATAGGTCCATGCAACTACATCTTTATGATACAAAAATCACGAAAGTTGCAGCCTTCAAACTGGATCTTATTCTTCAGCTACATTTATCGCTTGTGGATATTCTTCCAAACCCAGCTTGACATTGATAATCAGAGGTCCCTCATACTTGATACATCTACATAAGCATTAGAGGTCCCTTGTACTTGATATTTGACATGATATGCTTCTTACAACTAGGAGCATACATTCATTTTGTAAGTAAAAATTGTCAACACTATGTGGTCAGTTATGTTATTATCAAGTAGTGTAATTAGTGTATGAATAAAACAAATGTCATGTTTTCAATTTAGTTGTGCTAATAATAATTGCATTTATAGATCAGGTACTATAGTAGTCACTTTTTGGTTATGTATGGTTGTGTTTAGCCAAAAACTATCTGGTCAACATACCATTACATAACAAGGTGGAGGTCGAGTTGTAATTGTTGAAAAAGTTGTAATTGTCGAAAAAGTTGTAATTTTTCATTTATTATAAACCTAATTTATTATAAGATATATGTAATTTCTTATTTTCTAAATTATTTGCATTGAAGCTTGAAAATCATATTTCTATTTTCATTAAAATAGGAGAATATCTTAGGAATTTTTTTCATTAAAAGTACTATTAATTGAATTTTACTTTCATTTTTTTACAGTCTTGGCTTCTTCTGATCCTAATTTGTTTGAGAGGACCGATTTAGAGATTGCAAAATTGCAATCTAATACATTGGGCAAAGTAGAAAGCCCATTATGAAAAAATAATGCTTGGTTGATCTTCATAGAATAGAGACAATTTTGAAAACATATAAGCCATTTGATTTCGAGTTGATAAATTTTTTTATGGATTCATTAAAATCAAGTGTCTCAGGAGATGTAGGTTATAATGAGATTACATTATGAATTTCCGATAAGGAAGTCGTTAAGAGGTCTTGTTGGAGTTTTTATGTAGACAAACAGAAAGTAAGGGCATATTATGTAAACAAATGTTCATGTCCCCTATGTGCCCCTTTGATTTATCCTAGATTTGTGGCCTCTCAAGGCCAATTTATGAATAATGACCAATTACCGTTATACTTCATAATGATGCTACATACTGAGGTTCACCTAAACCTAAAGGTGAACTATTTAGACATCCCTAGTTATTTGGGGTAGGGGCGTGGCCGTATTAGCCACAGGGAGGCATATAGAAAGGAGGGAGCTCCTGTAGTTGTTGATGATGTGTGACAACTTGTACCAAGGACACAACCATTCTTATCAAGCTTTTAGGATGTCGCAACACCTGTCGTTATGACTACACATGAGGTTGCTATCGAGGGTCTTGTTGGCATTGCTTGCGAGACCCAATTGATCTCTTTTGACCATGTGGGTACCTTCAGAGACGTGATACTAGCAGTGGAGGTGCTAGTAGCAGTAGTGATGCATGCAAAGGAGTTATACACTCGTGTTTCTGGAAATAATTTCAAGTCCCCACACTTATCAAAGACACCTTTGATGCAAGTCATACAATCATCGACATGATCATTAGATATTGTGTAAAGAATTGTTAGACCCCTGTAATCTTAACCAAGTATGAAGGTGTGTGGGCGCGTAGGGTCCTAGTTATGAAAAGGCATGCAAGGAAAAAGCATGTGAGAGAAAGGCTTAGGGAAGCACATAGCACATGTGACACATGAAAGGAGGCTCAGGACTTAGTCAATTTGAGTGCCCAGGGAAGAACACATGACAAGCATGATCGGTTGCGCATGGATAAGATGTTAGCCTAGCCCAGAAAGAGCATGCCCCGGATGGAATCTTCTAGAAGAACATCATGAGGTAAAGTGGAAAGCTCAGGCCTAAAGAAGCATGCTCGCATGGACCACATTCAACACTTGGCACTAGATCTGAGGACGTTGGAAGGCAAGTTGGTAGTGTAGGAGAATTATAAATACAAGTGCCTACGAGTAAAAAGGAGAAGAAGTACGAGGTATAGCGGGTTAGAGAGTGAGCAGAGCTCTACAAAATTACTGTGAGTGGATATTTGTATTCAGGAAAGAATGCACTAAGCATGGAGTTGTAATTTTTATTTTTTTGTTAGCTTAGTTACATACATTCCAGAGATATGCATGATTGTGGTCTACTCTCTGTGACTCTCTGTAATGAATCAATGAATATAATGAGGTTACCTGTTATATATAGACATGGATATCAATGGTTTTAATGCACAATTCTCTCATATAAGTTCTCTTTCCTTTCATGCTATGGATGGATGCTTTTATAATTATTTCTGTTATAATATATGTTCTGGATTCTATTAAAGTGCTTGGTCTGAAGTGAATGCAAGGATGTAGAGGCCGTTCTGAGCCCTATGGTTCTTGTTTGTCTTAAAATTCCCTCCTAATAAATCTTACACTAATCATAGATGATGCTTCCCACTAAAATCACATAAAAGAGAGACTCGGTACCCGCACATGCCTCAAGTGAGTGCTTAGCTTCTGTTGGGTGATAGGCCAACACGCATGGGGTTCCTTCCTTTTATGATAGGAGTAAAAATGACTACATCTTGGTTCCATTACCAGGACCTCTTTTCAAAGTTGTAGTGGGATATAACACACATCATGATCTGTGTAATGAGGAATGACAGAGTGGTTGACATTGGAAATTGTTGAATCGTGGTTCAAGAGCATGGAGGATGAATTTTCTAGGAGATACAACATTAGACCCGAGTTTAATGCACTTTTCTCTCATATGGGTTCCCTTTCCTTTCATGCTATGTATGAATGCTTGTATAATTCTTTCTGTTATAATATATGTTTTGGATTCTATTAAAGTGCTTGGTCCAAAGTGACTGCAAGGATCTAGAGGTCGTTCTGAGCCCTATGGTTCTTGTTTGTCTTAAACTTCCCTCCTAAGAACTCTTACACTAATCATAGATGATGCTTCCCACTAAAATCACATAAAATAGAGACTTGGTACCCGCGCGTGCCTCGGGTGAGCGCTCATCTTTTCTTTGGGTGATAGGCCGACGTGCATGGGGTTCCTTCCTTTTGTGATAGGAGTAAAAATGACTACATATTGGTTTCATTTATGAGAACTTCACAGTAATTTGTTCCAGACATTCGATGAGCTACCAAAATGTAAAAGTAAGAATTTAGTGATGAGACACTCTCTGCACTAAGCATGGATTTATATTGACAAGGCCAATGATGCTACCCATCACTGGAGGATCAACGACGTGTGTGTACTTGTGCATAAGGCTGAAGTTCGAGAAGGGCGTGAATATGGAGGAAAAAGTCTCCATACTTGAAGAACCCTTAGGGAAGAAGAAGCCAACATCCAAGAAAAGAGGGAGAGGAGAAGAAGAAGCACCAATTGTGTAGACTACTCAGACAATGAGCATGTCATCCACGAGCACTAAGCCAAGCACTTACATGCAGAGAAAGAAGTCTCTAGTGAAGGAGAAGACACCAGAGGTAGAGGCACCTAGGAAACCCATCTCCAAGGAAGAATCGCCTGAGGAAAAAGATAAGGCCGAATCCCCTGATTAGGAGCCACCTCTTAGGAAAAATTAGAGGGTTGATGAAGAAGTTGACTCAGAGGCAACCAACAGCTTGGAGAAATACATGGGCGGAAGAGGGGATGAAAGTGAAGAAGATGGTGACAAGGAAGAAGAGACAGAGAAAGACCAAGATCCACATGTGTTTAGTGTCTACGACTTGGGAGAGGAGAGTGGAGATGAGAAGAAAGAGTTTGTATTCACATGGTGCAAGGGTGCACAAGATGAGGAAGATGCCAAAGACATGGAGGATGAGGAGGTTGCTAGGGAAAAGGAGGGAGCCATAAGTTTTACAAAGGAGTAGATGATGAAGGTGGTATAGAGATAAACATAGAGAATGCTCGAGGTCTTGGAAGACCAAGAGTTGGAGTGCAGTGTGGACATAGTGCTAGATGAGGGGAAGGAGGATATCATCGAAAAAGAACATGACAACCTAGGAGGCCTCGCTCGACAATAAGCTTTCCCAAAGGTGCACGCTAGGGCAAAAGAACTCTAGATGAGAGCAGAGAGATAGGTAATGGGATATTTTGATGACATAAGGAAGGTGTTACGTGCACGATTCTAGAGCACCATACCCATGGAAAGGCTCATAGCCATGGGGTCTTTTGAGAAGGATGGTGCGTACCCCAGAACCAAGAATATGCTCTCTTGGGTGTTCAAGTCCCACGTTGATGAGACAAAATTCAAAGTCTGCCAAGGAGTGCTCATCACATTGCCAGAGTCTAAGGGGGTCAATCCCTTAGTGAATGCTCAGGAGCTCTCAGACGAGCAAGTATGTAATGCACTGAACAAGGTCACGGTCGAGACCGAGGCTAGATTATTTGCACACAACAATAGGATTAGAATGCTGGAGGTGAAGTTAGGGAAGGAGGAAGAACTAGCAGAGAAGGCCAAGAGCTTGAAGTAGGAGGAACTGATCAGCGCACAGTTAAGGCGTGAGTTAAAGGAAGAAAAAGTAAAGGTGCAGGAAGTATACAAGAAAATGGAGTCTATTAAGGGCACCATCCTCCTAAAGCACCCAGACTTAGCACCACCCACACAAAAGTACTCATCCCTCTTGAGTGTATAGAATACCTAACACGCATCCTCACTATGGAGAGATGACCCTTGGCCTTAGAGTCTGTTTAAAGAAGTGGCCGTGTGCTTGAAAGAGGAGGACCGATTGAAGGTGGTAGCACTCATTGCAGTATAACAAATTACTCATGGAGGTTAAGGTTGCTTCCAAGTCTGTAGAAGCCACATATGATACATGCATGGACAGGGATAAGGTGGAAAGCTCCTTGGTCACCATGCTTGAAGTAGAGATAAAAGAGTTCCAAGAAAAGAACAAGGGGAACAGGGCGGAGAGAGACAGGGTCCTAGCTGAAGTAGAGAAGAAATCAGAGGCAATTGAAGCTTTAAGGAGCTCAATTAAGGCCTCGGCTAAAGGAATTATACCCCCAGATCACTAGAAGGATGGATAAACTTGAGGACTTGGGCAAAGAGATGGAGCAGATTGTGGACATTTTGGGCACCCAGGGAGTTGGCCTAAGTTTTGATGAAGTGAGCACCCTGGTGGGAGACCTCTGCCAGAAGGCATAGGGTGAGGTCGGAGTATGGAATAAGCTAGAGGTAGACCTCCGGAAAGATTTTCCTAGCTTGTTGAGTTGATGCTCCCCCATTCTTCATTCTTTTTCCCGATTCTTTCATTCCTTATTATTTTTGTAAAGTGTAAGACGATTCATTGGTTCCCTGGACAACATGCATCTTGGTCAAATGAAATGTTTCCAAGGATGGAGAATAGGCATAGTGTGGGGTGATGTTGGACCCCTGTAATCTTAACCAAGTATGAAGGCGCGTGGGCGCGTAGGGTCCTAGTTATGAAAAGGTGTGCAAGGCAAAAGCACGCGAGAGAAAGGCTTAGGGAAGCACATAACACGTGTGACGCATGAAAGGAGGCTCAAGACTTAGTCAATTTTAAAGCTAGGGAAGAACACGTGAAAAGTGTGATCGGTTGCATGTGGATAAGATGCCAACCTGACGATAGGTTGGCCTAGGAAAGAACATGTCCCAGATGGAATCTTATAGAAGAAAATCATGAGGCAAAGTGGAAAGCTCAGGCCTGAAGAAGCATGCTCACATGGACCACATTCAAAACTTGGCACCAGATCTGAGGACGGCTGGAAGGTGAGTTGACAGTGTAGGAGAATAATAAAAATAAGTTCCTACGGAGTAAAAAGAGGAGAAGAAGTATGAGGTATAATGGGTTAGAGAGTGAGCGGAGATTTGCACAATTAGTCCAAGTGGATATTTGTATTTAGGAAAGAATGCACTAAGCATGGAGTCATAATTTTTCTTATTCTCGTTAACTTAGTTACATACGCCCGAGATATGCATGATCATGCAGTCCGCTCTCTATGACTTTGTATAAAGAATATATGAATACAATGAGGTTACCTATTACAAATAGACATGGATATCAATGGTTTTAATGCAATTTTCTCTCATATGGGTTCCCTTTCCTTTTATGCTATGTATGAATGCTTGTTTAATTCTTTCTGTTAGAATATATGTTCTGGATTACGTTAAAGTGCTCATCAAGTGACAGAAAGGATCTAGAGGCCATTCTGAGCCCTATGGTTCTTGTTTGTCTTAAACTTCCCTCCTAAGAACTCTTACACTAATCATAGATGATGATTACCACTAAACTCACATAAAAGAGAGATTTGGTACTCGTGCATTCCTCGGGCGAGCACTTAGATTTTCTGGGTGATAGGCCAATGCGCATGGGGTTCCTTCCTTTTGTGATAGGAGTAAAAATGACTACATCTTGGTTCCATTTCCCTTATCTTGTGATGAGCTACCGTGAACTTTGATAACAGGATCCTTTAATGCATGCGAGATGGGTAGAAGAGAACATCTACCATGATCTGTACGAGACCTTCTTCTGCTACTTCCTAGTAGAACTATATGAATGGATTTTAGCCTATGCGTCTAGATCAAGTTGGTGTTATGGATCGCATGTATGGATTGAAGAAGACTACCAAAGGTTGTAGGATGCATATCTGACATGGACCCATGCTGTAGATCATTGGTGGAGAGGAGTACTGACTAGTTACACTTTGGAATACACCATTTCCACGTATTCTTGTCCAGGAGGTTGTTGAGTTTGAATTTCTATGAGAACCTAGAGGAACATTTCTACATGCTATTCCCCTAGCTATGAAGATATTGATGGTTACCATGAGTTTAGAGGCTTTCCCAATGGCTAGATAAACCATTCTAAGTGCTAGGTAAGGGAGCTTGGGTGGAGGAAGATGGCTAGATATCATGACAAAGAAGGAGAGGGAAGAGAGATGGCTAGAGTATAGTGAAGCGCGTGAAAGGGAGATTGCTAGATGATGTGAAGCTGCTAGTGTGATGGATCTATGGAGACAGACGTTATGGGAAGGAGTTGAGGTTCACATAGAGGACGTGGAACCTGAGCAGTCTGTGCTACCCCATCTTAGCAAGTGCATGAGGGAGACACTTTTGGCTTTTGTGAGAGTTTGTCACAAAGAGAAAGGAGAGTCGTTGGCATATATCTGAACCCACCCAGTGATCAAGCCCTGGCACTTGGATTTCCTGAACTAGGAAGAAGTGTTATTGACCTAGTTGATATCGGTGGAAGAGACAGATCCGCACCTAGGAGATACAATTTTATAGTCCCTTCTTCTATGGCTGCACATATTCTAGTATTTGGAGGAGTCTTTGGACAAGGATCCACTATACAAGCTTTTGGTCTCGCATCAGGGAGCAGCGCAAGACAAAGTAGTGGTAGTGGAGTGCTATCACTGAGACCATCGATGCGTTCGGTGGGACTGTGGGTGTGCTTAATACAGTGCTACAGAGCCCTATTAGACCCAGTGGTTCTAGTGGATCTGGTGGCTCTGGAGGCACAAGAATTGGTGGATCAAGTGGTGGAGGAAACACTAGAGGGAAACAAGGCTCAGGATCGGGAGGACAGGGACCCCAACCACGACCTCAAGTATTTTTTGAAATGTCTATGCATTTTCTAGATTACAGGGGTATTAAGGATGTGCAGAACATGTTCACAAGTGTGAACTACTATGGTGTGTGAATGGTGTCACAACCTTAAAACGGAAGGTTAGTCGGTTTGTAACCATGTTGCAAGTGTGCGCACATAGCTGGTATATGAAGTATGACCCTCTTCAAATGGTTGTGGACTATACTTCCTTAAAGAATGCATTCCTGACAGAGTTCCACATCCCTGAGTTTGAGTAGAAGAGCATTAGTTCTTTGAAGGAGATTTAATAAGGAATGATAGAGAGTGTGTGGGAGTATGATGCGTGATTTAAAACTATCTTGTCGAAATTATCATATGATATCCATCCTTCTCAAAGATGCATACAATGGTTTTTTTAGGATTGATCACCCATTTTAGAAGGGCCTTGTCTCATAAAACTTGTACAGACCCACGTGAAGCATTGGAAACTACCTTATGCACTGAGCTTGTTGGTAGTATTGATACTAGCATTAGCCCATTCTTGGAGGCTCAGATTGCTGCTATGGAAAAATAGTTGGAAAAATTATCTGCGAACACAACCCATGAGACCCGTAGTGGTTTGTGGTGCAAAAATTGTGAAATAGAGGGGCACGTTATGGATAATGTCCCCCAGAGGATGGTACGTGATTTGACAATGGATTGTGAAATTTTCCATGGGGACCATGATACAAGTAGATGTCCCTTGCTGCAGCACGTGATCAGGAAGAATGTATCTTGTTACTATAAAATTTACACCTCTATAACCCATGACACAAAGGATTGTAGGCTCATTGATCAGATCCATGAGGCCATTGATCATGGGGTGAACCAAACCAGCGTTGTCAGTGGTTCCAAGGATAACGATCACCGTTATGAGGAGTGCATAGATGGAGGCACACGTGGAAGAGGTTTTTGAGGTGGATCTATAGAACATTACAAATGTGAGTGCAAGGACCTGTTGTAGTGCTCATGATGTGAAAAGAATCATAAGTATGAGGAGTGCCTGGTATTATTTGAGCACATGAATTAGAATCATTGGAAGGACAAGGGTGTTGCAATGGTTAGTATTAAGAAGGAAGACATACATTGGATTCCCTGAGTAACACAGGATGAAGGTTTAGAGCCTATCTTGGTAACAAAAAGGGTAGAAGCCACGCATGCGAGACAGTACCAAAACATAAAACCATGGTTTCAAGAGAGGAGGTCATCATGGAAAATATCCAGACCCCACGCATTAAAAGGAGATATATCAGGACACCATGGATGTTATTCAAAGCTTACAAGGGGAGATCCAATGTCTAAAGGAGAAATCTAGGAGGGAGGAACAAGGAAGGAGAGTCGAGGTGCAAAAGGATGACTTGGATGAGGTCAAGGAGGTGTGTAAAATGCTAAGGCAAGAGAATATCATTCCCTTACTAGGATCCTGGTTGAGAGAGAAGGTACTATGCACCGGAGAAGAGTGCGAGAGATAGGTATTTCACGTGAACCTTCCCCCTCACAACCTCAACTATGAAAAGGAGATTATGTTGAATGCGATTGTAGATAGATGGATCCTCGGTAATATCTTCATCGACACGGGCGTGGAGGTTAATGTTCGACTTGGATGCCCGGCATCGATGGGAAGACCCACATTACATCTATCTTTGAATGTGCTATATATAGCAAACAAGACTAAAACAATGCCCATCGGTGTCTTGAAGGATGCGGCTATTACTATCCAGGGAGCCAAGTTTACTGGGGACTTTGAAGTCTTGGTGCTCACCGAGGTGGACAATTTCCTAGCACTACTTGGGCATCCTTGGTGTTACAAAAATAATGCGGACCTTTGGTTCAACAAAGGGTACATCAGCTTTGAGAACAAGGAGGAACAAGTCATTATACCCATGGTTGATGGGAATTCAACACCCTATATTAAACCATTAGGGAATAAGTTCTAGACAATATTTATGTGTGCTCAATCAGAGACCCTGAGATGATACACCCTACTAACGGGGTTATCCAGTTTGAAGATGCTCAGTCAGTGAGTGATACCACCAGTCTGGCATGTGACAATTGGGCACATGGAACTTATGAATTAATGGGATGGCATTTGAGAGGTTCGGTGACCAAGGTAACAAAGGCACACATGGTTAGGTGCCTTGGAGGAAAAGAAATTCCTAGGTATTCAGGAGGAGCCTTCCCTGAGATCTTTCTGTAGGAGGTAGAAGCTTAGTGGAAGGATGAGCAGGAACAGAGGGAGATGTTAAGTTATCTTTTTCTTGGCACAGTAGCTCGGTGGTGGGCCACACATCAAGAGATCCTTTTAGAGTGGTGTGAGGTAAGAATAACTCTCTCTGTCAGATTTTATAGGAGTAATGTGCCCACCATCATCAAGGAATACCATGGGAACGAGCCCGCCTCTTTCCATATCCAGGAGTATGAATGGGTCTAGAGAGAAGGTATAGAAGCTTTACCACCATCCCTCTAGGTGCACAAGTTGTATTCTACACTACAGGGTTACGCGCGCACATGGTACATTCATTTAGAGACACGTCACCGAGATAAGGAAGCTGCAAGAACTCACGGTGACCTTATTCAAACCTTTGAATATTGGAGTACCAAGCCATTGGTTGATAAGGCCTTGGATGGGATCAAGCACCTTACCATGGGGGATAGTGCCAGGATGGAAGATAGACTATTGGAATTACTAGGTGAACCATGATTGGAGGTGTGTTTTGAAGAAGAAAAGGAAACATAAGAGTTACATCTTGAGCACGCGTGTTTAGAAAAAGAGAAGGGAAAGTTGGTATATGTGATTGATGGAGAGGAATTAGAAAGTTTAGATATTAGTCATTCTTTAGGGATGCACGAGGTAGTGGATAGTGCGAGATGCTCACATGCGTACTGCCATGAGCCTTTAAAGATGAATAAAGTTAACATCCGTTTAGAAGAAGAACCTAAGGAAGCTATTATTTTGGATTCTTGGACAGAGAATGAAGTATTGAAGATCATTGATCTCGCTATGTGAATTTGAGGATTTATTGCCACACGGGTATCATGAGCTTAAAGGCATTCACCATTCCTTGGGGGAGATGAAGATAAAATTGAAGGATGGTGCATGCCCGATTAGGAAAAGGCCCTACCGAATGAATCCCAACTTACGCGTAAAGGTCAAGGAGGAGATAGACAAAATGATAGCTTCTAGGATCATTGAGGCAATGGAAGAATCGGAGTGGATAAGTTTGATGGTAATCAACATCAAGAAGGATGGGCAGATTAGAATTTTTGTGGATTATAGGGAATTGAATGTAGTTTGTGTCATTGATCCATTTCTAACCCCTTCACTAAAGAAATTTTAGGAGTCACTTGGGTATAAAATCTATTCCTTTACGGATGGATTTTCAGGGTACCACCAAGTCTAGATTGCAAAGGAAGACTAGGAAAAGACAACTTTCACCACCGAGTGGGGAATTTTTACATATATGGTCATGCCCTTTGGGTTGAAGAATGCACCAATTGTCTTTTCATGCATAGTGGTGCAAGCATTCCAGGACTTCATCCATAAATTTCTTCAGGTCTATTTAGATGACTAGATAGTATATGGTCTGGTTAAAGACCATTGTGATAATTTGAGGTTAATGTTTGAGAGGTGTAGGTAGTTGAGGATATCCCTCAACATTAAGAAATGTGTGTTTGCTACACCCTTTGGGACTTTATTGGGGCATATCATATGTAAGGAGGGCTTGCTTTGGTAGATCCCACTAAAGTTGCAGTTATTGTGGGGTTAAGGGAGCCTACTAGCCAGAGTGTAGTGCGTGGATTCCTTGGAATGCAGGCTATTATAGAAAATTCATTAAGGGATATGCCAAGATCGCCACACCATTAGAGGAGCTGCTTAGACATAAAAGTGCCTTCCATTGGGGAGAGGTGCAATAGAGGGCATTTGATACATTAAAATATAGGCTTATTACCATGCCTATTTTATGGTTTCCCTCTTAGGAAAAGACCTTTCATGTTCATGTAGATTCTTCAGGGACCACCATTGGAGCAGTGCTTGCACAACCAAGTGAAGGGATTGTTGATCATCCTCTCTATTTTGCAAGTAGGAAGATGACACCAGTAGAGAAAAATTACACCATAACCAAGCACAAGGCATTGTCAATGATCTACGTGCTCTTCAAGTTTAGGTAGTATCTGTTGGAAACACCCTTTATGTTCTACATCGACCACATGGCATTGAAGTACTTAGTGAACAAACATGTTCTAAAAGGATGCATATGTCGATGGGTGTTGTTGTTTTAAGAGTTTTAATTCACCATTGTAGTAAAACCTGGAAAAAGCAACTGTGGACCTAATCATCTATCAAGAATTGATTCAGGGGAGGACGCATAGAGTATTGAGGAAGTAATGCCAGATGCACAACTATTTAGGTTGTAGCGTGCACCCTTGGATTTAGAGGAGATTATAGTATTCTTAAAGGAAGGTGTGGCACTGGATGGAATGAAGACATTAGAAAATAAAGCGGTGGCCATACACGCTGTGCCCTACATGTTAATTAGTGGAGACTTATACAAATTGGGACGTGATGAAGTTTTGCATAGGTGTGTCTTAGAGCATGAGCACCTAGCCATCATGGAGGAAGCACACAGAGGAAGTGCGGGTGGGCATTATGTAGGTGATCCCAATGTGCACAAGATATTAATGGCAGGTTTATGGTGGGAAACCTTGTACAAGGATTACAAAGATTATTGTAAAGCGTGTGACCATTGTTAGTGCATTGGTAAACCAAGAAGGAGAGATGAAATGCCTTTGCGCCCTATTCCTAGCACAGATCCTTTTAAAAAGTGGGTGATAGAATTTGTAGGAACTATTGCACCGGCAATGCATAGGACTAGGTCACATTATGTCATCACTTGCATGATTATCTCACAAGGTGGGCAGAGGTAGCCCCAACTAAAGATTGCATGACAGCAACAACGGTAAGGTTCTTATGGGAAAACATTATCACAAGGTATGGGTGTCTATTGAGTTTGACCAATGATAGAGGTACACATTTCTTGAATGAGACCATCAGGATCCTATTATCAGAGTTCATGGTAGCTCATCACAAGACTATGCCCTATCACCCACAAGAAAATGGAACTGTGGAAGCATTCAACAAGATATTGAGTCATACCTTGACCAAGATTTGTGATGTTGGAAGACTTGATTGGGATGACAAGGTATCGGTAGTATTATGGGCTTACAGGAAAATGTATAAAAGACTAAACAAAGCCACACCTTTTCAATTGGTGTTTAGCACAGAAGTTGTTTTTCCAGTTGAATTTATGTTGCCTTCTCTGCGAATAACACGTGCAGGAGGGTTAGCTGATGAACAAGCGTTGGAAGAAAGAATTGATGAGCTAATGAAATTGGATGAGAGATGATCACTTTCTGATGGATCCAAACAGTGGAAAAGGCAAAGCAAAAGGCTTGACATGATCACCATATTAGAAACAAAAAGTTTGAGGTTGGGCAGATGGTGTTATTATATGATTCTAAGTTTCTATGCCATCCTAGGAAGTTGAAAATCCATTGGTTGGGTCCTTACAAAATCTCGTACATCCTTGATTCAGGCGTGTGCCAGATACAAGCTTTGGATGGGACAAATTTTCTTGGACACTTCAATGGTAGTAGGCTGAAGCCCTACAATAAATAATTCTTCTTGGTGTTTGTAAATAAGGTAGTTTTGCTAGTTAGTTTAGAAGTTTCCTTTATGCATTTTCCCTTTCTTGTGTTTCCCATTCACGTTATTTTTTTGTTTTGCACCTTGGGCGTCAATAACCTTATTGATATTTCAGGTGAATTTGTGAGTGCGTGAGAGGACCACACATTGTTTTAAGTGTGGGGTGGAGAAAGGTGAAGAAGCACGTGATCAAAGTATCAAGGAAGTTGTGTTGAAAAGCCTTGTTGAGTAGTTAGGTTGAAAGAGGTATATAAAGAGGAAGATGGAAGAATGGTTGGTGCCAGGGTAAAGCTACTTGTAGATCCCATGTACTAAGGAGGAGAAAGCACATTTGAAAGCAACATGAGGTAGGCAAGAGCAAGGATCGGGACAAAATAATTTCATTGGCATGGGTTACACACGCACAAGAGTCTCTATCGGGTTGGATTGGTTGCGTCTTTAGAAGGTTAGAGGAATTTTCACGTAGGTTGGGTGTGTAAGGGAAGGCGCTGAAGATGGGCTTTGTTTGAAAAATCTACATTAAATGAAAAAGTATGGTGGTAGGTGAAGTAGCATTTAATGTTCAAAAAGAGAAAAACTATAAGTAGAGGGTCAAGGAACTCTCATTTTTACTTTGTGAAATAGAAGAGTTTGAGATATAAGTGAGTTCCATAAACTAGGGCTTTCAAATTTGATCAAGTGAAGGAATATCTATGAGATTGAAGCAGCCAGTTTGAATTTACAAACCAGAAGGGGTTACACAGTGTGGAGAGAGTGAAGAAACACTTGTCTTGTGAAGATTTTATCCCAGTTAGGGTTTGAAAAACTAGGGCACAGTTTAGAAGAGTTGTATCATGAATATGAGATTGGAGGATTGGAAGAAGTAAGACAAAATAACAAGGAGAGGGTAGGAGTGATAAAAATACCTTGGCCATGGCACCCAAGGAAGGAAAAGGCAAAGCCAAGGCTAAACAACCAGAACCCATGGTAGACAAAAATGAAGAATGGTATGCGAGAGAGATGCAATGGCCGGATGGGGTGATGATGGGGAAGGAGTGGGAATCCCACTTGAGAAGTATACCTGTTAGTGACTAGAATCACCACACGAACACAATAGAAAAGTAAATGGCGTTAGAATTAAAATGCCCCAACAACAAACGAACACCTGAGGGTTTGCCTATATACGATGATGACATTAAGGTTAAAATGGAGAAGGTAGGGCTGTTACAACTCTATGAGTTGCCTTATTTTGGAAAGCCAGAACACCTGTACCAGTGGTTGATGTCATGGGTGCACGAAGACTACTTCCACTTTACAGGGCGTAAGATGCACGTGACTCCCTAGCTGATTTCACAATTTACAGGCCTCATATGTGAGGGAGATAGCCTAGAAGATGACCTTGGTGACAAGGAAGCTATTCAAGAGACCATCACTGAGTATTCCTACAAGAGACCATCACTGAGTATTCCTGCAAGAAAGGGTTGTGGTACTATAACATTTCAGACATCAAGGACCCCGTAATGAAAATGGCCACGCATCTGGTAACTAAGTTGAATGGCCAGGAAAGATGGACACAGGTCAACAAACCTTGGCTATATGTCTACAAAATATTATAGAGGGAACTATATACAACCTATCCACATACTTCATGAAGGAAATTGTTAGTTGCACAAAGGAAGGGAATAGGATCCTCTTCAGCAACATCTTACTCACCATTGTATTCACAGAGATTGGGGTGCCTGATGCACCAGAAAAATTTGTATGGGAGTACCCGCCGAGGATCCCTAGCCTACAAATAGGTTTGAAAAATATTCCTGTGATACAATGAAAACAACCCACAAGGCACGACTGGAAAACTAGTACATGTGTCCAAGGAATGCATTCGGGGCATAGTGGAGGATCCCCAAACAACTCCCAATAGCCATTGAAGGAGAAGTTGAATTTGTGGTCTACCAATAGTAATGCCTTGGTAGATTTGGTGATAGACAAATCATGGAGTCCTTGGTGTAAGCTCCCCTTCACATTTATATCCCAATACTTCCAAGTGGGAGTGAACAGGTTTAAAGAGTCAAATAAGCTAAGATTGGAATTGGGTAGGATGGACTAGGAACACAAGGAGATGAGAAAGAAACTGAATTACCCTAGAGACAAGCACATGTACTTGGAAAAGTATGTGTCACATGAGATTCAAATGACAATACCAATGATGCTACCCATCACTAGAGGATTAGCGACACACGTGTACTTACATATAAGGCCAAAGTTTGAGAAGGGTATGTATCTAGAGGATGAAGTCTCCATACCTGAAGACCCCTTAGGGAAGAAGAAGCCAACGTCCAAGAAAAGAGGGAGAGGAGAATAATAAGCACCAGTTGTGTAGACTGCTCAAACAAAGTGAGCATGCCATCCATGAGCACTAAGCCAAGCACTTACATGCGGAGAAAGAAGTCTCTAGTGAAGGAGAAGATGCCAGAGGTAGAGGCACCTAGGCAACCCATCTCCAAGGAAGAATCACCTGAGGAAGAAGATAAGGCCGAATCCCTTGATCAGGAGCCACCTCTAAGGAAAAATAGAGGGCTAATGAAGAAGCGACTCGAGAGGCAACCGATAGCTTGGAGAAATACATGGGCGGAAGAGGGGATGAAAGTGAAGAAGATGGCAGAAAGGAAGAAGAGACAGAGAAAGACCAAGATCCACATGTGTTTAGCGTCTATGACTTGGGAGAGGAGAGTGGAGATGAGAAGTAAGAGTTTGTATTCACACGGCACAAGGGTGCACAAGATGAGGAAGATGCCAAAGACATGGAGGATGAGGAGGTTGCAGGGAAAAGGAGGGAGCCATAAGTTTTACAAAGGAGCAGATCATAGAGGTGGTAGAGAGAGAAGCACAAAGAATGCTTGAGGTCTTGGTAGACCAAGAGTTGGAGCGTAGCATGGACATAGTGCTAAAGGAGGGGAAGGAGGAGAACATTGAAAAGAACATGATAGCCTAGGAGGCCTCGCTTTGTCAGAAAGCTTCCCCAAAGGTGCGCGCTCAGGTAGAAGAACTATGGATGCATAACAGAGACAGGTAATGGGATATGTTGATGACACAAGGAAGGTGTTATGCGTGTGATTCTAGAGCACCGTACCCATGGAAAGGATCATAGCCATGGGGTCTTTTGAGAAGGATGACACGTACCCTAGAACCAAGAAGATGCTCTCTTGGGCATTCGAGTCCCACGTTGATGAGCGGACTTCAAGTTTTCCAATGAGTTCTCATCACATTGCTAGAGTATAAGGGGGTCAATCATTTAGTGAATACTCAGGATCTCTCAAACGAGCAGTTCTGCAATGCAATGAACAAGGTAATGTTCGAGATCGAGGCTAGATTATTTGTGCACAATGATAGGATTAGAATGTTGGAGGAAAATTTAGGGAAGAAGGAGGAAGAACTGACAAAGAAGGCAAAGAGCTTGAAGCAGGAGGAACTGATTAGTGCACAGTTAAGGCGTGAGTTAAAGGAATAAAAATTAAAGGTGCAGGAAGTATACAAGAAAATGGAGTCTATCAAGGGCACCATCCTCCTGAAGCACCTGAATTAGTGCCACCCACACAAAAGTACTCATCCCTCCTGGAGTGTATGGAAGACCTAATGCATGTCCTCACTATGGAGAGACAACTCTTAGCCCTGGAGTCTACTCAAGAAGTGGCTTTGTGCTTAAAAGAGGAGGACCGGTTGAAGGTGGTAGCACTCGTTGTAGAGTACTGACCAAGTACTCATGGAGGTTAAGGTCACTGCCCAATCTGTAGAAGCTACATATGATACATGTACGGATAGAGATAAGGTGGTGAGCTCCTTGGTCACCACGCTTGAAGAAGAGCTAAAAGAGTTCCAAGAAAAGAACAAGGGGAATAGGGCAGAGAGAGATAGGGTCCTGGCCAAAGTAGAGAAGAAATTAGAGGCAATTGAAGCTTTAAGGAGCTTAATTAAGGCATGGCTAAAGGAATTATACCCCCAGATCACTAGAAGGATGGATAAAATTGAGGACCTAGGCAAAGAGATGGAGCAGATTGTGGACGTTTTGGGCACCCGGTGAATTAACCTATGTTTTGATGATGTGAGCACCTAGTGGGAGACCTTTGCCGAAGGCACGGGCGAGGTTAGAGTATGGAATAAGCTAGAGGAAGACCTCCAGAAATATTTTCCTAGCTTGTTGAATTGATGCTCCCCCCATTATTCATTCTTTTTCCGATTCTTTCATTCCTTATTCTTTTTGTAAAGTGTAAGATGATTCATTGGTTCCTTGGACAACATGCATCTTGGTCAAATGAAATGTTTCGAGGATGGAGAATAAGCGTAGTGTGGGGTGATGTTGGACCCTATAATCTTAACCAAGTATGAAGGCATGTGGGCACGCAGGGTCCTAATTATGAAAAGGTGTGCAAGAAAAAAGTATGCAAGAGAAAGGCTTAGGGAAGCACATAGCACATGCGATGTGTGAAAGGAGGCTCAGGACTTAGTCAATTTGAGCACCTAGGGTAGAACACATGAAAATCATGATCGGTTGCGCATGGATAAGATGCCAGCTTGGTGATAGGATGGCCCAAGAAAGAGCATGCCCCGGATGGAATATTCTAGAAGAACATCATGAGGTAAAGTGGAAAGCTCAAGCCTAAAGAAGCATGCTCGCATGGACCACATTTGACACTTGGCACCAGATCTGAGGACGCTGGAAGGCAAGTTGGCAGTGTAGGAGAAATTTCAAATACAAGTGCCTACGGAGTAAAAAGGGGAATAAGTACGAGGTATAGCGGGTTAGAGAGTGAGTGGAGCTCTACAGAATTACTGTGAGTGGATATTTGTATTCAAGAAAGAATGCACTAAGCATGGAGTTGTAATTTTTCTTTTTCTGTTAGCTTAGTTACATACATCCAGAGATATGCATGACTATGGTCTGCTCTCTATGACTCTCTGTAATGAATCAATGAATATAATGAGGTTACCTGTTATATATAGACATGGATATCAATGGTTTTAATGCACAATTCTCTCATATAAGTTCTCTTTCCTTTCATGCTATGGATGGATGCTTGTATAATTCTTTCTGTTATAATATATGTTCTGGATTCTATTAAAGCACTCGGTCCGAAGTGAATGCAAGGATCTAGAGGCCATTCTGAGCCCTATGGTTCTTGTTTGTCTTAAACTTCCCTCTTAAGAACTCTTACACTAATCATAGATGATGCTTCCCACTAAAATCACATAAAAGAGAGACTCGGCACCAGCAAGTGTACGTCGGGTGAGTGCTTAGCTTCTATTGGGTGATAGGTGGCACACATGGGGTTCCTTCCTTTTGTGATAGGAGTAAAAACAACTACAAGAATTGAAGTTATGAATTTATTGGCACATGTATGTGGGTAATTTTCAGGACCATTTGATGCTTCCCATAACTTTCTATACACCGAAAAACATATGTTTTGAAATTCATTAATTTTAAATCACGTCTTAAAAATGATATTTAAACAAATTTCAAATATATAGATATAAATGAAAGCACACCTCAAAATATATATACATGATATAATATTTTTGTACTGATAGTGATAATCAAACTCAACGTGATAGTGGCACAACATGTGTCAAGGACTTTATCAGCCGCACATACCAAGGCTTAAAATTTTCAAACATTCATTGTCTAATCTTAACATCTGGATTTTCTTCTGTAAACTTTATGTACATCTCATGTTGAGTTGTTTCAAGCCAATTTTTTATATGTTCATCATTGTTATTGTGAGTTATCCTGTGTTTTAAAACATCCCTCACATTCGGAGAAGGATGAGTCCTCTCAAACCAAAAATCGGAAACTATCTTCACAATATTATCCTTTATTTTATCAGAACGTGGATTTCTACACATTAGTGCCCAATTTCCTTCTATAGTAGAGTCATCCAATGTCTTACATCTCTTTGCATACCTGCTGAATGTCTTTCTAGATAACCCAATGCCTTGGAAATAGTGGTAACATGACGATTCTTTGTCGTATCTTCACTTAAAAATGAAGTTAATATTTCTCTATGAGAAATACTCTTATCAACAGACCTAATTTTTGTACCCAAAGAACTTATTCCTTTAGAAACATTCCCAACAAATTCTTCTTCTATACATTTTGAAATTTTCTCATCCAAAATCAACACCCAACAATTATAATGTTTCCTTCATATCAACATGATTCAAGAATGTAACCAATAAATGTGCTCTAGCAACTATAGTCAAATTAACAAATTCACCGTATATTATCTCTACACTTTTTGTTGTTTTCTTTCGTGATAGTGGTTCTTGTTGGGAAAATTATTTTATTTTTATAAATCCATCTTCACCAAGTGTTTCACATTTTTCTTGGGAAGTAATTCCATAACTTTTTCCATCACTTCTAAAGCATAATGTTGCGCATCATGATCTGTGTCCATAAACATACACATATGATTACACCAAAATTTACAAAAAAAATAACATACAAATGTGATTACACCATTAATTACCAAGCCAGTAAAAAAATTAATATCTAAAAAATTAGCTTACTATCTAGTAAACAATAATATTAAGTTGACCAAGCTAATTGTATTTAGATAGCTTTATGAGGTCCTTCTTTAAATCTACTAAATATATATATAAAACTTATATCATAGATCATTTTGTGAGAAGGATTAAGTATGATGCATAGCACAAGAGATCCTAGTTGAATTAAATATTGGTTTGTACCATGCCATCTATGATATAAGTAGAGTATATGTAAATACTTTTGAAGGGGTGACTCCTAGAAAATGTTTTCCTATAAATTGTGATTTTTAAACCTAATTCCACTATTAACAACATATTCAATAACTCTATTACCATCTCTTCTGATCTATAAACTCAATCATCTCAAACTTTGAGCATACTTATTTCATCCAAAATTATTTTAATATTCCATTCATGTTTCTCCTATTGTCTAAGCATTGATGATTATGTAGGAATCATCTTCAATTACAATTCACCCTCATCATTTCAAAAGTGTAAATTAGGCGCCTTAAAAAATAATTTATCTTATGTAACATTATTGTTGTTAGAGCCTATGTTTAGAGAAAAAATTAGACGAGGATGACCCACATGATTTTGAAAGTCACCACCAAAACCAACTAGCTCATGGATTCCTTAAGAGGCACCATCAAAATTGAACTTAACTACCCTAGCCTTAGGAGGAGACCATAAAATAGGGTGACAGAGAATATTGAAGAAACCAAAACCAAGTTCCCTATCAGGTGTACAACTATGATATTATTCAACATAGACTAATTTTTTTCAAACATGATGTTTTGAAATATTTCATTTATATGACGGGTCATATGAAAAACTAATTTTATTCTTAAGGCAATAATCAATCTAAAAACCACATCGTTATAAATTTCATGACAAAAATTATTTTCAAATGTCATATTATGTACAACCTTATATTTAATTTTTGTCAATTTACACCTATATGAGATCATTATTAATCCAATACACGACATATATTATATAAACTAAAAAAATGACTCTCGAAATTCAAAATCAACTATCACGTGAAGGTCAATATTAGAGAGTAAATCGTAACAATTTTTTTAATGAAAGGTATGGTAGACCATCAAATATATCCCCTAGATTAATCACTTGGGGGGGTTAACCTTGTTAAGATGACACATACCATGTGCAATTGTATAGGGGTAATTTTTATGTATAGCTTTTGTATCATAGTATTGGTAGAAATATGTGTAGTAGTGTAAAAGGCCCCTCTAGAATGGGAGGATGTAGTGGTCAATCATAAAATAAGGGGTAATATTTGGAATCCCATGATAACAAATGTTTTGAACATTTATTACCAAGTGACCCACTTGGACGAGATTAATACACTTCAATCCAATTTCAAATATTTCTAAGGGCAAGTTCAAGAAACTTAAAGAAATAAGGAAAATTGGTTTTAAGTAGAATCACTATATAATATACCATATATTGGTACTTATGGTTATAATCAAAGAAGAAAACCAAATACGTGTAAGGTTTATTGTTGTTTTGTTGATCATTGTTGGAAGGAATTTAAAAATATGAATTCCCAAATAGATTCTAATCCAACATCTTTGAGATCTACATATTCCAAGGCATTTGAGTATTCTTGTGATGACACTTGATGAGAAGGTGGTTGGACAGGTTCGAACTCATACTGGTTCTACACAAGATATCAATATCATCATTAGTATTAAACATGGTTGTCCAATTTCTCCTACTTTTTTGTTCTCTACATAGACAAATTAAAGGATGCCATTATAAGTTTAAAGGAAACATATGATGATTGTGTTCTTTATGATATAACCATTACTATTTTTTTAGTTGTTTTTGACATCATTCTTATGTCAAATGATTTTATTTTCACATGTATTATTTCTATTGTTTTAGGTTATGGGATCCTATCAAAACCCTTTCCTTTACCCAATATAAAAAACATATTATCATATTTACCTTACAACGAAAAAAAATAACGATCTATCAAGGGTTTCTATACATATGTACGAATTTTTTCAGCCTTGTCTTTCACTTGTTGTGTCTTCTCTCTCTCTCTCTCTCTCTTTGTGCCTTCCTACGAACAGATCTTCTAGCATTCTTCTCTGCATTCTCTTCCTCGGTATATTTTCATTTCTCATTCTTTGCATTTCCCATGATTCATCCACTTCAATAATTTTCACCCGCACACATAAATCGTGATAGATTTGAATGTCTAAGAGTAAACTCGATACAAAACTATATGTGCATGCAACTCTATTTATATACAAATCTCAATAGAAATTAGGTTATTTTTAATTTTAGTTTTTATAACTTTAAAACAATTTTTCTAATTTTAATAGAATTTATATATAATATGCAATTATTTAGTTTTATAATATTTTTTTGAATAAAATAACTATATGCTTTAAAGACAATTTTATTATATATAAATAATATTATATAAATATATATATATATATATATATATATATATATATATATATATATATATACATATTTTTGGTTAAAAACAATAAAAAAACTAAACTTAGTTTAAAACAAAACAATGTAAAAACTAAATTGAAAACATTACAAACGAACAATATTAAGTTACTTATAAAAAGGAAATTGCAAAACATTAAATTTAGGAGGTGTTTTTGTGGCGCTTTGGTGGTGCAAGAGGGGTTCACGTGAACGGGTGTTCGTGTGAACTACCTTCGTGCGAACACCTCCGAGTGTCATTAACGTGGCACCTAGGTGGCTCATATTGGCTCCAAATTCTTTTGGAGGATAATTGTAAGCCAAAATCTGCCACTTAGGTGCCACGTAATTAGGGTAAACGAACTAGTAAAATTACAAAAATTTGAAACAAAATTCAAATTTTTATTAGCTTTCTAAAAATGTAATTTTCATTTTTAAAAATTTGTTTTGTTATTTATTTTTTAATTTTTACTAACATATGGTATTTTAGGACAATCAATAGTACACAATCAACCAAATTTGAAAAATAGTAGAATATATAAAAAAATTGAAAAAAATAAATTACTATTTATTGAATTCTTCTTCATACCTATGAAAAAAACTCAATTTTGATATAAATCTTAAAATTTATTGGCATAGATATATGTACATTATTTATTTGAATTTTTTTACTAAATAATTAATTAAAAAAATATAAGTAAAAAAATATGAAAATTTGACAAAACCTCAAAATTCAAATCTTAAAAATACATCTAAAATTTAATGGTGAAAAATAATTTTTCATATAAATAAACCACTGGGACAATCATTACTCTTTTATAACATAAGAAACAAAGTATGAATATAATTAAGAAAAATACCATATTTTTACCAAATTTATTTTAAAAAAATATACATGTATTCTACACTCTAAAGAAAACATTTTGTTAGTTTGTGGAATTTCATGAATGTGTACGGTTTTGTGGCTATTACCTTTAGAAAATCAATGAAACTGAAAATCCATGTTTATAAAGGTACAAATCATACCAAAAAGTGGGACATTTTATTATGCTTTGAAGATGAATAAATGTATAGAATCAAGGATAAGTAACAAAAATATCACAATCCCTAATATATATCTCCTAATAACTCCAACATTCTCTTAATATCACACCCAACAAACATATAATCACTTAATAATTGAGTAATTATAACTCAAAAAACAAAATATAATATCATCACCCACAAATATAAAATGAACCCCTAATAATTCCTATCATTTCCCCTTAGTTTGAACATGGTAGAATATTTTTTACAAATCTTCAAATTTAGCATATCACATCTTCTTTCTCATGATCATGATCCATGTATGTTGTCACACAACTCTCCAAAGATGTATTCTCAAGGGAAACTTTCGGGATGGATAAAAAACAACCTGTATGAATATGTACGCACAAAACCTGTTCATCCTCTACACATATTTAATGATGGTTTTACACATGATTGAACAAAAATAAAAAAATTAGAAGGTATTTTAGGATAACCAAAACCTAAACATCAAGATGGTTTTAATAAGACATCCAATGACCTAGAAGGATGGTTTTATAGGATATCTAATAACCTACAAGGATGGTTTTACAAAACAACCCACAACCTCAAATATGTTTTTAAAGAACACCAACAACATGAAATATGGTTTTACAAGACAACCAATAACCTCAATACAAGTATCATGATACTACAATACTATGGTTTAAATTCTCCACTTTATTTTTCATCGTGGGATTACATTTGGGATTTTTCTCACTTATAAAAATTATAAATGATAATTCACTTTTTTCTTATTTTTAATATCACACCAAATTTAAAATATGAACACATTACAAACACACATGCCACCAAAAATTTCAATGACCCCATTTCTAGTGGTTAATAAGAGGTCATTGTTTGACCTCCAAGCTCTTGTCCCTCCATCGTCCAATTGATGTGATGCTTAATCAACAAATTAGAACTTGAAGCTCAATTGCTACTACATTGCATTTATTTTTATAACTCTCCCCAAAATGTGAAAAAACTTGGATGTTGTTTTTTCACATAAAATGCATCGAAAAGACTATTATTTATTTAATGACACTTTTATGATAAGAAAATAATGAATATTAATTGAAAAAATTAATATTTAATTACTTTTATAAAACACTAGCATTAAGAGACATAACTACAAAAATAATACAATTCATACAATTTTAACACCCAATTTACACTAGTATAAATCTCCACTCTTAAAAGTCTTTACCTCTTAACTATGTTAAATACCCTCTGTTTGAAAATGTGTCATGATTATAAATAGACACCTCGATGAATTCACCCTTTTATTTTATAATTTTTCAACGAAACAAATAAGACTTTGGGGATAAGGATATTGGACCCCTTGACCTAATGCTTTCTAAGTTCTCTCAAAAGGAGACCAACCACTTTCTCTATATGTAATTTCAAAATATTAACTACAAGGATGGATATTTTAATGATTAGTAATAGTGGCTTTAGGTTTGAAAAAGCTAAGACACACATTTTCAATGTGATTGACAAAATGTTCGATGCTATTATCTAGGTGGAAATGGATTTCAATGCTAATATAATGGAAACTATGTGCAAAATGATGTGATATTGAAAAATTATGATCTATTGTTGGTTAATCAATATAAGTCACATGTAAATCAGGGAGTGTGTTGAATATACTGATATCAAAGTGGGATGAAAAATTCTTCCAATCATGTAATACCATCTTTAGATCTACATGATGTGTTAAAATTCTGTTTTAATATGGAAATATGACACCGGTGGCATGAAGGATAATACATACAAATTTGTTTGTGTTACAATGAAACCTAATACACACATTCTGGTACCATAGTGAAATCCTTGCTATAAATAAATTCACATATAACTATTTATAGTGATATTTTTATATGCAAATATCCAACACAAAAAGATAAGTAAAAACACATTCTAGATTATAAAAATACAATACATGGTCGAATTATATGAATTCCAAACTAGATTATTATAAGATATATGCAAAGTGATAAGAAAGAGGTGATATCAATCTATGTAAAGAAAAATAACAAAACCAAAATATATCTAATGTTCACAACGTCATTTATATGAGAAACATGAACAACTCAAATAGAGGTCTAGAATTTATGGTGGTTGTTCTCAAGTACATAATGCCCCGACCATAAAAATATTCTATATGTTGTCTCAAATCCTTCTAAATATTCTATCATTTCTATAAGAATTTGAAATTAAACACAAAGTCATGCTATCTTTACAAACATATGTTAAATTATTGCAAAATGAAAAACCCACTTTCATCAACAGGGGAAACTAGAAGATACTGTGACTTTACCCTTTATGAACACTCAAATCTTCATACTTTCTTCTAATTTGATACCAAATGAATATTTTGTTATAGTGTTTCACACAAGAAAATATTTTTCACTTCTTATTATTTATCAATAACGATGCTTATATATAAATAACCACCTGCATCTCCTAAATGTATGAAGTCAAGGCTAACTAACCAAATAACTAACAATCCATAAAATATCCCCTAACATCTATTACATTTTCTTAATATCACACCCAAAAACTTTGAACCTCTCAATATGTGTGTTTTTATAACTCACAACACACATTACAATATTATCACCCACATTTATATAATTAAGCACTAATAATTACTAGCATAAGTCATTCCAATCTCTCCTTCCTTCACAATTTCTTTTTTCTTGTTAATTAATCATAATTGGAGATAGTTATTTAGAGGGTTTAAGAAACAAACCGTAGAAAAACCACTCCCACCATTAGAAAGAGGTTATATATTATATTAATTTTATTATCTTTGTTATATTTTATCTTATATCTCTTTAGATTCATCTTTTCAAAGTGTCATTTCATAAAATTCATTAAAAAGAGAAAAATAAAATAATTAGCTTATATCTCATCCACATTTCCATCGCCCATAGTCATTATATACACATAATATTTCACTTTATTCACTTGTTTTCTTTATAAGAACCATTGGAATGTTAGATTCCCTAGATAAATGTTCCCAAGAATAATGTTTGGAGTGGGGAGAAACTAGAAATGGTTACATGCAATCTTTAGGTTATATTGAGATGATAAAAGTAGTTCTTATAAGAGAGTTTTGATGTGTAGTTTAATTTTTGAAATATTAAAAATATTTTCATACAATTTACGTGTTATCTATTTCATACCTTTAAGCAATATTTTACAATATACTTATGACATCATCTTATTATATACTTGTTATCACCTGTCACACCCACTTTTACCACACACATCTTCTTCATTATCTCATCCAATACTCCATAGTCTCTTCCCATTAGTTTAACATTTTCTTGGATTTCCCAATCTTGCACTTCCCTCTCACATGGAATTGACCATGGTTTACCTAATAGGAATATTTCTCTTGCCAATGGCATCGATTATGGAAAATTACATCATGTTATTATTTTTCATAGCCGACAATATTGACTACAATCGATACTATTAGCTAGCACATAACATTAATGATTTCATCAGGATATTTATACTAGGTTGTTTATTTTTTCGTATCTCATCCATCAAACTCTTTGTCTAATAATACTTTTCAAACCTACTCTTTAATCATGTAAGGTATTGAATTTGGTCTTATTTTTCCTCTCTCTGAGTTTATGCATGGATCATTAGGTACTTAAGATCTATAAGAATTAGAGTTACACTTTCCATGGTCTATAAAGACTTTAGATTTCATAGGACTCATTAATTAAGGGTGTTCATAAATATTTTTCCTATTAATTTTGGGCCTCCTAATAATATCTCTCATAAGGTGTTTCCCACTTTAACGACCCCTAGTGGAGGATCGAAAAAATAGAAAATAATATTTTCGCACTAAAATTTTCAATCACCATTCATAATTGGGATAAAAATTAGTACATCTCAATTTATTATTCCTATGCATACATTCAAACACATCCAAGAATCATAATAATAATATCATACAAGTATACAAGTTATTTTATCCAAGTACATTA
Source organism: Taxus wallichiana var. yunnanensis (assembly GCA_018340775.1). Taxonomy (NCBI): domain Eukaryota; kingdom Viridiplantae; phylum Streptophyta; class Pinopsida; order Cupressales; family Taxaceae; genus Taxus; species Taxus wallichiana. Next base: position 566,703,728 of record CM031235.1, read on the forward strand.
AAATGTGTCACTATATTTAAAACTTATATAATTTAATTCAAATAACATAAATGAATTAAGTGTGCATTATCATTAAGTCTTAAAACCTACAAGAGTTTCCATATAATAGCTCATACAATTTTATTCTAAGGAATTACAATTAATTATAATATAAACACGTGTAATGATTTTAATCCATTGCATTTTTTTCATACATAAGAGAGAGAACATTCTAAGTAGTGGGTTCGTTAGTTAGTTTCATCCATTAACCTAATCATAAACATCTATATAGTCAATTTCAATTGTTTTCACATTAATATGAATACATTATAATAATTGAAGTGTAGATTTTTCCATTTATTCACTAGTGAACATCCCCACACAATTTGAAATATCAAGGATTAAATCCATATTTTATTCATATGAAAGCAAAAATGAGAAAGGAATCTCTATAGAAGGCTAGTTCCTCTTCCTAAACTACCGCCACAAGCTGTTCCAGTGCAGAAAGCTAATCTAATCCTAATCTAACCTCCAAGGAGACAGGGAGAGAGAGAAAAGAGAAAAAAACAAAAGCCTACACTAAAACGGTGATACACCAGAGAAGGAAAATGCTGAACATCTATCAAAACTGCTATGAACACAACTCCAACCTTGCAATGAACATTTAAACATGCACAAATACCTACAATGAAGAGAGGCAAGAAGAAAACAAGCAAAAATGAGCAAGGATGGACAGATGCATCACAAAACACGTTTTTGTTGCTCCAGAAGTTTACACAGAACATCATTTTAATGGTAAAAGGAAAAAATGCCATTACAGAGTAGGGGAGGAGGTTCAAACTCCATTTTCAACCCTAGGGAAGAAAAGAAAGGAGAGCAGAGTAGAAAAGATGAACAACCCTTGAAAAATGAGCCAAATCTAGCTTTTTACAATGCATGGGTCGAGCCCAGGAGAGAGAAAACATGTAAAAACGTGGGAGCCATTCCTCATTGAATGAAGATGCATTAAAATAGCATGGGCATCCTTACAGACCCATGCCTTGACATTTTGGCCATGCTGAAGAAGAATGCGACCCATTTTGCATTAAAATTGGTTGTTGAAACGTCATTTCTGGCCATTACCACGTGCCAGAGACGTTTCTTGATTTTATCTCTCCAAACTGAACCAAAATGAAAAAATGACCATGGAATCATGTAGATAATTTCACCAGCTTTCCATTGATATAAAGAACGTGAAAATCGAGCTCTGGATCGAAAGTTATGGCCATTTGAAGATTTAGGGCAAAAACAGGCCAAATCGGATCGGCGGGCAAAAAGTTTGAATTTTTACCTCGTTTGGTCTTTGGAAAATTTTTCAAATTTTCCCCCACTCCACCACTGGATGACACATGTGTCGCTCGATTCGTCTTCATGGGGGCTCATCCTTTGAAAATTTCTTTCGGGCCCTTCCTTAAAATTTTTTGCCACTTGGACACGTGGCACTATTTTATTGGCTCGGGCCTGAGGGGCACACTTTGTCCTTTGAAAATTTGGCATTTTTCACTTTGGGAAAATTTCCCATTTCCCCCCCGTGCTCTACCACTTGGATGACACGTGTCAAGATTCCATTCGATGGTGCAGCGGCCAAAAGACTTTGGGAAAATTTTCTAACTTTGCCGCCACTTCCCGGGTTTGAAAACTTTGACCGAAACTTTGGAAAATTTTCTAAGTCCTCGCTACTTTTTCCCAATGCATCCTTCGAGACAAATCTCCCACATCGGCCGATTCAGGCTTCCTTGTTCCCGCTTCCTTGTTCTTTTCCTTTTCGTTTGCGGACTTTTTTCCCTTTCGTGTCCCACGCCCCCCGCGTACTTTTCCTCTCGGATGTCCTGGGACAAATATCTCGAACCGCCCGAAATGGACTGTCTTTTGGCAAATCGGCCGATTCACGTCCCACGTGTACTTTTGTCCCGGCTGTCCCAAACCGCGTGAAACAAAAGACTTAGACAATTTTTCCTTTTTTCGCCATTTCGGCTTTTCACATCCCTCACGTCCCGACATCCCAACTATCCCGTGGACCTACGGGACAAAAATGTCCGACTTAGCTGATTTTCTTGTTTTTTCGGCCCCAAGCTTGGTACGACGAACCTCAGTATGACCCGAACCCTTCAGACCTGAAATGCTTTAAAACAGTCCTGCAACCTTATTTTTTGCATTTTTTCCATTTTTTCTAACTCGTTGGGATTTCTTCTTGGATGGGAGAGTTAGAAAAGGCCGAGGGGACCCCGAAAAACATGATTTTGGGCCTCGAATCAATCTTACTTGCTTGGGACTGAATAATTTGATGCATGTTATCAAAATTACCTTGAGGGGTGAATTTTGGATAACAATTTTGGCGACTCAATGGGGTCATCATCGCTCGCTAGATGAAGAACGCTGGCTACCGAAGCATCCATTGGGCATGGAGTCATGAGTTATAGCCGCAAACTGATCTCGAACTTGAAAACTTCCCTCTGAGCCACTTGAAACCCATTGAACTTAGAGTTGTTCTCACCAAAATGCCACTTAAAATGAACTGTGCAAGAGCAAAACCAGCAGCACCAAAACTATGTACAAACTGAAAATCATACATGCTCCAAATGGAACATGCAGAGTGTGCACAAGCACTTCTTTTACTGAAAGCAAACCTACCTACTCTACTCTAACTGGAAGCAAAGGTGAGCTAAACAAACCCTGCAACTGGTTGTGTAAAATAGCTTCCTTTCTTCAAAATTGGTAGCCATGCAAATGATTTGGAGCTGAACATGGCTGATTGGATGAGTGGAAAATCAACAAGAAGCTGGTCTTCCACCCAAATCATCAAGGTATCAATTGAAGGCAAATTCAATACCTCTTTTAGTTGCTCGCATTTGATTGAAGAGGTATGACATGACCTGATCCTTGGTTCTTTGTAGATATCATCCTCATGCTTAGAGGCAAGCATGACTGGTTCAGGACTTCTCCTTTGGCTCCAATGAAGCCAAATACCTGATTGGGCAAGGTTTGATCCATTTGATATGCCCATAATTCTGATTTTCAACTCCAAGAATGGAGTTCTCTTGTAGACCCTCTTGAATGGATGGTGTGGAAGCAATGGTAGAACCCTTTTGCCCTTTCTCTTCCTCCAATGAAGAACATGGAAGATTTAAATCTTCCAATCTTGATTCCAAAGAGCTGCTATAAGATGCAGGCTGCTGCAAATGAATGCTCTCCTCCATGACAACAGGCTCTTGTGTTTGGAACGTGGATGATGAAAGAGAGAATGGTGGAAACTCAACCGGTTCTTCTTCATCAAAACAGTCCTCCAAATCAGACAGGTAAACTACCTCATTGCTGTCCTGCTGCAAATGTTCAACCTCTCCCATGGTGTTCTCTTGATCTGCAACTTGATCACCATGGTTTCTTTCATCCTCCAACATTGAGTTTGAGAGATCAAACTCTTCTTCAGTACTAGAACTTGAGAGAGATGAAGTAGAAAGAAGAACTGAAGGTTCTTCTATAACCTACTTTGTGCTCAAAGCCTTTGGATCTGCACTTTTCTCCCCCACAACTGGAATGTGCTCCTCTTCTTTTGGATTTGGAGCAGCTTCTCCTCCTCTACTACTTGAAGACAATCTTGCTCTTGATAGAACTCTTCTTCTAGCATGAAGTTTGTCAAGTCAAACTCTTCAATCTGCTGCTCTAGAGGACAAGTTGGGACTGCAAGATCTTCTTCTGAGCTTTCTTCCTCTATGGCTGATTGTGCAACTTGAATTGAATCAGCATTCCCTTCAAATAGAGTGCCAACATGGACACTACTTTCTGAGCAAACGATCGCTGATCTGCTTCTTCTTTTTGCTCTTCTTCTGCTGTCACAAAATCAGTCCTAACCACTACTTGTTCTCCAACTCCAACCTCTTCTAAAGGCTTAACCATCAAGGGGATCTTTGTCATCCCAAATTTAAGAGCCCAACTCTTGAGACTTTGAATTTCTTCATCCTTGTTTGGCTTTTCTTTTTGTTGTTGTTTTCCTTGACTAGAATTCTGATTTTTATCCTCCCAACATGGATTTGGGAATGCAAGAGGAGAAGTGGATTGTAACTCAAATGGCTTGGCAATTTTTCGTGGTGGTGGAGGAGGTAGAAACTCTTGTTTCTTTGGAGGAGGGGGTATTTCTGTTAGCTCTTGTGGAGGGGATGACTGTTTGGAAGGAAAAGGGACAAAAGAATTGAGATGAGGTGGAAGACTAGGGGGTGGAGAAATGGATTCAACACTTGGGACAGCAGATGGAGAGTTTAAAACTTGACACTGCTGAGATAAAACAGATTGGGAAAGAGGAAAAAGAAAGGCATGAGATGGTGTGCTTACCCGTTGACAAGGTTGTTGAATACTCCTCTCATACACCTCTATTCCTTCAATCCACTTTGCAAGCAATGGCAGCGTTGCAATCATGAAGTCAAGCTTCTCTTGAGGGCTGTAATGCCTTGGAAAAGGTCCCACCCATGGACAGGGTGCTCCACAACCGATTCCAAATGCTTTCATTTGTGCTTGAGCCCTAGACTGCACCATGTTTACCTCCATCTTTTGGATTTTCTCCAACAGACCAGCATCTTGCATCTGATGGTCTTCATTATATGCATACTCTTGCTCTTGGAAAGCTCCATAGCCAAACTGATTTTGGCATTGCTGCTCATATGGGTATGTATGCTGATTTTGAATTTGTTCAAAATGCTGATTTGGAGGATTTAAAAAACATGTTGGAGGTGGGAAACATTGCTGTTGTTGTAAATGTGAGTTCCATGATGGAAATGAAGTCATAATTGCACAACTTCATGGAATGGAAAAGAATGAAAGGGATGGAAAGAAGGATGGATGGGAATGGATGAAAAACAGGTCTGCAACTTCATAAATGGGTTGTTGATCAGATGGAGTCGCCAGATGTGTTTGCAAGTGCCTCCAAAGGCTGAAATCTTCACAGGAACACACCAACCTACAAAAGATGAAGTGGAAGACCTCTAAGGTCCACACGGCGTGCCAAAACTATTAGTGCAAATCACAGCACCCCCTGGATGTTGATCAGATTTCTAGTTTGATCATACTAAGCATCCAGTGTGATTGCACAACATTGAATCCTTTCTCCAAGTGTGGGACTTGCAAAATGAGAAAGGAATCTCCAGAGAAGGCTGGTTCCTCTTCCTAAACTACCTGCCACAAGCTGTTCCAGTGCAGGCAAGCTAATCTAATCCTAATCTAACCTCCAAGGAGACAGGGAGAGAGAGAAAAGAGAAAAAAACAAAAGCCTACACTAAAACGGTGATACACCAGAGAAGGAAAATGTTGAACATCTATCAAAACTGCTATGAACACAGCTCCAACCTTGCAATGAACATTTAAACGTGCACAAATACCTGCAATGAAGAGAGGCAAGAAGAAAACAAGCAAAAAAACGAGCAAGGATGGACAGATGCATCACAAAACACGTTTTTTGTTGCTCCAGAAGTTTGCACAGAACATCATTTTAATGGTAAAAGGAAAAAACACCATTACAGAGTAGGGGAGGAGGTTCAAACTCCATTTTCAACCCTGGGGAAGAAAAGAAAGGAGAGAAGAGCAGAAAAGATGAACAACCCTTTGAAAAATGAGCCAAATCTGGCTTTTACAATGCAAGGGGACGAGCCCAAGAGAGAGAAAACATGTAAAAATGTGGGAGCCATTCCTCATTGAATGAAGATGCATTAAAATAGCATGGGCATCCTTGCACCCATGCCTGACATTTTGGCCATGTCAAGAAGAATGCGACCCATTTTGCATTAAAACTGGTTGTTGAAACGTCATTTCGCCATTACCACGTGCCAGAGACGTTTCTTGATTTTATCTCTCCAAACTAAACCAAAATGAAAAATTGACCCTAGAATCATGTAGAGATAATTTCACCATATTTCCATTGATATAAAGAACGTGAAAATCTGAGCTCTGGATCGAAAGTTATGGCCATTTGAAGATTTAGGGCAAAAACAGGCCAAAACGGATCGACGGGAAAAAAGTTTGAATTTTACCTCTTTTGGTCATTTTGGAAATTTTTTTCAAAATTTTCCCCACACTCTACCACTTGGATGACATGTGTCAAGAGCCTCGATTCATCCGTGGGCTCATCCTTTGAAAATTTCTTTCGGGCCCTTCCTTAAAATTTTTGCCACTTGGACACGTGGCACTATTTTATTGGCTCGGGCCTGAGGGGCGCACTTTGTCCTTCGAAAATTTGGCATTTTTCACTTTGGGAAAATTTCCCATTTCCCCGCACTCCGCCACTTGGATGACACATGTCAAGATTCCATTCGATGGTGGGGGCAGCGGGCCAAAACTTTTACCTTTGAAAACTTTGACCGAAACTTGGAAAATTTTCTAAGTCCTCTCTTTTCTCGCCACTTCCTGGGACACATTCTCCATCCTGATTGATTCGGCTTCCACTTTTCTCCTTTTCACCTTTTCATGTCCATCCACGATTCGGGCTTCCTGTCCTTTTCTGTTTTGGCCGATTTTCAGCTTCCTTGTTTTGCATGGCTTTTTCACCTTTTCACGTCCCTCGCGCCCTCAGCGCATTTTTTTGTCCTGCCCAAACTTGATGCCTGGGACAAATATCTCCGAACCGCCCGAAATGGACTGTCTTTCGGCAAACCGGCCGATTCGCGTCCCACGCGTACTTTTGTCCCGGCTGTCCCAAACCGCGCGAAACAAAAGACTTAGGTGATTTTTCCTTGTTTTCAGCCATTTCGCTTTTCACGTCCCTCGCGTCCCGACGATGTCCCAACTGTCCCGCGGACCGCCTGGGACAAAAATGTCCGACTTAGCCAATTTTCTTGCTTTTTCGGCCCCAAGCTTGGTACGACGAACCTCAATATGACCCAAACTGGTACAACCCGAACCCTTCAGACCCAAAATGCTTTAAAACAATCCTGCAACCTTATTTTTGCATTTTTTCCATTTTTTCTAACTCGTTGGGATTTCTTCTTGGATGGGAGAGTTAGAAAAAGGCCGAGGGGACCCGAAAAACATGATTTTGGGCCTCGAATCAATCTTACTTTCCTAAGTATTGTTGATGTTTGATTTTCAATACCCAAAGTTATCTAACCCCCGTATAGGTCACTTCTAGCCTCATAACATATATCTTAAAACATACCCATTTTCCCCAATGGAAATCCACCATAAGACATATTTATATATAATTAAAAACAACTTGGAAAAACTATAACTAAAACAAAAAAAAACTAACCTTCCTAAATGTCCCATACCATCCATTCACTTTAACCCCATAAGGGTACTAATAATACTTTGTATCTCCAAATAATAAAAAACAATCCATGAATAAGATACTTGGGATCATAGCCTTCTTAGGGCTCACATACTACCTAAGGAATTCATTATTACAAGTATCCTAATCCTAGCTTGCTATCACATATAAAGGCCTATATTATCCATAATAGTTTCCATCTTCACATTCTCTAGTTATATGTGTTCCAAGTTCAATAATAATATAAATAATGTTTATAATGAAGTCAATCCATTTAACAATAATCATGCTTAATTTATTAATAAAGAATAATGAAAAGAGTATATTATTCCATAATCCTCTTTTCATAATGTTTTAACACATTTTCCTAATAAAATACATTCACTATTATGATTACATCATAATTCAACATAGGGTTAAAACCCACTTAATGCTACATATAAGTCATTAGAGTATTGTTGCATGTGATAATCATGTTCTTCAAGGTATACAACATTGATGTTTTTTTTTATCTCCAAGTTGGTTTTGGTTTTATACTTATAATTTTGATGATAAATGTTATTATTTTAATTTCACTAGGATCACTTATCTTCATCATATAATATTCCATAAAATACAAATTGTTATTTTATTTCACCTTATTTAAATGAGTTACGCTAAAAAATCCTAAGGTGGTCATAATTTACTTAGGTTAAAAATTAGTAATCATGGTCACAATTGTCACTAAGGTCTCCCACGTATCCATTGTCATAAGTTCATTACTCAAAAGTCTTATCCATAAAATAATTTCTGTCTCACTTGTTTTAATATGTTAAATCATATACCCCTTGCTCATTGGGGTAGATCAAATATTATGAAGGGGAATCAAATTAAGACATACCACTTACTAATTCCATGCCTCAACCATCCGTAACTACTAGTTAACATAGATCAAAGGTTCATGCATATCGTTTTGTAGTAGTTTGAATTTAATGTGACCAACTTAACAAAATATTAGTGTTGTGCATTGAATCCTTGTCACTTCTCTTATTCCATAGTGACCTATCCATTTGGTGAAACATTTACAATCACGTGTAATCGCATCTTATGATACATGACCTATGAATTAGGCCTCAATGGCTTATGGTTTATTAATAAAATATTTTTAAATATTAACTAAGACTTGAGAAGTGTAGTTGTGTTTTATCAAATTTTTTAATCAAAGTTTTAAGTGATCGATTATTTTGTAATGTTTTAAAATCTAAAAATATCAAAATTAATAATTAGAGCTTTCTAACATTAAACCATTAATCATATAGAACTATAAAATACACCCAAAGGTAAAAATATGAGGTTATGTATATTTTTATCTTCACATGTGATTTCTATGAAATTCTTTGATCTACACTGCTCTGCAAAATCTTTGTGATGTCTAAGAAATATCTAGGATCCCTGTGAGATATTAGGAAATATATGATCTGCATGTATTTGATAAATTTTTATATCTATCTCTACCCATGTGTTCGATTAATGACCATGTACTCATTTTTTTACCAACTCATATAGATATATTGTTGTCCATTTTAAATCCTACATTTTTATTAATAGATTCATGCTTTGCTGTTTTTATCATTTAGATGTAGATTTAAATATATATTTATCCTCTCATGAATTTAAATTTTTATTTTTAGTTTCTCTAAGTATCATTTGATGAATAATTTAACCTCTTAACTCGGTTTAATATCATGCATGACTAGATTTAGCCTTTAATGGTCTTGATGATTGGTTGACTTGTCACATGATTGTAGGTGGAAAAACGTAGGAGATAAAGGGTTTAAAGTGGTGACAACATGTGGATGAGGATATCTCAAGATAGATGATCTTGAAGATCTCTTCTACCTTGCCTATGGCTACGTTTTATCCCACACATACTATGTAATGACCTATAGAGGTAAATATAATTTTCACATGGTATAGGATAATTGCATCACAAGGAATTTTTACACTTTTTTCACATGAATCGTGTGTGATCATAAAATGAGTAATGTGTTGTGGAAATTACAATTTGGTTTGATATCAAACACAAGGAGAGACATGTAGCCTAAATTCATAGCTACAATTCTCAACCAATCAGGTGCTTAAACTACCTAACAAGTCATGGGTCCCGATGGCCTACATGTTCTCAACTTTGGAGGAATATTTCACTCACAAGTTGTTAGGTTAGTACAATTCTAAGAGATTTTTCCCATGGCGTGCTTCTAGGTTCTCATTGTGTGTGCACTCAATTCCAAGATAATAAAAGTGAACTCGTTCCCCATGACAAATATTTTAACTTGATTGTGATGGATATGAAATCAATTCTAATACAAAATAATGGGACCTACATTTCAATGTGAAATACTTTGTGAGTTTTATTCAGTTGCAAATGAATGTTAAATGTGACAATGGTGAAACTTAGAAGAAAAAGATAAACTAGGGACCGATAAGCCAAGTGATCCCTATAATAAATACCATTTAATAAAAAACATGTTTTTAAATTATTTTAATCATTTAGTTAAAAATAAAATTATTATCACAAAATTTTAGTGATGTAATGACATAACACTAGTGAGCCATTATCACAAAACAATGATTTTCCACTTAGCTAACATGAACAACAATGTTGCACTCCTCATCCTAGTGACTGCATGTAACATGTATCACTTTTTACAATGTACCAATAAATTCCATCACACAAAGTGATACATAATCAAATAAATTGAAATTACACCAAAGGGAAAATATATGAACACTACTCGTAGTTTGACACCATTTCTCATGTGTTAAAACACACATGGTATATCTCTCTATCCATACCCATTATATACATATTTGAATCTCTCCCTAATGACAACCTTTATTTATTGGAGAACACCTACACACAATTAAAAGTTACCAAGTGAATTGTCCATTCAATAAAATGAAATAAACTAATATGAACCATATAATATATATATATATATATATATATATATATATAAAATATATGACTATCTAATTTATATTACAATTATGGATTATTTTTCATGCATATATATATATATATATATATATATATATATATATATATATATATATATATATATATATATGCATGAAAAATAATCCATAATTGTAATATAAATTAGATAGTCATATATTGCTATCGATAATTGATAATAAATGTTGAATTCCTAAGACATATGAGAATGCTTAATGAAATAAGATCAAAAGAATATGAATAATATTTTATATCAATGTTTGCAAAAACCAGTTATTCTCATAATGTTTCCAAAATAATAAGTGCATAATTATGGGTTGTGACATCCTTCCCTACTAAGAGAAACCATTTTCTGATGATTATTAATAATAAAAACATAATTTAAATAATGAAACAAATATAGGTATTCCCTATGGACTTAATAATATTACCCCATGTAGGAATATCCTATGAATATTGGTCCCACTAAACCTTGCACTAAGTGACTTCCCTATTTTTCAAGTGAATCTTGTAAACCTCATTCACCCATAGGGGTTAAAATAGAGGCACTCCTAGATAATCTACCTATAGATATTTCCAATCAATAAGATGAAATTAATTACAGTGATATTATTTCATTAAATACACTTGAAAAAAATTATGCAACTAAGATAAAGACATAGGTAATGCAAATATACAATTCATTTAATTGAGAACTTCAAGAACATCCAATGGTAATACATAATTAAGTGCTAGTTTGGAATAATTTCTAAACTTAATAGAGCTCATCTTTGGTTTAATTCTTAGAATAAATTTATCACCCACTAAAAATATTAAAATCTATTTTCTATGTGCATAAATATTTTACCTATCTTCATCCCCAAACAAGCACTTCCTAATTAGTTTTAGTTACTCCTTCATTTACTTAAGAATTTTAGGACCTATAATGATCCTATCCTCAATTTGATTCCAACTAATAAGTGTGAAAAATTGCACTCATATAAATATTCAAAAGGATCCATACCCACTCTCGAATGATGTGGATTTTTGTAAGAAAAATCATCCAATGGTAAATAATCTTCCCATTTTTATTGTTAATCCATATGGTACATTCCAAGCATGTCTTCTAGAAATTGGTTCACCCTCTCTATTCTACCATATATCTTTGAGTGATAAGAAATAATGAAATTCAATATATTCTAGAGGATTATGCAAGGTTTCCCAAAACTTGACATCATACAAGTTTATCTATCAAAGATAATATTTCTGGAACTCCATAAAAATAAAAAATATCTCAAAGGAAACTCCCATAATGAAATGGGATACCTTGGAGAGTTTATGCATAACTACCAATATAACATCATGTTTGTTCTTGGATATTGGAATTCCTTAAAAAAAATCCATACTAATATCTTACCATTTATATTTGATAGGTTATATGGGTATAAATAGCTAGTTGGATGAACATGTTTAGCCTTAATTCACTTGCACTCCAAACATATTGCAAAAAATTATGACATCCTTTTTTAATTTGTAATAAAAATATAATTGTTTGAGGTTAGACATTATCTTTTCAAACCTAGGTGACCTGAATAAGGAACATTATGCGCTTCCTCCAATATAAGGGACCTCAATCCATAAAGGTTAGGTGAATGTCTTCTATCATGGAATATAATAAATCCATATCTATTAAAATGGTAACCCTAATATGTATTATCCCGAATATCAATCTCTAACATAAATTTTGACCTTCCCATACAAATCATTTTAAGATAGTTTACTAATTTTGGTCCTCATCAATGCCATGGCCACTATATGTTATTTTCCACTCTTGACATATGTAGCTCTTTTTTTATTTCCCTTAATCTAGCCAATATCAAAATCATAATCACTCAGACATTCTAACCAACGTCATTGTCATGCATTCATGTTAGGTTGAGTGAAGATATATTAGGATCCTAAATGATCTATATTGAGCACAAAATTATTCCCCAATAGGTAATGCCTCCATGTATGTAAAACATGTACTATAATTGTAAAATGAAGATCATGTGGAGAATAATTCAACTCCTCTTTCCTAATAGTTTTTAACTCCTAAACCAAAACCATATTATTCTATAAAAACAACTCAAAATTATTCACATGATACATCCAAAACTATTATGAATTTTCCATTAGGATCTAGAACTTTCGAAATTAGTGCAAAGTATTCAAATTTTCCTTAAGGAGTTAGAAAGGATTTTTCATAATTTCTGTCTATAGAAATTTCTTTCCTTTCTTATGTAATGAGGTAACAAGACTACCAATCCTTACAAAATATTTTAAAAATTTCCTATAGTACCCTACAAGTTCCATAAAACTACCAACCTTGCGAACATTCCTAGGTATAGGCCCTTATATAATAAAATTTATCTTATCTCGGATAAAATATAATTCCATTTGTTGATATAACATGGCCTATATAGTGCACTTTTCTTTGGAAGAAGTAATACTTTGATAATTTTTCATAAATCTTATGTTGTCTCAACCTTTACGATAAAAATTCAAATGATGAATGTGATCTTCTTAAATACATGAATAAATCAATATATCATCCAAGTCAAATAACATAGACCTATCTAATTAATCTTTGAACACACTGTTCATAAAATTCATAAAATCTACAAGTATGTTCTTGAGTCCAAAAGGAATAACTATGAATAAATAATGGCCATACCTTGTGTGAAAATTTGTCTTAGGTATGTCACTTTCCTTGATCCTTAATTGATGGTACCTTGATCTCAAATAAATGTTAGAAAAAAATTTTTTTTTTTTTTTTTTTTTTGATTTTAAAGGTCATTAATGTGTGGTATAGGATACCGGTTATTTATTTTTTCCTTATTCAACATTATGTAATCAAATAAAATTATAATATTTACATATTTATTTTAAAAAATATAAATGGTGCTCCCTAAGGTGAAACATTAGGATGAGTCAATCCTTGAGCTAGAAACTTCAATGAATGCTATTTTAATTCAAAAAATCAAGAGTAGTAAATCGATGTGATACTTTAGACTTAGCTTTTGATCCTAGAATGATGTTTATAGAGAAATCAAATTATCAATGTGGAGGAAGTCCCGACAATTCTTCTTGAAATACATGAATAATATATAGTAGGAAAGGGTTATCCTCCAATGTAGGTTATTTTTCTTCACCCATATCATCAATGTTATTGCATACATCATAAGAACCTTTAATTATGATTTCTTCAACTACCTAGCTGAAAATTCCTCAGCTTAGTGGAGTTTTTAATCCATTGAAAATTTTGACACATCTTGTTGGAAGACATTTGTGTGCACCATTCTAATTTAGGAAATTGTTCAAGTGTCTACATATCTCTACAAAAATAATGGGATTATCTCTAAGGTGTGGGACCTTAACCCTTGAGATAAACCTCCAAAACAAGGGTAAATTATATGATATGTATTAAAAACTACTCCAATAAAACTAAAAACTCTACAAAGTTGAGGGAGAAAGAGAGTTGAAATTGGAAAAAAACTGTGATACACACAATTATTAAGGGATAAATCTTTGAGATTAATAAAAGGGGAAGAAAATAGTGATAAAGGGACATATAAGATCCACAATCCACACTGCATCCTACCAAACTTTAATCATGTGTATACATGATACAATAGACTAGAATTATGTAAATATAACTCATACACATCATACAATAACAAAAGAGAAAGGTAAGATGTAATAACACAATTTAAAGGATAGATAATAATCAAAATCAACCTGATATAATTTCTCAAGGAAAAAAAAATCTCACATAGTCATTGAGAAGGAAATGAATGCATTACATAGTTTAGCACAAGGGTATGCACATACTCGTAACACTCAAAAATTAATTTGAAAAAGTTTATTTTTTATTCAATATATGATAGTTTCATTCATGAAACTCATTACATGTATAAACTGAGAAGAGAGGAAAATGGATATAAATATGCCACAAGATATGTTCAACCTTCTTGACCCTTGCAAAATACCCCTAAATTTTGTGAAAGGTAATTCCAATAAATCGTGATGATACACACCCATGGGGGCACCTTGGATTGTAAATAAACCTTCAAATATTCCTCATGTAGATGAGATCTAACTTAGATCAATGAATTTCCATGAAATCAGGTGAGATATATGAAGAGTGAGTTGTCAAATGTTTGTTTTTGTTCATAATCATGCTTTGGACCAAAGATCCCAACTCATTTCTTATTACATAGACAATCCAACCCATTTTCATGGGTGGATGATGAGAATATACCATCCAAGAAGCATCATGAAACAAAATGAATTAGAAAAAGAATTTGTAACTCAATTAGGCATCATTTGATTGAGAAAATGACACACAATGAACCAATATTTGTCATTAAAATATTATAAGTCTCCACAATTCTTCGAAAAAGTATATTTCAAAGTGAACCCCTTTGAAAAATGCTTCCAATGAGATTAGTATCATGTAAAATGAAGCTTTGGATCAAAATATATTGTAATTTGAAGATTCCTATCAAAATTATTAAAATTCTTTTTTATGGAAAATTTTGAGGCGGGTTTTCTTTTGCTATGTGGGTTGGGTAAATCTGCAGAACTACATTCTAATGATCTTCACAAAATACTATTTTTTCTAACTTTCACAGAACACTAATATTTTCAACTTCATTAGAACACTAAGTTTTGAACTTCCACAAAACACTAAGTTTTCAACTTCCAGTAACACTAAGATTTTAACTTTTTGCTGAACATTAAGATTCTCTACTTCTACGAAACACTAATATTTTCAACTTCTTCCATGGAAAACTAATTTTTCAAATTCTTCCATGAAACACTTCATTTTATGATATCCACAAAGGTGTCGTGAAGTACCTTATCTTTGTTTCATGTCTTTTAGAAACATGCGAGAACACTAAGTTTCTTTATTCCACGTATTTTCAAATGAAAAATTCCAAGTCCTTACCTTAAATTAAGTTGTTAAAAATAATATGGGTGTTATTTTGGACAATAGTTTGGAAAATTTCAGGGAAATCTACCTACTAGATGAACTAAAAAGTACCATGTCTTATCTATTGGGCACATGAGTCAAGCATACATCTTGAAAAATAATCGCAAAATTTTAAAACCAACCCTTATTTCACATGAAGTAATGGAATTAACACTGGTTTGAAATCTGCTCTTTATAGAAACATTCCTTGGAAATGTCCTAAAAAATCTTCTATTCTCTTCCCATGAAGGTGAATGATTTGGATTACGCACATCTATAAAAATGCTCACAAAAACTATGTATAAAAGACAAATCATACATGATACAAATGGAAATATACAGAGTGTGCAAAGAACTTGTTTTGTAAAAAATAAACCTAAGTAATCCTACACTAACTAAGAGGAAAAATGGATAAACAAAACTAGATATTGGTTGGGAAAAGTAACTTCCCTCCATTAGAAAATGCAACCATGAGATCAATTTTGTAGCTAGATCAAGTGGTGGGAGTGAAAACATAGTTTGCACCCACTTTTTTCTCAAATTATCATCCTAAAATAGAAAAAACACCTCCTTTGGTTTTTCTACATTTTTTTGGAGGTGCATCAATTGATATTTAGTACTTTTAAGATCTTCCTCATGATCTCAAGTGAACATGAATGGTGACAACTCTATTTCTATATGTGATCTAGCTAGATATCTATTTGGACATCCAAATCTCAAAACCAATGGACCAATTTTACTTTTTTCCATCTCTTTCACATTCAACTCCATAAATAGAGCTATCATGCACACTTTCCTTTTCATTCTTATGCAACTTTGTTTGACCATGATCAACATTTGTTGGAATTTATTTCTCTATCTTAGGTTTAAGGGAAGATCTAATAACAAGAGGGTTCTTGTCAAAGAAGAGAAATGATGTGAATGGAATACTTATAAGTTAAAATAGCTCTTCTTCATTATTCAAATCTTCCATATCAGATAACACCTCTTCCTCTTTTCTTTCCACTCTTGGGTGAAATTCCATTTTGATGTATTTTTCTTGGTAGATTATTTTATCAACCATGTCTCTTGAATGCTTGGTCTAGTATCCTCTATCTCAAATAAAAAAATAGTGTTTCCCAAACCAAAATATGTCTCCAAAACTGATCCTATGTGTGAAGAGAAAGGTTAATCAAAATATAAACCTTAAAAGAAGAGGGATAAGCTTTCCATGATCTCTTCCTCATAAATGGGATTTTATTTCTCCTATGTGTCATTAGGAACACAAAACATAGGAAAATTAGAAACATTTTGTTCATATTTTGATTCCAAATGATCCTCCTTAGCATTGGAAAACTCTTCTCCTTCCACTTTGTGCTCAACAACTTCAACTTCACTTATAGATTGATCATAATAAACAATAGGAAGCTCAAAATGAAAGATTTGAGTCATCTCTTCATCCACACTTTTAGAGTCAACCCAATCTGAGATAGATATATCATGATTTTCAAAAATGATTGATATTTCTTCATCTATTTTTGGTTCACTTGAAGGAGATGGACTACTATGTAACTTTTGAGGGATCATTTTGATCACAAATTATTTCTTCCAATGTTTGAGACTTTGTAGCTTATCTTCTTTATTTGTTTTCTCCTCGACTATCTATCTAAGAATGTTTGTGCATATTATTTCCTAGAAGTATGAAGAACATCCCCATTTCCATAAAATGTTTAGCTCCATACTTAATCGGGAATGGGAAATGTGATAACCAAGTGACTGGCCTCTCAAAATGTTGGCTGGTTTACAATTCATGAAGGTTTGAACATGGTTATTTATAAGGTTCTTGAGGATTGGATATAATTTTTTTGAGATTACGAGAGTGATGGAAGGTAGTCATTACCTTTCAAGAGTTTGAACATGAGGTACATCCAAAAATTAATGTTGATCTATGAAGTGGGGGAAGGATTGGAATATTGGATGATTTTGGAGATTTTTTAATGGTGGAGGAGGTATATTATCTCATTTGGGAGGAGAATAAATCTCAAGAGGAGATAAGAGAAATCTAGGAACATGGAATTTAGGTTGATATTATATGGATTCAGATAGATGAGGAAGGGGGTTATATGATTGTGGTGAAGGATTCCCCCATTGGTAGGGATTATTAAAACTATATTTATTAGCTTCAATATCATCAATTAATAATAACATGTTGTTTAAATTATAAGCCATTACCTCTAGATTTTGTTGAGGGCCGTACCATCTTGGTGGAGGACAACCCCATTGAAATGGTTTTCTAATTCCATGGAGCTTAGTTGTCATGCTATCACACAAGTATTTATCGTTGAATTCTCTTCTCCATGTGTTGAACTCACAACTAAAAATAATCATCAAAGATGAAGTTATCCCCATCATTATAAGCATATCCTTGTTCCTGCAAAACACTATGATCAAAAGGGTATACATGTGGATCAATATAGCATGGAGTACATGTAAAATTACCATAATAAGGATCATGTGTAATATTTGAGGGAGGTTTTGGATGAATGGAGGATGATATTACTACATATGAAAATTCCATCTAGGTAATGAAACCATGATTACTTAACTTCATTAAAATAGGAAATGGAAGAATTGAAATGATCTAAAAATGAGAGAAAATGGGCATTCTGAATCATTGGAGTCACTAGATGTGTTTAGATAATACTTTAGAAGGTTGGAGATCATTAAAAACACATCAATATTAATGAAATGAGTTATAATCGACTCAAGAGGTGCCCACCGGGTGTGCCAATTTTTTTGGTAGAGATTTGTGTGTACCCTTTTGATATAGTAATATATTCAAGTGTCTAAATATATATACAACACTAATGGGATTATATCTAAGGTGTGGGACCTTAACCATTAAGATAAACCTCTAGAATAAGGCTAGATCCTATCCTTAAAATCTCTATATTAACCACTACTCTAATGTAACTAAAAAATCTACAAATTTGAGAGAGAAAGAGTGCTAAAAGATGAAAAGAATGGTGATACAATAGATTATGAAGGGATCACTCTCCTTGAGGTCGATAAAAAGGGAATAACAATGATAAAGGAAAAGATAAGAGCCACAATCCACAATACATCTTGCCAACCTTAAATCTTGTGTATAAATGACAAAATGGACCGGAATTATGCAAATATAACTCATACAAATCATATAATAAAAATAAAGAAAGGTAATATGAAATAAAAAAATTGAAAGGATAGATAATAATAATAATAATAATAAATATTATTTCTCAAGGAATTCACAATTTATCACAGTCATTGAGAAGGTAGTGAAAGCATTACACAATTAACCAAAAGGGTCTGCACAAACTCAGAAAACTCAAAAAATGATTGGGAAGAGTTTCTTTACATTCAAGAGAGGATATTTTCAGTTATGAAACTCATTACATTTATATAAAGAGAAGAGAGGAGAAGGGATATGAAGATTCCATAGGAGATGCTTAACTTGCTTTACCCTTCCAAACTACCCGAAAAATGGATTGAAAGGTAATTCACAAAACTAATGATGATCCAAACTCATGGGGATGGCTTGGATTGTAATAAATCCTTTATATATTCTATTAGGACACGAGGATAAATAATACCAAAAAATTATATATCCACCAAAATAAATTTCCAATAATTATAGTTTATGATTGAACAATAAACTAGGATAGATTACGCCACATAATGAATTAGATATTATATTTAGTTCATGAATATGAAAGTAGATAAACATTAGACACAATATTTAAGTGGAACTTTTGGTAAAATACCCAATAAAAATCACTTATATTTATTGTAAATATATATCATTCACCCAACACTCCCATTATTTCCTTAAAATCCATAACAACTATACATTTAAGGAGGAATTATAAATTATCAAATAAATTCTCTAATCAATGGAGATTATACATCGAACCATTCGCATCATGTATCATTAACCTAATTAAATTTCATGATCACATGCATTCACTCATTCTGTGTATGCTCTATATCTCTATATGCAATCTTGAATGAGATCACCTTGATTTATATCAAGGTGGGTGGCCTAGTTTTGGCCCACTCATGTTTTTAAGTTTAAAACCTTTGTCAAGTCAATACTGGATTCCGCCATGCTTATAATTTAAATATAATATATATTCCATGAACATTTATTCTATGGTGGGTTTGTATTAAGCTAATTTCCTACTTAATATTACAACCCTAATACCCCCCTTAATGTTAAGTAGGGAAACATGCACAATTTCCTTTTTAGACAAAAGGACTTACAATCCATAAATCATCGATGGGTATTTACGATAACATACAAATATATAAATATTATTCCAAATAACACATGTCAAGTCACATTTTTGTACAAAAGAAATTACAATCCATAAATCATCTAAATTATTTAGGATAACATGCGATAAAATATTTTTGGTGGATTTTATAACTCTACGGTACATTACTTTAATGTTCTATGTATTTTTGAACTCCAAGGTACACTACAAAAATATCCCATGGTCTTTAAATAAGCCGCGAACCAAAGTGGGTGTTCTCATGTAGGTTTTATAAAATCCACTTTACACTTGCTTTAGTGTTATGAGTACTTTAAGAAGTGTTATCCATTTTCGCCCCTAGAAAAAAAAAAATAGACCACCAAAACAGATTTAAGTAGTTGATGGGTGCATCATGCATGATTTGGAATTTTAAGATGATTTTTATGTTTTAGGAGGCATTGGTGGTAGAATGGATCATTTAAATAAACTTTTCCTCCTCTTGGTCTTGAAGAGGCTCGGACCTTTGTCAAGTTTCAAAATAGCCACTGGGGGCCCACAAATGGGCGAAATGGTCAAAATTGATAAATCATTTTAAGGGGTCTTTCTATGCTTCAATGATCCACTGATTTTGAGGAAGAGCCCCATGAAGTCAAAATCAGGTTTGAAAGACACAATAGCTATGAGCTAAAGACAACTCACCGAGTTGCGTTTTGCATGGAAAGGTTTGATTCAACTCAAAAATAGGTAGGAGGCACTTTAGGGAGGGCGAGCAATGTTGACAGAGCTATTGCATGATTTGGTGAGCCATGTACATGGTCAATCATCACAAGGCTTAAGCAAGATGACATTGAGCTCAACTTGAGTGGGATCTTATGCACTAATTGGTGAAGTGCTACATGGCTTCAGCGGGATTGAAAACCGAGCTCGCAGGAGAGGGGGATTGAATTGTATCATGGTCAGGATTTGAGAGATTTTCATGAGAAGATCGATGTGTAAATGGTGTGAGTCGAACTCATTTCAGTTGGCTCATTGTTGAACTTGGTGGATTGAGACGTTTTGAGGGCATGGAACATGAATTGGAGGATGGCTCAGGCATTAAGAATCAATGTAAGTAAGGAAGAAGGGCTCATTTTAATGAGATAGGAACAAGGCATGGAGAAAGGGAGGTTGGGATCAATCTCCTCACGATCGTAAATTTGGTTGAGATGTGCGAGGATGTATATTAAGCAAATAAAAATGTGATCCTAACAAAGAAGTCAAGTGGGTTACTCGGGGTTGATCAAAGTGAGGAAGATTAAAACTCGGGAACATTGGCTTAAAATGACTTAGAGGTACAAATCAAGTTCAACATTGATCTTGACTCAGATTGATTATATCGGGATCCAAACAGGTGATATGGGGATAGTTGATGTTGTTGAGTTGTTATTATGGATGAGCTACTCACAAGAAGCCGACTCATCTTGGCGAAGGAGGAGATGATTACGGGTTCATAGAGGGATAAGTTTGAAACTTGCCAGGATGATTGGTGACATAGTCATAAAACCTAAGGTAGAAAAGTGATTATGATAGTGCTTAATTTGATAGAGGAATGGGTGAGGCATTTGAAGGAGGCTAAGATGTGTTAACAAGGACAATTTTTGGAGATAACCCATTCGGGCTTTCAGAGGTCTTTGAGTTAGAACTCACCTTGACGAGTCATTACAAAATGATGGAAGGATCCCAATATCTAAACTTAGAAATTCAAAGTTTGAAGTTGGTCCATTCAAAGAAATTGATGGGAGAGTTAGCACAATGATTTGGGGACTCGTGAAGTCTGAATTATGATGCATTGGAGTTTTAGACCTTCAGGATTTGAAAACTCATTTGGTGAGATGACGAGCATGTTCGGATTGCTTTGAGTTTTAAAATTCCAAAAAGAGGTGGGAATACATACGAAGTCCAAGGATGTTGGGGTGTTCTCCAAGGATTTGTGATCAGTGACATAGTGGGGTGTTTTCGGGATGCTCAATGACAATGTTGGGTGAGTGTTAAATGAAAACCAAGCCGAGATGACCAATTTCATAGGTGATTTGGCGGTGAAGGTTTTGGAGCTTGATCACGTCATCAGCCAAGCTGACAAGTAAGTAGGTGGTGCAGTGTCCTAAGTTGAATGGTGTGAGCTAAATGGGATGGGTGGTTTTCGAGGTACCCTCCGAGTTAATGAAGAATTCCATGTTAGGGGTGTTTAATGGAAGTGAACAACTTAGATTTTGATGATTAATGAAGGAGCCTAACACTCAAATGCGAAGGGGAGTTTCAACAAAGAGCCCCACAATTAAAAACAAAGTGGGGTGATAACGTTAATGAAGAGATCATTCAACAATGCAAGTGGGTAGCTTGCCATCTAGCTTGGTGAGTGGTGGCGATCCATTTACCAAGCTAGTATACTAAAACCCTTCAAATGAAAAATCAGACCCGTGGTGTCCCACCATAGACCAAGTTGATTTCAAGAAGAATTTTAAAATATTATTTTTATTTAAATGGTGATAAATTCAAGAATTTGAGTTTATGAAGCATAATGGGGTGGAGACTTTTCCAGTGCAAGAATTACATAAGCAAGCATGGGAGTCTAGGTCAAGCATGGCAAGCGATTGAAGTTAGTTACAAGAGGGCCATACCTCGCTATAGTTACACCTAGATTTTAAAGGAATGCTATAAAATGTAATGGGATACACATTGTAAAGGAATTAAATTTTTTTTTCCATGTTTCCCTTCTTATTTCAAGCTGAGTTGATTTGTACATGTGCTTGGAGTAATAAAATTATGTTTTTCGACTAATTGTCTATCCTTGCACCATTTTTGCTACTTATTTTTCCTCTCTCATGTTTGCAGGTATACTATGCAACCCCATGTTTCTATTGCAGGTTTTGGAAGATCTTGTGCTTAACGAGAATGAAGTATTATATGTAATTGAGTACGTGATGCGTGTCTATCCTTCCTATGCGCACGTTCTTCATTGGTAGGATGGAAATTTCTCTAGAAAACACCCTTTCTTGATACATCACCATTTCTAGTGTAAGTTTTATTTCATGCAATCTCTCTCCATATTTCCCTAGAAATGTTAGTATAGGTTTAGTTAGATTTTTTTCTTACATTAGGAGTAGTGTAGTATTAGGTTTATGAAGAGGAATTTTTCCTTATCCAGATGTTCACCTCAAGCATTCAAGTCCCACAGCTTGAGAGGTGGTACCCATGCTACCTAATCATACCAAATTCCTCAGTCACAAGCTAGCTATTCAGTGGGTGCTATGATTTGGTGATAACAATATTTGCATGCTCAATGGGAAAAGATTAATATTTTTCATATGTGTGTATGTTGTATTCACTATATTTTATTGAGTTGTTGTGATCTCAATGAAATTATAGCCTTAGGAGGTATACCCAGGAACAACTGATGACTCCATTTTTCCTAGTAACCCACTCTTTGATTTACAGACTTTCTTTTTTCCACCCATTTTGATCCATTTTTCTTCCACATATTTCCATTTTTCCCATTCATGAAGCTATGCAATCATGACTTCATTCCCACAATGTAATTCCCACTTATAGTAGTAACAATACTAGTTTAGTCCAGCTCCAAATTTGTTTTATAGTTAAAATCAACAACATGCATATCTACATGAGAAAAATGAAAATTAATTTGGTCATCCACCAAACTTTGGAGCTGTTGAAGAGAAATGATATGTAGATTCTGGAGGATTTCTTATACTTGAAGAAGAATACTTGCAAAGAAAGTTTTAAGAGTTGGAGTATAAAATGGTGCAAATAAGGATTATGGAAATGAAAAATGCATCCCAAGTTGGTTTTAGGATTCCATACCCCCAGAATGGCTCTATACAATGCGAGTTTAATCCTTAGTAAAAGATTCATTTGATAACTATGACACTACTTGAAATTGGAAAATGGATTAACAAGAGGGAAGCATATGAATGTAATGTTAGTCAATCCTGTCAATGGGAAATCCCTACATTATCACCTCATAGCCCTCTTCTCATGTCTCCATCCATATAATCTCAACTTCAGCCCCATAGTCCTAACTTCCTAGCATGTTGCCCCTAATATGGAATTCACTTCTTCATCTCCAAAAATTCCATATCACCTTAAATTTTCAGCCCTTTTTCCTCCCAAAATTTCTTCCCGTCCACCAAGATGAGAAGTTACATCTCTTCCATCTCCTTAATTAATGAAGGAAATAGTAGGATCCCAACCAACTCCTACTCTTGCCTTCCCAAATATGTTTTGGAAGGACTAAAAGTTAGCCAAGGGGAGGATAAGGTGAGGAGCCTAACAAGGAGGATATTGTAAAAATATTGAAGGAGTGGGCTACAGGACTCAACATCAATAAAATTACACTCATGATCAAGATTATAATAAGGTTTAAAGTTCTAAAGTAGGTGGTAGAGACTAAATTTGCACAAGAACAATTGCAAGGGAAAAGAGATTAGTAGTCTATTTATTCGGAAGGTAATGTTCATATTAAAACGGTGTTCATGAAGGCTGAAAAGTTAGTTATAGAAGAGAAAGAGCCAACTTCAAATCTATAAGAGGAAGAGCATGTGCAAAAAAATGAAGAAAATATTCCAAACGTGCAAAATGTTTCAAGTGAGTGCAATGACCCCATTTTCTTGCATGTCAAGAACTCGCAACACTTCTTTAAGATTGTAGTAGTCTACTAACTACATCATCAAATGTTACAACTGGTTGCAAGGAGATTATTTCCATGAAGGAAATCAAGGTGGATTTAGAGGTTTCAAGTACAAAACAATATATACAAGAAATTTCAAATCCTTCTCTTTCTTCATCCTTCCAAATTTTTTATTTTAAAGATGAATTTGAGATTTCTGATTTCATGTTTGAAGATGAGGAAGACCATGGTGAACAAAATGCCAATCTCAAAGACACCATGGTGGCAGTTTAACTTTTAACACATCCAAGTAATGGAGGGGCTGATTATTTTTCAGATAGGGAGGAACATTTTGATGGATAGGATTTTATGGAACTTGAATTTTTTTATTCCATCACCTCTTTTCCAACACAAAAATCCTATTTCCTTAGAGGAAAAAATAGAAGCATAACTTGTTTCTCATAACCATCTTATTGAGAAAATATTGGAGGAATTGAATCTTCCATATGACTCATTAAATGAAGAGAAAAATGAGCACATGGGAGAAGCCGAGTCATATTCGAAGCATTGAATGGAGATGATATTATCAATATATTTTTCTCTCAATTGTGGAACTTGATGAATCTATTATGGAGAAAATCCAAGAAAATATTATTGCCCTTGATAAACCTCTAGAGTAGCAGAAGTAAGAGTAAGACCCGAAATTTTCATGTTTGATGAGGAGATTACAAATGAATGTCAATTGTTTCTTCAATCGAGAGAGGAGGAACTCCTATATGAGTAAAAACTTTAAACACTTGTAATGATTTTCCGAGTAAATTTATTAGAGGCTAAAAGTAGTCCAAAAGAGCTGCATATTGTGGAAGAATTTCTTGTTGTCAAAGAAGGAAAATGGCATAAAGAGGATGAAAATTCCATACCAATCACCTAAGTGGAACATCAATTGTTTTTAGGTGAGTAACAAAGCCAAGATCATCTCATAGATAGCCCCACTTTTGAGGAAGGTTTGCATGAGGAATTCATTACTAAAGTCGAGTTCAGAGAAATGGGGAAATTGAACAGATCTCGACGTGTTCCATTAGGTATTTAGATTCATTGGAGCCAAAGGAGAAGCCACAACCAGTCACATTCACTTTATAATGTGAGGGTGAGTTTAACAGTCTCGAGGATCAGGTGCAATACCTCTACAAAACAAATGTAGAGAAACTAAAAGAGGCATACATTTTCTTTCCAGTTGATGCCTTGATGAAACAAGTGGAGAATTGGGCTTGTTTTAATTTTTCAATCTTAGTCTCATACAAGTCTATATCCACATCATATAAATGGCTACCCATTGTGAGGAAGGGAAGCTATTTTGGATAACCAAATTGTAGGGTTTTTTTAGCTAACCTTTACCTACGGTTAGGGTAGGGTAGGATTCATTTTTTTTTCAAGGTAGAAGAAGTGATTGTGCACACTCTACATGTCTCATTTGAGCATGTATGATTTGTCATTTTGTATATATTTTTGTTCATGCTTTCTTGTACACATCTCACCGTGTCATAGGAGGAAGAACGTCAAAAGAAGAAGTTCAATGTTACAGGAAATAGTTGTTGTTCTTAAAATATATCTAATGTAGAGAAAATAAAATCATAAAAGGGACAATTTTCAGTTTTTCCATCCTCTTGTCCCTCCGAGTTAATAAAACTTGAGCATCTAGTATCCCATGTAAATCATCTAAGTTAAAATAAATGAGTAATCTTCCTTAATTAATTCATGATTCCCCTATATTTGAAAGTAGAATATCAACCTCAAATCCTTCTTTAGTTCATTTCAATTCTCGGTCTTAGGTAGTTTTGGGTAGCCTTAACTTGTGAGAGTGTCTTGAGAAGTGTTTAGAAGAAGGGAAACATCATGATTTAATAGAGTTCAATGATGTCCAAAACCAACAAGTGTTTTACTATTAACTCGCAATGCACTTTATACTTGGCAATATCATAATGGGATAGGTTCAACATATCATCCTTCATCTTTTAGATCTGTTTGTAGAGAAATGAGAACAAGTGAGGTTTTTAGATCAAAACAATTTTCCACTCATGAACATTTCAAGATTTTCTTATGAAATTTGGGAAATTGTGAGCAACTGTCAACATCGAGTCCTGGGATACAAAAACATTCGGGTAGCTCGGGAATTTTTTTCCACGGTTCGGGATCATGTAAGGAGGATTATAAGCTAACTCCATGCCCAATGGGGTTTCTAGGAAATTGGTCTATACATCTAGCTAAAAATGTCCTTGAGAGTTCATCGAAATTGTTATCCAGTTTCCCCCTTGGAAAAATGGATAACCAGATCGATTTGGGTAGTTTACGGGTGCATCGTACATGATATGAAAGTTGTAGATGATTTTCATGTTTTAGGATGCATTTTTGGTATGTTCGCAAGACATTTTTGGGTAGACAAATTTGTGGGTTTCTTACCAATGCTTTGGGAGTTTAAGTTCCTCTACTTAATCGATGTAGTTTATGTGTTTTCATGTGTGTGAAATAGTGGATTTTCGTAGTGGCCTTGTAGTGGAGGATCTAGCAAGGGCACTTCCCTAACCCTACAAAAATCTAGCAATTTCTTGCTAGAAAATACTTTTTCTGAGTGGTAAAGGGAGTGAGAAATGAGATAGGAGAAGTAATGTTGTGGGTAGAAAATCATATTCCTGCACACAAAAGTTAGAAATTTAAACACATGCATTTATGAGAAGAAACAACCAAAAACTGATGCTACTGGCTAGAGGAAACCATGCATAAAAATATGCACACATTCGTATTCCTTGGAAAATAGAAACTACTTCCTTAACATTTCAATTAAAGTTATACATAGTGTGAGAATGGAGGAAAAAGTAAGAGGAGAATGAACTAATGTGGCTATCTACTTTTTTTCTCTCTAAGCACAATGCACTCTTGACTTTACCAAATTTATCACCAACCCTTTGAAATGGGAATTGATTTTACAATCTATAGAATGAGAGATGACTCTTCATCTACCCTAAAATGCCTTTTCACATGCCTTATTATAATTTAAGACTTTTAACATCCTTAGGAAAAGATTAATTCCCGTTTATTACTTAAGGGTGACTTATTACATTACAAAAATAAATTCATTTTAAATTAATTAAAGGCATTATGAAAAATTACAACCCCAATGAAGAATTAGAATGAGGAGAGAGAAAGTGGGGGAAGAGAAGAGAGAGAAAGGGGAGAGAGAGAATTGAGGAGTGCCAATGAAGAAGAACCCGCCTATGATGAAGTCCACAGATCCTTGTCAGATGATCCGATGAAGCACTCCATTGTAGTGAACTATGAATCCTTGAATGTCTTACACCATGAGAAAACTCTTTTAGATGACATGTAGATAACATGGGCTAAGTGTTTAGAAACACTATCAAATGAATCCTTTGGTGATCACGGGATCTGCTCATGAAGATCCCCTCTAAAGAGATTGAAGCTTGAAATTGACCTTGTCATGACTCTTTGCAATACTACCATGTTCCACTGACAAAGATGGATCCTGGGATGATATACTTTACCTATCAACACTGATGAATACACCATTGATCAAAGTGAATATTGCTCATTCTGATACACTATCATTCCTCTGTAGTAGTTGTTCAGAAAAATGAAACCATAACAACCCGAGAGAACTGGAATTTCATGCTTCTTTGGACACCTTACTACACTGAAAAAGGATAACTTACTATTTTTAGTAAGTGTTAGATTTCACCCTTCGTGACCCCAATCGGTGAAGTTGGATTTCTCAATTTCCCTGTGTATACTACTCCCTCTAAAATAACTCTTTGAGATGAATTACTATTTTTAGTTGGTACCCCTATAGGGAACTTACTATTTTTAGTAAGTGGAAATTTTTACCATTTTGCCACTGCTCGACCATTCGATCTTTTGATTATCTCTGGTGCACACCATCTTCACCGCAACTACTTTTAGAGATGGCTTACCAAAAATAGCCAATACCCATGTAGGAAGGATTACTATTTTTGGAAAGTGGGTTTCTGGGCATCGGTTTGTGATGAAATGAACATTTCCGATATGGGTTTTTACCCAATAGTGCTCCTCTGGAATATTAGCTTCACTCGATTACCAATTTGAAAGATTTTAAATTTCAATTTTTGTTATGGAAAAGCGGAGTTTCTTGATTGTAAAAATATGGGGCATATTTGTAAAATATTTCACTTTGGGATTCTAATGGTCTCTAAAAATGTGGATGATCGTAAAAATCCCATGTCGATCCATGCACCGTTCTTCAAGTTACGAAGATTTTTCACTTCATGGGTTATGAAGTCATTCTGGTAAAGAACAATCCTAGAGCCTTTAAAAATCCACGTTTTTTTATTTTTTTCTCTTCATCTGATCATGGGAAAATCGTAGCAATGTGTCTAATCTTCTGCTTCTTCTTAAAAATCTTCCAAAAATGACATCCTTCCTTGGAATCACCGAGTGTTCGCACTCAAAATGAACTCACATAGGAATCACATAAGTATCTGCGAAAATGATTAATGTTCCATCATGTATATTATCTTCTCAGATTTCCAAGGAGTATTTTTATGACTCCGAACTCCTTACAGAGCTCCCATAATTGTCCGATGAAGATCAAGTACCTATTTTGACTTCTCCTCAAAGGGGATGGGACTGGGTCATATGAGAAACCACATGGAAATAAGGGGGAGGGTGATTTTTTTGTCCCTTTAATCCCTTTATAAAATGGAAAAAGGGGACACAAAATTCCCCTTCATCCTCAGCTTGACACTTGTCCTCTTTTTGTTTGTTAAGCCACTTAAGTGAGGGGGCTAGATAATAGCACCTAGGTGCGGATTGACGGTCATATGGAGGACCAGGGGGACCAAAATGGTTGGGAGGAATTTTATGTTCCATTTTGAAATTTTAAAAAGGAACATAAGGGACATGAAAATGTGCCTTAACCATAGGCTGCCACGTGTCCCATCAAAAATTTGACTAAGTATGAGAGAGCGCACCTTGGGACCAACTTGCGAAGGTGATATCTCGAGCTCGAAATGAATTTTGGGGTGAAATTTTATATAATTGAACCTAGAAACAACCAACCGAGTTCCATGGTGATGGTTTCAAATTAAAATTCTGAGTGAAACACCTCCAAATGAACCCTTATTTATTAAAAGCGCTTGAAAGCTTGAATGTTTAAGAAGATCCTATATCACCTAGCGGGACACTTGACATTAACATAGGTACCATTAGACTGACGGGATAGGATGGTGATTGGGATAAAATGACCTGATGGTGTCTTGGGAATGTATGAATTCAAATTTTTTTGACATTGTGGTCCGTTATTATGCTTGAAAATTCAAAATTTTCTGTTGCATATTTGTATGACAACACGGTAGAATGGAACATTTAGAGAAATTTTTCCTCCTCTTTGTCTTGAAGAGGCTCATACCTTTTCAAATTCCAAAATATCCCTAGAGGGGCCCACAAATGGGAAAAATGGTCAAAATTGATAAATCATGTTTATGGGGTCTTTCTATGCTTCCATGACCCATCGATTTCGAGGAATATCCCCCGGAATTAAAAATCAAGTTTGAAAGGCACAAAAGCCATGAGCTAAAAATTCACCAAGCTTCTCAATAATCCAAGTTTTGTTTTGCATGTAACGGTTTGGTCCAACTTGGAAATAGGAAGGAGGCACTTCAGGGAGGCTGAGCAATGTTGACAGAGATCCTGCATGGCTCAGTGAGCCATGCACATGGTCAAGTGTTGTAGGGTTTAAATGAGATGAAATTGAGGTCAACTTAGATGGGAGCTCATGCATGACTCGATGAAGTGCCACATGGCTTGGCAAGATTGAAACACTGAGCTTGCTAGGACAAGAGGGATTGAATCGCATCATGCTCATGATTTTGAGAGGTGTTCATGAGGAGATCAATGTGTAAATGGTATGAGCCTAACTCATTTCAGTTGGATCACAATTGAACTTGGTGGATTTAGCCATGTTGAGGGCATGGAATGTGCATTGGAGGATGGCTTGGGCATTGAGCATTGACACAGTTAAGGAAGAAGGGCTTATGTAGCCAAGCTAGGCTTGAGCTATGGAGAAAGGAAGGTCAGGATAGAGCTCCCTGAGGTCATGAATGATGTCGAGTTGTGTGATGATGTATAACATGTAGAGATAAAACTAATCCTAATAGAGAAGTGGAGTGGGTTACTTGGGGTTGATAAAATCAAGTAATATTGAAGCTCAGGCACATTGGGTAAGAATTACTCGGAGGTGCAGAGAAATTTCAACATCGAGATCGACTCATCTTGATTGGATCGAGAGTTACATAGGTGAAAGGGGGCAACTTGATGTTGGCAAGTTGTTATCATGGCCGACCTACTTGCAGGAATATGCATCAACATGGTAAAAGAGGAGATGATTTTGAGCTCGCAGATGGCTAAGTTTGAAACTCACTAGGTATGAATGGTGGTACCGTTGTCAAATCTGAGGTAACAAAGTGCTCATGATGGAGCTCGACTCGGTATAGGAATGGGAAAGGAATTTTAAGGAGGCGAAGCTATGTTGGTAAGTACAATTTTCGAGAGACATCCCATTTCAAGGTTTCATAGGTCTTTGAGTTAGAACTCACCTTGACGAGTAATTATGAAATGGTGGAAGGATCCCAATGTCCAAACTCTAAAATTTGGAGTTTCGGAGTTAGGCCATTTGCGAACTTGATGCTCGAGAGATGATAAAATGAGTCGGGGGACCCCAAAAGTCCTAATTTCAATGCATCATACTTTGAGACCTTTGGGATTCGGAAACTAATTTGGAGAGCTGGTGAGCATGTCAAGGAGTGCTCAAGCTCCAAAATTCTAAAAATAGGTGAGCCCGCATCTAAAATCGAGGTGTTTAGGGTGTTCTCCAAGGTGGTGTAATTGGTGACATTTCGGGGTGTGTCCAAGATTCTCGATGGTAATGTCGATGAGTGTTCGATAAAAAAATGAGCCGGATGACCAATTTGACTGGTGATTAGGTGGAAAATGTTTGAGAGATTGATCGAGTCATCAGCCAAGTTGACAGTAAGTAGGTGATGCGGGGCCCTAAGTTGAATGGTGTGAGTTAAATGGGATGGGTGGTTATCAAGGTAACCACCGAGTTAATGGATTCCACATCGTGGGTGTTTAATTTAAGTGAACCACTTACGGCTCGATAGTTCTTGAAGGAGTGTGACACTCAAATGGAAAGGGGGAGTTTAAACCAAGATCCCTACCAATGAAAAAAAGGGGCAATAATGTTAATGAAGAGCTCATTAAACAATGCAAGGGTAGCTCGCCAAAGGTGCTCTTGGCAAGTAGGTGGCCGACAAGCCATTTACGAAGCTAACACACTAAAACCTCTCAAATGTAAATTCAGACGCGCGAGTTCCTACCATGGACCAAGTTGATTTTCCGGGGAGAATTTTAAAATACTATTTTTATTAAAATGGAGAGGAAATCAAGAATTTGATTTATGAACCATAGTGGGGTGGAGACCTTTTAGGGTGTAAGAATGACATAAGCAAACATGGAGTGGTCTAGGTCAAACATGGGGAGTTACAAGAGGGCCATACCCTACTACGCTTATGCCTAGATTTTAGTGACTCTCCTTATTTCTCTCACACAACTCAGAATGCTATAAAATGTAATGGGAATCACATTGTAAAGGAGTTGGAAATTTTTTCCATGTTTCCCCTATTATTTCAAGCTGAACTATTGTGAATTTAAAGGCTATCAAGATTTCCTTCCAAATATTGTAATGGAAACCCTTTCCTCTTCCTACTTGTAATGATGCACTGTGCATGTGCTTGGAGTAATAAAATGATGTTTTGTGACTAAATTGTTGTCCTTGCACCATTTTTATTTCTTCCTTTTGCCTCTCTCATGTTTACATGTTTACTGTGCAACCCCATGTTTCTATTGCAGGTTTTGGAAGATTTTGTGCTTAACGAGAATGAATTATTGTATGTAATTGGGTCTGTGATGGATGTCCATCCTTCCCATGATCATCCTTCTTCATTTCCGAATAATAAATTTGTTTAGAAAACCACTTTTATTGGTGCATGACCACTTATAGTGTAGGTTTCACTTTATGCAATCTCTCTCCCTATTTCCCTGGAAAATTTAGTATAGGTTTAGTTATCTATTTTCCTTGCATTTGGAATAGTGTAGTACTAGGTTTACGGAGAGGAAGCTAGAATTCTCGGGAGGTTCACCTCAAGCTCGCAAGTCCCATAGCTTGAGAGGTGGTACCAATGTTACTCAATAACACTAAATGCCTCAACACAAGTCGGCTATTTGGGAGGTGTCATGATTTGGTGATAAAAATTTTATAAAACAAAATAAGTGTTCCATGGATTTTATAAAAACCATAGTACACAAGAACAAAAAAATTCTAAAGATCAAGTGATTACCTATGGCGTCTTACATAGGATTATGGAGTTAAGAATATCTCGGATCTTATGCTTTTTGGGTATTAAAAGTAAACTCACATAAAGTGATAATTTTCTTAAAAATATATAAATAATATCGAGAGTTTAAAATTAACATAATCAAGATGATAAGAGGTGGCATTGCAAAAAGCATGTAAAAAATGCTCAATCCTCATTATTTTATCATCCTCCTTATTTCAGCTGAAGGGAAGCTCTGAAAGGCCAAAGGTCATACAACATAAGTTCATTTGATTCAAAGGTGAAGATAAATTCCATTTCCATGATCATTTGAGTCTTTCTCATCTGATTCAAAGGTGGAGATCAAAGTCATCCATATGATCATTTGAGCCAAATTATGAAACTCCCAACATAACAAAAAAATTTGTAGAACTTTCTAGAACACAATGGATTTGTAAAAATGTCTGCAACATGATCTTTAATAGAAACACATTTGAGGTCTATGTCACCATTAATAACTATATCTCAAATGAAGTGCATATGAATCTCAATATACTTGGTTCTTGGATCCTAAACTAGATTTTTGCAAGAGAAATGCAACTTTGGTTATCACATATAATAAAAGTACTTCCTTTGATGCCTATATGAAGTTCATCCAATAGCCTTTTCAGCCACATGGATTCCTTTGCTACTTCCATGACACTTCTATAATCTACTTTAGTATAAGAGATAAATACTATTGGTTGCATCCCGATACTCTAAGCGATTGCACCTACACCCAACTTGAAAACATATTTAGAAGTATATTTTCTATTCACAATATTAGTAACATGGTCGAATCATAATAACCAAATAATTTTTCAAGTATCACAAGAAGAATAATATAAACCTTAATTGATTATACCTTTTATATACCTTAGATTCCTTTTTCCATTTTCAGTGGTCCTCATAAGGATCCTGCATGAATCTAGAAACAATTCCAACTACATAGGATATATTAGGCCTTGTGATAGTCAAATAAATAAAACTAACAAGTTGTCTATATAAAGTAGGATTAAATTTATCATAAGAAGCTTTTGGATATAATTTAATTCCAAATTCTATAATAATAGAGACATGATTACAATCAATCATGTTGAATATTATAAGACGCTTATACTTTTCTTAAGATGTAACAATAGATTTGTGATTTTGACAAATAACCATGCCTAAATTTTTTTAATAGTCCTAAATAAGTCATTTCAAAATGTAGTCTTTACTTCTCTTTGATTTTAAGAATTAGAGTCTTATAAGTACTAGTAATTTATAGATCATCAGCATATAAGACAATAATGATATCATGATTGTTTTCATATTTTATAATCAAATAATTTTCAAAAACACAATTTTTGAAACCAAGAGCTTGAAAGAAAATATTTATCTTAGCATACCAATCCGTAGGAACTTGTTTAATAATTTTCAAAGATTTTTAAGCTTACACACATATAATTCCTTACCAGGTTCTTCAAACCCTTTAGGTTTATGCATGTAAATTTCTTCTTTTAAATCACCATTTAAAAAGACATTTTTCACATCCATTTGGTGAATCTCCCATCCATGTTGAGTAGCTAGAGCTAGAAGGATTCTAACAATTCTCATTTTTGCAACAAGAGTAAAGGTTTCAACATAATAGAAACTAGGTTTTTGAGTAAACCTTTTAGAAACTAATATTTCCTTGAATTTTTCTATCTTACGTTTAGAGTTATACTTAATTTTATACAACCATCTAGATCCTACAATGCTTCTTTTATGAGGAAGAGGGACTAATTCTGAAGTTTTATTTAAAACAGCATTTTATTCAACTTTCATAGCATCAACCCAAATTTCATCTAGGATGGATTCTTCAAAAGATTGAGGTTAAACATAATACAAATTTGACAAGTCATGATAAGAATGCTGAATGTGGGTCATTTTCCTTATATTATTAGGCTGAAAATTAGAAATCAAATTTTGAGCCCATTTAGAAATTCTAGAATGAGATACAAATTAAGAAGAATCCCCCTCAATATCTATGACCATCTTATTAGAATAAGGATGATGACCTCTTGAAAAAAATTCCATATTGTCTAAAGAAGGATTATCAAATTGATGAGTTTCAGACTTGGAAAATGAAGATGAGGGAAGGGAGGAAGTTTCAAAAATGGCTTCTATACAACACGAACATCTCTATTCTCTATAATCACAAGTTTGACTATATTATACACTCTTAATCCCTTTTTAAACCTCCATACCTAACAAAGATGCAAGAGTAGGAGGTAGGATCAAGTTTCTGTGAATTTAATTTTAGGAATGAGAAGAGAAGAAAAACTACCAAATATCCTTAAATGAGAGATATAAGGTTTTTGTTTGGTTCATACTTCATGAGGTGTGGTTTATTGCAAGGATTTGGTAGGAACTATATCTAGAATATGAAAATAATGTTCATGGCTTCATTCCAAATAAACATAGGAATATTAGATGCGTAAATCATGGCCGTATCCATTTCTATGACTGTCATATTATTCCTTTCAATTATGTTATTTTATTGTGGGAAATATGGAGTTGTTAACTCTCTTTGAATTAAACAAGAAACACAAAAACTTGTTAAAATTCTTATTGACATACTAACATTTATTATAAGTTCTTATTCCCTTTCTTTTAGATTATCCACATTCTCAACCAGGTATTTAAACTCTTGAAAATTAGAAAAAAATTCATGTTTTTTCTTAATGAAATAAGACAAAGTCATTCTAGAAAAGTCATTAATGAAACTAACATTGAAGGTGTTATAAGTAAATTGAATGAGAGTGGGGGTGAATAATTCATTCAAAAACATTAACTTCATCACATACATCCATCATTCAAAACATCCACTCAATATGCATAATCAATTTGTGAGCTTACTAAGTGTGTATCAATCACTTAAAAGTGCAATGCAGACAAGAGAGAACACATGAACATATGATATATGTGGGAAACCATTAAAGGGAAGAAAACCCATGGAAAATTTTGAATATATTACTCAATCCGAAATACTTGCACAAATATTACACATCATACAAGATTTCAGTAGTGAGATACCAACTCCACAAAGAGCACCAATCCCTATTTAACAAGGAACCCAACCGTAAGGAAGTTAAAAACTCCTAGGATGACCAGGAACCAACTCAACCACTTGAAGATTAAGATCACCTATGGTTTGATTCTCAAACAACTGATTGTGATCATAAATTCATCTCCTCTCACTCAAAACCTTCTCAAAATTCCCTCTACTTATTTTCTCATACTTACTTCTTCATATGGTGATTAGGTATAATGACCTTAAACATGTTCTACTCAACTCTTCTGAAATCTTCATGCATTTCCTAAAATCTTCCCTTGACCACTCTAACCTATTATTTCAGTCATATTCCCCTCATATCTACTTTACGTAATGAGAAAATATAACATACTTTATATACATGACTCATCATAACAACAACCACAAGATAGAAAATACCATCATGGTCGGTCATGATAACATAAAAAACACTTTAATACATAAAAATGACTTAGAAGGACCAAGTAGGTTGGAAATATCCTAAACAAAACAAACAAGCTCACACTTCTCCTTTAGGACCAAAATAAAGTATTCTAGCTCCAACAAATGGAATATGAGAGTCTCAAGAACATAGAAGTTTCACCAAGGATATAATAGCTCCATACATGTCAAGGAAATCCTCTAGAAATCATAAAAAGCACAATAATAGCTGCACCAACTATCAACAACATGAAGCACATCAAAAAGTAAGCAACTCCATCAAGGTATCTAATATAGAGAAATCACTCCACAAGATCGAGTGAATTGGAATACAAAAAAATCATCATGACACAAGTGACACATATCCAGGAAGGTATTTATGTCAACTAACTCATTCAACTCATTAGAAAATTCAACTCATGGCAAAAGATATGGAAACAACTCCTCTAACATTACTCAAAGCGGCTTCAAGGTCTCAAAAACAAGTCTTCAAAACTGATATGGTTCACATCTATAAAATATTCATCAAGGAAAAAGTATCATATGGATGGAAATATCTTGATGTTTAATTTTAAACAACTCCATTCAACCACCAAATCATGGCATAAGGTGTTAGGATTATGTTAGTGTTAACATTATTTGTATTTAGTTTATTATTATATTATGAGTTGTTTAGAAACAACTCATAATTATAATAATCATTATTTGGTTTGTATTAATGAGTTGTTAAAACAAATCGTGTATTGTTGTGGGTTGTTTCCTACATTATAGGAACAACCAATCCTATATATCTGTAAGATCCCGTATGATTGATAAAACATAATATACAAAGAATATAGAATTATTATCTGTGTAAATCTTGGCTCAAGCCTTTCATTTGGTAACATAGCTGGTATAGCCGGCTGTAGCATTGAATATCTCGTGGTATTGTGGCCCTATGGACGGTAATGTTAAGGTTTCATAAGAGAGCAAAGTGTGTAGACTGCATCCTTACACTCGTCAAAGTAGACTATGAATAAATGCCAAAGTTGTTCCTGAAAAACATGCATTTCATCATATATTTCTATATTCTTCAAATATCTTAGTGCACTTTCATTTAAGGACCTGTTAGAGATATACTCGCTAGGGAATCATGAGTCTCATCTTGTAAACAATTCTATCATTTAGCTAATAGATCCGTATGTGTTCAAAATGGATAACGGGTTAGGAGAATGATAAGCGGAAGGATTATGATCAGTAGCACCAAGAAGGTAGCAAGGAAGGCTCGACACGAAAAGATCTTACACAAGGACAACAAATCATTTAGATTTCATCTCAGACATATGTCAGAACAATTACCTGTAACATACGTGGAGCGGAAATCATCTTCAATCTATTCCACATGAATATCCGTGCAAATAGATTTTTGGAGGTATATGAGTGTTCCTTGTTTTTATCTTCCAAAGTATCATGAGAAAAATATTCTATTCACCACTGCAATCTTCAAACGTTCTGTTCGATTCATGTGCATTTAGAAAATACCTCTTCTAACTGATTCATTTGATCAACACATTACGAGTATGTGCAAATCCTACTCACATGTATGCATACTTGTGGCTCAAGGAAGATCCTATCGAAATTTGGAAAGATTTACTTATGTCTAGAGTCTGTTTAGAGGTTAGTATAGAATTTAATGTTGAGTCAATTTTGCTTTTTATTGGGTAAGTCATGTTTGGGTAATTGTTTAGTCCTCACTTGATAATTAGGTACATGGGTCAATATGAGTTAAAAGTTTATATTGTTCACAAAGTCAAATATAAATATTATTAGGGTATAGTATTCATTTATAGTTTCCATACTTTGTAAATATATTTGTAGCTATATAATTACTATGAATTTGATGTCATTAAAAATTTATTTTTTCAATGTCAACGTTGAGGTCAATTGTATTCTCAAGAGTCATTGTGTGTCATAGTTTCATCATTATTCTAAAAAGTAATTAATTATTAATTTTTATGTGTTAGTTTCCATTTTGTCAAAATTATATGTTAAAATTCAAAATAGTCAGAGTCAAAGTGTCAAAAATATATTTGTGTCCTTTTGTTATTATCATTTGGGTGATTATTAGGAAAATTGTCAAAATTGTAAAAATATAATTTTTTTCCCTTACGAACACATTTTCGATGGAATTTGATGTTCAAGGCATGTTATTGAGCCCCGTGATCACATTCAATTGAGTTAGCAGCACATCCACTAGAGGTTAGAGGCAACGGAGGAAAGAGGGCCATCAACGCCTCTCATCAGTCACCAATGACGAGGTCACATTCAAATTTGGTGGCAGTATTTTCTATTATTTCAGTTGTGTGGTGTGTGTTGAATAAAATGGTGTGTGGTTTCCTTCCCATGTTTTGATTCAAACATGGAAGATGTGCATTTTGGATGCTGAGAATAGGTTTATAGGAGGGCAAATGAACTGGAGTGATCCTTTGACTATAAAGGTCCTTCGACTTTCATACTTCTAACATTGATCGACCGGTGAAATCTATCATTCACTGGAAGTGAAAGCGGGAACTATTGAGTTTGCGTATGTAGATGAATCAGTGGAAGTGTGGTCGTCTAGTATGGGGTTTAATTTGGTGAAGCATACTGGTCATGTGCAGCAAGATGCGAGCAAGAAGATCCAAGCCAACATTATGCAGACCTAAAAGTATGCAGAGGCATACGATTTTGACCCTGAATCATTTTGTAATGTTTTTCTCTTTGCTCTACATGCCTTGAAACGTTTTTCCCTTTTGAGATGGAGGATATAATGTTTTGTCTCCATTTTTATACCTTGAATTGTTTGCAAACTCATTTTCCTTGCCCCTTTCTAAGAGAAATCCTGAGTTTTCTTGTTTTGGCCCTAAATGTTTCAAGTTTGCAGGCTCTGCCATTTTTCCCAACCATGGAGGCTCAAAATTGATCAAATTTTACTTGTATGCATTCGGAAATCCTTTTCCATGGTTGTAAAATGTTTGGAAACATGTTTCATCTATCCTTTGTTCCAAAAATTCTTCATCCGTGAAGAAAAATCAAATTCGGGCATCTCTCGGAAAATTTTGCATTTTTTTGGCCGTATTTCATTAGCGTCTTTTACCCATAAAAATCTTGTCTTTCCCTCTGCTAATACATGGCAGTGTCTGGATCAAAGGAGAACCGATAGGCCATTGGAGGTTTCTGAAACCTCTTGCCTTTTGAAGTAGAGGGAAACATTTTCAAATTAGGGAGCAATCTTGCCCAAAAATCAAAGGAAATCATGTGGCAGGCGGAAATGGAGGCTGGTGGAGGACTTAGAAGAATTTTTTTTTTGGTGAAAGGGGATGAAGGTTATGAAAAGGGCCATGGGTCCACCAAGTGAATCACAAAGAGACACGTGGCTGGGGCAGAGGGGAGTGCGGGCCGGCGGAGGCAAGTTGTGTTTTTAGCCTCTATTTGTCAAAGGGGTAAAAACATTGAATGGACCCATGAGCCCAAAAGTAAAGAGTCGAAATTCATTTGAGAAGTCAAAGGTGGAGGTGCGGGAGTGCGGAGGAAATATTACAAAATTTCCTTTGGCGAAAAGGGGAGTTAAAATGAGAAATGAGCCCACATATCCTCAGTGATAGACACGTGGCAAGGACAGAGGCAGAGGCGTGGGTCCATGGGAAAAATTGAGAAATTTTACAAATTTCCAAAAAGAGGAAAAATGTGTAAAATCAAACTACGATTCCAATGGGGCCCACCTTGGGACACGTGTCAAGCTCGTAGGGGCGGAGAAAAATGTCAATTTTTTTGTTTTTCCAAAAGTGTTGAAAAGTCAAAAAATGATCCCAAACCCATTTCCAATCACATTTTGACACGTGGAGGGCTTAGATTAAAGGGAGAAAGGTAGATCAACAAAAATTGTACATTTTGACATTTTTACCACCATTTTGGCTCCAGGAAGTGTGGAAATGCATTTTTGCATCGTTTTTGATCAAAAATTTTGTGGATTCATGTCATTTTGGCCTGCATGATTCAAATCGATCATCTTGGAGGGTAAATTTGTATATCCAAGGCACATTTCAAAATGTTTTTGCTCTAGTTCGTGTAAAACGTGAAATATCAAATCCAAATTGTAGAGCAAAGTTGCAAAATGGAAATTTGAAGGGGAAAAGGATGAAATGATGGAAGAGGAAGATGTTGTGGGTGCCAAAAGAAGAATACATGCTCCCATGACAAGAAATGATGAAAATTTGTAATAATTTGCTTTTTTGCATGCCTGGCATCTCCTCACAAAATTGGTTAAATGTCACTTTCAAAAAATCATGATGGAATTTTGTAACAAAATAAGATGCCATAGGATATTATTTTCTTGGGAAAGAAGGATCAATTGTAATGGAATGCTATATATTGCATGAATTTTTCATGCAAAGGGTTGGAAGAGTTTAAAAAGAATCCTAGGAAACTAAAAATTTCACGGGAAAATCTGGGAAGAAGCCCATTCTCTGAGAAACCACCTGAGAACCATTTCTAATTCATTTTTGCATCAGATTTGTATCATGTTGAGTTGGTTTCAGTTGTAAATCCATCAAAAATCTCTGAGATTGTTCTTGAAGCATTCCCCTGCTGATAAATTTGATCATCTCTAGATTATTTTGTGTTGTCTCTTGGCAAAATTTGCATACAATTATGTTTCAGAATGTTTTCAATTTAAGTTTCTTACTCCTATTACAATCTGGTGTTTGGAGTTTCTTCGATCATACAATGGTCTCATTTCTTGTGATAGTTTAGTGGCATTTGCAATCTCACATTCAGAAGAGATTTCATCTGATAAAGAGATAAAAAAATTTAAAATCACTTTACCTTCCTTGACTTCAGATATTATCTGTAAACCTTTGGGTGCACCTTAGGTCATGATTAAATAGAAATTTCTATATACTTTGTTGGTTCATTTGCTTTGAGATTTTGTTGTAGGTTGTCAAATACTATGTGGAAGAGTGCAAATCTGGGCATCCATTTGGTGCACATATCCTGGTTGAAGGAATCCATTAACCTCTTTGAAGTATTATGTTGTTTAGGTCTTACAAGTTTTTTGCAAAGGTCCTCAAAGAATTTGGCAAATTCTAGTTAGTCTTGTCTAAAATCTCCCACCCAAAATTCATTCAAACAAACTAATCCTACCCATACTACCCCTGCATTATATTGTGTGTCAACAAAAGGATACAATCCATTTATAGAAATGCACAAAGCAAATAAGGATCATACCATGTCTCTAGTAGCCTCAACCTTGTCTTGAAAGCATTTCCATCATTTAGTAGTGACAGCTCTATTGAGTTTGAATCATGGGAAATTGATCATGTTTTCTCAATGCCATCTCCATATAACTTGCACATTACAAGGATACTTTCACCTCCTTCACAAAACAGAGGCTGCAATATAGGGTCTCTGACCTTGGTTGAAAGGAACAACCTAAAACAACTAGGACAAGATCAAGTCCTATTTGAGTGCTACCATCTCTCTACATATCGAGTGTTAGTTAGATCATATCCCGGTTACAAAATTATGTACATCATGATCTATATTCCTTCAAGCTACATGCCATATCTTTGATGCTTTGCTTAGGCTGAAAAGAAGAACAAATTTGGGTACGAACACCCGGTGGTGCCGTTGTTGGAGAGTTGTTGAAAATATTTGAGATCTTTGGATACATGTCAAACCATGGTAATGTTTATTACAAATGTTGCATGCAATTAATTGTTGAAGCATCATTTTATAATCAGATTTATAAGGATTAAGTGAAGATATAAGTTCTTCCTATAATTTTATCAGTTTCCAACAGTTGTTATACTTCATTTGCATTTGTGATTAGTAAATTCAAGAAGAAGGAAGGTTTGATCTATAAAGTTTTGAAAGATTTTAAATGCTGATAGGTATTTGACAGATTATTTTAGTGCATTTGCACAACTAGGGTGAAAGTCCTTAGTGGCGAATCCATGCTGATTTGATCTTGATGAATACCAGTGTCTTAGCTTTCTGTCATTTATTTTTGTGTTGCTAATCTCTACAAAATTGGAAGGAAGAAGATCTCTCTTTAGGAGAGACCCAAGTAGAAAGTTATTTCAAGAATTTGGAAAGACAATTTTAGAGGAAAGAAAAGTTTGGAAGGTTGTTGAAGGTCAGACATTAGGAAAAGGTATATCCATTGGTGAGAGAGATCAACCTTTAGTAGAGGATTATCACTCTTCTTCCAGTGATTCTGATTCAAGCAATATTTTCACAAATTTTTTACTGTAACTAGTGAAGGTCCTTCTACTATACCTGGTAAGTTCTCTTCTCAATCTACACTGTGTGCTTCAATTCAAATAAAAATTTCCAAGAAAATCAGCACCTAGAGAGCACCAGTTTTGTGAATCACATTCTTGTGCCCCAAAGACCTCTCACCCCTCATCATTTTGTTTCTCCTCTAAGATCACCACCTCAAAACAATATGGCTCATCCTAGACCTCCATTTTTGTTAACACCTTTGGTCCTATAGACTTTAGAGGAATGGATGGTTATCCTAATGCTGTCCCTCAAGATGTCAGAAATAGATTGCCAAAGTTCCAAGGGAATAATGCCATAATAGGTGATCAACACCTAAATTTTTTTGTTAACATGATGGAGGAATTTGAGATTGAGCATGAAGATGTGTATATTAAATTGTTCATTCATACACTAGAAGAGGATGCAAGGGATTGGTACAAGGCTCTTCCTGATAATTCAATTGATTCTTGGACTGAGATGAAGAATGCATATAGGTTGCAATATGGTGATAGGAATGATCCTAGATTTCTCTTGTCTGAATTTGAAAATATCAAGAAGAACCCCAATGAATCAGTTCATGACTTTAATACAAGATTTAACAAGACATTGAGGAGACTGCCTATTAATCTGAGGCCTTGTGATGAGTCTTGTTTAATCAAATATGTAGATGCATTTGACAAGAAAGTAGCCTATTACCTAAGAGACAAGAACCCTACCAATTTAAGGTAGGCCTTTACCATGGCACTGTAGATTGAAAATAACATTAAGGCCATTGGGAAACCTCTCAAGAGAGATGGTGTAAATTTGATAAACCTTGAAAAACCTCAAGCTAGCAAGGGTACTAATTTGGAGGAGGTTGTGAAAAATTTGGCAGTGGCTGTCAAAGAAATCTCATATAAGTTAGCCCAGGCCGAAAAGGGAATTGGGAAAACTTCACAAAGTCAGCAAAGAACACAAAACCATGACAGATTTTCCAATCATCCTAGGGGTGATCGGAGATCGACGATAGAGGGAAAGGACCCATGGGGTCTGTAAATAGACATCCTCAAGCATGTGAAGGAAGAGTGTTACCTGATCCCCTAAGCTGCTAGGGTTTTTACTTATTGAAGAAGTGGTTGATATGTATTGGTGTGATAGGTGTTTTCTACCCCATCCTCCATGTGAAGTGGACCAGAAAGATGGTGAATCTAATAATGATGATGGTACTAATGATGATATCTACATGGTGGGCTATTCTTCAAGCTCAGAAGAAGGAGCAACATCAACTGAGGTAATAAGTGCAAGGACAGACGTAGCCTTGTGGGGTTACATCAAATGGGTACAAGTATTTCTTCCCCCTCATACTCTTGAAGTTGATGTAGTGCAAGATTTTGAAATTCCTAGTAATGACTTTGAATACTTGAGAGATTTGACGATTAAGAAGTATGAT
This sequence comes from Taxus wallichiana var. yunnanensis, assembly GCA_018340775.1. Lineage (NCBI taxonomy): Eukaryota > Viridiplantae > Streptophyta > Pinopsida > Cupressales > Taxaceae > Taxus > Taxus wallichiana. Next base: position 566,747,595 of record CM031235.1, read on the forward strand.
GGTTTTATCCCTTTTGAGGAAGATAGAAAATTATTAATGAATGTTGTTGTGGCTCAAGAGAAAGACTATAACACTAGAATAAAATTTGTTAAGGGAGTTGGGCCTTAAGACAAACCTAAAACACCCTTACTTACAAGCATTCCTAAAGAAGCTTCTAGAAGAGAAACACTTGCCAAGAGCTCTGCTGTCCCAAGCAAAAATTATAGTCCTCCTCATACCCAAGCTGCCAAGAATCCCATGCCATCTGATGAATCTGCTTGTCTCCCTTCCAATGTTGCTTTGCCAAAGAGTGTTCGCAATTTGAATCAGGCTTCCTTGAAAGACAACTACCCACTTCCGATAATGGATCAAGTTCTGCAAGCAGTAACTAGATCAGAGATGCTGTCCATGCTTGATGGTTTTTCAGGCTATAATCAGATTGAAGTTTCACCTGAAGATCAATTTAAAACAGCATTCACTACTCCCTGGGGTACATTTGCCTACAACAGGATGCCTTTTGGCCTAACTAATGTTGGCGCCACTTTTCAGCGGGCCATGGATTTTGCATTCAAAGGTATGATGGGGAAAGTCATTGTGGTTTATCTAGATGACTTAACCGTGTTCTCTAAACAACGAAATGATCATTGTGATCATTTGGAGCAAGTATTGGCCAGGTGCCGAGAACATGGGATTTCCCTAAATCCAAAAAAGTCTGTTTTTGGAGTCACGGAAGGAAAGTTGCTAGGGCATGTGGTTAGCAAAGAAGGAACAAAGATAGATACTGAAAGAGTTAAGGCTATTCAAAGCCTTACTCTGCCTACAAGCAAGACTCGGTGTTCATTCTTTCTTTGAAAAGATGAACTTTCTCAGACGTTTTGTTCGACTTTCTTTGAGAAGACTCATCACATATTGAACATGATGAAGGGGTCACCAACTTTCAGATGGAGCGAAGAGGGGAAAAGGTCATTTGAAGAAATAAAAGCTTCCATTGCTCATGCACCAGTCTTGGTATGTCTCGATTTCTCCAAGGACTTCATCATGTATAGTTACGCATCTGAGCATACTGTGTCCGCAATATTGATGCAAAAGAATTCAGAGGACGTCGAATCTCCGATTGCGTTCATGAGTTCTCCCCTCAAGCCTCATGAACTAAAAATGACTCAATTGGAAAAGCATGCCTTTTCCGTTGTCAAAGCAGTGAAGAATTTTAGGTATTACATTCTAAACTCGCATACGGTGGTGTTGGTCCCTGACACGGCGGTGAAATCAATTCTAACTCAGCAGGAGTTAGGAAGCTTGCGAGGAAATTGGATCGCAAAGGTCCAGGAGTATGACCTGGATATTAAACCAACCAAGTTGGTGAGGGGCAAGGGCCTATGTCAGCTTATGGCTGAAAACAAAGATTCAGAAAACCCTGATGAAAGGGGTGACTACACCGATGAAGCACAGGACCGGCTAGATAAACCCAATTCGCTGCCTCTGGTCCTATTTGTTGCGACTAGTGATGAATGGTATTCCGATATCACCTTCTTCCTCACCTACGGTGAATTCCCAATGCACCTAAATGCAAAGGAGAAGCACACTATAAAGCTCGAGAGCAGCTAAATATGTCATCACGGGATGACGGTTTATATAAACGTGGGATAGATAGCATCTTTTTGCGATGTGTTGAAAAACCACAACGGGTAAAGTTAGTCAAAAGTTTTCACAATTCATCCTGTGGGGGGCATTTCTCTTCCTCCATGACAACACACAAGATCATTCAAGCCAGGTACTATTGGTCGATGCTCTTCCAAGATACAGCCACCTGGGTGGCAAAGTGTGAACCTTGCCAGCAATTCGTCGGCAAGCCGAAGTTGGCTGCTTTTCCCCTTAGGCCTGTCATTATCAACGAACCATTCAGGTAATGGGCAATTGATTTTATTGGTGCACTCAATCCTCAATTGAGTGCCGGACATAGCTATGTCCTTACAGCAATGGATTACTTCACCAAGTGGGTGGAAGCCATACCTCTTAAGCATGCCACTTCTGAGGTGGTTTGCAATTTCATTAAAGAAAATATCATTGTCAGGTTTGGCGTTCCAAACAAAATTGTTGCTGATAATGCTTCTAACTTCTCCTCATGGGAAGTTATTGGCTTTTGCTATGAATATGGGATAACTTTGGCTCATGCCTCAGATTATTACCCCAGGGGAATGGTCAGGCAGAATCCAGCAACAAGAACTTGGTGACCATCATACGGAAGTTAGTGGATGAGAATCAGCGGATGTGGCACAAGTCTTTGTACAATGCTTTGTGGGCTGATTGTATTACTCCCAAGAGGTCTCTCGGCATGTCACCTTTTCAAGTGTTATATGGCACTGATGCCGAGCTTCCCATTTCTATGGAACTTCCTGCTCTACGCTTGGCACGAGCCATTGAAGATGAAACTTTCCAGAATTCTCTAGAAAAGAGGATCATGTATCTGGCAGAACTTGAAGAAAAGAGAGTAAGGGTGGTCGACAGGATCACCGAACATCAGAATCAAGTTAAGAGACTGTTCGATAAGAAGGCCAAGCAGAGGGATTTTCAAGTGGGAGATCTCGTCCTTTTGTGGGACAAGCGAAGAGAGCCAAAGGGCATGCACGGAAAGTTTGATTCCCTGTGGAGAGGGCCCTTCAAGATCAAGCAGCTCAATGGAGAGAATAGCTTCTATCTCTCATATCTGGATGGAACCGAGCTCCCGCTTCCTTATAGCGGGAAACATCTGAAAATCTTCAAGAAGTAGAGCTTGCTCTCTTCTTTGTACAGTTTGCTTTAGTTGTGTTTTTTTTTTCGTCGTGTGGTTGCTTTTGGTTTGTTGTGTGTTTCTTTTCTCTCCCTCCGGTCGCCCTTGTTTTTGACTCTGTTACCCAATGGATAGGCACATGAGATCTGGGATTCTCTACCCCCAAGTTTGCTCAAGGATAGTCCCCAGAAAGAGCCAGCTGTTATCCCGTAAAATTGACAAGGGCAATTTTACCGATAACCATACTGAAAATTTTGTTTCGATCCCTCGTTAAGGATCCATTGCGTTCGAAACGTTGCAAAATCCCTTCCTGGGAAATCTGGTTTTTCGAACTTAGTCTTTTTGGTGTTTTTTGGCTGGGCGCATGGAATGACTATGTAACACCAACTTTTGGTGCGCCCCCTTTAAAGCCTTTGGTGCATATTTTTCAGTGTCAACACACCTTTGGTGCACCTTGTATGTTGAGTCTTCTCTGCGTGTGCCAAGGCGCATGCGCCTTCATGTTAGCACAACTTTTGTTGCGCCACTTTTCGGTGCGCCAAAGGGCACACATAATCTCATGACAACACAACTTTTGGTGCGCCAAAGGTGCGCTTAGTTTCATGCTGGCAAATGCTTTGGTGCGCCAAAGGGCGCATACTTTCCTATGTCGACAGTAATTTTCATGCGCCCTTTATAAAGTTGGTGGCACATTTATGACTAGCTCACATATATATATGCATTTGCGCGCCCACAAATGTCATTTTCACTAGACTCAAGGCACGTGATTTATTTTCTCTGAGCCTGTCAGCCCCTGCCCTGTCGTTTTCAAAGACGTTGTGGACCCGTTTGCAAGATTCTCACTATTTATCCGGGTAAGTGTTCTTGTCTCTTCCATGTGATTTGCTTTCTGGTTCTTTGTGCTTGCTGGTTTGGTTTTTGAAATGCATGTGTTGAGCTAGCCCTCCCCCCATGCTGTCTTTCCTTATTTTCCTCCCCCTCTTTCCAGATCTGCTGGTAGAGGATGTTATCCTGAAACAATGGTTTGTAACCCTTCTAGTTTAGACCATTTCATTACCCAAGTAACCTTTCAAAAGAGGAGAAAGAGGATCTGAACCATGTAAAAACCCCTCTGAGGGTGATTAAGTTCACTATTTTCCTTCGGCGCATCTGTCACCCCTGTAACATAACTAAGATCCGCGCCAATGGCGCACCCATCTTGCCTGCTACATCATAAACTTCTGCGCCCTCAAGGCGCACCTCCTCCATATGCTGCAAGCACTAGTCTTGCGCCCTCTATGGCGCACCAAGCTTCCTTGTTGCATCACATAAATCGTGCCTATGGCACACTCCAAGATCTGTGCAACATCAGCTTCATTCACGCTAAGTACAAGGCTTTGAAGGCGCAGGCACATCCCTCCTTACAGTAACATTCGTGTTGTGCAAACCCTCCATGCGCCACGCCATGTTCCCTTTGGCGCACAAAAAATTCTTGTTACACAAACCATACATGCGCCAAAGGGTGCACCAAATCCCAATGCAACATGAAAAATCTATGTGCCTTTGGCGCATCCTGTCTCCATGCAACACGATGTTTTCATGCGCCCTTTTGCACCCTCGAATTGTCATGCACCATGCGCCCTGAGCCTCAAAATAAATAACTCTTTCTTCTGTTAAACACTTCAATGGAAAATCAAATGACTGATACAACCTTTCTGCGTTGGGTCTCGCTTCTTCTTCATGCAGATCAGCAAATAAACTTGGAAGAACATATGTCAACATCCAGCAAAAGACCTACCAAATCCAAAGGAAAGGCCAAGCTTACAGAAGAAGAGATGAAATATAAATATCAAAGGGTCAGAATGCTGAATTCCCAGGCCGAGTGTAGCCTGGACATCAGAGACTCAGAATTGGGACATATTGATATGGAGGAATTCTGGGCTAGAACTCAGAAAGTCACAAGGAGTCCATGGATGGACAAACTGATAGGCAGTGCCCTGCACTTCACCGGTGGAATCCCAGTCAGTGCCATCAACAATGAATTCTTGATGGTGATTGCCCAATGTTACAACAAAGACACAAGGTGTGTCGTAAATAGCAAGGGCGAGGTAGTCATTGACCTCACTACCCGTCACTTTGAGATAATACTCGGCATACCTCACCACCGGCACTTTGTGGCCGTCAGTCAAGTAGATTGCATTAAGGCCTGGGATGACAATGCAGATCAGTGTATGTAACTAATGAACGAGGTTTACTTGAAAAATAAAAAGGTAGTAACCCGGTGGCCCCAAATCATCCACCGCAACGACTTCTTAGAGGAGCTCAGTGACACCATTACTTTCTGTGCGGGGTCTTGGGCTTTTCGATGCCCATTATTTCCATAAATTGATGCTGCAGTAATTAGAGACCATGAACAAGAATATGCACGATCAACGCTGTTCTTGGGAGAAATTATAAGTAGCACAATCTCTGAGTAGCTACAAAAATTTAGCACAACGGGGACATTCCATATGAACTCCTATGTGGTCTACGCTGCAGCATCAGAGAGGGATTATCCAGGCTTGATGCGGAGTGGAGTTTGGCCTCAGGTCAAGATATACGAATACTACCCAGAATTGAGGCTGGAGAATAGCATCTCCCAATTTACAAAAATTAACGATGTGTTTTTCTATCACATCATCTGCCTATTGAGGCCGAATATGACTTATGGTCGCACGACCAAAAGCATAGTAGCAGCCACTGAGAAATGGGGGGCCTTGTTCACCCAGTTTCCCACGTTCACCTATCTAAGGGCTGCCAACTTTTTAGGAGAGCCAACTAGGCTACCGAGGTATGTTGGACCTAAACTGATTCTGTTGGAGCTGTCAAGGCAGCTGATCACATACCACGAGAAATGCCTGAAAAGAAAGAAGGGTGGAACTCCTTTCCCCCTCACAGTGGGCCGATATACATGCTCTACCCACCACAAGGCGAAGGAAATGTTCGCAGAGCTGGAGCTGCTCAATTTAAGACATGATTTCCCAGCCAGGCCTACCTTCGACCCAAGGAGCTATCTGCCAAGGGCGAAACTTGATCCAATCCACATCCCTTAGATCAAGGACATTTACATTGACGTCATCCATGAGGTGGAGCTCAGGAGAAAGGATCATTCTCACCTAGCATTGGCAGAAATCATCCAATACGGGATAGCCATTGTCCCCAAAGGCTTCCAAACTACGGAAGATGAAATAGACAAGGTATATACTGACACAGATGGGGAAAATTGGCCCTTTCCAGCCATTGATAGAACTAAGGCCCCTCAGACAATTGAGGAGAGGGTCAAGGAGACTCTGCGTAGGACAGAGCATTGGTGCCGTATGAATGGACTAATCTACCTTGGGGTTGATTTCACAACCTCCCCATTGGGCAATGCACCTCCACGATCCAAAAAGTAGCCTAAAGGCAAGGGCAAAGGTGTAGAAGGTGAATCCAGCACCATTCAGGAAGAAGCCCCTGAGAGTCCTCCTTCCGCGGCACCCGAGCAGGTAATAACTCTGGTCACACCAGAGAAAGAAGCAGAAGAGGATATTCCCATTGGCCCATCCACTCAGGATGTCGGCATTGCTACAACAACTGAGGTCCCTTCTATCCTTTCTTCTTCTCTTCCTTCCCCTCCTCAAGCGACTCAAGTGACCATCCCTTTGGTCATGTCTTCTGTCCCTTCTTCTACTGTTTCCCCCGCTTCTTCGTCTATCTTCTCTTCCCTCGCTGATCTATCCTCCTCCATTTCTTCCCTCATCTCCGAGCTCCCTTCCCTTCCTATGTCTTCCGCAGCTGTAGTTTCCCCTCCTTCTGTGGGCACTTCTTCGGCTATTCTCTCAATGCCACCACCACGTGTCTCCATGTTTTTCCCCTCTACTACTGTAGCTGCCCCCTCCTCTGTTTCCGGTCCTTCTACCATGGGTCCAGCTTGGATCTCTCAGCAGCTAAGTCAACAAAAGAGGAAAGTTCCCATCGCTCCGATGGACTTTTCCATGATCCCATCTAAGGGGGTGAAGAAGCAGAAGCCTGTCACGCGCTTCTCTCAAAGTGCTGTAGGAGAGAGAGTTATGGAAATCGCATACCCCAATCCCCTCAAAGAGAAAAAGGATCTGTCTCCGATAGATTTTACTGTGACCCAAGTCACAATGGGGACATCTTCCGAAAGTCTTCAAGGGAGGCTCTTTCTGCAGTTGATGCCCTTTGCAAGAAGCTTAAAGAGATAAAGGAAGAGAAAAGGCAACTGAAGGAGCAAAACAAATATCTGCTCCAAGCCTTACAGAAGATGGGTAGTGCGCCTCCCACAACTGCCGCCGAAACTTCTGAGCTTCTCAGCCAGGAGAAAATTAATGAGTATGCCAAGATCGGCGAGCAGGGTATGGCCGTTTCCGCTTGGAGGAGCCAAATCCTCAAAGACAGTGAAAAAGTGATCGCCGAGTTCTCCGACTTGTACCTGAACATCAGTAAGGCGAATAAAGAGCTCCAAGCATTAGCAGGGCCCATATCAGAAGAGCTGGAACATGCCGGGATCAGAAGACGAGAACTTCTAACAAATGTTTGATTGTTCAGTTGAAGATCTGGTCAAGTTTGGCGTTTTCGGCCATCCAAGGGCCCTCAACAAAATCATGTCCACTCTGGACTACCGGGTGGATCAGCTAGAATTTATTCTAGAAAAGATTGATAAAGTCAAGGAAGAAGCCCTAGATGCGATGCACCAAATGGAACGGATTGTTCTTAATATGTCGCCAGGGTTACTTACTCCTTCCTTCACTTTAAGGAAAGCTGATGAAACCACCCGGATCTTCAAGGAGATCGCTTCTCAAGGAACGGGGCCAGAGGTCACATTTGACACAGAATCTATCAACAACCTGCTGGCCTGTAGGGACTTCATCGGGTTCCTCATTGAGGTGGAAAAGGACTATTCCAAACTCCCAGAGAAGCTCATAGATGAGCGGGAGACTTGTGAGGCGATTAGTGAGCGGCACAAGGATCCTTCCCAGGATCAACTAGGGCCAATAATCAACAAGTTCATGGAATACCGCTCTCAGTTCCATATCTCGTCACTGAAGCAAAGAATAAAATCCGTCCACCTCCTTTCGGCCGCAGGATGACGATGATGAGTAGCTGTTGCTTCTTCTTCTTCTTCTTCTTCTTCTTCCCTTTCTCTTCTTCATCTTTCTTTTTGGAAATATCTGGAGTATGTTGATACAAATGATGATGTCATCCATGTTGCATCATGGGATGATGTCATCCATCAAGTTGTAAAAAGTCAACATGACTTTTAGATATTTTGTAAATATCTTTGTAAATAGTTGTTGGCTCCTTTTTGCCTTCTTTTCTCTTCTTCTTCTATAAATACTCCAATACTTGTTGTATTGTGGGATGGATGAATATCTTTCAGATGAAAAATAGAAGTGAAGAAAAAAGACTTTGAGCTTTCTTGTAACAGAAGAAAACAGTAATACAAATATTGAGACTTTGTGCTGAATAGCTATGTTATGCATCAGACCTTTCTTATGTTAGATCTGTATGTATTTATTCTGATAGATTCATATCTACCTTTTTGTCATTTATTCATCATCAGTATTACTTTGTTTATTTATGGAAGTAGGTTTGGCTCTGTTTACTACCAATCCCAAAACATAAATCTTCTGACCTTTCTGCTTTGGAATTCATTTCTTTTCTTCCTTCGGACCTGCTCTTTCTTTATCCCCTCTTCCTTCCCTTTCTTTTTGCAATGGAAACACCCCTCTTTGGGATGAGATCCCAAACCCCGGAGGAAGAATCATGAGACTTGCATAGATTCCTGCTAGTGGAATAGCAATAAACCAAGTTTCACTTTCTTCGACTCAAAGAGGGGCTATGCCCCACACTGCTTTGTGGCTCGTCTATCCATAGATCTATCCAAGCGCATGATTTTCGAGACCAGCGAGTTTTTGGCGACTCATTTGGCACAACAGATCTATCGGATCTATGTTAGTGATAGGATAGAAAATCAGAAAAAATCAGAAAAATCACTATCTGTTAGCAAATCTGAACTTTTTGTTAAAAATCCAAAAATTTGCAAATGTGCTCTGAATTGAAAATTTTCTTCTGAGATCCATAGATCTGGCCTAGTTACAAATCTTTAGTTCGCTGAGTTTTTATAAAAATCAGTATTTTGTCGTAGATCTGAATTTTTGACTGTTTGCTAAAAGTTTGAAACCCTCTGAAAAAAGTCAAAATTAGATCCGAAAATCAGCTTGCTAATCTTCTCTGTCATTTTATCCTCATTGTTATTTGTCATTAACCGCAATCGGTTTTCTGAAAAGGATAGTTTTTAAATATTTAGAAAAGTATTTGCTGCTGGTTTTTGACAGAAAAACCAGAAAATCAGCAAGTACAGCCAAAAAGAAATTTCAAATCTACGCCATAACGTTGCAGATCTGGAAGGTACACTGGCGGGTGAACCTTTTACGTGTAGCAGGAGAGCCCGTGGAGAAGCTGATCCTACTTTCGATCTGCTTCAAAGGCATAATTTCAGCATAACACCGGCACGCTTTTCAGTGCTAAGCTCGGCTGACCGGTCATCCAGGAGTGTCTCGCCTTCACGAAGGAAGAATCTTTCGCAAGGGGCATCCACATCCCTTTGTAGTGCCTTGCTGCTCAGTGGAACCGTGCTTCCAGCCCATGTTCTTTTTCCAGCCTTTCAAATGGCGGTACCATGGGGAAATGCTATGGGTCCCTTGGCTTTACCACATCCAGTTCATGCGCTCCCTCACGGAAACCGAAAGAATTTTCCCAAATTCGACGGGAGCAGAAATCAAAGTACAGATTCCCACATATCTGCATTCATCATGTCATGCAGTATTTTGGATGTAACTCATGAAGATGTGTCGGTTCGCCTCTTTCTGGAAACTCTACAAGGACCTGCGGCTGAATGGTTTCAGCATTTACCAGCCGGATCTATTACCAGTTGGGCCACCTTGCGGGATGCTTTTGAAGATAGGTACAAACCTTCAGAAGATGCATTTGCATTATTATCATGGATCACTCACCTGAAGAAAGAGGCAAATGAGACCATGCACGATTTTATTGCCCGGTTCAATGCACTAATCAACCGTGTCCCTGTTGCCATGCTTCCAACACCGGAGAATCAAAAGTGTTTCTTCGTAAACGCTATGAGCTCAAAAGTTAGTTTCTTGCTCCTCCAGGAACGAGTTGCCACCTTGATTCTCACCCAAGCCGCTGCCATTCGCATAGAAGATAATTTGATAATATCTGGTGAATTGAAAAAGGAATCAGCCAAGCCTAAATCTTTGGGCCCTTCGCCCACTACTTCGTCTGATCCAGCCTTTCAAAAGATGGCAAATGACTTGCTTGCATTAAAGAAGCAGTTGGCCCAGGCCTCCCCCAGTTCCTCATACCGGGATATTCCGCGGAGGAATTTCGTTCCTAACAATGTTTCACAAAGGCCGCGCTTACCCGCAACCGCTCCGCGGTTGGCACTTGAGGCTCCTCCGGTCAACGCTCTGGCCGAAATCGAAGAAGAAGAGCAGTACTATGAAGAACCTTCGTCTCAAGGCGAAGATGATCAAGATGTCGGTGAACCGACTGGCGACTCTACTATTGGATATATGGAATTTGATGAGGAAGAATCTGATGAAGAGGAAGGTACCCAGGGATACGCAAGCGGACAGTCATACGCTGTTTTTACTCGCTCGCAAGGAAAAGAAGCGGAAGTTGCTGCCCATGTCCAGTAGGAGAAGGCCGTGTCAAACGCGCCTCCGATCATTGCTAAAAGAGGTAATCCTCTTCCTACTCAACTCCCTGGCAAATCTTTTACAAGGAAATCCTTTCCCCCTATCTCTCCTCCAAATCAGTCCTCTCACGTTCCTACCAAGACCAGTAATCCTATTCCATCATTGCGAGGTGAGGGACTCATTCCTTCACCAATGCAACCCTTGGCTGCGTTTGATATCATAGATCATGCGAAAAAGACCAAGATCCAAATGTCTGAAGCTGAGTACCTTCAGTCAAATCCCAAACATCTTGTAAGATTGACCAAATATATTCAAAGTCAAGCTGTTATATCTAATCAGGTTTCCCCAAAAGGAATCCTTTCCACTCCCCCTGAATCCCACATAAATTTTGCTTCAACATCTGCATCAGGCAAGATAGAGCCTTTTTATCTCTCCCTCCTAATCAATGGCCACAAGCTGAGTAACTGCATAATTGATTCCGGGGCTTCCGATAACGTCATGCCGGCAAAAGTTGCCCATGCTTTGGGCCTCACTCTTACCAAGCCTTTCAGCAGATGTTATTCCTTGGAAACCAAGCAGGTTCCGTTGATTGGCCAAATTAAAGACGCGCAATTTGCATTTGCGGCATTCCCTGATAAGAGGGTAAAGATGACCGTCCTTGTCGCCGACATTCCGGCAGCCTATGGAATTTTGCTGGGAAGAAGTTTTTGCAGCGAAGTTGGTGGGGAAATTCACATGGACTGGTCTAAAGCTAGAATTCCCGTCAAAGGTGTAATGCAAACTTTGGAGCCGGAATCACAAAAGAAGTACTTGGTTACTAGCTCTGAGGACCCCAAAGCTCAAATCCTTTTTGAATCATCAGGGATGGGGAACTATTTCTTGTCTACCGAGTCCGATAAAATGGTTGTCCTCATTCAAGAAGGAGATCTTAACAAGATCTGGACCTTGCAGTTCAATGGCAGCTGCTGCAACCAACGGATGTGGTGCCAGGGCCGTGCTAATATCTCCCGAGGAAGAAGTCATTCCTCTCTCTTTCAAGTTGCAGTTTTTTAACACAAATAATACTGCTGAGTATGAATCTTTGTTACTTGGCATGCAAGCCACAAAAGAAAGAGGGATTAAAAATCTGAAAGTACAAGGTGATGCGGAGCTAGTTGTGAATCAAGTTAAAAGGATTTACCAAGTGAAGAATGAAAGGCTCAG